>JAPUBQ010000020.1:0-1377500 GCA_035578125.1 Mellilla xanthometata
CCTAAACCTAACCTAACCTAACCTAACCTAACCTAACCTAACCTAACCTAACCTAACCTAACCTAACCTAACCTAACCTAACCTAACCTAACCTAACCTAACCTAACCTAACCTAACCTAACCTAACCTAACCTAACCTAACCTAACCTAACCTAACCTAACCTAACCTAACCTAACCTAACCTAACCTAACCTAACCTAACCTAACCTAACCTAACCTAACCTAACCTAACCTAACCTAACCTAACCTAACCTAACCTAACCTAACCTAACCTAACCTAACCTAACCTAACCTAACCTAACCTAACCTAACCTAACCTAACCTAACCTAACCTAACCTAACCTAACCTAACCTAACCTAACCTAACCTAACCTAACCTAACCTAACCTAACCTAACCTAACCTAACCTAACCTAACCTAACCTAACCTAACCTAACCTAACCTAACCTAACCTAACCTAACCTAACCTAACCTAACCTAACCTAACCTAACCTAACCTAACCTAACCTAACCTAACCTAACCTAACCTAACCTAACCTAACCTAACCTAACCTAACCTAACCTAACCTAACCTAACCTAACCTAACCTAACCTAACCTAACCTAACCTAACCTAACCTAACCTAACCTAACCTAACCTAACCTAACCTAACCTAACCTAACCTAACCTAACCTAACCTAACCTAACCTAACCTAACCTAACCTAACCTAACCTAACCTAACCTAACCTAACCTAACCTAACCTAACCTAACCTAACCTAACCTAACCTAACCTAACCTAACCTAACCTAACCTAACCTAACCTAACCTAACCTAACCTAACCTAACCTAACCTAACCTAACCTAACCTAACCGATCTTGTTACTTTTCAATTGACAAAATATATTGTATACAGTCGACTCGGGACCTCGCCTGGACGCGCCTGGAGTGCTCTGCTTTGCTCCTAAAACAGAAAAAGAAAAGTTACATATCAATTTCAAAATTTTTCAGTTCTAAAATTCAAGTTTTTCGGCAATAACTTTCCCAAACGCAGCCCAATTTTCTTCCAAATTGTTTTGTAAGGTGCGCTGGGCTCGCGCGCACCCCTTCAAATCGTTTATTTCATTCGTTTCATACGAATTTTTTACACGCAATAGTAAAAAACTGATTTCATCGACGATTTTTGCCCCGCCCACCCACCCATTAGTGGTAACTCGGTAGGAGGGGCGTCTTCCAGACATTGATTTGACTGAATCGGTTGGCCTTACGCTCTCGGAATCTACTTTTAGATCGTAATTTAAGAGACTATTGTAGAAGTTACAACATTATTTATGTACAATTACTCGCCAATTGACATATATATATATAACTAAAAGTGTGTAAAAATTTTGACTGGAGCTCTATACACGCCAAAAGTAGTCAATAAGACCAGCTGCTGAGTCCGCCTGGAGGTATACCCGGTGCCCCTGGTACTGCTGGATCTGGAACAAAATAAAGAAATGGTCATTTTTCAATTTTATAATTAGTTTGTCTATTACTTTACCTTCACATTGCCTCCCGCGACCTCGGCGGCGGAGAAACTCTGCACCTGTAACAAAAATAAAATCACATTATTTGACTACTTACCTCAATTCATATTTATACTCTTTGACCCAACTTTGTGTTGGTATCCAGTGCTATTGCACTGTTTATATAGAACTCTGATACCTATATCTGTAGAGTTCACCCTGTGGACAGACAAACCCGAGTCTACAATCAGCACTCACTAACTCGGCTACATCTGTCCTCCGCGAGAACCCACCGCCATGTACCGCACTCCACAAGGAACCCTTAACAAGATGTCCGCGAGCACGCCGAGGCTGGTGGGTGAGCCTCAAGGGCCTTTCAAGGGCCACGTGAGGCGCAGCCTGGGAGAGTGGGAGAAGTCAATCTCAGCCACCGCTCAGGCTAACCCCACAGTCGTCAACGATTCTCTACAAAAGTCGCAAGAAAGACACAATAGTAGGAAGCGGGAAGCACAGCAGCTGGTGTACGAAGCCAAACAACTGCTCGACACCTCCCGAAACACAAAGACGGACATAAAAAAGGGAGTCGTGCAGGCGCTTGAAAGGCTGGCCAAGCTCGTACACGAGGAAGTCTTTGACGTAATGAGGTACTGCAAGAGATGCCGGAACATCGACGAAAAGCGCCTTGCAGTACACGCCTCGTGTGAGAGCTTGGCCAGCTCAGAAAATCTAGAAAAGAGCAAGCAAGATGACAAGAGGTGGTCGGAAATTGAAGAGAATATGGCTAAACAATTAAAACTAACAGAGGAAAATAACAGAATACTGAAGGAAAACGCAGGAAAACTGGAAAATCTTAAAGAAAAAATTGAAAATACAGAGAAGAGAAGCTACGCTGCGGTGACGGCGACAGCACCGCAAGCGCAGCTCCCCGAGCAAGCCGCGTTGCACTCTGTCGCCGTCTCCGCAGTCAAGGAAGATGAAACAGCGGAAAACGTACTAGATAGAATAAGAAAAGTTGTGAACGCAAAAGAGGGAGGATATGCAGTTGAGAGAATTAGGAAAGCAAAAGATGGTAAAGTTATAATCGGATGCAAGACGAACGAAGAAAGAAGGAAGATAAGAGAGAAGCTCGAAACCGCACCAGACCTCAAAGTGGAAAATATAAGAAACAAAAATCCCCTCGTCATTCTTAAGAATGTACTGCAGTACAGTACAAACAATGACGAGGAGACGATTAAGGCGTTGCGAACCCAAAACGCGTGTATTTTTCAGGATCTGGATACGGGAGACTCGAAGGTCGAGGTTGCTTTTAAAAAGCGTACGCGGAGCCAGCTGACCCATCACGTAGTGTTGAGGGTCTCCACAGTACTGTGGCAGCGCATGACGTCAGCCGGGGCAATGCACATTGATCTCCAGCGGGTCCGAGTTGAAGACCAGTCTCCGCTGGTTCAATGCTCGCGCTGCCTTGGCTACGGACATGGCCGCCGTTTCTGCACGGAGACGGAGGCCAAATGCAGTCACTGTGGAGGCCCCCACATGAAAGATAGGTGTGAGTACTGGCTTGCCGGCGATACCCCGACATGTTGTAACTGCGCGAAAGTAAAGATCGACAAGACCGAGCACAGCGCCTTCAGCCCCGAGTGCACAGTGCGCAGAAAGTGGGAGGCACTGGCACGCGCGGCTGTGGCTTACTGCTAAGGATGTATCGGAGCTCACAAGCACTACAACAAACCTTCTGCCCTTTATAACTCACAGCGAAAACCAACTACGCAAAATAAATCGACGTGCACGGTTCAAAACTACGGCTGATAATACAAAAGGCAGGAGTCATGATGAACATGGCTCACCGTTTGTGGACGGAAAGCCGAAAACCGTTGTAAAAGTTGAATACTGCATATGCCCTTCTTATGTATACCAGTATAATAATAAAAATAAAATTGTGCATATCATGCTAAAAAATTATTCAAAATTTAAATTTAACATCAGCAATAATAAAATTAAAACAGAACAAAATTCTATAACTAAACAATTTAAATCACGTAACATAAACAAGCTAACCCACGGAGTTCTACACAAACATGTAAAAAAGCACTGGCAAAACAATAGTTAAATAAGTATATGTTGAATGCTATATTGAGATATAGGGATATCAACATAGCAGTAAGAAAAGTTGTAAATTATATCAAGTTAAATTAGAACAATTAGTGAACATGCAAAGTTGTAAAGTACATAAATATAAAGTTTTAGAAAAAGTAATCTTAAAAGTAACTAATACGAAATTGTAACTGGAATTATAAGATTTTTTTATAAATTAAATGTAATACCAAGATATACCACATAGCAAAACTTAAGTTGTAATTGTATCATTACTAAAAGTAAACAGAAATAAACAATCTCATTAGACAATATGTATAATCTTTTAAATATTAAATATTAAATGTTTAAGGAAAGCAGCTTCTCTGAAACAAGGTAAATTTAACAAAAAAGCTTAAAGCAATAAGATGTAATAAAATGTAAAACTCAATAATATTTAAGTAACATAATATTAAATTTATAAAGTTATAATATAAAGTATTCAAACAATTAAAGGAAAGTATGTTTACATCAGTGAAATGAAATCTTAAAAGAAAAATAAAACAACAGAGTACTAGCGTAATAAAATAGGAAAGCTAAAAATATATACGTTTTATAAGTGAATAGTGTAAAAGATTAAATGAGTAAAGAAATGAAACCTTCGTTGAAAAAGGTTCCTGCCCACCACAGTAGGAGTAGCTCGCGGGCCTGGACGGTAGCCTTGTGCTACGCGCTCCAGGACAGGAAAAAAAAAAAAAAAAAAAAAAAAAAAAAAAAAAAAAAAAAAAACCTAACCTAACCTAACCTAACCTAACCTAACCTAACCTAACCTAACCTAACCTAACCTAACCTAACCTAACCTAACCTAACCTAACCTAACCTAACCTAACCTAACCTAACCTAACCTAACCTAACCTAACCTAACCTAACCTAACCTAACCTAACCTAACCTAACCTAACCTAACCTAACCTAACCTAACCTAACCTAACCTAACCTAACCTAACCTAACCTAACCTAACCTAACCTAACCTAACCTAACCTAACCTAACCTAACCTAACCTAACCTAACCTAACCTAACCTAACCTAACCTAACCTAACCTAACCTAACCTAACCTAACCTAACCTAACCTAACCTAACCTAACCTAACCTAACCTAACCTAACCTAACCTAACCTAACCTAACCTAACCTAACCTAACCTAACCTAACCTAACCTAACCTAACCTAACCTAACCTAACCTAACCTAACCTAACCTAACCTAACCTAACCTAACCTAACCTAACCTAACCTAACCTAACCTAACCTAACCTAACCTAACCTAACCTAACCTAACCTAACCTAACCTAACCTAACCTAACCTAACCTAACCTAACCTAACCTAACCTAACCTAACCTAACCTAACCTAACCTAACCTAACCTAACCTAACCTAACCTAACCTAACCTAACCTAACCTAACCT
Organism: Mellilla xanthometata; assembly: GCA_035578125.1. Lineage (NCBI taxonomy): Eukaryota > Metazoa > Arthropoda > Insecta > Lepidoptera > Geometridae > Mellilla > Mellilla xanthometata. Next base: position 5,019 of record JAPUBQ010000020.1, read on the forward strand.
AACCTAACCGGAAAACCTTCGGACGCGAACGCTGCTCGCTGAGTCGCTTTTACCCCCCGGTTTTTTGGTAGCGTTGGATAGCGCTGCTAAAGCCCTTTCGCCTGGTACCACTCACGGATTTTTCCGGCCCCTGGGGGCGGAGAAAATCGGAAAAAACCTCAAACCACGTGCCACGTGGTCCAGGTTCCAGCAGTGCTGGAGACGAGCTGCTGCCATCACCGGAGAGGCGACATAGCGGGAAACTTTTCACCGTTTTCCGAGTGAAGATTGGACCAGCGGCTGCTGAGAAACAGCAAATTGAAAAAACCGCAGTTTTTCAAAAATTTCTATCTCGGTGGGGAGATCTGTGACAACCCCCTTTTTTGACAACGTTGGATGGAGCTTCAGAAGACCTATCTTCCGACACCTCACACGGATTTTTCCGGTTCCTGGTGTTGAAGAAAATCTGTAAAAACCGCAGACCACGTGACACGTGGTCCAGGTTCCAGCAGTGCTGGAAACCAGCTGCTGACATCACCAGGAGGACAACACGGCGAGGATCCCAGAACCGTTTCCAGCGTGAAAATCGGAGCAGCGGTTGTGAAGATAAGGAGCTTCCAAACTCTTCGCCACTTCTTCCGCTTCGAGGACATCCTGAGGGAACACCGACGGGATTCTGAAGACTCCAGCTGGCGTACGGGAAAGAGGACTTCAACCCCTACAGGCTGACACCTTCAAAAAGTACGTACCTCCAAAATTGGATTTTATACGAATTTTTCAAAACATCACATCGTTGACCTACTTACGTTGACGTTATAGAGAGGGGCCGCCCCAGTGGGCGGATGACGTCACGGCCGAGTTAACGACGGGTGATTTTGAAAAATTCGTATAAATTCAACGGGAGGTCATATCGAGGCGGGGTTTTCGGGATATGGTTCCTTATCATTGGCACAACCCGATCTTACCCCTTGCAAAAAACGTGACAAGTGGCCGGCCCTAGTGTCAAATCGGATGAGTGCTCGTGTCTCGGCCAAATATTAAGATAAAAAAGTCGCGTTTTTACTTGTTTATTAGTTAACCCAGCGCCTACTTGACCGAGCCACAAGCACTCACCCACTTCCCCCCCCGCACCCCTCAAACGTTGAAAAACTTTGAGAGGCCATAGCTCCGGTTCCGCGGGTGCGATTGTGGTGGGACCTTCACTTTTGGATAGGTCTCTGTTCTGTTGACCTGCAAATAATATATTATATAGATGTATATATAAATAAATTTGTAAAATATTAATTTTAAACATAAAAGTAAAAATACTTACCGCGGCGAGCGCCTGGAGTCCTGTGCTGCTGCTGGGTTGCTTCACCTGGAAGTGAACTGTATAACAGACACTGTTAACTAGTGTGTACTTACCATCCGCACCCGGCACCACCCGCCTCCCGCCGCTCACCGCCTACACCTGCACCTGAAATAAAAATAAACAAAAATTTCTAAAAATTGTTAAATAACCCTTAACCTCGAGCTATTATAGCCCAGAATTTTAATTAGGTTAGACAAACTCTACTCGCGTAGTAAACTTAGAACTACACGTAGAGAACTAGTAGAATAAGTAAAAATATTATATAGTTTTTGACTCTATTGTAACTAATGTACATTGTTTGACCGGCGCTCTTTACACGCCAAAACAAGACAAAAACTGTAATTGTAAGAACTGCCCTATCAAATACTTACTGTAAATTGAGAAACCGAAAGTATACTTACTAAGTGAAATACAAACTGCGGAGTGCGGCCGGAGCCCCCGCGTTGCCGTCGAGAGTCGCTCCACCTGTAACAAGACAAATATAAGTCCCTATATAGTTACCTACCGGCTCCCGGCACCGCCACCTCCCGCCGCCCGCCGCAGTCAGCTGCACCTGAAACAGAGAAACACATTGTATATACATATATTAATGACATTTCGTGACGACACGCTAGTAGTGAATCTACCTGGCTCTATCGCTTTAATTCATTGACTTATTGACGCCCTTTACACGTCTACTCTTTTAGTTGTTGACGACGCCCTATACGGTATAGCCAAGATGTTCCATACTCCCAAACACGCCAAAACCATTGCAACCCGCCAAATATCGCTGAATGAAGGGGCGGGCCCATCAGGCATTGAACGAAGAAACAAAGATAACGGAGGCGTGCGGAAAAGTATCGGCGAGTGGGAATCTGGCCAGCCTAGAAAAAGCACTTCTCCTGTCCAGAAAATCACCACTATGAGCTCCTCGAGGCCTCAGTCGGCGGCGCCGCGGCAGTCGCCGACTGCGGCCCTGGGGAGCACACTGACGATAGAGAGTTGCTCAAACCGGGAGGACGAGATATCCCCTACAAACACCGCCGGGCCGCCTCCCAAATCAAAACTGACCGCTGCAGCCAGAGCCAAAACCGACAAAGTGGACAGCCCGCCAGCTCCCACAAAATTTGTTGATCGGGTGACAGAAGCAAAGTATTACCTGAATAAGATTAAGTCTAATCTTACTCGCTCTGGCAACATAAAAAGGGAGATAAAGGTGGACGTGCAACACGCTGCGGATCGTCTTTATCATCTGGTAAAGGAGGCCGAGGCAGAAAAGGGGCATCACGCCACACTAAAAGTACAACTCCAAGACTCTGAAAACTTAAGACAGGATACAAAAGAAATGGAAATCAAGAACTTGGAAGATTTAATAAAGAAACAAACTGGACTTATAGAAGAAAATAACAGACTGGCCAATGAAAATAATGAGAAGATAGGACAACTGAGAGAAAGTATAGAACAGAGAAGTTATGCAACCGTGGCGGCGACGACCACACGGTTGAAGCAGCCGGAACATACGGCGCTTCACTCGGTGGTCGTCACCGCCATGGATGAGACGGAAACTGGAGAAGAAGTCCTTGGCCGCATTAGAAAAGCAGTAAAAGCCACAGAGGGTGGCATAGCTGTTGAAAAGATAAGAAAAGCGAAAGACCGGAAAGTAATAATAGCATGCAGGACAGAAGAAGAAAGACGGAAAGTAAAAGAGAGACTGACACAAGCAACAGAATTAAAGGTAGAAGACATTAAGAACAAGGATCCCTTAGTTATCCTCAGAGACGTCCTACAGCACAACAGTGACGAGGAGATCCTGAGGGCACTAAGGAACCAAAACAAGAAAATGTTCGAAGGATTGGAGAAAAAAGATGACAGACTGGAAGTGGCTTACAAGAGGCGTACAAGAAACCCGCATACTTGCCACATCATATTGAGAGTTTCCCCAATACTGTGGCAACGCATGACCGTAGCAGAGGCAGCACATGTAGATCTGCAACGAGTGCGAGTGGCAGATCAATCGCCTCTTGTGCAATGCTCGCTCTGCCTCGGCTACGGCCATGGCAGGCGTTTCTGTAAGGAGACGTTGGAGAAATGCTGCCACTGCGGGGGTACCCATTTGAGGTCGCAGTGTGCGGATTGGCTCGCAGATGAAACTCCTTCATGCTGCAATTGCAAGCATGCCAAACTCGACAGGAGCGACCACAACGCCTTCAGCGCAGAGTGTCCCATCAGAAAGAAATGGGACGCGTTAGCGAGAGGATCGGTCGCATACTGCTAAGGTGGCCTCGAATGTCCACCCTGTGCCGGCGCCGAGCAGAGCATATTCCGTCGCTCAAGCAAACTTAAGGAGAAAAGAAGCAGCCACAAACGACTTGATGCTTTATTGTAGCAAAAACAACGTTGCTTTTGCAATGCTCCAGGAGCCATATATCGGGGGAATAGGTCGTATGAAAGACTACAGAGGGGTAAGAATCTTCCAAGATGCAAAATCTGGAGATATCCCAGTCAAGGCTGCAATAGCTGTCTTTGACCAAGACCTGGACATCATCCAATGCCCTGAGTTTACCACATCACACTTCGCCGTGGTGAAGGTCAGGACACGCGCATGGGAGATTCTTATCGTCTCCTTCTACATCTCGCCAAAACCGGAACTGATAGAGCCATTCCTGGAACATATGAAGAACATAAGCACACACTACAAACAGAGCATCATCATGGGAGGCGACGCAAATGCTAAAAATGCTTGGTGGGGCAGTCCGGTAGTCGACTCAAGAGGAGTAGACATGGCCGGGGCAATAGAGGACATGGGCTTACAGGTACTCAACAGCAACACCACCCCTACCTTCTTCGATGTTAGAGGTGGCAAAGTCTATAGCAGTTTTGTGGATCTTACTACCTGCACACCGGACCTGCTAACCCTGGTTGAAGATTGGAGACTGGATGAGGGTCTTACGAGCTCTGACCACAACGCTATCCTTTTCAAAATTTCTCTTACCAAATCTAAAGGTATTAGCATAAACAGAACTACTCGTAAATTTAACACTAAAAAGGCAAATTGGTTACAATTTTATGACAAAATTGACCAATCTACCGCAGATAATAAAATCAATAAATTGGAAATAGATAAAATAATAAATAAGACAGATTTAGAAAATACAATAAATACTTATATAAAAATAATAATAGAAGCTACAGAAGAAAGCATACCTAAATTAAAACAAAATAAGAAATTTAACTTACCATGGTGGTCTGAAGAGCTCGCGATGATGAAGAAAGCAGTCGCTACCAGGAAACGCAGGATCTGGTGTGCAGCGCCGGTCCGGAAGAAGAAAGTTGTTGATGAGTACCTGAAAGCAAAAGAAGAGTATGAGAGTGAGCAGAAAAGGGCACAAGTTAGGAGTTGGAAGGAGTTTTGTGAAAAGCAGGATAGAGAAGGGGTTTGGGAGGGGATTTATAGGGTCATAGGAAGGACGTGTAAAAGGCAAGAAGATATACTGCTTACTAAAAATGGTAAGGCCCTCAGCCCAAAGGAATCGGCTATCCTATTGGCTGAGACGTTTTATCCAGAAGATAACACTAATGAGGACAATCCGAGTCATGAGTGCATAAGAGCTAAAGCTGAGTCAATAAATGTGTCCGATCATCATGCGCCAGATGATCCACCATTTACGCACGAAGAACTCAAGCTGGCAATTGATGACTTCAACCCCCGCAAAGCACCTGGTGACGATGGCCTAACGGCAGACATCTGTAAGCGTGCCATATACCGGGCTCCAGAGCTTTTCCTATCACTGGCGAACAAATGTCTGGAACTGGGTCACTTTCCTAAACTCTGGAAGGAGGCAACAGTAGTTATCCTCCGTAAGCCAGGGAAGGAAAGTTACTCAGAACCCAAATCGTACAGACCAATCGGTCTGCTGCCAGTGATGGGAAAGATACTGGAAAAATTGGTCGTGACACGATTAAAGTGGCACATCGTACCTCGGTTAAGCCCTCACCAATATGGATTTATGCCCCAGAGGAGCACAGAGGACTCCCTCTATGTCATGGTGAATCACATACGTAGCAAACTAAAAGACAAGAAACTAATCGCACTGATATCCCTAGACATAGAGGGAGCCTTTGACAGTGCATGGTGGCCCGCAATAAGGGTGAGATTAGCCGAGGAGAGATGTCCCTTAAATGTCAGAAAGATACTTGACAGTTATCTGGAAGACCGTGCAGTTAAAGTCCGGTATGCAGGGGAAGAAGTCACAAAAGCAACCTCAAAAGGCTGCGTACAGGGATCGATAGGAGGACCGATTCTGTGGAATCTCCTCCTCGATCCTCTGTTGCAAAGCCTCCGCTCTAGAGGTGACTATTGCCAAGCATTTGCCGATGACGTGGTATTAGTCTTCGATGGGGACTCTGCCATTGATGTGCAACGTCAGGCAAACGATGCCCTTACCCATGTTCGGGAGTGGGGTATACGGAACAAGTTAAAATTTGCGCCTCATAAAACCAATGCGATGTTGCTGACAAAGAAGCTTAGGTACGATACCCCACTCCTGAAGATGGGAGGTGTGGACATTCCGATGTCACGAGAGATGAAGATCCTGGGGCTCTGGATAGATGATAAACTGACGTTTAATGCCCACGCGAGCTACGTATGCCGCAAGGCTATAAATATATACAAACAACTATCCAGAGCCGCCAGGGTTAGCTGGGGTCTTCACCCCGAAGTGGTTCGGTGCATATACGCGGCAGTCGTGGAACCCGTAGTGTGCTACGCTGCCGGTGTGTGGGCTCCCGCGGCGAGGAAAATTGGGATTCAACACCAGTTAAATGCGGTCCAAAGAGGTTTTGCACAAAAATTGTGCAAAGCCTATCGCACGGTTTCCCTGAACTCAGCACTGGCGCTGGCGGGGCTACTTCCCCTCGATCTCCGTGTGCAGGAGGCAGCCGCCTTATACGAGGCGAGAAGGGGAGTATCCCTGCCTGCGCTACGAGATAGGGAAATAGAGCAAAAGACCGCATTTATAGATAGTCCCCACCCTGCATGTCATGCTAGCCTGGAGTTCCGTTGCCTGGAAGACGAGAGCAGCGTAAACAGTAACCAGGACCAGACGGTGCGCTTGTTTACAGACGGCAGCAAAATTGATGATAGAGTCGGAGCAGCTATATCCATATGGAAAGGCTCCGCCGAGACTAAAAACATCAAATTGAAGCTGTCGTCCTACTGTACCGTCTTTCAGGCCGAACTTCTGGCGATCCACCGGGCAACAGGGGAAATCCTGAGGACTAGCGAAGACAGCTTCGGGGTATATAGTGACTCAAGATCGTCACTGGAAGCAGTCGTCAATAACCGCTCATTCAATCCCCTCGTGACCGGCATACGTAAAAATCTTGCTGAATGTAAGAACCAAAATAAACAAGTCAAGCTATTTTGGATAAAAGCGCATGCCGGTCTGGAGGGGAATGAAAGAGCGGATGTATTAGCAAAGGACGCGGCCTTGAAATTAAAGACTAAGCCTAGTTATGATCTGTGTCCAGTCTCATTTGCTAAGCGTCAAATCCGTTTGGACACGCTCAGTGAATGGGACAAGAGATACAGATCTGAAAAGACATCAGACACAACAAAAATGTTCCTGCCAAACGTGCTCGCTGCGTACAAATTAGTTCAAAAAGTGTCACCGACAGGAACCCTGACACAGCTCATGACGGGTCACGGCGGACTTGCTGCATATCTATACAGATTTAAATGTAAAGATGACCCGTCATGCATATGTGACCCGCAAAGTGAAGAAACTGTCTGTCACATAATTATAGAGTGCCCAGTATACGGTCTCGAACGCTTTGAAATTGAACAAAGAATAGATGTAAAGATAACGAAGGAAAGTATAAGTGAAATAATGCTAGAAGAAAGTAAAAGAAAACTATTTTTAGAATATTGCTGCAAAATAATAACAAAAGTAAATAAAAGAAATAAAGATAAATAATTTAGCTGACAGACATATTGCAATATATGTCTCAATTAGCTATATAAGAATAAAGGTACCATAAAAGAAGAATAAAAATAGAGGCAAAGAAATCCAGATATAAAAAACATGAGATAAAAATACTAAAATTTAATTTAGTGTGCGGAATAGGACTACTCATAACAGAATAGAAGGAAATAAACATATCTATAAATAAGGCCCCTGATATCGTCAGGGATAAAATAGGTGGAGGAGGTATAAAAAAAAAAAAAAAAAAAAAAACCTAACCTAACCTAACCTAACCTAACCTAACCTAACCTAACCTAACCTAACCTAACCTAACCTAACCTAACCTAACCTAACCTAACCTAACCTAACCTAACCTAACCTAACCTAACCTAACCTAACCTAACCTAACCTGGTTTTGTAACTCTTCATTTGACAAAATATATTGCATACAGTCGACTCGGGACCTCGCCTGGACGCGCCTGGAGTGCTCCGCTTTGCTCCTGAAACAGAAAAAACAAAGTTACAAATCAATTTCAAAATTTTCAGTTTTTAAAATTCAACTTTTTCGGCAATAACTTCTCCAAAAGCAGCCCAATTTTCTTCCAAATTGTTTTGTAAGGTGCGCAGGGCTTGCGCGCACCCCTTCAGAGCGTTTAATTTATTCGTTTCATACGAATTTTTTACACGCAACAGTAAAAAACTCATTTCATCGACTTAGAAAAGTTTACATAGGCCCTCCATACTTCAGACTAAAGTTGGTTTTGTAACTCTTCATTTGACAAAATATATTGCATACAGTCGACTCGGGACCTCGCCTGGACGCGCCTGGAGTGCTCCGCTTTGCTCCTGAAACAGAAAAAACAAAGTTACAAATCAATTTCAAAATTTCCAGTTTTTAAAATTCAACTTTTTCGGCAATAACTTCTCCAAAAGCAGCCCAATTTTCTTCCAAATTGTTTTGTAAGGTACGCAGGGCTTGCGCGCACCCCTTCAGAGCGTTTAATTTATTCGTTTCATACGAATTTTTTACACGCAACAGTAAAAAACTCATTTCATCGACGATTTTTGCCCCGCCCACCCACCCTTTGGTGTTTATCGGTAGGAAGAGCACCTTCCGGAGTTTATATTAATCGACGCTGGAGGACGAGAGCTTCCAAAATCTCTCATTAATATTAGTTTAGCTTGTAGGATAAAATTTATAGGGCCCTTTACACCCTATAAATTCAGTGACTGTGATATTATTGTGTGATTCATTTTATAATTATTTATATTGACATTGATATTTTATACACATTTTATTTTTACATTTATTGACATTTATTCGTACTATTGTACATTAGGTTTTAGGGTTTATTTAAGGTTTATTTAAGGTTTTTATTTAGACTAGTTATATAATATACCCCAGAATGTTTCATACACCAAAGGGTATGAAACCGGTTGCCAACCGCACTATAACGCTATCCGGTTCGACAACGGAGAGCGAGGGGCGCCCTTCGACGAACGTCAGGCGCAGCATCGGTGAGTGGGAGACCGGCAAGCCGGACCGCAACCGAGCCAGCCCAGCGCCGACGAAGGGATCCCCTGTAGTGGCTCCCGTGACCCCGACACCGGCTGCACTAACGCAGTCGGCGAAAATCACGGCGAGCCCCTCTAAGCTGTCGAACCGTATAGCGGAAGCAAAGAGCCTGCTTGTCACGGGTAAGAACTACATTACAAGTTCTAGGAACTTGAAGACGGATATTAAAAACGGAGTTGTGAACGTCCTTGACCGCCTTTACCAAATCGTAAAGGCAACGGATCCCTCTTCTTCGAACACGCTGGCCAAACCGCCGTCGAGTCAGACGACGAAAACAGGCAAAGGCGATCAGAGCCTGGTGGAGAGAATGCTGGGGGAGCACATGGCGCTGCTGAAGGAGAATTCCGAGCTGACCAGGCAGCTCAAGGAGACCCTCACCAGCGCCGAGTCCACCCGGCTCTCTGAAGCTCACGCCAAGTCACAAACCGAGAGCATGGAAGTGCTCTTGGGTGAAGTGCGTGAGCTCCGCCAGGTCACTGAAAACCGGACATATGCCAGCGTAACGGCGGGAGCGGCCGACTTGCCAGAACTAGCTCACCCCCAACAGAGTGCAAAGCACTCTGTTATTGTCAGCTCGAAAGACGACCAGGACACGGGTGATCTAGTTCTGAACAAGATCAGGAAAGCCGTTAACGCCAAAGAAGAGGGCATTCGCATTGACAAGTTTAGGAAGGTCAAGGACGCAAAAGTTATTGTCACGTGCCGGACGCAGGAAGAGAGGCGGAGAGTCAAGGACAGACTGTCGAGGGACGATGAGCTCAGCGTCGAAGATGTCCAGAACAAGGACCCGCTCGTTATAGTTCGGAATGTTCTGAACTATAACAGCGACGACCAAATCCTTAGGGCTCTTCGATGCCAGAACAAATCACTCTTCGGCAGTCTGACCAAGGACGAAGACCGCCTCGAAATCGCATACAAGAAACGTGCAAGGAACGAGCACACAAGCCACTTGGTGATGCGGGTTTCGCCGAAGTTGTGGCAGGCCATGACCGGAGCCGGGGCAGTGCATATAGACATGCAGAGGGTGAAAGTGGAGGACCAGTCTCCACTTGTCCAATGCTCCCACTGTCTCGGATTCGGTCATGGAAAGCGCTTCTGCAAGGCAGACAACTTGTGCTGCAGCCACTGTTCGGAGCCCCATCTCAAGGCGGACTGCCCGAACCTGCACGAATATGCGATGTGCGTAAACTGCGTCCTGGCAAATGAGCGTGACACCAGGCACAACTCCTTCAGTGACAAGTGTCCAATCAGAGCCAAATGGGACGCCTTGGCTAGGGCATCTGTAGCATACTGCTAAAGATGTCATGGCTCAAACACCTGCCACTACTCATTGCGCAATGGAAGCCTACACACGTGGACAGAAGGTGAGCCTTTCTTGTCCCGAAACTGAGATACTCAAGCTTAGACATTCTGCAAAATTCAAAGATCCTTCATATAACATAAAGCACAATCGGGGCAGGTTTCATGGTGAAATCAACCCAATTGCAGCTACAAAATTCACTTTTAGTTTCACTTTTCTTTTTCGGTTTACAATGTTTAGACAAGATTCAATCGGGAAAAATTTCATGGGAAATTTACCATTATTGATGAGTCTGGACGCACCAAAATTATTTTATTAAATTCTTCAAAATTGTATATTTTATTCAGCTGATGCAGAATGTCTAAGTTCGAGGATCAAAGTTGGGCGCAAGAACAATTAGATGCTTACCTTCATATCCGCGTAGTGGCTATACACCATTGTTGTAACGCAAGTCATCACACCGGGCAGAACACGAGGCTTCTGAAACAAAAGTCGAAAATTAGTAGGATACTTAGATAAAGAAGACAATATAATTATGTTGGCAATCAATTTGTAGAGAAAATATTTATTATTTGGAGTATAGGGAACACTTAAATAAAATTTGGTAATAAGTAAAATAAGATTAAAAGAAATGCCTAATATACATTAACATGTATATTATAGCATAAAAATTAGTAAATAATAAAGATCTAAATTATAAGAAAACAATATGTTACATGATGACTTACAAAAAGTTAAGTATATTCAATTCAAATAATTAAAATAGTAAAAAATAACAAAATATACAAAGTCCCGGATCTTCATGTCTGGGGTATTTGGTGGAGGAGGACGGTAAAAAAAAAAAAAAAAAAAAAAAAAAAAAAAAAAAAAACCTAACCTAACCTAACCTAACCTAACCTAACCTAACCTAACCTAACCTAACCTAACCTTTTTTTTTTTTTTTTTTTTTTTTTTTTTTTTTTTTTTTTTTTGACTTGGAGGAAATGCGGTTACGCATGCCCGCCAAACCTCGGGGGGAGGTGGCGGGGTATGTCGGACTCGGTGCCAGAGTGGCGACCCATACCGACTAAAACCTCCAAGGTGTTCCCTCCTTGCGCCATGAGGCCGGGAGACTGGAACCCAATTAGTACTCCTCAGTCTCGCCGGCAGCGCTCCGATCTTCCTCATCGAGCCTTTCGCTCATCCCTCTCGTGGCGATGTGTCGGGAACACCTGACACATCGCCCCACCTGAACTCCGATAGCGGGCTCTGGGTCCCCCCGAACCCAGAGTCCAGAGTTTTCACCAGGAACTGCGGGGGTCATTGCTGACCACCGCTAGTGCCCGGCACTTCCGCCCTCGTGGCTGTGTCCATCCCAGCCGGTGCCGAACTGGTACCGGGTTGGCTGGACACCTTTGCAGCCACTCGTCTCCTCCTTTTTGGGGGGGGCTTGCAGGCCTTACCCCCAGTACGATGCCCCGCTGGCACACCAGCAGCTGCACAAACTGTGCAGTGCGGTGTGGCGGAACATGTCTCCGCCATGTGGCCCGGTTGACCACACCGGAAGCAATCTTTGCTCCGGTCCTCCGAGGCCGTGCACTGCGCCCTGACGTGCCCCAGGACGAGGCACCGGTAGCAGCGCAGCGGCCGTATTGGCAGCGCCTTAATTTGGGCCGCCATGTACCCGATAAGGAGACGGGATGTCGCCGTCGCCTTCTTGGCCACAGCCACCTGGCAACGTGCGTACACGAAGCCAGAGCCTGTGGCACTGTAGCCAATCTCGCCGACCGCGACCTCATCCGGGTCACACCCTCCGACTCGGGCGATCGCTCGAGCCACTTCCTCCTCCGTGATAGAGTCATCCAGACCGGCGATGCGTAAATCAATACTCTTCACCGGTCTGGAGACTTTCAGTTGGTCCTGTGGGAACAGGCGCCAGAGCCTTGCCGCGAAGGCATCCACCTTGGGACCAGGAACTTCGTTCGGGAACTCAAGTAACCTGGCCCCGGTAGCAGCCACCCGGAAACGAGCGCTCGTGATTCCGAACTCCTTCGGATCCGGGTACTGCTCCTTCATGGCGCCGAAAACTTTGGCATACGTCAGCCCCCTCTTGAGTCCCTCCGGCAGGATCTGTAAACAGATCGCCGAGGACTTTGGGGCGCGCATCCTTGGCTTTCGCGCCTTCTCCGCCTTTTTGGCCTTGGCAGCTTGACGCGGCTGGGCAGTCGCTCCGGACCGAGTCCCTTGCGACGCCGCCGCTGCTGCCTTAGCCCTAGCCTTGCGCGGTTCCGCCACTCTCGGACCGGACTGAGTCCCCGAGAGGGCGGGCGCCGCTGCAGGCTTCCCCTTCTTCTTGCCCCGCCTGGTCACTTCCGCCCAGCTTTCGCCGGGTTGGGTTGCGACCATTTGGGGCCCGTCGCGTCCAGTGGCGGCCGCAGGCTTTTTGCCTTTGGCCGCGGTGTCCTTTCCGGTGGGTCGGAGTCCCTTACCCCTTCGACTTCCCGTCCGAGCCGCGAGGGGCAGGTCCTCCTCGTCCATATCCAAGTTTGCGGACATGCCTGATGGGCCGGGGCGTGACTCCGGCCCGTCAGGCTTTCCGCAAACAGTTGGGGCAGGCAGGGGCTTTTGCGCCGCAAGCCGAGAAGCGGCCTGCGCCGCAGCAGCTTCCACGCGTGCCTCCAGCATCTCCCTCCGCAGGTTGACGAGGTCCTTTTTGAGGTCGTCAACCTGATCCTGCAGGCGCTTGTTTGCCGCCTGCAGCTTGGCCACCTCCTCGTTGGAGGAACGCTTGCGCAATTCCTCCACGACTTCCCTTATGGCAGCTGAAGATTCCTTCAGGGCCCGAACGAAGGTGCCCTTCAGGTTCTTCGAGCGGTTGGCAACATGCTCAATGTTGGCCAACTTGTCGCTCGCCCTCTTCACCAGGTCAGCAGCAGGGAGATCGCTCGCCCGCTCCGCTGTCCCTGGTGCCGTCGGTGTAGTCGGTGACCGGCGCTCCTCCTCTCGCTGAGACTTCAGCTCTTGAAAGAGCTCCAGCTCTTTCAAGAGCTGGAGCTCTTTCTTCTTTGGCGCTGTGGGTTCGTCGGAATAGCTGTCGGAATCCGAGCAGCTATCCAACACCACAGGCGACGGCTCCCTCCTCTTTCCTAGACGTGATCCGACGGACGCTCGACTCGACGATTCGTCAGAGTCGAAGTCCGTCGAAACACGTCCCCCTATCGTCGTCTCTCCCTTCCTCTTCTCCTCTCCCTTCTTCGGACCATATGTCCTAACGCAAGTTGTGCCCCCCCCAGAATACGAATGGGGGCTGCGTGACGCCGAAACGCCACGGAGGGATTCCCGGCTAGCCGGACCCTCCTGGGTAGTTTTTTTCAAGTTGCGTTCTGCCATATTTTCTGTTAAGGTAGGCCTAGCATGCCCTGGTGTTTGGTTTCGGAACTGAGACTCATAAACAAGAAACAGTTCCGAATCCAAACACCCCTTAAGCTGCCCTCGGCGACCTACAGACCTCGGGACTTAACTCCGCCCGTCGCAGGCAACTAAACCTCCGCCCATCTCGGGCCCTTCCCGCACGTCCGAGCGCCCACGCGCCTCCGGACCCTAGCCCTCCACCAGTCCTCTCTAAGGAGAGGCATAGGCGAGGGCCTCCCGCAAAACCTCCCACTGTCCTATTTTGCACCATCCGGACAGAACCGGATAGCACAAAATAGGCTCACTGCTCCCGGGTCACTCTTGGCAACGGCCGACCAATGCAAAGTGGAAAACAACACATTGGTCGGCCGTTGAGCCCCTCCACCACGACAAGGTGGTGACCCCACGGAGGGGAACCTAACCTAACCTAACCTAACCTAACCTAACCTAACCTAACCTAACCTAACCTAACCTAACCTAACCTAACCTAACCTAACCTAACCTAACCTAACCTTTTTTTTTTTTTTTTTTGGCTTGGAGGAAATGCCGTTACGCATGCCCGCCAATCCTCGGGGGAGGTGGCGGGGTATGTCGGACTCGGTGCCAGAGTGGCGACCCATACCGACTAAAACCTCCAAGGTGTTCCCTCTTTGCGCCTCAGAGCCAGGAGACCGGAACTGAGAGACATGACATCAGTCTCCTGGCAGCGCTGGTCCTTCGACCCTCTCTTTGCTGAGCGCTCGGCTCATCCCTCACTTGGCGATGTGTCGGGAACACCTGACACATCGCCCCATCTGAGCTCGTTTAGTGGGCTTCGGGTCCCCCCGAACCGTCAGCCCCGAGCTTTCGCCAGGAGCGCGCGGGGCCACGAGTGGCTTCCGCCACTCGGCGCTTCAGGCCTGCGTGGCCGTGCCCATGCCACCCGGCGCCAGACTGGTGCCAGGCTGACTGGACACGCTCGCGTTGGGACCACTCCGTCCCGTTGCAACCACGCGACTCCTCCGCTTGAGGGGAGGCTTACAAGCCTGGCCCCCCATGCGGTGCCCCGCCTTCACGCCTGCAGCTGCGCAGACTGCGCAGTGCGGCGTGGCCGAGCAAGTTGCCGCCTTGTGGCCAGATTGGCCACAACGGAAGCAGTCCTTGCTCCGGTCCACATCGGAACTGCACTGCTCCCGGACATGCCCCATGCCGAGGCACCGGAAGCAGCGCAGAGGCCTGGGTGCGAGGGCCTTCACCTGGGCCACCATGTACCCAATGAAGAGCTTTGGGCTCTCTGTCACTTTCTTCGCCGCGGTTATAGGGCAGCGCACGAAGGCTGCGCCCATACCCGCGGCGTTGCGGCTGATACCGGCGATCCGCACTTCGCCGGGACTACACCCCCCGGTTTCGGCGATCGCCTCAGCCACCTCCTCTTTCGTGACGGCATCATCCAGGCCAGCGACGCGAAGTTCGGCGAACTTCACCGGCCTGGTGATGCGGACCTTCTCCTCCGGGAAAACGCTCCGCAGCCTCGCTGCGAAGACGTCCACTTTGGGCCCCAAGTGGTCGTCGCCGCCCGGGAACTCCATCATCCGAGCTCCGGTGACAGCCACACGGAACTGGGCTCTGGAGATCCCGAACGGCTCCAAGGCCGGGACCTCTCTCTTCATCTCACCTAGCACTTGCGCGTAGGTGAGCCCCTCCTTCAACGCCTCCGGCGTCAGCATGATGCTGATTGCCGGAGACTTTGGTGCGCGAAGCCTGGGCTTCCGCGCCTTCTTCTTCCCCTCGGCCTTGGCAGCCTTGCGCGGCTGGGCGGTCGCTCCGGACTGTGTCCCTTGCGACGCCAGCGCCGCGGCTGCCTTGGCCTTTCCCGCCTTGCGCGGCTCCGCCACTTTCGGACCGGACTGAGTCCCCGAAAGCGCGGGCACCGCTGCAGGCCCCTTCTTCCCCTTCCTTACCACTTTCACCCAGCTTTCGCTGGGCTTGGTGGCAGCAGGTTGGGGCTTGTCACGTCCTTGTTTTGCGGCCGCAGGCTTTTTGCCTTTGGCCGCAGTGTCTCGTCCGGTGGTGGTGATGGGACCAGTACCTCTCTGTTTCCCCGCGAGGGTAGCAGAAGGCAGGTCCTCATCGTCCGTCATAGCTATGTTCGCGGGCATGCCCGACGGACCGGGGCGAGGCTCCGGTGCCGTGGGCTTCCCGCGAACGGAGGAGGAAGTCGGAGCGCCGGACTGCTCTTGCAGGCGGAGCATCTCCTCCAGCTCCGCAATCCGGAACTCCGAGGTTCCTCCCATCTCAATAATCGTGTCGATGAGCTGCCGGTTTAGGCCTTTCGGCGGCGGCAAAGACCATGGTGGCGTAGGCCGAGTCTTCGGCCGAGCCATTGCCGCCTCCGTGCGCGCTCCCAGCAGCTCACGACGTAACTCCGTCAGGTCCCTCCCAAGGCCGTCAACCTGTTCCTGCAGGCGCTGATTTGCGGCCTGCAGCCTCCTCACCTCATCATTCGAGGAACGCTTGCGCAGTTCCTCGACAGCCTCCCTTATGGAGGCCACAGACTCTTTAAGGGCCCGCACGAACGTGCCCTTGAGATTTTTGGAGTGACTGGCCACATGCTCGATGTTGGCCAGTCTCTCCCCCACTCTTTTCACCAGGTCGACGGCCGGGAGAGAGCTCGCCTGCTCCGTCGGCGCTGGTGTAGCCGATGTTGTCGGCAATCGGCGCTCCTCCTCTCTTTGAGCCTTGAGCTCTTCGAAGAGCTCCAGCTCGGCCTCGAGCTCCATCTCTGCCTTTGCGGCAGCAACGTAGGCCGCCTTGGCCTTAGCGAGGCCGACGTACTGCCCTGTGGTGGGCGGTCGACCTCGCTCTCTTTTAGGGCCAAGAGCTGACACCTTCGGAGCCGTCGGTTCGTCTGAACCGCTGTCGAATTCCGAACAGCTGTCCAGACAAACCGGCGAAGGCTCCCTCCTCTTTCCCAAAGGACTTCGGGACTTAACTGACTCCGACTCCAACGAATCGTCAGAGTCGAGGCTCGTCAGGGAACGTCCACCCGCCCTTACTCCTCCAACTCCTCTACTCTCTCTTCCTCCACGATATGACCGCAAGCAGTGTGTGCCCCCCCCAGAATACGATCGGGGGCTGCGCGACGCCGGAGCGCCACGGAGGGATTCCCGGCTTGAAGCCGGACCCTCCTGGGTAGTTATATTCACCTTGCTTTTGTCCATATTTATTTGTGGCAGGTTTAGCATGCCCTGGGTTGCGACTTCGGAGCTGTGACTCATAAACAAGTCCAGCTCCGAATTCGCACCCCCTAAGCCGCCCTCGGCAACCCCCAAACCTCGGACTAAACACCGCCCGTCTCAGGCACAACGTCCGCCGCCCATCTCGGGCCTCCCGCACAACTTCGGCCCTCAACCAGTCCTCTCGAAGGAGAGGCAAAGGCGAGGGCCCCCCGCACAAACTCCCACTGTCCTATTTTGTACCATCCGGACAGAACCGGATAGCACAAAATAGGCTCGCTACTCCCGGGTCACTCTTGGCAACGGCCAACCAATGCAAAGTGGAAAACAACACATTGGTCGGCCGTTGAGCCCCTCCACCACGACAAGGTGGTGACCCCACGGAGGGGAACCTAACCTAACCTAACCTAACCTAACCTAACCTAACCTAACCAGTCACTTTCAGTCCGCTGCCGCGGGCGGCCACTTTTCAACAGAGCTCCCGTCCAATTTTTTTTATTTGCCAAAAATGTTAAGAAAATTTGCAAATTTACCAAAAAAGTGAAAATCTGTGCAATTTCTGCAAGAAAAGTGATGTAGCTTGCCCCAAAAGTGAGAATTCTTGCAATTTCTGCAAATTTAAGTGAAGTGACTTGCCGTTTTTGTGAAAACACTTGCAATTTCAAACTGATTTTGCTACTCTAGCAAAAGACTTGCCATATCGGCAAATTCAGTTTCAATTTCTGCAAGTTTTGCCGAAAAAGTGAAATCACCAGCGTCTTTTTGCAATATCAGCAAGCAAGGTGAAGTGTCTGCCTCAAAAGTTTGCGCCTTGCCAATTCAGCAAACGGTATTGCAGGTCGAGCAAGGTACATTTCTTGTGTAATACAATATGATGAGGACTCCGCCTCCCTCTCCCGTCCCTTCAACTTCCGGAAGAAAGAAAACACCATCACCGGACATGGAGGCCTGCACTGTTGCAATACCATCTATCTGCCCTGAAGCGGACCAGATCTACCAAACCGGGACAAGCGCCATAAATAGCTCTGGCAACATCAGAAAAGATTGCAAGCAGCAGTCCCTCAAAGCTCTCGAGGACTTTCACAAATTGGCGCTGAAACTTTCAAAATCCAACCTACAAGAGGAGCAAACTGCGGACATCTCGGAGACAACGGCGCAAACAATCCTCTACAAAATGGAGAACGCACTCGCCGAGACGAATGCTCAGATCGCGGAGGTAAGCAGGTCTTTAGTACAACATAAGCAGCTCAAGTCTCCTGTCACCAATGTAGACTCAATTAATAGCATCGAAACATTAATTAAGTCAATCTCCCAGGAAAACGCAAATCTCCAACTAGCCATCTCAGACATGTCTAAAAAAATCTCCCACCTCCATGTAGCAGTCAATGAGTTAGGTAAACAGCAGCAGACTGACACCCATGTCCCGGCGCACAACAACAAGCCGGCCAGACCAACATTCAAGCCGGCCCTTATAATCTCATCCTCAAAACCGGCCAACAGCCACAACGAAACCCTTGCTGCATGGCATAGCAGCGTCAACTTCAGGGACACGGACTTTGCTCCTAGTAACGTTACATATATCTCAAACAACAAACTCAAGGTCGAGTTTGAAACACAAGAACAATGCTCAATAACCTTAAACAAAATTAAAACATCTCGATCAACAATAAACGCAGAACTGGCTAAAAAACTTATGCCTATGATTATACTAAAAGGGATCTCGAACCGAACTCCCCCTGATCAAATTAAATCGATACTCGTGTCCCAAAACGAGACACTAAAAAGCGCCAGCTCCAACGATCAGGATTTAATACTGAAATTCAAAAGACGAAATAGAAACCCCGACCTCTATAATGCTATTTTTATAGTCACCCCCCAAACCTGGAAAGCCATAGTAACGGCTGGCCGAGTCAACATCGACCACCAAAGAGTTCATGCCGATGAATACGTCCCCTTGCTACAGTGCTATGGTTGCTTGCGGTTTGGGCACACTCGTAAATGGTGCAAGACACCCTCACAAGTGTGCTCACACTGCGCCTCTACTGAGCATGAGTACAAAAACTGCCCAAACAAAGAGGACAAAGACGCCACGGAATGTTATAATTGCAAAGAGCATGCCAAGAAATTCAAAAACTCAACACTTAAAACAATAAAAACCGCGCATAGCGCTACTTCCAATATTTGCCCATTGGCAATCAAAAAATTAAACGAGGTCCGTGCAAGAACGGACAATGGACTGTAATTCACCCCCCACTAACACTACTGGGCCGCTCAATCCTCGATTAGGATCATCACATCAAGGCGGCCCAAAATTCGCCTGCATACAGGTGAATTTAAATCATAGCCGAAACGCACTCCACGAACTCAACTTATACGCAGCGTCATATAAACCCGACATCATCATAGTCAATGAGCCCTACACTGGAAATAATGGAACTCTTGGCAAGATACCGGATTACCAAATCCACCAATTCCCTAACAATAATAATAACCTTAACGCCTCACCATCCTCTTCACAACCCCCTGTTAAAGCGGCCATCCTTATTAAAAACAATGTATTCAGCACCATAGGACACACTGAACATTCAGACCCAAACCTAGCCATAATAAAAATAGGCAACTCCAACAATAAACAAATCTACCTAATCTCCACATATATTGAACCACGCACTGCCGACCATCACCAGTCTCTCCAAAAATTAGACCTATTCCTAAATAACACATCGGGCGCCTCACACCTTATCTGTGGGGACTTCAATGGTTGGCACACAGCCTGGGGATCCAAATCCAACAATAGAGCAGGTAACAAAATTTTTGAATTCATCACACTAAATAACCTTACAATATGCAACAACGGCAATCACCCCACCTTTGAAACCATCACACACGGACAACCCCGAGACTCAATTGTAGACCTTACCCTAACTAGTAACAACACCTACACACACATTGACAACTGGAGGGTTGACACGCAAATTTGTCCATCATCAGATCACCACGCCATACTATTCAACCTCACTTTAGATAAAAACATCACATTCACAAAAAACAAGAAGCTCTCCACGTTCAGATATAACACAAACAACCTTACTTGGGACCTAATCGACAACAACCTCGCTGCGGAAATCAACAATCACCTCACAATCAACCATGACATGTCTCGACTCACCAGGCAGGACATAGACAATACCATCGCAATCACCACCGCAGCAATACAAAGAGCATGCGACAAGCATTTACCCAGATCGTCCCACACCGCTTCACGACCGCCATGGTGGAGCGAAGAACTAGAAGCACTAAAAAAGAAAGTAATAAAAAACCACCATACTCTCAGCCGGTTGGTAAGCCACAAACTTCCAATTGCCGAAACAATAATAGAACGTGACAAGCTCAAAAAGGAATACGCTGATGCGATATGCACCGCAGCCACCACCAACTTTAGAAACTTCTGCAACAAACAACAAAAAGAGGACGTTTGGTCAATAACTAATCGAATATTACAAACCAAACCCATAATCAATCCACCTGCCACTCTCAAAAAAGACGACGGGACGTTCACAACCAACCCACATGACACCGCTACAGCACTTATAAACAGATTTTTCCCTGATGACACTCCGAATAGAGACCCTTTCCATTTAAACCTTCAAAGACTCATGCATATACCAATAGAAAACTCAACAGAACCACCATTCACTACAACTGAAATACTTAGCTGCCTAAAAACGATGAATCCTAAAAAGGCTCCAGGACCTGACCATCTCACTGCAGACATCTGCCTACACTTTGCAAAAAACTTCCCCACATTTCTTTCCAACCTACTCAACAGATGCCTCGAACTGAAATATTTTCCCAATCCTTGGAAGGAAGCCTGCGTTAAAATCATCCCCAAACCAAATAAAAGCAATTATTCCGAAACCTCATCATACAGACCCATAGGCTTAATAAACGTTTTTGGTAAATTACTCGAAAAACTCATCATAAATAGACTAAGACACCACATGGAAGTTAACAACCAACAATGTGACAAACAATTTGGATTCAAACAACAGACGTCTACCGTGAACGCCATCCACTCAGCATTGAAAATTATTAACCGGGCAAAGGCAAATAAGGAACAAGTAATTGCAGTATCACTAGATGTCAAGGCTGCCTTTGACAACGCCTGGTGGCCAGCGATCTTCAAAAGACTCAGAGACATCAAGTGCCCAACAAATTTATTCCAGATCCTCATCAGCTACATTCAAGAGAGATATGTACATATAAACTTCTCAGACTGTAGCGTTTCCAAAACTCTATCCAAAGGTTGCATCCAAGGCTCTATTTGCGGACCTACTCTATGGAATCTCATCCTGGACGACCTTCTACTTATCGAATTACCTGACGGTTGCCATCTACAAGCCTACGCAGATGACATTCTCCTTATTGCACACTCTAAGAACATTAACAACTTAGAAAGTATCACCAACTCCTCCCTCGAAACTATTACCAACTGGGGCAAAAACGTAAAACTCAGTTTCGGACCCGATAAAACTCAAGCCATCTCCTTCACCAACAAATCCAGAACATGCAATATCTCCATGCACAATCAACCCATTACATTCCATAGTCAGATCAAATACCTTGGACTCATCATTGACCGCAACCTCAGATTTATCCAACACACCGAATACATCATCGAAAAATGCAGGAAGCTATTCAACAAAATCACAAACTACATCAGACCCACATGGGGGGTATCACCGGAAAACATCAGAACCATTTATCATCAAGTCATACAACCCATTATCTGCTACGCCGCTGGAATATGGGCGAATGCCACTAAGTACAAGCACGTGTGTAACAAACTCCTCTCAATACAAAGACTATTCGCAATCAAAATTATACAGGGATTCAGAACAATACGCACTGCAACAGCTATTTCACTAGCTCAACTTATACCCCTTCCTGACAAGATTCGTGAAATAGCGGACATCGAACAATCCAAACTAAATGGCTACACTAAATTCTTACCACACGACGTCATCATTGAAAAACCTACGCCTCCATCGAAACAACTCCACCCAGCCAACAGAACAGGCATCGAATTCATAGAGATCAACGACAACGAAGAGTATGATTCATTCAACACGGAAATATTTGACCACACACAAATCTTCACCGACGGTAGCAAACATGATGACACCGTTGGAGCTGCCTTCGTAGCCATAAACCCCCAGGGACGTATTCTACAAACCAAAAAGCTAAAACTTCACGACTGCTGCTCTGTCTTCCAAGCTGAAATGCTTGCCCTAAAAAATGCAACCGATTGGGTCATCGCACATAACGACAGTAACAAATTCTGCCTGCTCTCCGACAGCAAATCAGGCCTCACTGAACTCTCCAACCCCAACACCAGGAACTTTCTTGCAAACAGCATACTCTACAATTACAACCATATCAAGCAACAGTGCAAATCCATCAGGTTTGCATGGGTTAGAGCCCATATTGGAGTCGGTGGCAACGAACTGGCTGACTCTGCGGCCAAAGCAGCGGCCGGCCTACATAAATCCCCTGATTACTTGTGCATCCCTATCAGCTATGTAAGGTACAGGAACCAAATAATCTCACATGAAAAATCACAAGCCTACTACACACTAGCAAGCCCACACACTCTAGCACTCATCCCCAACCATGACTCTCTCAATGAATACTTCCAAAAAATCAATTGCAAACCAAACTTCACAATCACACAAATTCTTACAAACCATGGATATCACAAAGAATACCTATATAGATTCAAAATTACTGACAATGATCACTGCCCTTGTAACAACACTGATACCCAATCCATCAAACACCTAATCGAAGAATGCCCTATATTCGCCAACACCAGATTAAACCACCAAATTGCTGCCTCAAATCTCACCAACCCATACTGCCTATCAGAAATCATCACCTCTAATCAGACCATAGACACTTATCACACCCACATTACTCACATAATTAGCCAACTAAAGCATTTTAACAACACATAACCCATATCTTGATTCTTATCACCTGAATAACAACTCGGAAATCACCACCAATTATTCAAACAAGACAAACCTCACTCACACACTCGCTCCCCATCGCCACACGCACCCTAAAATGCTCATTCGGCAAGCTCTGTATGCCAAATCTGCAAATTTGCAGATAGAGCAGGGGGAGCTTGCGGAATCGGCAAGAATGCGCAATTTAGGCAACACTTCTGCTTCTTCGGTAAGCTCTGCAAGCCACATTTGCAAATTTGCAGATGGAGCAAGGGAAGCTTGCGGGATTGGCAAGCCTGCGCAATTTATGCAACACTTTTGCCTTTTCGGTAAGCTCTGCAAGCCATATCTTCCCTTTAATACGGTCACATTTATTTTGTGCTCCACACAGGCGCATTTTTGCTCATTTAGCAAGCTCTACAAACCAAAAATCTGCAGATTTGCGGATGGAGCGGGGGGAGCTTGCGGAATCGGCAAGACTGCGCAATATAAGTAACACTTCTGCAAATTCTTTCTTATACGGTGGGCGCTGCGAGCTAAATCTGCGAATTTGCAAATAAAGAATTAGGGCAAAGCCTGCAGAATCGGCAACACTTACAACACTTACAATTTGAGCAAGCCCTTTGCTCTGCAAGCAGGCAAACTCAGCAGGAAGTAATTTTGAATTGGTGACGAGGTGTCTTGATTGATTAGTTTGTAAATATTTGAATTTGTATCGTATTACTTAGTTATAGTATAAGTTATAGTATAAGTTATAGTAAGGTATAAAAAAAAAAAAAAAAAAAAAAAAAAAAAATTAGGTACTTAAGTATTGTATATTATTTTATTTGTATTTAATTGAATTAAGAATGTAATTAATTGTATTAAGTATAAAGGTAAATTTAATTTAATAAGGTAATTAAAAAAAAAAAAAAAAAAAAAAAAAAAAAAAATATATATATATATATATATATTTGTACAATTAGGTACTTAACTATTTCATATTATTTTATGTGTATTTATGTGTATTTAATTGTATTAAGTATGAAAGAAAAAAAAAAAAAAAAAAAAAAAAAAAAAAAAAATTGTACATTTAGGTACTTAAGTATTTCATATTATTTTATGTGTATTTAATTGTACTAAGTATGAAAAAAAAAAAAAAAAAAAAAAAAAAAAAAAACAATTAGGTAATTAAGGATTTTATATTATTTTCTTTGTAATCTTTTACATTTTAATATATAAAAAAAAAAAAAAAAAAAAAAAAAAAAAAAAAATATTTTAAATTATAAATAACTCACATCCACACGCACTCATCCCACACCACACACCCAACACAGTAAATAATCAAGCTCCTCCCACAACTACACTCAACAATTTAACCCACACAGCGACACCACACTCTACAACTCAGTCTACGGAAGCGAGAAGTATACCGTTAGCATCTTGCTTCCGTTTGACTACCCCACTCTCGCAAGGTGTGGTTTTAGTCGGTAACCTGCGGATTCCAATGCACGGTATATAAACCATGCATTGGAGTTCGCAGGAATCCGACATCACTGGGCAACATTTCCAGTACCTATAAAAGGTTTCCCACCTTGGATAAAAAAAAAAAAAAAAAAAAAAAAAAAAAAACCTAACCTAACCTAACCTTTTTTTTTTTTTTTTTTTTTTTTTTTTGACTTGGAGGAAATGCAGTTACGCATGCCCGCCAATCCTCGGGGGAGGCGGCGGGGTATGTCGGACTCGGTGCCAGAGTGGCGACCCATACCGACTAAAACCTCCAAGGTGTTCCCTCCTTGCGCCATGAGGCCGGGAGACTGGAACCCAGTTAGTACTCCTCAGTCTCGCCGGCAGCGCTCCGATCTTCCTCTTCGAGCCTTCCGCTCATCCCTCACGTGGCGATGTGTCGGGAACACCTGACACATCGCCCCACCTGAACTCCGATAGCGGGCTCTGGGTCCCCCCGAACCCAGAGTCCAGAGTTATCACCAAGAACTGCGGGGGTCATTGCTGACCACCGCTTGTGCCCGGCACTTCCGCCCTCGTGGCTGTGTCCATTCCAGCCGGCGCCGAACTGGTGCCGGGTTGGCTGGACACCCCTGCCGCCACTCGTCTCCTCCTTTTTGGGGGAGGCTTGCAAGCCTTACCCCCAGTACGATGTCCCGCCGGCACACCAGCAGCTGCACAAACTGTGCAGTGCGGTGTGGCGGAACAGGTCTCCGCCATGTGGCCCGGTTGACCACACCGGAAGCAGTCCCTGCTCCGGTCCTCCGAGGCCGTGCACTGCGCCCTGACGTGCCCCAGGACGAGGCACCGGTAGCAGCGCAGCGGCCGTGTTGGCAGCGCCTTGATTTGGGCCGCAATGTACCCAATCAGAAGACGGGATGTCGCCGTCACCTTCTTGGCCACAGCCACCTGGCAACGTGCGTACACGAAGGCCGAGCCTGTGGGACTGTGGCCAATCTCGCCCATCGCGACCTCATCCGGGGTGCACCCTCCGACTCGGGCGATCGCCCGAGCCACTTCCTCCTCCGTGATAGAGTCATCCAGACCGGTGATGCGTAAATCAATACTCTTCACCGGTCTGGAGACTTTCACCTGGTCCTGCGGGAACAGTCTCCAGAGCCTTGCCGCAAAGGCATCCACCTTGGGACCAGGTACATCGTTCGGGAACTCAAGTAACCTGGCCCCGGTGGCAGCCACCCGGAAACGAGCGCTCGTAATTCCGAACTCCTTCGGATCCGGGTACTTCTCCTTCATGGCGACGAAAACCTTGGCATACGTCAGCCCCCTCTTGAGTCCCTCCGGCAGGATCTTCAAGCCGATCGCCGAGGACTTTGGGGCGCGCATCCTTGGCTTTCGCGCCTTCTCCGTCCTTTTGGCCTTGGCAGCCTGACGCGGCTGGGCAGTCGCTCCGGACCGTGTCCCTTGCGACGCCGCCGCTGCTGCCTTAGCCCTAGCCTTGCGCGGTTCCGCCACTCTCGGACCGGACTGAGTCCCCGAGAGTGCGGGCGCCGCCGCAGGCTTCCCCTTCTTCTTGCCCCGCCTGGTCACTTCCGCCCAGCTTTCGCCGGGTTGGGTTGCGACCATTTGGGGCCCGTCGCGTCCAGTGGCGGCCGCAGGCTTTTGGCCTTTGGCCGCGGTGTCATATCCGGTAGGTCGGAGTCCCTTTCCCTTTCGGCGTCCAGCCGGAGCCACCAGGGGAAGGTCCTCCTCGTCCATATCCAAGTTTGCGGACATGCCTGATGGGCCGGGGCGTGACTCCGGCCCGTCAGGCTTTCCGCAAACAGTTGGGGCAGGCAGGGGCTTTTGAGCCGCAAGCCGAGAAGCGGCCTGCGCCCCAGCAGCTTCCACGCGTGCCTCCAACATCTCCCTCCGCAGGTTGACGAGATCCCTTTTCAGGTCGTCAACCTGTTCCTGCAGGCGCTTGTTGGCCGCCTGCAGCTTGGCCACCTCCTCGTTGGAGGAACGCTTGCGCAATTCCTCCACGACTTCCCTAATGGAAGCAGCAGAATCCTTCAGGGCCCGAACAAAGGTGCCCTTCAGGTTCTTGGAGCGGCTGGCAACATGCTCGATGTTGGCCAGCTTGTCGCTCGCCCTCTTCACCAGGTCAGCAGCAGGGAGATCGCTCGCCCGCTCCGCTGACCCTGGTGCCGCCGCTGTAGTCGGTGACCGGCGCTCCTCCTCTCGCTGAGACTTCAGCTCTTCAAAGAGCTCCAGCTCAGCCTGGAGCTCCAGCTCTTCCCGCTGGGCGGCGATATAGGCCGCCTTGGCTTGAGCGAGACCGACATATTTCCCAGTGGTGGGTGGTCGGCCTCTCCCCCTCTTCGCCCCCAAAGCGGAGACTTTTGGCGCCGTCGGTTCGTCGGAATAACTGTCGGAATCCGAGCAGCTACCCAACACCACCGGCGACGGCTCCCTCCTCTTTCCTAGACGTGATCCGACGGACGCTCGACTCGACGATTCGTCAGAGTCGAAGTCCGTCGAAACACGTCCCCCGATCGTCTTAACCTCCTCCTTCTCCTTCTTACCTTCCCCCTTTTTCGGACCGTACGTCCTCGCGCAAGTTGTGCCCCCCCCAGAATACGAATGGGGGCTGCGTGACACCGAAGCGCCACGGAGGGATTCCCGGCTAGCCGGACCCTCCTGGGTAGTTTTCTTCAATTTGCGTGATTCCATACTTCTTTTGTAGGTAGGCCTAGCATGCCCTGGTGCTTGGCTTCGGAACTGAAACTCATAAACAAGAACCAGTTCCGAATCCAAACACCCCTTAAGCTGCCCTCGGCGACCTACAAACCTCGGGACTGAACTCCGCCCGTCTCAGGCTAACAAACCCCCGCCCATCTCGGGCCCTTCCCACATGTCCGAGCGCCCACGCGCCTCCGGACCCACGCCCTCCACCAGTCCTCTCAAAGGAGAGGCATAGGCGAGGGCCTCCCGCACAACTCCCACTGTCCTATTTTGCACCATCCGGACAGAACCGGATAGCACAAAATAGGCTCACTACTCCCGGGTCACTCTAACCTAACCTAACCTTTTTTTTTTTTTTTTTTTTTTTTTTTTGGCTTGGAGGAAATGCCGTTACGCATGCCCGCCAATCCTCGGGGGAGGTGGCGGGGTATGTCGGACTCGGTGCCAGAGTGGCGACCCATACCGACTAAAACCTCCAAGGTGTTCCCTCTTTGCGCCTCAGAGCCAGGAGACCGGAACTGAGAGACATGACATCAGTCTCCTGGCAGCGCTGGTCCTTCGACCCTCTCTTTGCTGAGCGCTCGGCTCATCCCTCACTTGGCGATGTGTCGGGAACACCTGACACATCGCCCCATCTGAGCTCGTTTAGTGGGCTTCGGGTCCCCCCGAACCGTCAGCCCCGAGCTTTCGCCAGGAGCGCGCGGGGCCACGAGTGGCTTCCGCCACTCGGCGCTTCAGGCCTGCGTGGCCGTGCCCATGCCACCCGGCGCCAGACTGGTGCCAGGCTGACTGGACACGCTCGCGTTGGGACCACTCCGTCCCGTTGCAACCACGCGACTCCTCCGCTTGAGGGGAGGCTTACAAGCCTGGCCCCCCATGCGGTGCCCCGCCTTCACGCCTGCAGCTGCGCAGACTGCGCAGTGCGGCGTGGCCGAGCAAGTTGCCGCCTTGTGGCCAGATTGGCCACAACGGAAGCAGTCCTTGCTCCGGTCCACATCGGAACTGCACTGCTCCCGGACATGCCCCATGCCGAGGCACCGGAAGCAGCGCAGAGGCCTGGGTGCGAGGGCCTTCACCTGGGCCACCATGTACCCAATGAAGAGCTTTGGGCTCTCTGTCACTTTCTTCGCCGCGGTTATAGGGCAGCGCACGAAGGCTGCGCCCATACCCGCGGCGTTGCGGCTGATACCGGCGATCCGCACTTCGCCGGGACTACACCCCCCGGTTTCGGCGATCGCCTCAGCCACCTCCTCTTTCGTGACGGCATCATCCAGGCCAGCGACGCGAAGTTCGGCGAACTTCACCGGCCTGGTGATGCGGACCTTCTCCTCCGGGAAAACGCTCCGCAGCCTCGCTGCGAAGACGTCCACTTTGGGCCCCAAGTGGTCGTCGCCGCCCGGGAACTCCATCATCCGAGCTCCGGTGACAGCCACACGGAACTGGGCTCTGGAGATCCCGAACGGCTCCAAGGCCGGGACCTCTCTCTTCATCTCACCTAGCACTTGCGCGTAGGTGAGCCCCTCCTTCAACGCCTCCGGCGTCAGCATGATGCTGATTGCCGGAGACTTTGGTGCGCGAAGCCTGGGCTTCCGCGCCTTCTTCTTCCCCTCGGCCTTGGCAGCCTTGCGCGGCTGGGCGGTCGCTCCGGACTGTGTCCCTTGCGACGCCAGCGCCGCGGCTGCCTTGGCCTTTCCCGCCTTGCGCGGCTCCGCCACTTTCGGACCGGACTGAGTCCCCGAAAGCGCGGGCACCGCTGCAGGCCCCTTCTTCCCCTTCCTTACCACTTTCACCCAGCTTTCGCTGGGCTTGGTGGCAGCAGGTTGGGGCTTGTCACGTCCTTGTTTTGCGGCCGCAGGCTTTTTGCCTTTGGCCGCAGTGTCTCGTCCGGTGGTGGTGATGGGACCAGTACCTCTCTGTTTCCCCGCGAGGGTAGCAGAAGGCAGGTCCTCATCGTCCGTCATAGCTATGTTCGCGGGCATGCCCGACGGACCGGGGCGAGGCTCCGGTGCCGTGGGCTTCCCGCGAACGGAGGAGGAAGTCGGAGCGCCGGACTGCTCTTGCAGGCGGAGCATCTCCTCCAGCTCCGCAATCCGGAACTCCGAGGTTCCTCCCATCTCAATAATCGTGTCGATGAGCTGCCGGTTTAGGCCTTTCGGCGGCGGCAAAGACCATGGTGGCGTAGGCCGAGTCTTCGGCCGAGCCATTGCCGCCTCCGTGCGCGCTCCCAGCAGCTCACGACGTAACTCCGTCAGGTCCCTCCCAAGGCCGTCAACCTGTTCCTGCAGGCGCTGATTTGCGGCCTGCAGCCTCCTCACCTCATCATTCGAGGAACGCTTGCGCAGTTCCTCGACAGCCTCCCTTATGGAGGCCACAGACTCTTTAAGGGCCCGCACGAACGTGCCCTTGAGATTTTTGGAGTGACTGGCCACATGCTCGATGTTGGCCAGTCTCTCCCCCACTCTTTTCACCAGGTCGACGGCCGGGAGAGAGCTCGCCTGCTCCGTCGGCGCTGGTGTAGCCGATGTTGTCGGCAATCGGCGCTCCTCCTCTCTTTGAGCCTTGAGCTCTTCGAAGAGCTCCAGCTCGGCCTCGAGCTCCATCTCTGCCTTTGCGGCAGCAACGTAGGCCGCCTTGGCCTTAGCGAGGCCGACGTACTGCCCTGTGGTGGGCGGTCGACCTCGCTCTCTTTTAGGGCCAAGAGCTGACACCTTCGGAGCCGTCGGTTCGTCTGAACCGCTGTCGAATTCCGAACAGCTGTCCAGACAAACCGGCGAAGGCTCCCTCCTCTTTCCCAAAGGACTTCGGGACTTAACTGACTCCGACTCCAACGAATCGTCAGAGTCGAGGCTCGTCAGGGAACGTCCACCCGCCCTTACTCCTCCAACTCCTCTACTCTCTCTTCCTCCACGATATGACCGCAAGCAGTGTGTGCCCCCCCCAGAATACGATCGGGGGCTGCGCGACGCCGGAGCGCCACGGAGGGATTCCCGGCTTGAAGCCGGACCCTCCTGGGTAGTTATATTCACCTTGCTTTTGTCCATATTTATTTGTGGCAGGTTTAGCATGCCCTGGGTTGCGACTTCGGAGCTGTGACTCATAAACAAGTCCAGCTCCGAATTCGCACCCCCTAAGCCGCCCTCGGCAACCCCCAAACCTCGGACTAAACACCGCCCGTCTCAGGCACAACGTCCGCCGCCCATCTCGGGCCTCCCGCACAACTTCGGCCCTCAACCAGTCCTCTCGAAGGAGAGGCAAAGGCGAGGGCCCCCCGCACAAACTCCCACTGTCCTATTTTGTACCATCCGGACAGAACCGGATAGCACAAAATAGGCTCGCTACTCCCGGGTCACTCTTGGCAACGGCCAACCAATGCAAAGTGGAAAACAACACATTGGTCGGCCGTTGAGCCCCTCCACCACGACAAGGTGGTGACCCCACGGAGGGGAACCTAACCTAACCTAACCTAACCTAACCTAACCTAACCTAACCTAACCTAACCTAACCTAACCTAACCTAACCTAACCTAACCTTTTTTTTTTTTTTTTTTTTTTTTTTTTTTTTTTTTTTTTTTTGACTTGGAGGAAATGCAGTTACGCATGCCCGCCAAACCTCGGGGGGAGGTGGCGGGGTATGTCGGACTCGGTGCCAGAGTGGCGACCCATACCGACTAAAACCTCCAAGGTGTTCCCTCCTTGCGCCATGAGGCCGGGAGACTGGAACCCAATTAGTACTCCTCAGTCTCGCCGGCAGCGCTCCGATCTTCCTCATCGAGCCTTTCGCTCATCCCTCTCGTGGCGATGTGTCGGGAACACCTGACACATCGCCCCACCTGAACTCCGATAGCGGGCTCTGGGTCCCCCCGAACCCAGAGTCCAGAGTTATCACCAGGAACTGCGGGGGTCATTGCTGACCACCGCTAGTGCCCGGCACTTCCGCCCTCGTGGCTGTGTCCATCCCAGCCGGTGCCGAACTGGTACCGGGTTGGCTGGACACCTTTGCAGCCACTCGTCTCCTCCTTTTTGGGGGGGGCTTGCAGGCCTTACCCCCAGTACGATGCCCCGCCGGCACACCAGCAGCTGCACAAACTGTGCAGTGCGGTGTGGCGGAACATGTCTCCGCCATGTGGCCCGGTTGACCACACCGGAAGCAATCTTTGCTCCGGTCCTCCGAGGCCGTGCACTGCGCCCTGACGTGCCCCAGGACGAGGCACCGGTAGCAGCGCAGCGGCCGTATTGGCAGCGCCTTAATTTGGGCCGCCATGTACCCGATAAGGAGACGGGATGTCGCCGTCGCCTTCTTGGCCACAGCCACCTGGCAACGTGCGTACACGAAGCCAGAGCCTGTGGCACTGTAGCCAATCTCGCCGACCGCGACCTCATCCGGGTCACACCCTCCGACTCGGGCGATCGCTCGAGCCACTTCCTCCTCCGTGATAGAGTCATCCAGACCGGCGATGCGTAAATCAATACTCTTCACCGGTCTGGAGACTTTCAGCTGGTCCTGTGGGAACAGGCGCCAGAGCCTTGCCGCGAAGGCATCCACCTTGGGACCAGGAACTTCGTTCGGGAACTCAAGTAACCTGGCCCCGGTAGCAGCCACCCGGAAACGAGCGCTCGTGATTCCGAACTCCTTCGGATCCGGGTACTGCTCCTTCATGGCGCCGAAAACTTTGGCATACGTCAGCCCCCTCTTGAGTCCCTCCGGCAGGATCTGTAAACAGATCGCCGAGGACTTTGGGGCGCGCATCCTTGGCTTTCGCGCCTTCTCCGCCTTTTTGGCCTTGGCAGCTTGCCGCGGCTGGGCAGTCGCTCCGGACCGAGTCCCTTGCGACGCCGCCGCTGCTGCCTTAGCCCTAGCCTTGCGCGGTTCCGCCACTCTCGGACCGGACTGAGTCCCCGAGAGTGCGGGCGCCGCCGCAGGCTTCCCCTTCTTCTTGCCCCGCCTGGTCACTTCCGCCCAGCTTTCGCCGGGTTGGGTTGCGACCATTTGGGGCCCGTCGCGTCCAGTGGCGGCCGCAGGCTTTTTGCCTTTGGCCGCGGTGTCCTTTCCGGTGGGTCGGAGTCCCTTACCCCTTCGACTTCCCGACCGAGCCGCGAGGGGCAGGTCCTCCTCGTCCATATCCAAGTTTGCGGACATGCCTGATGGGCCGGGGCGTGACTCCGGCCCGTCAGGCTTTCCGCAAACAGTTGGGGCAGGCAGGGGCTTTTGCGCCGCAAGCCGAGAAGCGGCCTGCGCCGCAGCAGCTTCCACGCGTGCCTCCAGCATCTCCCTCCGCAGGTTGACGAGGTCCTTTTTGAGGTCGTCAACCTGATCCTGCAGGCGCTTGTTGGCCGCCTGCAGCTTGGCCACCTCCTCGTTGGAGGAACGCTTGCGCAATTCCTCCACGACTTCCCTTATGGCAGCTGAAGATTCCTTCAGGGCCCGAACGAAGGTGCCCTTCAGGTTCTTCGAGCGGTTGGCAACATGCTCAATGTTGGCCAACTTGTCGCTCGCCCTCTTCACCAGGTCAGCAGCAGGGAGATCGCTCGCCCGCTCCGCTGTCCCTGGTGCCGTCGGTGTAGTCGGTGACCGGCGCTCCTCCTCTCGCTGAGACTTCAGCTCTTGAAAGAGCTCCAGCTCAGCCTGGAGCTCCAGCTCTTCCCGCTGGGCAGCGACATAGGCCGCCTTGGCCTGAGCGAGACCGACATATTTCCCAGTGGTGGGTGGTCGGCCTCTCCCCCTCTTTGCCCCCAAAGCGGAGACTTTTGGCGCTGTGGGTTCGTCGGAATAGCTGTCGGAATCCGAGCAGCTATCCAACACCACAGGCGACGGCTCCCTCCTCTTTCCTAGACGTGATCCGACGGACGCTCGACTCGACGATTCGTCAGAGTCGAAGTCCGTCGAAACACGTCCCCCTATCGTCGTCTCTCCCTTCCTCTTCTCCTCTCCCTTCTTCGGACCATATGTCCTAACGCAAGTTGTGCCCCCCCCAGAATACGAATGGGGGCTGCGTGACGCCGAAACGCCACGGAGGGATTCCCGGCTAGCCGGACCCTCCTGGGTAGTTTTTTTCAAGTTGCGTTCTGCCATATTTTCTGTTAAGGTAGGCCTAGCATGCCCTGGTGTTTGGTTTCGGAACTGAGACTCATAAACAAGAAACAGTTCCGAATCCAAACACCCCTTAAGCTGCCCTCGGCGACCTACAGACCTCGGGACTTAACTCCGCCCGTCGCAGGCAACTAAACCTCCGCCCATCTCGGGCCCTTCCCGCACGTCCGAGCGCCCACGCGCCTCCGGACCCTAGCCCTCCACCAGTCCTCTCTAAGGAGAGGCATAGGCGAGGGCCTCCCGCAAAACCTCCCACTGTCCTATTTTGCACCATCCGGACAGAACCGGATAGCACAAAATAGGCTCACTGCTCCCGGGTCACTCTTGGCAACGGCCGACCAATGCAAAGTGGAAAACAACACATTGGTCGGCCGTTGAGCCCCTCCACCACGACAAGGTGGTGACCCCACGGAGGGGAACCTAACCTAACCTAACCTAACCTAACCTAACCTAACCTAACCTAACCTAACCTAACCTAACCTAACCTAACCTAACCTAACCTAACCTAACCTAACCTTTTTTTTTTTTTTTTTTTTTTTTTTTTTTGTCTTGGAGGAAATGCAGTTACGCATGCCCGCCAATCCTCGGGGGAGGTGGCGGGGTATGTCGGACTCGGTGCCAGAGTGGCGACCCATACCGACTAAAACCTCCAAGGTGTTCCCTCTTTGCGCCCCAGAGCCAGGAGACCGGAACTGAAGGCATGACATCAGTCTCCTGGCAGCGCTGGTCCTTCGACCCTCTCATTATGAGCGCTCGGCTCATCCCTCATATGGCGATGTGTCGGGAACACCTGACACATCGCCCCATCCGAACTCCTTCAGTGAGCTTCGGGTCCCCCCGAACCGTCAGCTCCGAGTTCTCGCCAGCAGCGCGCGGGGCCACAAGTGGCTTCCGCCGCTCGGCGCTTCAGGCCTGCGTGGCCGTGCCCATGCCACCCGGCGCCAGACTGGTGCCAGGCTGACTGGGCACGCTCGCGTTGGGACCACTCCGTCCCGTCGCAACCACGCGACTCCTCCGCTTGAGGGGAGGCTTACAAGCCTGGCCCCCCATGCGGTGCCCCGCTTTAACGCCCGCTGCTGCGCAGACTGCGCAGTGCGGCGTTGCCGAGCAGGATGCCGCCTTATGGCCAGGTTGGCCACATCGGAAGCAGTCCCTGCTTCGGTCGACGTCGGAACTGCACTGCTCCCGGACATGCCCCATGGCGAGGCACCGGAAGCAGCGCAGAGGCCTGGGTGGTAGGGCCTTCACTTGGGCCACCATATACCCAATGAATATCCTTGGGCTTTCCGTCACTTTCTTCGCCGCGGTTATAGGGCAGCGCACGAAGGCTGCGCCCATACCCGCGGCGTTGCGGCTGATACCGGCGATCCGCACCTCGCCGGGACTGCACCCCCCGGCTTCTGCGATCGCCTCAGCCACCTCCTCCTTCGTGACGGCATCATCCAGGCCAGCGACGCGAAGTTCGGCGAACTTCACCGGCCTGGTGATGCGGACCTTCTCCTCCGGGAAAACGCTCCGCAGCCTCGCCGCGAAGACGTCCACTTTGGGTCCCAAGTGGTCGTCGCCGCCCGGGAACTCCATCATCCGAGCTCCGGTGACAGCCACACGGAACTGGGCTCTGGTGATCCCGAACGGCTCCAAGGCCGGGACCTCCCTCTTCATCTCACCTAACACCTGCGCGTAGGTGAGCCCCTCTTTCAATGCCTCCGGCGTCAGCATGATGCTGATTGCCGGAGACTTTGGTGCGCGAAGCCTGGGCTTCCGCGCCTTCCTCTTTCCCTCGGCCTTAGCAGCCTTGCGCGGCTGGGCGGTCGCTCCGGACTGACGCGTCCCTTGCGACGCCGGCGCCGCGGCTGCCTTGGCCTTTCCCGCCTTGCGCGGCTCCGCCACTTTCGGACCGGACCGAGTCCCCGAAAGCGCGGGCACCGCTGCAGGCCCCTTCTTCCCCTTCCTTACCACTTTCACCCAGCTTTCGCTGGACTTAGTGGCAGCAGGTTGGGGCTTGTCTCGTCCTTGTTTGGCGGCCGCAGGCTTTTTGCCTTTGGCCGCTGAGTCACGTCCGGTGGTGATGGGACCAGTGCCTTTCTGTTTCCCCGCGAGGGTAGCAGAAGGCAGGTCCTCATCGTCAGTCACAGCCATGTTCGCGGGCATGCCCGACGGGCCGGGGCGAGGCTCCGGTGCCGTGGGCTTCCCGCGAACGGAGGAGGAAGTCGGAGCGCCGGACTGCTCTTGCAGGCGGAGCATCTCCTCCAGCTCAGCAATCCGGAACTCCGAGGTTCCTCCCATCTCAATGATCGTGTCGATAAGCTGCCGGTTTAGGCCTTTCGGCGGCGGCAATGACCACGGCGGCGTAGGCCGAGTCTTTGGCCGAGCCATTGCCGCCTCTGTGCGCGCCTCCAGCAGCTCACGACGCAGGTCTGCCAGGTCCCTCACCAGGCCATCGACCTGTTCCTGCAGGCGCTGGTTAGAAGCCTGCAGCCTCCTCACCTCATCATTCGAGGAACGCTTGCGCAGTTCCTCGACTGCCTCCCTTATGGAGGCCACAGACTCCTTAAGGGCCCGCACGAACGTGCCCTTAAGATTCTTGGAGCTACTGGCCACACGTTCAATGTTGGCCAGTCGCTCCGCCACCCTCTGGACCAGGTCGACCGCCGGGAGATCGCTCGCCCGCTCCGTCGGCCCTGGCGTCGCCGATACTATGGGCGATCTGCGCTCCTTCTCCCTCTGAGCTCTTATCTCCTCAAAGAGCTCCGTCTCGGCTTGGAGCTCCAACTCTGCCTTTTGGGCAGCAATGTACATTGCCTTGGCCTTAGCGAGGCCGACGTACTGCCCTGTGGTGGGCGGTCGACCTCGCTCTCTTTTAGGGCCAAGAGCTGACACCTTCGGAGCCGTCGGTTCGTCTGAACCGCTGTCGAATTCCGAACAGCTGTCCAGACAAACCGGCGATGGCTCCCTTCTCTTCCCCAAAGGACTTCGGGACTTGACGGACTCCGACTCCAACGAATCGTCAGAGTCGAGGCTCGCCAGGGAACGTCCTCCCGTCCTTACTCCTCCAAATCCTCTTCTCCCCCTCCCTCCACCAAACGTCCGCAAGCAAGGTGTGCCCCCCCCAGAATACGATTGGGGGCTGCGTGACGCCGAAGCGTCACGGAGGGATTCCCGGCTTGAAGCCGGACCCTCCTGGGTAGATTTTTTCACATTGCTGTCGTCCATTTTTATTTGTGGCAGGTTTAGCATGCCCTGGGTTGCGACTTCGGAGCTGTGACTCATAAACAAGTTCAGCTCCGAATTCGCACCCCCTAAGCCGCCCTCGGCAACCCCCAAACCTCGGACTTAACACCGCCCGTCTCAGGCACAACGTCCGCCGCCCATCTCGGGCCTCCCGCACAACTTCGGCCCTCAACCAGTCCTCTCAAAGGAGAGGCAAAGGCGAGGGCCCCCCGCACAAACTCCCACTGTCCTATTTTGTACCATCCGGACAGAACCGGATAGCACAAAATAGGCTCGCTACTCCCGGGTCACTCTTGGCAACGGTCGACCAATGAACGTGGAAAACAACACATTGGTCGGCCGTTGAGCCCCTCCACCACGACAAGGTGGTGACCCCACGGAGGGAACCTAACCTAACCTAACCTAACCTAACCTAACCTTTTTTTTTTTTTTTTTTTTTTTTTTTTTTTTTGACTTGGAGGAAATGCATTTACGCATGCCCGCCAATCCTCGGGGGGGAGGTGGCGGGGTATGTCGGACTCGGTGCCAGAGTGGCGACCCATACCGACTAAAACCTCCAAGGTGTTCCCTCTCTGCGCCTTGTCAGGCCGGGAGACTGGAACCCAACTAGTATTCCTCAGTCTCGCCGGCAGCGCCTTGCTCTCCCTCGTTGAGCCTGTGCTCATCCCTCACATGGCGATGTGTCGGGAACACCTGACACATCGCCCCATCTCGAACTCCGAAAGTGGACTCTAGTTCCCCCCGAACCTAGAGTCCAGAGTTCCCAGTGGCCATGTTATTTCCAGCCGGCGCCGATTTGGTGCCGGACTGGGTGGTAACATTTGCCACCACTCGTCCTCTCCGTTTTGGGGGGGGCTTGCAAGCCCTGCCCCCAGTTCGGTGTCCCGCTGACACACCAGCAGCTGCGCAGACGGCGCAGTGTGGAGTGGCGGAACAGGTCGCCGCCTTGTGGCCGGGTTGGCCACATCGGAAGCATAAGTTGCTCCGATCTTCAAACGCCGTGCACTGCTCCCTGACGTGCCCTGTAGCGAGACACCGGAAGCAGCGCAGAGGCCTTGGTGTTAAGGCCTTTATCTGTGCCGACATGTAGCCGACAAGGAGACGTGAAGTCTCCGTTGCCTTTTTGGCCACAGCCATCGGACAACGCACGAATGCTGTGCCCGAGCCTGTGGCATTGCGGCTAATCTCGGCGACCGTTACCTCGTCAGGGGAGCAACCCCCGACTCGGGCGATCGCCTGAGCCACCTCCTCTTTTGTGACTGAGTCATCCAAACCGGCTACGCGCACATCAGTACACTTCACCGGCCTGGTGACTCGGAGCACATCCTCCGGGAACAGAGCCCGGAGCTTCGCCGCAAAGGCATCCACCGTCGAGCCAGGGACTTCACTCGGGAATTCGAGCATCCTGGCTCCGGTGGCAGCGACTCGGAAGCGAGCGCTCGGGATCCCCAGAGCCTTCAAGTCCGGGAACTTCTCCTTCATCAGGACGAGTGCTCGGGCATACGTCCATCCCCTCGATAGACCCTCCGGCAAGATCAGTAAACTGATCGCCGGGGTCTTCGGGGCGCGCAACCTAGGCTTTCGCGCCTTGTCCCTCCCTTTGGCCTTGGCAGCCTGGCGCGGCCGGGTAGTCGCTCCGGACTGAGTCCCTTGCGACACCGGCAACGCCGCTGCCTTGGCCTTAGCCTTTCGCGGTTCCGCAGCCCTCGGACCGGACTGAGTCCCCGAGGACACGGGCACCGCTGCTGGCTTCCTCTTCTTCTTGCCCCTCCTAGTCACCTCCGCCCAGCTCTCGCCGGGTTGGGTGGTGACCGGTTGGGGCTTGTCTCCTCCAGTAGGTGCGGCCGCAGGCTTCTTGCCTTTGGCTGCAGTGTC
Organism: Mellilla xanthometata; assembly: GCA_035578125.1. Lineage (NCBI taxonomy): Eukaryota > Metazoa > Arthropoda > Insecta > Lepidoptera > Geometridae > Mellilla > Mellilla xanthometata. The sequence continues at coordinate 43,146 of JAPUBQ010000020.1, forward strand.
AAATCCGGTAGTGACGGGCCTCTTACCGCGCTGTTTCCCCGCGAGGGGAGCAGCAGTCGGCAGGGCCTCGTCGTCAGTCATCTCCAAGTTCGCGGACATGCCCGACGGGCCGGGGCGAGGCTCCGGTGCCGTGGGCTTTCCGCGAACGGAGGAAGAAGGAGGAGCGCTGGATTGCTGCTGTCGGAGCATCTCCTCCAGCTCGGCAATCCGCTCCTCCGACGTACCTCCCATCTCTATGATGGTATCTATCAGCTGCCGGCTGAGGTTCTCCGGAGGCGGCAACCGTTTCGGGACCACAGGCCGAGTCCCGGCCCGAGCCGCCGCCGCCTCCGCTTTCGCCTCCAGCATCTCCCGCCGGAGCTGCGCCAGGTCCGTCCCCAAGCCCATGACCTGTTCCTGCAGGAGCTTGTTGGCAGCCTGCAGTTTGGCCACTTCGTCGTTGGAGGAACGCTTCTGCAGTTCCTCCACTGCCTCCCGTATTGAGGTGGCAGAGTCCTTAAGGGCCCTGACAAAGGTGCCCTTAAGGTTTTTGGAATGACTGGCCACATGTACGATGTTGGCCAGTCTTTCCTTAACCCTCTTCACCAGGTCAACGGCAGGGAGATCACTCGCCCCATCCGCTGACGCTGATGTCGCCGGCTTTGTTGGTGCCCGGCGCTCCTCCTCCCTCTGAGACCGAATCTCATTTGCCAGCTCCAGCTCGGCCTGGAGCTCTATTTCCGCCCGCTGGGCAGCCAGGTAGACCGCCTTGGCGTTTGCGAGGCCGACATAGTGCCCTGTAGTGGGCGGACGACCTCTTCCCCTCTTGGCCTCCACTGCAACCACCTTCGGCGCCGTGGGCTCGTCGGAATAGCTGTCGGAGTCCGAGCAGCTATCCAACACCACAGGCGACGGCTCCCTCCTCTTTCCTAGACGTGATTCGACAGACGCTTGACTTAACGAATCGTCAGAGTCAAGATCCGTCGAAACACGTCCTCCGATCCTCGAATCTCCCTTCCTCTTCACTTCCACTCCCTTCTTCGGACCGTATGTCCTCGCGCAAGATGTGCCCCCCCCAGAATACGAATGGGGGCTGCGTGACACCGAGGCGCCACGGAGGGATTCCCGGCTAGCCGGACCCTCCTGGGTAGTCTTTTTCATATTGCGTGATTCCATATTGCTAGTTTTGTGGATCTAGCATGCCCTGGGTTGTGACTTCGGAACTGAAACTCTATAAAAGAAAAGAAACAGTTCCGAATTCACACCCCTTAAGCCGCCCTCGGCAACCCACGAACCTTGGGACTAACACCGCCCGTCTCAGGCAACGAACCCCCGCCCATCTCGGGCCCCTACTCCACGTCCGAGCGCCCACGCGCCTCCGGACCCACGCCCTCGCGGGCCTCCCTCTCAGGTGCGCCGTCTTCCGCCCTTTACCAATCCTCTCGACGGAGAGGCATAGGCAAGGACCCCCCGCGACGACCACCCACTGTCCTATTTTGCACCATCCGGACAGAACCGGATAGCACAAAATAGGCTCGCTACTCCCGGGTCACTCTTGGCAACGGTCGACCAATGCAAAGTGGAAAACAACACATTGGTCGGCCGTTGAGCCCCTCCACCACGACAAGGTGGTGACCCCACGGAGGGGAACCTAACCTAACCTAACCTAACCTAACCTTTTTTTTTTTTTTTTTTTTTTTTTTGACTTGGAGGAAATGCATTTACGCATGCCCGCCAATCCTCGGGGGGAGGTGGCGGGGTATGTCGGACTCGGTGCCAGAGTGGCGACCCCTACCGACTAAAACCTCCAAGGTGTTCCCTCTCTGCGCCTGTAAGCCGGGAGACTGGAACCCCGCAGGTACACGACAGTCTCGCCGGCAGCGCATCTTCTCCCTCTGAGAGCTTACCGCTCATCCCTCACATGGCGATGTGTCGGGAACACCTGACACATCGCCCCATCTCGAACTCCGAGAGTGGACTTTAGGTTCCCCCGATCCTAAAGTCCGGAGTTCCCACCGGAAACGGCCGGGGTCATTTCTGACCCCTGCTAGTACCCGGCCCGTCAGCCTCTGTGGCTGTGTCCATGCCAGGATGGTTGGACACGTTTCCAGCCACATGTCTTCTCCGTTTTGGGGGAGGCTTGCAGGCCTTGCCCCCCGTTCGGTGTCCCGCCGGTTGTCCAACAGCCGCGCAGACTGCGCAGTGTGGCGCGCCGGAACAACTCGCCGCCTTGTGGCCGGGTTGGCCACACCGGAAGCAGATGTTGCTCCGGTCCTCCGAGGCTGTGCACTGCTCCCTGACATGCCCCGTCGCGAGGCACCGGAAACAGCGCAGTGGCCGTGGTGTCAGGGCCTTTATTTGGGCTGACAAATACCCCACCAGGAGACGTCCCGTCTCCGTCACCTTTTTGGCCACAGCCATCGGGCATCGCGCGAACGCCGCGCCCGAGCCTGTGGCACTGCGGCTGATTTTGGCGACCTTGACCTCATCAGGGGAGCAGCCCCCGACTTGGGCAATCGCCGAAGCCACCTCCTCCTTGGTGACCGAGTCATCCAGTCCGGCAACGCGCACATCTGCACATTTCACCGGCCTGGAGACTCGGAGCTCGTCCTCCGGGAACATGGCCCGTATCCTCCTCGCAAAGGCGTCCACCGTCGCGCCAGGAATCTCGGGTGGGAACTCGAACATCCTGGCGCCGGTGGCAGCCACCCGGAAGCGAGCGCTCGGGATCCCAAGGACCCTCAAGTCCGGGTACCTCGTCTTTATGGCGACGAGTGCCTGGGCATACGTCAACCCCTTCGCCAGACCACCCGGCAAGATCAGAAGACTGATCGCCGGGGTCTTTGGGGCGCGAAGACGCGGCTTTCGCTCCCTTTTCTTCTTCTTTGCCTTGGCAGCCTGGCGCGGCCGAGCAGTCGCTCCGGACTGAGTCCCTTGCGACGCCGGCAACGCTGCTGCCTTGGCCCTGGCCTTTCGCGGTTCCGCAACTCTCGGACCGGACTGAGTCCCCGAGAGTGCGGGCACCGCCGCTGACCTCCTCATCCTTTTGCCCCTCCTAGTCACCTCCGCCCAGCTTTCGCCGGGTTGGGTGATGACCGGTTGGGGCTTGTCTCCTCCAGGTTTGGCGGCCGCAGGCTTCTTGCCTTTGGCCGCAGTGTCACGTCCGGTAGTGGGTACTATGCCGCGCTGGTTTGCCACGAGGGCAACCGGCGGCAGTTCCTCCGAGTCATAGTCCAAGTTCGCGGACATGCCCGACGGGCCGGGGCGAGGCTCCGGTGCCGTGGGCTTTCCGCGAACGGGGGAGGAAGTCGGAGCGCCGGATTGCTCTTGCAGGCGGAGCATCTCCTCCAGCTCCGCAATCCGGAACTCCGAGGTTCCTCCCATCTCCTTTATGGTGTCGATGAGCTGCCGGTTTAGGTTCTCCGGCGGCGGCAGCGACCACGGCGGCGTAGGCCGAGTCTTTGGCCGAACCGTAGCCGCCTCCGCACGTAACCCCAGCAGCTCACGACGAAACTCCCCTAGTTCCGTCCTCAGGCCGTTTACCTCCTCCTGCAGTCGCTGATTAGCGGCCTGCAGTTTCACGACCTCGTCGTTCGAGGAGCGCTTTCGCATCTCCTCGACTGCTTCTCTTATTGAAGCCACCGAGTCCTTAAGGGCCCTAACAAAAGTGCCCTTAAGGTTCTTCGAGCTTTTGGCCACATGCTCGATGGTGGCCAGCCTTTCCCCCACTCTTTTTGCAAGGTCGACGGCCGGGAGATCACTCGACCGGTCCGTCGGCGCTGCAGTTGCCGGTACGATCGGCGAACGGCGCTCCTTTTCCCTTTGAGACCGAATCTCTTCGGCCAGCTCCATCTCGGCCTGGAGCTCTAATTCCGCTCTCTGGGCAGCAAGGTAGATTGCCTTGGCCTGAGCGAGGCCGACGTACTGCCCTGTGGTGGGCGGCCGACCTCTCCCTCTCTTGGGCTCCGTCGCAGGAACCCTCGGAGCCGCCGGTACTTCCGAGTCACTGTCCGAATCCGAACAGCTATCGAGAATCACCGGCGACTCCCTCCTCTTCCCCAACAATCGACGGGACTCGGCAGACGCCGACCCCAGCGAGTCATCGGAGTCGAGAAACGACGAGGAATTCCCCGCAGACGCAGGCGCTCTCCCCCTCGCTACTCCCTCTCCTCTTACTCCTCCTACTCCTCCTCTTCGACCATATGTCCTCACGCAAGATGTGCCCCCCCCAGAATACGATCGGGGGCTGCGCGACGCCGGAGCGCCACGGAGGGATTCCCGGCTTGAAGCCGGACCCTCCTGGGTAGTTGTTTTCATTTTGCGTTCCTCCATATTTGCTGTTTGGTAGGCCTAGCATGCCCTGGTGTTTGGCTTCGGAACTGAAACTCATAAACAAGAACCAGTTCCGAATCCAAACACCCCTTAAGCTGCCCTCGGCGACCTACAAACCTCGGGACTGAACTCCGCCCGTCTCAGGCTCACAAACCCCCGCCCATCTCGGGCCCTTCCCTCACGTCCGAGCGCCCACGCGCCTCCGGACCTACGCCCTCCACCAGTCCTCTCAAAGGAGAGGCATAGGCGAGGGCCTCCCGCACAAACTCCCACTGTCCTATTTTGCACCATCCGGACAGAACCGGATAGCACAAAATAGGCTCACTACTCCCGGGTCACTCTTGGCAACGGCCGACCAATGCAAAGTGGAAAACAACACATTGGTCGGCCGTTGAGCCCCTCCACCACGACAAGGTGGTGACCCCACGGAGGGGAACCTAACCTAACCTAACCTAACCTAACCTAACCTAACCTAACCTAACCTAACCTAACCTAACCTAACCTAACCTAACCTAACCTAACCTAACCTTTTTTTTTTTTTTTTTTTTTTTTTTTTTTTTTTTTTTTTTTTTGACCCAGGAAAACCTTTTAGAGGTACCACCCACGGCCCAGGGGAAGGGCGGGGTGGTTATGTGGGACTCTCCGCCAGAAGGGCGGCCTACCCACTAAAAACCTGGGGTGTTCCTCCTCGACGTCACAGTGTGGTCGGGGCTCCGGGAAGGCTTGCGCATACGACCGCAGCCCCGGTGACGCTGTCCCTCAGCGGACACCAACTCGGTGAGCTTCTGCTCCACCTTCTACGATGACGATGTGTGGAACACTACACACATCGTGCATCCTCGCGGGAACTCTCTGTTTCAGCAGCAGGTTCCCCTAACCTGCCGCCCAGAGTCCTCGCCTACGGAGGTCGGCGATCATGCGCCAAGCGCCGCCGCCCAGTGCGCCTTCTGCGCAAGGAGCCGGGCTCGGCGAACGCCTCCCTCTCGCGCTCTGCCACTTCCTTCTGTGCGAGAACATCTTCGCAGAAGTCTCGCACAGCGTCCCATCCAATGTCGCTCTCCACCATCGCTTTCACGAGGGCGGGGAGCGACAGACTCCCGTCAACAGCGGCTGTGAGCCGCGCCCTCTGCTCACTCCACTCCGGGCACTCCTGCAGGGTGTGCTCCGCCGTGTCCTCAGGGCCACCGCAATGGTGACAGACTGGTGTCTCCTCCCTTCGCGCAACTCTGAACAGGTATCGGCCAAAACAGCCATGACCTGTCAGAAGCTGCGTGAGACGGAAGGTCAGAGACCCGTGCCGTCTCGTCAACCACTGTAAGAGGACAGGGCGGATTGCCTCCACCGTCCTCACACCCGCAGTCGGCGTCTCCAGCCGCTGTTCCCACCTTCCGATAGCAGTTGACCGGGCTTGTTCCCGCATTCGCCGGACTACCATAGGCGGGGGGTATTCTCCCCGCTGTTTGGCAGCCGACAGCCTGCGGTAGAGCCCGGCCAATGCTCCCGCGTCCAGATCCCAAGGGATCGTCCCAGCCAAGAGGCACGCAGCCTCAAAAGATACGGTCCGGTACGCCCGAGCCACCCTTATCGCCATGAGCCGCTGCGATTGTCGCAGCAGCCCGATGTTGTGGGCGTTAAGGGTGTCTGCCCAGATCGGCGAACCATAAAGCGCCATCGACCTAACCACCGCTGTATAGAGGCGGCGGCAGGCGACGCTTGGACCCCCCAAATTTGGCAGCAGGCTCCCGAGAGCTGCTGCTGCCTTCGTCAGTCTAGGAGCTAGTCGTCGGAAGTGTTCTTTGAAGTTCCACCGACTGTCGATGACGAGTCCTAGGTACTTCATCGTCGAACCGACGCCGATGGAAACACCCCCAACGACTAACTCTGATCCAACAGGTGGCGCGTTCCGAGGTCCGTGAAAACACAGGGCCTCGGACTTGTTAAGGGCCACCTGCAGACCCAGCCTCCTTATCTTTCCCACCACGTGGGCCACCCCTGCTGTCGCCAGTACGGCCGCGCTGCGGTAACTCTTCCCCCTCGCCGTCACCAATGTGTCGTCGGCATAGCAGACTATGCCGACTCCCCACAGATTGCCACCACGAAGCACCCAATCGTAACCGATGTTCCATAACAAGGGCCCTAAAACAGACCCCTGTGGAACACCGCACGACATTTCCCACCTGCCCCACTCGCCCCTCATCGGAAAGACAATAGATCTCTCCGAGAGGTAGTCTGCGAGCAACCGGCGCAGATAGGCGGGCACTCCGTGGTAGCGCAGCGCCTCTCTGATGCAACTCCAAGGGAGGGTGTTAAAGGCGTTGGCGATGTCTAAAGACACCGCCACGACGACCTCTCCCTTGGACACCGCATCTTCCGCTAGGGCCCTCACCGTCGATATGGCGTCGATGGTGGACCTGCCCCTGCGGAACCCGTACTGGCTCTCCGCCAAGTCTGGTCCTACTCGCTCCAGATGCCTGTTCAGGCGTCCCGCGATGATTCGCTCCAGCAGCTTACCCGATTCGTCCAATAAGACGATCGGGCGATACGCGCTGGGCGAATCCGCTGGCCTCCCATCTTTGCGAAGTAGGACCAGTCGCCCGGTTTTCCACTGCCGTGGAATCCTCCCATTCCGTAGACACTCGCTGAGGAGTTCTCTGAAGCGAGGCCCGAGAACCTCCAAGGCCAGCACCCAGGCACGTCCGGGAATCCCGTCCGGTCCGGGGGCCTTGTTCTTGGCTCTGAGCCTCAGGATGGCCGCATGCAACTCCCCCTCCGACACCTGCGGCACATCCTCCTCCTCCTCCTCGGCTTCACCGCTTCCCATGGGTGGCGGCATGGCCGGTGTGGCATGTTCTCCCACGCGCGGGAACAGCGCACCCACTACCGTCTCCACAAACTGCGGCTGTAAAGTCGCAGTCAGTGGGGGCGCCCACGCGCGGAGCTTGCCCCGGACCATCTTGTAGGGCCTTCCCCACGGGTCGCGGTTCAGCTCAGCGAGCATCTCCTCCCGGGCACTCTCCTTGGCCAGCAGAATGGCCTCCCTGAAGGCGGTCCTGGCCAGTTTGTACTCACCGTACAACTGCCTCTCCGCCTCTTCGTTCCGCCGCCGCCGTCTTCGCGCTCTGGTGTACTGGCGCCTTCTTGCCACGCACTCCTCGCGGAGATGGGCAAGTTCGGCATTCCACCAGTACACGCTCCTGCGGGGCGGAAGCGCCTTTACTCGAGGCATCGAGGCGTCGCAGACTGCAGTGAGCACTTCCCTGAACCAGTCCGCTTCCCTGTCCACGTCCATGTCCTCCGGCTTCGGGAGCCAGGACTGGAAAATTGCCGCCTCAGCCAGCAACTCCCGATCAAGCCGCTTCAAGGCCCAGCGTGGCGAGTTCTCCCTTGCAGGAGGGCGGAACTCCGCTGGAGGGGAGAGGTCGAACCGGATGTACCGGTGATCGGACAGACTCTCCACCTCTTCCAGCACCTCCCAGCCGTGAATACTGCGCGCCAGGGCAGAACCAGCGAATGTGAGATCCACGATAGATCCGCCCTGTTGCCGCACGCACGTATTCACCGAACCCCTGTTCACCAGTGACAACCCCGTAGCCCGTGCCCATTCCTCCAACACCTCACCCCTGGAATCAGTGGACGGAGATCCCCACATCCTGGAGTGGGCGTTGAAGTCCCCGGCTACGACCACCTGGTATTGGCGACACTGGTGAACAAGAGTCTCAACTCCAACCAGCCAGGCCTCGAACTCTGAGCAGGGTCTGTTGGGGGATATGTACACGCCTATGAAGGCCATACCCCCCGCGAAGACCGCTACCCATCCCTTCCCCTTCTCCACCTTTTCGACGGGAGGGCAACCAGCTGCCACCCGCGCGGCAATGGCCACCACCCCGTCGATGTCCCCAAACCAGTAGCTTTGTGGCGGGACGAAGTACGGCTCCGCCACAAAAGCGATGGATATCGACCACTGCGCCATACTCTGCATCATAAGATGTTGAGCAGTGGCGCAGTGGTTAAGATTCGTCTGGAGGACCTTGAGCGCCATCCTATGTGGCGTCCAAGGTCATCTCCTCGCCCCGAGTCTCGTCCGGGAGGGTCGGAGGCAGCTGGGTCTCGGCCACGGCTGCCCTCGTCCGGCCATTCTTCTTCTTGGGGGGCTTGGCGCATGCCTTGCCCCCCGCGCGGTGTTCTGCCGGTTTGCCCACTGCTGCGCATATTGTGCAGTGTGGGGCCGACGAACATTCAACTGCCTTATGGCCGGGCTGACCACAACGGTAGCACTGGGTGCTGCGATCCACCATCGACTTGCACTGCTCCCGCACGTGCCCTGACTCAAGGCAGCGGAAGCAGCGCATGGGCCTCTGCTCCAGCAGTTTTACCTGCGCAGAGACCCAACCGACCAAGAGACGGCCCCCAACCATTTTCTTGGCAGCTGCCACAGGACAGCGCACGAAGCATGAGCCGAGTCCCGCCGCTGTGGCTCTCATCCCTCCGACCTTGACAGCGTCGGCGGAGCACCCCCCAGCCTTAGCCACCGCCATTGCCACCTCCTGCGTGGTGGCGGAGTCATCCAGCCCACTGATGCGCATCTCTGCGCACTTTGTGGGTCTGGTGACCCTCACCATGCCTTGGCCGAAGACGCCCCCCAACTTTTGGGCCAAGAGGTCAGCCTTTTCGCTGCCCGAGGAGCCTGGGATCTCAAAAATTTTGGCCCCCGTTACCGCAGTGCGGCAACGCATTGCCGGGATCCCCAGCTCTTCAAGGCTGACCTTGTCCCTGGCCTCTTTCAGGGCGTTGGCGTACGTCACGCCCTTCTGCACGGCCTCGGGCTGCAGCGTCAAGATGACAGCTGCAGTCCGAGGGACGCGCAGTTTGGGCTTTCCCGCTTTGGGAGCCAACGGTTTCCCATGTGGAGGGGCTGCTTTAGGTCGCTGCGAGCCTTGCGCCTGAAGCAGCGACGCTTTCGCGGCCTTCTTGGTCTGGCCCTTCTTGACCACCGTGACCCACTCGTTACCAACGGGGGGTTTCGGTGGTGGTGGGGGCTGAACCTTCTCCGTCGAGACACTCTTTTTGCCCTTCCCCTTGCCCTTTCCCGTGGGCATGGTTGGGGGCTGAGTCTTCTCGCGGACCCCTGAGGGACCCGGCTGGGGTGACGCAGCCCTGACGAATTCTTTCCGAAGGTTCAAACCTTCGGAAGACTTCAGGACTCTGACGGCCTGCGCTCTCCGGTCAGCAGCTAATGGAGGTCGCGCGCGTTTGGCTGGAAGAAGGCGCTCCTCTAGCGCATCCAGCCGCGCACTCACCATACCGCCGACCTGGCGCATGATGGACGCCGTCAGTTCCTCCGGCTCCTGGGAGAGTTGAGCTTGGGATCTGGCGGCTTCCGCGGGCGGTTCCCTTCGGAATTCCGCACGCATCTCCACCATCTCCTTCCTCAGCTCGTTGACCTCCTGCTGCAGGCGCGTGTTTGCAGCCTGCAGCTTCTTGGTCTCCTCTGTGGAGGTCCTTTTGCCGAGGTCCTCCACCACCCGCTTGAGGGTCCCAACCGCTTCCTTAAGGGCAGCCTGAAAGGTGCCCTTCAGGTTCTTGGACTTTTTGGCAACCATTTCTATGGCTGCCAACGAGTCCAGGGCCCTCTTCTTGAGTTGGGAGGCCAACTCCTCCTCGTCCTCGACCGACGACTCAGAGAGTCGCGGTTCTGAGGACTGAGCTGATCGGAGCCTTATGGTCATCTGAGCGACCTCTCGCTCCGACTCCAGCTCCAATTCAGCTCTTTGAGCCGCCACGTAATCAGACTTGGCTTTCGCCAGTCCGACGTAGTGGCCCGTAGTGGGCGGTCGACCTCTGCCACGTTTGGTGGAGGTGACCGAGTCCTGAGGCAGGCCTTCAGAACCCTCCTTCCATCTTTTGCGGGAAGTAGACCTTCCCGCTGCAGGTGATGTACTCCTCACGGAGTACATCGAAATCTCCGAGGAGTCAGACTCCTCTCCGAGAGAGAGGTCTTGCGGCCTCTCCTCCTCCTTCTCGTCTCTCCTTCCTATCATCTTTTGGTTTGGGTTTGGGTTTTTATATAATTTATCCATTTGATTCCCACGAGTATGGCGGGAAATAAAAGTCCATCCAGACGTTGCCCCCTCGTCTGGATAACCCTATATACTGCGGAGGGCGGGAGGTATCCGCAGGTGACCTCTAGCTGGTTGACGCTCCGTCCTCAACCACCAATGGGCGCCTCGCCGGGGATAAGTCGACCCGTGAGGCTTTGACGGATTTTTTATTGTGGTTGTCTCCACTTGGGCCGGCCAATTAAGGCAAGCCCCTCACCAGCGCGGCGAGTTGGCCGACGGTGACCGAAGTCTGTTCGGCTGACCATGACTTAACACAGTCCTCCGAACCCGTCGCCCCTCGTCCCGCGTCGCCGCTACTCAGCATACGGCCGAGACGCCGACGCAGGACCCTCCTCTCTAGATGCCTCGCGGCATCGCAAGGACACAACCGCCCGTCTCGGGCTTGAAGCATCTCACAAACTCCGCAAGGAGAAGGCGAGTGCTTCCCACTGGGCTCTTTCACCTCACTTCTCCGAGGAGAAGGTCAGGCAAGAGTCCCACTCACTATTGTTAAGAAGAAGAAGAAACAGAAAAAACAGAAAAGAGAACAAGAGTTAGAAAGGAAACAAAGAAGAAAGAAAGAACAACTGGAATTCGCGGCAGAGCCGCTACATTCCCCACCACTGGGTCAGGTGTAAAGAGCCTGACCCGCTCGGAAAGAAAGAACTCCGAGCTCCGAAACCACTGACTGTCCTATTTTGCGCCATCCGGACAGAACCGGATAGCACAAAATAGGCTCACTACTCCCGGGTCACTCTTGGCAACGGCCGACCAATGCAAAGCGAAAAACAACACATTGGTCGGCCGTTGAGCCCCTCCACCACGACAAGGTGGTGACCCCACGGAGGGGAACCTAACCTAACCTTTTTTTTTTTTTTTTTTTTTTTTTGACTTGGAGGAAATGCAGTTACGCATGCCCGCCAATCCTCGGGGGAGGTGGCGGGGTATGTCGGACTCGGTGCCAGAGTGGCGACCCATACCGACTAAAACCTCCAAGGTGTTCCCTCTTTGCGCCTCAGAGCCAGGAGACCGGAACTGATAAACATGACATCAGTCTCCTGGCAGCGCTGGTCCTTCGACCCTCTCATGCTTGAGCGCTCGGCTCATCCCTCACATGGCGATGTGTCGGGAACACCTGACACATCGCCCCATCTAAGCTCATCTAGTGGGCTTCTGGTTCCCCCGAACCTTTAGCCCTGAGCTTTCGCCAGGCGCGCGCGGGGCCACAAGTGGCTTACGCCGCTCGGCGCTTCAGGCCTGCGTGGCCGTACCCATGCCCCCTGACGCCAGGCTGGTGCCAGGCTGACTGGGCACGCTCGCGTTGGGACCATTCCGTCCCGTCGCAACCACGCGACTCCTCCGCTTGTGGGGAGGCTTGCAAGCCCGGCCCCCCATGCGGTGCCCCGCTTTCACGCCCGCTGCCGCGCATACTGCGCAGTGCGGCGTGGCTGAGCAGGTTGCCGCCTTGTGGCCAGATTGGCCACAACGGAAGCAATCCCTGCTCCGGTCCACATCGGAACTGCACTGCTCCCGGACATGCCCTATGCCGAGGCACCGGAAGCAGCGCAGAGGCCTGGGTGTGAGGGCCTTCACTTGGGCCACCATATACCCAATGAAGAGCTTTGGGCTCTCCGTCACTTTCTTTGCCGCGGTTATGGGGCAGCGCACGAAGGCTGCGCCCATACCCGCGGCGTTGCGGCTGATGCCGGCGATCCGCACCTCGCCGGGACTACACCCCCCGGCTTCGGCGATCGCCTCAGCCACCTCCTCTTTCGTGACGGCATCATCCAGGCCGGCGACGCGAAGTTCGGCGAACTTCACCGGCCTGGTGATGCGGACCTTCTCCTCAGGGAAAACGCTCCGCAGCCTCGCTGCGAAGACGTCCACTTTGGGCCCCAAGTGGTCGTCGCCGCCCGGGAACTCCATCATCCGAGCTCCGGTGACAGCCACACGGAACTGGGCTCTGGTGATCCCGAACGGCTCCAAGGCCGGGACCTCTCTCTTCATCTCACCTAGCACCTGCGCGTAGGTGAGCCCCTCCTTCAAAGCCTCCGGCGTCAGCATGATGCTGATTGCCGGAGACTTTGGTGCGCGAAGCCTGGGCTTCCGCGCCTTCTTCCTCCCCTCGGCCTTGGCAGCCTTGCGCGGCTGGGCGGTCGCTCCGGACTGACGCGTCCCTTGCGACGCCGGCGCTGCGGCTGCCTTGGCCTTTCCCGCCTTGCGCGGCTCCGCCACTTTCGGACCGGACCGAGTCCCCGAAAGCGCGGGCACCGCTGCAGGCCCCTTCTTCCCCTTCCTTGCCACTTTCACCCAGCTTTCGCTGGGCTTAGTGGCAGCAGGTTGGGGCTTGTCACGTCCCTGTTTGGCGGCCGCAGGCTTTTTGCCTTTGGCCGCAGTGTCTCGTCCGGTGTTGATGGGACCAGTACCTTTCTGTTTCCCCGCGAGGGTAGCAGAAGGCAGGTCCTCATCGTCTGTCATCGCCAAGTTCGCGGGCATGCCCGACGGACCGGGGCGAGGCTCCGGTGCCGCGGGCTTCCCGCGAACGGAGGAGGAAGTCGGAGCGCCGGACTGCTCTTGCAGGCGGAGCATCTCCTCCAGCTCCGCAATCCGGAACTCCGAGGTTCCTCCCATCTCCACAATCGTGTCGATGAGCTCCCGGTTTAGGCCTTTCGGCGGCGGCAACGACCACGGCGGCGTAGGCCGAGTCTTGGGCCGAGCCATTGCCGCCTCCGTGCGCGCCCCCAGCAGCTCACGACGCAGGTCTGCCAGGTCCCTCACAAGGCCATCGACCTGCTCCTGCAGGCGCTGGTTAGCGGCCTGCAGCCTCCTCACCTCATCATTCGAGGAACGCTTGCGCAGTTCCTCGACTGCCTCCCTTATGGAGGCCACAGACTCCTTAAGGGCCCGCACGTACGTGCCCTTAAGATTCTTGGAGCTACTGGCCACATGTTCAATGTTGGCCAGTCGCTCCGTCACCCTCTGGGCCAGGTCGACCGCCGGGAGATCGCTCGCCCTTTCTGCCGGCCCTGGCGTCGCCGGAACTATGGGCGATCGGCGCTCCCTCTCCCTCTGAGCTTTCAGCTCCTCGAAGAGCTCCGTCTCGGCCTGGAGCTCCAACTCTGCCTTTTGGGCAGCAATGTACAAGGCCTTGGCCTTAGCGAGGCCGACGTAATGCCCTGTGGTGGGCGGTCGACCTCTCTCTCGTTTAGGGCCAAGTGCAGACACCTTCGGAGCCGTCGGTTCGTCCGAACCGCTGTCGAACTCCGAGCAGCTGTCCAGACAAACTGGCGACGGCTCCCTCCTCTTTCCTAGAGGACTTCGTGACTTGACGGACTCCGACTCCAACGAATCGTCAGAGTCGAGGACCGCCAAGGAACGTCCTCCCACTACAGCTCCTCTCCTTCCACCAAACGTCCGCAAGCAAGGTGTGCCCCCCCCAGAAAACCTAACCTAACCTAACCTAACCTAACCTAACCTAACCTAACCTAACCTAACCCAGTACTCGCCATACATTCGCAAAAGCAACACCACCTCCGTGAATAAAATTCAAATAAATTGGATTTTTTCGCGTGACCGCAAAACTGTGTTTGTGTAGTGAAAGACAGTGACTGTGACTACCCGAGTGAGTGTTTGTAGAACTCAGTTCGCACCGGTTGAGGAGTGAGAGACCACCAAGTTTACCACCTTATAACACCATACACCCTTGTTTCCGGAAATTGCCTGCACGTAATCCAGATAGCCCTTATCGAGACCTGTCCGGGGACGTATCGCACGTCTCGATCGGACGAGAATTGACGGAGTTATTAAGAGGTAAAGTGCAGGCATAATAACCACGAAACCGCGTGGTGACCGCGTGTTTAGCACGCGGTTATAACCTCTCAGCCCGACCTGGAGACTTCGGAGCCAGCTGAGGGTGCTTCACCGGTGTGCGCTGCAGACCAGTAGCTCGGAGACACCAACGGCCCTGACGAACGAGCAGCCCAAAAATACCCGTGTTTGGGCTCGCCAGGAAGAGGACGACGAGACCATTCTGCACCAACAGCCAGCAGACCTCCCCCCCTGGGACCACCACCACTTCACCCCCCCGGCACTGTATCTCCCGAACGGCAAGACGTAGACCCCCCGTGTTTGGTGTCATTAGAACCGGGACGGGAGAACAAAGACTTTGGCTCCAAAGAATTTACCCCCCGCTGCAGTTTCCTCACCCCCGCAAGCTCTATCTCTGCGACCGTACGAGATAAACTGCTCGCGCTGCCACCATCGGATCTGAGACTGCATAAGGAAGAATTTGGCCCTGCGGGTTGATTTCCCCCCGCCCTCAACCTCACCCCCCCGCATTATAACTTCCGAACGGCAAGACCAAGACCCCCCGTGTTTGGTGTCATTGGAACCGGGACAGAAGTACGAACACTTTGGCCCTGAAGACCTTACCCCCCGCTGCAGTTACCTCACCCCCGCGAGCTCTATCTCTGCGCCTGTAGAAGACAAACAGCTCGCGCCGCCGCCATCGTGATTGGGACTGCATAAGGGATAATTTGGCCCTGCGGGTTCTACCCCCCCCCCCTCGTCGTCACCAGTGAGCCCCACAAGAAACCTGTCGAAACTTCACAGCACGTTGACTCTGCGCACCAGGCAGTACAGGAGAACAATTGACTATAGTTTTAATATAAGATAGAATAGTTGACAAAGTTAGCATAACCCCCCTCTTTTTGAAATATCCCCCCCCCCTATACTTCTTAGGAACTTATATATATAGAACAAGATGTCGAACAAAGCAGGAGCGTCAAGTTCAGCGTCATCCTCGCTCGCCGCTTCCGCCACCGCCGTGGCCCGAGGCCTCCGCAGCTCGGTCCTTAAGAAGATGCACAAGAGCAAATCTAACAAATACGAGGTATCGAAGCCCACGGCGAGCACCAGTCAGCCTAAGATAAAAACCGCGGTAAGCGAAGAAGCTCCTCGTGTGCCACCCCTCGAGACGCAGGAGAGTTGCCGCGCTTCCTCCAGCCCCGAAAAACCGGTAAGTCCAGCTTCTGCCGCTACGTCTTCCGTTCCAGACCCTATTGCAGCTCACGTTGCAGCGGTTGACAAAATCGGCGATTGGAGGCAGTGCGGCATTTCCCCCCCAAAAGACCTGAGCGTCGAAGAAGGTGAGTTTTCGGAGTCGAACGCCTCTTTGCTCTCCATACCCACTCCAGACCGTTTGTCACGGCGCAGCATGCTGGTCGTTGGCGGCAAGCGGACTGGAGTGGAGATGGATCTGGCCACAAAGGTAGCCAATGAGTGGTTCCAGAAGGGCAAGGAGGCGATCGAGTCGTCGGGGAACCTCAGGACTGACATAAAGAGGGTCTCAATCGAGGCAATGCAGACCCTCTATGAGACGGTCCTCTCCTTGTCGGACTCGCGGCAACGCCACATTTCGACCCTCGAGCGCGAGCGCGCGAGGCATGCGAGAGAACTGCTGTCCGTCGAAAGAGCTCACCAAAAAGAAATGCAAAGGCTCAACTTGCAGCTCATCAGTGAGGTTGGTCTTGCCAGGAGCGACATTTCCGCAACCCTAGCGGAAACGAAAGCGGTCCGCGACTGGCAAGGTTATGAAACGAGGGAGCCATACCGGAAGATTGATGAAATCTCGGCTATACTTAAAGATCTCCAGGGTCAAGTGAATCGTCTCGCCAACAGCTCCAATACGGTAAGCGTCGACCTGGAGCCCATCAAAAGGGAGTGCATCGGCCTCAAGGTCGGAATTGACTCTCTACAGAACCAGATTGATGGGCTCCGCAGAGACGCAAACCAATGCCAAGGGAGCACAAACGACATCCACAGGACCAGCGCCGAGATTTTGTCGTGTCTAAAAAGTATGCCTCCTCCGCCAGAATACACCGACAGCCTGAACGTAATTTCAAACATGCTCGTCGACATTTCAAAACGAGAAGTAGTGATGCCCCCACCCCCTCCCACACAAATAAACTTCAAAGAGCACATGCAGCCCATCACGGAGAGACTGGAAGCAGTTTCTTCGGAGCTGAGGACAATGAGAGAAGAAAAGCTCAACATGCCACCCCCCGCCATCAATATTGAAACCGAACTTGCGCAGTCAAAGGAAGCGAAAGCTCCCAAAATGACGTATGCCAAGGCGGCCGCAAAGCCACCCCTCCCAAAGCCTAATCATACTTTGATCGTATCTGGGCCGAGCGATACGACCGCAGAAAAGGTAATCGACAGGATAAGAGTGGCTCTGGACACGAAACAGACGGGCGCAAGGGTCGACCGAGTCCGCAAGGGCAGGAACCGAAAGGTTATCCTGAGCTGCGGGACAAAGGAAGACCTAAACCTAGTCCGAAACAAGGTCCAGAGCGACAAAACTCTGAAAGTGGAGACGGCTAAGGCCGGAAACCCACTCATTATAATCAGAGACGTCTTGTCCTACCACACCGACGCGGAGATCGTAGAAAATCTACTGGCGCAGAACAAACACCTTCTGCAAGATGTAGATCTGAAGGAAACTACGATCAAAGTACGATACAGAAGAAAAGCGAGAAACTCTCAGGAATGCCATCCCGTGTTGGAGGTCTCTCCCACAATTTATAAGCGCTTTACAGAAGCGGAGAAAGTCTACATAGGTCTTCAGAGAAGACCCGTGTCGGACCACTCGCCTCTGGTCCAATGCACCAAGTGCCTGGGCTTTGGTCACACCAAAGCCGTGTGCCGTGAGAGTGAAGCTCTGTGCAGCCATTGCGGGAAAGCTCACTCCTGGGAACAATGTAAAGCGCGAAAGGAGGGACTACCACCCAAGTGTAGGAACTGCTCGGCAGCGCAAGGAAATGTCCACAATGCTGAATCTGGACACAATGCATTCAGCAGAGAGTGTCCGGAGAGAGTAAAGTGGGATGGAATTGCGCGGTCGAGGATTTCCTATTGCTGAGGGCGCCCTGGAGGACAACGGCTCAGTCCAAAATCAGGTAGGTAGAACAGGTTTACGATTCATCCAGGTGAACCTGCGACGCGCCAAGACCCCAACGGCCGAATTCTTCGCAACTGCAGCTGAGAAGGGAGTTTCAGTCGCCCTGGTACAAGAACCCTACGTAGGGAACACGGGCGTACTGAAGCAATACCCAGGAACTAGAGTAATTCAGTGCAGTCTAAACAGAGCATCACGGGTAAAGGCTGCTGTGGTGGTTTTCGGAGACAAATTGGAGGTGATTCATGACCCCCAACTTGTCACCGAAACCGAAGCGGCGGTGCTACTCGTCGGCGAAGGCCTAAGGCTTGGAGTAATTTCCGTCTACCTCGACAAGGACGAAGAGATCGAGCCGTACCTGCAGAGGATTCAGGCATTCAGTGAGAAACTAGCGACCAACGACCTTATCGTCGCCGGTGACACTAATGCCTGGAGCCCTTGGTGGGGAAGCAGAGAGGAAAACGCGAGAGGGAGAGCCCTCAACTCTTTTCTTGGTGAAATGGACCTACAAATTCTCAACACCGGGGACACGCCAACCTACGAGGTCTACAGGGGGGACACACTGTACACGAGCAGAGTAGATGTAACGACGTGCAGTGTGCCTCTCCTGGGGAAAATCGTGGACTGGCGAGTGAACAGAGGTCTCACAACTTCAGACCACAACGCAATAACCTTCACCTTGCGTCTGGGAAAAGCCTTAGAACCGCTAAGGCCTGTAACCACCCGCATATACAACACCAAGAAGGCAAAGTGGTCAGACTTCTGTTCAAGTTTCAAGACCTTCCTCGAAGAGAAGGGCTTGACACCAAACTCCGTGAGAGAACTGGGAAACCCTGAAGATCTCGAAAATACGATCACCAGCTACACCGAATGTATCCACGAAGCCTGTCAACTCTCCATCCCGAAGGCAGGCGTCAGGAAAGGAAACCCAACTCCTACGTGGTATACCAATACGCTGGCGGATCTCAAGAGAGAGGTCTTAAGGAAAAAAAGAAGAATAAAAAACGCCGCCCCCGATAGAGTCCGAAGAGTAGTAGAAGAATACCAAGTAGCCAGAAAAGAGTACAAGGAGAAAGCCGAAAAAGCCCAAACGGAAGGCTGGAAGGAGTTCTGCACAACGCAAGAAAAAGAGAGTATGTGGGACAAGATCTACAGAGTGATCAGGAAAACTTCGGTAAGGCAGGAGGACATGCTTCTCCGAAATGCCGAAGGGAACACTCTGACCCCACAGCTCTCCGCAGAACTTTTAGCCAGAACTTTCTATCCCGATGATTCGGAGAGCACCGACCAGCCGTGCCACTCCGAACTGAGAGCACGTACAAGAGAGACACCACCAAACCTGTCGGAAGACGACCCATCCTTTTCCTCGGCGGAATTGGAACTAGTGCTGAGAGCGCAAAATCCCAAGAAAGCCCCAGGATCGGATGGGCTCACCTCAGACATTTGCGCAGCAGCCATCCGTTGTCACCGGGAAGTATTTATGGAGATAGCCAATAAGTGCCTGTCTCTTAAGTACTTTCCGAGGCAGTGGAAGGTGGCGCACGTGGTCATCCTGAGGAAACCGGGAAAGACTGATTACACGCACCCTAAGTCTTACCGTCCGATAGGTCTCTTGTCTGTTCTCGGGAAAATCGTCGAAAAACTGCTTGTAGGCCGACTCCAATGGCATCTCCTACCCACCCTTAACCCAAGACAGTACGGCTTCATGCCCCAAAGAGGAACCGAAGACGCCCTCTATGACCTAGTAGACCATATCAAAAAAGGAGTAAACAGCAAGAACATAGTGCTCCTGATCTCCTTGGACATAGAAGGCGCCTTCGATAACGCATGGTGGCCCGCCCTAAAACATCAGTTAGCGAAGAAGAGGTGTCCATCGAACCTCTACGAGATAGTATGCTCATACCTTAATGACCGCAAGATCATCGTCAACTATGCTAGAGCAACATGCGAGAAGGAAACCACGAAAGGATGCGTCCAAGGATCTATCGGCGGACCAACATTCTGGAACGTAATCCTAGACTCGTTGTTGCAAAAGCTGGAAGCAAAGAGAGTATACTGTCAAGCCTTCGCTGACGACGTCGTTCTAGTATTCACAGGCCAATCGAACACCGTAGAACAGGAGGCCAACGAGGCTCTGGAGATGGTTGTGGATTGGGGAAATCGTAATAAACTCAACTTTGCAGCACACAAGACCAGTGCAATGCTGTTCACGAAAAAGTTGAGATACGATACCCCGAACCTCATCATGTCCGGAGTCCAGCTTGGCCTTGTGGAGGAAATGAAGCTCCTCGGACTGGTGATCGATCGAAAGTTCACATTCAAAGCGCACGTGACCGCACAATGTAAAAAGGTGGCGGACATATATAAACAGCTAGCGTGCGCTGCGAAAGTAACATGGGGCTTAAACAACGAAATACGAAGAACGATATATGTCTCAGTGGTGGAACCCATCATGATGTACGCAGCAAGTGTTTGGGCCGAAGCGACCGACCTCGAAATGAACAGGTCACAGCTGAACGCAGTTCAGAGAGGCTTCGCCCAAAAGATCTGCAGGGCGTACCGCACTGTCTCCCTCACATCAGCTCTCGCCCTCTCAGGCCTACTCCCCCTGGACCTCAGAATCCAAGAGGCAGCGACGTTATACAGAGCGAAAAGAAATCTCTCAATCAACTATCTCCCACCGAAAGCGCAGCTCGAACAACCGATCAAACATCTGGATCAGCCACATCCATCCACACAAATATCAGTGGACTTCGAGCTCATTGAAAGCCCTCTAAAGAACCCAGTCGGACCCCAGATCTATACCGACGGAAGCAAAATAGAGGGCAAAGTAGGTGCCGCTTTGACCCGGTGGGATGACGGTAGAGAGATAACCTTTTCCAAGTTCAAGCTACACTCCGACTGCACGGTATTCCAATCAGAACTTTATGCCCTTAGCCAAGCAACTCAGCTGGTGAGTAACAGCAAAGACCCTGAGGTTAGTATTCTGAGTGATTCAAGATCTTCACTCGAACTGCTGCGAAATCCGAAAACGAGTCACCCACTGGCTAGAGAGATAAAGGGAAACATTGGGAAGATCCGAGCAGAGGGAAGATCTGTTCGCCTGTTCTGGTTGCGAGCGCACGTGGGGACCGCCGGTAACGAAAGAGCTGATGAGCTCGCGAAATCGGCGGCCCTCGCCAGCGCTCCTAGGGACTACGAGCAGATTCCCTTGTCCTATGTCAAACGTAAGATCCGGGAGGAATCGGTCCTGAAATGGCAGGACCGATACGAAACCTCCAGCACTGGAACGGTGACTAAGATGTTCTTGCCAGACGTTACACAGGCGTACCGTCTGACGCGGGCAAACAAACTGACACCGTTCCAAGTGCAAGCTCTGACGGGACACGGAGGTATAGCCGAATATCTGTACACGTTCAAGCTAAAGGATAGTCCAGGTTGTGAATGCGATCCAACCGTACCGGAAACAGTTCTGCACGTGCTCATAGAATGTCCCCGCTTTATTGCCGCTAGGCATGACTTGGAAATGCAAATCGACAGGAAGATCACAGAAAAGGAACTCCGCAACATCCTGGAGGATCCCAAATGTCGAGAATATCTACTGTCTTTCATTGACAAGTCGTTCCGAATAGCGGCAAGAAGAAATAGCACACTCCCCCCTCTTAACACACAGCACACAATCAACGCCACTATCACTGTCCCCGCCGTGAATTCGGAGCCCCGATCTTCTGCCCTTAAAAGCGTAAGCGCAAATCGTTTTCTTGCCTGCGCAGTGGAAGGAAGACCGGGGATACGAATCCGGGGCGTGGCCCTCTTTATGGATAGTACTGAAGAAAGACTCGGAATGAGTTTCTGCAAAGCATGGGGCACCAAGCGGGTTCGTTTGTCACCGGGGCTTGCATGTCTGCTTAACGGGAAAACCACGAAAGTCACCATGAAGCGGAAAACGTATGACGCTCTGCCTGTGACGGAGGTACTTGGACGCCAATGTCGAATGGTGCAATCGAAATGTAAAACGATTGCGCTATTCGAGTGGGCGGACCAATCACCTTTCGAACAGGCGTGCGCACTCCTTACGTCGCTTGGTGAACTCGCAGACGGCAATGCTCGGGTGATAAGCGTAGACGCCATGGCCATCGAGTACGAGAAAGGAGAAGTCACAGACCGGCTCGGCTGCATAAAAGCCGCTGAACGCCATGAGATCGTAGTCTATGAGAACCGAGGTGAGAACCTCAGTCATCTCAAGGCTCCGAGATCGGGCGGCTTAAGTGCAACCGATAGCTGGGGACACCCTATCCCGAATTCGAGCTCCATGAGTGGCTCCGAAAGAGTACAAAAGCGATTGGCCGATGAAGAAGCCGCGAAGGAAATGAGCGGCAATAGTCCATCGACCAGTAGCGGGATACTCGCGCTAGTCAACACCTTGAGCGCAGCGATGCGAAGTCCATTCCGAAAACAACGTACACCGCCACCAGAACCGACCCCATCAACATCTCAGAGTCAGCAGCCACCGATACGGACGAGAGCCGACAAGGGCCAGGTCAGTCCGCCCCGGTACATCTCTGCCTCGGAGCCAAGAGACCACGCCAAGAACGCATTCCGCGAGTTTCTGGCCGTCACGAGGGCTACAAAACAAGTGCACACGAGAGTCTGCGAGAAAATTCTCGAGGCTTTCAGACTTGGTTTGGAGAACTCGCTGGCGGTTAGGCTCAAGGAAGCAGAAGGAGCCATATACGACAATAGAACGTCCCAGATCATCAAGGGGTCTATGTCAGGAAACCATATGGCAGCGTTCAGTAGCACGAGTGGTTTCGTGGCCCTAGACAGCGGTGCGACGGAGCAAGCTGGAATGCCTAAGTATGCGACACCATCGTATGATCCAATCGTGGTTACCACCCGGTACACCAGGATAATGCTAGACGACAGGATCCTGCAAATGGCGGACGCCATTGAAAGGGGCCACGTCGATGGGCAATCCTGGGACAGCTGGACGGTACCGAAAATACGATGGATCAACGGGGTTCCAGGATGCGGCAAGACAACATGGTTGGTTGGTAATTTCGAGGTTAGCAACGACGCCATCATCACCACAACAACTGAAGCAGCCAAAGACCTGAAGGACAAGTTAGCGCACCGAGTAGGTGACCTGGTGAAAACCAGAGTGCGCACATTATCATCCGTCCTCGTAAATGGTTACAAGAATGAGAGATACGCCCGTCTTTTTCTAGACGAAGCTCTCATGAACCATTTCGGAGCCATAGTCATGGCCTCTCGGCTGTCTGGTGCTGGCGAAATTGTTCTCATCGGAGACATCAACCAGGTCCCTTACATCGATAGAGAGAACCTCTTCGAGTTAAGGTACCAGCGCCCGAACCTGGTGACGATCATCAACCAGGAACTGTTATGCACGCATAGGAACCCAATGGATGTGGCATACGCGATGAGGGAGATATACTCTGGTATATACTCCTCATCGACCCGTGCTCAGTCTCTGGAGCGGAGAAGGTTCACAGACTCGCAGATCCCCAAAGATGCCCCAAACACCCTCTTCCTAGTTCACACACAGGAGGAAAAGGCGGCCCTATCGAACCAGGGTTATGGAGCAGCATCCGGGTCACGAGTCATGACCATTCACGAAGCGCAGGGATTGACGTACGAGTCGGTCATCGTCGTGAGGACCAAGTCCAAAGGGAAAATCCAAGACAGCGTCTCCCACGCGGTCGTTGCGGTCTCCAGGCACACGAGGAGTTTCGTGTATTATACAGACGATGCAGAGGACGCCATCGGTCGCTTCGTGCGAAGAGCCGTGGCTGCGACACCTCGTATGATCGCGAATTACAACCTCGAGATGGCAATGAAGGACCGGAACATGGCAGTGGCGGAAAAACTAAGAGTGATATTGAGTGAAATGTAGATATGTGTGTTACCATCCTTTTCTCCCCCCCCCCCTTTGTAAAAATTTGTCAAAATGTATTAGAGTTTAACTTGTATTAATTAATTAATTAGAAATAGCGTTAAGTAAAATCTCCTGTATTTGTAAAAATAATTTGTTGCAATAGTAAGAAATAAGTTGATAATTCATGTAAACGATAACAAAAGGCATGGACCCAGGTGTCTATGGTGCGCAGTATTAAAAAAAAAAAAAAAAAAAAAAAAAAAAAAAAAAAAAAACCTAACCTAACCTAACCTAACCTAACCTAACCTAACCTAACCTAACCTAACCTAACCTAACCTAACCTAACCTAACCTAACCTAACCTAACCTAACCTAACCTAACCTAACCTAACCTAACCTAACCTAACCTAACCTAACCTAACCTAACCTAACCTAACCTAACCTAACCAGTCGCTTCTGGCCTGCGGTTGCAAGCGCCACGCTTATAACTTGCTCCGCGGCGTAAAAATCGACTAAAAATCAAACAAGTGGGAAAAAGTTTCGCTACATAGACGTGTTATATATCGTTAGATGCGGAATCGTTTTATCTACGATATAGTGAAAAGTTCTTGAAAATCGGTGCAGTGAATAAAAAGTTATTGGTGAATAACTGGATTTTTCTCGCCAGTCCCAAACTTCATCTGCGTACGCTGCTCGTTCAGTCGGCTGTACCCCCTGGTTTCTTGGTGGTGCTGGATAGCGCTGTTGAAGACGCATCGAGCAGCATTTTTCCCGGAATTTTCCCGCCCCAGGGGGCGGAGAAAACCGGGAAAAAGTCCCCGACCACGCTCCACGTGCACCAAGTTCCAGCAGTGCTGGAGACCAGCTACTACCGTATCCGCAAGTACGGCGCGACGAGGAGCAGAACCCCGTTTTCAGAATTGAAATCCCACCAACCGTCACAAAGAAAAGACGGAAACAAAATTGAGGTATTTTTCAAAATTCATATCTCGAAAACAAAAGCGACAAGGCCCCCCTTTTTTGGGTTCAAAAAATAGAAGGCTTCAAGACCTATAAAATAGTGAAAACCGCATCCGCGCGCGATCAACGGTCGCGGAGATACAGCATTTTCTGTGAAGATCGACCGTTGACCTATTTACGTCGACGCAATAGCGAGTGGGCCGCCCCAGTAGGCGGGTGACGTCACGGCCGACCGCCCTACCACGCCCACCGATCAAGCTGAGACCTGTGCAACGACCTACATCTAGCTGTGGAACTATAGTTGCCGCCTGACGATCTCAGCGATCAGGATACCGGAAGTGGACCAGCTGGTTCGAGGTGTGACGTCACGTGACTGAGTGGTTGGCACCAGCGCACAACCAAAACCTTATAGTGAAATCTGTAGTGTTTTGAGTTTTAGGTCTTCTAATATTTACGTGCAATAATTAGTATTGTAATTGTAATTGGTATTTTAAAATCTTTTAAAAAACTTTTTGTTACATATATATATATAATATATCAACAGACGGTATAAATTACGCTTAACATAATACAGAAATTCCCGTGTCAATCGAACTTATAGTTTACGAGAAATAAGCGTTAAAAGTTAAGCGTAATAACGTAATAATATCATTAACGGGACCGGCGCTCGCGCGCGAACAAAAGGCGGCCACATTCCACAACCGGCTTCCGCGTGACGTCACGGCCGAGCCCCAGTTACTATAGCGGGTCACGGTCAAGGTCGGGCTTCTATATCTCAGCCATTTCTAGAGATACAGACCTCGCGTTTTCGACACTGGACTCAGAATCATTGCGCCTCTCAGGACGAGATATAGGGCCCGCCCTTCTCCCCTCACCCCGCAAATTTAGAAAGCCCGTAACTCGGGAACGGGGGGCCCGATTTGTTCCGGGCTTTCACATATAAACTCGTTACCAGACACCTAACCTGTAATTACTTAGGTCAGGGATCTTATTATGATAGTTAAGTTAATTTAATTTAATTTTAAAAATTGTATAAATATTTTGTTATTATAATACTTTGATTATTAATAGTTAATTGTTAACTTGCAAGCCGACGGAGCACTGGCCGAGGTGTACGTCCGAAGTCCTGGGTTGCTCGCTGCTGCTCCTCTCCACCTGGAACAGAAAATAAACTATTATCTAAGTAACAAATATAACTAGCGAATACTCACCTTCCGACGGGCACTGCGTCACGTACGAAGTCTGCACTGGACCTGGAACATAGATAGTACATACAATTAAAACAAGTGGCCCAATATTTCAAACAAAACCGGCCATTAAAAATTTTTGTATGAAATTAACATCATTGGAGAGAAAAAATTACGCTTATCTTCGCAAAGAAAATCCCATCTCAATCGGACTAATAGATAATGAGATATTAGCAGTAGAAGTTAAGCGTAATAACCCCGAGATAACAATAGAACAATAGAAACCGCATTCCACAGCCGGAACTAGTCCCACGGCCAAGGTTACATTACGTCATACTGTTGCGAGCCGGGCCACAGATTAGCCGCTAGCTAGTACTGCGGAGTCAGGTGGATATGTTTGGGGGCTTATATCTCGGCCAAATATTGAGATAGAAACTTCGCGTTTTCACTAGAGGACTTAAAATCCGTGCGCCTCTTAGGCCGAGCTATAAAAACCCACCCCTCCCCCTCACCCCGCATCTTTTGACGAGCTATAACTCGGAAACGGGACTCCCTATTTGTATCCGGTTTTATTAGTATTATAAGTATTAGTTCTATATATAAGTATATTGACAGGCGCCATATACACGCCTCTTAAAATAGTATAAACATTTATTGCACTGTAACTTGCAAGCCGACGGAGTACTGACTGTGGTGTACGTCTGAAGTTCCGGGCTGCTCGCTGCTGCTCCTCTCCACCTGGAACAGAAAATAAACTATTAACTAAGTAACAAATATAACTAGCGAGCACTCACCTTCCGACGGGCACTGCGTCACATACGAAGTCTGCACTGGATCTGGAACATAGATAGTACATATAATAAAATTAGTAGTAATAAGAATTGCTTGTACAGTAAAATAACAAATCTTGTACAATTATACAGCACTAGCTGCAGTGCAACAGGTGTAAGTTAAGGTTGCCATAGGCACAATAACTTGACAGGCGCCTTTTACACGCCAAAAGTTAATATACAATTTGACCTGCCTGTGCTACCTTACCTGTGCGCCTGTGATACTTGCAAGCTGTTCCACTTGTACTCTTAAATATAAGTTGTAGCAGTCACCGGGGAGCGGCCGGAGTCCCGTGTCGCCGTCGGCAGTCGCGGATACCGGACACGAACTATCGTTAGTGATACTGCACCCGGCGCCGTCTCCCGCCGCACACCGCTAACTGCTGCACCTGTAAACAGAGTAACATATACAATATTAATAATATAGGAATTAGTTAGGTAAATACTGACAATATATATTGTAGATATTGACAATACCTGTCCGTTGGGCAAAACAATAATTGTAATAGCGTTGACATCCTACCGTGTTACATCTACATAACGTGACCCGGGCTACCGGGCGCCACTCGCTATCAGATAGCACGCGATAAGGTTTCTCCGTGAGAACTACTTTTACCATTTTATTATCGACAGTAGGTTTATTGACCTATCTATTGACACGGTCTATTGACCGCTTAGTTAGTTAGTAAGTAAATACACGGAAGGATGTTCCGCACACCAAAGACCAGCAAACCCGCTGAGGCCCGCCAGACATCGCAGGACGAAGGGGCGGGTCCGTCAGGCGCCCAACAGAAAACCGACGGAGGAGTTAGGAGAAGCATAGGCGAGTGGGAATCCGGTCAACCACGGAAGAGCGTCTCCCCGTCTCAGAAGACCTTCACGGTGAGCCCGCCGGGACCGCGGCCGGCGACTACGCGGCAGCCGCCCGCCGCGGCCGCGACCGCCTCTCCGCCTGCAGTGAGCCGCTCGGCCCGACCGGCCGACGCTTCTCCCAAGGGGATCGCCTCGCTCGTGGCGCCGAAGACCAAGCAGGTCACCGCCACCAAAGCACAGACGGACACGGTGGGCAGTCCACCCATACCCACCAAGTTCGCCGACAGGACCGCAGAGGCGAAGAGCTGCCTGACCAGGATTAAGACGAGTCTCGGCAAATCTGGGAACATAAAGCGAGAAATTAAAAACGACGTCCAGCTTGCGGCCGAGCGCCTTTATCAGCTCGTTAAGGAGCTTGACGCGGTAAAAGGCCAAGCCAGAACCGCAACCACAGCTACGACCGTGCAGCGCGAACCACCTGCTGCAAGTAAAGAGTGTCTGTGGGAACGAGAGGAGAGCAGGCTGCTGAAGGCGCTGAGTGAACACAGCAAGCTGATAGAGGATAGTTTCAGGAGAATAGAGAAGGCAAAAATAGGAGAAGGAAAAGAGGAAAAGATAATAATAGAAAAGATAGAAGCATGCAATACATTAGTGAAAGAAAATAGTGGGAAAATGGAAGAGCTAAAGGAAGTTATGGGAAAGCAGATCGGACTCCTGGACGCGACCACCTACGCGAGTGTGGCGGCGGGCCGAGCGGCGGCGTCCGCCCCCGCGCGGGCCGCGCTGCACTCGGTGGTGGTCACGTCCAAGAATGATAAGGAAACAGGGGATGAGGTTCTAGGAAGGATTCGCAGGGTGGTAAATGCGAAAGAAGGAGGAGTCTCGATTGAGAGGATAAGGAAGGCTAGAGATTCCAAGGTGATCATGGCATGCAGAACCGAAGGCGAAAGGCAAAAGCTGAAGGACAAATTGACCAAAGCGGAAGACTTGAACGTGGAAGAAGTGAAGAATAAGGATCCCCTGCTCATATTCAGGAGCGTCCTCCATTACAACAGCGACGAGGAGGTGCTAAGGGCGCTCCGGAATCAGAACCGGGGTATCTTCGGGGAAATCACCACAGAGGATGACCGCTGCCAAATCGCCTACAAAAAGCGAACGAGGAACCCGCACGCCAGCCACATTGTTATGAGGGTCTCACCAAAATTATGGAAGGCCATGGTCGCGGCCGAGACAGTACATATCGACCTACAGCGAGTAAAAGTGGAAGATCACTCCCCACTAGTACAGTGCTCGCTCTGTCTCGGCTACGGCCATGGTAGGCGCTTCTGCAAGGAAACCTTGGAGAAGTGCAGCCATTGCGGAGGACCTCATACCAAGGCAAAGTGCGCGGAATGGCTCGCCGACGTTCCGCCGTCCTGCTGCAACTGCTTACAAGCTAAACTCAGCAGGGCGGATCACAACGCTTTTAGTGCAGAGTGCCCAATCAGGCGTAAGTGGGACGCCCTAGCAAGGGCCACCGTGGCGTACTGCTGAGGTGGTTCCAGGCACATACACTGCAGAGAGCGGAGCGAGGCCATATCTTGTGGCACAAGCAAATCTCCGTAGAAAACGTCTGGCAACGGATGAGATTATGCTAGAGGCAACTAACAAGAATATGGCCTTCGTTCTGCTACAGGAACCGTACGTCGGGAGCGTGGGTCGAATGAAGGACTATGGGGGAGCGAGGGTCTATCAATGTGCAAGACAAGATATGGGACCGGCTAAGACGGCAATAGCGGTATTGGACCCGGACCTTAAAGTGGTGCAGTACCCGGATCTTACCACACCAAACATTACCGCAGTGAAGATCGGGACAAAGACCTGGGAGATCCTCGCCATATCCCTTTATTTCGAGCCACACCCCGAACCGGTCGAGCCTTACCTCGAACAACTGAGTGCGGTTAAAAGAAAATTTAACCTACCTACAATCATGGCAGGCGACGTAAATGCAAAAAACACATGGTGGGGCAGCGACGAGGTAAACTCTCGAGGAGAAATTGTGGCAGGAGAGCTGGAAGACATGAATATGCACGTGCTGAACACCAATACCATACCGACTTACTACGACGTTCGGGGAGGGAAGGTGTACTCCAGCTTCGTCGACGTGACGGCTTGCACGGTGGACCTGCTGGACCTGGTGGATGGCTGGACTCTTGACGAAGGCATGACGAGCTCGGACCATAACACGATTATATTCAAAATTAATAAAATTAGAAGCAAAGGAATTAAAATAGAGAGAACCACGAGAATATTTAACAGTAAGAAAGCCAACTGGAACCTTTTTCACACGGAACTGGCCCAGTCAGCGGAAGAAAGAGAAATGAACAGTAAAGAGATTGAAAAAATAGAGAACAAAATAGAACTAGAGCATAAAATAAATACATACATAGACATAGTTAAAAAAGCATGCAACGCAACACTACCTAAATTTAACAAAAAACAAAAAGTTAACTTACCATGGTGGTCCGAAGAGCTCGCTGCGTTGAAGAGAGAAGTCGCCACCAGGAAACGCAGGATCCGTTGTGCCGCACCGAGACGCCGCCAGATGGTCATCGACGAGTACCTGAAAACAAAAGAGAGTTATGAGAACCAAGTCAAGACTGCGCAAACCACCAGCTGGAAGGCTTTCTGCGAGAGACAGGACAGGGAAGGAATGTGGACGGGAATTTACAGGATTATGAGGAAGACTGCAAGGCGTGAGGAAGATATGCCCCTTGTTAAAGACGGTGTCACACTTGGGCCCATAGACTCAGCCCGTCTAATAGCCGACACATTCTACCCCCCGGACGATCAATCTACGGACGAGGCTGCTCACATAGAGACCCGGCAAGAAGCTGAACAAGTAAATGAGTCGGCTCATGATGAACAACATGATCCACCATTTACCAAAAAGGAGCTTATGGCAGCCGTGAGCAGCTTCAACCCGAACAAAGCCCCGGGGGCGGATGGCCTCACAGCCGACATATGCCAGCATGCTATCACGCAGGACCCAGGAACTTTCTTATCACTGGCAAACAAATGTCTAGAGATGGGTCACTTTCCCTTGCCATGGAAGCAAGCCACTGTTGTGGTCTTGCGGAAACCTGGCAAGGAAAGCTACACAGAACCCAAATCATACAGACCTATAGGACTGCTGCCAGT
Source organism: Mellilla xanthometata (assembly GCA_035578125.1). Taxonomy (NCBI): domain Eukaryota; kingdom Metazoa; phylum Arthropoda; class Insecta; order Lepidoptera; family Geometridae; genus Mellilla; species Mellilla xanthometata. Next base: position 73,378 of record JAPUBQ010000020.1, read on the forward strand.
GATGGGAAAGATCCTGGAGAAAATGCTGATGGGCAGGGTAAAATGGTACATTGTCCCGAGGCTCAGCAGGCGTCAGTATGGCTTTATGCCACAAAGGAGCACCGAGGACTCCCTCTATGATCTAGTTGAACACATTCGAGCAAAGCTCCAGCAAAGAAAGCTGTTAGTAATGATATCGCTAGACATAGAGGGAGCATTCGATAGCGCCTGGTGGCCGGCCATACGGACGAGACTGGCTGAAGAAAAATGCCCGGTGAATCTGAGGAGACTCCTCGACAGCTACCTCCAGGAACGAAGCGTCCACGTGAGGTATGGAGGGGAGGAAGTCTCCAAGGAAACAACCAAAGGGTGTGTCCAGGGCTCGATTGGCGGACCCATACTCTGGAACCTTCTTCTGGATCCACTGCTCAAGGGCCTAGAGGAAAGGAAAGTATGGTGCCAAGCGTTCGCGGACGACGTGGTCCTGACGGTGGATGGAGACACCGCGCTGGAAATCCAGGGAATTGCGAACTCTGCCCTCGCTTACGTTCGGGAGTGGGGCATCCGAAATAAGTTAAAGTTTGCACCACACAAGACAAGTGCTATGGTGCTGACTAGAAAACTTAAGTACGATGTCCCCCTCCTGAGCATGGGCGGGGTGGAGGTCGCGATTTCCAAGGAGATAAAAATTTTGGGGCTCTGGATAGATGACAAGCTCACGTTCAACACTCACGTGAGTTACGTATGTAAGAAAGCGTTGAACCTGTACAAGCATCTATCCAGAGCAGCAAAAGCCAGCTGGGGTCTGCACCCTGAAGTAGTTAGGACCATCTACACAGCCGTGGTTGAGCCCGTTGTGATGTACGGGGCAAGCGTGTGGGCGGAAGCCGCCGGGAAAATTGGTGTGCAGAAGCACCTGAACGCCGTTCAACGGGGCTTCGCCCAGAAACTATGCAGAGCTTACCGGACGACGTCTCTAAACTCGGCGCTCATACTGGCCAGACTGCTCCCGCTAGACCTGAGGATCAAGGAAGCGGCCGTCTTGTTTAAAGCAAGGCGAGGAGTAGTACAGCGTGAGTTTGGAGACGTTGAGGTAGAACGGCGGACGGCGTTCAAAGACACACCACATCCCGCGTCCCATACGGACATACAATTCGTGTGCCTGGAAGACCAGGAACAGCTGAGTACGCACAGTAGCCAAGCAGTCCAAATTTATACGGACGGCAGCAAAATCGACGGGAAGGTTGGAGCGGCATTGTCTCTGTGGAGCAATGCCGCCGAAATCTTTTCCCAAAAATTTAAGCTGTCGTCCCACTGCACGGTCTTCCAGGCGGAATTGTTGGCCGTATGTAAGGCGACCGAAGTGGCTTTGAAGCGCCCAGAGAGCAGCTTCGGAGTTTTTAGCGACTCCAGGTCTTCGTTGCAGACCGTCGCCGATTCCACCGCCCTCCACCCCCTCGCAGTCCAGATACGCAAAAACTTGAAAAAATGCACCGAACTACACAAAAAAGTGGATTATTTCTGGATAAAGGCACATGCTGGACTCGTAGGGAATGAGAGGGCGGATGAATTGGCGAAGGATGCAGCGTTGAAGACTAAAACCAGGCCTCAATACGACGGGTGCCCGGTTTCATTCATCAAGCGTCAGATCCGGATGGGGACGCTTGAGGAGTGGAACCGGAGGTACCTGACTGGTGAAACGGCTGCGGTCACAAAATTATTCTTCCCGAACGCAAAAGGGGCATATCATATAGTCAATAAAATGACAATTAACAGTCTCCTCTCGCAGCTGTTAACCGGACACGGAGGGCTCTCAGCGTATCTGCATCGATTTAAATGTAAACAGAGCCCAGCCTGCATTTGCGAGCCTGATAAGCAAGAAGATGTACCGCATATCATAATTGAATGCCCAGCCCATGGACGAGATAGATTTGATACCGAACAGCTTATGGAAATAGATATCACAGCAGAAAATATTGGAGCAATAATAATGCCGGATAGGAACAAGCGGCCGATATTCTTAAAATACTGCCTAAAAATAATGCAAATAGTCACGCAAAGAAATAGATAGACAAGTAGTTGCTGAACTTATATATTGAGATATATAAATATCAGCAATATAATATAACAAAAGAAGCAAACAAGAAAACGATGATAAAATGGTAGAAATTTAGGCTATCAATAGCTGTTTCGCTCTGCGCGTTAAACGCGTTACCACACGCGAGTGGCGCCCAGGCGCTCCATAGACCACGTTACAAATTAATTCGTAGATATTAGAAAAAACTGTAAGTTAAGATAAGACAATATTGTAATAATTAATAGGTAGGTTAATATGTTTTAACGTTTAGTTTAAGAAAATGTAAAAGATTCAATTGTAAGAAAGTTAAATAAAGCACAAATCCCCTGATTATGTTAGGGACTAGCTCGCGGGCCTGGCCGGTTGTCCTGTACAACGCGCCCAGGACAGGAAAAAAAAAAAAAAAAAAAAAAAAAAAAAAAAAAAACCTAACCTAACCTAACCTAACCTAACCTAACCTAACCTAACCTAACCTAACCTAACCTAACCTAACCTAACCTAACCTAACCTAACCTAACCTAACCTAACCTAACCTAACCTAACCTAACCTAACCTAACCTAACCTAACCTAACCTAACCTAACCTAACCTAACCTAACCTAACCTAACCTAACCTAACCTAACCTAACCTAACCTAACCTAACCTAACCTAACCGGTTTTGTAACTCTTCATTTGACAAAATATATTGCATACAGTCGACTCGGGACCTCGCCTGGACGCGCCTGGAGTGCTCCTCTTTGCTCCTGAAACAGAAAAAATAAAGTTACATATCAATTTCAAAATTTTCAGTTTTAAAAATTCAACTTTTTCGGCAATAACTTTTCCAAAAGCAGCCCAATTTTCTTCCAAATTGTTTTGTAAGGTGCGCAGGGCTTGCGCGCACCCCTTCAAATCGTTTATTTCATTCGTTTCATACGATTTTTTTACACGCAATAGCAAAAAACTCATTTCATCGACGATTTTTGCCCCGCCCACCCACCCTTTGGTGGTAATCGGTAGGAGGAGCATCTTCCAGACTTTGTTTCAATCGACGCTGGAGGCTGAGACCTCCCAAAATTTGCATTTAAAATAAGTTTAGCTAGTAAGGATCGAATTTTATAGGGCCCTCTACACCCTATAAATTCACTGACGCAACTGTGATATTATTTATGACCAATTTTAATTTATATTGACATTTTATATATAATTATATTGTAATTTATTGACCTTAGATTTATTTGATTTATTCATATTTTATTGGTACTATTGTACATTAGTTTAAGATTAATTTTAGGTTTTTATAAATTAGACTAAATAAATATACCCCCAGAATGTTTCACACCCCGAAGGCTATGAAACCAGTTGCCAACCGCACTAATACGCTATCCGGTTCGACAAAGGAGAGCGAACGGCTTCCTTCGACGAGCGTCAGGCGCAGCATCGGCGAGTGGGAGACCGGCAAGCCGGACCGCAGCCGAGCCAGCCCAGCGCTCGCCAGGGGATCCCCAGGGGTGGCTCCCGTGACTCCGACACCGTCTGCATTTACGCAGGCGGCGAAGATCACGAAGAGTCCCTCGGTCTCTGCCAACTCAAAATTGTCGGCTCGGATAGCGGAGGCAAAAACACTGCTTGTCAGCGGAAAGCAGTATATAACAAGTTCAAAGAACTTAAAGACGGAAATAAAAAACGGTGTTGTGAGCGTCCTTGACCGCCTTTACCAAATAGTAAAGGAGACGGAGCCCACTTCTTCAAATGCGCTGGCCAAACCGCCGTCGAGTCCGACGACGGCAACTGGCAAGGGCGATCAGAGTCTGGTGGAGAGAATGCTGGGGGAACACATGGAGCTGCTGAGGGAGAACTCTGAGCTGGCCAGGCAGCTCAAGGAGACCCTCACCAGCACCGAGTCCACCCAGTGCTCCGAAGCTCACGTGAAGTCACAAACCGAGAGCATGGAAGTGCTCTTGGGTGAAGTGCGTGAGCTACGCCAGGCTACTGAAAGCCGAACATACGCCAGCGTGACGGCGGGAACGGCCGACATGTCGGAACCAGCTCGCCCCGAACAGAGTGCGATGCACTCTGTTATCGTCAGTTCAAAAGACGATCAAGATACGGGCGACCTGGTTCTGAACATGATCAGGAAAGCCGTGAACGCAAAGGAGGAGGGCATCCGTATAGAAAAGATAAGGAAGGTCAAGGACGCAAAAGTGATCGTCACGTGTAGGACGCAGGACGAGAGGCGGAGGGTTAAGGACAGACTGTCGAAGGCCAATGAGCTATCTGTCGAAGATGTCCAGAACAAGGACCCGCTCGTTATAGTTCGGAACGTTCTGAACTATAACAGCGACGGGGAGATCCTGAGGGCTCTTCGAAACCAGAACAAATCGCTCTTCGGCAGTCTGACCAAGGACGAAGACCGCCTCGAAATCGCGTACAAGAAGCGTGCACGGAACGAGCACACAAGTCACTTGGTGATGAGGGTTTCACCAAAGCTGTGGCAGGCCATGACCGCAGCCGGGGCAGTGCATATAGACCTGCAAAGAGTGAAAGTGGAGGACCAGTCCCCACTAGTCCAATGCTCTCACTGTCTCGGATTCGGTCATGGCAAGCGCTTCTGCAAGGCAGACAGCTTGTGCTGCAGTCACTGCACGGAACCCCATCTAAAAGCGGACTGCCCGAACCTGCACGAGTACGCGATGTGCGTCAATTGTGTCTTGGCAAATGAAGGTGACACGAGGCACAACACCTTCAGCGACAAGTGTCCGATAAGGGCTAAGTGGGATGCCTTGGCCAGGGCGTCCGTGGCTTATTGCTAAAGATGCCCTGGTCTCTCCATCTGCTACTTACCACTACGCGTTGGAAGCCTACTTACAGGAACAGAAGGTAAGCTTTTCTTGTCCCGTAACCACGATGCTCAAACTTAGACAGCCTGCAAAATTTAAAGTCTCCACAAACATAAAGCACAATCGGGACAGATTTCATGGCGAAATCAACCCAATTGCGGCTAAAAATTTCTCTTTTGGTTCTTTTACTTTCACCGATACAGCAGTCAACGACAAGATTCAATCGGGAAAAATTTCATGGGAAATTTACCATATTGATGAGTCCGGACGCACCAAAACTAAGTCTTCAAAATTTTCAAAATTGTCTATTTCTAAATTCTTGATGCAGAATGTCTAAGTTTGAGGATCAAAGATGGGCGCAAGAAAAAACAGGATGCTTACCTTCAAATCCGGTCACTCGTAGAGGCTACACACCAACGCAGCGATGTGTGATATTTAGCTCGGCAGAACACGAAGCACCTGGAACAAAAATAGCTAATTAATAGGGCACATATAAGAAGAAAGATAAAGTTTGGTTGGCAAACATTAAATAGTGAAACAATACAGAATGTAAATAAATAGGGATTGCTACAGTAAAGAATAATAATTAACAGGGATTAAAAGCAATGTTTATATATACTTATGTATATATTTGCATACCAAAAGTAAATAATAACATATCAATATAAAAAGTAAACATTAACTCGAAAAGAAACAGACTAGTAAATTAACACTCAACAATTAAAACTGTAGAAAATTTATAGTAAAAAAGGTCCCGGATCATCATGTCTGGGGAATTTGGTGGAGGAGGACGGCTATAAAAAAAAAAAAAAAAAAAAACCTAACCTAACCTAACCTAACCTAACCTAACCTAACCTAACCTAACCTAACCTAACCTAACCTAACCTAACCTAACCTAACCTAACCTAACCTAACCTAACCAAAATTGTTAAATAACCTCGAGCTATTATTGCTCAGAATCTAATTAGGTTAGACAAACTCTATTCGTGTAGTAAATTTAGAACTACACGTGGAGTACTAGTAGAATAAGTAAAAATATTATATAGTTTTTGACTCTATTGTAATTAACGTGCATTCTTTGACCGGCGCTCTTTACACGCCAAAACTAGACAAAAACTGTAATTGTAAGAACTGCCCTATCAAATACTTACTGTTAATTAAGAAACCGAAAGTATACCTACTAAGCGTAACACAAACTGCGGAGTGCGGCCGGAGCCCCCGCGTTGCCGTCGAGAGTCGCTCCGCCTGTAACAAGACAAATATAAGTCCTTACATAGTTACTTACCGGCTCCCGGCACCGCCACCTCCCGCCGCCCGCCGCAGTCAGCTGCATCTGTAAATAAAAAACATACAATTTATTAATAAAAATAGTGGCATTACGTGACGACGATAACGACTGAAATAGCGTAAGCAAAGCGTAGCTTATTTTGTGGACAATTCGACGCATTTTACACGTCGACTTTGTTCTGTGTTTTTTGACGACGCCTTTACACGTCGATTATTCTTTATTATTATATTATTATTTTGACGTATCCTACCCACACAAGGGCCAGCAAAATGTTCGGAATTAGGACTCCTGAGCCGAGGCAGCAGGCTGCCTCCAAGAAGCCAGTCAAGCTTCAAGGAGAAGCAGCAACGGAGAGACTAGAGCCTCCCAGCAAGGTGCGCCTGAGCGTGGGGGAGATTGAAGCGCGGGCGTCGGTGTCACCGGCTCTTCCACACAAGAGTGCTAGCCAGCCGGAGGGGCGCGCCGCGGCCGGCCCGGCCCGGCCCGCCATCGTAGTCGGTACGGGTCTGCCTCACACGGCTGGAAAGAACACCGCGCAGAAGGAACGGACGCCGGCGGTGACGACGATCGACGCCGAAAAATCCCCTAAACAAGCAACCAAACACGCAAACAGGACAGCAGAGGCCAAAGCATGCCTATTGAAAGCAAAGGCTCACCTCACTAGTAGCAGAAATCTGAAAGGGGAAATAAAGACAGGGATCCAGGAGGCAGTAGAGAGACTCTACTCCCTGGTTAAAGAATCAGAAGAAAACAATACAACAGAAAAGGAAACAGAAAGAAGAGATTTTCCAGAAGAAATAGTAGTAAAGAAATTAGAAGAGCATGGAAGGCTATTGAAGGAGAACAAAGAGGAAATGGAGAGGTTGACCGGGATGCTGAAGTCCCAGAGGGAGATGATGGTGGAGAGCCGCGGTACTTACGCGAGCGTAGCGGCGGGCTCGCCAAAAAGGTCGCAACCGGAGGCTACCGCGATGCATTCCATCATCATCGCCTCCAGAGACGACCAGGAAACCGGGGACCAGGTTCTTGAAAGGATCAGAAAGGTGGTCAATGCCAAAGAAGAAGGAGTCAGAATAGACAGGATCCGGAAGGCCAAGGATAGGAAGGTTATAGTGGGATGCACGAGTAGAGAAGAAATCAGGAAAGTGAGGGAGAGCATAGCGGAGAAAGAAAGACAGCTGTGCGTAGAGGAAATAAAAAATAAAGATCCGCTCGTTGTGCTCTATAGCGTTCTACAGAGTAACTCAGACGACGATGTAATTAAAGCCATACATACACAAAACAAACACATTTTGAAAGGTTTGAGTGACGAAGAAAACCGTATCGAAATACGCTATAGGCGCCGAGCAAGGAACCCACATACCTCACACATTGTTGCCCGAGTGTCTCCCCGCATTTGGCAGTGCCTCACCGCCGCCGGGGCGGTACACATCGATATGCAGAGGATAAGAGTCGCCGACCAGTCCCCCCTTGTTCAGTGTTCACGCTGCCTGGGATACGGACACGGTAAGCGGTTCTGCACCGAAGCAGTCGATGTGTGCAGCCACTGCGGCGGAGCACACCTCCGAGCTGACTGCCCAGAGTGGCTAACGGACTCTCCACCTAGCTGCGTAAACTGCATAAAAGCCAAGAGTAGCAAGGCGGACCACAACGCCTTCAGCAGTGAGTGCACGGTGAGGCGCAAGTGGGATGCACTTGCGAGATCCACCGTTGCGTACTGCTGAGGGCGTTCCATACGTGGTCATTCAAGCTAACCTTATGAAAAAGCGGCTGGCAACAGACGAAGTTTTCCTCAACGCGGTAAAGCGGAAAGCCGCCATAATTCTCCTTCAGGAGCCATATGTCGGGGCCCAAAGAAGAATGAAATCCTACCAGAATGCCAGGATATTCCAGTGCGTTAACCAAGGAGAAGGAATGGTGAAGGCAGCCATAGCCGTGCTTGACCCCACACTCGACGTAATACAATATCCGGATTATACCACCAATAACATCGCGGTTGTGGGGATCCGTACAAAAGCATGGCAAATGACGCTCCTCTCCATCTACTTTGAAGATACGCAACCACTGGAACCATACCTAGAGCACCTGAAGTCCATATTCGAACATATAGGGCACAAAAACATGATCCTTGGGGGAGACACCAACTCCTGGAATGCTTGGTGGGGCAGCATAGAAACAAGGCCCAGAGGCGAGGAAATGTTGTCCGCACTAGACGAGATGGGACTCAACATCCTGAACAACTCTACAGTGCCCACCTTCGATACCATAAGGGGAACGAAAAGGTATTCCAGCCACGTCGATATAACCGCCTGTTCATCGGGCGTTCTCTCGCAGGTGGGAGGCTGGACGGTAGAAGAAAACCTCACGAGCTCGGACCACAATGGTATCACGTTTCATATTCGACTTCAAAAATCTAGAGGCACACAAATCACACGCACCACACGACTTTACAACACCCGCAAAGCAAATTGGTCTCATTTTCATGAGAAAATGAGCCAATTTAAAGCGAATCAATCACTCACACACACAGACATAGTAAACACAAACAATAAACACCAGTTAGAAGACACAATAAACAAATACACACAGATCATTACACAAACATGCACACACACTCTACCTAAGAAGAAAAACACACAAGTACTTACCATGCCATGGTGGTCCGAGGAACTCGATGAGCTGAAGCGTGAAGTCACCACCTGGAAGAAGAGGGTCCGATGCGCCGCGCCGGTGAGAAGACAGAGAGTCGTGCTGGAATACCTGGAAAAGAAAAAAGATTATGAGTTCAAGGCGTGGAAAAGTAAAGTTGCAAGCTGGAAGGATTTTTGCGGGAAACAAGACAGGGAGAGTGTATGGGGGGGTATTTATAGAGTTATAAATAGGACAAGGGAAAGAGAAGAGGATGTGCCGCTGCAGACCGAAGGAAAAACGCTAGACGCCAGAGGCTCTGTTGAGCTTCTGGTGAAAACGTTCTACCCGGAAGACCTAACTGAAGGCGACAACCCTGAGCACACTCAAATAAGAGCGATGGCGGAATCGTTGAATGTTGGCACGCAAGATGAACTTGAGGACCCAGCATTCACCCAGGTCGAGCTCAGGGAGGCGATGACGTCTTTCAACCCAAAGAAGGCCCCGGGTGCAGACGGTTTCACCGCCGACATATGTGCGGAAGCGATCAAGAATGATCCGACTCTTTTCCTGGGAGTACTAAATAAATGCTTGGACCTTGGATACTTCCCAAAACTCTGGAAAGAGGCCATAGTTGTAATCCTCAGGAAACCAGGAAAGGAGTCTTACACAGCACCCAAGTCGTACCGACCGATTGGGCTCCTCCCCGTGTTAGGCAAGATCTTCGAGAAAATGCTGATTGCCCGACTTAAACACCATCTTATACCGAGGCTAAGTACCCGCCAGTACGGCTTTATGCCCCAAAAAAGTACCGAGGACTCCCTCTATATCCTAATGCAGCACATCAACAAGAAACTAGATGAAAAGAAAATGTTGACTCTAGTGTCATTGGATATAGAGGGCGCCTTCGACAACGCTTGGTGGCCGGCCATCAGGGTCAGACTGGCGGAGGAAAAGTGCCCAGTGAATTTAAGGAGGGTGATAGATAGCTATCTCGAAGATCGAAGCGTGCGGGTACGATACGGGGGAGAAGAGCATGTCGGTAAGACAAGCAAAGGCTGTGTGCAAGGATCCATTGGAGGCCCGATCTTATGGAACCTGCTGTTAGACCCGCTACTACGCGAACTGGAAAGAAGAGGGGACTACGTACAGGCTTTTGCGGATGATGTGATGTTAGTCTTCGAAGGCCTCACGGCTCTGGAAATCGAGAGACATGCCAATGCCGCCCTCGAACATGTGAGGGCGTGGGGTGTCAGAAATAAGCTTAATTTCGCTGCCCATAAAACTATGGCAATGCTTATAACCAGGAAGCTGAAATATGACACCCCACGCCTCAGCATGGGCGGGGTCGACATTGGCATGTCTGACGAGATCAAGCTATTAGGCCTCACCATAGACCGAAAGCTAACGTTCAACACACACACCGCAAACGTCTGTCGGAAGTCCCTTAACTTCTACAAACAGCTCGCCAAAACAGCCAGAATCCACTGGGGCCTCAAGCCTGAGATCATTCGCACAATTTATACTGCGGTGGTGGAACCAACGATCATGTACGCGGCTAGCGCGTGGGCACCGGCGACGAACAAACTCTCGATAAGGAAGCAGCTTGACTCAGTACAGCGTGGGTTTCTGCAGAAACTAGTGAGGTCCTATCGCACAGCCTCCCTAAATTCGGTGCGATTGCTCGCGGGGCTGCTTCCTCTCGACATACGTGTCAGAGAAGCAGCCTCGCTTTATGAGTTAAAGAGAGGTTACTCCCAGCGGGCGATCTTAGACCGAAACGTGGAGAGCCCAGAACCATACAGCGCGATGCCTCACCCAGCCGAGCAGCTAGAGTTAGGTTTCACCTGTCTGGCGGACGAAGCAGCACTGGAACTATATCGCAATGACGGCATTGACATCTTTACGGACGGGAGCAAAATTGAGGAAAGCGTAGGCGCGGCGATAACCGTTTGGGATGGCAATGCTGAAATTGCTACCCGAAAGCTCAAGCTGGACCCGTGCTGCTCCGTCTACCAGGCAGAATTGCTGGCCCTTCTCGAAGCCACCCAAAAAGCCCTTACCACTCCCAAATCCTGCATCAACGTCTACTGTGACTCCCGCTCCGCCCTTGAAACTGTTACAAACCCATCTTCCCCCCATCCCCTCGCAGCCAAGATCAGAGAAAATATTAAAAATCTCAATCAGCAGCGCAAAACATTGAATCTTTTCTGGATCAAAGCTCACGCGGGGATGGAGGGAAATGAGAGGGCGGACGAACTGGCGAAGAGCGCTGCTCTACATCTCAAAACAAAGCCCGCATATGACAAAATCCCGATTTCTTTCATCAAGCGCTCAATCCGTAAGGACTCGCTTGATGAATGGAATCAGCGATACAAAGGTGAAAAGGAGGCGGGGGTCACTAAGCTCTTTTTCCCGGATGCGATTCAAGCGTACCACTTGATTAAGAAACTCGACATGAGTCATCTTGCCGTACAAATGTTCACAGGGCACGGCGGATTCGCCGCGTACTTACACCGTTTTAAGTGCAGGGATAGTCCGTCGTGCCCTTGTGATCCGGACGTTGAACAAACCGTCATTCATGTCGTCACAGAATGCCCTATTTTTGGTAGAATCAGATTCGAAATAGAACAAGAATTAGACATAAACATAACAAAAGATAACCTATGTCATATTATAAACAAAACCTGTTTAAGAAATAAGTTTATAAACTTCTGTGAAACAATAATTGCAAAAGTAGTTGATAAGAACAAAACCTAGTAAAAATTAGGACCACTTACCTACAATTAGGTTTGTAATGTAAGTGATCCACGTAAAAACAAATAGGATAAAAATAGTTGTAAGCTATAAGATAAGTAATTTGAAAAATGGTGTAAGATTTATTTCCCCTTAAAATCCCGAAAATTTAAACTAAATAAATTAGAAGTAAGAGATCAAACTAAAGCAGCATAGGGAAATGAAAATAGAAAGAATGGTGATGGATGAAAGAAAGAACCAGTATGAAGAATGAAAGTACGAGAAGCATAAAAGCGAGAACTGGAATGAAAGGAGTTGCGTAGAACAGGCCCCAGACACTAACTTGTCGGGGTAGGATTAGAAAAAAAAAAAAAAAAAAAAAAAAAAAAAAAAAAACCTAACCTAACCAGTCACGTCCAGATCGCCGCCGCGAACGGCCACTTTGCCGCATCGCTCCCGTCTATTTTATTTTTGCCAAAATTGTTAAGCAAATTTGTAAATTTGCCAAAAAAGTGAAAATCCTTTCAATTTCTGCAAGAAAAGTGAAGTGACTTGCCCCAAAAGTGAAAATACTTGCAATATCTGCAATACAAAGTGTAGTGGCTTGCCGTTAAAGTGAAAATATTTGCAATCTCAGAAACTAACTTCGCAAATTCCAACAAATTAAGCAAAAGACTTGCCGTATCGGCAAAACCAGTTGCTTCCTCGGCAATCCTTGCAAGAGAAGTGTAGTGTCTTGCCGAAAAAGTGAAAATTCTAGCGGGCTCTTGCAATTTCGGCAAGTTGCCTTACCTAATAAGTGAAAATCTGTGAAACTCCACAATCTAACCTTGCTATTCCGGCAAATACAGCAAACTTCAAACATACCTTGCTCAAAATGCAAGACGCGCAAGGTTGTGTCTCAGCTGGCAAGCAATTCCTGCTTCAAGAGCAAGGCGCAAGGACTGCAACGACGACAAGTAAGACTTATGCAAATATCTGCTAGTGAATCTGTTAATGACAATAACATGTGACTGATAGCGTTCGACTGCGGCGGTCTGGACGTGACTCGCTAATCAATACTACTAGTTATAAGTTAGTTATATATAAGTTAGTTATAATTGTATATATCCACTCATGTAAATTAAATTCATGTCAGTCTTGCGACTTTGTGAGATACAAGCGGTTATATGTAATTGTATTGGTATCTACTTATCATCAATATATAAGTTAAGTAATGGGAAGGTATGTATAGCGCCTGCTAGCTGTGGTTCTGGGAGTGGGGGTTCGTGTTGGGGCTGGGGATTCCAATTTTGATGGTCGTTGGAGTCTTGAGTACTGGCACGGGCTGCTTCTCTCGGAACCGCGGATTGGTGGGTTTTGTGCTTGCTATAACTGTCTGTATCCACTTATGTAAAATAACCCGCTCAACCTACTCTTAATCTAACTTCATGTGAGTTTTGTGATGCTCTGCCGCGTTTTGGTGGTTGCGTGGTGGAGCGGCACAAAGATATTAAGTAAACTAGCAAATCGGTGGGTTAATGTATGCTGCGCACGCTGACTCATGGTGCTGGGAGTGGGAGTCTGCGTAGGGGCTTGGGTTCCCAATTATGGGGATGGTTGGCGATTCAAGCACTGGCATGGGCTCTTGCTTTTGGCGTCATGGGTTGGTGGGTGCTGTATGCGTTATAATCACACGTATCCTCTATTGTGCGTATCGCTCGCTGGCCTGCGGTTCTGGGATCGGAGGATTGTTGGGGCTGGGGATTCCAATTTTTCCGGTGGTTGGAACCTCAGGCCCTAGCATAGACTCTCGCTCTCGGAGTTGCGGACTGGTGAGTGCTGCGCATTTTATAACTGTATAACTTCATGTCAGTTTTGCAACTTTGTGAAATATAGGCTGTTATGTGTAATAGTATTGTCATCCTATTATCATCAATACCTGAGAAAAGCAATGGGAGGTGTGCGTAGCGCTTGCTAGCTGTGGTGCTGGGAGTGGGGGTCTGTGCTGGAGCTGGGGATTCCAATTTTTGGTGTTGGTTGGAGCCTCAGGTTCTGGCACGGACTCTTGCTCTCGGAATCGCGGATTGGTGAGTGCTGTGCATATCATGCTAGGCATATTAACTGTATATGATAGTAATATTTCATCATCATCATTTTATAATCAATGATACAGTGTGCGTTGCGCTTGCCGGCTTGTGGTGCTGGGAGCGGGGGTTCAGGTCGGGGCTGGGGATTCCAATTTTAGGCGTTGGTTGGAGCCTCAGGCTCTGGCAAGGACTCTTGTTCTCGGAATCACGGATCGGTGAGTGTTGTGCATATTGTAATTTACAATTTTGATATATTTAACAAATGTTACTCATAAGTTAGTTATAGTATAACTGTATATACTCATAAGTTTGCCGGCTTGTGGTGCTGGGAGCCGGGGTTTAGGTCGGGGCTGGGGACTCCAATTTTTGGGTGATTGGTTGGAGTCTTAGGCTCTGGTAAGGACTCTGGCTCTCGGAATCGCGGTTTGGTGTGTGTTATGCATATCATGCTAGGCATATTAACTGTATATGATAGTAATATTTCCATCATCTTCATCTTAATAATTAACGAGACAGTATGCTTTGCGCCTGCCGGTTTGTGGTGCTGGGACGGGGGTTTGTGTTGGGGCTGGGGATTCCAATTTTGGGGGCATTGTTTGGAGTCTCTGGTTCTAGCATGGATTCGTGCTCTCGGAATCGCGGATTGGTAGACGTGTGCATATTGTAACTGTATATGATAGTATAAAATACTTAATTAAAAAAAAAAAAAAAAAAAAAAAAAAAAAAAAAAAAACATACTAATAATTTCGATGTATATAACATGTTACTCATAAGTTAGTTATAGTATAACTTTATATATTGTTTATATTCACTTATGTAAATAACCTTCTTGCCCTACTCTTAACCCAAATATTTTACTCATAAGTTAGTTATAGTATGACTGCATATATTGTTTATATTCACTTATGTAAATAACCTTCTTGCCCTACTCGGATAGACCTGAACATAATTTTTTACTTACATAATTTGTAATAACTTAGCCAAGATAAATTTTGTACACATTAAAACTGTAAAATTACACACATTCACGCATACTCATCCCACACCACACACCCAACACAGTCAATAATCAAGCTCCTCCCACAACTACACTCCACATCCGATCTCCACACAGCGACACCACACTTAACAACTCAGTCTACGGAAGCGAGAAGTATACCGTTAGCATCTCGCTTCCGTTTGACTACCCCACTCTCGCAAGGTGTGGTTTTAGTCGGTAACCTGCGGATTCCAATGCACGGTATGTAAACCATGCATTGGAGTTCGCAGGAATCCGACATCACTGGGCAACATTTCCAGTACCTATAAAAGGTTTCCCACCTTGGATAAAAAAAAAAAAAAAAAAAAAAACCTAACCTAACCTAACCTAACCTAACCTAACCTAACCTAACCTAACCTAACCTAACCTAACCTAACCTAACCTAACCTAACCTAACCTAACCTAACCTAACCTAACCTAACCTAACCTAACCTAACCTAACCCAACCTAGCTAGGCCGAGCTATAAAAGCCCACCCTCCCCCTCATCCCGCAAATTTATGACATGCTATAACTCGGAAACGGGAGTCCCGATTTGTATTGGGTTTTCACCCCCGGGCCCGACTGCGACTAAATAACCTGTAAATAAGAA
The DNA here is from genome assembly GCA_035578125.1 of Mellilla xanthometata. Taxonomy (NCBI): domain Eukaryota; kingdom Metazoa; phylum Arthropoda; class Insecta; order Lepidoptera; family Geometridae; genus Mellilla; species Mellilla xanthometata. The sequence goes on from JAPUBQ010000020.1 coordinate 88,603, forward strand.
TTAGAATTAGTTTTATATATAAGTAAGTTGACAGGCGCCATATACACGCCTATAATATAAACGTAAAGCTTATTATTTAACTGTAGTGTAAGTATTAGTTGACGGAGTACTGTCCGCCGTGTGCGCCTGAAGCTCGTACTGCTGGTGCTCGCTGCTGCTCTGCTCCACCTGAAAGAAAACAAACCTATTGTTAATAATACACATAGTGAGCACTCACCTTCCGACGAGCACCGCGCCGCATACGAAGTCGGGAACGCACGACGCACGGGAACTCTCCTGCACAGGACCTGTAACATAAAATTAAGATCATTGTATAGACAAATATAATAGATAATCTATTATTGTATATAACGCATTACTATCGTGTAATAGGTATAAATTAGTTAGTAGCGGTACGTTGTTTTGACAGGCGCTCTTTACACGCCGACCGCGTTATTAGGTTAATATTACTGTTTGACTCACCTACCTGCCTAACTTACCTTGCCTTGTTTACCTCTATACGCGTCCCTAGAAGTAAGAATGCTGCGCACGCCGAAGGATCAGGCAAGCAAGGCGTCCATCAACAGGACCATGACGCTGTCGGGAACAGACGCAGAAGGCGGAGAGACCGGACCGAGTACGAGCAACGTGAGGCGCAGCATCGGCGAATGGGAGACCGGCAGAGCCGAGCACAGCCGAGCCAGCCTCACGCCGCCACGTGCAAACGCGAGTGAGGGTACCGCGGCGGGCCCGCCGAGGCCGAGACCGGCAGCTGCGCGACAGCTGCTGGCCGGGGCGGCGGCGGGCAATCCGCCGACAGCCAGAGAGACCGCGGGAGGGCCGCCCAAGCCAAAGTCGGTGACAGCGCGGCAGCCACCGACCGAAGCGACGGAGAGCCCCCCGGCGGACAAGAATGACAGCAGAAGTGCTGAGGCCCGCGCTTGCTTGAGCAGGGCGAAGCAGTGCATAAACAGCTCGCGTAATTTAAAGACTGATATAAAGACCGGGGCGCTCCAGGCAATCGAGCGCTTATACGAGATTTTTAAGGAGCTGAATGCGGAGAGGGGCCGAAGCGCGCCCGCTTTAATAACGCCCACGCGAACACCGGACAAAGACAGCAAAGAAAAAGCCGTGAAAACAATCTCCACTGCAGAGCTAGACCGAAATATTCAGAAACACATCGAAGAAAACAACAGGTTGCTAAAAATAAATTCTGAAGAAGTGGGGAAATTAACGGAAATGCTTAAGCAGCAGCGCGAATCCCTAGAAATTAGAGGCACGTATGCTAGTGTGGCGGCCATGTCCCCTAGGAGACAGAATATGCAGTCGTCAGCTATGCACTCAATTATTGTGGCCTCTAAGGACGAAGGAGAGACTAGCGACCAGGTGTTCGAGAGGGTGAGGAAAGTGGTGAATGCGAAAGAGGAAGGGATGCGAATTGACAGGATTAGGAAGGCGAAAGACAGGAAAATCATAATAGGGTGTAAGAACCAGGAAGAGATGACCAGGGTGAAAAATAAAATAGCCGAACAAGGGACGGAGTTGAATGTCGAGGACATCAAGAATAAAGACCCGCTCCTTATCCTCTATGGCGTCCTAAAAACAAACAGCGACGAGGAAATAGTAAAGGCGATACGTGTCCAAAATAAACACCTCCTCGCGGGGGTGAGCGGGGAACACGATCGCATTGAAATTCGCTTCAGGCGAAGAGCGCGAAACCCTCTCACTACCCATGTGGTCGCAAAGGTGTCGCCGCGCGTATGGCAGTGCCTCACAGCCGCTGGGACTGTACACATTGACATGCAGCGGATCAGAGTCGCCGACCAATCCCCCCTCATCCAGTGCTCGCGCTGTCTGAGGTACGGGCATGGCCGGCGGTTCTGCACCGAGCAGGTCGATGTGTGCAGTCACTGCGGCGGAGCACACATGCGGACGGACTGCGCGGATTGGCTCTCGGACACCGTCGCAAGTTGCGTAAACTGCTGCAAAGCAAAGATTGGTAAAGCAGACCATAACGCCTTCAGCAGCGAATGCCCGGTGAGGCGCAAGTGGGAGGCACTCGCGAGGTCCACCGTGGCGTACTGCTGAGGGCGCTATGTATAATATCATGCAAGCCAATCTCATGAGAAAGCAGCTGGCGACGGACGAGGTGTTCATAGAGGCGACAAAACGGAGAGCTGCGGCCATCTTGATGCAAGAGCCATATGTGGGCGCATTAAAGCAAATGAAAGCCTATTCGGGAGCCAGAGTTTTCCAGAACTCTGCGAGGGGAGACGGCACAATTAAGGCCGCAATTGCTGTGCTCGACTCAACTCTGGATGTTGTCCAATATCCAGGTCTAACGAACAACAATATAATTGTACTCGGGGTCCGAACAAAAATGTGGCAGATCAACCTGGTATCGATTTATCTCGAGGGTGACCAGCCGATGGAACTCTACACTGCACACATAAAGAGGATTGTAGACGAGCTGGGCCCTAGCAAGCTGATCATTGGCGGGGACTCGAACGCCTGGAACATCTGGTGGGGCAGCTTAAAAACAAACACCAGAGGGGAAGATCTACTGTTCTCGTTAAACGAATTACGGCTGCACATACTCAATAATAATGATTCCGTCCCCACCTATGACACAGTGAGAGGTGGCACCCGCTACTCCAGCCATGTCGACATAACGGCCTGCTCTGAGGACCTTCTCCCCCTGGTGGACGACTGGAGCGTCGTAGAGGGACTGACGAGCTCCGACCACAATGGCATTACATTCAATATAACACTTAACAAATCGACAGGCACACACATAAAGAGCACAACTAGACTCTATAACACTAAAAAAGCCAATTGGACGCAATTTCGCAAAATTCTGAAACAGTACACAACCACACAACAACTTACACAGACAGACATACAACGTTCAAATAACACAGAACAAATAGACTCAATAGTAAACACATACACACAAGCTATCACACACGCATGCACACAAACAATTCCGGTTAAAAAATACATACACAAACTTACCTTGCCATGGTGGTCGGAGAAACTCGGAGCGCTGAAGAAAGAAGTCACCGTCAGGAGGAGAAGAATCCGCTGGGCAGCACCGGTCCGCAGGGCTGGAGTAGTAGCTGCATACCTGGAAAAGAAAGCAGAATATGAACAAGAAGTATATAGAGCTAAAATACAGAGCTGGAAAGAATTTTGTGGCAAGCAGGACAGAGAGTCAGTGTGGGACGGAATCTACAGAGTAATAGGGAGAACAAAAGCCAGAGAGATAGATCTGAACCTCCGGTGCGAAGGTAGAGAACTCGACTCCAAGGACTCCGCGAAACTGCTGGCGGACACCTTCTATCCAGAAGATAGCGAAGAAGGCGACAATGAGGAGCATCGTGAGGTCAGGCTTAGAGCGGAAAAAGTAAATGACGGGCAACAAGATGATTCTTGCGATCCGTCATTTACACTAACAGAGCTCAACACCGCGATCTGCTCATTCAACCCGAAGAAAGCTCCTGGATTGGACGGGTTCACAGCTGATATTTGCAAAGCCGCCATAGAAAATGATCCTGGAACGTTTCTCGCCATAGCAAATAGATGCCTCGAGCTAGGTTATTTTCCTGTAAAATGGAAGGAGGCTGCAGTGGTCATCCTACGAAAGCCTGGGAAGACCGACTATACAGTGCCAAAGTCGTATAGACCGATCGGGCTTCTCCCTGTATTGGGAAAAGTTTTTGAGAAGCTTCTGGTCAACCGTCTCAAGTTCCATATCTTACCAAAAATCTCAACGCGGCAGTTCGGCTTTATACCGCAAAAAAGCACGGAAGACTCCCTCTATATCCTAATGCAGCGCATAAAAAGTAAAATTAAACAAAAGAAAATAATTACTCTCGTCTCATTGGATATAGAGGGAGCTTTCGACAGTGCATGGTGGCCAGCAATAAAAGTCCGTCTGGCCGAGATAAAATGTCCGTGGAACTTGAGGCGGGTGATCGGAAGCTACCTCGAAAATCGACGGGTGAGAGTCCGATACGGGGGAGAGGAGTACGCGAAAAGCACTGCCAAGGGCTGTGTGCAGGGATCAATTGGCGGGCCGGTTCTGTGGAACCTATTGCTTGACCCGCTCTTAAAAGAGCTGGAGAACCGAGGCGACTATGTACAGGCATTTGCGGACGACATAGTCTTGGTGTTCGATGGTGACACCGCGACAAAAATAGAAGGGCAAGCAAATGCGACTCTCGAACATGTTCGGGCGTGGGGAGTCAGAAACAAGCTGAAATTTGCACCACACAAAACCATAGCGATGGTTGTAACAAAGAAGCTAAAGTATGACACCCCTCGCCTGAAAATGGGAGGAGTCGACATTGCCATTTCTAGCGAAATGAAACTGCTCGGTCTCACCATCGATAACAAGCTAACTTTTAATAGTCACGCCGCAAATGTCTGTCGTAGAGCGCTCGTGTTCTATAAACAGCTCAGCAGGGCCGCCAAGATCCACTGGGGACTGAAGCCAGAAATACTGAGAACTATATACACCGCAGTCGTTGAGCCCACCATATTGTACGCAGCCAGCGCGTGGGCTCACGCGTCGGATAAGGTCTCAGTAAAGAAACAACTTGACTCAGTCCAGAGGGGGTTTATCCAAAAGATAGTCAAATCATATAGGACGGTCTCATTAAATTCAGCGCTTCTGTTATCTGGAATGCTTCCTCTTGATATAAGATTAAAAGAAGCAGCCTCTCTTTTTGAAATAAAGAGAGGTTATTCAAAAAGATACATAGAAGACCGCGAGATCGAACTACCGAAACTATATACGGATAAACCGCACCCCGCACAGCAGTTGGCAGTGAGTTTCGAGTGCCTCGGTGATGGAGTTGACCTCGAGGAGCATCATGAGGATGAGCTCAATATATTCACAGACGGTAGCCGCATAGAAGGAAAAGTTGGCGCAGCTTTGTCAATCCGCGAAGGTAGCAAAGAGATCAGCACTCGCAAGTTGAAACTTGCTGAGTGCTGCTCAGTTTATCAAGCAGAGCTACTAGCGTTAGTAGAAGCGGTTGACAAAGCCAAAAACAGCGCCAAACCCGTCTGCAATATATATTGTGACTCGAGGTCCGCTCTCGAAACGGTGGCTAATCTCTCGTCTCTCCACCCCCTCGCATTCAAAATAAGAGCGAGCATAAGGGAGCTGACAGAAAAGTCCAAAATACTGCGTCTATTTTGGGTAAAAGCTCACGTGGGGGTGGAGGGCAATGAGAGGGCCGACGAGTTGGCAAAAGCTGCAGCCCTCCACTTAAAAGTAAAACCGCATTATGACAGATGCCCCGTTTCATTCATCAAGAGACGAATACGGATGGAGTCACTTGATGAATGGAACGGGCGCTACCAGAGAGAGAAGCAGGGCAAGGTGACAAAATTGTTTTTTCCCAATGCAACAACGGCGTACAGCGTAATTAAGAGCATAGACCTGGACAATATAACAGTACAGCTGCTGACGGGACACGGTGGGTTCTCCGAGTACTTACACCGTTTTAAGTGCAAGGAGAGCCCAGCGTGTCCCTGTGACCCAAATGTAAATGAAACTGTAGCACACATTATATGTGAGTGCCCAATTTATGGTTTGCAAAGGTTCGATATCGAAAACGAAATAGAATTAAATGTAAATGTAGATAACCTTAGTAATATAATGATGAAAAAAGAAGCTAGATATAAGTTTATAGAATATTGTAAAGAAATAATAAGAACTGTAGGATTAAGAAATGGTAGTAAAAATTTGGGAGCACTACCCGCCATTGTAAGTCTGGCGGACTGAGTGCCCCACTGCAAGAAACATAGTTAGTAATATAAACTTAGATCTAATAAATAAAAATCAGATAGCATAGTAATAGATTAAATAAGCATGAATGGCGAAGGACGCAAGAAAGATAAGGAATGATGAATGAAAGTACGAGCAGTAGCAAAAGCGAGAACTGGTATGAAAGAGGTGTATAGCATTAGAATAGGCTCCGAAAAACACGATATCGGAGGTAGGTGTTTTAAAAAAAAAAAAAAAAAAAAAAAAAAAAAAAAACCCAACCTAGCTTGGAGGAAATGCCGTTACGCATGCCCGCCAATCCTCGGGGGAGGTGGCGGGGTATGTCGGACTCGGTGCCAGAGTGGCGACCCATACCGACTAAAACCTCCAAGGTGTTCCCTCTTTGCGCCTCAGAGCCAGGAGACCGGAACTGAGAGACATGACATCAGTCTCCTGGCAGCGCTGGTCCTTCGACCCTCTCTTTGCTGAGCGCTCGGCTCATCCCTCACTTGGCGATGTGTCGGGAACACCTGACACATCGCCCCATCTGAGCTCATTTAGTGGGCTTCTGGTTCCCCCGAACCTTCAGCCCTGAGCTTTCGCCAGGAGCGCGCGGGGCCACAAGTGGCTTCCGCCGCTCGGCGCTTCAGGCCTGCGTGGCCGTGCCCATGCCACCCGGCGCCAGACTGGTGCCAGGCCGACTGGACACGCTCGCGTTGGGACCGCGTCCCGTCGCAACCACGCGACTCCTCCGCTTGTGGGGAGGCTTACAAGCCTGGCCCCCCATGCGGTGCCCCGCCTTCACGCCGGCAGCCGCGCAGACTGCGCAGTGCGGCGTTGCCGAGCAGGATGCCGCCTTATGGCCAGGTTGGCCACATCGGAAGCAGTCCTTGCTCCGGTCCACGTCTGAGCTGCACTGCTCCCGGACATGCCCCAAGCCGAGGCACCGGAAGCAGCGCAGAGGCCTGGGTGTGAGGGCCTTCACTTGGGCCACCATATACCCAATGAAAATCCTTGGGCTCTCCGTCACTTTTTTCGCCGCGGTTATAGGGCAGCGCACGAAGGCTGCGCCCATACCCGCGGCGTTGCGGCTGATACCGGCGATCCGCACCTCGCCGGGACTACACCCCCCCGCTTCTGCGATCGCCTCAGCCACCTCCTCCTTTGTGACCGCATCATCCAGGCCAGCGACGCGAAGTTCGGCGAACTTCACCGGTCTGGTGATGCGGACCTTCTCCTCCGGAAAAACGCTCCGCAGCCTCGCTGCAAAGACGTCCACTTTGGGCCCCAAGTGGTCGTCGCCGCCCGGGAACTCCATCATCCGAGCTCCGGTGACAGCCACACGGAACTGGGCTCTGGAGATCCCGAACGGCTCCAAGGCCGGGACCTCCCTCTTCATCTCACCTAGCACTTGCGCGTAGGTGAGCCCCTCCTTCAACGCCTCCGGCGTCAGCATGATGCTGATTGCCGGAGACTTTGGTGCGCGAAGCCTGGGCTTCCGCGCCTTCTTCTTCCCCTCGGCCTTGGCAGCCTTGCGCGGCTGGGCGGTCGCTCCGGACTGACGCGTCCCTTGCGACGCCGGCGCCGCGGCTGCCTTGGCCTTTCCCGCCTTGCGCGGCTCCGCCGCTTTCGGACCGGACCGAGTCCCCGAAAGCGCGGGCACCGCTGCAGGCCCCTTCTTCCCCTTCCTTGCCACTTTCACCCAGCTTTCGCTGGGTTTAGTGGCAGCAGGTTGGGGCTTGTCACGTCCAGTTTTGGCGGCCGCAGGCTTTTTGCCTTTGGCCGCAGTGTCTCGTCCGGTGGTAATGGGACCAGTACCTTTCTGTTTCCCCGCGAGGGTAGCAGAAGGCAGGTCCTCATCGTCTGTCATAGCAAGGTTCGCGGGCATGCCCGACGGGCCGGGGCGAGGCTCCGGTGCCGTGGGCTTCCCGCGAACGGAGGAGGAAGTCGGAGCGCTGGACTGCTCCTGCAGGCGGAGCATCTCCTCCAGCTCCGCAATCCGAAACTCCGAGGTTCCTCCCATTTTGACAATTGTATCTATGAGCTGCCGGTTTAGGCCCTTCGGCGGCGGCAATGACCACGGCGGCGTGGGCCGAGTCTTGGGCCGAGCCATTGCCGCCTCCGTGCGCGCATCCAGCAGCTCACGACGCAGGTCTGCCAGGTCCCTCACAAGGCCATCGACCTGTTCCTGCAGGCGCTGGTTAGAAGCCTGCAGCCTCCTCACCTCATCATTCGAGGAACGCTTGCGCAGTTCCTCGACTGCCTCCCTAATGGAGGCCACAGACTCCTTAAGGGCCCGCACGAACGTGCCCTTAAGATTCTTGGAGCTACTGGCCACATGTTCAATGTTGGCCAGTCGCTCCGTCACCCGCTGGACCAGGTCGACCGCCGGGAGATCGCTCGCCCTTTCCGTCGGTCCTGACGTCGCCGGAACTATGGGCGATCGGCGCTCCCTCTCCCTCTGAGCTTTCAGCTCCTCGAAGAGCTCCGTCTCGGCCTGGAGCTCCAACTCTGCCTTTTGGGCAGCAATATATAAGGCCTTGGCCTTAGCGAGGCCGACGTAATGCCCTGTGGTGGGCGGTCGACCTCTCTCCCTTTTAGGGCCAAGCGCAGGCACCTTCGGAGCCGTCGGTTCGTCCGAACCGCTGTCGAACTCCGAGCAGCTGTCCAGACTAACCGGCGACGGCTCCCTCCGCTTTCCCAGAGGACTCCGTGACTTGACGGACTCCGACTCCAACGAATCGTCAGAGTCGAGGACCGCCAAGGAACGTCCTCCCACTTCAACTCCTCTCCTTCCAACAAACGTCCGCAAGCAAGGTGTGCCCCCCCCAGAATACGATCGGGGGCTGCGCGGCGCCGGAGCGCCACGGAGGGATTCCCGGCTTGAAGCCGGACCCTCCTGGGTAGTCTTTTCCACGTTGCTCTTGTCCATTTTTTTTTTTTTTGCGTGGCAGGTTCATTGTTCATAGTTCATAGTTCATTTATTCATAATAACAATTATTACATGTCAGAAATATTATAATACGAGTAGTACACTATAAGTACATAAATATGGCAACTTATTTTTAATAATAATAATTATTAAATAATAAAATAATATAGTAAAAATGTCAATTCGTAGGATACAATTAATGTCAATAAATTATTTAAAAACTAGGTATAAATTCGTCAAATGAATAAAACGCTCGATTAATGAGCCACCGTTTCAATTTCATTTTGTAAGCGTGCAGACTGGCGGCTGCAGTAACGTCATTGGGCAGCTTATTGTACACCGCCGGGCCCATGATGTGTGTTAGCTTGTCGGACTTGTGTAGAGTACGCGACAAGCTGGCGAGGTGCAGCGGGTGCCGAGTGGAGCGGTCTTGTCGCGCGGAGCGCTTGGGGTAGGCCGCTAGGTTGACGCGCGTGTACACCGCCACTTGGTATATTAGAATGCAAGGCAGCGTCATTATTCCTAGCTCCTGGAAGTAGGGGCGAGCGGGCGAGTCCCAGGCTACGCGCGCCACGCATCTCACTGCCCTCTTCTGCATGCGGAACACGCGCTCCCAGTCCGCGGCCCGCGCCCACAGCTCGCAGCCGTACTGCAGCTGAGAGTGGACCGTGGCGAAGTAGCACGCCCGCGCCATCTCGCGCGGTACCACTCTAGCCACGCGGCTCAGCGCGAAGCAAGCGCTCCCTAACTTTCCGCACAGATTCTCGATGTGGACGTCCCACTTCAGGCCGCGGTCGATCCGAAAGCCAAGAAACGTGACGGCTTCCTGCTCCACAATACTCACTCCATCCACTGACACATTTAGGGGTCTCGTTGACCTACCGGACAGATTGAATTGGATGAAGTGAGTTTTGGTGAGGTTGAGAGCCAGCCCGTTTATGTAGAACCACCGCAATAGTTGGGACGCAGTTTCGTTCAGCTTCTGCTCTAGAGTCTCCGCCGAAGGCGCCACTACCACCGCTATTACGTCATCAGCGAACATCAGGACCTCTGCAGTGGTCACGGCGCTCGGCAGATCATTAAGCAGAAGCGAGAATAATATATTCGAAACTGACGATCCCTGAGCTACGCCCATTTCGGTGTTCAGCGGGTCAGATCTCAGCGAGCCGCCTCCGCCCGTGACTATCTGCGACCTCCCTCGCAGTAACCCTGTAAGAAGCGCATGAGACGCTCCGACCACGCCGTAATACTGCAGCTTGGCAGAGAGCACGGCGTGATCGGCCACATCAAATGCCTTCGAGAGGTCACAGCAGAGGATAGCTACCTGCTTCTTGGGCCTACAGTCTCGCGCTTGCACGACGCGGCGTACCACCTCGCGAGTCAGCGATGTCGTCGAGTAGCCCTCGCGGTACGCGTATTGCCGGTCGGATAGAGCGTTCGTCTCGGATAAGAAACTCGTAAGCCTAGAGCTGATTCCGTTCTCCAATATTTTTGCGATAGTAGGTATAATAGAAACCGGCCTATAGCTATCGATCGCTTCACGCTTTCCTTTGCCCTTGTACAGCGGGGAAACCTTGCTGATTTTAAGAGGGTCAGGACACGCACCTTCTCTTATGCAGTTATTGAATACGTGGGCTAACACCGGAGCTAAAGGTATGATGGCCATTCTAATCGTCTTCATAGACAAGTCATATACGTCCTTAGAGTTTTTTGGTGCGACCTTCGTCATAACAATACGGTACACCTCGCCCGCGCTGAACCTGCGCAGCCACAGCGAGCGGTCGGGCGGCGCGCGGGCTGCGGCGAGCGCGGCGCGCGCCTGCGTGACGTCAGCGCGCGGCGCACCGCACGCCGCCGCCGCGCTCACGAACCGAGCGTTCATAGCGTTGAGCGCCGCTCTCTTACAGCAGAACCTAGTGCTATCCGGGTTCCTTACTAGGTCTACAAAGTCCGTCCGAGGAGCGTTATCTTTCCCCCTTTCCTTGTTAATAACGCTCCACATCGTTTTTGAGGTATTTTCACTGGAACAGATCAACTTACAGTAGAATTTCGACTTAAAATTGTTTATAAGCGACTCATAATAAAAATTCATATCGGAAATGATTTTCCTAATCGAAACATTGCATGGAAATTTATTACTAATTTCAATAATGTCCGATAATAACGACCCATAATCAATTACCTCCTGAGATACCCAGGAAGAGTCCGGTTTTTTATTACTAGGAATTTTTTTTAATGGAAAGCAGTCATTAAATTTATTTCTCAGTATATTAATTAGTGTTGTCGCTTTTGACAATGCATCAACATTTTTTACCATAACCTTGGCCCAATCAATACTATCGAGTGACGCGACAAAGTTCATCTGGTTCATCCGCGAGAAGCACCTGGCGTACCTGTGTTGCGGCGGCGGCTGGCGCACGGCACACAGCGCCGAGCACCGCACGCCGTGGTGGTCGCTGAGCCCCGTGTGGACGCGCTGCACGCTCAGCGCGCCCGCCGGCAAGTTAGTGTACGCGTGGTCTAAGCTACTACTCCTAGACGCGCATACTCTGGTTACAAAGTCAACCTCGTTCCGCATGCCGCGAGTCGACAACAAATCCGACAATGTATTACTCTCAATTTTTGAGCCTGAAACCGTATCCACGTTAAAATCGCCAACGATAATACAGTTTATCCCGGTTTCGACCACTTTATCCAGCAAGCTTACAAAATGAAATAGAAAGTCTTTCGTGCTTACAACATTCGTCCTATATACACAAACAATAGTTAAGTCAAGGTCAATTAAATCTACGGCGGAAATTTCCAAATATTGCTCAATAGATAGCGATGTCAAAGTTTTATTCTCTACGCAGTTAACGTCGTGCTTAGTGAATATACACGACCCGCCGTGACCTTTTTTTTTTTTTTTTTTTTTACTCTGAATAGGTCAACGCTTGACCACAATTCACCTGATGGTAAGTGATATTGAGGTCTACGGTGGATCGCGCTTACCTAGAAGGAACCGGTTCACTCTCGCCTTGAAAATCGCTAGATTGTAGTCATTGGGGAACAGGGAATTCGGCAAGGAATTCCAAAGTTTGGCGGTTCGGACAACAAAGGTGGAGGCAAAACGTTTTGTGCGTGCCTTGGGCACCTCAACCGTAAACCGATGCCGCCTTGGCGTTTCCCTGCTCGTTCGATAGTGGAAGGGGGCGGGGGGAATCACGTCATGTAATTCAGTCGCACACTCGCCGAAATGCAACCGATAGAATACCGACAGACTGGCAACAATGCGGCGGTGCTCTAGGCTCTGCAACCTTGCTTTGCAAAGATTGTCATTGCCTATGAGTCTCTTTGCACGCCGCTCAATTGACTCCAACGCCTGAAGCTGGTACTTTGCCGATCCATCCCAAAGGTGCGAACAATACTCCATGCATGATCGAACTTGTGCTTGATATAATATAAGCAGCTGTTCCTGCGTGAAGTACTTTCGCACCTTCGAGAGGATACCCAGCTTTTTGGCTGCTACGTGAGCCATATTCTCGATGTAGGAGCCAAAATTCAGGGTTGAAGACAATGTTATGCCAAGAAGTTCAAGGCGGTCGGTAATCGGTACAGTTGCACCTCGGAAGGAAGGGACCAGGTCAAAAGGCCTCTTCTTGGCGGTGAATAGACACGCTTGGGTTTTGGCGGCATTGAACTTGACTAGATTGGCATCGCCCCATTCGGAGACTGCCTGAAGAGCCAAGTTCAAGCGCTCAACCATAGCTTCTCTATGAGACCGGATTTCGGCCGCACTGGCTCGTGCAGTGGATATGTAGCTCTCTACAACAGTGCTGTCATCTGCATACCCAAAGGTACCGGGTCTTAGCAGATCGTTAATATGCAGCAAAAATAATGTCGCAGAGAGCACCGACCCTTGAGGGACACCGGCATTGATCGCCATTAGATCCGACGAGCAGCCATCGATGACCACTCGTATAGATCTGTCCCTCAAAAAGTCCGATATCCAGTCACGAAATCCAGCGGGTAGGCCGTAAGAGGAAAGCTTGCTAATAAGGCCGTCATGCCAGACCCTGTCGAAGGCTTTGGAAATATCCAGAGAAACCGCAAGTGCTTCTCCGTACTTCTCAATAGCCTCACTCCAGATGTGTGTGGCATACGCTAGAAGATCCCCAGTAGACCGATTCCGGCGAAAGCCATATTGTCGGTCACTAAGGAGGTCATTCGCTTCTAGGTATGCCAGGAGCCTGCGGTTCAGGACACGTTCCATACTCTTGCAGAGTATGGACGTGACTGAAATGGGCCGGTAGTTAGCAGGGTCGGCGCGACTACCTTTTTTAGGCACGGGCTGCACATTAGCAAGTTTCCAAGAACTTGGCACTTTTCCAGTCTCAAGAGAAAGCCGAAAAAGACGTGTCAACACAGGAGCCAACTCAGGCGCACAGGTCCTCAGAACTATAGCTGGAATACCGTCGGGACCACTGGCTTTATTCACGTCGAGATTGCGTAGCGTTTTCCGCACCTCAGTCTGGTGTATCCTTATGTCAGACATCACTGACGCACAGACATGAGATGACGGAGGCGACGCGCCACCAGCATCAAGACGTGAATTTTCAGCAAATAGAGAAGCAAATAAGTTGGCTTTCTCTACTGCTGCGTGAGCCAGCGAACCGTCCGGCTTCAGCAGTGGAGGCAGTGAGGGGCGGCAGAAGTTCCCTTCGATCGATTTGGCCAGGGACCAAAATGCTTTACTACCCGCGGGGTAAGAAGCTAATTTGTTCCCTACACGGCTAATATGGTCGAAGCGAGCCTTCTGCAAAACCTTTTTGCAGGACTTGGCAGCCTTGTTAAATTCTTTCTTTTTCTGACTAATATTCCCAGCCTTGCGGTGTCGGGCATCGACCCAGGCAAGGGTCCTGACCTACTTGGGTCCTGCAATAGTACGATGCGAGTTTGAAACCATCAATTGTTACGCACTTTAACTTGCTTTCCGACTGGAAGTGCTCCGTTAACGCTAGCACGTCACAACTAAAACTACCTGCCAGTTGCACTTCTATCTTCCCTGTCTTCTTATTGATCGATCGAATATTCTGAAGGCACACGGTGATATACTTATGCAGCGGCTGCGTAGGCGCATTCGATGTGTCATTACGTGGCGGAGGCGCGGGCGACGTGTGGTCGCGGGCGCGGCTCCGTGGGACTGCGCTGGCCGCCGGCGATCCCCACTCCTCCGCGGCGGCGAACGAGAAACCAGTCGGTTATGCGGACTAGGGCCGGCCACGCATCCGGCGAACTGATTAGGTCGTACATACTTTCCGGAAAGCCGATGACGAAGGAGGCGTGCTTGTCCGATTTGATGTCACGTTTCACTACACTGTACTTATCGCATGCCTTGATTTTATTCAAATATTTTAGGACATTTTGTACTGTAGTCTCCGGTTTGAATGACCAAGCTTGAATATGTTTCAATCGTTCCACAGTCTGGAGTTCGCTATCTAACTTGCCAGACCCTGTAATTATTTTGCGCTGCTTGCACCCAGACCTTCTTTTTTTAACTGTGATCCATGTATTGTCGTCGACAGCGGCATCACTCGAAGTCGAAGATTTGCCATTGTTGGAGACGGCGGCAGTCTTAGTTGCGGACGGGTGTGTCCCATCACTAATTGCGTTAGCAACACTTGCTGGTGCGAGCTTGACAGTCGAGTCGTGTGTCACTGCGGAGTGGTTTACCTCGGTTATGTTTTTGGCGGGTACCTTCGTGCGAGCTGCCGCGGTGCTGATGCGGGCCACGGCATTCAGATGAGCTTGGCGAGCAGGTCGCCGCGTCGCTGGAGGGGTATCCGCACTGGTCGTCGTGCTGGATGTGTCCACGTGTGGCTTACCCTCAACTATCCGCTTGAGTTGTTCGATGGCCGTTCCTTGCGAGGCGATCAGTTTCGCTTGTTGATGGATTATTGCACTTTGTTCTTGAACAGTGGATCGCAGTGCGCCGATTTCTTTCGTGAGGCCGGTTACGGACTCTAATACTCGTAGAACGTTACTTTCGAGAACTTTTAACGACATTATATATTTTTAAAAACACGACGTACGTGAGTATGCGTGCGTACGCGGAGACGACCCCCCGCGAACTCTCAGGTTTAGCATGCCCTGGGTTGCGACTTCGGAGCTGTGACTCATAAACAAGTTCAGCTCCAAATTCGCACCCCCTAAGCCGCCCTCGGCAACCCCCAAACCTCGGACTAAGCACCGCCCGTCGCAGGCACAACTTCCGCCGCCCATCTCGGGCCTCCCGCACATGTTCGGCCCTCCACCGGTCCTCTCAAAGGAGAGGCATAGGCGAGGGCCCCCGCACAACCTCCCACTGTCCTATTTTGCGCCATCCGGACAGAACCGGATAGCACAAAATAGGCTCTCGGCTCCCGGGTCACTCTTGGCAACGGTCGACCAATGCAAAGTGAAAAACAACACATTGGTCGGCCGTTGAGCCCCTCCACCACGACAAGGTGGTGACCCCACGGAGGGGAAACCTAACCTAACCTAACCAGTCGCGCTGCAACCACGCCCGCAAGCGCCACGAATCCAAGTCGCTCCGCGTTCGAAAAATCATTGTGTCGGGAAAAAGTGTAGCTACCGAGTTTAAAGTTATACTGCCAGGTGCGGATTCGCGTAGGCTACACAACAGTGATAAAATTTCGAAAATCGGTTAAGTGGTTTGGATGCAGTGACCAAAAAACTGTGTTTTCCGTTTAAGTGAAACCTTTAGACGCGAACGCTGCCCGCTCAGTCGCTGGGACCCCCCGGTTTTTTGGCAGCGTTGGATAGCGCTGCTGAAGCCCTTTCACCTGGCACCACCTACGGATTTTTCCGGCCCCTGGAGGCGGAGAAAATCGGGAAAAACCTCAAACCACGTGCCACGTGGTCCAGGTTCCAGCAGTGCTGGAATCAAGCTGCTGCCATCACCAGAGAGGCGACACAGCGGGAAACTTTTCACCGTTTTCCCAGTGAAGATTGGACCAGCGGTTGCGGAGAAACAGCAAGTTGAAAAAATTGCAGTTTTTCAAAAAATTCTATCTCGGTGGGGAGATCTGTGACAACCCCCTTTTTTGACAGCGCTGGATGGGGCTTCTGAAGACCTATCTTCCGACACCACACTCGGATTTTTCCGGTTCCTGGTGTTGAAGAAAACCTGGAAAAACCGCAGACCACGTGACACGTGGTCCAGGTTCCAGCAGTGCTGGAAACCAGCTGTTGACATCACCAGGAGGACAACACGGAGAGGATCCCGGAACCGTTTCCAGCGTGAAAATCGGAACAGCGGTTGTGAAGATAAGGAGCTTCCAAACTCTTCACCACTTCTCCTGTTTTGAAGAGATCCTGAGGGAACACCGCCGGGATTCTGAAGACTCCAGCTACTGTACAGGAAAGGAGACTTCAACCCCTACAGGCTGACACCTTTAAAAAGTACGTACCTCCAAAATTGGATTTTATACGAATTTTTCAAAACATCACACCGTTGACCTACTTAAGTTAACGTTATAGAGAGGGGCCGCCCCAGTGGGCGGATGACGTCACGGCCGAGTTAACGACAGGTGATTTTGAAAAATTCGTGTAAATTCAACGGGAGGTCATATCGAGGCGGGCTTTTCGGGGTATGGTTTCTTATCATTGGCACAACCCGATCACACCCTTTACAAAAAACGCGACAAGTGGCCGGCCCTAGTGTCAAATCGGATGAGTGCTTGCATCTCGGCCAAATATTAAGATAAAAAAGTCGCGTTTTCACTATTTTATTAGTAAACCCAACGCCTACTTGACCGAGCCACAAGCACTCACCCACCTCCCCCCCCCCCCCCCCGCACCCCTCAAATTTTGGAAAACTTTGAATAGCCATAGCTCCGGCTACGCGGGTGCGATTGTAGTGGGACCTTCACTTTTGGATAGGTCTCTGTTCTGTTGACCTGCAAATTGTATATTATATAGATGTATATATATATAAATTTGTAAAATATTAATTTTAAACATAAAAGTAAAAATACTTACCGCGGCGAGCGCCTGGAGTCCTGTGCTGCTGCTGGGTCGCTTCACCTGGAAGTGAACTGTATAACAGACACCGTAACTAGTGTGTACTTACCATCCGCACCCGGCACCGCCCGCCTCCCGCCGCTCACCGCCTACACCTGCACCTGAAATAAAATTAACAAAAATTTTAAAATTGTTAAATAACCCTTAACGTCGAGCTATTATAGCCCAAAATTTTAATTAGGTTAGACAAACTCTACTCGCGTAGTAAATTTAGAACTACACGTAGAGAACTAGTAGAATAAGTAAAAATATTATATAGTTTTTGACTCTATTGTAATTAATGTACATTGTTTGACCGGCGCTCTTTACACGCCAAAACAAGACAAAAACTGTAATTGTAAGAACTGCGCTATCCAATACTTACTGTAATACAAACTGCGGAGTGCGGCCGGAGCCCCCGCGTTGCCGTCGAGAGTCGCTCCACCTGTAACAAGACAAATATAAGTCCTTACATAGTTACCTACCGGCACCCGGCACCGCCACCTCCCGCCGCCCGCCGCAGTCAGCTGCATCTGAAACAGAGAAATAAATTATATACTAGTAACATTTTGTGACGACACGCTACGAGTAAGTAGTGAAATTAGCTCAGCTCTATCTTTTTAATATACTGACTTATCGACGCCTTCTACACGTCGATTCATTAGTAATTTACGACGCCTTATACACGTCGATAACGTTTAATTGACGTATCCTACCCCAACCGAGGGCCTATCTAAAATGTTCGGTATAAGAACCCCCGAGCCGAGGCAGCCGGCTGCCGCCAAGAAGTCCGCAAAGCCGCAGGGAGAGGCAGGAGCGGAGAAAGGAGAGCCACCCAGCAAGGTGCGCCTGAGCGTCGGAGAAATCGAAGCCCGGGCGTCGGTGTCACCCGCCCTACCGTACAGGTGCGCGAGCCAACCAGAGGGTCAGACCGCGGCTGGCCCAGTTCGGCCCGGCACGGGCACCGGTACTGGCCTGCCCCCAGCGGTGGGGAAGACTGCACTGCGTGTGGAGAGGACGCCGCCGGCGGCGACAACAAACGCTGACAAGTCTCCTAAGCAGACGCCAAAATACATAAACAGAACGTCGGAGGCCAAAGCTTGCCTAACAAAGGCAAAGAACCATCTCGCCAGCAGCCGAAACCTCAAAGGCGAGATAAAGACTGCCATACAAGAGGCCGTAGAGAGGCTTTACATACTTGTAAAGGAGTCTGAAGAGGGAAAGCCTGCGGCCTCGGTACCTAAAGAACTGAAGAAAAATGACGAGTTTGAAGAAAGTATGAAGAAGAGGTTGGAAGAACATGAGAAGAGGTTAAAAGAACATACCGGGGAAATGGAGAAGCTAACTGTAATTCTGAAGTCCCAGCAGGAGATGATGATGGAGAGCCGCGGTACCTACGCCAGCGTGGCAGCAAGCTCGCCAAGGAGGCCACAACTAGAGGCCACCGCGATGCACTCCATCATCATAGCCTCAAAAGACGATCAGGAAACGGGGGATCAAGTATTTGAGAGGATAAGGAAGGTCGTGAATGCGAAGGAGGAAGGAGTTAGAATTGATAGGATAAGGAAGGCCAAAGATAGGAAAGTTATAGTGGGGTGCAGGAGTCGGGAGGAAATAAAGAAAGTGAGAGAAAGCATAGCCGAGAGGGAGAAGCAACTAAACGTGGAAGAGATAGCAAACAAGGACCCGCTTATCATACTCTACGGTGTCCTGAAAAACAACTCGGATGACGATATCGTAAAAGCTCTCCGATCGCAAAATAAACACATCCTCAAAGAAGTAAGAGAGGATGACGACCGTATCGAGGTTCGATACAGACGACGAGCCAGAAACCCTCTTACTTCGCACGTTGTTATCAAAGTCTCCCCCCGCATATGGCAATGCCTCACCTCCGCCGGGGCTGTGCACGTTGACATGCAGAGGGTCAGAGTCGCCGACCAGTCTCCCCTAGTTCAGTGCTCGCGCTGCCTAGGGTACGGACATGGGAGGCGATTCTGCACCGAAGCAATCGACGTGTGTAGCCACTGTGGAGGCGCGCACCTTCGGGCAGACTGCCCTGAGTGGCTTACTGACTCCCCCCCATCCTGTATAAATTGCACAAAAGCAAAAAATGGCCGGGCCGACCATAACGCCTTCAGCGGTGAGTGCACGGTGAGGCGCAAGTGGGACGCACTTGCGAGGTCCACCATTGCTTACTGCTGAGGGCGTCCCGTGCAAGATTATACAGGCTAACCTGCAGAAGAAAGGCTTGGCAACAGACGAAGCTTTCATAGCCGCAGGAGAACGAAAAGTTGCGGCTCTTCTTCTTCAGGAGCCATATGTCGGAGCACGGAAGAGAATGAGGGCGTATCCAGGTGCCAGAGTGTTCCAGAATGAGAACCAGGGAGACGAGATGGTGAAAGCGGCCATTGCTGTTCTCGATCCCACAATCGACGTGGTGCAATACCCAGACCTCACCACCAACAATATCGCGGTTGTGGGGTTGAGAACAGTAGCGTGGCACATCACACTCATCTCAGTATACTTCGAAGATACCCAGCCCCTGGAACCCTACCTCGAGCATCTAAGAAGCATCGCACTCAAACTAGGAACGAAAAATGTGATCCTGGGAGGGGATGCAAACTCGTGGAACACCTGGTGGGGTAGCGTCGAAACTAGGCCTAGAGGGGAAGAGATGCTTTCTGCTCTGGACGAACTGGGACTACATCTGCTGAATGACAATGACTCTACATCGCCCACTTTCGACACTATAAGAGGCACAAAAAGGTACTCCAGCCATGTAGACATAACTGCGTGCTCGTCGGATCTTCTTCCTTTGGTAGAGGGCTGGAAAATCGAGGAAAATCTCACGAGCTCGGACCACAATGGCATTACATTTCACATACTGCTCACAAAATCAAAAGGCACACACATCACACGAACAACCCGACTCTACAACACACGCAAAGCAAATTGGTCTCATTTTCATGAGAAAATGAGCCAATTTAAAGCCGAACACTCACTCACACAAACCACGATACAACACATACAGAACACTCACCAGCTAGAAGAGACACTTGACACATACATACAAATCATCACACAAACATGCACTGACACTCTACAAAAAAAGACAAACACACAAACACTTACCATGCCATGGTGGACAGAGGAACTCGAAGAGATGAAACGGGAGGTCACTACCAGGAAGAAGAGGATCCGATGCGCAGCGCCGGTGCGACGACACGTGGTTGTACAGCAGTACCTGAAAAAGAAAGAAGAGTATGAATTAGCAGCGTGGAAGGCGAGGATCGTGAGTTGGAAGGAGTTCTGTGGGAAACAGGATAGGGAAAGCGTCTGGGGGGGGATCTACAGGGTTATAAGTCGGACAAAAGGAAGGGAAGAGGACATGCCGCTCCAGGTTGGAGGAAAAACGTTGGACGCTAAAGACTCCGTGGAACTCCTAGCTAAAACGTTTTACCCGGAAGACGACGAAGTGAACGACAACCTGGAACATATCCAAACTAGAGCCAAGGCAGAAATAGTGAACGACGGAAGACAAGATGGCCTTGACGATCCACCGTTCACACAGGCAGAGCTCAAAGCGGCGATTGACTCCTTCAACCCTAAAAAGGCACCAGGAGCAGATGGCTTCACCGCCGACATATGTAGGGAAGCGGTTAACAACGACGCCCCATTTTTTCTGGAAATGTTGAACAAATGCCTGGCACTAGGGTATTTCCCGAAAAAATGGAAAGAGGCTACCGTCATCGTTCTTAGGAAGCCAGGAAAGGATACCTACACGGCTCCCAAGTCATATAGTCCCGGTACTCGGCAAGATCTATGAGAAGATGCTGGTTGCCCGCCTCAAATTTCACCTTATTCCAAGGCTCAGTACCCGCCAGTTTGGTTTTATGCCTCAAAGGAGCACCGAGGACTCCCTCTATATCCTAATGCAGCAAATCTATAAAAAACTTGATAGTAAAAAGATAATAACGTTAGTTTCATTGGATATAGAGGGAGCCTTCGACAGCGCCTGGTGGCCAGCCATCAAAGTTCAACTGGCGGAGAAAGGATGCCCAGTGAATTTGAGGAGGGTAATGGACAGCTACTTGCAACATCGTAGTGTACGAGTCCGTTACGGAGGAGAGGAGCATACTAGGGAGACTAAAAAAGGGTGCGTGCAGGGGTCCATCGGGGGTCCCATTTTGTGGAACCTGTTACTGGATCCACTCTTAACGGAGCTCGATAGAAATGGGGTCTACGTACAGGCGTTTGCGGATGATGTTGTCCTTCTGTTCGAGGGAGACACGGAAATTCAAATCGAGGGACGTGCCAATGCCGTGCTCGAGCATGTGAGGGCGTGGGGCGTCAAAAATAAGCTCAAATTCGCTGCGCACAAAACGATGGCAATGGTCATTACGCGAAGGCTGAAATTTGACGCTCCGCGCCTAAATATGGGCGGCATCGACATTGGCATGTCCGACGAAGTGAAGTTGCTGGGTCTCACAATCGACAAAAAGTTGACCTTTAATACACACGCCGCGAATGTCTGTCGGAAGGCCCTCAACTTCTATAAGCAGCTCGCAAAGACAGCCAGGATCCACTGGGGCCTCAACCCTGACATCATAAGGACGATGTACATTGCGGTGGTGGAGCCAACTATCCTGTACGCAGCCAGTGCATGGGCGCCCGCGACAAAGAAGATCTCCATGAGGAAGCAGCTCGATGCGGTACAACGTGGCTTCGCTCAGAAGATGGTGAGAGCATACCGGACCGCATCCTTGAACTCGGTCTTGCTACTCGCGGGGTTGCTTCCACTGGACATTCGTGTCAGGGAAGCAGCCTCGCTTTATGAGATAAAGAGAGGCTACTCCCAGCGAGTTATCTTGGATCGAGAGATGGAGAGCTCGGTACCATTTATAAAAATGCCTCACCCAGCGGAACACGAGGAGTTAAGCTTTGCCTGCCTGGAAGACGAGGCAGCAGTGGATCTACATCTCGGAGACGGTCTGCATATTTATACTGACGGTAGCAAAATCAGTGAAAAAGTAGGTGCTGCGCTAACCGTGAGGGATGGCAGCACCGAAATTAATACGCGAAAACTAAGGTTGGATCCATGCTGCTCCGTCTACCAGGCCGAATTGTTAGCACTGGCTGAGGCCACTCGCGGAGCTGTCACCACCCCCAAAACGAACGTGAACATCTATTGTGACTCCCGCTCTGCTCTTGAGACTGTCGCCAACTCATATTCCCCCCATCCCCTCGCAGTAAAAATTAGACAAAATATGAAAGAAATTAGACAGAAGCACAAAAAGGTTAATTTATTTTGGATTAAGGCGCATGCGGGGATGGAGGGAAATGAGAGAGCCGACGAGCTGGCCAAGAGTGCCGCCCTACAACTGAAATGTAAGGCTCATTATAGTAGGGTCCCGATCTCATTCGTCAAGCGAGAAATCCGGAAGGACTCGCTTGACGAATGGAATCGGCGATACAAGGGCGAAGCGGAAGCGGGCGTCACAAAGATGTTCTTCCCGGACGCGATCCTCGCATACCAAGTTGTTAAAAAGATAAAGCTGCACCATCTTATAGTCCAAATGTTTACGGGGCACGGTGGATTCGCCGCGTACTTACATAGATTTAAGTGCAGGGAGAGTCCGTCGTGCCTCTGTGACCCAGACGTAGAGGAGAGTGTGGCGCATGTCGTCACAGAATGTCCCATTTTTGGCAGGAAAAGATTTGATCTAGAGCAGGAAATAGAAATGGTTGTAAACATAGATAACTTAAGTAAAATTATAGCAAATAAGCACATTAGACATAAGTTTATAGAATTTTGTAAATATGTTATACAAAAAGTTGTAAAAAAGAACAAAACGCTGTAAGATATTGGAACACTGCCTGCAATTAAGTTTGCAGCGTAAGTGTTCCTAGTTTTAAGAAAAATGATAAGAAATGTACTATAGACTAAGTCATCCCAAATAGCAAACAGTAGGTGTGTATATTTATTATTCCTTCCCCCTTTCTCGTAGAATAATTAAACTTATTGGAAACAAACATTAAATGTAGCGTAGAGTAGGACAACAGCAAAGGGAACCTCCCCCTGAAAGAACAAAAGATATGATGGATGACAGAAAGATCAAGTATGAAGCATGGAAGTACGAGAAGCATATATGATAGAACTGGAATGAAAGGAAAGTAGTAGAACAGGCCCCTGACACTAACTCGTCGGGGTAGGACGGAAAAAAAAAAAAAAAAAAAAAAAAAAAAACCTAACCTAACCTAACCTAACCTAACCTAACTGCTCCACTTTGTATTCTAGAATATAAGTTGTAGCAGTCACCGGGGAGCGGCCGGAGTCCCGTGTCGCCGCCGGCAGTCGCGGATACCGGACACGAACTATCGTTAGTGATACTGCACCCGGCGCCGTCTCCCGCCGCGCGCCGCTAACTGCTGCACCTGCAAACAAAGTAACATATACAAATATTAATTATATAGGAATTAGTTAAGTAAATATTGATAATATATATTGTAAATACTGACAATACCTGTCCGCTGGGCAAGATAGTAATTGAAATAGCGTTGACATCCACCGTGTAACACCAACATAACGTGGCCCGTGTTCCGGGCTCCACTCGCTACCGGATTAGTTTTCTCTGTGAAAACCATTTTACCATTTTATCATTGACCGTAGGTTTATTGACCTACGTTTGTGACACGGTTTATTGACCGCATAGTTAGTAAGAACAGACACACGGAAGGATGTTCCACACACCAAAGACGAGTAAGCCCGCTGAGGCCCGCCAAATATCGCAGGACAAAGGAGCGGGTCCGTCAGGCGCCCTATAAAAAACCGACGGAGGAGTGCGGAAAAGCATAGGCGAATGGGAATCCGGCCAGCCACGGAAGAGCATATCCCCGTCCCAGAAAACCTTCACGGTGAGCCCGCCGGGACCGCGGCCGGCGACTACGCGGCAGCCGCCCGCCGCGGCCGCGACCGACCCACCGCCTGCAGCGAGTCGCCCAGCGCGACCAGCCGACGCTTCTCCCAAGAAGATTGCCTCGCTCGTGCCGCCGAAAACCAAGCAGGTCACCGCTGCGAAGACACTGACGGACGCGGTGGGCAGTCCACCCATACCCACCAAGTTCGCCGACAGGACTGCAGAGGCAAAGAGCTGCCTGACCAGGATAAAGACGAGTCTCGGCAAATCTGGGAATATAAAAAGAGAAATAAAAAGCGACGTCCAGCTTGCGGCCGAGCGCCTTTATGAGCTTGTAAAGGAGCTCGACGCGGTAAAAGGCAAAACCAAAACCGTGAACACAACAACAGCCGCGCAGCGCGAGCCACTTGCTGCAAGCTTGCTTGCAGCGAGTGAGTCGCGATGCGCGGGTGTTCTCTCGCTCGAGAGCGACCTCGAGCGAGAACAGAGCAGGTTGCTGAAGGCGCTGAGCGACCACAGCAAATTAATGGAGGACAGCTGCAGAAGAATAGAAATGGCAAAAGAAAAAGCGGGAGTCGGGAAGGAGGGAAAGATAATAATGGAAAGTATAGAGGAATGCAGTACATTAGTAAAAGAAAATAGTGGAAAAATGGAAGAACTAAAGGAAGTTATGGGAAAGCAGATCGGGCTCTTGGACTCGACCACCTACGCGAGTGTAGCGGCGGGCCGTGCGGCGGCGTCAGCCCCCGCGCGGGCCGCGCTGCACTCGGTAGTGGTCACGTCCAAGAATGATAAGGAAACAGGAGACGAGGTACTTGGAAGGATTAGGAAGGTAGTTAATGCGAAAGAGGGAGGAGTTACAGTGGAGCGAATAAGGAAGGCTAGGGATTCGAAGATTATTATGACGTGCAGAACCGAAGGAGAAAGACAGAAGTTGAAAAATAAACTTACCAATGCGGCAGATCTTAACGTGCAAGAAGTAAAAAATAAAGACCCTCTGCTCATGTTCAGGAGCGTCTTCCAGTACAATAGCGACGAGGAGGTGCTGAGGGCGCTCAGGAACCAGAACAGAGGCATCTTTGATAAAATTGCAAAGGAGGAGGACCGCTGTGAAATAGCATACAAGAAGCGCACGAGAAACCCGCACACAAGCCACATAATTATGAGGGTCTCCCCAAAATTATGGCAGGCCATGATCGCAGCCGAGACAGTACACATCGACCTACAAAGAGTAAAAGTGGAGGATCACTCCCCACTGGTACAGTGCTCGCTCTGTCTCGGCTACGGTCATGGCAAACGCTTCTGCAAAGACACTTTGGAGAAGTGTAGCCACTGTGGGGGCCCCCACATGAAAGCTAAGTGCGCGGAATGGCTCGCCGATGTAATACCATCCTGTTGTAACTGCGTGCATGCAAAACTAACCGCGACAGATCATAACGCATTTAGCGCGGAATGCCCAATCAGGCGCAAGTGGGACGCCTTAGCCCGATCTACCGTAGCGTACTGCTAAGGTGGTCCCACGAGCAAATACCGCAACAGTCATGGCGAGGCCATATCTTGTCGCACAAGCGAACTTACGTCGAAAACGCTTAGCAACAGACGAAATAATGCTAGAGGCGTGCAACAAGAGAATGGCCATCGTAATGCTTCAAGAGCCGTACGTCGGGAGTGTGGGCCGAGTGAAGAACTACGTGGGGGCGAGAATTTACCAGTGCACGAAACCGACAGACGGACCGGCCAAAACTGCGATCGCGGTCTTAGACCAGGACCTTGACGTCGTGCAATACCCCGATCTTTCCACCCCTAACATCACTGTGGTGAAGATCGGGACGAAAGCCTGGGAGATACTCGTCATATCTGTATATTTCGAACCCCATCCCGAACCAGTCGAGCCATACCTCGAGCAACTAAGAGGTATAAAAAGTAAGTTCGACTTACCTACGATTATGGCGGGCGATGTTAACGCGAAAAGCTCTTGGTGGGGCAGTGACCGAATAGACTCACGAGGCGAGGCTGTAGCGGGAGAACTCGAGGAAATGGGCATGCACGTATTAAATACTAACACCATACCGACCTACTTTGACGTTCGAGGAGGTACAGTGTACTCGAGCTTCGTCGACGTGACGGCTTGCACGGTGGACCTGCTGGACCTGGTGGACGGCTGGACTCTTGACGAAGGCATGACGAGCTCGGACCACAACACAATAGTTTTTAAAATCAATAGTATTAGATCAAAAGGAGTAAAAATAGAAAGAACGACAAGATTATATAATAGTAAGAAAACTAATTGGAACCTCTTTCGTACAAAATTGACTGAATTGATAGAAAATAAGCAAATAAGTAGTAAAGAATTTGAAAAATTAACAAACAAAAATGAGTTAGAGAATAAAATAAATACATATATAGATACAATTAAAGAAACATGCAATTTTATCATACCTAAACTAAATAATAAACAAAAAATCAACTTACCGTGGTGGTCCGAAGAGCTCGCCGCGCTGAAGAGGGAAGTCGCTACCAGAAAGCGCAGGGTCCGCTGTGCTGCACCGAGACGCCGCCAGATGGTCGTCGACGAGTACCTGCGAACAAAAGAAAAATATGAGCATGAGGTCAGGAACGCCCAAACCTCCAGCTGGAAGTCATTCTGCGAAAGACAGGATGGAGAAGGAATGTGGACGGGAATATACCGGGTCATAAGGAAGACCACAGGACGCCAGGAGGATCTACCGCTCACAAAAAATGGTGTCACACTCGGACCGAAAGACTCGGCCCGTCTAAATGCCGACACCTTCTATCCCCCGGACGAACCAACCACGGATAGCGCTGTTCACAGACAGACCCGAGAGGAAGCAGAAAAAGTAAACGGATTGGCTCATGATGAGAAACATGACCCACCTTTTACTAACCAGGAGCTTATGGCTTCTGTGAACAGCTTCAACCCGAGGAAAGCTCCGGGCGCAGAGGGCTTCACAGCCGATATATGCCACCACGCCATCACACAGGATCCGGGAATTTTTCTATCACTGGCAAACAAGTGTCTGGAGTTGGGTCACTTTCCCTTGCCATGGAAGCAAGCCACTGTTGTGGTCCTGCGGAAACCTGGCAAGGAAAGCTACACAGAACTCAAATCATACAGACCTATAGGACTGTTGCCAGTGATGGGAAAGATCCTGGAGAAAATGCTGATAGGCAGGGTTAAGTGGCATATTGTCCCGAGGCTCAGCAGGCGTCAGTATGGCTTTATGCCACAAAGGAGCACCGAGGACTCCCTCTATGATCTAGTCGAACACATTCGAGCAAAGCTCCAGCAAAGAAAGCTGTTAGTAATGATATCGCTAGACATAGAGGGAGCATTCGATAGCGCCTGGTGGCCGGCCATAAGGACGAGGCTAGCTGAGGAGGAATGCCCGGTTAACCTCAGGAGACTCCTGGACAGTTACCTCCAGGATAGGAGTGTCCAGGTGAGGTATGGGGGCGAGGAGGTCACCAAGGACACGACGAAGGGATGTGTTCAGGGCTCAATCGGGGGCCCCATACTCTGGAACCTCCTTCTCGACCCGCTGCTCTATGGACTTGAGGAGAGGAATGTGTGGTGTCAAGCTTTTGCTGACGATGTGGTCCTGACGGTAGACGGAGACACCGCACTGGAAGTCCAGCGAATCGCGAACTCTACCCTCGCTTATGTCCGGGAGTGGGGCATCCGAAACAAGTTGAAGTTTGCGCCACATAAAACAAACGCAATGGTGCTTACTAAAAAACTAAAGTACGATGTCCCCCTCCTAAGCATGGGCGGGGTGGAGGTCGCGATTTCGAGGGAAATAAAGATTTTGGGGCTCTGGATAGATGACAAGCTGACCTTCAACTCGCATGTGAGCCATACGTGCAGGAAGGCCCTGCTCATTTATAAACATCTATCCAGAGCTGCAAAAGCCAGCTGGGGTCTCCATCCCGAAATTGTTCGGACCATATACACGGCGGTAGTAGAGCCTATCGTCCTATACGGGGCAAGTGTGTGGGCGGATGCCGCTAAGAAGATTGGTGTGCAGAAGCACCTGAATGCAGTGCAACGGGGCTTCGCACAGAAACTGTGCAGAGCCTACAGGACGGCGTCTCTTAACTCGGTGCTCATACTAGCCAGACTGCTCCCGCTGGATCTGAGAATCCAGGAAGCGGCCGCCTTATTTAAGGCAAGGCGAGGAGTGGTTAAGCCCGAGCTTGGAGACGTCGAAATGGAGCGAAGGACTGCATTCAAGGACACGCCACATCCCGCGTCCCATACGGACATGCAATTCGTATGCCTGGAAGACCAGGAACAGGTGAATATTCACAGCTCCCAGGCAGTTCAAATATTCACAGATGGCAGCAAAATTGACGGGAAG
Organism: Mellilla xanthometata; assembly: GCA_035578125.1. Lineage (NCBI taxonomy): Eukaryota > Metazoa > Arthropoda > Insecta > Lepidoptera > Geometridae > Mellilla > Mellilla xanthometata. The sequence goes on from JAPUBQ010000020.1 coordinate 116,632, forward strand.
GTTGGAGCGGCATTGTCTCTTTGGAGCAATGCTGCCGAAATCTTTTCCCGGAAATTTAAGCTGTCGTCTTACTGCACGGTCTTCCAGGCGGAATTGCTGGCCGTATGTAAGGCGACCGAAGAGGCATTGAAGCGCCCAGAGGACAGCTTTGGAGTTTTTAGTGACTCGCGGTCTTCGCTGCAGACTATCGTCAATCCAGCCGCTCTCCATCCCCTCGCAGTCCAGATCCGCGAAAATCTGAAAAAATGCTCCGAACAAAATAAAAGCATTCAACTCTACTGGATAAAAGCGCACGCTGGACTCGAAGGGAACGAGAGAGCGGATGAATTGGCGAAGGATGCAGCCACGAAGACCAAAACAAGACCCCAATATGACAGGTGCCCGGTTTCATTCGTCAAGCGTCAGATCCGGATCGGGACGCTTGAGGAATGGAACCGAAGGTATCTGATGGGTGAAACTGCAGCGGTCACTAAAATATTTTACCCAAATGCAATAGAGGCTTACCGCATAGTCAGCAAAGTGCCGGTTGACAATCTCCTCACGCAAATGCTAACGGGACACGGAGGGTTCTCGGCGTACCTCCACCGATTTAAATGTAAGGAGAGCCCTTCCTGCATATGTGAGCCCGGAAAACACGAAGACGTGCCACATATACTCATAGAATGTCCTGTGCATGGACTAGACAGGTTCGACACAGAACAGCAGCTGGAAACAAGGATCACAGCAGAAAACATTGGCACGGAAATTATGCCCGATAACGTAAAGAGGAAAATATTTCTAAAATATTGTTTGAAGGTAATAGAAATGGTGTGCAATAGAAACCGATAAATAAGTAGCTACTGAACTCATATACTGAGATATATGAATATCAGTAACATGGTTATATTGAATGTCAAATAAAAGCGAACGATGATAAAATGGTAAAAACAAAGATAGTGACATGCAACTGTATTAATACTTAAATATGTGGCAAGTGTATGTGAACGACGCCCTGAACGAAAAGTAGGTTATACTGCGAACGCAAAATATAAAATATGTAAATAGAATATCAGATACAAATAAAAATAAGACAAAGTAAATGTAAATAGATAATTATTAGAATAGTTAGGTTTAAAATAGTTATAAGTAAAAATTGTGAAAATCCTTCTAATAAATAAAAACCCTGATCATGTAAGGGACTTAGCTCGCGGGCCTGGCCGGTTGTCTCGTACAACGCGCCCAGGACAAGAAAAAAGAAAAAAAAAAAAAACCTAACCTAACCTAACCTAACCTAACCTTGATCCTTGCGATCCACCGTTTACGCTCACTGAACTAATGACCGCGTGCAATGCCTTCAACCCCAAGAAAGCCCCCGGAAGCGATGGATTCACAGCGGACATATGCCGAGAGACCATTAAACATGACCCGGAATGGTTCCTGGCATGCTTAAATAAATGTCTGGAACACGGCCACTTCCCTAAAATATGGAAGGAAGCCACTGTGATAGTGCTGAGAAAACCCGGCAAGGAAACCTACACTGCCGCCAAATCGTACAGGCCAATTGGTCTTCTCCCAGTGATGGGAAAAATCTTCGAGAAGATGCTGATCACCCGGATTAAGTTTCATCTGTTGCCACGGATGAGTACTCGCCAATTCGGATTCACGCCCCAGAAAAGCACTGAGGACTCCCTCTATACCCTGACGCGACGCATTTACGATGAGCTTGATAAAAAGCGGATCGTAACTGTGGTATCGTTGGATATAGAGGGAGCCTTTGACAGCGCATGGTGGCCAGCCATCAGAGTCCGACTGGCAGAGGAAAAGTGTCCGATAAACTTAAGACGGGTGGTCGACAGCTATCTCAGCAACCGAAGAGTGAAGGTCAGATACCTGGGAGAAGAATATGCCAAGAGTACGAAGAAGGGATGCGTGCAGGGGTCAGTCGGGGGTCCCATCCTGTGGAACCTGCTCCTGGATCCACTCCTGAAGAACCAGGAACAGAAAGGGGAACATGTACAAGCGTTCGCGGATGACGTCGTGCTCGTTTTTAGTGGAGAGACAGCACTCGATATAGAGCAGCGAGCAAATGCCACCCTTGAACATGTTCGGACGTGGGGAGTCCAGAACAAACTCAAATTTGCGCCACACAAAACCATGGCTATGGTAGTGACGCGCAAATTAAAGTTTGACACTCCACGCCTGAACATGGGCGGGGTTGACATTGCTATGCGCGAGGAAATTAAAGTGCTGGGTCTCACGATAGATAATAAACTGACCTTCAACTCCCACGTCACCAATGTGTGCCGGAAAGCGCTGTCTTTTTACAGACAGCTCTCAAGCGTGGCAAAGGTGACCTGGGGGTTGAAGCCAGAAATAGTACGCACAATCTATACCGCTGTTGTCGAGCCGACCATCTTGTACGCGGCGAGCGCGTGGGCACCAGCAGCAAGTAAAGCGAGAACAAGGAAGGAGCTCGACTCAGTGCAGCGAGGATTCGTCCAAAAGATAGTCAAAGGGTACAGAACAGTATCACTTAACTCGGCCCTTTTGCTCGCAGGACTGCTACCGCTGGATATAAGAATCCAAGAAGCGGCCCTGCTCTACGAAACCAAGAAAGGTTACTCGTGTAGCGCAATAGGGAATCGGGAAGTGGAAAAGCCTGTACCATACGAGGCCGCGCCGCACCCGGCACTACAGACTCGACTCATCTTCACAAGAGTAGAAAACGAAGCATCCCTCCAGCAGCACCTCGACAACGACCTAAACATATTTACAGACGGTAGTAAAATAGAGGGGAAAGTCGGGGCAGCTCTTACTATATGGAGGGATACCACCGAGATTGGTACCCGGAAGATGAAGCTGGATGACCGATGCTCAGTATTCCAGGCAGAACTTGTGGCCTTGAGGGAGGCAACGAACGAGGCCTTAAAACGAAACCACAGAACCTGCGCCATTTTTTGCGACTCCCGCTCAGCGCTGGAGACAGTAGCCGATCCATGCTTCCTTCATCCCCTCGCAATGGAAACAAAAAAGAAGATCGCTGAGCTAAAGGACCAGAACAAAATAATGCGATTATATTGGGTCAAGGCTCACGTGGGGATGGAGGGAAATGAAAGGGCAGACGAACTGGCAAAAGAAACAGCGCTGAACCTAAAAGTAAGGCCAAAGTATGACAGCTATCCAGTGTCACATGTAAAGAGGGCCATTCGCGAAGACTCCATGGAACGCTGGAACCAACGGTACAAATCTGCTGCACAGGGAGGCGTTACAAAAACTTTTTTCCCCGATGCTGTAAAGGCATACAGAATAATTAGGAAAATAGAAGTTGATAATATACTTACGCAATTATTCACGGGACACGGCGGATTCTCCTTTTACTTGCATAGATTCAAGTGTAAGGAGAGTCCGGCGTGCATCTGTGACCCTGATGTCGACGAAACCGTTCTCCACGTGATCACTGAGTGTCCGGTTTTTGGCAGACTAAGTTTTGAGCTTGAAATGGAACTAGATATAAATATAAACAAAGAGAATTTGTACAAAATAATAGATGATAAGGAAAGAATACAAAAATTTTTAGAATACTGTAAGAAAATAATAAATAAAGTAAGAAATAGAAATAAGCAACTAATGGAATAACACTTCTTTATAATTAAGATTATAACAGAAGTGTCCAATAAAGAATAAGAGTTAAAGAATAATTTAAGTATCAAAATATGTATTAAACATGATAATTGTAAAGTATCAAATAAGACAAGAAATGTAATTTAGATAAATAAAGAAACTGTGTCGAGTATCTCAAACCCAAACCAATAAAACGAAAATAAAGAATAGATAAGAAAGTTGGAAACCCCACCAACAAGGGTGAAAGATAAGATGGATATGAGAAAGAAACAGTATGAAGCATGAAAGTACGAGAAGTAGCGAATGATAGAACTGGAATGAAAGGTATAGCGTAGACTAGGATCCCCAAGAATAAAACTGGGGAGTAGGACGAAAAAAAAAAAAAAAAAAAAAACCTAACCTAACCTAACCGGCTCTTCGATGCCAGAACAAATCGCTCTTCGGCAGTCTGACCAAGGACGAAGACCGCCTCGAAATCGCGTACAAGAAACGTGCACGGAACGAGCACACGAGTCATTTGGTGATGAGGGTTTCCCCGAAGTTGTGGCAGGCCATGACCGCAGCCGGGGCAGTGCACATAGACATGCAGAGGGTGAAAGTGGAGGACCAGTCCCCACTAGTCCAATGCTCGCACTGCCTCGGTTTCGGTCATGGTAAGCGCTTCTGCAAGGCAGATAGTTTGTTCTGTAGCCACTGCACGGAACCCCATCTCAAAGCGGACTGCCCGAACCTGCACGAGTACGCGATGTGCGTAAACTGCGTCCTGGCAAATGAGAGTGACACCAGGCACAACTCATTTAGCGATAAGTGTCCGATCAGGGCTAAGTGGGATGCCTTGGCCAGGGCGTCCGTGGCATATTGCTAAGGATGCCCTGGTCTTTCCATCTGCTACCACGCACTATGCGATGGAAGCCGATTCACGAGAACAGAAGGTAAGCTTTTCTTGTCCCGTAACTGTGATACTCAAACTTAGTTACTCCGCAATTATTAAAATTATTAACGGGTTAAAAGTGAAGATTCGTCGGTGCAAGTTATACTGTTGCAAAGATAAACACACAGCGCGTGCAATGCCGCTAATATCATTACAATCGGATAAGTGGTGACGAAAATCTGAGCAGATTTGTGTTGTAACGGATTTTTATCCGACGATTCGTAATTACAAATTGAGCGGCAAGCGACGCTGAGTCACGCCGCGCAGGTGAGTCAACCTACTACACTCACTCACACCTGCGCACGATTTACATACAGTGAGCAAATAGAAAGCATATTTCGACATTCGCTTCAACAGACGAGTAGCGTAGCGGCATAGAAAAGTGTTTCTATAGTAGCGGAACGACAGGACGCGAATTCGAATCTCACAGAAATTTTGTTTTGGAAGGTTTTTTTTTTTTTTTTTTTTTTTCTATTTTTATTTTGTTTTAGTTTTTTTTTTTTGTTGTTGTTGTTTTAGTCTCTTTTGTATAATTTGTTTTTGAAAATTTGTTTAACTTCAAACCGGATAAGAAATGAATACATCACAGGAATATGATTTCGCATGCAATGTAAATTTTAGAAAAAGACAACCAAAGCGGGCTAGCTCTGTAGGAAATCTTTCTGACTCGTCTTTATTTGACAAAAGTTTACCGCTCACAGATATTGACGATAATAACAGTCTAAACAACAGTTTGAAAGGGGAAGTCGAAGTGTTAAAAAATCAATTACTATCTGCAAATAATACGGTTGACCAACTACTTTTAGAAAATGAACAACTTAAAAAGTTGGTGGAAAAAAATCAAAAGACTATAGATATGTATAAAAAATTTGACTTTAGCGAAGTTCAGGCTACCCCAATATTTGGAAATAAAAGAAAACGATTACGTATTTCAACGGGAATAGAAGGAACTCCAAACACTAGATCATGTGTTAGATTTGAACGACAAAATTTTTTGTATGACAGACAACAAGAAATTATAGACGAGCTCAATATAAAAACAAGTCAACTGGAACAATGGCTTAAAGAAGAGAAGGAGAAGAATAAAAATTATGAAAAAGACAAGAATAAATTAAAAAACTCCACGAAAATTTGTAAAAAACTAATATCTAGATCGACTTACAAACCCCGAGCTTCGACACTGAGAATGTTAAAAGTTTTTTCCAGAAGAATACTGAAACTCGAAAAGGAATGTATGCGTGTTAAAACAGAAAACAAAAAACTGCAACAAGAAGTATTAGAAATTAACGCGACAAAAGAATTACGCCAAGACCGGCACGCTAAAAACAAGAAAAATGAAGGAATAGATCCACAAGAACAACAGAAAAGACCAACAATAAGAGAGGAAGAGAAGAATACTAAAAAAAGAGATGTTTATAAAAAAACAAGGAAGACATTAATATTTTCTGATTTGCTCGGTCAAGGGATAGCAAACAATATCATAAACAAAGTGGACGAAAATAACACTATTATGAACTATTGTAAGCCTGGCGCTGACTTTAAGGAGATACTAACTAACTTCACAAATTATACAAATTCATTAGACAAAGATGATATAGCAGTGATATTAATAAGCAACTATAACAACTCCTTACAGTCTAAAGTAAAAAACCATGGATACATAAAGAAAGTCAAAGAGTTGATTGATGTGAAGGAGAGAAAATTCAATGTCATAATTTGCGGAATCCGCTATAATAAAAGAAACGATGATAATATATACAGCATTAACCAAGAATTGGCTCTATTAGCAAACACATTGGATAATGTTAAGTATATAGATCCAAATATGAGAGATTACCGCGGCAAAGTATCAAACACTACATACCTGAAAAACCTAATAGTGGAGATTATAGTAAGTTCAATTATGTCTAAGAGATTCCAACGATCATCAACGCTCCAATTCATAACATGCCAGGATGATGCTATATTAGAAGCACCTGAGACAAATTTTCAAATCAACATCCCAAACAACTGCAACACGTAATTTTTCATGCCAATGTACAAAGTATAAGTAATAAATATCTTCAAATCGAAGATTTCTTACATGATCACACCTGCGACATATTATGTTTATCAGAGACCTGGGGACATGACGATCGTGTTGAAACAATGGTAATCCCAAACTTTGAGCTAGCATCTTATTTTAACCGGAAGTTCTTCGCTCATGGAGGTACAGCGATTTTTGTAAGGGATAATGTAGACTATAGGATTCGCAAAGATATAAATAAATTGTCTTTTGAAATGAATTTTGAGATTGCGGCAATTGAACTAAGGTCCACGAAATTAATAATTATAGCAGCCTATAGGCCGGATAAAGATATAGATCTTTTTTTCGAGATTTTAAATAAATTGCTACTCAAACTTTGTAAGGAAAATAAAAAAATTGTTATTGCAGGAGATTTTAACATTAATCTTTTTAAAAATGATAAAATTGTTAAAAGGCTTTTGAAAATTGTTAACAATTTTAATTGCAAGTTGATAATAAACGAACCTACTAGAATTGAAAAAGCCAGTTCTACCTGTATCGATAATTTTATTGTTAATTTTGACTCATATACTTGTTGTGTGATGAATCATAAAATAGCAGACCATAAAATAATAAAGTTAGGTGTAAACTATGTCGCTGAAATTGATATAACTTGTCAAGTTTCAAATTTAACGAGACATATTTCAGTTAATAATAAAAACTATTTTCATTACTTGATTTTTAAAGATTACGCTAAATTGAATGAACAAATTTTGTTATGTGATAATACTAATACAAGAATGAAGATTTTGCAAGATGCAATAAAATTTTATTATGACGTAGCCTTTCCTAGGAAAAAGCAGACTGGAAAATCAGCACCCAAGAAGTGGATAACGCCAGGTATAGAAATATCAAAGAAAAACCTAGCTAAGTTGGAACATTTACAAGAAACTCAGCCATGTAACAAAAGACTTGTACGTATAAGAAAGTATAAGAAGATATTGAAACAAGTGTTAATAGCTTCTAAGAATTTACAATATAGACATAGAATAAAGAAATCAAATAATAAAATAAAAGAATCATGGAAAATTATAAACGAACAGATCCGATTCAATAAAAAACAAAATAAAAGACAAAAAATACAGAAAATTGTAACAGAAACAGGACAGGAAGTAATAGACTGCAAAGAGATAGCAAATGCATTTAATGACTTTTTTAAGAATATAGCGAATAAATTAACATGTAATTCAAATATTGACAAGCAGAAATGCTTAGAATACCTAAAAATGAAAACCAAACCTATCAGTAGATGTAAATTTGATTTCATTAATGCTAAAGAATTATGGACAATTGTTAAAAGCATGAAGCAAAAAACAACTCCAGATTTTCTTGATATGAATTCTAAAACTATACGAGAACTAATATTAGAAAATTGTTACTTATTAGAATTACTGCTATTAATAATAAATGACTGTCTCGAAAAGGGTATATTTCCTGATTGTCTTAAATCAGGTAAAATTATACCAGTATTTAAAAAAGGAGAGCTTACAGATATTGGTAACTATAGACCCGTTTGCATCCTACCTACAATATCGAAAATATTAGAAAGTGTAATAAAAAAAAAGATAATCTCATATTTTGACAAGAATCAGCTATTTACTACTGTACAATTCGGCTTCCGCCAAGGTTGTTCGACAGAGATGGCTGTAAGAAAAGTTATATACTATATACTTGATTCTATGGACAAGGGAAAGAAGTGCGCTAGCATTTACTGTGACTTATCTAAAGCTTTTGACTGTTTGCGACATGAAATTTTACTTTTGAAATTAGAATATTATGGATTAGAAGGGCCTGAATTAAATTTAATGCGTACATATCTAGAAAATAGAGAACAAATTGTGTATGTTAATCAAACAAAATCAACTAAATGTGTAATGGATATAGGAGTACCGCAGGGCTCAATTTTGGGTCCGGTCTTATTTCTTATCTATATTAATGACTTAGTAAATGTGATGCCTGACTGGACGTATATTAGTTTATTTGCTGATGACACTCACGTGGGAGTTAACGATAAGAATAAGGTGAAATTAAATGAAAAAATAGAAGAGGCAATGACTATACTTACGAATTGGTTTAGTGCAAATGGAATTATCCTTAATGCAGATAAGAGTGTTATAATGCACTATAAATCAAGAAAAGGTCCTAACGAAGAACATTTATTGAAAGAGAACGTATTCCTGGGCTATACTATGGACTACACAGTCAGCCATTCAGCACATATAACTAAACTATGTAAAAAAATAGGAAGCGCTAGTTACGCGCTATATAAGCTTAGGCCTTTGCTTGACAAGCCAGCTATTATGTCAGTTTATTTTGCATATATTCATTCTAGTTTAAGATATGCCATTACTGTTTGGGGAAATGGAGCTGATGTGAAACGGGTCGTAAGAGCGCAAAAACGTGCAATTAGGAATATGCTGGGCCTAAAGAAATATACCTCAGTAAGACATTATTTCAAGACCCTCAATATAATGACAGTAATTTCTATGTATATCTATAACTGTTTACTGGAAATATATGACGAAAAAGAAAATTGGACGATAAATAAAAAGTACTCAATTAGAAACTATGTCAACTTAAGAAAACCTGCAAACAGACTGGCTAAGGTTCAAAAACAAGGACTATTTACTAAAATATGTATGTTTAATAAGTTGCCGCGTAGAATTATAGAACTACCTTTGAATGACTTCAAACAAAAAATTAAACACTTTTTCGAAAAGAACCCTTTTTACTCTCTCAATGAATTCATGTCACAGTCAATAACAGAATCTTCATTCTTGTAGCAGTCTTATTATGTGTAGTTATAAAGCTTTCTAACAATTCCAGGTGGAAGAAAAATATAGATAGATATAGATATAGATTTATGTAATAATATTAAGAGTGTACTTGTAATATAGGCATATACATTTTAGAAATTAAGTAAATTGTAAATTGACTTGCCCAGTACGGCGTGATGCCGTAAGGCTAATAAATAATTTGATTTTGATTTTGATTTGATTTTAGACAGCCTGCAAAAATTATGTCTCAACAATCAAAAGCACAATCAAGACAGATTTCATGGCGAAATCAACCCTATTGCGGCTCAAAATTTATTTTTCGTTTATTTCATTATTTTCGGTTACAAAAGTCCACCGACGAGATTCAATCGGGAAAAATTTCATGGAAAATTTATCATATTGATGAGTCTGGACGCACCAAAATTTAGTTTCAAAATTGTCAAACTGTGCAACACTGTGCTTTTCTTGTCAAATGTGAAAAAAAAATGAAAATTTATTTTCTTACTTTCATAGTCATACGATTTTAGGTATCTTTGTTTTGATTTGGGTGGTCAAAGGTTTTCCACTACCGCTTTAGCCTCTTCTCTTACAAAATCAGGCGTTAAACTCATACCAGAATCAGATGAACTCATTTTATAGGTACAAAAAAAAACTCTGCTATACGTATAAACAAGTCTTCAAATCGAAAAAATAAATGAAGATCGAATTGCCGGTTTCCCGCCATTTTGTTTGTTTTTTTTTTTCTGTGGTCGGCCAACTATTCAGCCATTATTTTTTATTATCATTGCAAAAATGCTGAATATTTTTGCCCAAATCTAAGTTTAAAATTATTAAAATTTTGAAGAAACTGTTGAAACTAAATAACAATAAACTAATTAAAAAATAGATATTCTTGAATCAATACTTATCTTTAAGTTATTTCAATTTTACATCGTGGTTGTATAAAAGGTAAACCTAAATGTATGACAGCTCTCAGTTGAAAGCGATTCTCCCTAGGGATACAATGTATTAGGTACTTGAGTAATGAAAAATAATAAAATTGTATAAAACATTTATTAGGAGAAGTAGGCGAGATGAGGTAGTATTGAAGAGTACACGCTACATTAACGACTCGCTGTGATCGTCCGGGAACAGCATCTGCAGCTTGGAGGCGACGGCCCGCACCTGGCCAGAAACACAACATTATGCAGAGTTCAGCAGACATATACATAGCTGCTTGATGCTATTATACAGTTTATGTGTGTGTACGGTGTGGCGACGCGTCGCCATGCGCAATCGACTGTGACGAATTAAGTAGTCACGATTTGGAATAAATTCCTAAATTTTTATATTTCATGAAAATAAATATTTATTCATGAAATAGTCATCGTTATCTGGAAAAAATGGTAATATTTTATTTTATCACTATGACATATTTAGTTCCGATCACAATATGTTCTATTCTGCATATTACTTTACAAAATAATGTGGATGTTTCACATCTGGCGTCCCGTGACGCGACACCTTGTGCTGCGGCGCTCCACCGAGCGAGTGCTCGCTGCCGACCGTGCGAGCCATGTTACTGTGAGTGTCGACAATACAGAAAGCTCTGCTGTGGACACAAGCACAATTAACTTATATTTGGTCACAGTTCACGATGGTATTAGCAGTAGACGGTCCGCGGCCGCAGTGTACCTGCAGCGAGTCGGGGTGGCGGTCGCGCGCGCGCGGGCCGGGCGCCCAGCGGGCCGGCTCGCCGCGCGCCCGCGCCCGCGCCGCCAGCCGCAGCGCCGTGCAGCGCTCCGCCGGCGTCAGCGCGCGCCGCCGCGCCGCCGCCGCCAGCTGGCGCCGCGCGCCCGCCTCCAGCGCGTCGGCCAGCGCCGCGCTCGCGCCGCGCAGCGCGTCCGCCAGCCGCATGCGCGCCGCCGGCTCCGGCAGCGCGCGCAGCAGCGGCGCGCCCAGCTCCTCCGCCGCCACCTCCTCCAGCAGCGCCCGCGTGGCGTGCGCCAGCTGCGGCGCCGACAGCCAGCGCCGCTCGGCCGACGCCGGCGCGAGGCACAGCCACAGCGCGGCCGCGGTGCCGTCGCCGTCGCGCGCGCGCGCGCTCGCCAGCCGGCTCAGCGTCTGCGGGCGGGGAGAGAGTTAGGGCGCGGCGGCGCGGCGGGCGCGGGCGGCGCGGCACTCACGGCGGCGGCGAGGCGCGGCGCGGGCTCGGGCGGCGCGGCGCGCGCGTACTGCTCCAGCAGCGCGTGCGGCGCGGCGGCGCGCAGCAGCGCGGCCAGCGGCGGCGGGCGGGCGCGAGGCGGCGCGGCGCCGCACGCGCACTGCGCGCTCACGGCGGCCGCCAGCACCGCCTCGCCGTCGGAGCCGGAGGAGTCGGAGCGCGCGGGCGGGGGCCGGCCGCGCAGGCGCCGCAGCTCGGCCTCGGTGCGCTCGGCGCGGGCGCGCGCCGCCGCCACCTCGCCCGCCGGCGGCATCACGAAGCGCCCCTGCGCAGGCTCTACATACATCGCTGTACTCACAACATTACCTGCCCCCGTACCGCCACACTCTCGTTATGTATACATCACACATAGCGCATGAATCATTCATGCTTTTGACTCAATACAGACTTCAGAATATTCAGTGTTTGATTTCTCAACGTTCATTGGCATACTGACAAAGTGGTGAATGGGTGATATAGTATGACGAGTTAACTTTCAACATGAGTTCATCTCCCTGCAAATCTGGCTGCAATGAATCCTGGGAAATAGCAGCCGACACCTCCTATTTATATTGAGACACCGCAGAAGCAAGGTGATGATTACAAATACAATAGTCATAGCTAGGCTTTCAAAAGAAGACATCCCGCAGGTCAGTGACCTTCTGAGTGCTTCATCATAATTATATGAGCGCTTAATTGATTGCTATGAGGAATCAGCGCAACACAAGTCGCCGAGAGTATTGCCAGAGACACCTCGATGACCAGACACCATCAGCTGCTGCGCAGGATGCAAGTTATGGGAAAGGAGTAGACCAATGAAGACACCATCAAAATTGTGTGGATAAGACATCTTCAGTTACTACGGTAGTGGCAGTTACGGACATACTGGATACAAATGAGCCATATTGCAGACAAGATTATGGTAAATGTGAACTTTACTGAAGTCTGTATTGAATCAATCTGGCTCATATACGGAATGTCGCACGCACTATGCTTGGTGTATATGTCGTCGCTGAATTGATAATTTCATGAAATGGTTGAGCATTTCAGAAATGCAACCATTTCATGAAATGGCTGATCATTTAATGAAATGGACAATTATATGATGCGGCCACAACATAACTATACATAAATAAACATTGTCTTCAATAAGAACATGATCATATGCTGGCTACATAAAATATTATATCAATGATTATTTGAATGAACTCCTTGGGTGTTTCAAAGTAAGCCCGGGTAATCTTAGATTTAGTGGAACATTTAAATAAGCACGGCCGGAACTAATTATATAACACAAATAGACCGAACATATCATGACTGTACTGAACTGATATTATGTTCCTGCTTATGGAATACTAGCATCCCCCTCCGGCTTCACTTGGTCTCAAAAATAATTTAAGTTGCAAAGAGAAACGAACCATAGCCTATATTACTTAGGGATAATTAATGTAGCTTCCCAACGGTGAAAGAATTTTTCAAATCGGTCCAATAGTTATGGAGCCTATTTTCATCAAACAAACAATTAAACTTTTCCTCTTTATTATATTGGTATAGACTATTCTGCCAGGTTACAGTGAAGTAGTATCTACCTCTCTAGATACATGTATAGCATCATAGATATAGCATAACTACACTGTAAATTCCCATTTTTAGCTTTCATATTTAGTGTATATAACTAAACAAGCTGGTGCCGAGATTCCTCATTGTTGTGCAGTTTCCAGTGCTTCCCCGGCTCACACATACAAAGTATTACAGTGAGAAATATCCCCGGACACATGTGTCTGTATACGGACGTCTGTCTGTCAGGCATTAGCTTTTGGTAGCAGAACAGACACGCCACAGTATCTACCCTCATTATTGGCTCGGTAATGCAAATTCTCCTTCGAGAATCGTTGAATCGACCTCCCGTTCATCGAACATTGAGTTTCGAAACAACGTTCCGGAGCCGTGAGAGGCCGATTTGATTAGACGATGAATATCGGAGTTGTAATTTATTGGGTAATCACTAAATATTCGAGATAAATAATGTGGCATACGGCGTCCCGGGCGGAGAAGGGCACGGCCACCGGCGGCAGCTCGTCGCAGTCAGAGTCCACGTCGTCCGACATCTTGCGCCGCCGAGCTGGCTTCTCGCACTCACACGCCTGCCGTTCCGAGCAAATACTGGGCGGATACAACGTACAGGCATCGGCAACACAACCCGGTGAAGTGAACTTATAGTAAATACAATTGTATATAAACAGTCAGGCAACAGTGTTGTACAAGTTACGTTTGGTGTTGCCGTATTTCAAGTGAAAAATTTCCGTATTTCAGGGAAAAAGTACAAAAAGGGTCAATTAATATTAGTTTCGATTTTACGTATACTGTTTTCACCCCCTAGCACATAAAAAGGCTCTACAAAGAAATGTAACAATTACCGTCTTACTGTCTTAATATCACACACTCAAGCAAGGTCTCGTTGCATATTCTTCTTTATGAGAGTTCAAAGAAAATCTGTCGAAAGAGGTCACTCCAAGGTTTGTGAAGGGTAAAGGAACACGAGAATAGAACATTCAATGATCATTTTTGTTTGATGATTAGACTATAAAAACTAAGTTAGGTGACTCAATTGTAGTTTATTTGAACCACTTTAGAAGTCTGTGAATTGAACACATCTATGAAACTATAAATAACCTTAGGTTGACTGATAGAGATTAAGTCCATTATTATATCTTACTGATAAAACAGATTTTCTCTTTCTACAGTATTTTTTTACCTTATTTTACTACCTACTATTGTAAAAAATAAAGTAAATAAGGTACGGACGATTTTTGAACAGTAACTGTGCGTCTCATTACGGACAAATTCAATCAACAGTCATGGAGTGTTGTCATGAAAAGCGTAATTTTATTTATTACTTTTAGTTAGTCATTAAAATTTGGTGATGATTTAATGATTAACCCTAATTAATCTTCAATCATGATTGATTTTTTGTGTCAATATTCATTATATCTTTCATTAATCAAACTAAAATTTGCGCAGCACTGGTCGTGCTATAGGCGCTATTTAATGCGATTAATACGTAGAAAGAGAAGATAAATCTGTGGATTATTAATTATTATGTACTAGTTTTGATGACGTACAGATTAGTGCTGCCGCATTAGGGTACTCCCAAAATCTGCATTTTCTATTAATTCCCTTCAGTATATAATTTTGAAATGTATTTTGCTTTATTTCTTACGAATTCTATAAAATATAACATTAATATGTATAATGTAATAAGGATGTGCTACTAATATGGAAACACTTTTGTAATCTCAGACGTGTATTGATGCTGTTCTATTTTTATATTATCAGTAACACAGTTCATTTAGTACACATTGGTATTGTACTTATGAAATTGATGAACTAAAAATGTGATACGCAATTTTTCCCGTTTTCGGAAGTTTTAGTGTTTATATCGTAGAAAGATTAGTCTGTGGTTTATACAATAATATTATATTCTTCACGATTCCGCCTTCTAGTGTCTTGTACAGTGCTCGGCTTCCTCTTTGCTTTCACAAGCAACATGTTGTTTTTGTACAAATGATTTATTGTGTTGTTTTCAATGCGAATCGAAACGTAATTAAATGTACATTGTCAGTTCGTCTGATCAGTCGAGGTGTCGACAATCACCAAATGATATCGAAAAGGGAGTATAAAGTGAATGTTTTAGATTAGGTTTAGCCGGCAGTGTCGGTCCGGCGGTGATGCGAGCGGAGTGTAGAGCGATGGAGAGCGCGAGCCTGCTGGCGATGAAGGCGCGCCTGCTGGAGGCCATGAGCGAGCAGCTGGAGCTGGAGGTGGCGCACGCCGCGCCCCCCGCGCGCCTCTCCGCCCGCCTGCGTGCCGCGCTCGAGAGGTGAGCGGTCGCCTGCCTGCTGCCTGCTGCCCGCCGTGCACTGCCTGCATGCCACGCCTTCACACCCCTCAGCCTGCAGAGAGCACAATGCTGCTAGCACTATTGTACTGTGTTATTATGAATTTCATATTATTTGCATGATTGGAATTGTGTAATTATGTATAGTTTCTAATGTTGACTGATAGAATAAAGGCCATTTTTTTATTTTAAATGTGTATTGTGAAAAGTGTCTTGATGTGGGAGTCGGCCAAGGCCAGCAGATATTAAATATACAGCCCTGATGTATTCCTTTACCATTTATAATTTCTAAGAAAATGAAAAGTGCACCCACAGTTCTTATATAGGTAGGGTAAACATACCGGTTATCGGCCGTTTAAGCGACTTGTTGACTTCAGGGTAGATTTCTACCATGATGTTGTATTCCAAAACTTATGAAAAAAATAACACATCATCCTACAATACTCTAGTTTCCTAAAACTTTACGTTTAAGGATGTGTCAATGCTACATATTTAAATAAAAAATATTATTTGCAAAAATAGCAAAAATACCGGTTATCGGCCTTTTCACTCAGTTTTCGTCCACCAGTGAACTGATTATCGGCCGCCTAATTTATGACAGTAAAACGATTCGTATTTAATAGAGCTTAAGGTTTATATTACAATAAAAATAAAAAACATATTTTATATAGGAAAAAACAAATTTTACTGTCATAAACCCTTTAAAAATACTGTTAAGAGACGTACTGAATTCGTTATTGAAATAAAATAATTAAATCTAGAGTTTTAAATACTGAATGGTATCTTCTCCTTCCTCTTTCTTTATCTTCTTATTTGGTGTTGGTGCCTTTTTCTTGAGCTTTCTTTCAAGCTTTCGTTTCGTAATTTGGTTTAATCTGTCCCGTTTCGCTATGAGTTCCTTTGTTTCTGTGACGACATCAGGATATTTCAGATGTTTTTAAATGGATCCTCACCTTTAGGAGTTGCTGGTGTTCCTGGAGCTGATGCTATTTTTTTTTTTTTTTTTTTTTTTTTTGTTATCCTTTATTTGGAGCAATCTGTCCATAGAGACAATAAGCTTCATTTGTGTCATTATTGACTGTTGAGGTATGCGCCCAACGACGCATCCTTCTTATTATTCAGTTAAGTCTTGTGGCATCTTCCTTTTTAGTCTCCGCGGAGGCCCTCTTCTGGTCAGTTCTCTAACCTCTTCATTTGGATGTTGTAGGATTCTCTTTAGATATTTTTGGGCAGTATTTTTAACCTCCTCTTGTACCGTTGGTATCTCTAGGTCATGGTGCAGAGCATCGTTGGTGACATACCATGGAGCATCGGTGATCATCCTCAAGACTTTGGATTGGAATCGTTGTAGAATACTTAGATTGGTTTTCGAAGCTGTACCCCATAATTGGATGCCATATATCCATACTGGCTTTAATATAGTTTTATAAATCAATAATTTGTTTTCCAGGCTTAGTTTGGACCGCCTGCCCAGCATCCACTGGTATTTTCGTAGTATTATGCTAAGTTGTATTCTTTTTGAAAATATGTGTTTTTGCCAGGTAAGTCTTCGGTCAAGGTGTATTCCTAGGTATTTGGTATCATCCACCTGTGGTATTGGGTTACCATTCATAGTTACTTCTGGACAGGTTTGCCGCTTCAGAGTGAAAGTGATGTGGGCAGATTTTGTTTCATTAACTTTTATTCGCCATAGCTTTAACCATTTCTCCACATTGTTTAGATCGGTTTGTAACAACTGTGAAGCAAGTTGTGGATCTGTATGTGAAGTTAGGATGGCTGTATCATCCGCATATGTGGCTACTGTTGAGGACTTGTTCACAGGTAGATCTGCTGTAAACAACAGGTATAGCACTGGACCCAAAACGCTTCCTTGTGGTACCCCGGACTTGATAATGTTGAGGGGTGTAGTATCTTCACATATTTTAACAATGAAATATCTTTGTGTGAGATATGATCTTATCATGGTGTAATAGTTATCCGGTAGTAATGTTTTAATCTTGTATAGCAAGCCATCATGCCATACTCTATCGAATGCTTGAGTGACATCAAGTGTGTTATTACGACCAGCACTGTTATGTTTTCTTTTTCAATTCCTTTCTTGACAACATATATGTTTTTATACTCTTTAGGAGCTAGGACTTTCCCTGACTTAGGAGACAATGAAACACCAGTTTCATCAGCGTTTAGAATTCGACTTGGATAGTCTAGAATATCTAAAGCGTTTCGCTCAGCCAAGAATGCATGCAAGTCTGCTAACCCTTTTCGAATTGGACTTTCTCTGACAGCTTCTCGCACTTTCTGGCTCACGACTACTGATATTTGGATGGCGTTTGAGAAATCTTAGGTACCATCGTATGCCTGGTTTGCCACCTGGAAAACGATATGGTCAATGCCTAGTATTGCCTAGTTTTATTAGCAAGCTCAGCACAGCATCCAGAAGGTCATATATATTGATTGGGATTCCGGCTTTCGCCATCTCAATTATCCATTCAACTTTTTTCTTTTCTGAGCCAATTTTTCTCTTTTGATCAGGAACACGACCGGAAAGCCTGTCCTGTATAGTGGATCTAGGGACTCCGTACTACCGCCATGCTTCTCTTTTGCCCCAAATTTTGTCGCGCATATCTGAAAGTGCACTCGACAGTGCTCCTTCAGTAAACGTCTTAGGCACCATCTGCTACCACCCCGTGGGGTCCCTGAGGCGGGCCACTCCCTAGACTTGTGGCTCCCTCATACAGGCTCTAGATGGAGTGGCATCAGTAGGTTGCGGAACCTCGTTCCAGGGGGGTTTCGCAACTGAGGCGGGCTTGCGGTGTGGATAAGGAGACACCGCAGCCGAAGGTGCGGGGCCACGGTAGGAGAGAAGTATCGGTATAACGTTGCGCCGCTCTTCGTACCTGCCGTGGCCTCAACGGGGACGACACCGTTATATGGCGGACGCGGTGGGGCCGCAAGGAGAAGGGAGTGGTACCACAATCTACCACTCTCCCTTTTCTCTGCGACCGTAGTAGAACACGGCCACGAACCTGACCCGTTGCAGGGGATCAAGGACGCCGGACCGGGGTTGTCCGGCGTTCATGACACTCACGGTACCCGAGGTGGTTCCAGTGCACCACGTGCGCTGCAAGGGGAGTCATCCCCTGAGGAGGTCTTCGCAGGCACTATCAGCCGCTCTTTTCTTGGAAGGCCAGAATCAGGTGTCATTTTTACCAATTTTCGGCCACTCTTTATTTCAATTGGCCGGAAAAAGGTTTTGTTTTTACTGGTTATCGGCCGCTAAAAACATCCGTATTTCGAAGGTAATATCTTTGAAAATACGTAATATACTGGCGGCCGGAATCTAGTTGTAAAATCACAAAATGCTAACTGTACACATTTATAATTGACTTTATGTTGGTGAATTTAAGGCTGGCAAAATAAAAGCAAAGAAAAATGTTGAGAATAAACCGATTTTGCGACCACCTGGCCGGAAAGTAGATTTCAAAAGAAATCGTTAACGTATTGTCCGACCACAAGAAAAATTACAAATTATGAAAAGAATGGTGAGTTTGGGCACCTAAATATTGAAATTAAACATACAATAATACATACAAACCAAATCAATCACCAATTAACTAACAGCAACCCTTAAAAACTTACATTTGAAAGTCAATCCATGTGCTATTTTTTTTGCTAAATTTGACAAGAGTCTGCACACCAAATTTTGAAATGGCGACTGAGGGATCAGTTCGCTATTTATGAGTTCACAATTTTGAATTATGAACCGTGAAGATTGTCTGAATCGAATGGCGCGAAATTAAAAAGGAGATATCTCCGTCACTGTCTATTATTCAAAATAATGTGCGAAGTGGCCGAAAAGGGGTAGTGGCCGGTAAACCGGTGAGTTTACTATTTATTTCAGCAGACTAACGTACACACATTCTGTTGGGTTGGCAGCTTCTCCGCGCACAGTATGGTGTCACATAGCATCCAGTAGCGAGGGAACACCTCTCATATACTGTCATAGCTAAACAGTTGGAACTTCTAAAAACTAATACCAACAACAAAAATAACTTATTTTGCCTAAGCACTGAGACTGATGCAATATTTATAATGCGAAAAAAAGAATTTATCTATTAGTTAACACGATTAGCAGATAAGTTGAAACCCCATTTTATCAGAAAAATGTTACCTCTTCTCTCCATTTATATCTTAAAATACATATCAGAAGAATAGAATATGCCTTTTTTGTCTGAAAACACATGCTTATATTTAAACCCAACGCACACAACAAAATAAAGCCAAACTTCCAGTTCCTGGATTAGACATTATTTTTGACAATAAAAAAAAAGATTAGACATTTTTCAGAAAGGTCTTATTAATATGCAAGCATCTGCCAGACGAGCAAGGCACTCAGCGCAGGGCTCGGTGCTTACCCCTGTTCCCATTTCTCATTTTGTGTATTATTATTAAATCTAGCTACAAATCTAATCTTAAAATTATGTACAATATGATAATTTTTTTTTATGAGCCTGTTGTGTCCCTCTGCTGGGCAAAGGCCTCCCTTCTCTCCTTCCAGTCAGCCGGGTCATCGGCTCGGTGGTTGAGTCCTTATAAAATTAACATAGATCATCACACCATGACCTCGAGGCCTAGTAGAGTTTGGCTCCCGTGTTGTGGTGGCCTTCACCAGGCGGTCATCCAGCATGCGGCACACGTGTGACATGCGACGTTATACGGTATGCAGATAATATGATCATGCATAAAATAATATTTAAAAATCATAAAGCTGACGGGCAGCGAGGCAAGGCCCAAGCTACCGGCAGTAGCAGGTACAAGAGTTACAGACTCCAAAATAGAAGACTTATTTAAAGACTGAATAAAAATAGTAAATAAGTTCACTTTCAAAGAAAAAACTAAACTTGAAAAGATCCTTATGGTTTGGGTTTCATATCTAAAAGGTAAGAACAGAACCCTATTACCAAGCCTCCGATGTTTGTCTGTCACCAGGCCGTATCTCAGAGATCGTAATTGCTAGGATGTTGAAATTTTCTGTCAGTCAGTTATGAAGAGTCCAAACTAAAGGCGTGCGAGCACGGCTCTGTCCGACAAGTTGTAAGTAATCCATACTAGAATCGTGCCTCGCGTGCGTGCGGCAGGCTGGCGCCGGGCGTGCGCGCCGAGCTCGTCGCGCGCACCCACGCCGGCGCCGCGCCGCTGCTGGTGGCGGCGCGGCGCGGCAACGCCGAGCTCGTCGAGTACCTGGTGCACGTGTGCGGCGCGCCGCTCGAGCAGCGCGGCCCGTTCGAGGGCCGCAGCGTCACGCCGCTGTGGGCCGCCGCCGCCGGCGGGCACCTGGCCGCCCTGCGCGCGCTGGCCGACGCCGGCGCCGCCCTGGACGCGCGCTGCGAGGACGGCGCCACGCCGCTGCTGGCGGCCGTGCAGCGCGCGCACGGCCGCGCCGCGCGCCTGCTGCTGGAGCGCGGCGCCTCGCCCGCCGCCGCCGACCACGCCGGCGTGGCCGGCCTCATGCTGGCCGCGCACGCGCCGCGCCTCGTGCGCCTGCTGCTGGCGCGCGGCGCGCCCGTGCACGCGCGCGACGTGCGCGGCCGCACGGCGCTGCACTACGCGGCGCGCGACCACCGCGCCGACGCCGTGCGCGAGCTGCTGGTGGCCGGCGCCGACGCGCGCGCGCGCTGCGCGCAGGGCGACGACGCGCTGCGCGCCGCGGCCGCGCGCGCCGCCGCCTCCGTGGTGCGCCTGCTGCTGGCGCACGACGTGCACTCGCCGCGCGAGCAGGCCGACGCGCTGGAGCTGCTGGGCGCGGCGCAGCTGGAGGAGCTGGAGGACGCGAGCTCGGCGCTGGCGTCGTGGCGGCGCGCCACCGCGCTGCGCGCCGCCGCCGGGCTGCGCAAGGCCCCGCGCGCGCCGTGCGCGGCGCTAGGCGGCGCCGTGGAGTGGCGCTCGGCGCCCGAGCTGGAGCGCCTGGCGCCGGACTTAGACGCGCTGCGCGCGCAGGCGCTGCTGGTGACGGAGCGCGTGCTGGGCGCGCAGCACGAGGACACGCTGTACCGCCTCATGTACCGGTGAGTGCGCGCGGCGCGGGCGGCGCGGGGCTCGGCTGACGCGCGCGCGTTGCAGGGGCGCGGCGGAGGCGGACGAGCGGCGCTACGCGCGCTGCGCCGAGCTGTGGCTGTGGGGGCTGCGCCTGCGCCTGGAGCGCGACACGCTGCTGCACGCGGACGCGGCGCACGCGGCCTGCGCGCTCGCGCGCGTGCTGCTGGCCGGGCCGGGCGCGCGCGGCGAGCGGCCGGCGCCGGACGCGGCGGAGCGCGCGCTGCTGCTCGTCCTGCGCCACGCGGCCGGTGAGTGTGAGCGGCCGAGCGCCGGCGCCGCGCGGCGCCCGCTCAGCGCTCGCTCGTGCCCGCAGAGGCGCGGCGCGCGCTGGCGCTGCGGCCGCGCTGCGCGGCGCAGTGCGCGGCGTGGGAGAGCGCGCTGCGCTGCGTGGCGCACCTGGCGGCGCTGGCGCCGGGCGGGGCGGCGCGCGCCGAGCTGGCGGCGCTGGTGCGCTCGGCGCCGCGCACGCTGCCCGAGCGCGACACGCTGCTGCACCTGGCGTGCTCGGGCGCCGCGCTGCACTCCGCCTACCTGGGCGGCGCGGCGGGCGGCTCGTGCGCGCCGCCGGGCGCGGCGCTGGCGCTGCTGGAGTGCGGCGCGGACGTGCGCGCGCGCAACGCGCGGGGGCGCACGGCGCTGCACGTGGCGGTGGCGGCCGGGCGCGCCGAGCTGGCGGGCGCGCTGCTGGCGGCGGGCGCGCACGCGTGCACGCCGGACGCGCGCGGCGCGGCGCCGCTGATGCTGGTGGCGCCGGCGCCGCTGGCGTGCGTGGCGGCGCGCGCGCTGGGCGCGTGGGGCGCGGAGCCGCGGCTGCCGCGCGCGCTGGCCGCCTTCCTGGACCTGCACCGCTACGTGCCCGACGAGCGCGACGGCCTGCAGCCGGAGTAGGAACATCGCGCGCCGATCGCAATCGTACCTCCTCTTACGTGTTTCAAATCACCATCTTTAAAAAAAACATCTACAAATATGAAACAGATCACAGTTGGTGGTTCTAAAAGGCTTCAAGTCAGAAATTACGCAGGTCCTTTCTGGAGTCCCTCAAGGTTCTCATCGGGGTCCCTTGCTGTTAGTGTTTATAAACGACTTACCTTCAATAGTTACATCGGAAGTTAAATTGTTCGCGGACGACCTCAAGCTATACAGACAAATCGGGAGTCCACTAGATGTTGATGACCTTCAATCCGATATTGATCGAGTTAGCTTGTGGTGTGATAGCAAGATGCGACTAAACGCCGCCAATTGTTTTTTTTATCAAATTTACACGAAAACAAGTGTTTTCCCGCCAATTATAACATTAACAAGGTACATTTGCAGGAAGTACATTCCATACGAGATTTGTGTGTTATAGTAGACTCGCAGTTAGACTTCAGGGAGCACACTGTGGGCATCACAAGTAAGGCTAGTAGGATGTGTGGTTTAGTTTCTCGCCAATCCAACACTTTCCGGAATAGGGATCTCTCCACTGTATTCAACAGTTTAGTGCATTCGTAGCATTCTCAGTACTGTTCGGTGGTATGGAACCCAGGTTACGAGAACCATTCTGAGCATATAGAAAGAGTACAAAAATGTTTCCTCTACCACCTGGCATTTATGGAAAATAAGTGTAAGACACTAAGGTCATACGAGTCGAGGTTAGGACATTATAATCTAAAGTGTTTAAAAACGAGGCGGGAGATAGCAGATGTTCAGTTGCTTTCCAAACTAATAAATGGGTATATCGATTGTCCGGACTTGTTAGCTAAGGTGAACTTTAGAGTACCGTTACCGCGAGCGAGTCAACTTTGGAAAAAAACATTTTCTCCTAAAGCTTGTCGTACAAATATGCTCGAATACTCTCCTGTGCGTCGTATGTGTAAAGCGTATGATAAACATTGCGTTAGACTGCGATTACACATTTTTCATGAAGGTTCTCTTTCCTCAATGAAATCAAAGTTAAATGAAATGTTTACATACAAGTTTTCCATACTTATAATGTATGCATGTAAGCCATAATATTCATTTACTGTAATTTAGAGTTTGATACTAATATTAAAATAAGGTACAGACCATTCAAAGGGTATATAATTATTTTGGTATAAACTTTATAATTTTAACTTAGTTTTTAGATAGGTTTTTCTCTGAATGTTTATATTCGTTTTGTGTATTAGGTATGGTCGATAGTTATTAAATATATTGATAAGTAAGCTAGGTTCACTGTTAAGGATTTATATAAATTGTAAATAGTTTTAGGTTTGTTATAGTGATATCTCTGTCTGTTTGTGAGACAAAGCACATGATGGCAGTACTAAACCGATGCGCGGTTCCTGTTTATGAAATATTCTATTTATACTATTTTAGTGAAACACGAATGCTATGCGCGGCTCTCATAACTCATGTCAGCTCACAGTGAAAGATATCGGCCTCAAAAGATATTAAACAAATAAAAGTTTATTGACGAAACTAGTAATGATAAAAATAAATTTTAACATAACTTAAGAATAATATTTACAAAGCATAGGTACTAAGTAAAAACGAAATTTTTGTAAACTAAAAAAAAATTACAAAACAAAAATGTTAAAGACAAAATGAAGCCACCCGTGGCCATCAGGCTTGCCGCAGAAGCAATGAAACACGTGAATTCAAAATACCGAACGCACAAAATATGTTTCGTTCAAATTATATAACCATTTGGTATTTAAAACCAAATGGTGAACATTATGATGTAATAGATCGAGCGTAAAGGAGAGTAGATTGGTAAAATTGTGTTATTTTTATATTTAATCTTTATACATAATTAGATATGACCTGTGAATGTTTAAAGAGTCTACCAAAATATGTCGTTATACAGATCGAGTTAAACAGTTAGAGCCCCCCTTAAATATTTATTTTCTCTACTTATAATATATTCTGTGAAAATTATGTGTGTTCCAGCTTCCGTTATACATAACAAAAAAATATACGAAAAAACACGTTAATTGTATGGGAGGACCCCCTATTCTAGTAGATACCTAATTGTTGTTATAGCGGCACGAGAAATACATAGGTATACTAGCTGACCCGGCAAACGTTGTTTTGCCTCATTAATTATTTTTATTCTAGTTTCTAGACAAATTCTAGTATAATTAAAATGTTACTTACTTATTATAAGGTGTATGGTATATGCGTGAAATGGGTATGGGGCGCCATGAACAAACGTTAAGGGAATATAAAAATAACAAACGTCAAAAAATATTATGTTCAAGTTTTTATAGTTTGTTACCTAAAATTACATATCAGATATTAATTTCGACAGGAACAATAACAAACAACATCAATATTTTAATGCTATAGCGTGAACCTTATCCATAGCACCAATTACCTCTTTTAAATGAGCATTATATTTAATACTGAGCTAATTGTTAAAATTTAAAATTGTTATAAAAACAAATAACTGACTCCAATACCATATCTATTTAATAGTGTATATTTTAACAAACATTAATTTGTTCTTCTTAGATGGCACCGACGCCAAGAACACAGGATAAATAAAAATTGAAAATAGCATTTTTTATAAGTAAATCAAATAAAGTCTTCGATGGTACTTATGTGTAGGCATATTTGTTCGACCCGCTTGAGCATAAAGATGTCCAAAGCAGAACAAATTACATAATATTTGTAGTGTCGTAAGCTATGAACCAAAACGTCCTAGGACCAATCGCGAGCGTAGCGTGCCGGACGCGAGCGCAGCGAGCTATGCGCGAGCGAAGCGAGCGCGAAATTTTTTAGCATAATATTTGTTCGAGCCGTTTGAGCATGAAGAAGTCCAAAGCAGAACAAATAACATAATATTTGTAGTGTCGTAAGCTATGGCCCAAAACGTCCTAGAACCAATCGCGAGCGAAGCGAGCTGAATGCGAGCGCAGCGAGCTATGCGCGAGCGAAGCGAGCGCGAACATTTTTAGCATATCTGTTTGAGCCGTTTGAGCATAAAGAAGTCCAAAGCAGAACCAATTACATAATATTTGTAGTGTCGTAAGCTATAACCCAAAACGTCATAGGACCAATCGCGAGCGCAGCGAGCTATGCGCGAGCGAAGCGAGCGCGAAAATTTTTAGCATAATATTCGTTCGAGCCGTTTGAGCATAAAGAAGCCCAAAGCAGAACAAATTACATAATATTTGTAGTGTCGTAAGTTATGGCCCAAAACGTCCTAGGACCAATCGCGAGCGAAGCGAGCTGAATGCGAGCGCAGCAAGCTATGCGCAAGCGAAGCGAGCGCGAAAATTTTTAGCATATTTGTTTGAGCCGTTTGAGCATAAAGAAATCCAAAGCAGAACAAATTAAATTTCAAAATATTTATAGTGTCATCATCATATTTGTTGAAAATTTTTTGCTCATACGTTCGGGGTCTAGTTTATTAGTACATCAAATTTTATAGCTTCTTCTACGTAAGAACTAAGTGATCAAGTTATGTTGTCGAGAGTTTTTCAAGCCCCTGCTTTAGTTTAACGTTTGTTTGTACTAAGAGGACCTACAATTTAAAGTATTATCCGATCCACAGTAGCGCACAGATGAAAATACATTTTTTTACAACGTCATGTGCAAGAGAGGTTATGCAATAAAGCGACTTACACGCGGGTGGAGCCGGGGGCGACAGCTAGTAGTTAATAAAAGAGTTACATTGATATAGCAAAATGATAATTGTTAACAATACTACTACTTACGATACATAAACAATAAGGAAGGTCGAAATTTGTGTAAACAGTGAGAGAAGTCTGTGAAGAAGAATTTTGTGAGTGAAACAGGAGACCGACTTCAGTCTATGGCATAGTATGGCATTTAACTCACCAGTAAAGTAAAGGCGCTTAAAATTTTAAGTATTTAAGATTGGTAATACTAAGCATATGTATATCAGGTAAAATTTTGTTAGTTATTTTCTTAAAAAACAAAAGAATTTTACTCGAAGTATAGTTAGACACTATATTTGATCTGTTATCAAGCGAGATGAAAAATGAATAAAATACTAAAATGGCCATAAAAAATAAGGAATGATGATAAAAAAGTAAAAAATTAGGGTTGTATATATTTTTTAATGCCACTTAATACAAAAAGAAAATAAAAACATTCGTCGAAAATGAAAAAAAAAATTTTTAAGGGTGATCAACCCTTATCACTTAGGGGTATAAAAAATAGATAGTAGCCGATTCTCTGACCAACTGAATACGTATATAAAATTTGGTAAAGATCAGTCAATCTGTCAATCAAATCAAAAAAATAGGGGTTGATGATAAAAAAGTAAAAATTTATGGTTGTATGTATCTTTTAATGCCACTTTATATATAGTTTAAATAAAAAAAAATAGTCGAAAAAATAAAAGAATATATTTAAGGGTGAACAACCCTTATCACTTTGGGGGTAAAAACGTTACACGTTGGCCGATTCTTATACTTACTGAATACGCATATGAAATTTGGTAAAGATCAGTCAATCCGTTTCGAAGGAGTACGGTAACAAACACTGTGACACGGAAATTTACTAATATGGCCATAAAAAAATAGGGGTTGATGATAAAAAAGTAAAAATTTAGGGTTGTATGTATTTCTTAATGCCACTTTCTATAAAATTCAAATAAAAAAAAATAGTCGAAAAAATAAAAAAATATATTTAAGGGTGAACAACCCTTATCACTTAGGGGTAAAAACGTTCCACGTTGGCCGATTTTCATACCTACTGAATACGCATATGAAATTTGGTAATGATCAGTCAAGCCGTTTCGGAGGAGTTCGGTAACAAACACTGTGACACGGAAATTTTATATATAAGATATATTGTGTGAAAGTTTCAGCTGGTGACAGACAGACAGCGGTGGCTTAGTAATAATGTAGACAAAAATATATACATAATAATTTATAAAAATATACCAAAAATATAGCTTTGTGTTGTTTAGTGCACGCTATATTATTTTAGGGACATGTTTGGGGTCAGACTCTAACTCGTAGGTGGCGGGGAAAATGTTAGGAATGAATGAGTATAGTAAGAAGAATTTAAAAAACAAAATTGTAAGTATATATTTATAACTAGCTGTTACCCGGCTTCGCCTGCGATAAGTATCTGCTCTATGTTATGTGTGGAGTTGCACTTGCTTAAGGGTGAAGGCAAACATCGTGAGGAAACCGACATATTCGAGGACCACAATATCCGAAGACGTGTGTCATCCGCTAACCTGCACTTGGCCAGCGTGGTGGGTTATGGTTTATATAACTCTCCTCGTGAGAGAAGGCCCTGAGTCCTAGCAGTGGTTGCTTTTGCTTTATGATGTTATAACCTCTTTTGCGGCGGTTATCCGAGGAAGTATCACACCATTGCCAGTCCGCCAAGCAGTAGTACAACAAAAGGTTCCATTCTACTAGAATGAATAAAAGCCCTCAATCAAATACTAAAAATATAGCAATAAAAAGAAGGGTTAATCAAAACTCTTATACTGGCAGCACTAACAAGATGGATGCCTCATTATCTATGACAATTGAAAACTGAGAAATTTATTCATTAATTAATAAGTTGATACCTATATACGATAATTACATGTGATTCCATCCTGTTTCTTTTTTAGACCCGCTGCATTTTTACAGGTAGGAACGACATAAGACGGCATAATTTAGTTAAATTGGTACAGCGTCGTACGTTCCGACGGTCACAGAGTGACTGATCGGTCGCGCGTCAAACTACTCTATTTAGGACTTAGGAGTAGTTTTAGTAGCTTCAATATTAGGCGCGCTCACGGTTTCTGGTTCTTTCTGTATTCTGAGCTTAGAGGATCTATAGATCGTCTAAGATTCTGAGTTTATTATATATGTTTTTTGTATTCACTGAACTGGTTCTTTGTTTTATTTTATAATTGTAAATAGTTCGCTTAATCTTTGTAGCATATAAGTCTAGTCATAATAATAGTTCTTATTTATTTATTCATATATATAAACATAAACCTACAGCATTCCAGCCAAACCGCCTATGTTTATTATATTATTAACTTAAAAACTAGTAAATGCACTTATTACAATTAACAAAACAGTAAAAAAAATATTAAATAATAAACAAGACAATAATAAAAAAAATGGTTGCCTGTAAAGTCGGTTTTACGGGCGAAGATTTTACGTGACAACGTCTGCCGCGTGCTGCGCGCGCGGCAGACCGATCCTAGTTGAGTGGGAGAGAGACGCAAGGCATTCGGCGGGCCTCTCTCTCGTTCGGTGACTCATCGTAACGTTACCGGGCGTTACACTTTTTCATAAGTGACTCCCAGCCGCAACCTAATATATCACGTCAAAAAATATAAATCCCATTCATCCTTCTTTCACTCATTCATCACCTTTCAACCACTTACAGACTGTTATTTTTTCTACATACTTTAGGGTAATTCTTTATTTCTTCTTACTTTAATTCTTCTTAGTATTGTAATTTATTTTAGTTTAATTTTCTACTAGTCTAAGTGATACGTGTGTACATCTGTAAGTGTCATTTATGTAAATAAACGAATTTGATTTGAATTTGAATATTTTGTCTATGGTATAGATATATGGAGCGACGACGGTCTGCCTCCATCTAGCAAAGGGATATGACATGACCCCCGGACAGATGTTGTGTCCGGAGACGGCCGTCCACAGGTCATGTATTGTATTATACAGTAGCTTGGACCAGTCGTACGCGCGTTGAAAATACCGTTTGCGCGATTCAGGATAAGTGCTCTGATTGGTAGCGGGCGAAGAAGTGCGACAGAGACGCCACAGATAACAACAACATACAATTATAAAAAATGTAAATTAAGTTAAACATGACCGAATGCTCATGAGCATTGATGAACCCGAGTACTTTGGAGCGTTGCAACAACAGCATTTAAAAAAAGGGTTTTTTTTTTCTAAATATCAACACAACAACAAACAATATTGGTTTATTGAATTTTGGCGGGAAGTCGACGAGTACGTTTTTGTTAAGTATTGTGGCGCAATGATAACGTCGTTACAGCAGACAAAAAGAAAAATTGTAAAATCTTCAGCAAACAATGAAGGTTACTAAATCTTTCAAAAGCCCTTATACAAGAGCTACTCCCCGAAAATCACAGGGCGACTGCGTGATTTACGTTGAATCCACAGAACAAGAAAAAGTTGGCAATAAAAACCCCATAATATTGACAAATTTATTCACTGAAAACGTTAAAGGCATTATAGGTATCCACCTTATAAATGCTTATAAGGTTGGCGTCACTTTCAGAAATCCAACTCCAGCTAACAGTTTTTTGAAGATGGATGGTTTCCTGAGCAGATATAAGTTGAAAGCTTTCAATCCTGCTTACATGACTGAAGTAATTGGGGTCATCAGGCATGTTCCGCCGACAATGTCTAATGAAGAAATTTACAAAAATATAACATGTGATGCTGACGTTGTCTCAATAAAACGCTTTATGGGAAAAGTAGACTGACAGCTACCACATTACCTCAGCATGTGTACCTACATCAAGCTATTCAGATACCAGCTACATAAATACTTTCCACCACTCATGCAATGCTACCGGCGCCTTCGATTCAACCACTCAGCTAAGAACTGCAGAGTAGAGGAGATGTGTGGATCCTGTGCAGGACACCACTCCCACAAGGAATGTGATGTAGAAGAGATAATGTGTGTCGATTGTTCTGGCCCTCAGCTTGCCGAATCGAAAGACTGACCTGTTCAGCAGAAAAAGTTAGAAGAGAAGAAAATTAAACAACAACAAAATAAGTGTTATGCCAATGCGGTAAGTATGCCACAAATATCTGATAGTACCTCCTTCCCAGCTCTAACACCAAAGCTGAGACAAAACACCCTCCAAGAACTCAATGCCAAAGAAATAGTTGATAATGATGTAATTATAAATGCCCTTGTGAAGTCCGGTATTGCCCTTGCTAATAGCAAGAATGAACCCATTACAAATAAAAGAATTAATAAAATTTTATTGTTTAATTTAATTTAAATATATGGACATATTTAATATACATATACTTAGCTCAAAATAATATTCAAAGTTTACTTAATAAAAAAACACTATTGTTAAAATTTTTAACTGATCAATGTGGCGGCCAAATAACTCTCAATCCTGTTTCACTTGTCCTCAAGCATAACACGGATGACACGTTAGATTGTAGGTCCTAACTGTAAGTCTCAGTACAAGCAGTCGTCAAGCCATGGCTTACTAAAAATATCGACACCAGAGTTTGGCCAATTAGCTCATGAAGAAGCTATAAAATAGACAGTCCCTTTCATTACCTGCAAATGCTACTTTAGCAAATAGGTCTGCGGATGTTGTGGCTCACAGCCTCTGGCAGCACATATTATAATGGCGGTGCAAGCGGGAACACTTCGTACAAAGCACAAGTTCGGTCCGGCACGGAGCACTGCGCGCACCTTGTGATGGATCACCAGGTGGAGGCGATGGAATCCTGGAGTCCAGTGGATGTCAGCAGTGTGACGGTATGTGTGCTGCTTATCCTAACTCGTAACCTTACCTTTTGCATAATGTGTGTTGTGAGGGGCTCGTATTCCGAGCTAGCACCACATTCAAGGTTCCACATCCAACTTTTTTTTCAAACACGGCTGGTTAGCCCCATACTAAACCATTTCTAGTTTGTATTATGGTTGCTAACACAGCTGATATACTACATATCCTACATACATATACCTACTTTACGAGGGTGAATCAAAAAATTCTTGGAATCAATATTAAAAAATGCAAAGATTTATATAATAATAATATTTTTTTTTTCTACATAATCCCTCCAATGCAATGCATTTAGAATAACGCGTTAACTTCCTTATTCCTTGTGAAAAAAAATTATTTTCTTGACTCTCGAAAAAGTCCTCTTCGGCAGCTATAACCGCGTCATTATCGTGAAATTTTGTTCCACGAATTTCCTCTTTTAATTTTGGAAATAAGTGAAAATCACTTGGGGCTAAGTCCGGAGAATATGGTGGGTGGTCAAGGAGATTGAAGCCAGCACAGTGGATTGCGTTGAGCGCAACTTCCGATCGATGAGCAGGAGCGTTATCTTGAAGGAACAACACGCCCAACGACAGTTTTCCACGACGTTTTTCTTTAATCGCTTCACGCACTTTCGGGATTAAATTTGCATAATAGGGTCCAGTAATCGTCTGGCCTTTTGGCATGTAATCAATAAAAAGGATTCCTTCACTATCCCAGAACACAGAGGCCATAACTTTGCCAGCGGTAGGAGCAACTCGAAATTTCTTAATGGATGGAGAGGATGGTCGTTTCCAAGACATGCTTTGTCTTTTAGTTTCAGGATCAAAATGGTGGACCCACGTTTCATCCATGGTGACAAGACGACGGCAAAAATTATCCGAATCACGCTGGAACATTTCGAGATTATGCTTGGAAATTTCCAAACGTCGCATTTTGTTTTCGTTGGTTAACATTCGTGGCACCCATCTTGCAGACACTTTTTTGAACCCCAGTGAATCAATTAAAATAGATTGAACGCTACCAAAAGATATCTTTAGGATCTCAGCTATATGTTTTATAGTTATTCTTCTGTCTTCCAAAACCAGATTCTCAACCTTTTTGACATTTTCTTCTGTAACGGAGGTTGAAGGCCGCCCAGAACGCGGGTCATCTTTACAGCTTGATCTACCTCTTTTAAATTCAGCCACCCAGTACGCAACCGTAGAATAGGGTACAGCATCACCCCCTAATGTCTGCTAAATGTCCAAAAAAATTTCCTTCGTAGAATTTTTTTTCAAACTGAGATATTTTATCACCGCACGTAACTCACTTTTAGCCATAATTTTAACTTTTTAGCAACTCGTTGCACAAAAAAATTTATTACATGCGAACGAACTGACAAAAACAAGTGACAGTCTGCATAAATATGGTGTGACTCTTTAATTTTAATATCGAACTTGATCCAAAAAAGTTTCTTATATATGCACTTCTAAGAACTTTTTGATTCACCCTCGTATGCTTTTCGTGCTGAAAACAATTTCAATTTAATTTTAAATGTATTATCGGAAGTTGCATTTCTTACATATTCTGGCAGGTGGTTATAGAACTTTGCTCCACCTACATACACCGATTTAGAAGATTTGACGAGGCTGTGAGCAGTAACTGTGACTGTATTATTGTTGCTATCCAGTGTTTCATAAATGGGCTATTGAATTGATTGCTTATGACTTGAGGTATGGTATTGGAACTATTTCTAATTCTACTTAAAATTGAAAATATGCGTATACGTAAAATTGCATGAAAAACAATCAACTCGTGCATCGGCAAACATGCCAGAAGCGCTACAATATCGAGGCAGTCCTACCATCATTCGGAAAATATTGTTATATTGGACGCGAACATGGACCTTACCACAGGTAATGATTCGGTTTAAAATACCTTCATTATTGTGCCGGTTTAGTAATGTAACGCAGCAGTCGACGCGCGTTTGCCGGTTTGCTTCAGTCAATTCGTGAGGTACCCACCTTTCAAGCTTTTTAATCTTCCCAATTTGCTTCAAGTGAATTAAAACAGTTTTATCACTAACATCGCAGCCTGCAGCTAACTCGGACGTGGTTTGCGATGGGTCCGCTTCCACAATAGCCTTCAACTCTTCATTATCAACTTGAGTCTCAGGCCGTCCACGGGGCTTGTTCTGCAGGTCGAAATTTCTAGAACGAAAACGTTGGGACCAAAAACGAACTGTGTTTTTTTTTTGCAACACGACCGCCATACACATCATTCACCCTTCGAGTTGTTTCCGCAGCACTAGTGCCACGGCGGAACTCGTACTCGTAAATAATGCGATATTTTAAGTTTTCCATTTTGTAAAATGAGTGACGCAAACAGAAAAAAAAACAAATGAATGACGATCATCGAAGCACAAATACATGAGTCTATAGCTGTACAAATTTGAATTTGGAATTCCTTACCAAAGAGGAGAAATTTGTGATTAAAGTGACCAGTACGAAAAACGCTAATTTCATATGTAAGGACCTAATATTTAACACCCCGATCGACAGCCATAAATTTAGTTCATCACAAAGATGTTGATGGCCGTGCCGGAAATCGAACCCAGGACCTTCCGGTTGGCAGTCCGGCACGGTAACCGTTCAGCCAACCGATAGACCGTAGCCGAATTCTACCACCATATTCCGAAAAATGACGATGTATTTCTTTTTCCTGAGTCGAAATAAATACAGAAAAATCGGTAAAGAGACTTTATTAATTAAAAACTTCAAAAATATAATGACTAATTAATCACCCGGGAAAATCACAAAGAGAGGGATCAAAGTGCTGCGCGCGCGCAGCGGGCACTACGGTCACAGCGGACGAGACGGGGCGAGGTGCGCGGGGGCGCTGCGGGCACTACGGTCACAGCGGACGAGACGGGGCGAGGTGTGCGGGGGCTCCGCTCGCACGCTCTGCTATATTATTGTCTAGGGGGCCTCGGCGCGCGTGCGGTAGCGCGGCGGCGGCACGCGCGCGCCCGCCGCCGCCGTGGCCAGCGCCTCGCCGCGCTCCAGCGACCACTGCCGGCGCAGCGCGCCCCCGCGCCGGTAGCGCGCGCGCTCCGCCGACGCCGCCGACACCGGCCGCGCCGGCGCCTCCGCGGGCTCGGGCGCCGGCGCCGGCCGCGGCGGCTCCGGCGGCGCGCACTGCGGCTCGTCGTCCGCTTCCAGCAGCGCCTCGGACCTGCGGAGCGAGGGCCGTGAAGCGCGCGGCCGCACGCCGGCTCGCGGCGCGCGGTACTCACGGCAGCGGCGGCGGCGTCGGCAGAGGCTCGTCGAAGCCGTCCTTGCCGAGCAGCCAGTAGGTGTGCATGGCGCCCTTGCCCTTGACGAGCACGCGGCCGCGCGCGCGCAGGCGGTACCCGCCGGCCGCCGCCAGCCGCGCCGCCGTGGCCGCCGACAGCTGGATGCGCCACGCCGCGCCCGTCGACTCCATGCGGCTGGCCGTGTTCACGGTGTCGCCGAACAGGCAGTAGCGCGGCATGGTGAGGCCGACGACGGCGGCGCACGCGGGCCCCGAGTGCACGCCGGAGCGCAGGTGCAGCGGCGTGTCGGGCAGGTGGCGCACGCGGAAGCGGCCCGCCAGGTGCAGCAGGTGCAGCGCCATGGTGGCCACGGCCTGCGCGTGGTCGCCGGGCGCGCCGCCGGCCGCCGGCAGCCCGCCCACCACCATGTACGCGTCGCCGATGGTCTCCACCTTGTACACGGCGTGGCGCTGGATGGCGGCGTCGAACGTGGAGTACAGGTCGTTGAGCAGGTCCACCACCTGCACCGGCGTGGAGCGCGCCGCCAGCGCCGTGAAGCCCACGATGTCGCTGAAGTACACCGACACCTCGGCGAACTCCTCGGGCTCCACGCGCTGCCCCAGCAGCAGGCGCTCCGCCACCGCCCTGCAAGCCGCGCCGTCAGCCCGCGCGCCGCGCCCCGCGCCCCGCGCCCCGCGCGCCGCGCCCCGCACTCACCGAGGCAGCATCCGGTTCAGCAGCTGCTCCGTCTTCTTCTTCTCCGCGTCGAGCTGCTCCGTCCTCTCCCTCACCAGCTCCTCCAGGTTGGTGCTGTATTTCTCCAGCATCTCGAACATGGAGTCGACGATGTTGACTTTCCTGCAAACGAGGCGCAGTGAGCGCGCGAGCGGCGCGGGCGGCGGGCGGGCGGGGTGGGGCGCACCGGCCGCGGTGCAGGAGCCGGAACAGGTCGTGGACGCGCTGGAAGTCGGGGCGCTGATCGGGCGCCTCGCTCCAGCACTGGCGCATGAGGCTCACGGCGTCGGGCGGCGCCGCGCCCATCGACACCGAGGGCCGGATCAGCGGCGGCGGCCGGCGCAGCTTCTCCACGATCTCTGCAACGGAGCGCGCGTGAGGGCCGGTCGCGCCCGCGCCCCTCCCCCGCGGCCCTCCCCCGCGGCGCGCGCTCACCGTCCGGCGACAGCGGCAGCATGCAGTAGGGCTCGCCGCGCACGATGACCTCCTGCATGACGATGGCGAAGGAGTACACGTCCCCGGGCTGCGAGCCGCGCGCGCGCGCCGCCTCGTCCCGCAGCAGCTCGGGCGCCGTCCACAGCAGCTCCCGCGCGGGCGGCGCCGGCGCGGCCGCCGCCTGCGCGCGCGTCAGCGCCCCCAGCCCGTAGTCCGCCACGCGCAGCACCCAGCGCGCGTCCACCAGGCACGCGCGCGACGACAGCCGGCCGTGCACGCGCAGCGCGCCGGCGTGCAGGTGCCGCATGCCGCGCACCAGGTCCGTCAGCAGCGACAGCCGGAAGGTCCAGTCCAGCTCGATGTCGTCCGCGACCAGCACGTCCTCCAGCGAGCCGCGGCCGCACACCTCCCACACCAGCGCCGGGCCCGCGCCGCCCGCCAGGTACCCTGCGCACCCGCTCGCTCACGGCTCCGCCCGCCCGCCCCCGCGGCCGTCCGGCACTCACCTATGAAGGGGTTGAGGTTGTCGTGCCTCAGGCTGCGCATGAGCGCCAGCACGTCGAGCGCCTGCCGCCGCAGCGCGGGCTCGCCGCCCCCGGCGCCGGGCCACGGCCGCAGCAGCACCGGCTCGCCCTGCAAGCGGTGAGCGTGGCAGCGGGCGCGGCGCGGGGTGCGCGGGGGCGGCGCGGCGCGCACCTTGTAGCGCACGCGGCGGTCGGGCGCCAGGCGGTTGACGCTGCAGGTGGACGAGGGCGCGGAAGGCGCCGGCAGGTCGGCGCGCGCCGGCGCCGGTCCGCCCAGCTCGTGCAGGCCCTGCAGCCAGCACGACAGCATGCTCTCCATGCCCTCGCCCACGCGCCGCCGCTCCTCCATAGGGAACGAGAAGTCGGCCGGAGACAGCAGCACGCCGGCCCCGCGCCGCCGCCCGCTCGCCGCCAGCCGGCGCGCCGCCAGCGCCGCCGCGGCCAGCGCCAGCAGCGCCACCAGAGCGACGAGCGCGAGGCTCACCGGCGCGGCCCGCCCGGGGGGCGGCGCGGGCCGCTCCGGGTCCAGCGTGGCGTTGTGCGCGCGCACCCGCGCGTGCCAGCCGGGCGCGCCGAGCGGCGCCGGCGCCGAGGCGACTCGCAGGCGCGCCGCCAGCCCCCAGCGGCCCGCGGCCGCGCGCCGGTACACGTAGAAGTCGTGTTCTGGCGCGCCAGCCGGCGGGCGCGCCGCGGCCAGCGCGCGCTCGTACAGGCCGGGCTGCGCGTCGCGCTCGCCGCGCAGGGCGGTGTCGCTGAGCACGAGCACGTCGCGCGCCGGGAACCTCTCCGCCAGGCACGCCAGCAGCGCTCCCTCGGCGCCGGCCTCCGCCGCGCTCGCTCGCCTTCTGCACTCGATGGAAACAAATGTTATGGCGGGCTATTTTGATGATAGTACAAAGGTTTTCGATTTAAGTCGAGAGATCGAGCGAGGCTCGCTCCGTACCGTCGGACCGGACGCGAAAGATTCGATCGTTCGTCATCCGTCGCCTCGCCCCGGGGGTCTCCCTCGGCCTCCGGCGGCTCCTCCTCGACTTCCAGGTTCAGCACCAGCAGCGCCGGCTCCGGGGCCGCCGGCGCGGCCGGAGGCGCCGCGTCGCACGCGCACACGATCGTCACTGTAAGGCGGCGGCGTTAGGTCGGGCCGGCGGCGGGGTCCCGGCGGCGGCGCGCGCTCACCGTCCGGCGGCAGCTCCGGGCGCAGCTCGGCGGCGGCCGCCAGCTCGCCCTGCGCCGCGCTGCACTCGGGGCCGCGCGGCGCCAGCAGCGCGCGCCGCCAGCCGCGCCGCGCGGCCAGCCAGGCGGCGGCGGCGGCGCGCGCGGCGCCCAGCGCGCACGCGTCGGGGGCGCGCACGGCCAGCGCGCCGGCCGCCGCCGCCAGCGCGCGGCACACGCGCGCGCCGGGCCAGCCCACCAGCGCCACGCCGCCGCCGCCGCTCATGGTGCGCAGCGCCTCGCGCGCCACCGCCTGCCGCCAGCCGCGCCCGCACGTGTCTGCGGAAGGGCGGCGTGAGCGGCGCGGGGCGGGCGGCGCGGGGAGCGGGCGGGCGCTCACCGCGGTAGGGCAGCAGGCGCAGGGCGCGCGGGGCGGGCGAGAGCGGCGCGAGCGCGGCGGGGTCCCGCGCGCGGCACGCGGCGCGCAGCACGAGCAGCGCGGGCGGCGGCAGCGCGCCGGCCAGCAGCGGCAGCAGCAGCAGCGCGCGCATGCCGCCCGCCGCGCCGCGCCACCTGCGGCACGCCGCGCGTCACACTCCTCCTCACACCGCTCCGGACATTATTTAGTGCTTCAATAATTATGCGACCGCGTGTTGGTCGCTTTTCACATCACTTGTTGTTGAAACTACAAACCTGTAATAGACTTAAACTTTTCTATAGTGTCCTATTCCTGTGCCAATTTTAAATAGGCATTACATTGCTAAGATATCAAACTACTGAGATCTACTTAACCCCTGTTTTAGCTTTTCTTTAACGATGCGACAGATTAAATCGTTTTCTCCAAGACATTATTTTAATTTAAATAATATAAAATAGTTTCTTTTTAATTAGAATACGTTACAACACGACCACACTTTCCATCGAACAGCAACTAAACTGACTGTGTTCTTTATTTTTTATTATTGTAGACCAAAAAATATACTCTTACCCTCAGAATACAGAAAGAACCAGAAACCGTGAGCGCGCCTAAAACTGAGGCTACTAAAACTACTCCAAAATGGAGTAGTTTGACGCGCGACCGATCAGTCACTCTGTGACCGTCGGGACGTACGACGCTGTACCAATTTAATTAAATTATGCCGTCTTATGTCGTTCCTACCTATAAAATGCAGCGGGTCTATAAAAGAAACAGGATGGGATCACATTTCACGTGTAAGTATCGTATTTAGGTATCAACTTTGAATAAATTTCTATGTTTTCAATTGTCATAGATAATGAGGCATCCATCTTGTTAGTGTTGCCAGTATAAGAGTTTTGATTTACCCTTCTTTTTATTACCTCTTGAGGGCTTTTATTCATTGTAGAATATTAATAATTAATTTAATATAAAATAACCGACTTGAAAAAAGAAAGTATAAAACATCAGAGCAGCCTGTGTGTACATAACCAAATAGTCCTATTAAATAGTATGTTAGTATCTATGAAAAATACCTAGACATAAGATTTCATCATTTATCTAAATTTAAATTTTTGTTACTAAGTTCAAATTCTAAGAGACAATATTATAAAAAGCTTACTAAGCAAAAAGGAAATTAAATGTATTTTTTACTAAAGCGTTATTTTTTTCTAAAGCGTTTTATTAAACTCAATAAATCTATCAATTTCTTGAGACAATGAGGTAGGTACATAATTATAATAAAGATTAGGACAATTTTTATTCTATTAGTATCTCACCTCCTGGACTCCCAAATTTTACCCTAAAAACGGGCACATAATGCCTGAGCTAGAACATTACGCGGGTGGGAAGTGACGCGGGCGGGGGGCATTGTTTTGATTTTTGGACACAGCGTGTAGCTCGCAAATACACATGAACGCGGCTTCTGGTACTTTCTGTATTCTAAACTCTTACCACTATGTGAACTATATACTTAAATACCAATTCTAAAATATTTAATTTGATAAACACAAGACTTACATATTAAACTCTCAACCCTTATTATTAGACCATTACCCCTTAATACACCCCTGGCAAATGTTTTCATTATTTAGTATTTTACCGATTTAATAATTAAACTTCCATTATAACTTTCAAGACTTTACCTTGATAAATAAATGACTTTCCTTACCAATTTTTCATCCCCATAATAAACCCTTAGTTCACCCCTGGCATAAAAATTTGATACCATTATTTCAATTTTTTCATAAACTATACATAGTCTAGTCATCAAGTTCATAAACGTGTTAAATAGACATAAAGCTCCTAAAAATAAATACCATAGCTAATTCGATTCGGAATGACATCTAGAAAAATGTTTTTTAAGGGTATTTTAGCTCATAAAAAATTGCGATTGTTATTAACATTCATTCATTCATTCAATATTTAAGAGCTGGGCTCTTGTCTGTGGAGTTTTTTCCAGGTAGTTCTGTCTTCGGCCAAATCCTTGACCTCCCTATACGACATGACTTTCGCCTTTTCCTTAATTTGGTCTAAATATGATCTTCTAGGTCTTCCTCTTCCTCTCCTGGCTTCTATCTTTCCTTCTACGATATTTTTAATGAAATTGTCATGTCGTATAAGGTTGCCAACCATCTTTCCTCTTCTGTTGTCTATTGTATTTATTATGGTTCTTGGTTCTTGTACTAGGCAGAGTACCTCTTCATTCGTTTTCTTTTCTTTCTTTGTTATTAACAAAATAAGAAAAAAAAAATTTTGTTTTTCGTTAATAACTTTTAAAATAATGATATTTAAGGAATTTTGAAAAAAGAACATGAAAGAGGAGAAAATTTCCAATAAAAAAGTTCTGACTCCCGGAACTCTATCTATATTATTTACTAGAGATTGCCCGCGGCTCCGCCCGCGTGTGGGTCGCTTTTTGCGTAACCTGTGGAAAAAATCTATTGAATCCTATTCCCATGCTAATTTTATATAAACACTACATTGCTACGATAGCAAAATAAGCCGCATCTGTCTTTCCTCATTCTATTCCTGAGATCTAGTTAACCTCTGTTTTAGCTATTTTGGTGGTGATGCTACAGATTAGATCGTTTTCTCCAAGCCATTATTTTATTATAAATAATA
The DNA here is from genome assembly GCA_035578125.1 of Mellilla xanthometata. Taxonomy (NCBI): domain Eukaryota; kingdom Metazoa; phylum Arthropoda; class Insecta; order Lepidoptera; family Geometridae; genus Mellilla; species Mellilla xanthometata. Next base: position 156,846 of record JAPUBQ010000020.1, read on the forward strand.
AGAATACGTGAATCATACCACTAAGTAAACCACATACTTAAATTCCAATTCATAAGTATTTAATTTCAAACACACAAAACTTTCCATTTGAACTTTAAACCCCAATGGCATACCTTAATTCACTCCTAGCAAATATCATTACAAATTTATTTTAACCACCATATAAACTTTGTAGTTCCAATAACCAAAACAACGTTCAAGACTGTTAAATTGATAAATAAAAAAAAATCCAAACAAACTTTCACCCCCCTCCCCCCTATAAACCCTTATTTAACCCCTGGCAAAAAAAAACTTGATTTTACATAAACTATACATATTCCAAATTTCATTGCTAGAAGTTCAAAAACATAGAAGTTTCATACAAACTGTTTTACCCCCTTCCACCCTCTCAGGGGTGGAATTTCCAAAAATCCGTTCTTAGTACACGTTTAAATACTAAAATATATACACACTCCAAATTTTACACCTCTAAGTTCAAAAACACAAAACTTTCATTTTTAACTTTCAACCCCAATGGCATCCCCCTTAATGCACCCCTGGCAAAAAAAATATAATTTTAATTTAACCATTTAATAATCTATTACCATGACAACTTTCAAGACTTTAATGTGATAAATAAAGAATTTTCCATACAAACTTTCACCCCCCATTACAAACCCTTAGTTCACCCCTGGCAAAAATACTTGATACCATTATTTTTAATTTTACATAAACTATACATATTCCAAATTTCATTGCTGGAAGTTTAAAAACAAAGAAGTTTCATACAAACTGTTTTACCCCCTTTCACCCCCTTAGGGGTGGAATTTCCAAAAATCCGTTCTTAGTACGCGTCTTCATACTAAAACAAATACACCCTTCAAATTTCACAACCCTAGGACCAGCCGTTTGGGCTCTGCGTTGTCTATAGATGAATGAATGAATGAATGAATAGGTCAGGACAAAGAGTCTTATAGTATAGATAAAAAAAAAATAACGCTGAAAATAAAGCTCCGCGAGGGCGTTACGGCATAGGCGCGTTGCCTAAAAAGCCAATATATTAACTTAAATATATTTTTTTTAAATATTAAATAACTATTTCAAAATTTGAATAAATTATAGTGTAATCTAGACACTTGAACGAAAAAAACCTCGGAGAAAAATATTTTTTTTGTCCATTTTTCAAAAAGTTACACCATTGTTAATTAACAATTTTTTTTCCAATCTCTGTTTTTATAAATTACGGTATAAAAGTTTAAATAATTGGTCTAAAAATATTTCGCTTCGTGGAGCTCTTTTTGTTTAGGTACTTAATAAAGTTATGCAAAAAAAATTATTCAAGTTAATTATTTTGGTAATTATGATTTTTTTTAACTAACTAAAAATGAAATTTCTAAAAAATTTTACAATTTTTTATTTTGTAATATATTATAATTGCTATTTTCGCACCTGATATAGGTATTAATTGATATTGGCAAAAAAAAAAAATTCAAAATTCCTTAAATATCATTATTTTAAAAGTTATTAACGAAAAACTTAATACCTTTTTTCTTTCTTATTTTGTTAATAACAATCGCAATTTTTTATGTGCTAAAAAACCCTTAAAAAACATTTTTCTAGATGTCATTCCGCATCGAATGAGCTATGGGACATATTTTTAGGAGCTTTATGTCTATTTAACTCGTTTTTGAACTTGTTGACTAGACTAACATACCTATTCCAAATTTCATTGCTAGAATTTCAAAAACAAAGATGTTTTATTACAAACATTTTTACCCTATGTTACACTCTTTTTAGGGTGAAATTTCCAAATATGCGGTCTTAGTACACGTCTAAGTAGTACAAAAAAATACACCCTCCAAATTTCACACCCCCTAATTTAAAAAAACACTACATTTTTATTTTGAACTTTCAACCCCAATGGTATTACCCCCCTTAATGCACCCTTCGCGAAAGTTTTCATAATTTTATTTTAACCATTTAATAATCTACTACCTTAATGATTTTCATGACTTTAACTCGATAAGTAAAGAATATTTCATACAACTTTCACCCCTATTACAAACCCTTAGTTCACCCTTGGTACCATTATTTTTAATTTTACATAAACTATACATATTCTAATTTTCATTGCTAGAAGTTCAAAAACAAAGAATTTCATACAAACTGTTTTACCCCCTTTCACTCCCTTAGGGATGAAATTTCCAAAAATCCGTTCTTGGTACGCGTCTACATACTAAAACAAATACATTCTTGTAATTTCACACCTCTTAATTTAAAAAAAAACATAACTTTCAACCCCAATAGCACCCCCCTTAATGCTTCTCTGGAAAAAGTTTTCATAATTTTAATTTAACAATTTAATAAACTACTGCCATAATAATTTTCAAGACTTTTAACATGATAAATTAAGAATTTTCCATAAAACTTTCACCCTTAGTTCACCCCTGTTCTTAGCTACTTTGGAATGATTTCCTAGATTTGAAATTTAGAATGATTTGGGACAGATTATATCGTTTTCTCCAAGCCATCATTTTAATTTAAATAATAATTAGAATACGTAACGACACAGCCATATTTTCCGTTGAACAGCAACTGTCCGAAGTGTCTGGCAGTTTATATTATTTTAAATTATTGTACAGAAAAAAAACATCTATAACATCATACTTTTGGCTCATTGCATGGGAGCCCCCTTATATATTTACTCTATTATTTTAATTTTATCATTTATTTCTAAAGTTAGTAATAATCTAGATATCGGATTATTATTTTATTCAAACTTTTGTATTACTAGTCACCGTGGCGACAGATGCAGGCATGTCTCTCGCTATCACGGTGTCGGGGTCCCAGCGCGCGCGGGACGTAGTGAGTGCGGACCCTTCACAACTAAATTGAAATCTGATGAATGGTCGGAGAGCTACGTCGGCACAGACAGACGTCAAACTTATATCATTTCCAACATTCGTGGTTGTTGCGTCGGGTGAGGAGTCGTGTGGCGGCAGGTAGCAGCTGCTCTCGCGGAGTCGGCGCGGGCTCGGAGCGCCGCGCTGCTCTCGGCTGCCGCCGCGGGCGAGCCTAGCACCAGCTGGCGGCGGCGGGTACCTGCGAGCGCGCGTCAGCGGGGGGCGGGCGTCGGGGCGCGCGGCGCGGGCGGGCTCGGCGGCAGCTGGGCGGGCATGGCGCGGGCAGCGTGCGGGCGCGGCGCGGGCTCGGCGCGCACTGCCGCCGCCCGCCCTCGCCGCGCCCGCCCGCCTGCGCCGCGCCGGCGCGCGCTGGCCGACGCCGTGTCTGACACCCGCACTCGCATATTTGTCGGAAACTAGTGCAACTTGTTGAATTATATTATAATGTTGTTATGTTTATACTGGCACCCGCACAGCGCGTGACACTCGCAGATCGGTTAAAAATGAGGAAAATTCTAAAAAATACATATTTTTATTTTCATGAAAAATTCGAAATTCGAATTCAATAAACTTATTTGTGGCCAGCATTCTAAATTCAAAAGTTTTTATTGCGTGACAGAACTTATGACCTGACTAAAAAAAAATACTACCCAACTTCGTCCATAGTTTTCTGTCCCGAGCTAATCTCATCCAGTTTTGTCCATGTCTCTGTGTAAATACATCTGCCTATCTTCCGTACGGTCTACCTACTTCGCTTGTCCATTCTTGGTGTACATTCTGTAATTTTCTTGGTCCATCTTTTGTCAGTCATCCTTGCAATGTGTCCAGCCCAATTCCATTTAAGTATGCGTATTGTTTTTATAATATCTCTTACTCTAGTTTTGCGTCTTATAATGCGATTACTAATCTTCTCTGAAAGCTTAATTCCTAGCATTCTCCATTTTTCTCTGACATATGGCCAGTTTGGTTTCGTCCTCTACTCTCAATGCCCATGTTTGACACCCGTATATAAGACAGGGAAGAATGGCTACGTCATAGACTTTTTTCTTAATACTAATGTTTAAATCTTTATTTTTCATAATTTCTTTCTTTGCCCATAATTTTTTCCATGCTAACGTAATCCTTCTGTCAATTTATTTTTCCGTCAAATCGTTTAAAGCCGATTGGCCGAGGTAGGTATATTCTTCTACGTATTCGTTACGTACATATACGTTTACTAAATTCCTACCTGAGCATATTGCGGGTTATAAATTAAACAACCACTAAATCAGATAAAGTAATGAACGATTTATTTTCTTACATTTCTCTTAAATTAAAAAAACTATTTTAGCACATTTTGAGCACTAGCTGGGCCTCCAACCAAAGTGTGTCCCGGCGCGCGGCGGTACCGGCTCGCCTGACGCCGCACAGGACCTGAGGATACGAGGAACTGATCACATCGGAGTCACTATCTAAGCTCGGGGCTTGATAGAGCGCCACATGAGTAGTACGAGAGGGTTGGCGCGCTAGGGCTGCCCCGCGAGGCGCTGTATATGCGCGAGGTCGAGCTAGGGCTGCCCCGCGAGGCGCTGTATGTGCACGAGGTCGAGCTAGGGCTGCCCCGCGATGCGCTGTATGTGCGCGAGGTCGAGCTAGGGCTGCCCCGCGAGGCGCTGTATGTGCGCGAGGTCGAGCTAGGGCTGCCCCGCGAGGCGTTGTATGTGCGCGAGGTCGAGCTAGGGCTGCCCCGCGAGGCGCTGTATGTGCGCGAGGTCGAGGCGCATGGCGGTGCGGCCCTCGGTCCGGCGCAGGTCGCGCGCGCCGAGCGCGTCGTAGAAGGCGCGCGCGGGCGCGTTGGTCTCGAGCACGTGCCAGTCGATGCGCGTGACGCGCTGCGCGGCGGCGCGGCGGCACAGCGCGCGCAGCAGGCGGCGGGCCACGCGCGCGCGCCGCGCCGCCGGCACCACGAACAGGTCCTCCAGGTAGAGCGCGCGCCGCGTCCAGCTGGAGTAGGCGCGGTTGGCGATGAGGTAGCCGAGCAGCTCGCCCCCGCGCTCCGCCACCAGCGCGAAGAACCACGGCGGGCTGCTCTCGAAGCCGTCCTCGATCAGATCTGCGCACAAGACGCGAGTCAGGCGGCGGCGCGGCGCGCGCGGCTCGGCGCGGCCCGGCGCCTACCTGCCGCCGACAGCTGCGGGCCCTCCGGCGCGCCCTCGTACGCCGCCAGCTCCTGCACACACACACGCCGCTACACTCGCGCCTTCTACACCTCCTCTGCTCACTTTATTTATTTACCACAAATGGACAGACACACCATGACAGTAAAAAAACAATGCGATGTTCCCGTTAATAAAATACGAGTACCTATTAATCCCACTTATACTACTATTATAATCAAAATGTTCATAAATTAAGTAAATGAGCCTCATAAATTAGTTGCCCCCCTATATAAATTGGTCAAGTTGAAAAAAATGTCACCAACCACTTAACTGTATGTCTCGGCGGCCTCCTTGAGAGCCAGTTATTCCCGACTAGACCCGCTGCTCACACAGAATAACCACTTGTAACGTGTAAAAAAAACATAATAATATTATATTTCTAAATAAAATTAAAACATTTGTAGCATAGGAATGAGTATTTATAAATGCTTTATAACATAGTTATAATAAATAATAAGATGAAGCATGTGGCGCCGCGCCGCTAGTCGGGGCTCCAGCACACAGATGGCGCTGTGCTCCACTCTACGAATAACACAACAGCAGATACTACTCATCCTATTCACATTATAACAGCGCTTTCCGCGACAACAGTTAACTGTATTCTGTTCCCGCGGGATACACAAACACTAGGTTTTCATTCCTTTAATTCAACATGAGAACTTGTTTGTTATATTAGCTGTAGCACCTATGTACGTGGTGTCCGGGAGAGGTGCCGTGTGTAGTGCAGGCCCCGCTGTATGAGCGCGTGTACTCACATGTATGAGCGCGTGTATGGCGAGCATGTCCTCCCGCGTGGCGTCCCGCACCACCAGCTCCGCCTCGGCCCCCGGAGCAGACATCGTGCTGCGCGCGCGTCCCTACCTACACAAACACCGCGGCGGACGTCAGCGCGCTGTCACCTGTCACGCGTGACAGCTGACAGCTGACACATGTCACACGGCTGTCGCGAGCTGGCACCTGGCGGCGCCACCTCGCGCTGAGCCGCGCGCGCTCGCCGCTAGGTGGCATCACCACGGACACTAATGCATGACCTAATATTTTATGGATTTTAGAACAGGGTTAACTGAATTTGTTCTGACCGACCACAGAAAGTGACAGACCGGCATACACGCATACAGACATAAAGGTTTAAGGATACTATAGCATCGCTCAGCATATTATTGTTGTATACCTACAATATATTGCCACATTTTTTCTTCTTCATGTGAGCTAAGTGGCTGAGCTCTGGTGTCGGGAAGTTTCAAACAGCCCGTTATTTGGCTTAACGGCTGCTTGTACCAAGACTAACATTTAACATTTCGGGACCCACAATTTAACGTGTCATCCGAACCACTGTAGCGCCTCGATGAAATGCCACTTAAAAAAAAAAATCATCTTGCATGGTCACCCATCCAAAAGCAGTCCGCATCGACCGTTGCTTAACCTCGATGATCGCTTCGGATCACCTCAGTTAGCCGAGCTACAGACGCTATTGCTCCGGATAGTGACTGCCATTGGCAGTGGTGACGGTTAGAAATACCTTAAATACCAAAATAGACAGACTCACCAACTACTCGATCAATCTTATTCACTAGCTGACACACCAAACGTTGTTTTGCCTTAAGTACAGTTAAAAACTATTGAGATGAAAAATTATTAAAATAGCCATATAAAAATAAGCGTTGGTGATATAAAATGGTAATATAAAAGTAAAAATGTAGGGTTGTATGTATTTGTAACTAATACCACATTTGCAATTAACGATTTTTAACCGACTTCAAAAAGGAGGAGGTTATATATTCGACGTGTATGTATTTTTTTTTTTTTTTATGTATGTTCACCGATTTCTCAGCCATTTGTGGATCGATTCTCAAAATTCTTTTTTTAATTGAAAGAGTATGGTTCTGAATTGGTCCCATTGTCACCAAAACTGGTTCTGATGATGGACTCCTAGGGAAATCGAAGAAAAACCTAAAAAGTTAGGTTATTTTTACGCATGAAGTGAGATTCTAGCTCGTTTGGCTGTACTGATATTCATGAAATTTGAGAAGAAAATAGGTAAGACTATGTGTTAACACATACGCTACTTTTTATCCCGAAAATAAATACCTTTCCCGTGGGATGCACCAAATAACATATAAATCTTTTTAACTTCTTCACGCTCGAACGGTTGTACTGACATTGATGAAATTTGGAATGAAGATAGGTTAGACTATGTGTTTACACATAGGCTACTTTTTATCCCGAAAATAATTATTGTTCCCGTGGGATGCACCAAATAACACATGACACACTGATTTCGCTAAAATTTGATATAGGGGGTAGACTAGACCTTGTATAACACGAAGGTTACTTTTTATCTTAAAAGTCATTGCTATTCCCGTGGGAAGCCCAAATAACTGGATAATCTATTTTACTTCTTCGCGCTCATACGGCAATACAGATTTCGCTCATAAAATTAGCAGCCTGGCTAACAAAAGTAATCTGACGCGAACATCGAGGCTAAGCAACGGCCCATGCGGCCAGTCTTTGGATGGGTAACCATGCACAAGACTTCCATAAAAAAATATGATATTTTCATCTGGGCGTTACTGTGCTTCGGATAACACGTTAATTTGTTGGGCCTGGACCTCTACTCTTAGTACAAGCAGGGGTCAAACTAAATCAGGGGCTTGAAAAACTCTCGACGCCAGAGCTTGGCCACTTGGGTCATACTTAGTGGAAGAAGGAACTGTAAAATTTGATATATTATTAGACAAGACCCTCGAACGGATAAGGAAAATATTTACGCGCTCGCTTCGCTAGGAGTTATCCCGCTTCGTTCGAATTTCCCCCAGGATGTTCTGGGCTTATGTTATGGCTACACTCCAAATATTATATAATTTGTGCTGCTTTGGACTTCTCTATGCTCAAACGGTTCGAACAAATACGGTGAAAGTTTTCGCGCTCGCTTCGCTCGCGCATAGCTCGCTTCGCTCGCAATTGGTTCTTCAACGTTTTGACACAACAAACATTATGTAATTTGTGCTGCTTTGGACTTCTTTATGCTCAAACGGTTGGAACAAATACGGTGAAAATTTTCGCGCTCGCTTCGCTCGCGCATAGCTCGCTTCGCTCGCATCCAGCTCGCTTCGCTCGCAATTGGTTCTTGTACGTTTTGACACAACAAACATTTTGTAATTTGTGCTGCTTTGGACTTCTTTATGTTCAAACGGTTCGAACAAATCCGGTGAAAATTTTCGCGCTCGCTTCGCTCGCGCACAGCTCGCTTCGCTCGCATCCACCTCTTTTCGCTCGCACTTGGTTCTAGTAAACTTTGACACAGCAAACATTATGTAATTTGTGCTGCTTTGGACTTCTTTATGTTCAAACGGTTCGAACAAATACGGTGAAAATTTTCGCGCTCGCTTCGCTCGCGCACAGCTCGCTTCGCTCGCATCCACCTCTTTTCGCTCGCACTTGGTTCTAGTAAGCTTTGACACAACAAACATTATGTAATTGGTGCTGCTTTGGACTTCTTTATGCTCAAACGGTTGGAACAAATACGGTGAAAATTTTCGCGCTCGCTTCGCTCGCATCCAGCTCGATTTGCTCCCAATTGGTTGCCTGCCTGGCACACGCCAAATTTTTTCATCGTGAAGTTTATTTGGCTCTCCATAGCTAAAACTTAAACAAAATATCATTACCAACCACTAAAAATGTAAAAATAAAATTGTTTTAAAAAACAAACAACCGACTTCAAAAACACAACTAAAAAGGGAAAAATAATTTTAAGCCTAAATCAAATCAAGAATATATAAATAGAATAGGAGAGTTTATTTCATGTACTTATAAAAAACTATTTGCAATTTTTAGTAATCCTGTATTCTTGAAGTCGGTGCCATCTAATAAGAACAATTTAAAACTATTTTCAATTGTCTTTCTTTGCTGGCACCGACTCCAAGAATACAGGATTAGTAAAAATTGCAAATAGTTTTTTATAAGTACATGAAATAAACTCTCCTATTCTATTTATATATTCTTGATTTGATTTAGGCTTAAAATTATTTTTCCCTTTTTAGTTGTGTTTTTGAAGTCGGTTGTTTGTTTTTTAAAACAATTTTATATCATAACAATTTTTTAAAAAATACCACAATATAAAAAAAATATAAAAACAAAAAATTCGTCGAAAAGAAAAATTAAGGGTGAACTACCCTTATCATTTAGGGGTATGAAAAATAGATAGTAGCCGATTCTCAGACCTGAATTCGCATATAAAATTTAGTAAAAATCGGTCAAGCCGTTTCGGCGGAGTACGGTAACGAGCATTGTGACATGGAAATTTTATATACGAGTATAAGAAGATGTGTTTTTTTTCACATTTTTTGCTCAACATTAAATACGCAAATTATTCACAGACTATTACGTTGTATAGGTATTACCTTACAAAATAAATAATAGATAATATCGTCTGGGAAAGATTTAGAAAGACTGGAGAAATACATCAAAGGTCAGGCTAACGAGGCTAAACTATTTCCATTCATATATTTATCAAAACTTATCTAACTTCTCTTAAACAGTATAAACTGTATAGCTTTCACTGTGATTTCTATTTTTAATAAACTGTTAATAAACCTTTGTGATTTTGTTTGTAAACTTCATTATACTTATATATTTTTACGTGTGTAAACAAAGTATGTGTCACTAGAAGTGACGAACGTAGGTATAAGCTATTGTGAGTCTCATCTATTTAACTTTATTTATCGCGGTTTGTTCGTTCTGTAATAGTATAAAAATAAAATAAATAATGTGAAGACGTAGCCTGGCCGGCAACCCGTACTAGTAATGCGGTTCTTGAAGAACTGCACACACGGGACAGGCTTTCGTGGAGTATGCGGCTCCGCATACTCCAGTTGTTTGGCCACATCTTCAGGATCCTGACTTCTGCGGACGTGTGGGGGCTCGGGGCGGGGTTGGAGGCCGCCGGATAGATCTCTCCACTAACACCGGGGAGACGAGAGCAGGCAGCGTGCTGCTGCCGCCGGCGGGGAGCCCGCCCGGGGAGCCGCAGCCACCACCGCGCGCACCAACAGTGCACTCACAAGAACATTCATATGGCGAGGGGATCCCGTACAACAAATTTCATCTACCACTTTGGCGAACACTCCGAATATTCACGGAAAGTTTTACATTGCATTAAATTAATAAATATAAAATTGTTTTAAAAAACAAACAACCGACTTCAAAAACACAACTAAAAAGGGAAAAATAATTTTAAGCCTAAATCAAATCAAGAATATATAAATAGAATAGGAGAGTTTATTTCATGTACTTATAAAAAACTATTTGCAATTTTTACTAATCCTGTATTCTGGCACCGACTCCAAGAATACAGGATTAGTAAAAATTGCAAATAGTTTTTCCCTTTTTAGTTGTGTTTTTGAAGTCGGTTGTTTGTTTTTTAAAACAATTTTATTTTTACATTTTTAGTGGTTGGTAATGATATTTTGTTTAAGTTTTAGCTATGGAGAGCCAAATAAACTTCACGATGAAAAAATTTGGCGTGTGCCAGGCAGGCAACCAATTGGGAGCAAATTGAGCTGGATGCGAGCGAAGCGAGCGCGAAAATTTTCACCGTATTTGTTCCAACCGTTTGAGCATAAAAAATTCCAAAGTAGCACAAATTTCATATTGTTTGTTGTGTCAAAACGTACTAGTACCAATTGCGAGCGAAGCGAGCGCAAAAAATTTTCACCGTATTTGTTCGAACCGTTTGAAGTCCAAAGCAGCACAAATTATATAATATTTGGAGTGTCATAAGCCCAAAACATCTTGGGGGAAATTCGAACGAAGCGGGATAACTCCTAGCGAAGCGAGCGCGTAAATATTTTCCTTATCCGTTCGAGGGTCTTGTCTAATAATATATCAAATTTTACAGTTCCTTCTTCCACTAAGTATGACCCAAGTGGCCAAGCTCTGGCGTCGAGAGTTTTTCAAGCCCCTGATTTAGTTTGACCCCTGCTTGTACTAAGAGTAGTGGTCCAGGCCCAACAAATTAACGTGTTATCCGAAGCACAGTAACGCCCAGATGAAAATACCACATTTTTTTATGGAAGTCTTGTGCATGGTTACCCATCCAAAGACTGTCCGCATGGGCCGTTGCTTAGCCTCGATGTTCGCGTCAGATTACTTTTGTTAGCCAGGCTGCTAATTTTATGAGCGAAATTTGTATTGCCGTATGAGCGCGAAGAAGGGCGCTGAAAATAGGTAATCGAGTTATTTGGGCTTCCCACGGGAATAGCATAGACTTTTAAGATAAAAAGTAACCTTCGTGTTATACAAGGTCTAGTCTACCCCCTATATCATATTTTAGCGAAATCAGTGTGTCATGTGTTATTTGGTGCATCCCACGGGAACAATAATTATTTTCGGGATAAAAGTACCCTATGTGTAAACACATAGTCTAATCTATCTTCATTCCAAATTTCATCAATGTCAGTACAACCGTTCGAGCGTGAAGAAGTTAAAAAGATTTAAATGTTATTTGGTGCATCCCACGGGAATAGTATTTATTTTCAGGATAAAAAGTAGCGTATGTGTTAACACATAGTTTTACCTATTTTCTTCTCAAATTTCATGAATATCAGTACAGCCAAACGAGCGTGAATCTCTCTTCATGCGTTTAAATAACCTAACTTTTTAGGTTTTTCTTCGATTTCCCTAGGAGTCCATCATCAGAACCAGTTTTGGTGACAATGGGACCAATTCAGAACCATACTCTTTCAATTAAAAAAAGAATTTTGAGAATCGATCCACAAATGGCTGAGAAATCGGTGAACATACATAAAAAAAAAAAAAACATACACGTCGAATATATAACCTCCTCTTTTTTGAAGTCGGTTAAAAATATAACAAACGTTAACGTTTTTATGGTATTTTTTATGATAATGGTATGGAGCCCTTAATGCGCGAGCCCGACAGGCACTTTGCCAATTATTTTCTGTTACCCGCGGTACGAAGTAAGTTTACGGCGTGTACTGGCTGGCTGTGGAGGAGTAGCATCACGGCGCATCGCTCTCTTGTCGCGAGGAGCGCAGGATCCCGCAGGCGGCGCGGGGCGCGGGGTGCGGGGCGGGGTGGTGCGCGCGCGCAGTGAGGCCGCGCGCGCGCAGCATGGAGGGTGCGCCGGAGCGCGCGCACGCCGCCACACACACACACGGCCACGGTGAGTCCGCCCACACGTACTGCTACAGCGCGCTCGCCACGCTCAGTGCTGTTGCTGCATCACACCCTGCAGCGACCGACGTGTACTCCACCAGGTAATGTTCTGTATCCCTCCGGCACGCACAGAGCACCAACATCATCTACACCTCGGGTGCTGACCCTCACTGCAGTCTGTCTGTCGCCGCGCGCTCTCTTCATTGAGTGATATTATCATTCATCTCTTATTGAAAATTCATAAAATAATGTTTACTACGACCAACTTAAAAATACAAATATTAAATAAACTACCAAAAGTAAAGTGATTAACATACAAGTATGGTGTTTATTTATAATTCCGTCTATGTATAACATAGTTTGTTACTCAAGTTTTTACTCAATTACATTAAAAAGTACTAATTTTTTATTTAAAAAACGCCAGAATATTGTTGTACTACCTAATTACTGAAATTTACTACAGTTCTTAACACTTTTTCCAATTCGTGTATAGCCATGGTTTATTTTCCACAATGCCTAGCGAGTCAGCAGTGTGCGGACGCTGCCACCCGCACCCGCCGCGCTACGTGCCGAGTGCCAGCCAGTACCCCGGCCTCATACTGCTACATGTATTGTTGCACACTCCATCATATTGCGAGTGATGACGAGCCGGAGCGGTGTGTGTGTGTGTGTGCGCGGCTAACGAGCGCGATAAGGCTGCATCACCGATGGAGCGATAAGAGCGCGCCGCACATTGCGCCGCCACACGCACACACACACACGTCAATACATGTTCTAGGAGAGCCTAGTTCTCGCTGAAGTCTGAACTATGATTTATTTAGCACGAATGGACAGAACACCCTACAACAACATATTATGTTTAGCGTAGTGTTGTCCGGAGCGCGGCTCGCGGCCGGCGCGGCGCACTCTCTTATCGCGTGCGTGTAATGACCTGCAGTAGTCGGCTGGCGGCTAGCGCACGGCCGGCCGGTGCCGAGCGCCACGAGGACCGCTCCAAGCGAACCAGCTCCGGCGCGGGAGCTCGCTACCCGCTCACTCCACCACATGTCACACATTTTCAGTACTTGATCTGATCAAAGAAAACGAACAACAGGTTCTCTTTTAAAGGACCAATGTTCGGCAGGTCTCTAAGGAATTAGCGCTATCGCGCGTCCGATGCCCGCGAGGTAAGGTGTGGAGCACCCGGCGCGAGCCATGGCGCGGCTCCGGCGTGCGAGCCCGCTCCGCCGGCGGTGGGCATGCGGGCGAGCTACGTATAGGATGATATGAACGTTGTTTGTGAAGAGCGGCGGGGCGGCGCGGGGCGCGGGGGCGGGCGGCGAGATAACGCCGACCCGGCGACCTCCGGCCCCGGCCGACCACATCGTTATTATTTATTTGAGTAGCTCCCCCCGCGCCCCGCGCCCCGCCCGCGCCCGGAGACAAGCCGCTACAATGTAATGTGAGAGCTGTCACGGCGGAATACTGGCGCTGGAGTCCGCCGGCGCGCCGCGAGCAGCCAGCGCTCTCTCGAATATAATAATTTGGCAACATTTTCCAAACATGTTGGCAAAAAGTGTCTCGAGGCGAGGCGAGTGCCGGCGATAACCCGGCGCCGGCCACGCCGCGCCCGCGTGCGCGTCGCTACCCGCGCCACCACACACACATACATTATATATGTTTGTCGTTGCCAAAATATTTGGACGTCAACTCTGATGGAAGTGCCGACACCTAGACACGGCAGGAACAGTATTTCAGTGCACCGCGGCGGGAGTCGGTATACCGCTCTGTCACAATATCAACCGTCCAACTAGCGCGGTTCATAAGATAACAGACGCACGGATGGTTAGCAAACTCTTAGTAAATGGTTCCCGTTGGTATCCTTTGGATACAGTACGGTAGGTGCGCCGGGAGCGGCGCGTAGCACGTAGCACGTAGGAGCACGTAGCACGTAGCACGAGCACGGAGCGCGCTACGCTCGCTGCCGCCTGGCTGCTCCACAGTTGGACCCGCACACTGTCTCTGATCCGCTTATGAGAGCATCAGATGCTCTTGTTTTAATCCCACAAGAGATACAAGTGTGTACACATGGTATGGTGTGGTATAGGTAATTTTGATTGATACCCAAAAAAGTGTTGTTTCTTAAACGGTCGTTAAGCTATATTTTCAATAGTGATAACTAACCGTTTATGATTTATCACGCTGGGTGATGGCTCCGCTAGCAGAGAGTGTCGACATGGCGACTACTGCGCTTGGCTACCATGATGACGTCACTGTAGTGCGCGCACCACACACAGGCAGGAGCGGGGTCAGTGCGGGGTGAGGGGAGTAACGTCAGCCGGGAGTGCAGCATAAGCATAAGCAGCCCACTATACGTTCCCACTGCTGGGACTCGGGGCCTTCTCTCACGAGAAGAAAGATATAGACTATAATCCACCACGCTGGCCAAGTGCGGGTTGGCGTATGACACACGTCTTCGGATATTGTGGTCCTCAAACATGCCGGTTTCCTCACGATGTTGTCCTTCACCGTAAAGCGAGTGCAAATCCACACATAACTTGAAAAACAAGTCATTGATGTAGGGCTGGGATCGAACCAGGTACCGTCTGATTGAAAAGCAAACGTTATTACCACCGAGCCACACTCGCTTTTTCGGGAGTGCAGGCACACAGCTGACTCAGGTGATGCTGCGGCGCGCTGTCACCGGCCAGCTCTGCTGCACGATACGCCGCGGTCATCTCTACACATTATAACTCCATTCAATAAACAAAACATTAGAAAGCTCGCCTCCTCTCGCTCGCACTCCCTGCGTTGTGTAGGCGAGAAGACAACCAGCTTTAAGTGTTTCTTCATTAACTGAGCTTCCACATTACAGAGCAACAGGTCATAGGTTAGGTAAATTTACTTCTATGACTTTGAATAATTGGCCAAGTCTCACATGAAGGCCTTACCATAATCTACAAAAATACACGAAACACATATTTTTGTAAAGGAGCTCCCTTAAATATAAAAAACATAATTCCATATAAACAAGCATAGATTGTAATGTTCGTATTCGTTGTTAGTAGTAACAGGAATACATCATCTCTGAAATGTGTAACTTGGTATCAGGGTTCACTAGATACAGCCTGGTGACAGACAGACGGACAGCGAAGTCTCAGTAATAATCCCCATTGGGTACGGAACCCAAGAGATTAATAAATTTGACCTCGGGTCGAGGACATATTTTTGATTGGTAGATGATTTGTGGTTTGTATGGAGTACTACGTCATTCTTTTTTTTTTTTCATTCACATTCGGCTGGTTAGCCCCATACAGAACCATTTCTAGCTCGTATTATGGTTGCTAACACAACTGATATACTACGTATACATACATACACATATATTACATATACATATATTATATATAAATACATATTTAACCCCCAGACCCACAGCCAACAAATTTAGTTAAGCACAAAGATATTGACCGGGCCGGGAATCGAACCCGGAACCTTCTGATTAGCAGACCGGCATGGTAACCTTTACGCCAACGAGGTCATGGTGATATGTTCACAGCAAACATCCAAATATCTTAACTACAGGGAATGCCTTACGGTTCAATGTGTAGTTCACAACTAACGAATCACACGAAAAATATTTTAGATTTATATAAATCCAAGGATTTCCCCTTGCAATGGTATCCGCTATACTTTTAGGCGCTAACCTATCCGAGATGAAGTTACGCCTGCGAAGGTTTGTGCTTTAGTAACACTGGTCTCCAGCGACTGTGGTTTTGTTGCTTTAGATATGATAAAAAATTTGGATCTATTCATTTTCACAATTCTTGAAACTATCAATGACATTGTAAGATATGATCAGATATTTTTCTCAAGAAATGTCAGGAAGATTACATTTTATTTCGATTATTAAGCCGATAACTTTTCAAATACAAGATATGCAAAAATCATAAAAATTTAACATTGAGAGCATTCCTGAATATAATATTATAGTCTAATCTGGGCATTTGAAAACGTAAACATTTGTGTTGATATCCAGGGAAACAAAAAAAGGATTTTATTATACTTACAGTAACAGTAAAGAGCCGGAGCTAAACTCGCCGGTGGCTGCAAGCCCAGAGAGCTCAGCGGGCGGGTTGGTGGCTGACACAAAGCTATCGCTCGTTAATCTGTAGGATTAGCACATGTGTCACTAGTATCTGATGTTGTCGCTCGTGTCACAACAAATCCTTTAGCAAAATAAACAGCAGTTAGTGTAGTGCGGCGGCGGGGCGCGGCGGCCTTCGCGGAACCCGGCGAGTCCCCCCGAGACCCGCACATTGTTTGCGGAACACATTACATAAATCACGCGCGTTATGATACTCACACTCCGCGCGCGAGTTTTTGTCATTCCTGTCACAGTCATCGCTGTTGACAGATTAATCAGGCTCGACGGATGATCCGGGAACTACTAAAGTACATTTACATGTGCCGAGTGGCTTGATTGGAGAGGTCGACGGCTCTTAATGATTGGTTATGTGCGAATCAACATTTTATCTTGAAACAAATAACGAAATAATACATTCATTGTTTGGGAGTTTCCTTTAACTATTTATTTTATTTTAATTTTATCACGTACTTTTTTTACATAAAACAAATACTCATTAAATGATTAGAGGGTCCATCGAAATTCGTTATAAAGATCGAGTTAAAAATGCTTAAAAAATAACGTTTGTTATGTAAAGGCATCCTTTAATTATTCTATAATTTATGTATTTGAAACACAACATACAGCTTAATATCGTGTGAACACTTTAAGCTTCCATATTTCTTATCTTGAATGTTGTGTTATTTTTTGTATTTGTTGTTATAGCGGCAAGGGGAATACACAATCTGTGAAAAAATGAGCTTTCTGGTTATCGCGATTTATGAGATACAGCGTGGAGACAGACAGGCGCGGAGACTTAGTAATAGGACAGAATAATAACTAGTACTACGTAGTAATAGGCACCCGTTTTTACCTTTTGGCACGGAACCAGCTAAACTATTGTAAATATTAAAATATATATTTTTTATTTTTAACCGACTTCAAAAAGGAGGAGGTTATATATTCGACGTGTATGTATTTTTTTTTTTTTTTTATGTATGTTCACCGATTTCTCAGCCATTTGTGGATCGATTCTCAAAATTCTTTTTTTAATTGAAAGAGTATGGTTCTGAATTGGTCCCATTGTCACCAAAACTGGTTCTGATGATGGACTCTTAGGGAAATCGAAGAAAAACCTAAAAAGTTAGGTTATTTTTACGCATGAAGAGAGATTCTAGCTCGTTTGGCTGTACTGATATTCATGAAATTTGAGAAGAAAATAGGTAAGACTATGTGTTAACACATACGCTACTTTTTATCCCGAAAATAAATACTATTCCCGTGGGATGCACCAAATAACATATAAATCTTTTTAACTTCTTCACGCTCGAACGGTTGTACTGACATTGATGAAATTTGGAATGCAGATAGGTTAGACTATGTGATTACACATAGGCTACTTTTTATCCCGAAAATAATTATTGTTCCCGTGGGATGCACCAAATAACACATGACACACTGATTTCGCTAAAATTTGATATAGGGGGTAGACTAGACCTTGTATAACACGAAGGTTACTTTTTATCTTAAAAGTCCAATTAGTCAAATTGCTATTCCCGTGGGAAGCCCAAATAACTAGATAACCTATTTTACTTCTTCGCGCTCATACGGCAATACAGATTTCGCTCATAAAATTAGCAGCCTGGCTAACAAAAGTAATCTGACGCGAACATCGAGGCTAAGCAACGGCCCATGCGGCCAGTCTTTGGATGGGTAACCATGCACAAGACTTCCATAAAAAAATATGATATTTTCATCTGGGCGTTACTGTGCTTCGGATAACACGTTAATTTGTTGGGCCTGGACCACTACTCTTAGTACAAGCAGGGGTCAAACTAAATCAGGGGCTTGAAAAACTCTCGACGCCAGAGCTTGGCCACTTGGGTCATACTTAGTGGAAGAAGGAACTGTAAAATTTGATATATTAATAGACAAGACCCTCGAACGGATAAGGAAAATATTTACGCGCTCGCTTCGCTAGGAGTTATCCCGCTTCGTTCCAATTTCCCCCAGGATGTTCTGGGCTTATGACACTCCAAATATTATATAATTTGTGCTGCTTTGGACTTCTTTATGCTCAAACGGTTCGAATACGGTGAAAATTTTCGCGCTCGCTTCGCTCGCGCATAGCTCGCTTCGCTCGCATCTAGCTCGCTTCGCTCGCAATTGGTTCTTGTACGTTTTGACACAACAAAAATTATGGTAATTTGTGCTGCTTTGGACTTCTTTATGTTCAAACGGTTAGAACAAATACGGTGAAATTTTTTGCGCTCGCTTCGCTCGCGCAAGGCTCGCTTCGCTCGCAATTGCTTCTAGTACGTTTTGACACAACAAACATTATGTAATTTGTGCTGCTTTGGACTTCTTTATGCTCAGACGGTTCGAACAAATAAAGTGAAAATTTTCGCGCTCGCTTCGCTCGCGCATTCCTCGCTTCGTTCGCATCCAGCTCGATTTGCTCCCAATTGGTTGCCTGCCTGGCACACGCCAGATTTTTTCATCGTGAAGTTTATTTGGCTCTCCATAGCTAAAACTTAAAAAAAATTCATTACTAAACACTAAAAATGTAAAAATAAAATTGTTTTAAAAAACAAACAACCGACTTCAAAACCACAACTAAAAAGGGAAAAATAATTTTAAGCCTAAATCAAATCAAGAATACATAAATAGAATAGAAGAGTTTATTTCGTGTACTTATAAAAAACTATTTGCAATTTTTAGTAATCCTGTATTCTTGAAGTCGGTGCCATCTAATAAGAACAAATTAATGTTTGTTAAAAAAACTATTTTCAATTGTCTTTCTTTGCTGGCACCGACTCCAAGAATACAGGATTAGTAAAAATTGCAAATAGTTTTTTTATAAGTACACGAAATAAACTCTTCTATTCTATTTATGTATTCTTGATTTGATTTAGGCTTAAAATTATTTTTCCCTTTTTAGTTGTGGTTTTGAAGTCGGTTGTTTGTTTTTTAAAACAATTTTATTCTATTTGTTTCGGGCACTATTAATATCAACTACTCGTTTAAAAGTACTTAAATCAATTGTGAATATGAAATGTAGATGCCCCGTGACGTCACGGACACCACACATTATAATTATGTGTGTGTGAGCTTGTCTGTGTGTTTGTTCAAACCATTAGGTATGCTGCTTATCTCTAACGACTCTTACGAGTACTTATAAATAAATAATATTATACGCCTAGGTATAATAATATTCGGGGGCTTATTAAATGGTGAAGTTAAATTGATATATTATTTACATTCTAAGGCTTTGTTAATAAATATTTAGACTAGATAGAAAATATTATTAGTGATCTAACACATTGAACTATACCTAAATAGTTTAATGAGTTAGATCCCTAATAATATTTTTTTTAACTTAGTAGTTTTATTCATCTTGTAACTACCTAAGTGTGAATATTCGCACTTGTTTGTATGCCACAGTACTGACATCCAAACATTTCAAGATACGGACAGACGGACAGGCTTATTTCGAAAAATCCTGTAGGTAAATGATAGTGCATCGGTTTTTTCAGTTTTATTAGCTTTCATTCAGTGTTAAGAATCGTTAGAGCTCCAAAATACGATCACGTAAATTTATCTCGATAGTTTTATTTAGAAATCGGCACAATAGCGCCTTAATAGATAACATAACTTGTCATACACACATTATTAGTGTGATGACGAGTAATGTTTGCGCCATCATTATCTCGAGCTATCGCAGTAACTCGTCACATACAATTCATTTATAACATTTGACAATGAATGCAATGACTAGGAACAGGTAAGTACAGCGCCGCCCTCGCGCGGTGTCGGGCGGGCGGGCGGCGCCAGCAGCCGGCCGTGCTGTGCGGGGGCAGCACGCCGCCGGGCGGGGGCAGCACTGCCTGCGCCGGTGTAAACACTGGCACGTGCGGCGGTATCAGCCCGCGATAACGCCACCAGCCGCGGCGCGCGCACTGCTCTCTTCTCCGTGCTCGGCTCGCACACACACACACCGCTCGCTCACTACACGTGTGGCCAAGAGCTGGTCAACACCGGCCACATAACGATATGTCCCGACTCCGTATTGTAACAGTTAATGTAACCGAGTAGGTATAATTAAATATAACCGAGCGCTGACCGCAAGCTCATTAAGTGCAGCCTTGTTGACCGAACGTTATTATATTGTTGTTCGTATTGAAGGTTATTTTCCGGGAGTGCTTATAGTAATGATCCTAATGAGATCTGTACCGTTAACGAGCAGGCACCGGGTCCTACGTTTTAAAGCAAAACAAACAAACAATCAGAGAACAATCCTCGGAAATAACACTCTATAAACACTTTACAGTTTGCAAACTGTCTCGAATAAATTCATTATTGAACATATTTATTTAAAAAATGTATATGAAACTATTCGGGGTACCTACACTCTTTTCCGTTGTAACATATTTGTAATATCAGTTCATAAATGAGAAACGTATTATTGAGTATTCCTTTATAAGATCCTTCTCATGTTCGGGTAACAGTAAATTATTATTGTTTTGATCCATCGGCACCGTGTCAGGAGATTATGTTTGTATTCCGGAAACTGGAGGAAAATCTTGTGATCCTGAAATGTACTTTCCATCATTTCTAAAAGTAAGTACCCAGTGAATGTAAGGTATAGTGCGGCGCGCGCTGCCTGGGAATATAGTAGCGAGCTGCGAGTGAGTTACTGGAAAGCTATAATCCTCGCAAGTAATTAGGATTACCGGAGCATGCCTACTTCCTACAATCCTCGCGCCGGCGGGAGCGGTGAGTGCCTATAGGAACCCATTAGCGGGTTCGAGGAAGGCTGTGGGAGCGAGCGGCGCGGGGCGCGGGGCGGGGGCGGGCGCGGGTGCGCGGGCGCAGCGCCGGCCTGCCGCCTGCGGGCGCAGTGTGCGAGCGACCGCCGTCTCGAGCGCACGTGTGACCGACACCAGCCAGCATGCTGCATGAGGCCTGGCTCGCGCGCGCCTGCAAGTCCGAGCCCGTCGACCTGGACGCGCTCTTCTCGGAGGTCAACAACAACTGCTACAAGGGTGAGTACGGTGACTCGCGTGCGCCGGCGCCGCTCCGCGCCCGCGGCCAGCTGGCGGCCGGCGCTGCTCGTGTTCTTCATGATGTTGTTTGTGTGGTGGCGACACGCGCGGCCGATTCACTCGCATCTCGGACGTGTCTCCGCGGCCTATTGTTCCGGGCGCGCCGAGCGAGGCCGTGCGCGCGGGGCGCGGGGCGCGGGGCGCGCACGCAGCGCGGGCGACCAATGAGCGCGTGTTGCAGAGGGCGAGGCGGAGGCGGGGCCGGCGGGCGGGGCGGCGCGCTACGCGGAGCTGCGGCCGGCACTCGCGCGCGACATGCACTCGTACGCGCACCTGGAGGAGAGCTTCTTCAAGCCGCCGCCCGACGACTTCCTGCGGCGCGAGGCGGCGCGCTCGCCCTCGCCGCTGCCCGCGCACTACCGCGCCTACGACTACCACCACTACGACCACCACCTCGACGAGCCGTGAGTACCCGCGCCCGCTACTTCACCACGATATCATACATCACAAACAGAGAGACCGTCCCCTAGCATCAACACGCTGTACTCACTACCTCGCGACCAACACTCGGCCGCGGCGAACAATTTAACTTCCAGGATGTAGTTCATTCAGTAGTCTCCAGACATCACCCGAAGAGATGGTTGTATGTCACCAGGACTTGGCGACATACAACCATCTTACTTTACACATTATTCTCTGACTGTACCTTGCTAGTGTAGACTGGAAGCGTTGTGTTTATCGTATCTTCTTTTTGTACGTAGCCCCGGTGTCAACGCGTTCTAAGCTTTCTTAGAGAGTATTACACTCATTACTTAGGTACACTAGTAGGTATACCTATGGGCTTCAATAACGAAGGAAATATTTAGCTATGCGTTCTGTTGATATCGTCCGTGGACGGTAATGCGCTGTTTGTGAAGCTGTATGGCAGGGATCGTATGATAGGACACCACGTGTGTACTTACCATCATTATAATATCATTACGCATTTTTATTAAAACATTTGCTAATCCCTGAACATGTGTGTAGTATACTCTCCCAAACGGATAAACATCATTATCTCGTCACGCGATAATGTTATCTAAATAGATTTTATCTATTTTCTAATACATTTTAAAAGAGATAGGTTCGTAGTTTCAATTTGTTATTTTCATAGAGATTTCTATTTGCTGTTGATCAGTAGGTAGGTAACTGTAAACGAATATAATAAAAACTCAGACTAACAAAAGGTTCAAGTTGTTATCTCCATAGTCTCGCGAGATACCGTCGTGTAACTGTACGTTGTGCTAATAATAAACCTCTCAAACAAATTTCCCTGCACATGATTCGTTCCAAAACTCTAAGATTTTATAACTCTGACGAAAATGTTTCATCATGTTTGTTCATTAGGTTATAACCTGATAGCAAGTTTCGTCAAGTTAGGTTTTATTACATTCATTACAACCTCTACGCGAGTACCTACATACAAACATACTAACACATGAAAGCGAATTCTGCCAGTTAGTGCAGAGTCTACCAGATACGAGGTTTATAGGTTTACTCAGCATTTTCACATCGATTTTGAGGTTCCAAAGTAGACTAATAGATCCAGATCCGATACATTTGTTTACTCTCATCATACTCCATAGCTCGGCTAACTCAGGCGATCTAATGCCATCATCAAAGTTAGCAACCGTCGATGCAGACACTCTTTGAAAGCGGGACCATGCACAAGACTGTCATTTTAATAGAGGCTGTTTCATCTAAGCACTACCATGGGTCGGATGGAACGTTAAATATCAGGTCCAGGCTGTTTCTTTCAGCCAAGTCATAGGCCGAGTCAGAATCTTTCGGGCGGCTTGAAAACTGTCGACACCAGAGCTAGGCTGGGTGACAGCCCGCTGTAGGGAGCGTACGGAGGTTGTGTTCGCGGAATGTCTGTGCGCGTGCCGCACGCGCGTGCTTCACGGGCACGTCGCGCGCGTGCCGCTATGTGCGCGCGGAGCACGGCGCGCTCATTCACGGCCTCCGGTTACTTCTCCACGAGCTCATTGACGCCACGCAGTCTCTCATTCACATCTACCATATTCGGCCACAGCGTGTGTTCTATACTCGGTAGTTAGATTCACCATCATAATCAACTTTTGACTCCATCATAATCAACTTTTTGACTCACAACGAAACTGAGACCGGACCAGTCTATGCGTTTGTGTCGAGAGGGTGTTTATGTGTGTCTGTGTTTCTCATTTCTCTTCAAAACTAGGTCAGCCTCGCGGTTTTACACGCTTTTATTCGAGATACAAAAGTACCTAGTCTGTGTTTTAACCCAAGGTCCCAATGTCTTCACTCTAAATTTTAACCGAATCGATTATTCTAACGATTATTCAAACGGCTAGAACGAATATTCAAACGGCTAGAATGATTATTCAAACGGCTAGAACGAATATTCAAACGGCTAGAACGAATATACGAATATTCAAACGGCTAGAATGAATATTCAAACGGCTAGAACGCAAGATGTAAGAAATATACTTACTATACACACAAAAGTTTTCACCTTTATTAAGATAAAAGTATAAATTTGATGAGATTGTCAGTGATAAGTTAAGTGCTAGATCGGTGCACGTTGTTAGATACGAGTTAGTGCCACGGAGCGCTAAACACAAGCACCTATATAAAAATATTGTAGTTCTTCGGTTTCTTATAGTTTTATGTTAGTACTAGCTGACACGGCAACCATTGTTTTGCGTAATAAAGAAATACTGTTTCAAGAAATAAAAATATATTACGAACAGACGTGACACTCGTTGTCTTTTGTGACTGATAGTTTTAAGTTATCTTTATATATTTTGTTCAATTCACACACTGACATCTTCAAAACATATAGTCTATGTGTTGTTATAAGATACATCAGAATATCATGACAACCCATTCGGTATTTCTGCGTCAGAGGAACAAACATCCTTAGAAACTTTTGCGTTTATAATATTACTAGCTGCGCCTCACGGTGCTACTCGCGTTAATCCGGAACAAAAGAAGTTAATCTGAGATAAAAAATAACCCATGTGTCTAACCTATCTTCATAATAAATGTCATCAAAATCGGCCCAACTGTTGGAGCGAAGGAGTAAAATAGATTTGAAGTTAATTTGGTATCCCACGGGAATCACCATTGTTTTCGGGATTAATAGTAGTCTCTACGCTAATCCAAGGTTTAACCTATTTCCATACCAAATTTAGGTTTAGCCGTTTTGACCGTGAAGAAGTAACAAACATACACACACTTAGGTACAATCTTTGGACGTGACAACGTCTTAAATTAGGTTGCGGCTGGGAGTCACTTATGAAAAAGTGTAACGCCCGGTAACGTTACGATGAGTCACCGAACAAGAGAGAGGCCCGCCGAATGCCTTGCGTCTCTCTCCCACTCAACTATGATCGGTTTTTTTATCTTCTTCTTCTTGTGGTGCCTCTCCAACTAGTGAAGGTTGGCAACCAGCTCTGCATACTTCAGTTTGTCCATTGCTAAGCGAAACAATTCAGCGGCACTTCTGATCCCGGTCCATTCTCGAATGTTTCGCAACCACGATTGTCTTCTGCGACCGACTCGCCTCCTCCCCGCAACTTTTCCCATCATAATAGGTTGCAGAAGCTCGTATCTGTCGTGCCGAAGCACGTGGCCCAGATATGCAACTTCGCGTTGTTTGAGGGTCTGCAAAAGTTTACGGATTTGTCCTTTTTTATCTGAATTGTCTCAATTATCCATTATATTAGTAGGAAGTAGCCGGATCAGTGTATCGGTCAGCATGTGGGTTGTGTGAAGCCTACCCGGCAGTAGTTCTTGTACTCAGTCGCTCCTACCGACGACATCTTCCTTTCATACGTCTCCTGTGTTCACAATTCTTTAACTTTCCTTAGCTGAAACAAACACGGGCGTAATTTCGTCACTATCAGTCTCTATTTGAGTAGCTACTTGTAAGTATGTATGTAGGTACACATATACTCACAAGTATAGCGAGGTATACATACACAAGGAGGGCCCTCGCCCACACGATTAGCATTACAAATTCATGTAGCGAGTGGCGCGTGGGGTCAACGCCCACATACACCGTACGTGTATACACCTCATACATATATACATGTATATACTCGTATTTGGATTCTTAACGAGCACTTTCTTACAACTTGAAAACTCACCGAAGCATTTATTATTTGGGGTTTACTTTAATTGTCATCGGACGGGTTTCATGTCGCGCAGTACTTGTTCTAGTCGCGTGACACATTACATTAGCATGCGCTTAGCATAGAGAGCTGCCTCTACTCGTTTTATTCTATCTATACTCTTGTCCTTTGTCTTATATTAGAATATCGAAAGGTTGATAAGATATAATTGTGTTTTTTATACCTGCTTAAAGAAACCATATCTATAGTTTCGCTCTGAAAGGAAGTCCGAATCCGTTGTCTAGTGTTGACTAATCCAAGCCTCGGTCGAAGTTCGCCATTTTTGTGTCCGTCAGTGTGTATACATACATAGTGATATAATGTCTGTGGCACTGATGGAACGGATGGTTTTTAAATGTTTAGTCAGTTTGGACATAATCATTGTAATATAATCAGGTTTTTTCAGAGATAGAAAGTAGGCTATATAATGTATATAAGCTGCATTGTTTCCTACCCCTATCTTTAAAGCGGATCTGGCGTGAAGGATTAGTATTGCACTCAGGCGAATTAATATAATATTAATATTATTCTATTTTATTCGTTCTTTTGTTTATCCACGGTCGTTACTATGATTCATCGACCATTGTAATTTGGGCAAGCGTAAACATATTTGATAGCATCACAGGCTTATACCCAGCAGTGGGATAGAGCAGGCTGTGGATGATAATTATGAAACATATTTGCAACTTAATATAATATTCCTAAATGTATGCATCACAGTTTTCTGATAATAATTTGCCGTCTGCATAGTTTGTCGACGCGATAAAATCAATTAACATGTAATTAGTTCGGTTGAGGAAAACCATCTCTGGTGCTCGATCCGACCAGCCGCCACTAAATATATATAAATGAATGCGGTACATGTATAGTAGTGTGTATGTCGTGCTGTTTATGCTTAACTGAGCAACACTCATCGCTTATCGCGGACTCGCCGGGTGGTGTAGCGCTAGTCTTACAGAGCAGAACCTGTATAAGGGCTTGTTGAGTACAATACTAAATAACAATATACAAATAACAAGTAACGGTACATATGCGTTACAGCTATAACCGGTCAATTGCTAGTCAGACTCGTGCTTAAAGTGTCTAATATTAGTCTAAAGTGTAATAATCTTGCTATCTCTTCAATATTTAGATATTTTATTTGTGGTTATAGCGGAGCCAGAAATATACATCATTTGTGTAAATTTCAATTTCCTAACTATCACGCTTCATGAGATACCACATGGCACCAGGCAGACAGACTGACGGAAAGCGGAGTGTACATCCAAGGCAATGTTTTGACATTGATCGCACTTGACTGATAAAGTCAGAGTATCTTAACTCGTATTAACCTTACGCTTGTAACCAGCTCTCGGATATAGGATATTGATTGAGAAACCGTAAAATGTCATTCTCGTACTATATCTAAACGATAATGAGAGTATATCGGTTGTCTGGTGTAGCGGCACACGATGCGATAACCGGACTATTATTATTAACATGGCAGATAGTGACCGGGAATGTGATGATATCTACATTCCTTGTTGAGAGTTGCGGTCTGCATGCTCCGCACGAGATCATCGGTTCGTCACTACAGTAACGTAGTGAGGAGTCGGCGTCTCGCGACCTGCCGGCAGGTGCTAGCAGGCCTGCTATATATATGTTATAGACAAACTCCGAAGCTCCGGCGCTCCTAGGTTGGACTGGTCAATCCTCAGGTCAGACTGAATGACTTAGTCAAAGCCCAAACAAATGTAAATTTTCGGCCTTTGACTAAACAATTTTCGTCAAACCTGCGAGAGACTAATTTGGTCAGGCAAACGTCAAGTCTTAAGAACCTAATCTAACCTAACCTAACCTGAAAGCTGCTAACTTGAAATCTGCTTAAATGATAAAATGCTTCCAAATTTACGAAGATAAGACACTTCATACCTATATCGGAGTTTGACTCGTCAAACCCCGATTTAATAAAATTGTGTTTTGACGTTTGCCTGACCAAATTAGTCTCTCCCAGGTTTGACGAAAATTGTTTAGTCAAAGGCCGAAAATTAACATTTGTTTGGGCTTTGACTAAGTCATTCAGTCTGACCTGAGGATTGACCAGCCCAACCTAGGAGCGCCGGAGCTTCGGAGTTTGCCTATAACATATATATACATGTAGTGTAGTGTATAGGTGGCGAGTAGCGGCTGCGATCGATTCCTTGGTTTGTAAATATGTGTATGTAGTACACGCGCGGGTAACGGTGCAGCGCGGCGCGGAACAATGGTCGCGCGGCCACTGCACTACTTCCCACACCTTGCTGCTCCTGCACTACCTCTACTGCACACATACAGCTCGAGTGCAGCGCGCCGCCTCTACCGCGTGGAGGCTTAGCTTACAGTAGGTTCGCACCACGGGAACTTTACAAGGTATTGGACATATTGGCCAGGACAACCAACTCTTACAACAATCTTTAGGAGTCACGTTTTGACACTCGTCTTTTCTGCATAGTGAACAGCATCGAAGTTTAGTCTTTTTAGGAATGATAGGTTGGCTCGGAATGTTTGTAGAAGTCCCCGATATTGTGTTGCACCCGCTCAGTGTAACCTTGTGTTCACGTAGCGTCATACATCGTTACCGCTTCACGTTATTGAGAAATTGTTTCTGAAGAACCATGGAAGGTAAAAAAAACGCTTCATGTATTCAAATTAACGTGTGATGTGTGCCGACATTGTTTAAACATGTTCTCATTCGGTTCTCTACGTGTTCTAGAAACTATTTCTCAATTACAACAAAACGTTTCCCCTCAAGGTTTTACGAACGAGTTTTAATGTATAATTACTTGCGTCTTAGGTAGGTATTTCATGTGAGGAAGTATTACCCGTGTCTGTTGAGGGCTCCTGTTGGAGGCGAGCGGAGGAAGCTCCGTGTGTAGTGTACAGTAGTAGTGCGCAGTATGTAGCGCGCTGTATGTGGGGCGGCCTCGGCGCGACGCGCGTTATCAGCGCGGCCGCGCGCGCGCGTGTGCGTGCTCTACACACACACACACACACACACGCGCGCGCGCGCGCGGTATTATTACCACCGCGACACGTACGCGCAATGTTGCGACAGCTCCACATACATATACATGTAGATAGTCCGGCTGCAGCGCGGCGCAGGCGCAGGCGCAGGCTGCAGGGAAATTAGCAACACGATAAGAGTTTCATTGACAGCCGCCGGCTCGTACCGAGATTACGGCGCGTAGTAAAGATAGAGCGGCCGATACCGGGACACGTCACGCGACTCCCGCGCCCTCGGCCCGCGCGCAGGGCTCACACAGATAAACATTACATCTCATTATTATACATCTCTTCCTAACATTTCCATGGAGCCTGAATCAGTCCCACTGGGAGAAAAGATGAAAGTTTACTACTTCATCAGTATAAAGATAATGGTTTATTATGTAACACATCGGCTACTTCTCTTATCTCGAGTCCGCGGTCGGCACCGCGGGATGCAGCTACTGAATTTTTACTTTACTAAATTTTAACAAATACAAATTTGTTGTGAAGAATTGAGTGGCTCGCTTTGCCTCAGCGGAGCCTGTAACTAGTACAGGAATTACAATAATTATAATTAAAGTAGAATATTGCGCAGAATGACGTCACCGGCCGGACGTCTAGTGGCGAGCTCTGCCACCATGTACTTACATATGTACATATATACTCGTGTATATGTGTAGGTATATACATATATACCTCCCGCCGCTCGGAGATGAGTATATTTTTACAATTTAATAGCCTCCGAGTCCGATGTTATCGGTTTGTTTTCGAATGACGCGAGTAAACACGCCGAACGTTTAATATTTCGTTAAAAATAATGATAATCACAAAATGTACTTGCGGATGTTACGAGTACCTCCCGGCGTTACTGACTCTATTTATTAACAAAGGTTTATAACTCAACATGATTTAAAAAAAAACTACAAAACTTGTAGGAAATTAGGTAGAAATAGGACTTAGTTAGATATACGAACAAAAATAATATGATTTTGAAAAGAAAATTGACTGAAACTAAATAGTTTACATATTGTTAAAAAAAACTTTGATTTCAAATTGACATTATTAATTTGTTTTGTTAGGTGAGACCTCAGACTACAGGAATAAAGGAATAAAGACCTTTATTCCTGTAGTCTGAGGGTGAGACTTGCTTAGACTTAAAATAATATCGAATGTCTGATTATGTTTAGTGTCGTAGTGTTTGCGTCGTTTCTATAATGAGAGCATCCTGCACAAAGCGATCCGTAATGGATGTGCCGCGCTCTACGATACATATTAGGCTGACTGTTTATATTTTCTTACTCAAATAAACAATACCTACTTTACTCTCATCGGATGTGTTTACCTCATTACCTAACTACCAACTCCATTGTTTGACAGATCATTACTTCAATGTGGAACCATCTTAGTTTCAACGTAAACCTAGCGATGTCAAACGATACAATCCACAAACTTAGCTGTCAACTCATTCATTTATTATTATTTGAAATCATTGTGTACATTGTGAGAAACAAGTACATTAAGTATTTATGATCCGTAGGTTTTAATATGTGAGTATAATTTGTGTCAATAAAGAATACATTAAATTTCAAAAATATTCTTTATTGGCCTGAGTTATTTCAATCATATAATATTATATATATATGTACTTATACGTAGGAATGTGATTCACGTTAGATAAAACAGTAACATTCAATACATTTCAAAATGTAAGTGCCACATCCTAATCCATGTTACTTCGATTGATAAATGATACATTTATTGCCAATGTTATATTTAATTTATATGCATTTATAGTCTGCATATATACCTGCGTTATCGGGGATAAAAACTAGCCCGTCCGTTACTCCAGCGCCTAAGCTATCTCCATATTTAATTTTAACCAAATCAGTTCTGCCGTTTGAGCGCGAAAGAGTAACATGCACACACAAACCTAAACATAAACGTTTTGCATTTGTAATATTGTTGGAACAGGGATGCATTCAGTGCACCAGTTCGTACTAAGTGAAGAAGAGGTTGTAGGCAGTGCGGCGGCAAGCGACCGCAGCCTGCACTGCTCGCTATCTGTCTTCGTGCTGCGGTCGGTGGGTTCATTCCCAGCTGTGGGAACTAGCAGCCCAGGAGGTCAAAGTTAGGAATATTTCACTTAAAAGTTTATGTAATAATTTCAAGGCACGAGTGAACCGGTTTGTTCAGGGCAAGCGCGCTTTTCTTTAGATCACAGTATCGCTTAACAAAGTGAATATCATCAAAAGCAAGTCCACACAAAGACTACTGAGCATCAAGCATCAATGACTAAGCTAAGTTTGGCACTTTCCCTCGCAGCACACTACGCAGTGCTATACTCGCTTTGCTGTATATGTGGCGTGTTGGTTGCCATGGTAACGAGTAATACCTACACTACATGTACCCACGTATGTGTTCCCGTTCTCCGTATAAGCTGTGTATGTGTCACGTCGGATGAGTGTCGCGGAGTGTGGAGGTAGCGGCGGCACGCGCCGCGCCGAGTACGGCGCCGGCGACTTCCGCGCAGCCTTCACACTGCGATCATGTGATGTCACGCTGCTCTCATGACCCTATAACCACCACCAGCCTCTTCTCGACATCTTCTGCTGCATTGTTTCCAATCCTAAAAGTTTGACGTGTCCTTGTGGGTGTTTGTCTGTAGCTTCCGAACGGGTGAACTGGTTTTGATTCAGTTATTTCTTTGTTTACTAGGTGAGTGTACCAGTACTTAGCTATGTCTGATGAGACTCGGTCCGAGGTCAAAATGTCAGGAGTTTTCTGTTTTTCTAATGTGTCCTCGTACTTCAAGTAATAATTAGATATTATTTTGTTTTCGTATTACATCTAAGAGCACAGTAAAGCTTAGCATCAAGCAACCTGCGGTCAAACGTGATCCGGTGAATACGTGAAACGGTTAACTTTAAAATAATAGGACTTGTACTTTGGGGTTTATATCGTCTCACCGTAGGCTTAAATTCAGAAGTAGAAATATTAGTTTTCTTCTTCTTATGAGCTAAGTGGCCAAACTCTGGTGTCGAGAGTTTTCAACCCACCCGAAGGTCTCTGATTTGGCTTAAAGACTGTTTATACTAAGACTAACAGTCGGGGCCTACAATTTAACGTGTCATCCGATCCACGGTAGAGCCCAGGTGAAAAAGCTACTTGATAAACGACAGCCTTGTGTATGGTCACCCATCCGAACACTGTCCGCATAGACTGTTGTTTAGCTTCGATGATCGCGTCAGATCATCTTAGTTAGCTGAGCTACAGGCGTTACGTATAAATAAATAAATCGTTTATTGAGGCAAAACATACAGTCACATATCAGGACATTCATAATTATGATTATTAACATATATTTTGAACATTAAAGAATACAAATTATGATCATTATTTTTGTATGTACACAAAGTTTGTTATTTTTAGTTTTAACAACGGTTTCGGAGATAAACTCTAAGCAGGTAATTTAAGGGCACAACTCCCTAACTACCACTACTATATTGATGTATTTAGAACAGCGCGTACTTATGAAGGCAGTGGAGGCATCACCTTCCGGTACAGTAAACCAGAGCCAAGTTAAAATATTATATTGATAACTATACAGTACCAAGTGGCATGTAAGCAGTAGGTAGTACCGGAGGCTCGCACCGGAAGTGGATGTTATGTCTCGTGAGACTCGGCCCGCGCTGACCCAGGAGATGTGATCCCGCGTGCCTCCACGCCGTGTGACACCTGTGTGTGTGTGTGTGTGTGTGTCTGTATGTAGTAGAGGAGAGGTCGCTGTGTGCGGAGTTCTGCGAAGCGCGCGGCAGCTTCCTGCGCTGCCTACATACATACAGACAAACTAACACTAGTTACTAGGTAGGTATAGTTATAGCTTCACCGGTCCTTCGTCATAGCGACCCACATCAACATACATTATATTATTACTAAGACTAGCAATGTTACCCGCGTTAATCCGGGACAAACAGAAGTGAATCCGGGGTAAAAAGTAGCCTATGTCAATCCAAGGTCTAACCTATCTTCATAGTAAATACCATCAAAATCGGTTCAATCGTTTGAACGTTAAGGAGTAAAAAACATACACAGACACAATCTTTCGCATTTATTATATCAGTAGGTACTTATTACTAGTAGCTGCATGTTATAAACCATGTAGCCCCTGTAGCTCGGCTAGCTAAGCTGATCTGACGCGATCGAAGCTAGGCTAATAAGCTCATAAGAAGAAGAATAATAAACCATGTGAACCGTCATCTTGTACGGTCGGCAAATATATTTAGTGTGGAGTGTTTCAAACAAGATACACTCACTAAATATATCGTTGTAAAATAATAAATAAATAATAAACCCGCAGCGCATCGCGATGTACTTCACTCGACGTGTAATATAAACCCCTAAACAAACTGACGCAAAAACGCGGTTATCCGCTTCGCTCGCTCGGCCAGACATATTTGTTCAGTTTAAAGTTATTAACATGTAGACGCGAGCGTGCCGACCCTCGGTAATTTATGGCATCGGGCTGTTTGCTGTGGCACACACCAACCCGCCGCGGGCTGCCAGCCTGCCACACACACACACACACACATTACCTTATAATATAATTTTGAACACATTGCTCAGAGTGTCTCTAATTCTACCGCTAATGACCACGTAATGGCATCTGTAATGTTCCTGTGGCTTTCTCATTAACATTATTCACAAGTGAGTTATACATATACATACCTACTACATTTATTGAATTGTTTCTAGAAATAAACTTCAAATAATTTATTCCCAGAATACAGCATTGAATAAATTGTAAGTAATGTAAAGTCGTATGATCGCGGTCCGGCTCTCTTAAGACCCTCCTGTATCGGTTCGGCTCTCAATGGCACCATAGCGGTAATGGTTGCCGTGCCGGACTGCCAACCAGAGGGTCCCGGGTACGATTCCCGGAGCGGCCAACATCTTTGTGATGAACTATGTTTGTTGGTTGACGATGGCGTTAAATATGTATCGATTATAAAGTACGATAAGGTATATGAAGCATATCAGTTGTGTTAGCAACCATAACACAAACTAGAAGTGGTTGAGTATGGGGCTAACCAGCCGTGTGTAAAATGAATCCTAAAATATTTTTAATTTATTTAATCCCTAAGATTATACACTTATAACACATTAAGTTAAATACTTGCGACATAATGTAGTATTAAACTAGCTATTTTGTGATAATTTGGGATAAAAGTAGTCATGTGTTAATCCCGGATCTAATTAAGCCGATTAGCCGGACTAAAATTTATTTATTTATACATTATCACAAACATGTGTGTTCTAAAATTAGTAGGAAAGATAAGATAGGATACATTTGATTGGATAAAGTTTATTTACCTTACACGGCGCCGTGTTTGAATAGCCAAAACTAAGAACACGGTAGCTTAGCAGCTCGGCAAGGGTTAGAAGGGATTCTAGAAAAGTTACAACTTTATTAAACTTGAAATTAACTTAGTTTACATAATACATAGAATTTGCAATATTAGTCCTGTATTGGACTCGGGGGAGGAGGTCGCTTCTCTGAGCAAAAGTTCGGTTGATGATGATGATGATATTCTGTATGTACATGACACGGAACTAGATCCAGGAGTCGTTCGATAGACAATGTGGAGTTATCCTGTTTACAACATACGTATTTTATATTTATGTCTTACATTGACAAAAAATATTATAGCTAAATATATAAAGCTGTCGAAGTTCCGAAGATTCGCACAAAGCGTTTTGCTTCGACCTTCATTGTGAGAACTGCAAAGCCTTGGAACTCTCTTCCTGAGTCTCTTTTTCCCGAGAAGTACAATTTGCGGGTCTTCAAATCTAGAGTAAATAGGTTCCTTCTAGGCAAGCGTGTTACATCTTAGACCACAGTTAAGCTTAACATCAGGCAAGCTGCGGTCAAACGTAAGCCTATTCATCAATAAAAAAAACATCTGACTTGGCATAACGATTTTTTGTATTGACTTTTTTAATGATAGAAAATTATTTACTGGACACAAAATACAGAAAACAGTCTTATAGATAACGGCTAAACGGTTGATACCTATTATCTTTGTCTTGAAATGTTCGTTGAGGTCTAGAGAATGTTTAATTAGTCTAACACTTGGGGCCTACAATTTCACTTTTTATCCGACCCACAGCTGCGCTTGAAAATGCAACATTTAAAACGACAGTCTTGTGCATGGTCACCCATCCAAACACCGTCCGCACCGACCGTTGCTTAGCTTCGATGATCGCGTCAGATCACCTCAGCTAGCCGAGCTAGGGGCTCTATAACAAACCAATAACAACGGACATCCATAACGCGTTTAAATTTCGTGTTACGTCACTTTTCAAGATTACGATTTTGAGTAAGATGTGACGTCACAAGTCTTCGCCACCAACAATGCATTACATCTATATGAGTCATTTTTTTTTTGCTAAAACCAAAAACACGTATACACCCTTCCTCTATGTTATAGTCGGACTCAGTGGAACTCTGTCTTCTAGAACTTGTAAACACAATAAACATTGGATGTACTAAGTTTGAGCTTACTTTGTTATGCTGGGCCAACCTTTTAAATTTGGTTAAGTTTTTGTCGCAATAAGTTTGTTTATATTTTATTCCAATTATCCAGTATATGTACAAATAGTAAATAGTGTATAGTCCAATGAGGGTGGATGGCATTGCCACTGTGTGACAAATCTCCTTCTCCTTAGTTAAAAAAAAAATGTTTTTAAAAAAGTTTCTAGAACGTCCAAAATACAACCAAAATAATACCTAATTTATTACAATCACATTCATATTTTTGAAAAATAATCTGAAGAAACTATGTTAGGTGTGATTGTACGGCGGACAAGCCGCACAACAAGTTTAGTTATTAATGAACATTAATGTCGGTATGATTGCCGACCGTTATGTGGCGGTAGGTATATAGCAGTTTATTGTAGGGCCGTTTGCGGCGAGGCTGCGGATACACCGCCGAGACAACACTACTTCCCTCTCGCTCGCACCACGCTATTTACATCATTATACAATTATTCTGTGCTCGGTGGAACAATATTCCAAGTCGATATATTTGTTGGAATAGATTTAGGTGACATGCATCGGCGGCGCCAAGACCTGCCTCGGGACATGCTACGTGTCTGTGTGTGTGTGAGTGTGTGTGTGTGTGTGAGTGTTTGAGTAGGATGTTAGCTCGCGGAGGACGATGTGCAAATACCAGCTTTATTTTACTCTCAATACAAACAACTTGAAACATTTTTTGCG
The DNA here is from genome assembly GCA_035578125.1 of Mellilla xanthometata. Lineage (NCBI taxonomy): Eukaryota > Metazoa > Arthropoda > Insecta > Lepidoptera > Geometridae > Mellilla > Mellilla xanthometata. The sequence goes on from JAPUBQ010000020.1 coordinate 192,727, forward strand.
GCGATTCCCTCGCTCGAGTTTTTTGCTGCGACGGAATTAAGTTTTGACGCGAGACTTTTTGTGCTTGTTTGGAGAGCCTTTATTGGGGTCTCGTTTGTATCGCGTCGAGTGTTTGCCGGATTAGCGTGAGGCCTGCATCCCGCCTCGTTAGCGGCTCCGACCGGGCGATACATTTCCTGCTTGCTGGCGGTGCTGGTGGCGGCGCGTGACGCAGCATGGCGGCGGCCTGGCAGCCGGCTCAGCGGGAGCGGCGAGGCGTGTCCGCACGTGCGCATGCGGGCCGCACCGCGCGCCGCCGGACACGCCGGTACCTGCGCCTGACTCACGCCGCCGCCAGGAATGCTCCCGTTTGGCGAGACAAAGCCAGCCGCGATACTCCGCGAGGTTCTCTTGGCTAATGTAGGCTTATCTGGTGCGTCACCGGGCGGCGCCGGGCGGCGGCGTGCCGGCGCCGGCCCGGCTGTAATGCATGCAAGTGGGTCGCGGGCTCCGCGCGATAACGACCCCACTTCCGAGACGTTCCGAACCATTAGCTCCGCGCTCCACTTGGCAACCGGCCGAGTGTCGCACCGTGTCGCGCGGTGTCGCACTGGCATGTCGCTGGAATGTCACGTACTGGCGTTCCGTATTCTTTGCATAATTGCCGTTATCACGCATATTGGTCCACACGTGCGTTGCAGCAACATGATAACGCGAGCGCGTTGCGCAAGCGGCCGCCGGCCCGGCCCGGCCCCGGCCCGGCGGCTCCCGGCGCCGTGTTACCGGTGTCCGGGAGCCGCGGTGCTCCGCACTTACTCAGCTAATGAGGCACTCGCATCGTTTTGCATCCATTAGCTAGCGTCACTCGCTCCCAACCTGCGGCATTGTCCTCCCCGCCCGTGACTCACGGCGGACTGCGCGCCGACAGACACATTCCTTTTGTTTGTTATGTTTACAAGCAAGTCGATGCGCGGTACCTACTACTTCCGTCACATCCACCCCACAACCATCATTATGTTAGACATTCTACATAATATACTCGAGTTACCCTGGTACTCGCACCGTGCGGAGACGTTACACGCGTTTGGGTTGAAAGGATGTCTGTGTGTGTGTGTGTGTGTGTACGTGGAAACTAAAATTGCCATTTATCTCCAAAACTTATATCCTAGTCCGATTTTGATTAGGTTTCCAGTGACAAGATTGTAATTGATTGATGCATGTTTTTGCATAAATGTTAGGGTGTTAACTCTCCAGGGGGCGCTGCAACATTTGCCACAATTTCTTGTGTTGTGTCTAATGTTTCATCATCATCATCATCAGAATCAGCCGGGCTGTAGTATGAGGATGACATGTCGGTGTGTGTGTTGCAGGGCGAGCTCGGAGGGCGGCGCGGGCGCGGGAGCGGGGGCTGCGGGGGGCGCGGGGTACTCGCGCTGCGGGTACCCCGGCAGCCCCGCGCCCTACTACGCCGGCACCGAGCTGCCGCACACCAACCAGATCTGGAGCCCGCCGCCAGGTAACGCACACACACACACACACACACACACACACACAGTGCTACCAGGTGATACCATCTGGCTGCTGGCACCGGGTTGCATACGTCGCACTATAATATCTGTTCCATATACGTATCTGTCCTTTAAAAGAAAATGCGACCCACGGAGGTACTTGTCGACGGTCAACTGCCGTCTCCCATAATTATGTGCCAATCTCACCCAGGGTCGAGGGTAGAACTCAAAAAGACGACTCTGGCTGGTAAATACAATGTGTACCACTCTCAAATCTACAAGGATGGTTCACTATCCACAACTGGTTCAAGTATTACCTGAAGCTAAGTCTGTTTGACAGGCAAGATGGTAAGGTGGCTCTCTCAGATCACCGTGTGTAGGATACTAGGCACGGCTGGATCTTGCCCAAGCAGGTCTTGTTGCCGTGATGTGTTTTGCTGCCTCCTTCCCCGGCACCCCGGCAGTGCAGGCAGTGGCACTGCAGGGCGAGGCCTTGACATGCAGCACTCTCGGAGTGGAGGCTAGCGAGGTGCTGAGTGTGTGTGTGTTGCAGGCGGGTCCCCCGGCTACCCGGGCGGCGGCACGCCGGCGCTGGCGGAGGACTACAGCGAGGAGTGCGCGGGGGCCGCGGGGGCGGCGGGGGCCGCGGGGGGCCTGCTGCCCGCCTTCTCGCGCATCGGCAGCGCCTACTCCGTCACCAGCAGACCGCACACCGTGTACGGCGCCGCCTCCTACCAGGTACTTACACCCCCCGCCTCACTGAAGACCAGCCCCGGGACACCTGCAGCTGGACTAAGTGTTGACATGGTTCCAGCTGGCAGCTGTTCCGGTGTCCTGGCGCGGAGAGTAGACCAACTCTCTTGGGAGAAAACTTTAATTTAATTTAATTTTTTTTGGACACATTTCACACACGGCTGGGTAACCCCATACTAAACCATTTCTAGTTCGCATTATGGTTGCTAACACAACTGATATACTAGGGTAGGGTGGTTTAAGATCGCGCACTTAACGATTGAGCAGCGATAAAAAAATAATAAAAAATCTTAGAGAAAACAACTTTATATATTCTTAGACCTTAATCATTAGGCAACATAATTGGAGAGTATTGTTAATGAAATCTTAACACTTTTATCACTATGAACGGAAAAACGAAAAATTGGAAATGCGCATTCTTACACCAGCGGGTGGATAAGATTGCGCACTAAAGTCGACAAGAGTGCGCAGGGGTTTGTAAGAATGCGCGCTATTTTAAACAATCAATCAATGCAAAAATCGCAAGTAAACGCCTCACCACTGCAATAGGCGGTGCATTTCTCATGCCACCATTCCTTGCACTGAAAAATTCAATCCAATCTTCAACGATAGCTTCTGAATAAACCTTCTTCCTCTTCCTTCCAAAAATGAATGCAGGTGGAACAAAGTGACCAACAGGATTCATGGCACTTACAATCGTGACGTTGGTTCCTCATTCTGCACATTTACATCGATATTTTGTTCACTGCACGTTTACATTTAGTAGAAATAACTTTTGGAGACTGGTTTGGTACAGTAGAAATACCGGTCTCATCCATGTTGTATATAGCATTCGGGGGGAAATTGTATTTGTCCATAAGAACAGTGAGGTTGACAAAAAACCTCAATGCTAGTTGAAGTGGGACGTCTCAGTGATATTTCTGGATGACGCTTCATGAAGCCTCCTAACCATTCCTTGCCAACTATGTTGGTCTCTGTGTTGAATCTGTGAGAAATATTATTCTTTTCAGCATACTCATAAGCTAAGAGTCTCAGATCTTCCGCAGTCATACCATACATCATGTCATCTAACTTAGTTAAATAATAACAAAACTCTTTCTTCACTTCTTTAGAAAAAGTAGTGTTATATCTGCCCAAGCTAGTCACTGAAGTGGATCTATTCAATCGCACTCGTGGTGAAGATTTCGCCATACCAAGAGATTTTGCCAGCGATCTCTTATTTTCGCCATCTGCGATACGTTTTCGTTCTTCTTCTATTAAGAAGGAAAAAATATTCCGATTAGATGTTCTTTCTCTTCTAGATGTTGAAATTCTGTAGTAGGAGTAACATAGTTTAGTTATTTTTAATATTTTAAACTAATTTTAAAATTGGGTGTCTAAGATTGCGCGCGCAATATTAAACAACCCCCCACCGCGCAATCTTACACGATAGCCCGTTTTTAACGAACCGTCATTGGGACGTCATCTTTCTAAATCTATCGGAATCAAAATGGTCAAAGCTTCTCCTCAATTGAATTTACTCGCGCCGACAATATCAAAAAATTCTAAAATAGTTCTTGATAATAAGTGACACTACGATCAAATTGAAAGAAAATTACATCAGAGTAAGCAAAAAACTTCAAACTTATCTAATTCCATAAATATCCTTGCAAAGTTAAATATTTTAGCGGAGTAATAACGCATGCCCCTGACACTTCAAAACACAATTGACGTTAGCTGTGAACTTCACTCCTGTTCTGCAGAAGAACGCCCGCGCATTCTTATCGACCGCGCAATCTTAAACCACTCTACCCTACTTACATATATATTACATACATATTTCATATTTGACACCCAGACTGACAGCCAACAAATTTAGTTAAGCACAAAGATGTTGGCTGTGCCCGGAATCGAGCCCGGAACCTTCTGATTAGTAGTCCAGCATGGTAGCCATTACGCCAACGAGGTCGTCAACTTTGAAATAACATGACATCTCAAAATGATCATACAGTGTACATTCCGTATAACGCTAATCGAATAACGATATATTTCCTAAAACGTCGCCAAACACTCGGCTTTGGTGTCGGTTTTGCTTTTTTCAGTGTCGGGTTAAGATTTCATGATTATATGTTTTAGTAAATATCACAATGACGACTCTTAGGACGCTGCGACCAACAGTTTAGGCTCCAGCTGGTCGCGGGTTTCAGTGAAGAGATTGCCTATTGTTTAGAGCATGTTCTCGTGCACGTGTTACGGCGACGACTCACCAGGGGGCGCTGCACTAAACATTTCTTACAAATACTTACTACACATTATATTCATGTCTCTTAATTATTTCTCAATGAATAGTACTCGTAGATAGTCAATGGTGGCGATTCAGCGGCACACACGACTAAACTAAATTTAAAGTAGCTCTGTCTCTTTTTGTCAAAAATGACCAAAAAGAGATGGTACGATCTATACCATAGACAAAACATCTAAAATCACGTCAAACACGTTAGATTTAGAGCTGATACAATTGGGTGCGCTCTAAAATCGCTTACATTTTTCATATTTGACGTAATTTTAGTTGTTTTGTGTGTGGTTCAGAACGTGCCGTCTCTTTCTGGCCACCTAAGATGAAAAGAGACGGGGCTTCTTTAAATTTAGTTTAGTCGTGTGTGCCGCTGAATCGCCACCACTAAGTACGTACTTATCTTCTACATCGTCATATAAGTTAAAGTAGCCTAGCTATCGATTTTTGATACTACATACTTATAATTTCTACTCAGTTATTATGTGAGGAAGTATAGTATATGAACCGTATATAGCGAGCTGGTCTGCATGATGGTACTCGCGTGTTGCAGGAGCCGTGGCGCGCGCACAGCCTGTCCGCCGCCGCCAGCCTCACCGCCAGTGAGTACACGCAGACTATACATACTCCCCCTGCCCTCCACTACTACTGCGCTACGGAATAAACAAAACATTTGAAAGTTCTATTGATCAAATATAAGCAAATCATTTATTTCAGACTAACAGATACATATGTCCATATAAAGTAAAAAAAAATCATAACGAAATAGTTGATAATAATAAATTAGAAACGAAAATGGCGATGCTCAAAAGTAATATTGTAAAATACATATTATTTAAATTAAAAGACAATCAAAACAAATATCACATACTAGCATCCCGTCCCGGCTTCGCACGGGCTACAAAATAATCTAAGTTGCAAAGAGAAACAAAATATAGCCCATGTTTATCGGGAATAATGTAGCTTCCCAACTGTGAAAGAATTTTTCAAATCGGTCCAGTAGTTTTGGAGCCTATTTGCCTCAAATGAACAAACAAACGATCAAACTTTTGCTCCTTATAATATTGGTATAGATGAAATTAATCTTGTAATACGTACTGTGTCTGTTTTCAAATTCAATAAAACTGCGAAAAGATATTCCAAAGATGGTCAAATTAATGTTTCTTTCTCACTCGCACATCCAAATGAGTGCGAGCGAGGAAGCAAATTTTCAAATGTGTTGTTTATTGAATCCAGTTACATAATTATAATATCGCGGGGTTCAGCAGTATCTCGCTATAATGTAATCAGAGCTAGCTTCCCCCCGCGGTGTTTTCCCTTTTATTCCACATCTTCTTCCTCTTTGTATCAGCTAAGTGGCCAAGCTCTGGAGTGAAGAGTTTTCAAGCAAGCTGCCAGAAGGCCTCTGACTTGGCTTAACGACTGCTTGTACAGAAATTCCTCATGAAAATGAAACATGTGCTAATCTAAGTTAATGGTTCCAGGCTACTCTCATGCCAAATTCCATCACAATCGGTTCGGCCATTTAAGATGAGAACTCAGATAGGAATGATATAAAGTGTCGCTGTATGTATAGCGAGATGCAGAGCGCTGTGTGTTATCAATGTGTTATCTGTCAGCGGTCGCAGTATCTGTTACTTAATACTGATGTCAATGTGTGTGTTTGTTTATGTTGTAGATAATTTCCGTAACAAGTGAAACTGTTTGATAATCCTATCGTAATGTTATAGTGCATGAGAAGGTAGCGGAGAGCACGAGTAGCGCTGCAGCAGAAACTGCCTTCTATTTCATATTGTGTTATAATAATGTTGTATGTAATGGGAAGATTATTGTTGTCGGTCAGCCGCCTCCCTCTCTATAGATGTATATACGTGTGTGTACAATGTGATCCCGCGGCCGAACCCTCCCAACTCGCAGCGCGCGCGGGTATTGAGGAGATAACAGACAAATATCATGATCCCGATCCCGCCGGGTCAGCTGATAACGCGCGCTCTCCCCCCGCGCGCTTCTCCGCGCCCCCCCGCGCCCCCCCGCGCGCCGCCGCTAGTTTTTATTGCGATAAAGTAATGTAGAAATGTCCCGGAGATAAGGCGGCGTGTTTACGAGGCTCGGCGGGACCGTCGTCTGTCCGCGGCGCGACACGCCGCTCCATAAACCATAAACGGAATTAATCACCTTTCCCTGAACAGATAAACTGCAGATAGTAGTAACTCTTCGAGTGTCAATCGTTTTTTCGCCGGTAGTTTTTTGGGGCGAAATTCTCAAGTGGCTGTTTCGTGTTTATGACATTGTGTTAGGATGGGAGCACACCGCGCGCGCCGATAACGCGACGCGGTGTGCGCGCGTGTACCGCCAGCTTTATAACTTCCGTCGGTCGGACATAGCGCGGCGGCTCTACTATACCTACCGCACAGTATTTCGTTTCAAAGTTCACGCATTGTATTGTTGAGAATGTTAATTATATCATCTATAGCAGTATGAGCATCAAAGAAGAGTAAAATATAGATACTAAAATGAGTGGGCATTATGGATGGTTGTAGATTCCTACACTGGGCTCAGTGAACAATCGCTAGTATAGTGGTATATAGTATCGGGAAGTGTGCCGGCGCTAGTGACCGCGCTAGCGAGCTAGTTCCGGGTAGCAGGAGTGCTGCGCTACAGTAAACAAAGCGAGTGCTTTGCTCTCGCGGCGCTATAACCTCGCGACAATATAGTGCAGCGCGCCGCGATCATACAGCTAGCTGGACACGTATAACTCGCTACTATAAACAAAACATTTGTAACTTCCTGACCTCTCTTTTACTCAACTAAATAGGTACCTAAGTGCGAGTAAGAGGAAATTACGTGACGTAAAAAATGTGTGTGCAATTTTCGAAGACGCTATATTTTATTATTTGAGGTTTAATAATGACAGACAACACAGGATAGAGAGGAGTGGAGTCTCGTGTCGGAGGCCAGGATCCGTTTCGCGAGTCATCATAGTTAGTTAGTTTAGGTGTAATAACGAACGTGTTGTAAAAAACAATTTAAGAATTCCCTGTCCTAGTTAAATCGCAATATATGATTATAGGAGGTAATTAGTTATTAGTGAGCTAGCCCGCGCACCGTGAACAGTAAGCTGGTGTGGAGCTGGCGGCACGGCCGCGCTGCCCGCGAGGTGAAGGCAGCGTGGCCTACTTGCGCGCTCCGCTACAACAACATGCCGCCTCTACATACCTACACACTGTACACACACGACTGTTATCCGTGCGGCCTCTACTCTACTTGATTATTACTTCTACTAACATTACTTTGTTCCTTCTACGGTTAACATGGCCTCCATGTTTACTGATACTTATTTATATAATAATAATAAATATTAGGACACATTTCACACGCGGCTAGTTAACACCATACTGAACCATTTCTAATTCGTATAATGGTTGCTAACACAACTGATAAATATACATACATATTTTATATAGATACATATTTAATACCCAGACCCACAGCCAACAAATTGTGTTCAGCACAAAATAATGGCTGCGCCACTATATGATATGGAACTAGTGTATCCGCGAAACGTTTCTCCATATAGTATTTAAACAAACAGTTACTTAAATGTATTCTTTGTCCGTCTCCTTGCTCTAACTCAATCTCACCAAAAATGTTCAGCCAAATCGGCTTAGCCGTTAGCCGCCGAAAATCAAAATAAGATAATTATTTGTGCTCCCATACAATAAATGTTATTTTAAACTAACTTTTACTCGACCTTTGTAACGACAGCAGTCCCAAAGACTCTAGATGTTCCCAGAATATTTAATTGTCTAATAACTTTTAAAGTAAATTTAATAATTAAAATAAAATAAATAATTAATAGGGGCTCTTATACAACCAAAATGTAAATTTTTTTAGACAAAGCTACGGAACCAAGTGTAAATGCGCGAGCCACTTGGTCAATGTTTAAGTAAACTCATTTGGCTTCTTTCTAAGCTTGTTACACAGCAACAGGAAGTATAACTCATATCTAGACATAATATCATAATATAGATTACATAATTATATTGAAATTAACTTGACGCTCGTATTTAATATCTCCCTGTACAGTCGGTAAAGTTTATTGTCAGGGAGAGAGAAATTCCCACATACAAGCGTGAATTTCTCGATGTACATGTGTCTGCTGGTAGCCTGGTTATCTAACTCGACGTATCCAGAACATATATAACATACGAGTACCACTCTTAGTCATACACTTAAAGAGAATGAAAAATATCGTGTATACTTCAGTAGAAGTATGTATAATGTCGCGGTGGTACTAGTTCTGAGCGCGAGGTGAGAGGTCACGCGCGGCCAGACCCCGCGCCCCGCCCCCGCACCCCGCGCCCCGCACCGCGAGCCACGTGCCGCGCAAACACCGGCCCGAACAAACACTCATAAAAACCGGCGACACATCCGCCAGCCCGCACGTGGCCGCGTGCCCACCGCCAAGCATAGCTATCTGTTTGCATCGTTCCGGTCCGCAGTGTCTGCCCGCACACACACGCACACACACACACACCGAGTGACGTCTGGTCACTGATATCTCATGTGATGAGACACCACACTCGCAGCAGGCGGAACGATCCACAACATTACGCGAGAGTGCATGTATAGGACTGTAGGGAACAACTCATCGTTATATTCCTTCATGATGATCTTTAACTAACTGCCTCCACAGAATATACGTATAATGTAACTCCGTTTTTCTTAGTTAGGAAGCGAGCCTTCGTAAGCAAGCTGAGCTTCAATTATGCAAAACATAAGGTTGAAATAAAACGAAATATTCCAATAACAGCAGAACACGACTAACACCCCGCCGCGGTAACCCGACCCCGCCGCTATCTCCGGGACGCGACACATGGCTCCACATTACGCGAGATTTATTAATGTAGTTAGTATTAACGACCCGTGTAATATGAATGCGCCACATCTGACGGCGGTGTGAGCCCCCCCCCCTCCCCCCCGCGAGCGGCGGCTGACCTGTGCGTGTGTTGCCAGTGGAGGAGTTGTCGCATGCGAAGGAGTGCGTGAACTGCGGCGCCATCAGCACCCCGCTGTGGCGGCGCGACGGCACCGGCCACTACCTGTGCAACGCGTGCGGCCTCTACACCAAGATGAACGGCATGAACCGGCCGCTGAAGCAGACGCGGCGCGGGACGTCGGTACGTCCGCGCCACGCCGCGCCCCCGGCCTCGCACGACGTACGCACCCCCAGCTAGCTACCCCCCCGCCCCCCCGCCCCCCCTCGCCCCCCCGCGCCGCGCCCGGCGCCCCTCCCGCCGCGCGCATGTAGTGACAGTGTGTGTTGGTTGCAGTGGCCGCGGAGGGGAGCTCGCCGGGCGCGGACCTGTACAAGAGCTATGCGCTGTATAACATGACGCCACCGCAGCCCGCGCCCACCACCCCCCCCCGACTACAATAAGAAGAGAGGGGTACGTGCCCCCCCGCCCGCCCCCGGCCCCCCCGCCCGCCCACTGACCGCGCGCTGTGTGCAGGTGGGCGCCAAGCGGCCCGGCGTGATCTGCACCAACTGCCAGACGGGCACCACGACGCTGTGGCGGCGCAACGCGCACGGCGAGTCCGTCTGCAACGCGTGCGGCCTCTACTACAAGCTGCACGGGATCAACCGCCCGCGCTCCATGAAGAAGGACTCCATACAGGTACCCGCACCCTGCTCCTCCCACTAGCTTGGATGTGATGGTCACACTGTGCCACCTGAGCAGGTCGGTAACGCGTGTTGTGTTGCAGACCCGCAAGCGCAAGTCGAAGAGCAGCATGAAGTGTGAGCGCGGGAAGAGCTCGCGCAGCGCGCCCGCGCCCGCGCACAAGGTGGAGACCATGCGTGAGTACACACACACACTTATACCACTTAGTTATTTTATATTTGTTGGACGAACAAACAGCTAGGATATATAAATACTTAGAATAAAAGTCATATAGGTATAGTTTTACATTTACTTTGTTTAAACAACACATACTTTATATATTTTATATACTTACTTCTAGTTACACTCCCCCACTGGCGCGGCTGGCCGCTCGCTGCGGGTGCCCGGGGCCGGCACACTCACTAATGAATATGTCTTTTGAATGAACCACTATAATTATGTGAAATCCATGGTTTCGTCGTATCGAACGACCAACAGATTAGCTGTCAATACTGGCGTGGCGTGCTCTCATCTCTATCACTAACTCCATCACGAGCATGTCTAAACATCTCTATATTGATCTGATATGTGCTGACTAGCAATTATTTTTACGAGTGTTACCTAAGAACACCGCAACGTACATTACATTACAAAAATTTTTTTTTTTTAGGATTTACGTTCAGATCGGTTCAAAGTTTAGTATTTTTTAAACTGAAGTCGGTTTAAAAGTATTTAATTGCTCTCTCGCTTGTTATATCTTTATTTTTAATATATACATATAAGCTAACGTTTGGCCTCCGGCCGGCCGCCGCGGGCAAACAATGTCGGTTAGTGATAACACGATGACACGCCCTAACCTTACATTAATCACAAACAGTTCAAACGGTTGAAAAATATAGTTTTTAGAACGTATAAAAACAACCCTAAGTATATACAAAACAATATTCAAATATAACAAAATGTCTATATTAAATATTCCAATTATACACGTAATACCAATTACATTGAACAAATGTAAACAAATTGCTAAAAAAAATTACTTTGTGTTTTGTATAAAGTAGTGTGGCTGTTACCAATACTGGTATAGATACGTATTACTCGTATAAGGGTTGATGTTAAACGGCCTACGGTAAAGCTTTTTGTTCAACAATTGTATCCCTCACTCCGAGTGACCTGTACACTCATGATATAGTCGATGTAGAGGAGTAGCAGAACGTAATGTGCGTGTATCGTGTTCCAGTGGAGAGCGCGAGCGTGGGTGGGCGCGCGCCGCTGCCGCTCAACTACTACATGCAGCACAGCATGAAGCTGGAGTCGCCGCCGCCCGCGCACGCCGGCCACGCCGAGCACGCCGCGCACGCCGAGCACGCCGCGCACGCCGCGCAGCACCCGCACCTGCAGCACGCGCTCTACTCGGAGGAGGAGTACCGGCGCGCGCTCGACCCCGCCGACCGCGCCACCGTCGTCTCGCTCGGCAGCTGAGCGACACGCGCACACACACACACACACACACACTATACCAGAATCTCAGACGAGTGCTCTCAGCGCCGGGACGCGCACACACCGCTAGGGACAGATATTACTCCAGGGTTTCTAATCAACAAAATTAGCTATAATCATCCAATCGGATCGCACTTCGATACGCATCATTAGAGTCCGCCAAGTGGCACTCGCTTCGCTCCGTCTTCATTCGCTATCGACATTTGACATGACGCCTGTGGGAGTAATGTCAACTGTCGTTAGTTTTGGCAAGCTACTGTCATCTATACAGATGTACGCTACATGTCATAGGAAGTGCATGATGGTGTAGAGTAGAGGCAGTGCGAGCGAGACAGCAAGCTCGGCGGCGTGAGAGCGTCCCCGCGCCGGAGCTGCGGCTCCAGGAGGGTAGCGGCCGCATGCTGGTGTGTTACTATATATATAGTTTATAGTATATAATGTAAGTGTTAGCTCCCGCGTGCTGATATATTATACGTTACCTATAGTAGGTACGCGCTATTACTATTTTATGAACTTTTAAATCTCTGACAAAAAGATATATATAATTTTATTTTTATAGATGAAATCATTATCTCGTATATCAACGAACATATTTCTCATTTAATTTTAGTAGAACAAAAATTATTATAATGAATATTAATTAGGCTGTACTCCAGTCGGCCACCAGGAGGCTCCGAGTGGATTCAAGGAAACCATAATAATATGAAGTACATTATATTCCCACACCTGTACCGGTCACCTGCACCAGATAGCATACTCTTGGGGATCGTATTCTGATACGGTGAGCCATGTCAATTATTTGTAAAAGAAATGTATTTAATAAATAATTATTATTAGAGAAAGAGACATTTTAGAAAATATTTTGAATAATCTATGTTTTAAGTACATATATACAGATTGTAGTACTTAATGAAAGAGGACGCATATAATATAAATATAATGTCGTAGAATGCGTTTGAAGGAATATGCTAACTGGTCATGATTGCGGTATGTATGCACTATACATGATACGAGTGGTAGTGATAGAGTTGTTGATGGATGATGATGATGGTGGCAGTCTCCATGACTTCAGCACATTCCCGCGCCAGCGAGCCAATACGGGCCGAGAATCTCATATTGTAACTAATATAATATAATATATTTATGTTTTAGTCAAAAATATTTCCTAAGACGTAGGTATTCGCTCATACCTCTCCAAAGATTGTTGTAGTTAATGTTTTAGTAGCGTGTGTAAGTACAGGTCGCATAATAATTATACGAGTAGGTGCGTGCGAGGGCTGGCGGCGCGCCTCCGCTGCGTCGGGCCGGCCATCCTGAACCACTATACTATAGCCTCAATCTAGAAAAGTTAAAAAAAAGCTGTTCCATGCATAATTCGTGATTCCAGGACTCTCGCAATAGTCATCCAGTAAATACAAATATTAATGCAGCAATAGACTTGTAGCTTCTGCTAGCCCGAGTCTAGTGAGTGGTTCGTCCCGGCAGGTGAGGCGGGTAGCGGCCAGCCAGTATATATATATAAGTGAGGGCGGTAGTAATGTTAGTCTGCGGGAGAGTAGCGTGTAAGCACAACGTGAGATCTGACAGACACTCTCTAACAATATTTATACAACTATTCCGAATTTACACTACGAGTATATACAATATATTATGTACGTGATGTTACTGTTCGTGTCGTAGATATTAAGTTATGATATTCATGTTGATGTCGAGTTGTATAACGGCGGCGCTAGCACACGCACGGTGGGGAAACAACCTCGGGTGCTTGTCTCGGGAGAGTGGAGTTAGGTTGTCTATAATATTTTTACAATATATTTTAATAATGAATAATAATAATAATAGAATTTTTTTTTTTAATTTCCTTGGGTCCTCGCGCGCGGCAAGCATCCTCCGGTTGTTTCCCAGCTGGATATTATGCTAGCCAGCTGGAACTCTTCTGATAGAAGAGTTCCAGCTGGCTGCCAACGGTGCTGTTGGTTGTCGCGAGTCACATTCTCTCTAGTTTCTCATTCTACCTCGCTTCATGCACAATGTGCGGGAAGGAGAGGCGACATGTGGAAAGTCTTAGGCTGGGTTGCATTAACTTAAATTTGGGCGATGCTATGGTTTTATTAGTACCAAAATAATTATAATTATTCTTAGAATCTTCTTTAGACGGTCTTTAACGTTATTTTTTTGTAACGTAAAGATTACAACTTAATGACTTTGCATTGGCAAATCTTCGCCTTAACAAAATGTTAAAGTACCGGTTAGGCAATAAATGAGTAGAAACATTAAAAAGTTGTTAAATGTCGTCATAACTTGAACCGTTATTGTAACCACACAAACTTGGCAGGTTAAAGCTATAGTTTATGTTAACTGGCTGTCAGACGCATCAATAGACTGGCAGCTCGGATAACATTAACAAAAATAAGAAATATGTTGTTTGTTTCACATTCCGCGGTCAGTGATACACTTACAGTTGTCATCAAATTTGACATAAACCATAACTTTGTCTACCAATATGATGCAACCGAGCCTAAGTAAATAGAAATGCCAGAAAGTAAAGGGAATGTAAGAAGTTGTAAGCGGTGCGTGTGTTAGTGCGAGCGTCGGCCGCGGCGGCGCCACCGGCGCGTCTCGACTGATGATATATATATATTATACATATATATACGAGGATATAATGATGTTGGAGATATATTTACGTCGCCGTTACTAGAGCTACGTATCTGTAAATATGTTTTATGTAAGCCACGACTACACAATATAATTAATAAATGAAATATTTTAAATATTTTGTGTCTTATTACCTCGAATTGCTAACTGCCGTGTTAGCTAGCTAGCTGTAGGTAGCTACTCATTATTGGAATACCAATTTAAATACTAGAACTAGAATCTTCCTTTGTGATAAAAACTTAATGATTTCTACTATTTGACTAATTTTATTCATATTCACAAAACTTTTAAGTATAATGTAACGCGATTATCTCGTCGATTTCAATTATATTTGGCATATCTATACATGCCAAATATCATTGAAACCGCCGAGATAATAGCGTTAGTGTTGCTACAATTTCTTCTTTTTGTAAGAACCATCTTTCCAATCAAAACTCTACGACGACTAAAACATTGTTTTGCGTGTAATAATAATAATACCTGTGTACCAGATATAGTTCATATTGATTACAAATGCAGGCCACTATTCGAGAACCAACATACCTACATACACACACATACAGACGATAGTGAAATGGTCTAGTTTATACAGAGGCTTCGCTCGCTCGGTCATTAACATCTAGAGTTTATTTTCCCTTGTATGTGATATTATCAGCAATAGATATATCGATGAGGACACACACTCGCCACTCCGCACAGGTACGTGTTGCTGACACACGTGTTGTGATTCAGCCGCGCCCGGTCACACTTCACTGGAATGTGGGGCACGGGGGGGGAGAGGGGGGGGTGTTGCTGAAACAGTATGGCGGAGAGTGAGGTGACGCACACTGCCTTCCCTCCCGCGCCGCGCTACACTTAATACCTCCGAGGGAACATTATCGATGATATTACACGCGATAGCATGGCGCGGCCCGGCTCCCGGCTCCCGGCGCAGCACGGGCGCTGCCGGCACGGCGCGACACGGGCCAGCACGGCACAGCACGCGCGAGCACTGGCAGCAGCCGCGCTCTCCGAGCCCAGCGATATAATCCAATCTGCTTGTATCTGATAATTACTCAGTATCACGCCGCTATCGCTGATAGGGATCGCGGCCCGGGGTCACGGGGAGTGCGGGGAGAGGAGGGGGGCAAATATTGACGAAGCGCTCGGCGGATGTGTTTGCGCAGGTTATCACTCCCCCCCCCGCCCCCCGCGCGCTGCACCGGCCCGGGGTACAGCCGGCGCTAGAGCCGCGCCGAGAGATAGCTGCGCCTGCTTCAGATATAACAATCACACGAGATAACAATTAGCGAGGACGTAAGGAGAGCCGCCACGTTATATCAGAGGTCGTCGCTCCCGAGCCGCGTCACTGTGTCACTATCACACACACAAACCGCACGTCACTACAAGATCTAATCACTCAGCTGCAAAGCTCTGGCGCGGCCTCCTGTCGGGACGCGGGTACCCGGCCAGTGCAAAGTTGTCAACGTCACACTTGTGCCGTGCTCGCGTTCTCTGTATGAGTGAGGCCACAACTAAACTATTTAATACATACAACGTGACTGCAAAACAATACAAGTTGAAACCACGTTGTATATGATTGTGTATCCTGTAACTATACGCTTACAAATTCACTAGTCCATCTACAAATAAAAACCGAGAAATAAGTTTACTATTAGTATACAGTTATCCGCCAACCCGCACTTGACCAACGTCGTAGATTATGGCCTATATCTCTCTCCTCGTGAGAGAAAGCCCCGGATAATAACAGTGGGAACGTATGCTGTTTATACTGTTACAATACTTAGTACAATTAGAGATGTCGTTTCAAACTTTATTGATAGGTTTATCTATAATACGTGTGGTAGACAATGGAAGTAATATTCACAGTTTGTACAGTTAAATAAAGCAAAGAGTTACTTGTTAAAAATCTATTACGTACTAAACCCTAAAAAGGCTTGTATGTAAATAATATGACATACTTCTAACTAACTGGCAACTAATGTGGAACACGAGGTTGGTGACGTACAAGGAGAATACTCAGTGAGTCAACACGCAACGACGGTGGAGCTTCTTTGATACGGCGAGTGGGTGAGGCTTATAGTAGACCCCAAGGATCAAGATAAGTCGCTAGATGACGATGACAGATGATGACTCGTAGTCACTAATAGTATCACACTTGATGGCCGATGTAAAACAATGTCTCATCAATATGAGACAGAGACATCGTTGGTTCTGTTCAAAGTTTTAGTAAAACGATTATTTTTCTGCTATTGCGTATATGTGTATGTAGCCTTATAAGCGCGGCGAACAGTACTAATGCCCTACTCACTTCTGCAGTCGCGGGACACGCTGCGTGCAGGAGCTAGCATGTGTCTGAGCAAGACGGACTAAAGAGCTCAACGCATGTGCGTTATATTTTCTGTAATTACATAATTATGAAGAAGTTTAAATATCACTCAAAAATTACTTACTACATAGAACTTAATTCAAACTTTCTGACGGATTGAATTTATTCACTTATTTTTTTTATTTAATGATAAGTAGGCTTACGTTTGACCGCAGCTTGCCTGATGTTAAGCTTAACTGTGGTCTAAGAGGTATCACGCTTGCCTAGAAGGAACCTATTTATTTATTTAAATATAAAATAAGTGCGTGTGCGGAAAGATTTAATGAATCACTTACTTGTTTGGGAAGAGGGGTAGGGAAAGCTATGCGCTCTCAAGTAGGTAATATCATAGTCCGTAGCGTGGTATTGTTCCCCGCGGCGTAGAGGGCGGACTTCCGCGTAGCTCCGTAGCGCTACGCGCGCCCGCTCGCTGCTACGCTACCTGCTACGCCACTACTACACTTACTTGTGGAAAGCTTCTGTTCTAAACATTTTATTTATGTTTTTGAACCACCTTGTATAAACATTGTGTTCTATGGACTCTGTGTCTGATAATAAAGATTTATTATTATAAACCGTAGTGTTTGTACATGTACGTGAACTTACAAGCCGTACACTTTTTGACATACCGACTGGCATTTGACCTACAGAAATGGTAGCGCCGCCAGCGCGGGAACGCCGCCACAACACTCACGATACAACCAAACGCTTACTTAAAGGCTGCATACTATTAAATTTCCTATGTATATTTTTACTCAATCGAATGAAAAGAATCGTTTGACAATCGTTCCAGCTTGAGGCGTTGGAGGCAATAGAGCGGCGAGCGAAGAGGCTAGTTGGCAATAATGCTCTGTGTAAGGCGAAGCTGCAGAGCCTTGAGCATCGCCGCCTGGTGGCCAGCCTTTCGGTTTTTTATAGGTTACATTTCGGTGAGTGTGCATCGGGATTGCATGATTTGATCCCCCCGCCCCATTCCACCATCGGACGATTAGGGAAACACCAAGGCGGCATCGTTATACTGTGGAGGTGCCTAAGTCGCGAACTAAGCAGTTTGCTTCCACCTTCATTGTGCGTACCGCCAAAGTGTGGAATTCTTTGCCAAATTCCCTGTTCCCCGATAACTATAATCTAGCAGTTTTCAAGGCAAGAGTGAACCGGTTTCTTCTGGGCAAGCGCGCTCCACCTTAGATTGTAATCTCGCTTACCATCAGGTGAATTGCGGTCAAATTGCGGTGAAAGCGCAAGCCCATTACTAGTAAAAAAAATAACAAAAAGTTAACATAGCTATCGGATGTTTCAATTACAATCGACGTTCTTGACTTATATGTAAAATAAATGGGGAAAATAAATAGGTACAGTATGTGGACAAACAAAAATATCAAATATAAATGAATGCGCAGTGAGTGTGAGCGTAGCGTGTGAGCGGAGGTGTGTATCAGCAGAGAGCCGCTATCTGCGCGGTATCTGGCTATCTCCTCGATCACCGCCGCCACACTCGCCTGATGTTACCAGATATAGGTAAGTAGCGACTGATCGTATCCTCATTCCTGTAATGATAACATACATGTTTCCATTTCCTCGAACTGGAAGGACTACTGCTTCATATCTAACTTTGTTTTTATACCTAAGAGCTAGGCATTTGATTTGCAAATTGAAATCAATTCAATTTATTGCAAATATGGTAAGAGTATACAGACAGATATACAGTCAAACAAAAGTGCCCCATATTTTGCATACCAGCGTGCAATGATTATTAAACTATGACAAATTTAAAACTATTTACAATATTATACAGACTGGACAACACTTTAACATAACGGCAGGGTGAGTAACCACACAAGTTAGCGACACACTGGCTGGAAGTGAAGAATGTCTAGTCTGGAATAACTGACTCTCAAAGAGGCTCCCGACACACACCGTCAGGTGCTTGCTGACAGATTTATCGAGTTGGCAGTGGTCGCTAGCCAAGAGAGCGTTAGACATGCTCTACCACCGTGTAGAAATCACAACCACAATATTTCACGTCGCTGCTTCACATACAACATGTGAATTTAACCTACTTTGGTGCTTTTTTTTTTCTTTAATATGTGTATTAACATTGTACTATGATAAAACAGATAAAAACAGTGATTCCACTTTTTCATTTAGGAATTGTTCTGTAATGAAATAATGAATATTGGTAACAATTTTCTTAGAAATAAATTAAAATAGTGAAATTACTTAATGTTAAATCTAATCTAAAATTAATTAAATTAAAAGTGGTGCAATTTGCAATGAAGATAGAGTCTAGATGCGGCTAATGCGACTAAGCCAGTCATTCATAAAAACTATATCTCTAATATTTAATAAACATTGTTCTGGAGAAATCTAATCGAAAATACCTTGTTACCTATTGTAGTAGGGAATTTTTATACGTATCATGTACGTATAGATATGTAATATCAGTAATAAAATATATTGTCCGCCGCGTGTCTTGGACAAGTATATATTCCCAGGGCGCAGTCTGCAGACACTCACCTGCCAGCTCTCTCTTATCTGCCACTTGACTATCGCTATCTCGCGCGTGTGTGTGTGTGTGTGTGCGTGTGTGACTCACACCACTCCCTCGCGCGCCAGCACTCAAGGATACACAGCAACGCGCAACTATTGCCAAAACATTCTGCTTACATCGGTTACCAGATAAACATAATTAAAAATATATGTCTAAGTAGCTACCACGCTAAAAGTTTTACATAATTATATAGTCAAAAGCCTGGTACTCAACTAACTACCAGAAGCGTATTTTTTAACATTATTTATACAAAATGTAAGCACACAATTTAAAAGTAACTAATTAACAAGGTCATGTATTTTCGTTATCGCCTTTTTATTTTCTGAAAATTCATATCGAATTATGTTATCGCTACTCGATCGTTATGTCTATATTTTTTCTCCTCTAGATAATTTTTTTTTTTACTCCTTACAGCTACGCATCTGACCAGCAGGACACGTAACCACTCGAGACAGCGATACTCTGGCCTAAGCATGTATAGTCTGGAAAAACTGGCTCTCAAGGAGGATACCGGAACACGCTACAGGTGCTAGGCTACATTTTTTAACTTGGACGTGGTTGCTATCAACTCTTAACCCATATATGTATAAACAAATAACATATACTCTCTATTGGACAAATAACAGAAAAAAATAATCTTAATACAAATCGTGGTACAGACGGACTGAGGTCTGTGAAGCGGTATGGGAGCAAAACGTCATGTTCACTCGTAGTTCAATCCTATACACTCCTAAGTAACTGGTGGCCATGTACACGGCTGTGGCGTGAAGACACGCGCTGGGTGAGACACGTGCGTCACGCGGCCGCCAGCCGAGCCCGCGCCGGTGTGCGCCGCCCTTACCCGGAACTCCACGCGCCTCGCCACTCGCACTCGCTGGGTCACCGGACACCTAGCCTCATTACAACAACACACTACGACTGCGACAACCTTATCATTTCGTATATCTACTCGTACTTCCAATATATACTATCTTTTACGGTTCTAAAATATGGTTTCTTTAACATTGTGATATTAACGGATCTTTTCAACAGGCTTCGACCCATTTAGAGTGACTAGAGAATAGGTAGGTATCTATGTATCTATACATCGCGCAGAGATTAGGTAGGTGCTCGTGCGGATCTGGCCGGCGAGGTTCCCGGAAGAAGACGCTCGGAATGCGTCGGAAACCGTGGACTTTGTCCGACGTTTTTGAGTAAATATGATTGTTTCTTTTCGTTTCTAATATAGTTTCAATGCATGACGTGTTGTGGCCACTGCACTGTCCCTAGATATCACAATATAGATACGTCATATCGTACGTATCTATGTATTGAGCGTACCGGGAAGCACCTGACTCAGAGAAGGTAATCTACATTAGCGAATGAATGTGATAATAGTGACGACAAGCCTGGTCATGTTATCACCAGCGAGAGACTGATATTGTAATGATAGTTCGCGGGAACATAGAGCTAACAATGATAGATATACTATACTCGATATCTATAGACCCTCAAATATACAATGCACTATACTTATATAGCTAAGCAGGTAGATATATCAAATAAATTGCCACCAATTACGATCGTAACCCAAAATAATGTTGAAATATACGTATAGATATAACTAGCAGTTCTCCGAACAGTACACCTCGCGGCTACAATACCTTGTCACTTGTGCGAAGTTAACATGCTAGCAGAATAATATTTTTTGCTGTTTGAAGCTGCTTTAAAGATAACAAATATCAGAAAAACAATCCCATTTAAACGGTAAGCAACTTGGGCTGTGACGTCACTAGTAGCTTATCACATGTATCTAAATTAACGTTAAAAATATATCAATTATTTTAAATGTTTCATTTACTATCTTTGCAATTAAATACGAGATAGGTATTAGATATTTCAGGTATGATTTTTCAAGCGCCACCTGTGACCTTACGGTCCAGGTTGCGTTGCATTTGGATCGGATCGTGTATGTGTAGAAGTTTATTGGATGCGTGAGGGCGGATCCTCCGGCATCAGGCAGCATCAGGCAGCAGCAGGCAGCAGCAGGCAGGAGGCAGCAGGACCGGGCGGTGCGCAGTGACCGCGGTATCTGGTAATTAGCGCGATGATCGATGTCTCAGGTAAGCCTTTATTGATAAGGTATCGGCGCTATCGCCGCCTTTATTATTACACGCCACATACCTATCGTAAACATGTATTAAGCTATCATCGTGCAACACTAACTAGTACAATGCCATTCGGTTCAGGATTTAAAAGGATTTGGCCTTTCTTACACTAAGGCTAATTACATTAATCTTCTTTCATCTAAATCGCAAACTAAATAAAAAAGTATAAATGCAGAATGAAGTTACGTTCAAAATCCCACTAGGTCACCCGGTGTATCGGACTAGCTTCGTTAACTAAGGGAATGCAAACCATCATATCTATATGTCCACTGTAACCTACTCCTAAGATTCACATACACTTGTCGAAATGAAATTTATTGGATCGATTTTTCGTAATCTCCGTGTTTCTAAGTAAACAAACATATATATTTGCAAACATATCGACGATACTGAAGTACAAGCGATAATGGGCCTTATCACTGTGAGTTAAGGAGGATTGCGGCTCAGCTCGCGGCCAGATCATCCGTAGTGTCAAGCTGTCATGTATGTGTCACGTCAGGCGGTATCTGGCGCGGGACAAGTGATCTCCACACCATCGATATCGAGAGATGTTCTCACAGCGAGCACATCTCACAGATATCAGAACAGCTCATGCATCATTTCGTTTCAGCGACTCTTACTTACTTACTTATGTTATATTTACAAATTACATTCTATATACTCGTACTAATTTAATTTTTTTTTTACTTTGACTTTCAAAAAAGATAAAGAATATTGTATTCTTTAAGCAGTATGTACCTTACCAAGGGTTAAGGCTTCAAGTGAAGTCCTAGCAGCTACACTGTTGAAGAATGTTACGAAGATTTATGCTGCGGCACTCGCTATCACGAGCTACGGAGAGCTTTCTAAACCCGGAGGTAACGCCTCGCCTGCTTATTTAATCTATTATGTGGATGGATTAGAATTTGGGAATTTCCGATAATTACAAAGTCTCTTGACACGAGACAACGCACAATTAACGTCTCGGGTATCCCCGGGACTACGAACTTACGAGAGATATAATAATATTTTTAGTTAATGAATATATGTACTTCAAAATTTTATCAAAATATGTATTTGCATTCATTTAGGTACTTTTTAGGTGTAACATGAGTGTTGTGTTTCTCTATATCAGGTGAACAGTAGCCGTGCAAATGTGGCTGTGAGGAGGCTAACGATTTACAGAATTTGGCTTCGCCTCGAGTCTTATACTAGAGTCCCGAGACTTGGAGACGTCCACGTTCAAAGAGATTTATCATAGTACCTATATCTCAAGCATTTTGAGACATTTTCTCATGTCTCCGGTTCTTAGATGTTACTGATTGTAGCGGTGCTAGTGGCAAGCAGGAGACGGTGCCGGCTGCCAGCGCTCGTGCGTCACGAGCCCCAAGTATCGATCGCGTAACGGAACAATAGCAAGACGACAGTTGCGAGAAAATCGAACTCCAAATATATGATTCCAAAGTTTGTCCAATGACAGGCGCGCTACGCGACCCAATCCCGCGGCGCGAGGAAACCTGCTGGGAAGTGTGCGCGCACAGCGACTCGCGGGCGGCCAATGGGCGCGCGGCGCGCGCACACACACACGCGCGCGCAGCCCGCTCGCTATCTGATAAGAGTAGATCCAGTCGCGGCGATACCGGCGGCGATAGCGGCGACACTCCAGCGACACGCACCCTGCAGCGCCGGTGAGTGCTATCACGCCAGATACCCTATCAGCGCGGATACTCCGCACTACGCCAACCCTCCACCTGCCGGCTAGTTCCTTCTCCCAGCCGCGGCAGGTCTCCCCGACACCCACCCCCGCCCTATCATCATGATACATGTGCTCACACGTAGGAGAATACTCAGTGCTGATTCATTATGTTGTTCATTTTATCGGGAAAGTGAGAAAATAAAAATATGGAGATTTTAAAACTTGAGTCACACGGAACTCTCCAAAGTGAGATACCAAAGTAAGGTACGATATTATAAAGGTTTTCCAGGCATTAAATTAACCCTTTAAAACCTGCTCATGTATAACACCACCCATTCCAAAAGATTATCTATTTAATTTGACTTAATTCCGCAAGTGATTATTAATTTGTTAACGCTATGATCATTATATATCGAAACCATTCTAAAACAAAATATTTGCCCGTGTTCGAAGGCACATTATAAAATAAAATAACTGAAAACATCGATTTGTGATTATAACAAAGCGAAGGTAATGATCTAAATATTAGTATACTGCACACACAAAATATTTTTTTTGTATAACAATATAATTAAAATGTTGGTATTGTAAAAATACTTTAAATTATGTTTTTCATCGTTTTAATTTTCTGACAAAGTAAGTTCCAACATCACTGAAAACGTACCAATATTTTGCTTTTGCGCCGGAACATATTAAAATCTCGGTTCTCCAAGTTTAAAGTCTATTCTGTGTAATTGTTATGTAGACACATTGAGAAATGCTTACAAATGTTTTACTACTCTAAAGTTACAACTAGCCTATTTCCTCCAATAATATTCTGAACATATAGGAAATTTGAAACTAAAAAGAGAACTGAAATATTCCGCTAATTCTAATTGGAATGGGGACAATGTGTCCCGCCGGACATCCCGCTCGGGGCGTTATATACATTCACTCCTTACCAGCCTGGTCATACCCACCAGGCTCCTAGAAATAGCGCAGTTCAGGCTTGCTGCCATCACTCCACCCCCGTTACGTCAAATGTTTTTGTTGTTGTGAAAACTGACAGTAGAATCCATTTCTTTTACTTATTTGCTCTAGTCGGGCACGATTTTGTGTTTTCTTGTCTAATTTTAGTTATTTTTACATGTACTTGCACTATATATCTAAAAAAATATATATGTTTATTTTTTAATATTATAAAACATATTTTTCAATCTAACTTCTAAGTAGTAAAGTACCTAACACTAGTTCGTTATTAGTCATGTAATGACTTCTTCCTTGAATTTTATAACATATTTATTAGCATTTTAATACATTTTTATAAATATCTTTATACTAGTGATTTTCAAAGTATAATACTACCTAGTATAAATAACAACACAGGTATAGCGAGTGTGTCCGCTAGGCCTATCCACCCGCGCGCGCCGGTACATTTGTATGCATTTATTTACATTTTTTTTTCTTGTGTACAAATAAATAATAATAAACAGTTTCCATTACATTGCGGTAGGTATAACTTTAAACAGTTCCTTTAATAAAGCTTAATAATTTGTTAACTAAACAATTTTGATCAACCTCTCCTCGGATTTCTGAAAATGTATCCTGAAAATGTTTTTTGAATTCGTCAATACATGTCATGCTTTCAATTTCTACAATTACTGTTTTATTTATTTATATTTTTATATTAGCGGGTGTAAAAGCTAGAGCATAAGTTAGCATAAACCTATAATGTTTATGCTAATCATGGTTAATCTACAGTACAAGCTCTCATCATCATAATTCTCAGCCATTTATCACCCACTGCTGAGCATACTCCTCCCTGCTTCTTCTTTTTCCTTCTATAGAAAATCCTCGACACGGGACATCATTTATTCATAGCGCATGGTTATTTAGTTCATAGTCCATCCCACCAATCAACAATCGTCGACGTCTTAAAAAATATTGAGTAGTAACCTTACCTCATACCTGTATACTAAATTTCGTCGAGATTATAGATAGCTAATGCAAAGAATTCGATCGATCGGTCTATTAATAAAACAAGATGTACGCAAATATGATTAGGATAAATTAATATTATTTGCTACAGGGGTTCCATGGAGCAACCTCTAATTACAATACATAATTTATTTATTATGATTCACAAAACAGAAAACAATCAAAACAATAACCAAATTAAAATAATTTACCTAGATATAATAAAATTAAATCATTTTCCTAATTAGGTTTACACAACATGATCAAATATAAATCTAATTCTTTTAGTATTAGAAAGAAATAATATAAAACTGGTTGGTGACAATAAGGTTATGACTTTACATTTTTATTTAGGCTAAAATAAGTTTAGTTAATCTACAATAAAAAATCGAAAACTATTTCTTAAATTTGAAAAAAATATTACTAAACACCTGAACGTGTGTTTTAATGGCTTATGATTCGATTTTATACCCCCGGGTACTTATATAAATATTTTGTGTCCATTACCACAGTGCCATATTGTAGGAAGCATCATCTGCATATATGAATAGTTTATTCTCATTTTGCGACTTTTACTGTTCGTTATTGGAAGGTCCACAAATGATGACACTAATTTGTAACACCATATCTGTACAGTTAACAATAAACGAATCTGAATCTGAATCTGATAAAATTTTAACAACAAAGTTTTACCACAAAATAAAAGTGATAGAGAAGTATTTAGCTTTAATATGGTAATGTTAGGCTGTAGCGGAGGGCGCGCTATCGCGGCCTGAGCAAACATCATAAACTTGCAGCACACTGTGCCCCTTGCACCGGAAATACAACCTTATTGGCAATCTCACTAAGTCGGAAATTCATTAACACAATCCTGTTACATAATATCAAGCAAAACCAGACCCTGTGTCCAGGACCCCTAGGTGTATATTTCTGTGCGCGCGCGTGTTTGTTCTGGCCCGAGCACACACGGCCGCGGCTTTCCGTTGCCGTGTTCTCATTCCGTCCTAGATTTAATATTTTTTATAACAAAACACACAATTTTCGAGTTCCGAAGTATTATGAAGAACCCTTATTATATCATAGTGTCGCTCTGTCCGACCGAGAGTTTCAATCAGAAAATTATACGTACAATTTGGGAAACGTACGGGTGGGTGGTTTGCATATTTTTTCCTCATCCTAGAGTATTGGTGCTTTTACAATTTAACAATTTGCTTCTCTACAAGGGGGCACAAAGCTTTTTTCCACATACTTGTTCATAAAACGGCTCTAATTCCACCGCAGCTAACACATCGTGACACCTGTAATAAAACTGTGGCTTTGTCATTGCTATTATAATAATAATAAGTTATAGTTTAATAAAACGTTTTCCGAAATATTTTTTGGCTACTATTTTTTTTTGCCCAGTTCATAAGCAAGCAAAATAGTAGAGGTGTATAAGGCTGAGCATGTATGTAGATAGAGCGCAGTGTGAGGCGGCGCGCGGCGGGTGTCGGCGCCGGCGCTTCTTCCGCTCCTAAACCGGCTCTCTGTGTGATTTACTTACGAGCGGCGTGTTGTAACGGTGCGTGTGTGTGTGTACAGCATGATGGAGAGCGTGCAGCCGGCGGGAGAGGAGCACCACGACCAGCTGCCCGAGGAGGCGCTGCAGCTCGTCAAGTGCGAGGAGCGCCTCGAGCACGCCCAGCACGACCAGCACGACGTGCACCACGAACAACACTCGCAGCAACACACACCGCAACACGCACCGCAACATCCGCAGCAACATCCGCAGCAACATCCTCAGCAACATCCTCAGCAACACACGCAGCAACACACACAGCAACACCCTCAGCAGCATACTCAGCAGCACACTCAGCAACATTCTCAGCAGCACACTCAGCAACATCCTCAGCAGCAACACGCACACCAGCTCACTCAGCAGATCGGGCAACAGCACAGCCAGCAGCTCAGCCAGCAGCTGAGTCAGCAGCACGGGCAGCCGCCGAGCCAGCAGCACATCCAGCACGTGTCGGAGGAGCAGCTGGCGCACGAGCAGTACGCGCTGGATGCGGGCGGTGCGGGGGGCGCGGGGGGCGCGTCCGTGATCACGCGGCGCGGCGTGCGCACCATCACGGCGGCCGGACACATCACGGAGGAGGAGGTGAAGGACGAGCCGCTGGAGCTGTTCGCGCCCAAGCTGGAGGAGGAGCGCTACCTGGCCAAGCGGCGCTACGCCGAGCTGCCCGACCACTACCTGGCCAAGGAGGGCGAGCTGGACGCGGCGCTGGCCCCGCCCGCGCCCTACCACGTCAAGTACGAGGCGCGCGAGGGCGAGGCGCGCGCGCAGTACGCGGCGCTGCAGCCCGTGAGCGCGCCCTACTACCCCGCGGGCGCGCCCTCGCCGCAGTACGCGTACGGCGAGGGCGCGCGCCGCGACGCCTCGCCGCCGCAGCTGCTGTACCGCGCCGACCCCACGCTGGGCGCGCCGCTGCCGCGCCACGTGGTGTACGGCGCCGCGCCCGCCTACGACGCGCCCGCCTCGCCGGCGCCGGCGCAGCAGGTGACGCTGTACTCGCACGGGAGCGCCGTGCAGTACAAGGTGGGCGGCGACCACTACCTGGCGCAGGCGGGCGTGGAGTACGTGCCCGTGTCGGGCTACGAGGGCGGCCTGCTGCTCGAGAGCTACGCGCCGCCCGCCCAGCCCTGGCACCACAACCTGCTGCCCGTCGACGAGGCCTTCGACCCCGGTGAGTACACGGTCGTCTTCCCGCCGACTGTATAGCTCCCCGAGCTAGCGCGCGTGACTGACGCTGGTCCCCGCAGGGCTGGCGGGCATGGGCGAGGTGAAGGAGTGCGTGAACTGCGCGGCGGCCACCACCCCGCTGTGGCGGCGCGACGGCACCGGCCACTACCTGTGCAACGCGTGCGGCCTCTACACGCGCATCAACGGCGTCAACCGCCCGCCGCTCAAGGGACAGAAGGCCAAACCGCAGCAGGCGCTGGTACGTCTCCTCACACCCCTACCGTTGCGACATCTTGCTCTTTTACACTAAATTAATTGTTGAATCTCGTCGAAACATAAATTCCTTAAAGCAGTATCAGCTCGTAAAGGCTTCTCCTTGGAAAGTACTCGTCCCGAGTTGCGTACCGAACTGTTAGTAACGTGTGGTGTGTGGTGGCAGCCGACGAACGGCAACCGGCGCGTGGGGGTGACATGCGCCAACTGCCGCACGTCCAACACGACGCTGTGGCGGCGCAACAACAACGGCGAGCCGGTGTGCAACGCGTGCGGGCTGTACTACAAGCTGCACAACGTGAGTAGCGCTATCGGGGACTCCTCCGCAAACAGCGGGGTGTAATCTCGCGAGATAAAGCGCGGGGCTGCCCGCTGATACACAGTTATCGCCGCGCGAATATTCATAATGAGATAAATAATCTTTTATCAATTATCTCGCGAGATAGGCGTGTGTGCGGAAGATACCGGGCTTCCCCGCTGACTCAGTGTGTCCGCAGGTGAACCGGCCGCTCAGCATGAAGAAGGACGGCATCCAGACGCGCAAGCGCAAGCCCAAGAGCATGGGCGGCGGCGTGCCGCGCGCCGCGCCCGCCGCGCTGCCCGGTGCGTTCCTCTACCCCCACTAGCCCCCTCCCCCGTGTGTGTGTGTAACGTGTGTGTGTGCGCAGCGGAGGCCCTCAGGGTGCTGCCGCCGCTGTACGCCAGCGTGGAGGCGCCCGCCGCGCCCTGCCTGCTGCCGCCGCCCGGGTGAGTGCCGCCTCCCGCCTCCCGCCTCCCGCCTCGCTCACACTCTACACTCTGATCTCTGCTCGCATGACTCTCTACTAACCTCAGCTGTCAGCATGCTCCACTACGCGTATTTCTGCCTGTCGATGATGTGCTAATTATTGACCGAGCGAGTTACATTATGCTCGCAAGGCTCGGAGAACTACTAGTTATTTTTATTCTAACATGTTTTACCTTAATCTTGCTTATAATGTACATAACGCAACACTCTTTGTCTTCACCTTTCCCCACCAGGTGGGGTCGGCACAGATTATTTTCTGCTTCCACACTATTCTATCAGCCGACATCTCTACATTCACTACTTTCTCTTTTGATACAAAAATGATAATGCATTACTTGACTATGGAATAATTATAGATAGTATTTTGTCCGTATATAGAGTGTAGTATATCCATATAGGTGGAGTGAAGTAAGACTCGTCGCAGAACGTTAGAATAAGGTCGTTAGTGACGTCACGTGTTTGTACAAACACGACGCCGCACGGAAGTAGAGCGCCCCACTAAATACATACATATAAATATGAAGGGGAGTATGACCACACCAACTCGACTGATTATTTACTACGAACTACTAAACGATTCAATACAAAATGGCGACCTCTCTCATTTCACATCGTTCTGAAAAATTATAATGAATGCGATTCATGGCCGTGTTTTTCTAAGCTCTAGTTAAACATGCATTGAAATGAAACTGAAAAAAATGCTATATATTTCATAAAAGAAGTTTTACTTTGAGTTACAATGTATATGTTACAGTTAAAATACGTTTTTTACTAAAGATAGAACGCATTATTCCTAGCTAGGGCTAGTTTTTACTAGATTCCTTTGTTAAAAGCCGTAAGATCTTTTGAACTAAACAAGATACATCCACCAGGTTGTTGCTCAATTGTTATGTCTTGGAAAGTTCTGCGGTGCTACAAGATATCCTGGATCTGATGATGGAGTTGGAAGGTGACAGGAACTTCTAAACAAAACTAGCATCGAGTACAAATTCATCTAAAAAAACTTGCTGGGATAATGTCAGGTCATACAAAAGCTAGTTGAAAAAGCTTTTATTGAAATAAAATTGGCAGTCACTTTTCCGTTTGGTTCTGGTATACTACGCACGATATTCTTTCGATGGCTATTTGTGTATTCAATAGTATTATATATATTATAACCAACCGGCGGAACCTCGGCAGAATCGTGTCAAATATGTTCACTTTTTAGTTAAACATGAAAAGTAAACAATCAAACACCTTGGCGAGCGGAGGTGTGTGTGTGTGTGTGGAGACTCTGTATAAGGCTGTCGCGGCGTGTCGGCCGTGCCTCACGTCCGGTATCCTGCGCCACATCCGGCGCGCGGTCGCTGACCCCGCCTGCTCCAGGCTTCACCAGCACTGTGCTTCAAACACAATTCATATTATAGCGAAGATAGCACACTCTGGCAGGCGATCTCTTTGCGTCGCGAAGAACGTGGCTTCGCTCCCCGCCAACCGGGCAGAGCCCGAGCATTCGGTGAAGGAAAACATCAGTAAGAGATCATTAGCATAGAAGTAGGACATTACCTAGTGCTCTCCTGGCTAGCTACCCTTAGCTTGACAATCTGTCACAAATCTTCTAACGTTGTGTTCCGGCGGCCCTTAATTCTTGCTTCTACTAAACTATTTATGTTCTTCTCGTAACCTTACCTCCTAAGTGACTGCAAGAAATTATGTCGTTTTGAGTCTATTTCTCATGATATCTGAAACTTAATTGAGATCGACACTACTACACACACACATACACACACATACACACACACGCACACACATTCACACACACCCACACACACAAAATATAAACACAAAACATTTCTATCTTCTATAATAAGTTTCCGCTAGACGACACCCGAGTCCAGAGATACATACAATTTTATTTTTAATTATATATTCAATAACATACAATTTTATGAAGCAAAGCTTAAACACAGCAAGGTGAGGGGTTATCTAACATGTCGTTATAATGTGTCGTGTCTGTGTGTGTGTGTCTCCTCTCTCTTTCCCCGGTGGTAGTATCATGTGTGTGTGGAGGAGCTAGTGACTGACGAGCACGGTGTCCCGCAGGCTACCAGCGCTAGAGCGCGCGCCGGCGCCGCCCGCCGCGCACTGCCGCCCGCCCTAGCCGCCGCCCTGTATATACTGTACATTCTACACGTCCACAGTGTACTACTACTTCACGGAGATTATTTATTGTTTCACAAGATTAGCTTTATTTCACTAACTTTAACACTTGCATTCTCTCACATACTGTGAATAATAGTGAGTGAGTGT
Organism: Mellilla xanthometata; assembly: GCA_035578125.1. NCBI lineage: Eukaryota > Metazoa > Arthropoda > Insecta > Lepidoptera > Geometridae > Mellilla > Mellilla xanthometata. The sequence continues at coordinate 223,828 of JAPUBQ010000020.1, forward strand.
TGGAGGAACACGTGAGTGTTAGCGTCATGTTAGCGGCTAATATTATATACTAGTTAAATTTAGGACTTAAGTAGTTCACAAATATTCACTTTTTAACAGAAGGTTACGAACAATATTAAAAGTAGAGAAGCCTAACATTAAATTTAGAAGAAAACTAGAAGCACACATTTGTTAAAGTCTGCCATGCCTAAAATGCTGACCGGATTGCTCCGCAGAACAGTAATAAATATTTAATTTTAAAACAGCGTTTTGGTCACAAACGTTGCTCAACTTTTTAGCGAAAGATGTAAAACTAAGTCGCCATTTACCAAATGTAGAGATAAGATAAGAGGTTTGTAATAAGGTCGAGTGTTCGCGACTTTGACCCGCTATTTGTAAAACCTAATGATTTGTTATTTTAACGTCATGACCGAATTTACTCAATACTATATGCTTATATTTAATATACCTATAGGTAGTGGAGATCTCAGAATATTACTTTCAGAGAACAACAATGAACACAAAGTTTAACAATATGTTTGTTTAAAAGTCGTTTGTTTAGTACAATTATAAATATATCACTAGATAACACTGTTTGTTGCCCGCGATATGAAAATGTTCAAAATATATTATAGTAATTGAAAACACAAGTAAGTTTCATGAATATATCCGTAATCTGAGAGTTTGAAAATGTAAATATGTCCGGGACAACAAAAGTTTTTTTTTTATAATATTTTTATAAAGATGTGAAATGTAAAAACTCTTGCCAAATGTATGGTTGTGCGTCCGAGCAGGCTACGTACATGAAATACATATATAACACATTTATATAATACATATATAACATTAAGGAGAGCATTTATAATGGAGGCTGAACGTTAGTTGTCTCCGACGGAAGGAAGTTTTTTGTAAATTGCATTTTGTAGCGAGTCTTGTGTATAATTGTAGAGAGCGTGTTTCGACTCGCCGACGAATTTATTAACTAATATATTTACCTAGCTATAATAGTTTATTGTACGTAATTTGGAGTGTGTGTGTGTGTGTGTGTGTGTGTGTGTGTGTGTGTGTGTGTCAGGTGTATTTATAGTTTGAGTAGTGTAGGTGTCAGCGAGTGTAAATCCCAAGACAAATAAAAATGTTTGGCGACATCACTGTTTGTAATAAATTCTTGAAATATTATACTCGTGTTGTTTATTCTAGTTTGTAGAGCGCGGGAGATACTCCACAGGCTAATATTGCATAATGCACAACAAGGTATTTTTCTCACTAATTGCTCAAGTGAAATGATAATGAAAAGTATAGACCTAGTAGGAAAACTTTAGACAGATATATGAATATACCTCATTCAAGTTTTGTACATTTCACTAAAAATATTTAAGTGATACATCATATAAAACGCAATTGTTTCGTTTTTGATGTCATGACAGATTTGTTTGTCGTGCAGCCGTTTTACGTCTCGCTGGTAATGGGTTCGATCCCTGCCATTGAGCTCGAGCATTCAATGAAAGAAAACATCATGAGGAAACAATAACATGGTAGTAGAGCGTTTTCTTTCAGTTATTCATAACTAGACATTCTTAAAGGCCAGAGTGTTGCTCACCTACTCGTTTGATTACGTGACCTGCTAATACCTATATGCCTGCTGTTCTGTGTAAAGAGAAATGTCCAAAGTGTAAGTGTTGTTTAGTTACTTTACCTCACGTACTTTCTGTATGGTGACATCATTTTATGTTTAGTCACGTCTTTTGGTCGATCTGAAAACTCTCAACACCAGAGCTTGGCCATTTAGCTTGTAAGAATAAGAATGATGACTACTCATTAAATTCTAAGTTAACTAGCCCAATAGTTTATCAATCCAGTTTAAACTATTCTTTCGAAATAAACTGTAGAAACATAAGTGGCTAGATAGTAGATACCTATCCGATTGAGGAAAAATAATCTAAAATACAGGTGAAGTAAAACATCTAGATAGTAATAAAGCGTCGAAACGTCCACACGAAGCTACAAAAATAATATCATCAATCAAACTGATAAGAGTCTGTTTGTTCAGTGATAACGCGCTCGGCGCACCCACTCTACCTACATGTGTGTATATTGTAGGTCGCAGCGCGCCAGGCACGTACACCGAGTGATACACTCCGCATGCTTCACTTTGCTAACTTTACTAAAATTAAAACATTATATGTACAAGTAGCGCCATCTGTCATGTTTCTATTGAACCACGACGGAAGGCAGCCGTACTACGACACACAGTTTACTTTTATACGCTTATTTTGACGCCACTAGTACAGTACGTAGGAAAATATTCTTACATAAGAATTCATATTTTAAGTATGTTTTATTACAAGTACACGTGAAAGACTTTAATTATTGTACAAAATATATTGTAAATATAAAATAGTTCATCGCGTCAACAATTTATCATGTAACCTTCCGCTTCCTCTCCGCTAGGTAAGTCCATGATGATAGGATAGATGGCGCCAAGGGGCAGAGGGTGCAGTTGTGTGAACCTGACCTCGCTTTGGACAGTCGTAACGTAATCAAACGACGCTAGATGGCATTAGCAATCAATTTAGAAATAAGGATTATGGTCGGGGCTATGCCACAAACTCCTTTGATTTTCCCCATCAATTAGGATTTTTAAACCTATTTACCTTCTTCTGTCAAGAAATCCTTATAGATGTCTACTGGTGACCTACCTGCGACATACATAATATGCACGCTGAGAATCGGAACTTTTTACTCACACAATTTGACAACCTTGTTGACGTAATGGTTACTATGCTGGACTGCCAACCAGGGGGGTCCAGGTTTCGATTCCCGGCACGGCCAACATATTTGATATGAATTAAATTTATTGGTTGTTGGTCTGGGTGTTATGTATAGATATAAAGTATCAATGTATCAAAAGTTAGCAACCTTATGGTTGCTAACTTAGTCTGTATTATTAAAAACTAGAAATGGTTTAGTATAGGCATCACCAGCCGTGCGAAACCAAAAATGAGTCACTATTTATGTTTATAATTGTCTCGTTTTTAGGGAACCTGCGTTTCTAGGATATTTAACAGCTTGAATGCAAAAAAGGATATCAAATGGCGGCTTACTTTATTTTGGAGAAGATGTACATAGAATGGCATCTCATCTTATTTCCCCAGTGTGATTTACGCATAACCTTTCAAAGGGTGGATTATTATAAACAGGCAACTTTTGATCAACAACATTGAGATTTTCCCGAAATAAAAAACATGATACTCGTACAGACAACATATACAAAGCCGTCATTCTGTAGCATAGAGTTTCTTGTGATCTGGTTATAATAATATGTGGGCTCCTGTCTATTTTCACGTAGGTATAATATTCCATGTTTCAAAATGTTAAAAATCGCAATAACTAGAAAAGGCCTATTAGTGACAGGGAGTTGACGGAGACCTTTCCCCGGTAGTACTCAACGCTGCATTTTACAATGCAACGCAACAAATTAAAAAAAACTTAACTTTATGTTTTGTTTTTTTTTATCAGTTTTATAAGTACGCGTTGTAGCATGCGTTGTTGCACGCTTACCTAGAAAAAACTAATTCATTCTTGATTCTAAGACGTCAGGATAGTTCAGGTCAGTCAGGATACTTCGCAGGAAACATAGAACTCCATAGCTTTGGTCTTCCTTTGAACGTTGCGGCAAAGCGCTTGGTGCGAACCCGGGACTAAAGTGATCTGACTTGATCATCAAAGCAAACTAAGCAACGTCCGGATGTGGACAGTATAAGGCTGGCAGATCAAGCAAAACATGGTATTCGAAAGTTAACATTTACATCTGGGCACTATCGTACGTTGGGTTTGAATATTGTTGACACCAGAGCCGAGATCTAGAATTTACTAAGAGCTGCATGTGTTTAATTAACTGACTAGTTGAAAGATCACACACTCTAAAAAAATACCAACACGAAGAACGAAAACAGTTCTGTTCTTATAAATAAAAACATATTAAACCTTAAACTTTAACTGGACGCTCCTTTTAGCTGAAAGCGATTCTTCCAGGATACCACTATTTGCTAAAGTACATAAAAAAGGTGTCCGACAATTTAGGAGCGGATGAATATAAGTTATGTATTATATTTTGTAACATAAATAAGGAATAGTAATAATCCAGAGTTAGAAAGTGTCCGGCCGCGTGGCTTGTCTGACCGGCGCCGGCACTAACCTCCTCGTTACGGAATATTATACCTTCGTTTAGATATGATAACACACACAGTGCTAGTGTGTGTGTGTGTGTGATGACACATTCACACACATACGGCCGATTACGAAACTGTCATCAGTCTAATTTATCTATATGGTAGAGTATTCATTAATAACTTTAACCATCATTATCAATGCCATTAAATATCTATGAAAACAGTTTGGGAGTCGTTATAATAGGAACTGTTTTATCATAAGGACGTGTCAAGCAGATGTGGTAAGGAAAGTTTGCCAGCACTGTTAGTTAACGATAGGATTATAGTACATAGACTTATAAAGAGTGCGTTGCAAAGAAATATACAAGATCAAATGTTAAAATTTTATTTAAAAAAAGTCAATACTCTGGTTGAAAGCGACACATGTTTAACTTAGCGACATTCTGGCGTCCTCGGCTATCAAAGTGGATACTGCATCACACCGCCAGATGACAGATTTTGGAGTTGATGGTGATAGCCAGGCAATGCAATGCAATGCCAATGCAGCCAGCCGAGTCAGTACTGAGGCAGGTATTGTATCCCATGCGTGAGTAGAGTCCAGGCGGGCAGGCGCAGGCTGGAGCGAGGTCTGGCGGCGTCACCCCGCTGTCCCGGTGCTATCACCGCGCCGACACTAACGTCGGCTTCGCTCATTAGCCCGCGCTGGCGGCGGCCGCGCGCTCATATACGGCGAGCACGCACGACGCGGGTAAACTGCCCGCTCGATAAGTGGGCGGGAGACTACGATACGTTCACTCGTTTCAATTTAAGCTTTACTACAGTCGACTTGTGGTTTACAATCCCGTCTTCTTTAAGAGAAGTTGTGACCTTTATCTGTTGCGCAGGTTAGAGGGCCGCGGTGTATAGAAGCGTATCAGACGGCGGTCCGCTGGTGGTGCGGCGAGGCCGGAGCGCGCGGCTCGCTGTAACCCGCGGGGCACTAATGCGTGCGGCGCCGCCACGCGCTCCGACATTCCCGACTGGAGACACTTTATTCCTTTTTTATCGGATCATGAAATAATAGAGCCGGCACAAAGCCGCCGCCCGGCGCCGCCGCCTTATCGCCGCCCCGCGCCCCGCACCCCGCGCCCCGCACCGCGACACCTACACTAATGTGCACTAATGTGCCCTGGATTTACTCACACTCACCGCTGCGACCAGGAATAGAGACTTACAAATATTAGGTTGCTACGCGAAGTACACTGAAAGCTACACAATCCTACACGGAGTGCTACACGCGTGTAATCACTAGTAGTATAATAACCTTATCAAGTCATGTCGCTACACACAATGTCGTCACTTTACGAGTTGGTCGCTCATAAACGACTTCAACGTGCTCGAATTCATAAAGTTCTTTTTCAATTACACTTAATTTTATTTTATACATAATATGTATACACGTACATGTTAGGTGAACAATTCTATTCAATGAAAAAAACATTTGAAAGTTCGTCCCCTCTTGCTTGCACTCATTGGTTATATAGGTGATAGAAATCTCAATTGTTATGTAGCGCCTATAGCTCAGCTAGCGAAGGTTTGACGCGATCTGACGCGATCATCGAAGTTAAGCAACGGTCGATAAGGACGGTTTTTGGATGGGTGACCAAGCACAAGACTGTCGTTTTTCAAGTGACATTTTTATATGGGCACTACCGTGGATCGGTTATCACTTTAAATTGTAGGTCCCGTTATTCTTAGTACAATCAGTCTTTAAGTCAAGTGAGAGGCCTTCGGGCGGCTGAAAAACTCTCTCCACTAAGCTATGTTTATTGTGTCGAGTTATATCGGTAAGTATCGCGGCCCCGGGGCCAGCGTCTAGTAGCTACACTCACAATCTAGACAGGTTTTGAAACACTTTAAAAAAGTAAAAAAAAAGAATAATAGTTGTTAGATACGAGTACGTATAAAGTTTGTTGACCCGCTACTACGCGTACAGAGCAACTGATGTTGTTTTCGTGACTAACAAGATCCTAATAACAAAAATAAGTTAAGGATTTTTACTGTGCTCTGAACTTAATACAAGGAGACTACGTTAAAGATGATTACCCACCGAGCTGCCGCCAGACGCGAGGAGTTGTCCCAGGAAGTGGCGTCTTGTATATAAAGGGACCTCACTCATTTTGTACCGAACAGTTATTACATTTATAAGTAGCATTTGAAGAATAAATTAGATCTAATATACGTTCCATTCTTTCTCTTTTTGTAGAGAAAACCTGACTCACTTGAATATATAGCTAGCTTATCTTCTGCTATCAAAGTACTTATATTTCTTACCTTTTTCGTATTTACATTGTCTAGTAATTAGTCATTGGGTATTCCTTATAAAATATGACTCTTCACCAAGCCGGTTAACGAATGAAAAGTATTTTACATTCAATTAAATATGTCAGTAAAAATATTACAAATGGTTTTACTAAAAGTTTTCAGTCCAATGCCTAAATATTATTTTTTTTTACTTGTAATCGGTTTGTTTAATAGACAATTTCTATACCGGTTAAAAGAAAAAAGCGTATAAAATATACAACATTAGTTCGACTGTTTTTTCCGAACATTTTCTTAGACATAGTTCATAGTTATTTATTCATAACAGAAGTTAGTTAAGGTAAAAAGAAGGATAAAAGAGTAAGTTAAAACATTCTTTGTTGCTACCGCACTATCTAAAATAAAATAAACGTACACATAGTAGCAGCAATTAGACAGGCTGATATAAACAATAAACCTGGTAAATGAATAAAAGAATTGAAATTGTTAATTAATTAAATAAATAAAAGATTTGAATTTTGAAATTCTTAATTTATTTTTTGTTTCAACCAATTCTCATACCACTGACTGCTTTCCTTACACAAACTATTTAAAATATATTTTCTGACATATTTAACTGGTCAATTACTTATCCTCCGTTAATCAGCTCGGTAGAGTCTCTACAAGGGATTAGAGTCTACATTCCGAACTAATAGTATATAACTATAATTTGTGTGAGAGAGTATTAGATTAGATAATGTCCGAGTGGGTCTTTTGTTCCACTGCTCGTGCGTAATGCATGACAGTAGGCTGTATGGGCTCCACGCTGGGGTATTAGTACTAAGACAATAGCAGGACAATGCTGCATTATGTCTGTGTGTTGTTAGACAATAGCCTCCACTGGCAGGCTGTAGATAACGCGTCATCTGAGGAACCGCCCTTTGTTCGGGAATATCCTATTATAGAGTAGTAAGCGGTAGTTAGCTGGAAGTCTAGAGCTGAGTGGCTGGAGGTTAGTCGGTGTGCGTTCCCACGCTAGGGCATCACTTCTGAGAAGATTTGAGGGCAAAGAAATTTGGTAGAGTATGCTAAGTTTTGGTGGAGCTACTCGTATTTGCGATTAAAAATAAATTTTGACTTTTACTCGTACTCGATTTGGCCTTCGGGCAGCTTGAAAAACTCTCGACACCAGAGCTTGGCCATTTAGCTCATACGAAAAGAAGAATTGCCACCAGTCTTGTGTTCTGTTTTCTTATAACAGAACACAAGACTATATACATAGTTATTGGTACTCTACATATTTTTCTCAAGAATTAACAATAATTGTTTCCCAAATATTCAAGGTGTGTACATTAACATAGACTCAGGGTTTGGCTATTAGATAAAACTTTTTATAATACGAGTAGGTATAAATGTTAATTAAGAATTGAAAATTCACATTTGCATTATATACTTTTGTAATGATATTATATTATTTAACTTGTAACTTTGGTGTTATCTATAAATAATTTGTATATGCATTGCATAAAATAAAATAATTCCATGAGATTTTTTTGATCATAATATGAATGTAATATCTGTAGTTTTCAATAAGTGTACAAAGGTGTAGTAGACTAAACGACGATGATTTTTAGGACTTAGCTAAATTTAAAAGGCAAGTATATTTTCTTATTGATCAGGAAGTAATTTGTTAAAGAGAGATCGACGGTATCTCGTATTGAATCATATAGCATGTGGAACAAACTAACTTTTAACTTAAACATTAGGAAAAAAACTTTTTGAACCAACCAGTTTGTCTGCAAAGTTCAAATCAAGTGGAAGAACCGCAAAGTTACATATAAGTACTTCAACATCTAGATATTTCTTTTATTTAGTTTTATTTAAGTATTATGGTCTACGAAACAGAAAACAATAACCAAATTAAAATAATTTATCATAATCAAATCTAAATCATTTCCCTAACTATGTGTACACAACATGAGCGAATAAAAGTATTAGAAATAACAATTATAAAACTGGTTGATGACAATTAGGTTAGGTTATGACTTAACATTTTTATTTAATTTAGAATCGTTCTAAAATATATTTTTTTAAATTTGACTAAATTACTATTAAATATATCAATGGCGTGGTGATGGTGCACAAGAATATCATTGTATTGGCAACACATTCTACGAGTTTACGAGATAATTACAGAATCATATTTTTTTTATAAATTTTGATTGAGAAAGTTTTTATAACAATTTTGCGATTATTACATGTAGCTACCAAATGTACAACACTACCTTTTCATTACGACACGGACATATACTATGTAGTGCTTACTAGTTAATACTGCTACTTACTTTCAATATGTCTCCTTACTTGTAGTCTCCCGTATATGTATTTCCTTTATCTGCCACGGTCGGTCCATTAACGAGGAACGTGAATTAGAGCAATTCCGCTGCCAATTAATTAAGGAGCTCGATGATAGACGCCGTGCAGTCCCACGCCGCCCGTACCACCACCGCCACCAGCCAGTATTCATTAGAAAACACGTGCGCTACTAAAACATACCCTATCTCGACGGAATAAAGATCACATTACGGAAACCCACCTGAATGCATACTAGCCGGAGTACGGAGCAGTCGGAGAGTCGCGCGTAGCGGCGGCGTGCGGCGGGTGAGATGGATAGCCTCCCGCGGCCGTAAACAAGCCGCGCCGCTAATTCCATTAGGCTCCGCGGGCAGACATAAATCCTCCGCCCACCGGCGGGCGGGGGCGGCGGCCGCGCAGCCTCCGCCGGCGGAGGGCGGGGCGGCCGGCTGCAGTGCCGCCGCGCGCGCCGCCCCGGACACACGCGCCTTATCTCCACACGCGATAGCTATCAGTGAGGCTCGCAGCTCCCGGTCTCCGTCCCCCGCTAGTGACGCAGTGTTGCCACAGTTTGACCACACAGTGACGTGAATTTACGACGATTTGACCACACGTGCCGCGACCACGCGTATCTTACAAGTAAGTCTGCTTTTGTTATTAATGTAGGTCATGTGCCGTCTTTGTCTAGAAAACATTTATTGAGAATGGAAGAGATACTTCTATCATCTCTGTAATGCAGGATTGTGATGTCCTAGCAAATATCATACCCATTTTGGTATATTTAATATGCTAATAAAGATATATTCTTTGCAAAAAACTGGAATTTAAGAGTTGATAAAAATGTGTTATTTTGCATAGAAGTAGCAACATTTAGAGTCTAATATCACTAAAACTGGGTAATATGCACTAATTTAAATGTTGCATAGTTTAGTGGTCTGGTGTTTTTATTGAACAAAATCTGTTCCACTCTTATAATAAATCTAGAACCAATGTGTTATGGGATCGTAATCATTATTATGAATGTTGCATTCATAAACAACATGAGATCTCCCCGTGCAATCCATTAAACCAACCTGTATAAATACGGCTAGGAGTTGAAATTTGAATTGAATTCCAAGGAATTAGTAAATTTCAAAAAAGAAACGAAAAATATTTTACTCTCTTAAAATATAAATCGACGAAGTGTTGTCTGCCTGTCAGTCTGATTAAAATACATAGGTAATTATTTAAATGATTTGGGTTGTGAACGCTTTTAATAGTAGTAGACAAACTTATTCAATTCAAAATACATATAAAAAAGTATGGTTCAAAAATTCAGACTCGGTTCAGACAAAACTAAGCCCCTCCCAATGTAGAGGTTAATCTGAAAAAAAAATCTAATGCTCGGCACTTGGATGCCGCTCAATCAATCAATCAATTATTTATTTACTTCTAAATCATTTACAAAGCTTACAAAAACTAAGCACATAATATAAAACTATAACTACTTTGTAACTGCATGTACAGTATAATTGTCGCGCAGCACTAACACTGAGCGTTGTCTCTCGTGCTGTGAGTGATGCGTCCTTCAGTGGTGTGTATGGTATGGTTCAAGTGAGAAGTAATGAAAAGAATCCTTAATAAGTAGTTGGCAAAGTGATAGCCCTAACCAGAAGTAGCCAAATTGAGAAATGGTCTTTTAGCGAGTCAGTTGCCACCATGAGGATGAGTCCTATTGCGGTTACACCCGCCGAGCGTGTTCGTCAGATGTCGCGCACTGCACTCCCCGCACAGCTCGGCCTAAACCAAGCATCTTGTTTAGTTCTATTTATAAATAGTCTGATGATGATTTATTAAAACTATATGCAACACTATACTACTATTATTACGCTATCAATACTATTTAAACACGTTGAAGACGAACGCTGAATGTACTCATTAAAAATAAACACTCCCGTACGAAGGGTTCCGTACTATTATTATCTAATACTAGCATCACGTCCCGGCTTCGCTCGGGTTCTAAAACAATCTAAGTAAAGAGAAAAGTTACCTGTAGATATGTAGTCTCTCAACGGTAAAATATTTTTTCAAATGAGCCCAGCAGTTTCTGAGCCTATTCGCGTCGAACAAACAAACAAATAATCAACCTTTTCTTCTTTATAATATTGATATAGATCAAAACTAATTATTATATTATATTAAAATTTGTTTTGTGTGAGAATGTTTATTTATTGTATTTTTTTTCTATTTTAGTTATTTGTTGTATTAACGGCAACATAAATACACTATTTATGAAAATATCATCTCTCTAGCTAACACTGTGTATGGTGACAGAGAGACAGACGGACGGACACAGAACTTTTAATAAGAAGGTCCTGTTGGTACCCTTGCAGTACGGAATCCTAAAAATCTGACTCAAACTAGTGTAAATCAGTTCTAGTAGAGCAGCTGACCTTTGCTTGCGCTGAATCTTGTCAAGTTATGCAACGTGCATCCAGTTATAAGATGGGTGACCGTGACTTGTGCACTTTCCACATTACTATGCTGCTGTGACGCTTGTTTGTTGTTTGTTTGTTCTGTTGTAGAATGTTCCATTCAGTTGACTGAAGTTTGTAATAATCACGTCCAATATGTCACTAGATCTATAAATTATGTCCCCTCTTAACACGCCCCTAAGAAGAGGAACTAGCTCTCACAAACTCAGGGTATCCTAGCGTGAGAGCTAGGGACCTACACAAATACAAAATAATCAATAAAAGTTAAATATTATAAATTTGTTGCTCAAATGTTAATATTGTAATAATCATAGTTTTTATTAATGTAATTTGTGTTATATGTACATATATATATATATGTTAAATAAACTAATTATAATAATTAAATTAAATAAATCAGACCTTGGAGTAACGCGAGTGACACCGCTGGTCGCAGCTAGTTGAGCTAGTTTTTAAATAAACCTAACTGTATACTTTACCAACAAACGCGTTCACTTCTCCTTAATATGCCCTTGCTCTGGTGTCGAGAGTTTTCAAGCCGCCCGAAGGCCTCTGACTTTTCTTGACGACTGCTTGTCCTGAAACTAACAGCCGGGACCTATAATTTCATGTATCACCCGACTAACGGTAATATACAGATGTTAATGCCACTTTTTAAATGGTAGTCTTGTGCATGGTCACCCATCCAAAGACTTACTTACTTTTACTCTAAATAGGCCAGCGTTTGGCCTCAATGGTCCCATCGGCTACAAGCTTTTACTGACTTTCTCCTAGTAAATATTATTATTTTAAAACTATAGATGCACAGTTAGGTATGCATACACAAACGTGTTAATTTATAATGTTTATCAAAATATCTGCTAACGAATAAAAAAAGTCGTCGAGAAGCGTCGAAAGTCGAGAGCGGAAACGAAGCTCACTCGATATCATTATAATAAATAGCTACGCATTAGAATAACAATATTATTTCCAGTTATAACTAAACGTGAACATAACACATTCCTGTTGTGATAAATTCAATGCAACCAAATATTGAGCTAATATTTTTTTATCTTATTTTATAAATTATCTTATTATCTTGAAATCATTTGATACTCTCAATTTATAAATGTAGCCTGTAGCTTCCAAGCAAAAATACCTAGCCTACTTGAGTGCCAGGAATATCAGACTTAGCATGCTCCTTTACTCAGAGTGACACTTTGATGTAACCAATGGCCAGTTTGTAGAGACTGTATAGACAATCCGGTTCAAATACTGAGCCACTAGGGCTGTGACGTCTTACGGGTGTTTTTAATCAATCATTTTCATTTTTATATCAAGTATAACACGTTGTAATAATTTTACATCTCTACGCCGGTTTGTACAAAGATTTACAGCCGGGACCTACAATTCGACGTGTTACCCGACCCACCGACTTTTACATTTTGTACTATAAGTTATACTCATATACAGAAAAAATGTCAGTTTTGTACAACAGGTTAAACAAAAGTATTGATATGCCAAATTGAAAACACTTCTTTACAATTTTCCTAAACTAGAAACCAAGTTATTTATCTGAAATAGGTTATGTATGATATTGTTTTACGGGAATATAATTGAAAATTGACATTGATACATATCATATACTTTTGTAATGATATCATATTATTTGACTTGTAACTTTGGTGTTATCAATAAATGATTTGTATTTGATTAGATAGATAGCTCCTGTAGAAGGAAGGTAGGAAGTGTTTAGCGATGAGTAATGTGGGGGTAACGGTGGTGTAGCTGCCGGAGCCCCGACGTCCCCTGCCGGCGCCGGCGGTCCATTGTCCGCGGCCGGCGCACATTCCGACACCAGCGCACTGTCTGCTGCGCTCTCACAATGCTATGCGACTGCAGGACACGTCAAGGGAACATGTCATAAAAGTATTCGCTGAACTACCTATATATAACTAGTTTAGTATTCAATAGCAATGATAGTAATACGAGTATTATGATTAATTTAACTTATCAGAAATATTGTATTTTAGCGTTTCGTTTGCAAATTGCACTAGTGATGTCACGGCCCAGGTAGCTAAGCATTTGACACTTAATAGTATTAGTATTTTATTGATGTGATAGGTTATACACAGAATTGCTTAAAACTGATGAAAATAAAACAAACTTATTCACCAGTATGACTGTTAATGACCCGGGTTAATCTAGGATAAAAAGGCTTATGTGTTAATCCACATTCTAAGCTCGTATCTCTACACTAAGTTTTGTTCTAATAGGTTCAGCCGCCAGAGTGTGAAGGAGAAGCAAACATACACACTCAGGTATTAAAATATTAGCGGGGCTCATTTCAATGATTGATAAATGCTTTATTTTAAGGCAATGTTGTACGTTCTTCAATAAACAAATAATAAACCTTCGAGTTTGTATGAGAATTATCGAGGTTATTACTAAGAGCAGTACAGCTTAGCGAGTATACTATGCTTCCACTGAGTTCCTGCAGTTATCTCATCATGACTCATGCCCAATGTTTACCTGGCAATACTAAAAAAAAGCTAGTAAAAGTCACCTTAAAGCAGCACACAGGTAACCTAAGCCTTTATTAATTCTTACTACAATGTGTGTCTGCTTCAGACATATTTCTCTGAACTAGGGTGGTGTGTGTGAGTGTGGGCGCCGCTCGCTAACCTCTCCACAGCGTTGTGCAAACTGTCGCGCGCTCGCCGCCATCCATCACGCGGCGTCACGGGGAGGAATGCCATCAACAAGCAGCACGAGCCACGCTTGCACAACTACCTTTGTCTCCCTGACGCCTTCACTAATTGTCCGAGCGAGCGGGACGGCAACACGCGCTGCCGCCTGGCCGGAGCGAGACAGCGCATCACCCTAATAATCCCTAAATAACCGCGGCGGTAACGCGCAGGCGCCGGGTTTTTTACGCTCGGCCGTGTAGCGCGCCCGAGCCGGCTCGATACTTGATCTGCGCACAATGCGACAGATAGCGCGCAGATAACCGCATTACCCGCTGTCACGCGGCTGCCGAGCGCCGATAGCTCGCCAGCAGCGGCCGCCATATTGCGCCATACTCTGCAAACTAAGTATTATGCAAATGTTTCGTACTGGACGCCGTACTCGCTCCCTGCATTTAAATTTCTCTATCGGAGATAAACGTCGTTCCGTAATGAGTTTAGTGCCGCCGCCCGCACCACTTGCTGATATTTACATACATTTTTCCATCCACTACACAATGTTGACGCTCGCGGTCGCTGAATAAACTATACGAGTTAATGCCCGTGTAGGGCATTCGCAGATAACGTCGTTTCTATTCGAGCGGCCGTAATAACATACAGAGTGTAGTCTCGTCATAAAGTGTCAAGTATCAAGACGTGTTGTGCCGGGCGCGGGACGGCGAGTGCGAAATATTTGTCCCTTTGAGAGAGATCCACGAGTTTTTGTCAAGTTTACGAGATGATAATCCCTCGCCGGGGAAAAAACGCTAATGGGTCTCAACACGATCCGCGCCGGAGACTAATACATGTATCGGTGACAGACACACATAAAAACTGTTCTCGGGCTCTTTATGTTTGAGTACGACTCGGTTTGGGACAAAAAATGATGGAAATGTTTAGGATAATCTTTTTATGCTTTTAAGGACATTGTTGTTGTTATACTCGCAGGTGTATTCATACTAGTCGTGCGAATATACAGACAAATACAAACATTTTGTTTTTAAATCTTTTGAAATTTAACTAAGAAAAATGTACAATGAACAATAAATATAATATTTATATATTCCAGATTTGGTATCAATAACGTTTATGAATTTTGTAAAAAATATATTCTGTACAAAACATCAAGATTCTTTAATTACTTTCATGAATTTAATATGAGATTCAGACATTTGATAAGTAACAAACTTAATGCAAACTTTTTATGATTGTTCTTTAGAAATTTTTTAAACGATTTCTTGTTAATTAAGTCGACACGTTTAAACTTAAACCCATCGCACTATACCTACCTGTATGAGAGTCAATTTGAGAATCAGCCCAGAATTTTCCGGCATCCTTCTTGAGATTATTATTTGAGACTATCTCTTAGGTCATAGTGTCATTGACTCGTTTGGTTACGCACTCCGCTGCTCAAATAATAAGAATTTAAAAAAATGCATTGTAAATAGAGTTTTCATATATAGTACTGTAAAACAGTAACATAATACTAGTTTTAGATGTTTAGAGTAGGTACACTTATGACTAGGTATGTATTGTCATATCTCCATGTTCGGCAGCTAAACCAATTTAGATAAATTTTGGCGTGGAGGTAGATTAAATGCTCAGTTATAATTAAACATTTCTAAACTTTTGATTAACGCAACAAAGGCCGTGGAGATTGCTAGTGATAGTTTATACAAAGGTATATCAATGCAAAACTAATTAGTGAGCTTTAAATAAACTTATCAACATTTTTTTGAGCAAACCGTGTGTTCAACATTAAAACCACTCATGAAAAAAAACCCTTAAACCTTTTAGTTGAAACAAAAGTATAAAAGCGACCCTCTTAAATTAGTCAGTGACTAATGAGCTCTGAATTTGGCGACCGCTGGCTGCGTGGCGACACCATTACTTAATGAGTAGAGAATGGCGAGGGTTTCTCTAACCAGGGCGATGTTATCTACCATCACTGATATAGGACCTTACTACTTTTTAGGACGCATCCTTACCCTAGTGCTATGCGATTGTCAACTCTATTTCAATCAAAATAAGAAACATATTAACAACGTGTGTTACTGGGAGTGTAGTGTTGATAGTAAACGCGTGTGTTGATGCGAGGCTGGATCTCTCGGTATCGGGAGGGTGTTTCTGCGAATGCCGGAACCTCCCGGCTCCCTACCTGCGGCCGGAAGCGGCGGCGCCAGTGACGTCACGCGCGGTGACGTCACGAGCCCTCGGAAAGGATTGCAGGTAGTGTCGCGCCGCACACCTCCCTCTAACACACAGGTTTTCGATTAGTGACCAAATTTACTCAATGTTGATTTGATCTTATAGTCTATAAAAAATATTTGCTAACATTATTGTTATAAAAGTTTTCTGATACATAAGTCTAAATAAATAAATATTTGGACACATTTCACACACGGCTGGTTAGCCTAATACTGAACCACATATAGTTTGTATTACAGTTGCTATCATAATTGATATATTACATATACATGCATAATTATTTTATATCGATGCATATATACCCGAACCGACTGCCAACAAATTTGGTCCATCACAAAAAAGTTGGGCGTACCGGGAATTGAACCCAAGACCCTCTGCTTGGCCGTCCGGTATGGTAACCATTACGCCACGAAATATTCAATAATTGGTAATTTGAAATTTATCTTAAACTTATTTGACCAAGTAATAGATTAACTAAGATTACAAGCTCCAGTTTTCGTTAACTATTTTATCTCCCACAGAAGTTAAGTTAATATTTAATAGACTAAACTATTTATTAATTGCTTTAATTATCAGTGTACGATAATTCTAAGAGCATTAAGATTGAGCGCTAATAGTGAACAGGAGGAATGATAATCTCAGATAAATACAGATAATGATAGTAATGTCTGCGCAATCTGTCTAGTTGCGCTTGCGCAGCTCAGAGTGGACGCTATGTATCGCCGATTTGTTGCATTTAGCTGTTCGAGCGGAACCTATTACAATACCACTCCTTTATGCTGATTATAATAATTACTACACTCCAAGTACAAGGCGGAAAATAACTCTACAAAACCTATATAGATATACATAGCATGGTGGTAGGATATTGTCTAGTGCTCGCCTGGCTAGCAACCACCTTCAAGTTGAAAAATCTGTCTCCAGGCCTTCGATCAAATATGTACTAGATTTAAGGTGACGTCTCAAAAAACCACGACCACAAGTAAGACTGTGGTTTTATTGAGCTTAGTACGGTCCAACCAGAACCAACGTGCGGATGTGCTATTCTTCAGTGTGTTTTCAAGAATTGCTAAAATAACCACCTTAACAGTAAGGTTTCCGATGGAGTCTCTTTCTTTAAATATTTGATCGAAGCTTCAAGCACTTAACAGTGTGTTCCAGAAGTCTCCTTGAGAGCCGTAATTCTGGAATTATGTTAGTCTGCACTAGGCATATTCCACCTTAGGCCTGTCGGTCAAATGCCTAGCTGTAAGGAATATAAAAAGACTAGCTCATGCGTTTGGCTTATTCTTCATACTCATTTTTAACTCGCGCTTCTTGAAATCGTATCGTATCGACTGGGTACGTCGTAAAAACATTCTTACGATCCGTGTTTGTTATTTTTTTTGTAGTTTTCAGACAGTTATGGTTTGCTATTTTTTACAGGTTACTCGAAGAACTTGGTAGACGAGATACTTATATACTAAGTCAAATAATAAAAAAATTACATATATTTTTGTGTCAAAGGTAAAACAGTCTTGGTTCGATCTGTATTATACATGTATAAGTATAAGAATATCATGACGCGATCTCAATACTAGGAAAAAAATACCAAGCTGGTGATGTGATGCTATTATTATAGATTTATTTGTTTACTGACTGAAAAGAGCTATGCCAAATTTGAATACAGAAACATTAAAAAAAGTGGAAATATCAAAGTATTCAAATGTGCTACAAATTTAATATAATTCTATCCTAAACTGTAATGTACCTTGATTAATATAGTCGGTCAGTTAGGCCTAGATACAGTGGCGAGTCGGCGGTGCTAGCGGACATTCCTCTCACAGGAACATCAAAAGAGCCGCCGCTACTTCATATTGCCTTCACAGTTAGAATTGAATTTAGATTTACTCACTTATTCATAGTAATTACAATACTTTATCACCGCGACTAAGGTTAAATATAAATTTTAAAAAATAATTGAAGGACTTTAATATTTGAAGACTTGAAGAAAAGTGATCTGATTAAAACACTAAATAAACTTAATTTTAATAAACTAAAACAATTTTTTCGAGCCGTGTTAGGATGATACATAATTTAATAGTAGAATATTATTTAAAGTACATTTACATAAATTGTTATAATTAAATATGAGAAACACTGTATCCCGCACAAGTTAGGCCTAACTTAATGTATGAATAACACGCGTAAGAGAGTTGCTCTGCTACAACAAATACAAAATCTTTATTTGACATGGTAAGTAAATATAAAATCAACAAAATTTTATGGAATCCAAAGGCTTCCAAACTAGTTGTAAGAACTGTATATTGGAAGCCAATGTCTTCTCCCAAAAAAAAAATAATCAATCCATATACGAGTGCATATGATGTATTTAAAAACTAAAATTTAATTAATAAATTTACAAGTTGTTTGGAGATTGTTTGGAAATTAAACAATAAAATTTTGAAAATTGGAAATACAAAGTTAGTTTATATAAATCTATTCATCAAAGTACTAGTAAGTAGTAAATACAACCTATTTATTACATATAATACTAGCTTCATCCCACGGTGTAGTTCGCGTGAATCCAGGATTAAAAGTAATTTTTGTGTTAATCCATGGCCTAAACAATCTCTGTACTAATTTTCATCCAAATTGTATTAGCAGTTTCAGCGTGAAGGCATAACAAACATACTTTTTATATACATAACATTATCTAGTGCTCTCCCGGCTAGTAAACACCTTCAGGTTAGAACCTGTCACCTAGCTCTTAACAGTTTGTCTCGGCAGCCGTTCTGAGAGCCAGTTGTTCCAAATTAAGCATGTTCCTCTGTGGGTCAGAGTGTTGCTAACGCTAATGGGATAAAACACACACACATTTTTTTCCTTATACTCAAACTATCGCCTTTATAATATTAGTGGGAATCAAACATTATTATTACTTCATAATTAGATAAGACTGTTAAGTGATCAAAATAAATAAATAAAGTATATAATTCTACTAGCTGACCCGACAAACGTTGTTTTGTCTTGGTAAAAAAAAAAAAACTAAATATACAGTAGCCGATTCTCAGACCTACTGAATACGCATATAAAATTTGGAAAAAATCGGTCAAGCCGTTTCGGAGGAGTACGGTAACAAACACTGTGACACGGAAATTTTATATATAAGATATTATTCGTATTTTGGAACTAATTCTTAAATATGATTCCAAGCAGTGAGTTAGTCTAACACAATACGGTAGAGAGGTAATTAGAGAGCAGTCTTTATCTAGTTCTGTGGAAAATCCATTTATATTGTGACGTGGGATGCCAGGAGTTCCTACTTCCTGGAATCATTATACATTAAGTTATTTCTCACACTGCTTCTACATTCCAGAATAAGTTCTTATGTAAGCTTAGACATAATGAGCTTTATGGCATTTCTTGAAATTAATGTTATATATGTTTGGGGTGGGTCGAAAACTTTCAACACTGGAGCTTATGCCATTTTAGCATTAGTTTTAGGTCTCATGTAATGTAAATAGCATACTTACTTTAATAAATGTTTGAACGTACCGAATTTATCTATATATCTGCCTATTTTACACGATATGCTATTTTATTTAATGCGCATTTTGATTTATTGCAATAGAAATTATATAGAAACTAAATTTGAATAATTTAATATTTAAGTAAATAAAAGTTTTTGTTAGAAAATTATCATATCAATTAAATTAAATATTTTTTATCATAAGCTACTACGCGGTATAAAATAGTCATAAATAAAAACTGTTGTTAGTCTTAGTGCTAAAAAGAAGAATTTATAAATACTATAAATAACAACTATATGGATTTAACCAATGCATATTGACATTATGATTAAGTCAACATAAATTTAATTAGTTTATAACATGGGAAGTAAGTAAAATAAAAGCAAAAAGCATTTCCTATTGTGTCGCGCACGCGTTGAATTCTTTTGTAGGCGCGAGGTGCCCACACTACCGACGGCCGTGCCTCTACACACTCGCATATCACTGATATCTTACTTTCAATACGTAGTATACGTAGGTTTGTCGAAAAATCTGTCATATGATTGAAAATTAGCAATAATATCAACTACAATATGTAAGTAAACTAAATATTGAAATACATTTTACACATAAACAAGTACATGTTGGGAAAATGTAAAATTAGATTCAGATGTACCTACATGTATAAGACTGTGTAGACATAAACGAGGTGGGCTTGTGCTCCACTCTTTATGTTATCGTGCATGATGAGAATAAAAGATATCTTAAGCCCAACTTGAAAAGGAACCAACGTATTTCGGTAAAAGTTTGCAATTATTCGGGAATTATATTGGTTCAAAAATAGAGCAGTCTTTAATTGTAAAATTAAAAACATACAGACGGACTCATTACTCTTTTTTTAGAAATTGTTTAAAAAGACAAATATATGGTAAAATGAGTCATAAATTGCTATTCGATCATATATTATGTAGAATCAGTCTCACGACAAGCGCACTTGATAAGGAGATAACACTGTATCACAAGTATCATGTAATACTTCATAATCCGCGAAGAGGAGGTTATCTAACAGCCGTTTAGATAGCTTTACGTTACTCGTATACAAATCGCGACTCCTTTTCGGCAACGTTTTATCTATATTAGTATGAAAATGGCTAAATCAGTGTGTTAAAGTATTTTTACTGTTCTGTCCTTCCTTATATGTAGACACTAGCGCGGTATTATCCGCGCTAATTTGGGACAAACAGAAATGTATACGGAAAAAAGTAGCATATGTGTTTTACAAGGTCTAACCTACCTTCATAGTAAATTTCATCAAAATCGGTCCAGCTGTTGGAGCATGAAGGAGTTACATGGATTTTGAAATTGTTTGCGTATCCCAAGGGATCCACAATTGTTTTAGGGATAAAAAGTAGCTTATGTCTTAATCCAAGGCCAAACTTATCTTCACAACAAATTTAATTAAAATTGGTTCAACCGTTTGAGCGTGAAGAAGTAACAAACATACACACACACAAACTTTAGCATTTATTATATTTGTAGGATGTGTGATCTTTCCACTCAAGAACAAAACTCTGGCTCCACTCGAGGATACAGGGTTCGGTGGATATAAGATATTTACTTATATTAAGATAGTATTATAATAATTATTATAATACTATCACAATAATGAAAATTGAAACATTATAATGTTTCAATTTTGTAGTATTGTAGTTTAAAATAGACATTCATTGACATTGTAATTATTTTTATATGATTATGATTGATATTTATTATTCTTAAATTGTATTTGTTGTTATAGTATGGATGACAATCTGAAAATAAATCATCGTTATTATTATTATTATTAAAACTTGTAATCGAATTATTTAGTATTCCTCGGTAACCCAGCTAACGCACGTTTAGAAGCGCGTCTGTCGGCAACGCGTGATGAGTGCGCGAGATAAGAGTAACAAATGTCGCGTCTCTCCATTAGCGGCGAGCGAGGAATGTCGGGTGTCGGCGCTGGCCGCGCGGCCCGCGACGCAAGCTGTACTACAGGTACATTAGCGTTATCGAGCGCCGCCGCCGCCCGCCCGCCGCCAGCGACCTGCCGGCGCACTCTCCATACCTATTTTTGTTATTTCTAGACGTACGTACATTTGACCAGCAGAGAGTGATATTTAGTTTCGATGTGGAACATGCCTAATCTAAAACTGCCTCTCAAGAAGGCTGTTGGAACATACTGTTAGCTTAGCTAGCTAGCTGGCTTGGTGACAGATTTTTCAACTTGAAGGTGGTTGCCAGTCGGGTACTACAAATCAAAACTATTCTCTGAAAGTACAAGGCTTGTTTCTAAACTAGGTACTTAGACGTAGACGAAAACCTGAAACGAAGACAACTATGTCAGGTGCCTAACGTGCGTAGGTCGTGGGTTTAATTTTAGGATAGACTAATATTATACTTTGATGATCAGGTAATATCACGGTTACCTGACTTTAGACGAGGGAAAACATATTGAACAATACTACAGCGCGCGGTGCTAGCTATTCTAGTCCTCCTGGCTAGCACCAGCCATAGGTTGAAAATCTGTCACCAAGCACCTAACTTTGTTTTCCGGCCTCCTCTTAGAGTTCCAGCTTTTCAGAATAGGCATGCTCCACTAACAGCACTGTCACTTCTTGTGTGAGGCTCTTAGAAAGTAGTGTAAATGTTTATTTAGAGTCTGAGCTATTTCTAAACTGCATATTAGGTATTCCAATCAGTTAAACTGTTGTAGCGAGAAACAGTTACCTCTATTCTCACGCACTTTTGCATTAGTAATACTAATCAATATGTACGTCATCTTAACAATGATTCATAACACTGCTAATATGTAAATTAAACATATACATGAGTTTTATATGTATATGATTAATGCAATGTTATTAACCTTACAGACGAGGAGTAATGGTACCACATTATAAAACAAATCAATATCCTTGATCAGATTATGCAAACAATATATCATAGAATCTCTAAAAGTACTGCGCTATGAAACAATATATTGTTTAATCAATTCTCTGATTTCAAATCAAATTATCTTAAGGTTGGCTTAACATTTATTAAACTTGAGTTTTAATCGACATGCAGTACATGCAGACTCAAAATAAAAACACTCCTATTTCCTTCCTATTACTCTCATCGATATTATTAAGACACAATTTGAGATGACGATAATTTATTTATTTATTTACTTATTTATGATGGACATATGTACATACATGTACCTACCTAACTGTATAGATGTACTGTATAAAAGGTATAAATGCTGGCTGATGATATGTTTCTCTTTCTTTCTTACTTTGCTGGCTAACATGGGTGATTTTTTATGAAGATTGCTTATACTAGAGTACCTAGATTAATACATAACCTATTAAATTTTAAAAAATTGTGGGGTGTCGCTAGTTTGTAATCAAACTTCATATTTTTTTTGTTTGGCTAATAAGAGATTAAATGTAGGTGCGTGTACCGGGCGGGCGGCGCGAGTGAGCTCGGCTGAGTGCATATGAGTGTACAAGTATAAAATGCGGTGATTTGTGTCCCCGAGTGTCGCCCTCCGTAATGCGGCGCCCGCGCACCCGGCCGCTAGCAGGCGCCGGCGCCGCGCGGACACACCGGGCCCCAAGAGGCTTTCACAGTTTATAGACTGTTTCAACTTACATTGATTTAAAACTACCACCTTTATTCAGGCTAAAAATGTACATACTTCAGTAAACAGCGCTGAATAAGAGTGAAATTTTACATGGAGGCAGAGCTTGCCTGTGCACCTACTTTTCTCAGTTTGAAAATCTGTCCATGCAACTTTGTTCTTGAATCCATAACTGGTTAAACGTCTAAGCATTTGTGACGTTTTCTGTATAGAAATACAAATCGTTACTACGTACATTCAATATTGCTATCTCCCTTAAAACTCCAGTGAGCTTACATTCATTTATATTGTACAAAGTTTTAATTTATCTTGTTGCTTTCTTTTAAACTTTTTTTACTACTACTATTTTTCTTTAAAACTATAAATCAAAGTATCAATATCAGAAAATGTCATAGCTAACGTATTATAAAAGGTTTAAGTTAGTCCTGGTTTAGTAATATCTTTTTTTTAAATATCAGGACACATTCACACACGGCTGGTTAACCCCATACTGAACCATTTCTAGCTCGTGTTATGGTTGCCAACACAGCTGCTATACTACATATACATATATACATATTATATACTAAATACATATTTAACACCCAGACCCCACAGCCAACAAATTTAGTTAAGCACAAAGATGTTGACCGGGCCGGGAATCGAACCCGGAACCTTCTGATTAGCAGACCGGCATGGTAACCTTTACGCCAACGAGGTCGTCATATCATATCTGTGTGTCTGTATGTAGGCTCTGTAGCGTGTACCCAGTGTGCCGCGGGCGCGGTGTCGGCGCGCGCCCTGTGAAGCGCCGCCTCGAAAGCCTTTCCGTGTTCCGCTCCCTCCCCCCGCGCGCCCGCACCCCGCGCCCCGCGCCCCGCGACCCCGCCCGCTACTACACTTATTATACTACATTAAATCCTTGATCCATTATTAACTATCCTCATATAAAGCTTTGCCGATCCGTTTGTCTCTATATGATGCTTCTAATAGTTTTGTGGCTTGGTTTTGTTCAGGCTTTATAGTAACAAAGTAAAACTCTATTGTTTATTTCACTTACCTATAGGATCAGTAAACATGTATCAAATTTTCAGTAATTTTGTCGCTCACTCGTTCAATAACATAAAATATTAGACTTGCTTTGACTTGATAAACAATCAACTGGTACATTATGAGTCAAATGATTTATCAGTTTCCTCTCGGTTTATATTATTATAGCATGGAATTGCAATGAATAGAATTTTAAAAGTATTTATACACACATGGAATTTTTCTCATACATTCCTTGTAACTTGATGTTTGTACTCATACTCTCAGAAACAGTACTTATTGTTGGCCAGGAGGAAAGCTCGGCCGAGTACAAACACCTTGTAGCGACCGCAACGTGTGACGTCACGCGGTATCTCGCGAGCTGACGCACTCACAGACAAACAAACAACACTTGCCGTGATATCGGACAAGACGAGCGTCACGCGACACAATACAAGGATAAGGATACACAGACTTTATAACACACTGGTTATTGTCCTGTTTATATTATCGCTACACATATACCTAAATACGTACCTACTTACATAAAAATATATTGTTTTATACTTTACTAGCATATTGTTCTGGCTTTGCACGGGCTATAAAATAATCCAAGTTGCAAAGAGAAACAAAATATAGCTTATGTTACTCTGGGATAATGTAGCTTTCTAACAGTGAAATAATTTTTCAAATCGGTCCAGTAGTTTCGTAGCCTATTTGTATCAAACAAAAAGCAAACTTTTCCTCTTTATAATATTAGTATAGATAAATAAATAAATACTAGGACACAGTTCACACACGGCTGGTACAACTCCATAATTATTCCAGTCTTCTATTCCACCATTTCTAGTTTGTGTTATGGTAACTAACATAACTAATATAGCTACTTACATAAATGTTTTATATCGATACTTATTAAATAACACCCAGATTGACACTTATGGTTCATCTCAAGATATTGGCCGCGCTGGAAATCGAATCCGGGATTCTCTGGTTGGCAGTCCGCCATGGTAACCATTACGCCAACATTACATAGTTGACTTTGACTTTCAAATATCTAAACAGCCACTAGGGTTTATAATAGGTACATACGCATAACGCTATAATCGTTATCTAAGCGATTATTAATAAACATAAAAGTTTATTTTACGAACAATTTTAACACATTTTCGGTTAACGATAATCAAAAATTAAAAGCGTTATTTAGTACAGACATTGGTCGCTATCTCTGTTCGAGGAATAATCTTAAACCGATATCGCTAGTCGCAGCTGTAGAAGTGAAACTCTCTGCTCTGGAAGAATGTAGATTTTCTGCTTTTCCGCGCTTATCAGTGCGAGCGAGACAGCAGATGCGAGTGGAGGCTTCGTGTCTCTCAGTAATGGCTCATAAATAGTGTGCGTTGGTCGCGCCGGCGCCTGCAGCCTACTAATTGCTCCGCGCGAGGGCGCTCCACACGTTTTTTGTGGACACGACCCGGGAATGCTTTTATTCCGGCGACCTAATGTGTTAATCCACTCGGTTATTAATAGCCGCGAGACGCGCGCCCTGTCTCGCTCGCTCCCACGCGCCGCGCCGCCCGCGAGAGCGGGACGCAGCGAGCTGTCACTCGGAGGTTTTCGCTATAATAGATGCGATTATTAATAGATAGGAAGGTAGCACACTTCGCTTGCAGATACCACCTCCGGCGTGCGAGCGGGCGGGGGCAATACATCGCATTCTCACTTTCCACACACCGTTGACTAATATTTAGCACACTTTACATGTTTTTTTCACTTTGATTCTTTTTGATCAGCTAGTTCAAAGTTACTATCATTATCCTTAACCTATTGACTCAGGCGTTACGTTGCGCAAATCCATTGTAGATAGACGAAAAATTAAATAGTTAGTGTACTTCTGCTGTTATTACACTTACAGAGTGAATACTTCATTTTTCTTTTCACACTGCTATCATTATCCTGATTTTAATGAGGTACAATCATAATCAGCCAGCAATGAAGTAAAGTTAGAATGTAATAGTGCATGTGTTGAAGTACGCGCATGCGCTGGCGGGTCTCTACTCAGGTCGTGGCGAATGTGTGTTTCTCACGCGCGCCCTAATTAATTACTCCGAGTGGGAAAAAGGAGCACAAATGAAGTTGTCTGGCTAAGAGCGGCGGCGCCGGGCGGGCCGCGCTATCGATACATCACAAGTAGATTAGTGGCTCCGCTCGCGGCGCGCTCCGCGCGGTTATAGCTCCGACGCTGATAACTTTTATCAAACTTCGTTTTATTGATACACGTTTCTAGTTTTGGCCGCGTACTTACCATGGCGACACTGGTTAGGTTCCTACTTGATGCTCTGCCTCTTCTTATCATCAAAATACATAACCATTGTAGAATAATATGTCCGTGGTATAGCTATAGCTATAAGCTATAGATCTATAGTGATGGTGAGGCATATAGTAAGTTAGTTTTTGGTCAAATGTCATACTTAGTGGAAATTCACCAGGGGGCGCTGCAGCGAAAGTTATAAATACTTTTTTTGCCCCCTACAGTTAAACTTTTGACCAGCAGGGCGCATACAAGACACGTTAGTAACCCTCTGGTGGAGCATGCCTAGGCAGGAATAATTATAAGTTTTCAAGGAGCGAGGAAACACGCTGTTACGTGCTTGGCGACAGATTTTTCATCTTGATGGTGGTTGCTAGCCAGGCAAATATTATAGTATACTAGCTGACTCGGCAAACGTTGTTTTGCATTAGAAATTATTACTACTCATTAAAGAAAAATTAAGAGTGGACAACCCTTATCACTTAGGGGTATAAAAAATAGATAGTAGCCGATTCTCAGACCTACTGAATACGCATATAAAATTTGGTAAAAATTGTTCAAGCCGTTTCGGAGGTGTACGGTAACTAATATTGTGACATGGAAAATTTATATATATTAGAGATTAGATATAGGAAATAACCCTACTTCCATGCATCATATTTTAACAATATTTATTATTTATTGCGGTTTTTTATTTAGTGATTGTACTAACCTGTTAACATGATATATTTATCAATAGATTTAACGTAAAATGTTGACATTTTATATATTTTTGGCTCCTTACGCTGCTCTACCTTAACACTAAGAATCATTTACTGGTTTTTATAAAACAATAAATATTCAAAAAGGCAAATAAGGCAGCTTTCTCCCAAAAAATGTGTTTTTTGTTTTTCTTTTTTTGAGTTGGCGGCGCTGCACTTTGCTTATCTCGCGTCGGAGTCTCATATGAAAGGTCGTGGCGATACCTTCGAGGCTCGCGTCTGTGCTGGGAACTCGCACACAGCCGTTAGCTCGGCTAACTAAGGTGATCTGACGCGATCATGCAGGTTAAGCAACAATGCGGACTGTCTTTGTATGGGTGACCGTGCACAATACTGTCATTTAAGAAATAGTATTTTCATCTGTGCGCGCTACCGTGGATCAGATGACACGTCATATTGAAGGTTTCAGAAGACTTTGGGTGCGTTGAAAAAATCTCGACAACAAAGCTTGGCCACTTAGCTCATATACGAAAAAAAAGAAACTGTTACATGACAGTGGATAGTTTTACCCTGCGTGAAAATTCATATAGCTAATGAATTATATGTAAATAGAGAAATGGCAACATTGGTTGACATGAAGGCACTACGTCTCACAACACAGGATTTTCTCTTGCGTGGGAGTCAGATCAAATTAAATTAACGTGAACATACATTTATAAAAAAAGAATAACTTTGTCTTTTTACTGTCTTAATATTGTACGTGCTTACTGGACAAGTAAATGACATTATTATTGTTATTATTATCGAGTGATCGACTCCTCATACTAAAGACGACCTTCAGTTATGAAATTGACGACTGAAAAGAAGATTACTATGATTAAACACACAAACTTACCTTCCCCAAACGTATATACAAAGGACTCTGTTTACGAGTAAAAATAAGTAAATTTTTATTTCATCTATGTTAATGACTACCGTGTAGAAGGAAATTGCTTATCTTTATTTTTATTCTTGACCTAGATATTTTTTGTAGGTAAATACTTTTTAAGCAAATAAAAATAGAAATCGGAAAATAAATATTTATCTAGTAGGTAGTTCTCGTTAGCCTGCATCAAGTACGGCCACTGGAATATGAGTCAAGGACATTAGCTTTATAAAGAAAAATAGGGTTCGTATCGAAAGGACATTTAAGCAGAACGCCCTATTAGCAGATCGTCCTAAAAGCAAAACGACATATTAGCATAACGTCCTACTAGCAACATGACCTAGTAGCAAAGAGTCTAATATCAAAACGACATGGACAGTCATGTATAACCTTAAGAAAAATAAAACATTAGAAAGTTAATTTTCCTCTCGCTTGCACTAATATAATAAAGCAAGCGTGAAGATATGTACTTTGAAACGTTTTCTTTACTCATGCGAGTTTTAGATAATTGAACATTTATTAGTTTTTTTTAAAGGTAATACAACTTTACATTTTATACAACTTTAAATTTTTATTACATAGTGATAGTTAATTGAGAGTATTTGTTACGGTAGAGTTAATGATAAAAAATATTTTATTGAGCGTTTTTTTAAGCACAGAACTGAAAAAAATAGGTTTTATGAATATTCTTACGCTTCTTAAGGTTACATACGTAACCCCGGGACCCTACTACTAAGCCTCCGCTGTCTGTCTGTCACCAGACTGTATCTCATAAACTGTAATAGCTAAGAAGCTGAAATCCAAGCACCTTTAGAAATATACTCGTAATCCGGGGGCACTTTACAACATACACATTTGCGATGATATTCGGATAGCAAAAAAATTAGTTTCTTTGTTGATCAGTGTAATCTATCGATATCTTAATACTTTTGCGTAAAGAATAGTCACCATTACATTATCATTAAAAAGTATGAGTACAGTTTCGTACTTTCAACACATCATCATTCTCATCATCAGTTAGACTTGAGATGTAAACGTGACCGTTTTCTACGCAAAAGCAAAGTCTAGTCAAAGTACCTATGTATAAGCCTTAGGCAAATGACGTGCACTTAAACTAGATAGGCATATTATACTCACTACTTTACATTTGTATGAACAGGGCTGAATCAAATAAACATACAGATTTCAGATAAAGAAATTTTTCTGTCAAAAACGTGCATATTGTGCGCACGAGTCGAATAAAACGCAAACCTATAAGTTATAAAATAAAAACAAGATGTCCGCTCGCGTCGAGTGCGGGTCACGTATAAAGTAAGTGAGGGTTCACTATACACAGGTCGCTGTACACTAAAACCACGATCGGCCGCTTTATTAGAACTGGCGCCGAGATAAACATATCCATGTTAATAAATAATCATCAAAGGCACTAAGCCCTTCGTATATATCGAGATGGTCACCCGATTACTATAAATTATTTCCCGGGTTCCCCTCTCCTCCCCCCAGTGCCCCTGGGGGCGGGGTGGGGCGGGGCGAGGCCGGCCCTAACGTTTGGGAACTCGTCTACAAGGCAGAGCCTCCAAGCACATCAGTTTACCCCGCTACGCGAACATAGTGCTTATTCCCCTGTAATAAGGTTGTAGATTGCACCGCAGTTGTATTTCAGTTTGAACCGTGATGGTAGTTAATTGAATTCGAAGTCACAGAGCAGTTAGTGTCTTCTATATTAACATTATTGTAGTCGCAACACAAAATAAATAGAAGTTTGTAGCAAGAGAGCGTCGACCACACTCTAACTGATAAAATCTAATATTATGCTGAATGTACTATTCCTCTTCTTCTTCTTCTTCCCTGCCTAATCCACTGTGGGCTAAATTAATTTTATTCTTGTTTTCATTTAGTCAAAATACAATACTCTCATTTTTTCTTAAACTAAATGTAAGCGGCGAGATGTTGCAAGGATATTACATTATTTTATTTTTTATTTATTAATCGAAGGGTAAGCTTAAACGTTGATATTATTCTAAGTATCTGTTCTAATCTATAAATATGAAAACAAAGGATTTGCCGCGAAAAAATGAAATGTCGCTGCGATTTCCTAGTGTCCGATGGAACAATTATTAAATACAGTAAACTCCATATAACGACACTGAAGGGGCTGTGCATTTTATGGAGTTATAGAGAGTGGTCGTTAAATAGAGACAATGTATCATTGTATGGAATACAAGCTAAACCAACTAAAGCCAATTGGTTTTGACGCTTTAGAGAGTTTGTCGTTAAGTAGAGTTACATGGAGTTTACACTGAATAATAAATGTCAGTTATTAGAGGCAGAAATTTTGTGAATTAAATATACCTTATATGGCGTATTTATAAGTCGTGTACACGCTACTGATACAGCAGCAGAACCCACGACTGTAGGTACGGACCAGGCTACTTTTAGTAAGGGGTATTTTCGTAATGTAATAAACGAAGGGTCACAGTAAGTCGAGTAGAAGTAGTAAGAAGTAGAGTAGCTTTTACCAGTTTAAGAGGGTAGCGTGCTCGGGGCGGGCAGCTAATGCGGATAGATTATCTACGTGTACGGGGTACGGGGTAACGGCTGACACACACGCTACCTTAAATCGATACGATTGGGCGCTACAGTTCAAGCTGCAACGATAAATCTATTAGTGTATGAGAAATAACAATAAAATCAAAGCGCTTTTAGAAAACTGTGTAGTTTAGTTATACCGAATTTGAGTGAGGTGTGTAGCGGCCATAATGGGGGCGCAACACGAGGAGGCTTGCATGCCGGCTCGCTGTTAGAAGAGTTTACTAATAGTCTTATTGTTTTTTATACTAGCTGTGCCCCGCCCCCGTGTTACCCACGTAAATCCAGGACAAAAAGTAGTTAATCTGGGATACAAAGTAGCCTATAAGTTAATCCAAGGTCTAACCTATTTACATACCAAATTTCATCAAAATCAGTTCAGCTCTTTGAGCGTAAATGTCTTGGATAATTCCAGTCTATGAAGATTGGATAAGAAACTGATATCTGAGAAGATTCAGAGTGATTGAAGCAGAGGAGACAGGCGTACAAACAAATATGTATTTAGAAATGCAATTTTATCTCTGTTATCGATATTAATAATTTGACGAATGTATTAATATACTTTTTGAAGAAAAATAAACAGATATAATAAAAAATAAAAAAACTTTTATTTACCTTAACCGAATATAAAACAGAGTTAATGGTTTGTTAGAGTATTAAGTATGTACAAGTTAGTAAAATGTTTTTTTTAAGGTAATTATTAAATTACAGTCGGTGTAAGGTCCGCCTGTGGCGGTAAAAGCCTCCTCTAATTGTTTCCACTTTACTCGGCTTTTGGCTGTTCTCGACCAGAGAGAAACAGATAGGTATTTGTAAAATATTATTAGGTTTACTTGTAGATTTAAAACTAAGTCATGTTTCTTCTTCAAATTTACAGCCTGTACGTAAAGACCAGACAGTATTTTAAAATTATAAATTAATCTAAAATTCTCAAATTGTCTTCAATTCTTAGTGTTTGACTCCTCTTACCATGTTTTAATAATTTCACTAACTAAAGATAATGTACAATAACAACTAATTACTCGGAATGCGATATTTTCCTTTGTTTTCGAGATAACATTTAATGCAAGTTTTACGATATACAACCGAGTACCTAACAACCCTACACTGTTTGTTCCATACGAACTTGAGCCTTATCTTGTGATGGTTAAAGCTGATTATTGTTTAACAAATTACCATCGTAAAGGTTTAAATGAGAGACCTCCCAGTATTTATACATGCACATCAAACTAAGTTATAAAACGTTGAATTTATTTGCCAAGTGTTCTTAATTAATTTGTTTTGTGGATCTCTGCTTATTTAAATAAAGATTAGTTAATTCGTAGTTTCGTGAGTACCTTAAGGTAATTAATGTTTGATTAAAGTGTACCTATCTACCGAGTATACCTACTCGGTATTTGATGGTATTTGATGTGAGTTTTGTTTAGTTACCTACCAATATCATCACAATCAATACAGTTACACATTAAAAAATATACATATATTTTTGTTGAAAACTGGTATTTCTATCCATTTTAAACCCTAATAAACCTTGTCAAAACTAGTAAACTCTATTAACTTACTATGAAGATATGCCTTGTTTATCGAGCTAAGTCAAAATACCGCCCCTCATAGAACGCCAGAGCAGAAACTTGGAGTAATATTCTAGCGGTATATCTAAATATCACTCGCTGGTACCATCCACGTCGCAACAGATGGCGCTAGCGGCGCGGGCTGCGCGCACGCTCCCCGCTGCCCAGATATACTGATAACGGACTCCGATAACACACAGCCTGACACACATTTGGCTGATTAGTTCGTGCGAAAAAACTAATTAACGAACAACGCGTGTGCGAGTTTAGTTAAAAGTTAATTAATTAAACTTATATTTTACAAGTCTGCAAGCAATTATTTATTATGAATCGAACAAGTCTCGATGGAGTAATCGTATCAATAAAAAAAACTATTAAAACATGATAAACGATCATAACTTGTTCGAAATGTTGTATTTAAGTATTAAGTACATTTTATTATATTATAGTTGGCTGCGTTATGAAGTCTCTGACACATTTTTTCTATTATTTGTGGCTTAAATCATGCTCTTATATCAACTCAGTAATATAAAAAAAAAATTCGAATTGTAGAATTTTTGTATTAAAAATACTTGTATTTATACAAAATTATATAAATACCAAAACTCTATGCTTATAACAAATAATGATTATCCCTATTACAAAAGTATGTATAACATAAACCAATAAAGCGCACGAAGAATCCAATTTGTTTGTATCGTGTAATATGATGTCGGTGAGCGCAGCGCCACCGAGATGCGCCGATATCGCAGATTGATAAACGTCAGTACTCGCGTCTATCTCATAACACATGTTGCGGAGATACTGCGCCTCTATCTCCTTACACTGTGCGATAAATATCGACTCTGCGATATCCGTTTTATCGCCGCATATCTTAATTGGCACTCATAAACTGAGATGTGTAGTTACGATGCAAATTATATCTCAAGGTTACTTTTATATTCAAGATTTTTTCTTTATATTAAACATTTTATATGTATCTTCTTATCTTATATATAAAATTTCCATGTCACAATGTTAGTTACTGTACTCTTCCGAAACGGCTTGACCTATTTTTACCAAATTTTATATGCGTATTCAGTAGGTCTGAGAATCGGCTACTATCTATTTTTCATACCACTAAGTGAGCTTGAGCGTGACTTTTTTAGTTGTACTTAAAGCAAAACAACGTTTGCCAGGTCAGCTAGTTGTAATTTATTATTTTAACAATTACTATTTTATTTAAAATGTTACTTAAAGCATTTAACTACTGAATTTAGGTTATATTATAAGCCGGGAGTATTCTAACTTGGCATATACATACTTCTTAGCAAACAATTTGCAACTTGTGTCAAAGGTGCTTGAGTTGCAAATTGTTAAATAAATAATTTATATCGCTACACTATTTTTATGGTTCTGGTTTACATACACACGCAATTTTGAATATGTATATATTTCGTACGATCACTATAATTTATTAGATTCCCAGATACCTTATCTTGATGGTATTTGATAAAATAATTTTCTAGTAAAATATAGATTTGTTTATTTCATAAATAGTAACGTAACGTGAGACGAAATCCGTTTACAACCGGTTCAAGGATTACACGCGTCTAAACTTACTTATGCAAACTGTGCGGTAAATTATAAATAACTAGCTGACCCGGCAAACGTTGTTTTGCCTCACTTAGGGGTATAAAAAATAGATAGTGTAGCTTATATGACACGTTCGTAGATTTACCATAGCAGCGCCATCTATTGATTACTTACTCAACCCAGTCGAAAGGTATCGACATCTGTTAGAATCATTTGGAGAACAGATAATTGTGACGGTCAAATAATAACAGACAATAATTAGGAATAAATTAAAATTGCGACTATAAATTGAGATTTTAAACTATCCTATCTTTCAAGTTGGATCGAACTGCACATGGTGTGCGAATTTTATTATAATCGGTTAAGTGGTTTAGGAGTCCATTGAGGACAAACATTGTGACACGAAATTTATATATATTAAGATTTCATTATATTTTCAAAAACTATCATATTTAATTTAGTCACCACTATTTATTTCAAACCTGCCGTGATTAATTCCCACTATTAGTAAACCATTAGCCCGCTGGCGGCATTCGCACAAAATGCAAAAAAATCCGTAGAAAACACGTGAAACGCATATACCGTTACATGTTTTTACCAAAGAGAGCTCATGCATGTCATCGCTCCGTGTCGGGTCAAAAACCGACAAAAACTGTCAAAAAACTCAGCCTCTCTGAGTTTTTGCGCAAATAATAATGTTGAGTATAGTAAGTGTTGTGTAATCTGTGTCGCGGGCTGGAGACGCTCCCGGCGAGGGTCTGGCGGCGCGGGATGTGGAGAGGTTGCACCTGCGACCTGCACTCGAGTGCACATGGCCCGCGCGGTGGGAACCCGGTACTGGATCACCTCACTATACTGCCGTGATTTAACTGTAATATCCTTAACCCTTAAATGGACAATGTTGTTTTTAAACAACATACTAAAAATCACACATGAAATTGACCTTCATATAAGTATATATATTTTTTTTAATTTTGCACAATGTAGTTTGTAAACAACACTCACATTATTGCAAAAAATGTATAGTAAATTAAAAATTAATATCTAGATATTTTTACTCATTTTTCCGAGACAGTACATACATGTCTATTACATAAATATATTTTTTTAAAACGTGAAACAAAAATCGTACATTTAAGGGTTAAGTATGATATGTATATGAAATTTAACAAAATGGTCACCATACCACACTGCCAACCGGAAGGTCTCAGGCTCAATTCTCGGCACGGTCAACATCTTTGTGATGAACTAAGTTTGTTGGCTGAGTTTGGATGTTAATTATGTAGCGATATACAGTATTAATGAGTCGTGTTAGCCACATAATACAAACTAGAAATGGTTGAGTATGGGGCTACCAGCCGTGTGCGGAGAAACGGTACTTAACAATTTTACTCAGATAACGGCATTATAGTCAGGAACCTCGTTGGCGTAAAGGTTACCATGCCGAACTGCTAATCAGAAGGTTCCGGGTTCGATTCCCGGCCCGGTCAACATCTTTGTGCTTAACTAAATTTATTGGCTGTGGGTCTGGGTGTTAAATATGTATTTATATATAATATGTATGTATCTATGTGTAGTATATCAGTTGTGTTAGCAACCATAATACGAGCTAGGAATGGTTCAGTATGGGGCTAGCCAGCCGTGTGTGAATGTGTCCTAATATTTATTTTATATTTATTTATTTTATTTAATATAAAATTGAGTTGCTTAGTAATATTCAAATAATTTCTTGTTATATGGTCATTTGCGTGCAAATCATCATGGCAACTGCAATATTTTAATATTTTTTGTACGTTATAACCCTGTATAAGAGTCGTCATGTCAAGTGGATACACTTGTCTGTCACAGACATACATTATACCACTTCACTTTGTGTTTTTTTCGTGTGATCTGAGCCGGTCTGCTAGCATTGCTACCATGTGGGGTCGGCACACCACATTTTCTTCTTCCACTCTCCTACACCAGCCATCAACTCCTTTCTCTCTCTCTCTCTCTCTCTCTCTCTATATCATCACCACGTTTTCTTCTACCGGTAAAAGACGTATTTATTTAGGACACATTTCACACACGGCTGGTTAACCCAATAATAAAACATTCTAGTTTGTATTATGGTGGCTAATATATTATGTACTACATATTTAACACCCAGACCGACAACCAACAAATTTAGTTCAGCACTAAGATGTTGGTCGTGCCGGGAATCGAACGCCACCGAGGTCGTCTATTGTGACAATGTCTGTAATTTTTCCTCTGAATCACAAATTAATCGCGAAATTTCCTAATTTAATAATAAGTAGTTATTATATTATAACAGCTTAATAAAAATTCAAACATCTTCTCTAAAGAGGACGTGAGCGCGCGCCTTTTTTGTAATTTTTAAGTTTAACTCACTCATTATAATTAAAAAGTAATTAAAATTCCCCAGACTTATTTCTGAAAAGCAGTCTTATCTTGACAAACATTAAGGAAGACATATTGTAGATTGCCGCCGAGGCGTGCAATTAATGTGCATAATGAGACCAGATAGCGTGAGCTTATTAAGCTGTACCTACTTCAGGTAATCACTTGAGCTTTATCCTGGAGCTTGTAAGTCCTTTTGAAGCGGTGACAGTTCAGTCGGCGTGTGGTAGACCCTCGACCCGAAGGTCGCGAGTTCGATTCTTGCCAATGAGCTCGAGCATTCAGAGAAGAAACTATATCTTCTATTGTGGTAGGTAGGACATTTTCTGGCGCTGGCCTTAGTTGAAAACCCCATCGCCAAGCACATTTTTGCAGCCTCTTTGACATACAGTTTTTTTCAGACTATGCGCCACCTTAGACCAGGGTGTGGCTAACGGTGTTATGTGGACGCGCACTTAGACAAATGAAAAAGAAAACATTTCATTGAATATGTTTAATGAGTGAGATAAACAGTGACATCACTGTACGGCCCTAAACCTTTTTACATACTTTATAATTTACATATAATAAATTACAAAAATAAATTTTAATGGTACATTGTACAAAGACATACCTGTAATAACTTATTCTTGAACGTAATCATATATGAAGAATAGTTGCAAATAAAAAATAACAAACAATAAGATCAGAGGAAAGAAACCAACTAACATAGTAACTGAGTTAGAAGATCTATCTCGCGGAAGTTGAACTAAATGTAATAATAACCAGCATCAGTAGCACGACCGTGTGATTGGCAGCTTCCCGAACAGACCCGGGGCCGGAGAGTGCGAGTGCAGCTGATGGCTCCATCGCGGAGTGTGCTATTTATACACGCCATTGATCTCACATTAGCCGCG
This sequence comes from Mellilla xanthometata, assembly GCA_035578125.1. Classification (NCBI taxonomy): domain Eukaryota; kingdom Metazoa; phylum Arthropoda; class Insecta; order Lepidoptera; family Geometridae; genus Mellilla; species Mellilla xanthometata. The sequence continues at coordinate 261,135 of JAPUBQ010000020.1, forward strand.
CGGCCACCACATCAACACACTACCGCCACACACTACTGGGGGTGCCAGAGTATTTAGAATAGTAATAGTAAAATGAAATTTAAGTAAACGAAAAAAAGTCTCTCTGACACAACTCACATCTTTACTCAACTCGCTTTGGTTGAATGTCCTTACCACAACGCAGTTTCTTTTAATTCAGCTGCAATTCTAACTAGATAGATTGACCTGAAAGAATTGACAGAAACCTAAGGAATAGGCACAAAATCACTTGACTGGAAACGATATGGATGGAAATCATTTATGAAATTATGTATTTTTCAGGTTACGTACAATTAATTATTGGTAGACAATAGTCAGAACCTAGAATTAAAATTCTAGGTTCTGTCTATTAGTCTTAGTAAATGCAATCGTTAAGCCAAGTCAGAGGCCTTCGGGCGGCACGAAAACTCTCGACAATTGAGCTTGGCCAAAAGAAATTAGTTTTGCTCTATTACAACCTACACTGTTTCTGGCAGCTATCACACAGTGGAGTAGCGCGGTAGTGTGTGGGGGCACGTGTGGCGAGTAACCCGAGTGTCCGTGGAGAGTGTAGTGTCTGGCGCGCTGTGATTGATTATCGAGTGCGATATTAGAGTAATGTATCGCGCTGCGATATGCCAGATACACTCCCCGGCACCGCGACGCCGCGCGCCATTAGAATAGCCCCCGAGTGCTACATACACAGGCTAGGTGGAGAGGAAGCTTTCTAGACCAACACTAAAACATGCATCGTGTCTGATAGACTTCTTATTCTGATTTGAAATTGACGTAGGAGTTTGATGGATTATGTTGTCTATTTATCAGATCTAGACGCTTTCGCTTTGTTAGTTATCTGTTTAACGATTCGAAAACCTCTCTGTCTGAAATAGTAAGCTCAGTTCTTGTAAAACCCTCTTTAGACACTTAATATGTTTCTGAATTTAGTTAAAACATGAGAGTACGTTTTGAACTTAAAATATTAACTAAAAAAACATTTAGGAACTTGTAGATACTCGAACGTTCCTTATATGTATAAGATTCCTCCTCCAGTAGTGGTAGTTAATTAAAACACCCACGGCTCATATTTAACTCAATACTTTACTTTTGCAAAATATTACACTGGCTTTCTTTAACTTAATTAGTACAATGTCGTGCCCTCACTAGCGCAGTTGTCGATCGACTATCCCTTTCTTAGCATCCCCACTCCGTTCGGACGGTGGTCCCGTCAACTATCAAAATATATCTTCTTTTTATGGGTGGTGTTACCAGTCTTTATTTGCCAAAATACTACTTACTCCAAATAGTAGAAAACAAAGATCAGGGTGTGGATATCTTATGATAACACATAGGTACCTTACATATGTATTTTCATCAGTATAAATGAAAAAAAAATAATCTCCATGGCTGAGTCAGGCGTGAATAATCACGTAGCTACACGAATAAACAAATGTGCCTGAATACAGATGCTCATCGTAAACTGTAGATATGAGTAATCAGGCAGCATCTGTCAAATCCGATACCCGGCGGAGTCAAGTGTCGGCGCCGGCGCACTCAACACGCGGCTCCTGCGCCCGCGCCTCGCCGCGCCGGTACTGCCACTATAGCAGGGCTGCTGAACATTACTCACATGAATCTGTTTAATATTCGACAATACATTTTAAATTACGATTTGATCGATTGATGAAACTTTCATGTCATGTATCCATTCTATATTGGACAGTTATCTGGATGTAAAAATAATTGTATATAAAAAAGTATCTATATTTATTTAATTCGTTAAAGTTCATTGAAAATCACGACATAGAAGCTGTCTCTGGCGAAGGCAATAGACAATATGTACGGAACCCTTAGACTCCGCTGTCGGGCCCTCACTGACTCTCAGTGTGAGCGAACTAATTAAGGTTCAGGCAATCACATTTCACCGCTAACATAAACATACATTTATTATTCCTGTAATTTATAATAATCAATATCGAGTATCTCGACACCAAACTCTGTCATTTTTCAGCTTTGGCTATAAATTCATGCGAATTTAGAGTCCGTTTCGACTCGCTAATGCATCGTGTAAATCAAACGAAGGGGGCTGACTTGAGACAAGCAAAAATGATCTTTAAAATAATGTTATAAGGATCAAAATTCCGATTGAAAACTAGAGATATATTCAGTGGAAACAAAGCTCTAACGTTGATTCTTTGTAAAACTAACCGTAAGTGAATTCACTAAGGTTCAAAATAACTTAACAAGTGTATGGATAAAATATTTGGTATGCAAAAAGCATCGCCATCGGCCTCGGCGGACTCGCGTGGAGTATACAGGCTTGACTTGTTTCTGGATAGGTTCTGAAGTAATCACTGATAGCCACGTACAAGGAATGAAAAATTAAACAAAAAAGTGCTTATTCATGTTGTTCTTTTTAAGATAGCAAAATGTTTGATAAGGAAAGTAATGGCCTCGTAACCAATCCTTCATTTCAGCAAGATAAAGCAATTTGTCTTTATGAAATGTCACTGAAATCGTCTCAATATTTATGAACTTTCTACACCTAAGTTATAGTGGCATCGTGTGCCAAACCTCTACCAATGTGTCTCGTTAAACTCCCGACACGGGAATAGTTTAGGCTCATTTGAAACTAGAATATGTGAAGTAATGTGTGCTCGGAATGTGTTAATGTGAGAATATGTGTTATACGACCTTGTGTGTGTGGCGGAATGTGTGGCGGAATGCGGCGCGCGCGCAGGAAAGGGTGTGCTAGTGATGTGGTGCAATTATTATAGGTACATTTCGATACTTAGATGTCAAACATACCAACTAATAAACGCTTGAACTCAGTTCATTGTTTGGTCGTTGTTTGAATTTTCACGTGAGTTAAATATGCAAATTTAGTTTGTATAACTTGTATTTTAGTTTGTACAACTTGGGTACCGAACACAAAACGACCTCGGGGTCGACCCAGACAAAGGTGGCGTCATGATCACGACACAAACTGGGCCACCAAAGCTGAAGACCGGGCTGTCTGGAAAGAGGGAAGAGAGGCCTTTGCCCAGCAGTGGGACAAAACAGGCTGAAAATAAATAAGTAATGAAATAAATATGCGAATACATATCTTATTAATTCTAATGCACATGTATAAATTAAAAAGTACACAATTGTAATCGATAACCGAACTACAACAATTGAAAGTTAATATCAATTAAAACTTTTTCATAGTTTGACTAAACAGATGCTGGTCAGTTTATCGTCATTATAAAACTAACAAGGAAAGACAAGCTGACTATCGATAGTCAAAGATGTCCTGCCATAAAACACACCGCGGTGCATCCCTACAGGTAGGCGCGGGCTGGCGGCGCGGCGTGTATCGATATAACTCACCCGGACACATGTCGCGGCGAGAACATGACTCCCAACACTATTTATACTCCTAAATTACCTTGACGGCGTGTTTTTCAAACCCCTTGCTTCTATCTGATTTACAAGCTATCATACAGTGTACCAGACCAACATCGCTTTGACTCGTCTGCCGTCACAACCCTGTTACGGAAGATTTTTTTTTTCTAAACTTCTTTGAGGCGCTTCTTTTTTATAGCACCGAGTTCAGTAGTGGACATATTTGAGCAGATCGCCTGAAGTGCGGCAGTCGAAATATCACAAAATAAATCCATATAACAACAACAATAAGCAATATTTTAATTTTAATCTCTAACGATTCCAGATAATACCATCATTACCTACAAAAAAAGTAAGGTCTCGTAATTTATAATCATTTTTTTAATTTTAAAACGACTTTTTTCAGAAATAATACTATCCAGATAATTTTACGTAATCGTGTTTTAAGCTCTACCGATTCTTAACACTGAATCAATGCTAATAAAACAGTAAATATTGAAGCCCTATCCTTAACGCAGGATTTTATAGGATTTTTCAAAATATGCTACTATGCTGCCATAACGCCTTAACTACTTGAGTAGGTAACTTCTTTATTTTTAATCTCAGATACAATAACTACAATATGTTCAAAGTTTGACACGATTCTGATTTTGTAGTCTTTGTTTTATACTACACATATGCCCGTATATGATGTTCTGTAGACACGTGTTTGTCTGATTACGAGATGAAATCTAAGTTAGATTAGCGTACTCAATCTTAGTTACGTGCTATGCAACGAAAATAGCGCACGTTTTTTTTAAATGTACATAGTTTTGATCTGTACATAGTTATATTGGTAGAATTAAACAGGACATTATCTCTCAATTGCGCTTAAAAATGTAAAGTTTAAGTTTAAGAAATATATAGCAAACGTAGCCATTATTACTTCGCCATATTTGTTTTTATCAGTTGAGGTATCTCCTCTATTTGTAGAATCTCATGAGATATCTACAAAGATGTTGTAGAAATTCCACTGAATAGATATTTACTGCTGAGTTTCCGTTTGAGGAGACTTGTTCATTACGATTTCTCAAACTAAGAAAGTTATCGGCTTAATGTCTCATATGCGTCCAATATTTTGAGGGTCCAAATGAAAATAACACTATTAAAAAGACATCCTTATGCACGGTCACCCATCCAAACAGTCCGCATCGACCGTTGCTTAGCTTCAAGGATCGCGTCAGATTACCTTAGCTAGCCGAGCTACAGGCACTACAGTAATTATCAAAAACTCGTTTATACCTAAAGACCTGTTCATATGCATTTTCAAAACTATCCGGTCATTGAACTCAAAAATTAAATATTCAAACTATTGAATATTATACGAGATGTTCGGAGACTTATGGTCGTGAGAGCGGCGTGCGGAGAACCTGTATCTCGCGAACCAGATGGCTCTCTATATATAATACTTCAATATATTATGTATTTATTAATACATGCATATACATGTTGTCTTTTTTTTCTTTAAAAGAAAGAAAGATAGAAGCCAGGAGAGGACGAGGAAGATCTAGAAGATCATATTTAGACCAAATTAAGGAGAAAGCGAAAGTCATGTCGTATAGGGAGGTCAAGGATTTGACCGAAATAATAATAATAAATAAAATGCACTTAATGTCCACAAATAACAATTCTAAATTTATAATACACTGTACATGTCATACATAATACATATATCACAGTCACAATCACTGTTTATTTAGACATACGAAGATAGAACTACCTGGAAAAAACTCCACAGACAAGCTCTTAAATATTGAATGAATACATGTTGACTATATATTAGGATCGGTTATAATTCTAAACGAAGACTAAACCTTAGTTATCCGACTAATCTTATAAATGCGAAAGTTTGTGCGTAAGTGTGTTTGTTTATTACTTCTTCACGCTCAAACGGCTGAACCGATTTAGATGAAATTTGTTGTGATTCGGTGTGAAGCTAGGTTATACCTTGGATTAACACATAGGCTACTTTTTATCCCGAAAAAGTTGTGGTTCCCGTGTGATACGCAAATAGCTTCAAAAACTACATAATTATGTTACTCCTTCACGCTTCAACGGCTGGACCGATTTTGATGAGATTTATTATGAACATAGGTTAGGCCTTATTGACGCAAAGGCTACTTTTTATCCCTTTTTAACATCTTTTGTCCCGGATCAACGCGGGTAGCACCACGGTCGCAACAAGTATATACGAGTAGGTTATAGTTTTCTATATATTATGTACTAGCTGACCCGGCAAACGTTGTTTTGCCTTAAAAATATATAGTAGCTGATTCTCAGACCTACTAAATACGCATATGAAATTTGGTAAAAATCGGTCAAGCCGTTTCGGAGGAGTACGGTAACTAACATTGTGTCATGGAAATTTTATAATTCTTTATTGGACACATAAATAAAAAAGGCACAGTAAAAAACAATTAGCTTAAAAAAAATACCGCCAAATGTGCCACAATTGGCGGCCTTAGTGCTTAAAGCGATCTCATCCAGGCAACCTTTGGATGGAAAGGAATTTATAAACGACTAAAGAAGGACGTATGTACAATAAAGAATAATAAAAAACATACATATAATATTAATAATCTTATCTTAATTTATATAAATCTCGTGCCACATTGTTTGTCCTTAATGGACTCCTAAAACACTTAACCGATTATAATAAAATTCGCATACCATGTGCAGTTCGATCCAACTTGAGAGATAGGACAGTTTAAATCTCAAATTATAGTCGCAATTTTAATTTATTGCTAATTATTTTCTGTTATTATTTGACAGTCACAATTATCTGTTAACATCAAATGATTCTAACAGATGTCGATACCTTTCGACTGGGTTGAGTAAGTAATCAATAGATGGCACTGCTATGGTAAATCTACGAACGTGTCATATAAGCTACACTATCTATTTTTCATACCCTTAAGTGAGGCAAAACCTAGTTTGCCGGGTCAGCTAGTATTATATATTAGACAACAGTTTAGCTCTGAGAAGAACTTTTGCGTATGTGTAGTTAAAAGAACAAAATCAAAAAAAAAACGAAAATTATTAAACTTCGCGCACGACCGCTGCGATGGGAGCCAACCTCGCGACTGAGCGGCGCGGGTACCTTACTCATAGATCTAAACACCCCTCCCCCGCACACGCCCTCTTCGCAACGGGCCGTGCAGCAGAAATCGTAATATTTTAATTTCACCATAACTTCAAAACCAAACGTCCAATTTTAATCATTCAAAGACCAAATATTATCAACACAAACTGTTCTTATTGTTGAAATAATTTATTTTGATAAGGATTAATAGTGTATTGCTTAAAATCGCTTCGTAAATAAGCCATTATTTCTCGTACAAAGTAAAGGATAAAAAATGGTTATTGTGGGTTATTCCTAAGAGATAAACATATACCATCACGGACTTTTTTTTAGACCTTTTTAAGTTGTACAATACTGTAGTAAATTGTTTTGATCTATCTTGTAGGATTCAGTCAGCGTTTGCAATGTAAGCGCAAAAAATGTGTTTTTTTTACGACCTCACATTAAAAACCTCAAAAATTGTAGCCTATGTGTTATTCTGATGTATAAGCTATAGCCTATGTGTTATTCTGATGTATAAGCTATATTGTGGTAAAATTTCATTCAAATCCATTCAGTAGTTTTTACGTGAAAGAGTAACAAACATCCATCCATACATCCATACATCCATACATACAAACTTTCGCCTTTATAATAGTAGTAGGATTTACATATATGGAGATGATGTTGACTACATATTAAAGGGTAAGCTCTAATTTTGAACAAAAGCTAAATCTGAGTAACATCTACTAAGTACATGATATTACTTATGAAATAGAACTGATTCGATTTAAGGATCACGAATCAAATACAAAAAAACTTTATACATCCCTGTCTTATTGATTCTTATACTTACATGTTTCTTTTATGGTTCCGAATTCTTTAAGGGTGGGCTCCCTTTGTAAGAGATCAATGAGACAGGGGTCCGTCCGTCAGTCCATCCGTCTGGCACCGAGATAGCTAGGCAGCTGTAACTAAACTAATTAGGTGTTTCTGGCGAGCAACATTATGCTGATGTTTTTATATCAGGCTGAGTTGAAGCTTTAGTTTTAACAGAAGAAAATAAATATTATAAGGTTGCTTCCATTGTTGCTTTTATACACCAAACGCGATTATTTACCGTTCATAGGAAGTCCTCTCACATTTTGCAAACTATAAGTGGACGAGCCTATGCACGTCTTACTGCTGGACATAAGCCTCTCTATTCTTTGCTTCTCTTCGCCATCCATTAGTGGACAGTGCACATAAATATATACAGGTATACATACGTACATATGTATAGGCATCGAGCAACATATTATGCAAAGAGGTCCACAATACTGAACAAGCAGTATGTGCGGTAAACTAGAATGTTTACAACTTGTGTCCGCTTTATTTTTTACCACATTTACATATTGCTACATTGCTGCTATACGCTCTATAATATAAAAAAAAGCCAAGTGTGAGTCAGGCACGCCCATGAAAGGTTCTGTACCAATTTCATAAAAATATGGAAAAAAACGCATGGGTTTATATATTAACTTAATTATTTTAATCTTTTTACGTACCTAATATGTTTAAACTTAATCTACATTTTAAAATACCTACATAATTTTGTGATACTTCAACTCTTCTAGGTATCACGGTTTATGAGATATACTAGCTTGGTGGCGGACAGACAGCAGAGGTTAGTAATAGGGTCCCGTTTTTACTTTCTGGAACGGAACCCTAAAAATACACGTTTCTAGCAAATTTCCACAATATTGCGTTAATTCAGGCTTAACTAAAAGCATCATAACTATCATAGAGTCAGTGTTCCTATATTCTTTCTTTCTTTCTAAATAGCGCAGTAATTTTCCCTGTTCTTGTAATGACACCAAAACAAACGACAACTAAAAAAATGTTATAAGAGTATGGTAAACCTTTGTACCAAATTCCATCAAGATTCATGCGAAAACGGCGTCTACAATACAACCAACACAGGCAGGTGAAAACAAAACTGGCTAGTTAATGCAAATACTTCACTTAACTATAATTCAATATACAGCATGGCTTTTATTACGGTTAGCAGTGAACAAACGTAATTTATAACAAAACAAACCAACACATGAAATAATAGATTACGATATACCGCGCCGTAACGGTTCTCTATTAAACATTGTAAACTGTTCACGTAAGGCATCTTAATATTTTCGCGTAGAAAACGGCCTGAAGATGGTGCTCGGAAAGCACCGAAACTGTTGGACTCATTCCAACTTTTAATAATAAGTAAGTGTGACCGTTTTCTACGCGAAAATATTTAGATAGATGCCTTACGTGAACAGTTTACAATGTTTAAATAATAGATTTCCTGAAATAGTATTAGGTAGTACTTTACGTAATTTAATGAACTAGGATTGCGCTACACTAAACCACTGATAAAGTAGGTAATTATACCTACAATATAATATGTTCATTTTATTGATATTTTCCTACTGCGGTTGACCTCGAGTCTATTTAAAGTCAATATAATTTATTAACCCGCGATAGAACAGAGCGTTTATGATGAGAGGATGTGTGTGTGTGTGTGTGTGTGTGTAAAAGTCAATGTTGCCATATAACCTTAAAACTACTTGATCGATTGAGATGTAGTTCAGTAAAGAGTTATGGTTTGATTAATGCATGTTTTTAAATTAGTAATAAAATAAATAATTAACATTTCGTTTCACACGCGGCTGGTTAGCCCCATACTATACCATTTCTAGTTTGTATTATGGTTGCTAACACAGCTGATATACTACATAATATACAGACGTATATACTTTATATCGATACATTTTTAACACCCAGACTGACAGCCAACAAATGTTGTTCATCACAAAGATGTTGACCGTGCCGGGAATTGAGCCCGGGACTCTCTGGTTGGCAGTAAAAGAAAGAAAGAACACATTTACTTCAGGCACAGTATGGTATGGTAACCATTACACCAACGGGTCCTTAAGGTGTTACAGAGATAGCTCAGCAGAGGGCGCTGCTTTTTTGTACATCCCGATTTTAATATTTATCTCAAAAGTTACTTGTTTAATTTTGATATCGTCGAGTGATGGATTATAAATTTTCTTGGTGCATATTCTAAAATGTATAAATTATATAAAAGTTTAATTTTTTACACAGTTAAGATACCTATGTCTAGTCTAGAATAATAAAATACATGTCTCATTTGTGTTCCATGTAAGTGTTAAATTTAAGGTTCGTACAAATTGTTAAAGATAAACAAAAGCTATTTGTATTTGTATACAAATTCCCATTACATTATTAAACACCTTTAATCCGTATGAAACTTCATTATAAATCAAAAAGTTCGCGGCTCTATTTGCGTAATACATTTAATTACTTTGAAAACGTATTGTGTTATTATTGAGAGAAAACTGAGTGACACACTTGTGCTGTATAGATAAGCTAGGACTTGTCGCAACGGTGCGATTTCAATATAACTATATTAGGTAACGGAGGCACTGAGGCAATTGTGTTATCTATTCACCTGATCTAGCCTTTACTTCTATATGTTTAGGGTTGGAAGTGGCGTGGCACGAGTGCAGGGGTATGTTGGTCCGACGTGCGTTATCTCCCGGAGCGATGCGCGCGCCGCCAGTATTGCGATACTTACCGATACCTCGGTAACAGATTAGACATACACAAACATACATACATATCAATCATTGTAGCGCCTGTAGCACGCCTGACTAAGGTGATCCGAAATGAACATTGAGGTTAGTCTTTTGATGGGGGACAAAAAAATGGTTTTACAATACAGTTTTTGGCGATTGTATAGAAAAGCTGTAGCGCCCATAACTCCACTAGCTGTGATCAGACGCGATCATTTAGGTTAAGCAACGGTCGATGCGGACAGTCTTAGGATGGGTAACCATGCACAAGACCATCCATCTTTTAAAAAGTGGCATTTTGACAAGTTAAATTTTAGGTCCTGGCTGTTAGTCTTAGTACTAACAGTCGAGTCAGCCTTCGGGCGGCTTGAAATCTCTTGACACCAGAGCAGGGTAACTTGGCTCATATGAAGAAAAAAAAGAATAAATTATTAAAAGCTGGGCTCTTGATCCGTGGATAATTTTTCAAATTATTATCCTCGGTTAAATTCGATATTACATTCGCTTTCTCCTTAATTTAGACTGACCTTCTCGATTTTTCTCGATCTCTCCTTCTTTCACATGGAATTCGGCAAGGCATTCCAAAGTTTGGCGGCTTGGACAAAAAAGGGTGAAGGTTTGTGCGTGCCTTAGCCACCTTAAACCGATGAACCTGTGAAAAGTGTGCAAAACGTAAACGAAACTCACTTACACCATAAGAAACTGAAGTTTAGATATGTGTGTTGCGGAATGTAGTGACGTGTGTGATCCCCGGCTTATCTTATCAGTCCGCGAGCTTCCGACCGCGAGCTATCTGCCGGCCAGTGAGTCATCGCCAACCACGGTACTCATACTGTACACTGTTTACAAGTTTTTATTCATATCTACATTGTATCTCGCTCAGAATATGCTAAACCAGCCCTTACACTAGCTATAACTTATCTTAACTGTAACCTGGCAGAATTCATGAGAAGCGCTCATTTCATTTGTGAAAATTTTAATTATAATAATATAAGTTAGTTTAATATTGTTATTAACAGGAACACATTGGTTTTTTACTGTCATGGTGTTTCTATTCATTTTGGACAAATAAATAAATAATCTTAACGCTATATCCGAAACACAAGATATCGATGTCTTCTGTAGCCATCACTAACATTTTGTTAGCGCTTTGGTGTAATAACTGTTCTCATTATTTTATTGAATAAATGAATTATAAATTATGTTTTATCTAAAGCTTCTTCGAATAAAGTTTAATATGTACGAGTATTTCATAGTAATGTGTAATAATGTTATTTTATCGTTCATAAACTAGATGTTATGTCTGAATAAGTTCTTACAACTACATGATGTATAACTTGATTGAATAAAGAAAACGTTTAATAGTTCACTCATTCTTGCTCGCACTAAAAGTTGTGCGAGTGAGAGGTTACAATACAACTTTATGAAGTTTTCTTTTTTGCCAGATAGGGATTCAGTAACTATTGATAATTAAGTACCTATGTTAAAAAAATGAATTAGGTTATCTACTCTTTAAAAAAAATATGATTCTGAGGGTCCAAACCAAACGCTTGTACCTCTCTATCTCTATTTCCATGCTCTCACTTGCTCAGACGGAACATGACAATGTCTCTTGTTCTATGTGCGTGCAGATTTATAAGACTATACCATGTCAAAAATATGAATAGTCATAATCATCTTCAGTGGTAACAAATATGTTACAGATCAATTCATATTTATTAATAATAAAAGAAAATATTATAACAAAAGTAACTTAAAAATATACTCGTGCACCGATTTTATTCAATATGTTACCTGTATTAAAAATTATAAAAATAATGTCAAAATATCTTATTTTTTTCTTCTTATGTTTTCAAGTTCATCTGTATCATAGAGAGTTTCCACGTTAACCAACGCGGCAGCGTTTAAGTCGAGCTTTAAACTTGTTGCCTCGGTGACATTAGATAGAATGGGTAATTAATTGTAAATATTTGGGCCCACAACATGTGTAATGATAAATAACTATATTTTTTTTACATATTCACACACGGCTGGTTAGCCCCATACTAAACCATTTCTAGCTCGTATTATGGTTGCTAACACAGCTGATATACTACATATGCATACATACATATTATATATAAATACATATTTAACACCCAAACCCACAGCCAACAAGTTTAGTTAAGCACAAAGCTGTTGACCAGGCCGGGAATCGAACCCGGAACCTTCTGATTAGCAGACCGGCATGGTAGCCTTTACGCCAACGAGGTCGTCAAATATCATATGAGAAATAATGTGAAATATCATATGAGAAATAATGTGAAATATCATATGAGAAATAATGTGAAATATCATATGAGAAATAATGTGAAATATCATATGAGAAATAATGTGTGTGTGTGTGTGTGTGTGCAGGCGCTGGTGTGATGGTGCGCGCGTAGCGGCGGGTGGACGGTCAGCATGTTCGGCGGCGGGTACGGCGCGGGCGCGGGCGCGGGCGGCGAGTGCGGCGAGGGCTACGCGCTCGGCTACGGCGGCCGCCTGCAGCAGTACGCCGCGCACTTCGCGCCGCACAACAACGTGTGGCACCACCACGCCGCGCACCACGACTCCTACGGTACACACCACCATCATCAGCAGCAGCAGCAGGAACCCCTGGCAAATGCCTCGCGAGGCTGCTCGCTCTGTGTGGACGTGCCTCGGACGAGGCAAGCGCGCGCTCTGTCGCGGGCGAGCGCCCGAGCCATCGAGTGTCGGCTTTTGAATTTGGTCAAAGGCGCCTCAGTCGCCTAGTTATATCATTGTTGCACTAAATAGGCGCGTCCACACAGAGCGAGCAGCCTCGCGAGGCATTTGCCGCGCGAGGCTGCTCGCTCTGTGTGGACGCGCCTATTGACTCAGGCGTTACTTTGCGGAAATCCATTGTAAATAGAAGACAAAATTAAATATTTAGCGTAAAGTTAATTAAGCTTGGTTAATTGATCTTAGTTGATTTTTCCTTTACTTGTCTTAATGTGGTTTTCGGATCACAGCGGAAGTACACTAAATATTAAATTTTGTCTTCTATTTAACCCCTGCTCAGTTGACACTTTGCTTTTACACTTGATAGGTTTGCATGGCGCCTGTAGTAATGTGATCTAACACGATCATTGAAGCTCAGCAACGGTCGATGTGGACGGTGTTAGGATGGGTGACCATGCAACAAGACTGATTGACGTATTTTCATCTGGGTACTACCGTGGGTTGGATGAAACGTTAAATTGTAGGTCCCGGCTGTTAGTCTTAGTACAAGTAGTCGTTAAGCCAAGTCAGCGGCCTCATGGTGGCTAGAAAACTTTCGACACCGGAGCTTGGCTATTTAGCTCGTATGAAAAATAAGAATAGGTTTGCGTTTGACTAAAGCTTGCCTGATGTTAAGCTACACTATAGTCTACAATGCTCACTTAGAAGATACGAGTACCTATTGACTTCAAATTTGGATCTTCACATAGATAGCACTCTCTAATAACGAATTTTGAACTGTCTGGATTATAGCCTTATTATTACGATTCGTATTTCTAATTATTCATAAACAAAGTGGGAAGATGTTATGTGGCGGGATAGATGAGAAGGATATATATAATATTATATGTTGCGGCCGCCTGCCATTTTCTTTGAAGTTAAAGTACTGATTGCATAGATGTAGAATTTACAAAAAAGATACTCGCATGATGATAAGTTAAAGTTAAACAAACACTATTTTTATATGTTTACTTAACTTACAGTAACTAATCAAAACCTATCCTAAAAACTAAATATAAAGTCTTAATTCTTAGAAAATTACAATTATTCTTATTGATAACAAAAATAACTACAAATTCAAAAACTTTGTTACTTTATATAAGTACATTAATCAAGTGTATCTATATAACAGCATATGGTCATTAGTCAACCAGTAATTCTGTACTATGAAATCGCCTGACTAAGTACATACTGGTATTTACCTCATAAAGTACGGCTTGTTGCTCAGACTGACCACACTCGATATACAACTTAACCAAGGTCTAATTAATCATGTACACCTCTCAGCGATAAATATTGCACATCGACTTTTGGAAAGAGACAATAGGGTAATTTCGGCTACTTAGGTACGCCCTTAGCACACTTACGCATTCGCATGCGGCAGCGAGTCTTTGCAAAATATTTGCGGTAGCAGTTCTTTCGCAAGGAAATGTCATTGTCATTTCATATTTTTGGCGTCAAATTTACGAAACTCTGTCCTCTTTGACCGGACGCGTGGTGACGCTATGCGATGCGAAACGCCACTAGCGAAACAGCTGCGTCTGTGTAAAGGCCATTTCGCAGTTACGTGCGAAACAATACCGACAAGGACGCAATTTCATCTAGCTATATAGTAGAGCGAGACACCATCACGCTAGCATACTCCCCTAGCGGTATGTCAGTGCAGGTCTCATCACCCCCACTTCAAATTAGAATTAGAATTAGAGCGAGACATAACACATGCGAAACGTTGCCATACAACTTACAGTTTTTTTTCAGCCTTCAGTAAACCTATGCATGCGATTGCGTAGGTTTACTGAAGGCGTCAGTATTATCTTTGTCGCACGTAAAATTGAAAAAATTAACTAGGTAGTTAATTATTTCAAGTACCTAACGTCTTTTCGACTAATAAAAGGTCACATAGCATGCGTCAGAGATAACGCTCTACGAAGCCGAAATTAGCCGATTGTCTCTTTCTAAAGGTCGATGTGTAGTATTTATCGCCGGGCACAGTACTGATTAATCATCGGGAGAAACTAGGTACCTAAGCATTGATAGGGACTTGCGAAGCTCTGCTATCGTATAAGTCATTATGCATCACCAACAGAATTAAATTATTAATTAAATTGAACCGTCCCAATGTTTTATTGTATATCTCGATTTTATAAAAAACATTTCAAAGCTCGCTTCCTCTCACTCACACTCATTAGATTGTGCAAGTGAGAGGATATGACCTTTCAAATGTTTTCTTCATAGAATCTATATAGTTATACATGTACTAAAGTAATTGTCTTTCAATTTGATATTTTTGTTTACCAAAGGAGTGGAAAGGTTAACTGGGTTTTAATCTACCGATACGTATAAAGATATAATTTTTTAACTGAAGTGGCATCTCGAAAATACTTTTTAGACCTTAACACAGTAAAACATGCATACTTCTGTTCCGAAGTAGAATAACTAGCAAAGATGTAGTCATTTTTTCAAATAGTCCTGAAAAAGAGAGAGTCCAATGAGATCATGCGAAATAAGCAACACTAAAGATTTCTTGATTTATACTTTTTCTCTATTATCTTGTATTGATTTTAGCAACATACTAACCTTCTGCCAAGATGGTATAATAAGCATATATAATCATGAGTATACTCATAATAGTAAATTTTCCTTCATTTGCTTATACCAATTTTTACCAATGATACTAGCATTTGCTAAAAGTAAAAATACATTTTTTTTTTCAATATAATAGATCTTCTAATCAACATTTTTATTTCCAATCGGTCACAAAACAGTTCCTACCTAAATATAAAGCAGTTGAACTAGTATGTAACTAAACAAAAGCAAACAATTAGAACAGATTGTGTCGGAGCTCATTAATCTAAGTTCACGTCCATTATTATGACTGTCCGCGTTTAAGATATGATAAGTCCTCAGTAAGCGTATCTGCCGAGGTACACAGATAACACACACACACACAGATAGCGGAGGCAAGTGTGTGTGTTATCACTCGCGCTAACAATAAACAAGCTATTGTGTTACACATTGTTGCTAATCTCCCTGTTTACCTTATCGAGGTCCGACTGTATCCTCCGCTACTCGCTCTATATCGCATTATCTATCCTACTCATACAACAAATGAGATAGTTCGTGTGTGCGTATGTTTGTTACTTCTTCACGCTCAAACGGCTGAACCGATTTAGATGAAATTTTGTGTGAAGATAGGTTAGACCTTGGATTAATACAAAGGCAATTTTCATCCCAGATTAACTTCTGTTTATCCTGGATTAACGTGGGAAACACCGCGGGGCTCAGCTGGTTATAAATTAATGTTACTTAGTTTTTCTAAAACAATACTTTTTTTTCATATTAGGACACTTTTGACACACAACTAGTTAGCTCCATAATGAACCATTTCTAGTTTGTGTTATGGTTGTATTACACAACTGATATACTACATAAACATACATAAATACTTTATATCAATACATATTTATCACCCAGACCGACAGCCAACCCGGGTCCCTCTGGTTGGCAGTCCGGCATAACGTATGTACATATACCTACATTACGTCAACGAGGTCGTCATGCGATGTTACTGCTCGGCATTTGATCAATGGGTTCAGTGACTTTAGAGCATGCCTAGTCTGGAATAACTGGCTTCCAAGGAGGCTGCTGGAGTACACAGTTAAGTGCTTGGCGAGAGATGTCTCTACTTGGGGGTTGCTAGCCAAGCGAGCTCTAGAAAATACTCTCCTACCACGACAAGTTGTTTTGAGTAGTTAGTTGATTAGATTCAGATTGAATTCTAGTTTCGTAAAAAATAGCGAATGTTATTATGGCCAATATACATTATTATATCAGATTCACTGAATTGTTTGAAAGTTTTGTGCCGTCAACTTAATCCAGTACAAAGTTACCTACTACTTGAGGTTAATTATCATAAGTTATAACAAAAACTCATTGTCTTATCTCATCTCTAAACTTCAAGCGACCCGTGTGTCTGCGGTTTTTGATAACTTAATCTTATTAAACATTTTCATATCTAAATGTTTTTAAAATAGTTTTTTTCTGTCTGTACGGTCGGTGGTTCTATCCGCAAATAGGTAAGCTAGTGGATCTAGGCTACCTAACAGCGGTGTATCTAATAACTGATTTAGAGCGATTTAAATAAATACATAAGTAATCTATACCTACCAATATTATAAAGAGGAAAAGTTTGATTTTTGTTTCTTTATTTGACGCAAATAGGCTCCGAAACTACTGGACCGATTTGAAAACTTCTTTCACTGTTGGAAAGCTACTTTATCCTTGAGTACCATAGGCTATGTTTTGTTTCTTTTTGCAAGTTAGTAAGTATGTAGTTTTTAAAAGTTTATTATAATCAATTAATTATGGAATGAGGACAAAAATACTTATAATTAAATGTAATTCATGTGTATAATCTAGTAGGAAAACAGCGTATATAATGTCGGTTCCAGGATAAACGCAAGTCATCGTGATTATATCCAGAATAACATGGTTCATGTTCAGTATTACCCTCTACAGTATTTGCTCATCGGATCAAAGTCATCCATTTGTAGTCGTTTGTTTTTTTATTTATCTCTGACGCAGAAACATTGTTATACATTTGATGTGTGTGTGTGTGTGTGTGTGTGTGTGTGTGTGTGTGTGTGTGTGTGTGTGTGTGTGTGTGTGTGTGTGTGTGTGTGTGTGTGTGTGTGTGTGTGTGTGTGTGTGTGTGTGTGCTGAGGCGCTCCCGAACGGAAAAATCAGATTTATTTTTACTTTGCTTGAAAGTGGTAGTTTTCTTAGCTATATTTGAAGAAAGTCAATGCAATATGGCCGCTACCATAAAATAGTGGATTACAAGTTTTTTATAACCTCCCATAATATAGATTTCAAATGACTTGAATTCAAGACATTTTGGAGGTTTTCTAAATGTTACATTCATATTTCATTAAATAAAAGCTTTCAAACATACTAATCATGTAATCAAGTACTTGCGTGAGCTTAACGAAATCAAGGCTCTGGCTAAAACTAGTTTATTCTTATCGGGACTTTGAAATTAAATGATTAATATTACTTTAAACACCTACCAGAATATCTTTAAAATACTACTTCCGATAATAATATATTTCAAATTAAAGAACAGACAAGCATTTTAATGAATAATTTACCGAAGGAGATGTTTACTTCTAAATTGACATGTAAACTCCATAATTTACTATTACCAATTTGGGTATTTGAAAAAAAAAAATTTTTGTGATATATAGAAAGATTATATATTAGTTTTATAACAAAACTATATTTTTTTTTTTTTTGCAATAATTCAAAAGTTATTTCAAAATAAAAATTAATTTTTGAATCCAGTACCGAAGACACGCCGACAACTCCCGAACAAACCCGAGCGCGTGTGACGTCATAATGTTAGTTTTATTATACTTTGTATTCATTATTTTCCTATCAACTGCATTGAGTGTCTGAGTGAAAACTAACATTATGACGTCACACGCGCTCGGGTTTGTTCGGGAGTTGTCGGCGTATCTTCGGTACTGGATTCAAAAATTAATTTTTATTTTGAAATAACTTTTGAATTATTGCAAAAAAATTATAAAAAAATATTTTTGTTATAAAACTAATATATAATCTTTCTATTTATCACAAAAAATTTTTTTTTTCAAATACCCAATTGCATTAGCATGGTATGGACATATGATGCGTAGAGAGGAGATGCATGTCACTAGTAAATGTATGGAAATGGTAGTGCTAGGAAGAAGTGGATGGAGTGTGTGAATGAGGACATGAGAAAGATAGGATTGAGTGTGGAGATAACGTCGGATAGAAGAAAGTGGAAGAAGATTTGCTGTACCGACCCCACCTAAGTGGGATAAGGTAAAGAAGAAGAAGAAGTTTTCCAATCGCATAACTATATTTTATTGAAATTTTCATGTATTGACTATTACGAGTCTACATGATTGACCAGTTGGTTCGTAGTTAAAACCAATAATTCTGTATTAGAAAGTAAATAAAAGTAGATTCCATTATCTACGTTATCTCCAAAATAAACTTTGCCGAAATTTGGTCTGTATACTTTTTCATACATTTGTATGAAAAAGTCAATACTAATGTCAAATCGTGTCAAAAACGATGCACGCATTTCGCATTTGTAGTAGGTAAACAGATCCTGTCCAAAGAGTATACATATGTCACTATTACGATATCAATTTTCCTGTAAGAACAAAGTAGGTTTAACTAGAGCTTGACCTAAAATCGAGTACAATATCTCGACAGAGTACCGAGTACCGGGTAGTGAGTGCGTTCCGTGAAGTGACCACAAGCTGTGTAGGTGAACCTCCGCCCACACACCACTTCCAGCGACTTGCAGCGAGCCAACAAAGGAGGCTTTATCTCTGCTATTTGTTATTAATAATACAAATACAAATATTTATTAATAACACCATTAGTTACATGTCAAAAAATTAAATAAATCTATTTATTAAATGTCAATAAATTAATATGTCAAAATTATGCAATTCTCATTAATTCATTAAACATTATTATTATTACATTAATACCAGCCTGATTGACCATAAGTATGTCACCGCTCTATAACACGATTCAATAAAGAATACATTTGAAAGTTCGCTTCCTCTTGCTCGCATTTAATAGTTACGCAAGAGAGAGAAGATGTCAAATTTTAAATGTTTTTTCTATTGACATAAACTATAAAGTTAATAAATAAGAAACTTATTGGTTAATATAGCAGATTCAAATTAAACTTTTATGTGGTACTTATACATTGATATTTCATAGTTAGACATCACTTAACTTATCATAGATACATTTTTTTTCACTATATTTGACCGAGCGAGTGACGTCACTGCTTTATCTGGCCAATTTTGCTTCGTCTATCTGTATGTTTTGAGCTTGGCTCTCGCGTAGAGACCGCAATTTTGAGTCGTTGGATTTTTGACTGGTGTTTGATTCCTGTAATTTACTGATCAATTTTAATTAAACTTTGGTACAGTGAGTGATAAATAACTTATTGTAAATATTAATTAAATCGGCCAAGTAATCGTTTCTGGCAAACTGTAGTTAAAAACTAAAAAAACATGGCAATGGTAATAATTTATGATAAGATTATAGGGATATACTTATAACTATTTAAAATAAAGTTTTTGAAAGTAATCGTTGTATGAGGTAATAGAGTCGCAGTAATTATAAACGATGTTCCAAGCAATATTGTTCCCGAGGCGCGAGTACCTAATAGCTAGTAAAAATCCCACCTTCATGTCATCAGTGGCGCGGATCTTTGAAACTTTATGACGTCACTGCTCGGAGAGTCCAGCTAACTATGCCTTTACAGTAAACAGGATAACTACAGTAGGAGTAACTTCTTGTAGGTATGTGTGGATAGTTGAATCATATCGCGGTCAGTTCCCGGGAGCGAAGGGCAGCTGGAGGATATCACAGAACATATCCTGTTCTTGAAATATCTTGCCATCAAGCGTGGAACAGCGTAATCCAACAGCTATCTTGAGAACTAGTAATTCCTGACGAGGCATACTCCACCTTCAGCCAGAGTTGCTACTCGTATTGTATCGCGTCCTACTGGTCAAATGTCAAGATGTACTGTGTACGAAATACTGCCACTAACTTCCATGTTGACAATAATGCCTACATACGAGTAACATCTATTATCTTCTTTTAATGTATAAAATTTCCATGTCACAATGTTAGTTACCGTACTCCTCCGAAACGGCTTGACGGATTTTTACCAAATGATATATGCAAATTCTTAAAGGTCTGAGAATTAGCTACTATCTATTTTCCATACCCCTTAGTGATAAGGGTTGTTCACGATTTTTTTTATAACGTGGCATTAAAAATACATACAACCCTAAATTTATACTTATTTAAATAAATAAATAAATAAATATTAGGACATTTGTCTCCATACTCCTATTTTTATGACCATTTTAGTAATATCAAATTACTAAAATGGCCATAAAAAATAGGGGATTTTTCATTCCACTCGATAACTGATCAATTATAATGTTTTAACTGAATTTAAGGCAAAACAACGTTTACCGGCTCAGCTAGTACGTGTATAATTAACTTCATATTTTTTTAACTGCATTAATGAAGTTATTACGTACTTATTAATGAGAGGGAAAAGGCAAAAATAAAATTTTTGATCCAGTGTAAATAAACTCTAGTAGACAGTTTAGTTAGGCGGCTACTACAGAGGTCAATGTAAGCATGTGACACGTCGCTAACCACCAGTAAAGCTCTCAGTAAGAGCTAATTGCCACAAAAAGCCGCGCTGTATAAAAACGTCCCCCTCCTAATAAAGCCGCAGCTTTTAACGAACAGCCGCTAATTCCATTAAACGGGCTTCCGGTCGCGTATCGCCTACAGTGATATATCGACAGCTTTTTATTGAAACTTACTGCGCTAAAGATTGTTATTAACTGTACAATTATTAGAAGGTAGCTCGTTATTTTTTCTCTTGTTGGTTTTAATTGCTGCAACAGAGATATTTTCAAAACATAAAACTTAATTTATTACATCACATATACCTAATATTTATTGACACTGTATGTTTGTGAAGCTACCGTAATCCCAACATATGAGTTACTTAAAAGATCACATAAGCAGCGATATTTTGTATATCATAGTGAATCACTTCGCAATTAGTACCTATACTTATTATTAGACTGTTATGTCCTTGTTTAAATAAATCCTTTTTTAATTATTGTGTCAATAATGATAATTATAGCTTTGCAAAAAATAACATCACAATCAACTAACGGTGTGTTTTATTAGCCTCCAAATAACCGCCAGTTATTCCAGACTGAGCATGCTCCAGCTTAAGTTAGATTATCGATTGTCGGTTGAGTTACGCGCCCTACTGGTCCAGAAAGCTGAACTGTTAAGTTTCAAAGCAGAATCCTCATGCTGAGTAGGTATCAGATACCTACACCCATGGTACAACACACCCACACGACAGCATGGTATGTTTATCAGGTACCTTGTGGCTAAATACTCCGTGCGTGGTATTCCCGCTAAACATGTTATTGTCCGCTTATCCCCGAGTTTATATCTAAGTGAGTCAGCGCGATAACGCGGCCAGCGGCGGCCGCGAGCAGCTCGCTTCAGTTCGCTGCGTGACCTCTGACCGGCAGGTTGCGTACTCGGTCTATTAAAGCTTACTAAATACTGTCATAAGTGCGATTAATTAATGAACAAAAATAACACAAGTGACTTAATAATATTTAGTGTCGATCATCCTGTACCAACATACCTGCGGATACAGCCTTCTATATCAATATAGAGCCCCCAAATCCCTGGTAATGATGAGTGATAAGAGAGCTATCACGAGGGACGCGCTTACCTCCTGGCTTCAGATGCATCAGGCCTTCCTCGCAGGTACAATGCTTACTACTATGTAGGTACTACCACGTGTGTGTTTCGTACAGTGTTAACTGTCTGGAACGTATATAAGTAAAAAGTAAATATCGCTATATATCGGGGTGATGCATCCAGAATTTTGGGCACGTTGCCAGATACGGAGTTTTTATTTGTATTATCTTTAAATTCAGGTTTGTTTTCTTTCGTTTGTAAGTGTTAGATAAGTTTTTAATTCGTAAACAAATTTTAATTAATGAGTATGATATTGTGCATTGATATTGGTATAATTACCTCATACTTCGTTACTTTGTTGTACCAAAGGATATATTATAGACTTAGAGTAGAACTGCACGGTGGTAGGGCATTTTCTATTATATATCGCTTAACTAGCAACCACCATCAAATATACTCGTATGTCGGCAAGCATCTAACAATGTGTTCCAACAGCCTTCTTAAGAGTTTTTGGAGGCTATGCTACCCCCGTCCGTGGGAGAATACCCTAACATTGTGGAGGCTATGCTACCCCCGTCCGTGGGAGAATACCCTAACATTGTAACCCCACACGTGGTCTCTGGGTGGTGCCAATTAGGTAGCAACTTACTGGTGGTAGGCTTCGGCCGCGGTTAGTAACCACCCACCGGACTAAGTCGCGTCGCCAAGCGGCCTGGCCGTGTTCCGGCGCGTTGCCCGGTGACACCATACTGAAGAGGTGAGTCGGAGTAGTTGTTTCTCAGACGCATCGTACCGTTTTTTAGACGCATTCGCATTGACTGTATCGGGTAACTAGCTCTGGAGGGTAGCGGGATCCGAGGCACGGTGCACCGCTGGCCGACCGCAGTTAGTAGGGGACCCAAGTAGCAAGTTAGCCACTTGCGAAAGGCTGTCCCGCCAACTCGCGAAAAATCCTGGAGATGCGCCATCGTGCCGGTTGGCGACCGGACGAAAGGGCCCGATGGACATCTTCGGGGGGGCTCGGGCGTCCCCGCAGTCTCCAGGCTAGTTCCCCCTTGGTATGGTTATTGTGTAATGCGTTTTCTTTTGGTTTTGCTATGAGAGACCTCACTCTACTGTCACCTCTTCCACCGTATAATCACTTTCGCTAAAATGCCCAGAAATAGCAAGAGAAACGAGGTTAAACAGCGGTTGCACGCCCTTTCTCTAAAAGTGCATCTTACAAATATCCGTGGGATGCACTCAAACCTCACGGCGGTCCACCACCATCTGGAGACCGAGAAACCAGCTCTCCTATTTCTGACGGAGACGCAAATTAGATGTCCGTCCGATTCAGCGTACCTGTCATATCCGGGCTACACCCTCGAGCACAATTTTAAGGCTCGGGCAGGTGTGTGCCTGTACGTACGGGACGACATCTGTATTCGGCGTCTCCGAAACCTTGAAGACGGAAGGTTTTCGGTTCTTTGGGCGTTAGTGGATACAGGCATAGAGAGGATTCTCTACGCTTGTGTCTACCGTTCGCATAGCGGAGATCAGGAGACAACCAGGCTCTTCGATTATCTCAGTGAGGCGGCGGATGCGGCTCAACTGAAATACCCGTCAGCTCAATTAGTGTTCTTGGGGGATTTTAATGGCCATCATCATGATTGGCTTTTCCCATACCTCGACACTGACCATGCTGGGAGAGAGACGCGAAAGCTTGCTTTAGCGTTAAATCTCACTCAGCTGGTCCAAGGGGCTACTAGGGTACCTGACGTTGACACGCACACGGCTTATTGCCTGGACCTTCTGCTAACAACTGATCCAGACCGCTACTCAGTGTCGGTTTCGTCGCCACTGGGTAGCTCCGATCACTGTCTGGTGAAATCTGTGTCAGTCTACTCCCCAGCCGACCTTAATCCAGAGGGCACTCGGCGGATGTGGCGATACAAGCTAGCAGATTGGGATGAGATGCGGTCTTTTTTTGCGTCTTATCCTTGGCAGCCAGTGTGTTTTTCTTCAGACGATCCCTCCACTTGCGCGGATGCCGTTACAGATGTAATCAGAATGGGTATGGAGTACTTTATTCCATACTCGGATTTACCTCTGTCCGGCAAAGCTCGCCCATGGTTTGGTTCCCAATGCAGACGCGCTGAAGCGCAAAAGCATGAAGCTTACCTTGCCTGGGTTGATGCTCGACACCGCAAAGCAAGTGACATACGTCAGAAGAAAAATGCCTTCAATAAGGCTGCCAAGTCCTGCAAGAAGGTCTTGCAGAGGGCTCGTTTTGACCACATAAGCCGCATAGGGAACAGACTAGCTTCGTACCCTGCAGGTAGCAAAGCGTTCTGGTCTCTGGCTAAGTCGGTTGAAGCGAACTTCTGCCGCCCCTCACTGCCTCCAATGCTGAAACCTGATGGGACACTGGCCCACGCTGCTAAAGAGAAGGCCGATTTGTTTGCCTCTCTTTTTGCAGAGAATTCACGTCTCGACGCTGGTAGTTCGTTACCTCCTCCGTCGCCTGGCAGGTCGGCCTCAATGTCAGACATACATATACGCCAGTCTGAGGTGCGGAAAACGCTACGCAGTCTTGACGTGAGTAAGGCTAGTGGTCCGGATGGTATCCCAGCTATTGTTCTGAGGACTTGTGCACCTGAACTGTCTCCTGTATTGACGCGCTTGTTTCGGCTCTCTCTTAAGTCTGGTCAAGTGCCTAAATCGTGGAAGCTGGCTAACGTGCAGCCTGTGCCTAAAAAAGGTAGTCGTGCCGACCCTGCCAACTACAGGCCCATTTCGGTCACCTCCATACTCTGTAAGAGCATGGAGCGTGTCCTGAACCGCAGGCTCCTGGCGTACCTAGAGTCTAATGACCTCCTTAGTGACCGACAATATGGCTTCCGCCAGAATCGGTCTACTGGGGATCTTCTAGTGTACGCCACCCACATCTGGAGTGAGGCTATAGAGAAATACGGGGAAGCCCTGGCGGTTTCCCTCGATATTTCCAAAGCCTTCGACAGGGTATGGCACGATGGCCTTATAAGCAAGCTTTCATCGTATGGCCTGCCCGCTGGTTTCTGTGTGTGGATATCAGATTTCCTGAGGGGCAGATCCATTCGAGTGGTCATTGATGGCTGCTCGTCAGATCTAATGGCAATCAACGCCGGTGTCCCCCAGGGGTCAGTACTCTCTGCAACATTGTTTTTGCTGCATATAAATGATCTGCTGATGCCCGGAACCTTTGGGTACGCAGACGACAGCACTGTTGTAGAGAGTTACATGTCCACCGCTAGAGCGAGCGCGGCCGAAATCCAGGCGCATAGAGAGGCCATGATTGGTCGCATTAACCTAGCCCTCAAGGCTGTCTCCGATTGGGGCGATGCCAATTTGGTTAGTTTTAATGCGTCAAAAACACAAGCGTGTCTATTCTCCGCAAAAAAGAGGCCTTTCGATCTGACCCCCACTTTTCGAAATGTTGCCGTACCGATTACCGACCACCTGGAGCTTCTTGGCGTAACCTTGACTCCAACCCTCAACTTTGGTTCGTATATTGAGTCGAAAGCTCAATTAGCGGCCAAAAAGCTGGGCGTGCTCTCAAAGGTGCGACGGTACTTCACACCGGAACAGCTGCTGACTCTGTATCAGGCTCAAGTTCAGTCGTGTATGGAGTATTGTTCGCACCTTTGGGATGGCTCTGCTAAGTATCAGCTTCAGGCGTTGGAGTCGATTGAGAACCGGGCCAAGAAGCTCATAGGTAATGAGTCCATGTGCAACGCGAGGCTTCAAAGTTTGGAGCATCGCCGCAATGTTGCGAGTCTGTCGGTTTTCTATCGGTTGCATTTCGGAGAGTGCGCGTCTGAATTACATCAGCTAATTCCTCCGGCCCCTTTCCATTATCGGACGAGCAGGGAGACGGCTAGGAGGCACCGCTATACAGTTGAAGTTCCAAAAATCCGTACGAAGCGTTTCGCTTCCACATTTATTGTGCGGACCATTAAACTGTGGAACTCATTGCCGGAATCCCTGTTCCCTCTGAACTATAACCTTACTGTCTTCAAGGCGAGAGTGAATCGGTTTCTTCTAGGCAAGCGCGCTCCACCCTAGATCGCAACATCACTTAACATCAGGTGAGTTTCGATCAAGCGCTTGCCTATCCATCATAAAAAAAAAAAAAAAAAAAAAAAAGAGTTAGTTATTCCAGACTAGGGATGCTCCACCTTAGGCAAGAGTGTTTGGTCTGGTCTGGTTACTCGCTCTGCTGCTCAAATGCCTAGCTATGTAGAGTTAAAATAATTCATTTGTAATGTTTTATAGCAATGATAATGACACATGCTATCTTTTTATTTTGTCATCTATTGACAAAATAAAAAGATAGGATATATTGGGATATTATTGTACAAACTCCATATATTGTGTGAATTGCCACATCAACTGAAAGAAGCTGGCCAGAAGAGATAGAGATGTGTGGAAGCCATTGAAGGAGTC
Organism: Mellilla xanthometata; assembly: GCA_035578125.1. Classification (NCBI taxonomy): domain Eukaryota; kingdom Metazoa; phylum Arthropoda; class Insecta; order Lepidoptera; family Geometridae; genus Mellilla; species Mellilla xanthometata. The sequence continues at coordinate 287,805 of JAPUBQ010000020.1, forward strand.
CTTTGCCCAGCAGTGGGATAATTGATCGAATTGTACTTAGTGACAATCGAATCAATTGAAGAAGTATTGGAAATTGCGTATGTAGGTAATGCAATTATTTTATTAATTGCATAGATGATAACGTATTACGACTTTACTAAATAGTTTAGTAACATTTTTTCTATTTAGAAACGTTGATAATAATGACACGTGTATTATAAATCTTACTATAATACAATTGCATAATATTTTTTAATAAATACGTTTGTATAACTATACCTAACCCTCTTTCGGCAGTTCAATCATTATTATGTGTTCTGATGAGCCTTTCGATAGCACTGACAAATTCCAAAGAGTTTAACTAAAAACGTTTTGCTTCTTTCATTGTGAGGATTGTGAAGCTTTGGAACTCTCATGCCGAATCTCTGTTTCCTGTAAAATACCATTTTGAAAGTCTTGAAATCTTGAGTAAATAGTTTCGTAGACTACAGTAATGCCGAAGATCTGGGAAACTGCGGCCAAACCGTAGGCTTTTTTTACAGTTAGTAAGTTTGACTATAGCTTGCCTGATGAATAGCTACTTTGTCTAAGATTTGGCACGTTTACTCTTTTTTTGAAGGGATGATACCTCTCAAGAAGCAGAGACTCAGGTAGAGTGTTCCAAAATTTCTCTACCCTCACAACACAGGTTGGTGTAAAGTGTTTTGTGCGAAAGTTTGGAACTTTAATTGTGTATTAGTGTCTCTTCACTAAGCCGCTACGCGTTACAACCAAAAAAATGTGATTTCGATATTGTGAAGAAAGTCAATAATCTTCTTCTCCTTTACCATTTCCCACCACAGCCTGAAGAAAGTCAATAATACCCACTTGTAATGTGTCACTAAGTAGTATATACATATATGTTCTCATTGTATATACCTATATATACTTACCTGTATGGTCTCTTGTCAGGTGGCAGCGGCGTGGGCGGGGTGAGCGGCGTGGGCGGGGTGGGCGGAGTGGGCGGAGGCCTCTACCCGCAGAACATGGTGATGGGCTCGTGGTGCGCGCCCTACGACCCTCTGCAGCGCCCTCCGGCATACGGTAAACACTTACTCTTTACTTGCTTATGTATCCCTGGTAGAACACTACCGTATTAAGGCGTACAACACATTTTAGTAGATATTGACCATTCTAAAACTGAACAACTTCTTCACTTTATAATATTTTTTAGTAAGAAAGAATAACTACTGAGTTGTATTAAGAGTTCAGATTGATGTCAATGCAAGCACTCTTATATAGGGTCGGGATAAAATATTGTTCTCTCCTACTTTGTAGTGATTACATTTCTTTATCGTGGGATACGCATAAGTGTAAACTTACCTTAGAATAAACTTGGGAGATGCCATTGGCTCCCATAACACAGTTTAGTTATAGTTTTGTAAAACTACTTTGGGAGCCTTTGGATTCTTATTACTTTTATTACTATCATGTAACCTTTGCCAAATATACGTTTTTTTATTTTTTTGATGGCGTTCAATTTGAGATAGGTCGATCTCTATTTTTCATAAATACCTACTTATAAGTTGCCGTGCGCTAAGAGTCTGACTATATACAAATGTAATAAATACGTTCTTATCCTATGTTCTTCCCGTTTGCTGTGATAAATCTTAAGCTTGAAAACCACTGAGGCTCCACTGGAGTGCAGTAGCGATGGTGAATTGTATAAAAACTGACATACTACTTACTACATAATACAAGGGAGGATACCAAATATAAGATCTTAAAAAAAACACCTCAGGACGCTATCGTTTACCGTGGAGGAACCTCTGTAGTATCGGACTGAATGAATGAATTAATGAATGTTACTTATTTTCCAATAGGTATGATATCACTAAGATATCACATTTGACATATACTAATATTATAAATGCAAAAATTTGTGTATAAGTGTGAGTGTATGTTTGTTACTTCTTCACGTTCCTATGGCTGAACCAAAAGCAATGAAATTTGGCATGAAGATAGGTAAGATACTGGATTAACGCGGGTAAACATGCGGGGAGCAGCTAGTCAATACAATATTTCTTAGCTCTAAAGGGAGACAGAAAAACATTTTGAATTTAGCTAAATATTAAGTAAACATTACGAATTAGCAGACTAGATACTATAAAACAAGTACCATTATATTAGGTACATATCATAATAGTGTGAGCGAAACTTTAACAATATTATTCTATAATTTCATATATCGATAACTTGTAATTTGTGTTAGTCCTATCTGTAAAATGATTTCAGTAATGTATCATGTTTTCCTTCCTTCCCTCAATTTTACATGACATATCAAAATATAGAAATCTATTGTTGTATATATAGACATATATACATATTCTGGAAGCTTGTTTTTTCCTCATTATAATGACTGAATCCCCCGAGGAGGCGGCGGTATGGATGACTCGACAATTAGCGGAACATTGACGTCAATATCATGGAAAATTATATTGATGCTAAAGTACTATAAAGTACTCTTTATTTAGGTACTTACATCAATTAATCATAGTATGCATAAACAGTGTAATAAATCTGGATAATACAGTTTGAATATAACAGGTTTTACAAGCTCACAGCGCTTTATAAAGAGTAGGTAAAAAGAAGTTCGATTTTATAATAATTTTATAATAGTTTTATATAAAAAAACTTACAAATAGAGTTAATAATAATCAAGCTGTTTTCAAGGCAAGACTGAACGAGATCTTTCTGGGTAAGCGAGCTCCACCTTAAATTGCAATATCGCTTACCATCAGGTGTAGTTTTTTGTTGCCGTAATGAAATTATTTTTACTAACACTAAGGATATATATACTAGGTGGTGCAAAGTTATCTTCCGACGCATCTTCCGACAAGTTGTAGTAAAACTACTAATTAGCCTAAGTAACATATAAGTGCAAAACACAGCGTTGATTCACTCACTCATCCGTTTATTACGATATGTCTATTATTTATACCCGTCACGGAATGGAGACCGGTATATATGAACGTTTGGGGTAAGGTATTTGTGCCAACCCATGTTGCCATTTATATCCAAAACTACCTGTCTGATAATTGTATCAGACTGGTAGTAGACAATTTTTAGATCTTATTTTAAGTTTGATTGGAACATGTTTCTTTAATAGGTATTACGGCAGAAACTCCTCAGTGGGCCCTACAGTAAAAATAAATACTTATACATAAAAATGCTGGATGTTATTATTATTACAAACAGTCGTTAAGCCAAGTCAGAGGCCTTCGGGTGGCTTAGAAAGCTCTCACACCAGAGTTTGGCCACTTAGCTCATACGAAGATTAAGAAGAAAAGACATACTATTAAAAAAAATACAAACATTTTAAACTGTTCACGTAAGGCATCTTAATATGTGACCGTTTTCTAAGCGAAAAAAACTACAATTAAGTAGAAATATATTAATAAAACTAATTATATAAATAAAAACACACACACACAAAAACCTTACAAATAGTAAATTAAATCTAAGTCAGTGTCCGCGGGTAAGGTGCCTAAAATCTGGATCTGGATCGCCAAGCTTATACGTTGGCCGAGGTAAGCGCCAGCTCTCGGGTCCTTTGTTCTGTCCACCAGCCGTTTGGAAAGATCCAGAAATAACTTACGGGCGTTGGATAATTAAGTTACTTAAATATATGTATGTACGAGTATAGCTTATATAATTTTATATGTAGTCGATATGTGCAAAATAAACGATATTTTTTTTCTTTAAAAAATAATGATAAGTAAAATGTTTCAATTATTGAGCACCGGCATTCATTGTCAATTCATGACATCCGGGTGTAATGTATGGATGTAGGTCGCGACAGATGGCAGTGTTATCAGCACGCTGATACCGCACCGTGCCACCACTACCCACCTCCCGCGCAGACATTTTAACTCATCAATTTAATTCACGTATGTAGTTAAGTTTTTAGAAGCTATTGAAAAAATTACAAATTTCACCTGTGTAGGTTCACAGTTTTTTTTTTGACACATTCACACACGGCTGGTTAGCCCCATACTGAACCATTTCTAGCTCGTATTATGGTTGATAACACAACTGATATACTACATATACATACTCGTACATACATATTATATATAAATACATATTTAACACCCAGACCCACAGCCAACAAATTTAGTTAAACACAAAGATGTTGACCGGGCCGGGAATCGAACCCGGAACCTTCTGATTAACAGACCGGCATGGTAACCTTTACACCAACGAGGTCGTCAACTAGTTGCCTACAGCTCTTGTTTATAAACCAAATACCCGGCTGACTGAAATAGCTGACCCGGCAAACGTTGTTATGCCTCTTAGAGGTATGATAAATAGATAGTAGCCGATTCTCAGACCTACTGAATACGCATATAAAATTTGGTAAAAATCGGTCAAGCTGTTTCAGAGGAGTACGGTAACTAACATTGTGACATGGACATTTTATTTATAAGAAGAGAGTAAGATAATATAATTAACATAGTAAGATAGAAGGAATAGTTAATAACGCGTTATTGTGGATTTATAATATAGTTTAGTCAAATCTTACTTAGTAGTCTACATACTCGTAGGCTGATTTTTCATCAACTACATTTCGAAATATTAACCTTTTTCTTACCTAATAAGTAGAATAGAATAGAATGTCTTTATTATCATATTGTTAAATAATTATTACATTATATAAACATAATCATAACTATCATCAATATGGACTCGTCAGTATTTCATTCAATAATAATTAATAAATAAAATTAAAAGAATAGCAGTATTTTGATTAGAATTAGTACTTATCCACTAGCAGTTAGTAAACATTTCTGGTCAGTGAGTCTGTCGGCGGCAGTAAGCTCACAATGATCGGACATCTCCGCGCATCGACACGCGATAAGGCGCTGATAACATGACCTGATAAGCGAACTTGGACTTCATACCGACTGATAAGGGAGTTTTGTTTTATAATGATGACTCGACGCTATAAATAGGTACATGCTCATCACTTGTTCAATGATCGATATAATGCTATCTACGAGGCAAAACAAAGATAATATGTGACCATTTCTTAATACCTAAGCCCTGTTAATCTGTACCAATACTATTATGGACAAGTTGATTGTTTGTTTGTTTGACGCAAATAGGCTCCGAAACTAATGGATTAAAAAAAACTCTTTCACTGTTGGGAAATTACATTATCTCCGAGTAATATAGGCTATATTTTGTTTCTCTTTGCTACTCAGATTACCTATTTTATAGCCCGTACGAAGCCGGGACAGGATGATTATGATTATATATCTAACTATAACGATTGATGGCTATAGGGTATCATTCAACTATGAAAAATATACGAGTATAAACCTGAAAGCGGTTACTTAGGTAGCTAGTTTCTCAATTAGAGCTGATTCCACGATACTCACTAAAGGGATAATTTGAATAATTGGGGAGTATGTAGTAGTGACGGTCAGGTAGTGCCATCGATCAGATCTGGTAGTAAGGGCAGGACGAGCGAGCGCAGGGCGCGAAGTGACGCGTGTTGTGCGGCAGATGGCGCGCTGGAGGCGTACGAGGAGGGGCGCGAGTGCGTCAACTGCGGCGCCAACAACACCCCGCTGTGGCGACGCGACGCCACGGGCCACTACCTGTGCAACGCGTGCGGCCTGTACCACAAGATCAACGGCGTGAACCGGCCGCTCGTGAAGCCCAGCAAACGGCTGGTGAGTGCTGGCCGCCCTAGTAACGCCTCTCTCTGCGCCAGGTGCCGACGCCGAGCTGCTCTCGCGCTTCTATAAGGACGGCTCCGTGCAGAGGTGGATGAGTGTCGAGGGCATGGCCCGGGGCATGAAGAAGGTGAGTCGGTGGCGTGTAGGCTCCTGCATGCGTCCCTCCCTCTCTCTCTCTCGCACGCGGTGTCGGCTCGGCGGTGACAGACTACACGCTACCGCTCCCTTCTAGCTCGGCCCGCACCCCGGGGCGGGGGCGGGCGGCGGCCAATGGCGCGCGGCCCCGCCCCGCAACATGGCGCATAGATAACTGCCGCCGCTGTCTGCTTATGTACTGCTGTCTCGCGCCGCACGCCTCTCTCGCTTCTCTCTATGCTTACTGCGTTCTGCTTCTCTGGTATGGTATCGGGTCTCGTTTTCTTTCTCTACTTGTTTCTTATCTCTTCTTCTATCTTAGTAAGTATAACCTTAATTTCTTCTTTATTTGCTTTCCGATGGCATGTCTCGTATGGTTTTATTATCCAGTTCCATGCATGAGTGTTTACATTTTCTATCTTAATAAGTAGTGGTGATTAACAATCTGATGCGCTGTTTTTTTTATTTTGTTTGTGCTGCTTTTACTTTTACTTTTTCATCTCAAAAGGCACTAAATCAGATAGTAAATCACTACTATGGTTGTGTTAAAGTGAAAAAGTTAGTTTATCAATCCAACTAGCTACACTGACGGACTAATTAAACAACATCAAAGTTTTTGTTATAAAAATTGCATGTTCCAGTGTACAAAGATACACTTAAAGCTATTTTTGTACATACTAGTAAGTGCTGCGAAGTTAGCGAGCGAAACTATGTCACATTAAAATTACATTTATAACTTATTGACTCGGGCGTTACTTTGCGGAAATCCATTGTAAATAGAAGACAAAATTAAATATTTAGTGTACTTCCGCTGTGATCCGAAATCCAAATTAAGACAAGTAATGGAAAAATCAACTAAGATCAATTAACCAAGCTTAATCAACTAAGATTAATTAACTAAGATTAATTAAGATTAACGTTACCTATCACAATTCGGAAGTTCTTAACTCTACACGTGTTTCGCCTAACCACAAGGCATCATCAGGAGATGCTGACTCTTCGAACGACAAGTCGAGAGTAGTCGGGGATCACAGCGGAAGTACACTAAATATTTAATTTTGTCATCTATTTACAATTACATTCCTAATTTATTTACACCAGGAAACTATACGTACAAAGGTACACCTGGAGGAACCATTATAACACAGGTGTAGAAAAACAATAGCAAAACTAGTCAATTAAAAAGAAAGAAAATTATATCCTAAAGCTAACAATAAACAAAAACTAAGCCGTTTTTAAGTACAGTGTAAACTCTATATAACGATTCTGAAGGACTGTGCATTTTATGGCGTTATAGAGAGTGGTCGTTTAATGACGAGAATGTATCATTGTATGGAATACAAGCTAAACCTACTAAAACCAATTGATCTCATCCCTTTAAAGAGTTTATCGTCCAATCGAGTGACGTTCTTGGAGTTTACACTGTAAATACATACTATGGAGCGACGACGGTCTGCCTCCATCTAGCAAAGGGATATCCCCCCGGACAGATGTTGTGTCCGGAGACGGCCGTCCACAGGTCATGCATTCTAGCTTGAACCCGTCGTACGCGCGCTGAAAATACCGTTTGCGCGATTCCAAGCGCTCTGATGAGTAGTGGGCGATGAAGTGCGACAGAGACGCCACACATGTATTAGTCCGTCAGTGTAAGTCTTAAGTCTTGAGTAAAATTGTAATGGTAGACGAGGGCACGGTAGACATAAGGCATACAGTACAGTAGAGTGTTGTTGTGTGCGACAGAGCGCCGCGCGGCGACACGGCCAGTGCTGCACCAACTGCGGCTCGCGGAACACGACGCTGTGGCGGCGCAACAACGACGGGGAGCCCGTGTGCAACGCGTGCGGCCTCTACTACAAGCTGCACGGGATCAACAGGTATACTGTTGTTATTATTAAATAGTTTATTATCAGAACCTCTTTCCTGCCACCTCTTTGAGGTGGACCAAAGAGGTGGCAGGAGTGACGTGGAACGGAGTAGCCATAGTGAGGACAGAGTGGAAAAGGTTGGAGGAGGCCTTTGCCGATTGGCAAACAGATCTGCAAAAGATAACTAAACAGCAGATAGTAGAATAGTTTTAACTTTTATTTATTTTTATTTAATTATTTTTTTGTTTCTTAAGATCTGAATAAATGGCTATATTATATTATATTATTATTATATTATCAGAACAGTATTACATTCCAAATACCTAATCGCTAAATTATCCCTAAAAACTACTATAACTCCACTCAGTGATGATCACGCTTACAAGTTGATGTCCTATCATTTGTATAGCCTATTAAAGTGCGAGAAAGACAAAGCAAACTTTCCTTCTAAAGACTTTTTTTTTGTTAAAATGTCAACGCAGGCAGTGTATAGTGTAATTAAGCTGTAGGTATGTAAAGTAACACCGAATTTTGTTTTTTTTTTAAATAAGTCGCATTACCTACTTAATATACCGTCTGAGCTGCGACCCCAGAGTTATTGCTAATTATGTTAATAATTTGAATGGGAGAAAAACCTTTATATTATGATAAAATAAAAAGGTTAACATTATTAAGACTATTCAACTTAATATGAATATATTTTTGTGCACAAATTCTAAACGTGTGCCTTTGTTATTTGGCAAACCTCCTGCAACTTGATTGTAATAGGTACAATTTGGATTTGTTAATCTTATGGCGTATATAATTATATAATATGTTTGATTGTAAACTATGTTGTAACCCCGCGGCAGGCCGCTGGCGATGCGCAAGGACGGCATCCAGACGCGCAAGCGCAAGCCGAAGAAGGCTGGCAGCGGGAGCAAGCCGCCAGAACAACTCAAGAAGGATGAACACAGCTCGCCCGGGATCGATGGTAATGATTAAAACTAGTAGTCGTTGTTATTGTAACTAATCATTCCTTTGGTAAAACAATAAATCTGAAGTCTGAGTGTCTGCTGTGTATTGGATTACTATCATAGAAATACATTAGAGGCAACCTTTAGGTAGTCGAATGCTTGCGTTGCCCTCGAGCCGTATTCTTCATTATGGTCGTGACTCCTCAAAATCTATTGGTGGAACCTTGGTGGGCACATAGACCCTTTCATAAAAAACACACGTCCTCTGATTTTATGGTCCTCAAACATATCGGATTCCTCACGATGTTTTTTTTTCACCGAAGCAAGTGTAAAGCGGGTGCAAATCTGCACATAATTTGAAAAACAAGTTCCTATTGGGTAAAAACAACGAGGAGATACGACGATATACACAAAAAAACGGGCAAAAAGTAGACTGAAACGATATGCCTCGGATAGGATCGCGGGGGATGCTTTGGGGTTGGCCTATATCCAGCAGTGGACGCGGACAGACTGATGATAATGAGTAAGGGTCAAACCGTTGGCCATCACTCAGGATCACTCGTACTCAAAGCATGATAAAGTATGTTCGTCTTTCGTTATCAATGTTTGTTCTAATAGCACAATGCATGCACTGTCCAAGATGCAACCTTGTAACAGCATACCTCGTGTTCCGCAGACAGCAAGTCGAGCGTGTCGGGCGCAGAGCTGGCGCTCCCCCTGGCGCAGGGCGGCGGCGAGGCGGGCGCGCAGGCCGGGGGCGCGGCGGGCGCGCGGCGCGAGCAGTACGGCGCGGGCGGCGGGTTCCTGCCGGGGCCCTCGCTGTTCGTGAAGGCGGAGCCGGCCTCCTACGAGCACTACCAGCAGCACCACCAGCCGCAGCACCACAACTACCACTCGCACCAGCACTACCTGCACGCGCTACAGGTCGGTCTGCTTTACTCAATGTCCTTGCAATTCGTCACTATTCATATGATGGTAAACGATATCGAAGTTGAAATCAGAAGAAACCGGTTCGCTTGTGACTTGAAACTGCTAGACTTTAGTTTTTGGAGAACAAGGCGTTCGGTTCAGTATATACACACGCACACATAGAAATTAACACGCACACTAGAATGCCTTCAAGTATTTTAATTAATTGAATTAAATTTCTTACAAAGTCGAACGCCTTTTTTACTAAAAAATGGCTTCGCATTTTATTTCGTTTTATATATTTCGTACAAAAAGTAGGTATTTACATGTACTTATACCGACGTTCTTCTAGAATATTATGAATTTTACATTTCGGGCGTAGAATAAGAAAACATGTAAACAGACACAGAAAAGAAATAGACTAAATTTTACAAACTCAAAACTAAAAGCTAAAATCTAAAACATTGTTAGTGGAACAAAATGAGTTACTTAAATATAACTCAGATTATGTATTTATAAGTAAGAGTAACTTTATAAGTATAGAGGCACATCACAAAGCAAATCCACTGTAGGTACATGTTGTACAAATCATTCTATTGTTGAATCATTTCCAGTGAAGGTAACCAGTTCCCTTTATTTCCAGTACGGGCTGGGTAACGGCGAGGAGGAGGAAGGCAGCGGGTTCCTCCACCAGCGGAATGTCACCGCTCACGCCAAGCTCATGGCTTCCACGTAGCGGGCACATCCTGCCTCCAGGGACCCGGGGATACCCCACGTTATGGAGGGAATCCTGCCCAGAGAGTGCCGCTTTATAAGCTAGAAATGCTGGAAACACCATGCCTTAGAAGATGTGTCTTATGTAACTGCCAACTGCAAGAACTCTTGCAATGTATTCCAATATATAAAGAGAACTGTCTGAAGAGGTCCAAAGGCTGCCAATACGCTAGAATTGGGAGACCTTAGAAGAATTCCTTTTTTATGGTACTGCTGCAGGATCCTTGGCAAATCCCAGTCACAAGAAGAGTAATGTGTTCCAGAAAATGACAACTATATGTGTGCTGACACGACCCAGTCTTTTAAGATGTTTTATAGCATGTATAAAATAGGAAAATTGGCATTGCCTTGCAAAATGAAGGAAAATTTTATCAGTTTATATTACTATTCTCTTTCTATACTGCCAGAAGTATAGCTGAATTGCTCACATTGCCAAGAACCTTACTTGCCAATTTAGAACGAGGTGTTTGGTGCAATGCCAGTTATTTCTACCTGTATCAAAATATACATATGCAACATCTGTCATACCTATTGTCAAGCTGTTATTCTCCGAAGTAGTGAAGGCAATCAATTTGGAATTCAAGAAAGAAGAAGGAAGAAGATTGAGTCGTGAGTGATGGATAAGTGAGTTAATGAATAGACTGTGAGAGAATCATTATGATGTAATTGCGAGTGATTAGTTCCGTGGCTTTAGTTATAAAAATTACAGAACATTAGTGAATACCATATATTAGGAAGTGAAGAAGGGAGTAATAATGTATTATATTGTAAGCGGCAGTACTTCACATACGTGTCCACAAAAAACAACGCTTCTTTATTTTATTATAGTTTATTCAGTCGATTCACCGGTTATCCTAAAGTTCAGCTAGGCCTCAACTCTGAGACACATAGTAATAAACATTCGTACCTACACATTAAATAATGGATAGTTTAAATGTCAATAGGATGTAAAACTGACCAACTTCTATGTTTATCTTTGTGAAAATCAATATGTATCTAAATGAAACAGTAATAAATATTTGAATTTATATTATAGGTAGCTATCACAAATTTCAGTAGATATAACTATCGAGTCTCTTGTCATTTGATTAATAACATGAATATCCATTGGTAAACTGTCAATAAGTTAACTGCTCATGCAGTAAATGTAAAACAATTAGTGTTCGTAATAATTGATTAAGTAACCCCAACTATATGAATATTCATGAAAAACCCGAGGCACGCAGTAAACTATGTTTCACGCAATCTTGTTGGGAAACTCAATAATCAAATCTTCAAATATAGGTACTTAGGTAATATTATTTATGTGTCACTATTTCGAATTTTTCTATGGTACCATTCTTTCAATTGAATATGTATGAATGTCAGCCATATGTAATCCAAACTAGAAGATTTTGTTGTGGTTTGAAAACTCTCTAACCTAGATTAGCTATAAAAAATAACCCATTAATGGTACCATTTATAGTAGTGATAACAGGAATTAAATTATCAGTTAATGAATGATAGTTGAGTAGTAGCGGCCGTGTGTGAAGGCGCCGGTAGAAAAATGTAACAAGACTTGTGGAGTGTGGCTCGACCTAATCTCATTTACTGCTAGTCTTACCGACTTATTGTGTATGCACTTGGCCAAATATTGTTTCACTATTTGTTTCTTTCTGATATCGAACTTTTCGCTTTATCTTTTCTGTCTATCTCTATCTTTCACTATTTTCTCTTATAATTATTATAGATCTCACTTGATAATATTTACTTATCATTGTTATCATCGAGTATTTTTCTTTACTCTTTTTCCCGTTGCCTCCACCAATGGGGACAAAAGTTGCTAGGGACAACGGGAACCGACCATCCAGTAGGTACATGGTCAGAGCTTGGCCAAGTGTTAGTTTAGACTAAGTAAAAAATAACGTGCTATGTGTAAATAGAGGTATAATGTAAGTATAGCTAGATATATGACTAATATTAAGACAGAACAGTATTCACGTGTCGAGTTTGCGCCATCTGGCGGTTTGTTATTGTAATATAATGTCTTATGCACGACGATAGAATTATATTATGGTTGTAATATACTAGGTAGAGAGTGACACTAGGGCAAGCCACTCGGCTCGTACGGATCTATATTAGAGTACGAGTCTGTTCTTGTATTTGCTTTGTACATTTTGAGTGCTGTGTAAAGTGAGCTCTTTCTAATATTGGACAGTAGAACAAAATGTTTTATCTTAGTTAAAGTTATAGACAAATTACCCACGTTTGCAGTTTATAAAATATTATACATATCTAAATTCTTCATTATTATACATAAGTACAGGTTTATAAATACATAATTTGTGCGTAAATAAAAGTCTGATGATTCGAAAAACGGAAATTGTTTTTATTTCCAAACTTTAACATGGAATAAATAAATCAATAATTCATTATCTCATAATAATTCATCATCATAATATATATGTAACTTTTGAAGGAGCTTACAATTAGACTTAGGTACTTTCCGTTATCAAATTGTATTTAAATGTGTTGCACTTCTACAATAGTATCTAAAGTAAGTAATTAAGATTGTATCTAAGTAAGTATGATCTTGTGAACTTAGATCTAAGTCTTGTGGCATTTACCTACCTATATAGCTGTACATAGTTAGAATAAAACCTTTATTATAAACAAACACAGTTTAAGTTAAGCGAGCTATAATAATAACGATATTGTGTCTCCCGTACTATCTATCATCCATATATTACGAAAACCAACCTCTGTTGTATTTTCACATTTTATAGTACTTAGTATTTTTTTAAACTCATTCAATAAACTTCATTTTTTTTATATAAAAGTCTGCGTTAAAATACTGAAATTATGTTATTACAATTAAGCATAAACATCTGATAATATTTATTATATTTGAAATTATAATCTAAATTGTAACAGCATTTCTCATAAACTTAAGATTACTGGAGGAACGAATATCAGTGAAAATGTACAAAGCGAAATTCCTTGTAGAAAAGAATCTTTAAAATATACATTTTGAGCACAAAACGTGTTATTTATTTTTCTTCCTTCTTTACAGTTGAGGGTTTGCGCTTGACTACAGTTTTTCTTGGGGGGAAACTACGATGTGGTCACTTAAGAAATATGTACTTATATTCTATAGGTACTTTGAAGACCCCCGGGAGATACTTCTCAGGAAACAAAGATTCAGGAGGAGTCCCAAAGCTTCGCTGCTCATAATATTAAGACTGGGACTTGGGGTCTTCTTTCACAAAAATAGAGATATTATAGGCAAAATGAAGCAAATGTAGCTTCAATGCAAACTGTTTGGTAAATGCAAAGTGGTCACGAAAGGGGCTACCAGTGGTTCTGTACCGTATCTAGTCGTTGGTAGCGAAGTAGCGCAGGTGTTCCCCGGCGAGGCGGTAGTAGCACCACTTCTCGTGCTCTGTGAGGTTGAGCGCTCCCCTCGCCTCGTAGAACTTGCGCGCCGGGTTCCAGGAGAGCACGTGGAAGTCCAGCCGGGAGCCTCGCGCTGCAGCTTCCTATCATCCGTCACGATATACATATATAGGTACAAACATAGCCTAGTGTACGGTTACTGACGAAGAAGTTGCGATCACTCCATGTGGGTTACAAAAAATACGTAAAATCTCTAGAACAGCTTTAAAAAACTATAAGCCTGCTTTCTAGCGCAGATTAAATAACCTTCCCAAATTCGTTAAACAAGAGTTTTACGACTTTGGAGATTTTGCGTAAATACTATCTAGACGTAGGCTCTGAAGGTTTTACCTTAGTAGCCAGTAACTCAGTACGGGTAGAAATAGAGAGAACCGTAGGGCCATCTCTAATATTTAGTGACCTTTTCTATGGTAGATGTAACTAGGCAATACCAGTTAAGCCTTATTATCTAAGTCAAGAAAGTGTGCCTTCGGCTCTCACGCACAGCTCCCCCTACAAGGCCCCCACCTTGGCGACGGCGGCGAACAGCCGCTCCCCCACCCCCCGGCGCCTGGCCTCGGGCCTCACGCACAGGTCCTCGAGCATGGTGGCGCGCCCCTCCCACGTGGAGTAGGTGGGGAAGTAGATGGCGTACCCCAGCACGCGGGGCGCCCCCTGCCTGCTCTCCGCCACCTTGCACTGGAATGCTGGAGGCTGCAGCTCGAAGCAGTCGCGTTGTAGGTCTGTGTGTGGAAATGTACTTATATAATGTCATGTCTGACGCAATGACAGTGGAACAGGTATGCCAGCGACCCAAGACCGTGCTCCGCTACTTCAAGGAGCTTGGATGGCTTGGGTAGGCTGGTAGGGGGAAATGCACAATACGCCTCTTGCAGGTTGGCAGTGCAAGTATGATCGCCCCCATCATAGAATAGAATAGAACATGGAATTTTAAATCTATTAGTGTTGTATTGATCCGTCTTAAACTTCATCATAGTATCAGCTATGCTCTTGGTCCGACTGTTTTAAACCTCCTGAGGGTCTCTGACTTGGTTAAAGGACTGTTTGTACTAAGACTAACAGCCGGTATAAACTCCGGAACGTGTCGTCCGACTTATGGTTGCCAAATAAAAATATTACTTGGCTAAAGACTGAAATAAGACATGAAGATGTGACAAAGTAGATAAGTAGGTACTGTGATATAAGGAGGAAGAGTTTTAAGGGTTTTAAAACTATTATCCATGCTTTTTGTTCACATGATGTTCTTTTTAAAGTTTTGAGCCCTCTTTTGACTCTTTTACAGCTAGATATTTAGTGACACTCCGGCCTAAGGTGAAATAACTGGCTTTCAAGAAGCTAATAAATCACTGCGTAACTTGTACTGATACGGCCTCAGTGCGACATCTATCGGAAGCATTGTACAACATTAAGCAACCTTGGTATAATATTCCTTGGTTTACTGAGAAAATTAACAAATTAATACACTAGCGGCATCTATGAACAGATGTAGTAATTACAAATCACAACAAACATTTCGAAAATCGACAAATAACTATTAAAAATATGAAAAATCATTTGTTTACTAAAATTATGTCCTACCTTGTATAGTAAGCTTCGGTCCATCGGGCATCCTTTCAAAATCTGCGAGTTCCTGAAAAGAAACACGAATCAAAACATAACCTCACTTTTTAATGTATTTCTTGTAGTTAACAATAGTTGTTATAATATTCAGGTTACCTGTATCATTTCTGCCACGGCCGCCATGTCCTGTCTCGTTGCTTGACGCACCAGTATTTCACCATCTTTGTATTTTTCGCTCATCTTTGGGAAAATTGTATTCTTATTTTGAAGTTAGATTGAAGCTGTGTTGTGTACATGACACAGATCACAGAATATTATGTCAGTTAGTAAGAGGTACGTATCAATAGATAAGTACTTAGGTACCAATCATAATTTGTTATTATTCACTTATTTATTTTTATTATGAACAAGGATTTCTTGAATTTTAAAATAGATTAATGTTTCGTGTAACCATAGACAAAGTATATTAAAATTTTAATATGTATATTTTGTCTATGACTTAATTACCGCGTTATTTAATTACATTTTATTTGATCTTAATTTTTAAATCTAATAAATGATGTACTTACTATACATAGTAGTACTATACATTTTTATATATTTAGTAAAATTGAGACATAGTAACAAAAAGAAAACAAGGTAGGTAAGTGTTTATAATATACTGTATTTCATTACTCATTCGGTTTACAAAATAAAATGGAAGTCGCGCGTCGCCAACATTCAAACAATAAACTACAGTCTATGAATAACAATAATTAACGTGCGGAGTTAGTACAAAAATATCGTATTAATATAACAATACTTATTATAATACATTGACTATTCTAATTCAGTGCTAGTTCTTGGTTGTATAACGCGATTCAATAAACAAAACATTTGAAAGATCGCTTCCTCTTGCTCGCACTTATTACGTTATGCGAGTGAGACAACATGAACTTTTGAATGTTTTCTTTACTGACTCGAGTTATAAAACAGATACTGACATGTACCTATCGACTTATCTACAATTTATTAATAATAATACGTTTGTAATAAATATTTACAAATATTTCAAAATTACGAAGTACCAGCTGCGTCGCGTAATGCCTTCAGGCTTCATCTCTAGACCAAATCGGTTTTACCATTCGAACGCGAAAAGGCGTTTTTATTACTAGTGTGATGTTTTGTTTTTATGATGTATCAATATATCATAGCCGGAATATTTTTTAGAGCTAAAACTTTGATTAAAAATTTTAGTGTTATTAACAGTAAACGGGTAGTTTTTGAGAAATATTCCCTAGACCATCTAAATAACAACCCTGAATATATTTACACAAATTTTGTAACCAGACTTTAAATTTTGAAAAAAAAAGCACTAGGTTTTTATATTTTACAATTTGCTGCTCTCTCCAGTCGTATGTACTAGAAACTATTTCTCAGTGACATTAACCGTTTACTATTTTTAACACAGAATCTGATAATTCTATGCTCCAGTATACACTTTAATTGAAAGGTGTTCCAGTTTGTTAATGTTTTTTAAACATGTTGTGATGTTAGGAGTGGATTAGAGCTAGAAATCATGTTTATAAGCATATTTCCTATTCGCTCATGGAGTTGCATTCATCCACGGTGGTGGTCGTCCAGTATGTTCCCTAAACAGCTGGATGTCTTGCTGCAGTGTGTGGGAGCATATAGTGCAGCTCGCAGTGGAGTTCCCTCTCTACGCTCGGGGTGTTCACTGGAACATAACACAATTTTATATCAGACTGGCTGAGCCGGCTAAACATATTTTGCCCTATTAAGGATGGATGGAGTCATAGGTTTGATGACGACTTTTTCGTAATGTATAAATTTTATGCGAAGTATCAAACAACACTGAAAAAAATAAAGATATAGGTATAGCTGTTTTTGAGTTAATATCGTGATCAGAAGAAATAGAGTATAGAAATTTGCTTCCTTTATTTGCCTAATTTCTTTTGTATCTCTCACAGATGCTGGTCCCAGCCTTTTTTGGTCACCAAACTATATACATATCTATACTACTATCCTAGGCAACCCAGAATACAATATAATAAGGCTAGATATAGCGGGAAGCCTGCGCTCGCGCATGGGTACCGGCTATGGAGACATGGAGGTGGTATATGGAGGATGAAGAAGATGGATATGTTACCTGGTGCGGCGAGTGCGGGAACTCGTGCCGCAGGAACTCGCCGGAGTAGGCGCCCGACCACGCGCCCGTCGATATCATCGAGGTCGACGATGCTGCACACAACACATACACCTTTACTTTGTACTCTCTCACGGTAGACATACATTAAACTCATGCAGACACGGAATATAAGGGCATTGACTTTGTTTTTTGTCAAAGAGAACTGAGCGGACATTTGGTAATCTTTTGCAAACAAATGTGGTCAAATATCCTATGAAAGTACGTTGAAACATGTATTTGAAAAAAAAAAATGTCCGGTTTATATTACCCTTGTTTCCATATTTAGTACCTACTTGATTTCGTAATATAGGATAACAGTACGAATAGGCTCTTAGTTTTGTACAACAAGTAGTTAAGCTAATTCAGAGCTAGGCCTTCGGGCGGCTTGAATACTCTCGACACCAGAGCTTGGCTACATAGCTGATACGAAGAAGAAGTACAATTACAAAATACAATTAACTTTCATTTCTTAAAGTATGGCTTTTTTTTTACGAGGGGGTAAAATCTTCATAGATCCCCAACTGCATTGGGCATGCAGTCGGGGTATGTGAGATTCCTACTCACTAAAAATCCCCCTCGGTGGCCCTCCCATGTGCTGTGAAGGGAGGCTCTGGGATGTCTTATCGAAAGCCCCCCGCACTCATGTTTTTGCCTCTCTTCTCCCTTCCTTGACGAACAACACGTGTCAGGTCGTGCTGTCATCAGCCCTGGGCTTATTATCATATGAAGAGCCCACAAATCCCCTTTTCGTCGGCTCCTACGACTGGCAGAGGCTACCGGAACCGTATTCTTACTGCCCCGGTTCCAGGGTTAAAGTATGGCTAGTAAAACTGACTGAGTAGCATATATAAGAACGATATGAGTATGTATACGTACAGAGTTGCGCGAGCAGCTTGGAGGGGGGTAGCGGCGTGATGATGGGCTCCTCCTTGGCGGGGAGCGGCGGGGTGGCGGGGAGCGGCGGGGTGGCGGGGTGCGCGGGGCGCTGCGCGCGCTGCTTGAGCAGCTTGCTCATGGTGTTGCGCGGCGTGGGCGGCGGCCGCTCCAGCGTGCGCCCGTGCACCACCGACATGTGCCGCTCCAGCATGTAGCGCCGCTCGAACCTGCGCGCGCGCACCCATGTGTATACACGTCACTAGCTTTCATTTTACATATTGTACGAGTACGTAGGTTACTGACGAGTCCATACAATGTCTTATTATTAATAATAATAATAATACTTTAAGATGAATAAAGATATTCTAATATTTTCACTACTATACTCCGCTCCCATACCACGCAGAAGTTTGGACAGCTTCGAGTCCTACTTGCAGTGGTCACTTTTTATTTATTTATTTTGAAGTACTTATGTTGAATAAAAAAAACTCTTCATTAATTAGCATTTTTAATTCAATATAGTTTAGTTTAGAATCACAGCCAAAGTACAAATATTTCTTTGTTTCTTCTATCTACAATAGATTTTTGCAAAGTAACGCCTTAGTCAATAGGTTATAGTTTAGTTTTAATGTTAGATTTGTCTATCTGTGCACTCGGTTTACGAATGATTAGTTTACATTATAACTTCATCAAAGAAATAATTATTCAAAAAAAGCATTAACGCATCGCTCGTTGGAGTGGAAGCGAGATAGATAACCTAATTCAACGAGAATAACTTTTTCCGCTGTTCCATAAACTGTAGATAAGTTAACGGAGGTTTACGGGAGGCCAAGATACTGGCCTAGCCGAGTTTCGGGCTGATTGCTAAATAATGTGCAACTAATATTAATGGCAATAAATGATTTATTATTAATTTAATAAGAAAACTTTTATTTATTCATTTATTTTGTACCCTTAAAATAAGCATAGGGTTACATACCGTTCTACACAGAAGTTGCACCGGAAGAAGTGTCGGCGGCGCTCCACCGGCTCGGGCGGCAGCGCGCCGCTCTCGTGCGACTTCACGTGCGCCGCCAGGTTGTAGCTGCAACACTCCATACTATACATACACTGTTCAAGCCTCCGTTGTCCGCCTCCATACTATACATACACTGTCAAAGCAGCGCTGCAGCGCTTAGAAAAATGTCAGTGAACAGCGCTGCGTCAGCTGTGGCGCACGCGCCGTACAGTCGTACATGATTTTCCTTTATACAGTAAAGATTATTGTGCAGTAACTTGCATGGCATTTTCATCTACGTAATCCAAAGCCCAACATACATTTATTGCCTTGTTCACGTATTTTTATCGTTAAATAAATATGACACAGACACAAAGCTGGTTAGCTACATACTAAACCATTTCTAGTTTGTATTATGGTTGCTAACACAACTGATATACTACATATACATACATAAATGTATACCAATATTATAAAGAGGAAAAGTTTGTTTGTTTGACGCACTAATATCGTAAAATCGGTAGTAGTGTCGGCTCCGAAACTACTGGACCGATTTGAAAATACTTCCACTCTTGGGCTACAACATCCTTGGATTACAACTCTTGGATTATTTTATAGTCCGTGCGAAGCCGGGACTGGCTGCTAGTATTTTATATAAATACCTATCTAACACCCAGACCGACAGCCAACAAATTTAGTTCAAAGGCTTCAAGCAGGTTCAAAGTTATAGGCCGTGCCATCGAACCCGGAACCTTCTATTTGGCAGTCCGGCATGGTAACCATTGCGCCAACGAGGTCGTCAAACGTCAGAATGTAGATGTGTAATGTTGTAAGACTCACCGCTCGGAGAAGCGCTTGCCGCAGGCGGTGCACTCGTGGCGCTTCTCGCCCGAGTGGATGCGCTTGTGGCGCTTGAGGTGCGAGCGCGTCATGAGCCCGAGCCCGCACACGTCGCACGCGTGCGGCTTCACGCCCGTGTGCGACAGCTTGTGCATCTTGAACGACGACGTGTGGATGAACGACTTGCCGCACAGGTCGCACTGCAACATTACCAACACAACTTGTGACGTCACTACTTCTTAGAAAACTTCTTGTTAACGCCGGCTACACGGAACACCAAATTAGTTTTTTAGGGTTCCTAAAAGGTACGAGTTGGAGAAGAATGGAAAGAATAAGTTGGAAAGAAAAGAATACTAACGAAGAGGTACTCTGCCTAGTACAAGAACCATAATAAATACAATAGACAACAGAAGAGGAAAGATGGTTGGCCACCTTAAATTGTTATTAAAAGACATGACAATTTCATTAAAAATATCGTAGAAGGAAAGATAGAAGCCAGGAGAGCAAGAGGAAGACCTAGAAGATCATATTTAGACCAAATTAAGGAGAAGGCGAAAGTCGTGTCGTATAGGGAGGTCAAGGATTTGGCCGAAGACAGAACTACCTGGAAAAAACTCCACAGACAAGAGCCCAGCTCTTAAATATTGAATGAATGAATGAACTTAAAAGGTAAACACGGGACCTATTACTAAGCCTCCATTGTCGTCTGTCTGTCTCTAGGCTTTACCTTAGAAACTGTGATAGCTAGAAAGCTGAAACTTTCATAATTTATGTATTTCTCGTACTGCTATAACAAAAAATACATTTTTTACCTTTAACAGTTCACGTAATGTCCACAGTTCAATGTTAATGTTTAATGTCCATTGGTGCACTGATCAGAGGTTAGTAAGCAATTTTTTTTTGCATTTCTTCAACCAGCTATCAAGCCGGTTTTTAAATTAAATATAAACGGAGAATGTTTAATTAAGGTTAACATTAAAAAACATTTAGTTTACATTAACATTTAAAAAATATGATGAGAGTGGTTGGTGGCGAGAGTGGGAGGTACCTGGTAGTTGAGTTTCCCGGTGTGGATGTTGTTGTGTCTCTGCAGCGCATTCTTAGAGGGGAACAGCTTGTTGCACTCCTCGCACTTCCAGTCGCTGATACCTGCAGACATCATCATCTTAAATAATATATATGAAACAATACACAAATAAATATTATACACACTCATTATCTTGTTTAAAACCATTACATCTAAAATAAGTGTCTTATTGCCCTTGACACGACACATCAGATGCTTTAATTTAACTTAAGGGTGGTGGATGGAGAGGTAGAGCTCTTTAAAATCCCCGACCACCATTCTATGGTTTCCTCACCATGTTTTTCTTAACAGAAAGCTTGAGGTCATTGACAGGCAATGAACATTGACTGACTGAACTGTGTCTAAAATATATTAACTTATACATCTGACAGAATAAATATCTCACATCGACCTTTGGAAAGAGACAATTGACTAATATGGAATATGCATATATTTTCATTCCATAATTTACATCATTTTATAATAGTAAAAAAAAATACAACCCTCAAAAGTGATTTAAAGTATATTAAAATAAATATACTTATACGCCTGCCTTAATAACGCACTTTGTGTGACGTCATAGTCGTCTACTCGTCAATGTTTAGGAAAACAAAGAAGTGTGTTGTGGTGAGAAAGTTTTTATAAAATGTTAACTATTACAATAATTGAAGCTTCTTCTTCATGTGTGCAACCAAAAAGTGAGGAAAAATCGTTTAAACCTAGATAATGTGACGTAAAATTCACTTCGACCAATGGCGTGGGTGTCGCATTTGAATATTTGAATTTATCTACGCTTTATTTGCTTTATTAAAAAACATTTCTCGCTTTTGAATAAATTATTATATACAAAAAATATTGATAGCGGCATTATATTCAGGTAGTACAGTGTAAAAAAAATTTTTAGAGTATTATTTGAGTTATATGCATATACCCTATTTGTGCTTCGTATAGCGTTATCTCTGTCGCACGAAATACAAGCAGTCCGATATCTACTAGGAGCTGTCACATAAGTAGTGTGCGACAGAGATACCGCTCTACATAGCCGACTGTCTCTTTCCAAGGGTCGATGTGATGGTATTTATCGCGGGGTCCTGCAGTATACCTTTATGCATAGCTATGTGTATGTCGCAGGCGCGCCTGTGCTTGTAGTGCGCGCCGCACACCTCGCAGATGTAGGGCGGCTTCGACCCGTCGTGCTTCGCCTTGTGCGCCTCCAGCCGCACTGCAACACACACACACACACACATACATTATGTAGTATTATATAAAAATCTGCAAATAAAATGTTGTTCGTAAACATTACTTTGGATGCTACTGTATTTCAATTCCTGATTTTTTGTAGACTGAACTATATCTCTATCATGTTGAAAACATACTAAGATTCGGTGATGGTATAAATTTGCCAGTGAATGCGTAATGCGTGAATATTGTCATCGACTTTTGGAATGCTTTGTGTTCTCCTGTTTGGGGATGTCGGCATCTGTATTGTACATTTTTAGGGCGAATAAATGATACAAACATACAAACACATCAAATTATATGTTCGGGAGAGTGTCAATGATAGCAGAATAGCTACAAATATGGAGTAAAGATTAAACAAGTTTATTTTGTTTTGCGGATTCAAAATAAATGAATTCACTATGCCAGACTTTTCTTATGATGTTTGCCTTAACTGGAAGATTTCATATTATGTTTAATACAATTTATAGGTTTGAGTTTACAGCTCACCCAATGTAAAGTTATGCTATGTAGTCAATGATGTGGCACACTTACCAAGAAGATTACTCTACTAGATACGAGATTTACTCTACTTTTGAAGAGCTTTGATACTTAATGCATTGAATATTATATAATTAAACAAAAAGTGTACAAACCTAGGGAAGAATAGCGAGCATTGCACTGATCACACCGGTGCATGACTTTGGGTGGCTTCTTCTCTCCCTGTCTTCTCCTAGTCTTCTTCTTGTCTTCTCTGCTCACCTCCTCGGGGTTGTAAGTGCTGTCCTTATCATCATCATAATCTCTGAAGGACATTTCTAACAACAAGTTGTCTACGCCATTGTTGAATGGACTCTGTGACCTGGAAATGTAGAGGTGGATATTTTATTAGGGTCATAGTGAAGAGATTAATACTGATACTGTTTGGTAATAGAAAACAAAAAACTATATTTAAAAAAATACTATGTAATAAACATAGTATTTTTTTAAATATGATTTTACTGATTTTTTTTTAAATATTTATCTTAAATTTATAATTTCAATTATTTTAGCTGTTGATTTAATACGAGTTTATTTCGTGAAATACCTAACTCCAAGCTGAACCTGGTAGATGCTGAACTGAACTTCAGAGAAACAAATGTTTTCAGAATTTGGCTATCTCATCTACTACATAGAAGAGGCAAATATTTCAAATATGAATTTCACAATAATTAATTAGATAGAACAGAACAGATAATTAGTTCATCAGTTTTATATCTGAAATAAAAATTGTATTACTTTGAGAGACTTTAAAGTTATTTTCAGCTGTATGACAATACACTCAGGTGTGTTAAAGCTTACCCAGCCTAGACCAGCAGAGAATGTTTTCATTTAAAGAATATTAAATAACCTATAGGTAACTATCACACATTGATAATCATTCTATTAACCTATGGGTATTGTAAGTACAACTGACAACTAACCTATGTGTAGTATAATTGAATTGTCAATAACTATGGATAATGAATGGAAAAGTATATGGTTACGGGCAGATATATTCATTATTACTAAATAAGTAGTGAATTAAGGAGTTGTTATTATTCTTGATAATTATTCTTTTTCAAGCTTCTCTTCTCTTTTCTCAGAAGAATAATTATCAATAAGTATTAGCTGTAGGTTAGTCAATGTTAGTTTTTTTTTCATACATGGCTGGTTAACCCCATACTGAACCATTTCTAGTTTGTGTTATGGTTGCTAGCACACCTGATATACTACATATACATACATACATATTTTATATAGATACATATTTGACACATAAACCCACAGCCAACAAATTTTCTTGCACAAAGGTGTTGGCCGTCCGGGAATCAAACTCGGAACTTTCTGATTGGCAGTCCGGCATAGTAACCATTACACCAATGATCCAATTAGTTAATTGTAGTTCATTTTTCTACTAACCCATCCTCTATCTTGACGGCAGGCACGTCAGAGTGAACAGAGAGCTTGTGTGCGGTGAACGCCAGAGCTCCCCCACTCTCCCCCTTCACCCCACACTCCTCACACTCCCAGCTGGAACTGTACACATACTAATTATTATCAATTATCATCATCATCTGCTAGCCATTTTCTCCTTCTGCTAAGAATAAGCCCTTCTTCGTTCATGCCATTCAATCTGTGTGTTTTAAATAAATATATGTGGTAGTTAACAAGTATTTTTTTTAAGTTTTTCAACAGAGTGGATCAAGATGAAAACCGTAAATACCAACTTAGACCTAAATATGCTAACAAATTAGTCATCCAGAAATCTAGACTAAATATGCAAAGTTCTGGGCCAAATGCTATGGCAATAAAAATATATAATAATCTACCGGCCACATTAAAAAACTTAAATAATCACAACACATTTGAAAATACTTCCCATAAAAGTTAATGAAATGAAAATGTTTATACCTGTTTGAATCACCAGACTTTTTCCGTTTAGCTTTGTCTGTTGAGAATTTCTTTTTCTTCTTGAGTTTAGTTGATTTACTTTTGCTCCTGGCGAGCGGCTCGTCCTCCGAGTCGCTGGCGGCGGGCGCGGGGAACTCGTGCTTGACGTCGGGCAGGGCGCCGGGCGCCGGCAGCGGGCACAGGCCTACGTCGAACAGCGGGTTCTTGCTGAGGATTGCTTCGAACGCCTCCTTCAGCTTCAAGTACTCCATCTCGGCGCGCTCCAGCACGGACACGAGCTCGAAGCAGGTGCGGCACACGGGCCGGGAGCCGGCGCCGGCCTGCGCTAGCTCGTGCGTGGAATACTTGGCCAGGAAGTGGTGCAGCGGCGCGCCCGACGGCGTGCGCTCGCTCACCATATCCACGCAGTCCCCGCTCCGCGCGCCGCACACCGCGCACTCCAGCTCCTCCGCCTTGATCTGCAGCTGTACCACCTCCTTCACATCCTCCTGTGCTGCACCCGCCTGCCTCGGAAGGTTCATTGCACTCGCCTGAGACATCGCTACTTCCAAATACACTAATACCCGAGAACACAGGGAACGGCGGAAGCCGGTGCCGTCTCATGTGATGAATAATTAATTACCGCATCGTAAGAATAAATCTAAGTAACATTCCCATTTCTAATTATAAAGAAAATCAACAAAAAATCGGAACAGAACAAGCAAAGCAAGATGCACACAAGCACAAGCTTTACTTTACTTGTGATTCTGACACTGACAATGACATTTGACAAAGAATTTCTGATTGTGACATTGATATTACTATGAATTTGATGTAGGTGTATCGGGCACAGACGGGCACAGATGATTACACAATACACATAATATTTGGCGCTAATACTATTGCGGGACTTTTGAAAAACTTTTGAATAGGTACTTTATTACACTGCGCCGCGCCGGTAAGCAAGTCCTTGTTACTTTAAATATAAGCATTTAGCATTACTGTGCCGGCAAAAAACATAAGAAATAAGTTGTTATTTGTTTGTTTGAGTAATCTTTCATTGGAGTACATTATAGTCTAAAAGTGAAATCCGTTTTTGATTTCCTAATCAAGTAGGTAGGCTGGACGAATGCCACAATAATTGGTATTGTACCTTACCCAGCCAGCCCACCGTGAATATTGTTCCGTTCTCCAGGCCGAAGCAAGCGGGTCGAGGCGCGAGGGAAGCTCGACAGTCAAGCTCCGCTGCAGTCGAGCTTGAGGCCAGATCGTGAGACGCCGCCCCGGCAGCGACGCTACCCCACATTCACGCGGGAACTCGCGCGGAACGAAACGCAATTTACGTACGATTCCTAATTCAAATTGCAATATATTATTGTCCTGCATACCCACAAACTGTAAAATAATAAATATCATTTAGTTTCATTAAATTATAGACTAAAGTTGTGGAATCATTTGGATTTGGAACATTAAACGAATTATTTTGTGTTGTGCAGTGTTCTGGAAAAGTGTAAGGAAGTTTGAAAAGTCTTGTACGAAGTGAGTAATGTTTATGTCTTCTATAATGATAATAATTATGCTTGCTTCTTTATAAAATTTTGTGTTACTTAGATTTGAATGATTTAGTCCTGGGATTAACATTTCTTAATTCGAATAAGTATGCAGTTAATTAATCTCTTTGTCCGTCGACAACAAAAAGTTTGAATAACGCACTTTGTTTTAAATCAGGATTATTGTATCAGGCAGTAACTGTGGTAGTGTGGCGACGGTGTACAACCTCTTTCATTCCCCACTTCCGCTGCACCACCCTCTTTTATTTACCACCTGTTTTTATAATACAGCTATCTGGTTAATAAAGCTGTAGCATGGGAGTATTCTAATGCAATACATTTTTATTGGGTTTATTTTAATGCATTTTGGTAGTATTACTTGTGCCATGTATTTTCGTATATTTTATATTTATTCCTGAAATTACGTACGAATATAGTACCTTAAGCATATTTAGTAACGTTTTATGTTTATGATATACATTGTACAGTGTTGATTTTTGTAATGCAGCTGTGTAATGTTTTTTGTGTATACAGGTTTAATGATAATAAAACTAACAGTTCTCCGAATAGTAGAGCTCGCAAACTTGATATCTTGCAACATATCGTTGGTACTGAAACTTTGTTACCTTAATATGTATTTCAACAATTATTTGATTAATTTTATGTAGGTAATATTCACGAAATATTTTATGGATACAGTATTAAATCAAAAAATCTTTTATAAAGACCAGTAAATAGAGTTCCCTCTTCTAAAAAATCGCCGACTACAAAATATTTTATTGTGTAGTACTTACTTAGTACCTGTACGAGAATACCAGGTTTCATCTAGTTTGATTATTAATTCAGGAATAATGTGAAATTACGGCCTCACAAGACTGTAAATAAAACATATTCCGAACCCTAATAAAACCCATTTCAAAAACGTGCGCCCCGCGGTTTTACCCGTGCTAATCCGGGATAAAAGTAGCCTTTGCGTTAATCCAGGATCTTACCTATCTTCATACCAAATTTCATCAAAATCGTTTCAGCTGTTTGAGCATGAAGAAGTAACAAACATACATACACACTTGCACACCAACTTTCGCATTTTATACTCATAACATTAGTAGGGTAATTACAATTTAATATAAGACAAGATCAGGCCGGTTCAGGTTATATTCTGCGCACCATACGTGTTATATTTTAACTGACTTCAAAAAAAGAGGAGGTTATATATTCGACTGTATTTTTTTTGTAAATTGTACCACACGTCACGGCCCAAGCAGCGTCGTAAGCGCATCGATGCGAGAACCGAAAGTATAGCTTCTTACATACACTTTGCGGTGAGGTGTCAAATTTCTCGGTTTCCATACTGACTCGTCCGTCGACTTACGAAAGTTTACTTCTACCTATATAATTGGCACTTTTCTCCAAATCGTAAAACAAATATGAATATATCGCTATTCGGTAGTAACTCTACTGGAAATGAGATGAGACCTGTAATAGTTCGGAAGCAAGCTAAAACGTAATCAGTGGAATTCAATAATTACACTGGTCTGCAGTGGTTTTATTGCCTTACATATTAAAATGATTTTGATTCTATTTATGCATACAAATAATGAATAATTTTGTATGATTTACATTTTTTTTTTTAATAATAAGTGGGAAATCACTCTTTGTTATTAAAAAGCCATAATATAATAATTGTAAAAAATATAAAATATGCAAAAATCATGCAGAGCACAGCAATATTCGCAATCTAAGTACTTCAAAACGTTAAAATTTGCGGTAACGTCCAAGACAATAAAATAGTTTTTTTGTAGAGCTGTGTTATAAGCAGCAAAGTTTTTAAAACTAGACAAAGCATTGGGATCTTAATGTTATGACGACAAAATATGCTATCTCTTATTTTAGTTATTTTCTAAACACCTAAATATAAAATTTCCATGTCACAATGTTAGTTACCGTACTCCTCCGAAACGGCTTGACCGATTTTCACCAAATTTTATATGCGTATTCAGTAGGCCTGAAAATCGGTTACTATCTATTTTCCATACCCCTGTGTGTGTGTGAAAGCGACTATTACCGTCTATTTACTTAAGTAGGTATGTCTCAATGGTTTCAAGTAAAATTGTGGGCATTTTGAGAGTTCCAATCTACATACGGCGGCAATAAAGCGTGTGGGCTGTACGGAGGCTGCGGGCCGTGACGCTGGCTACAGAGTCACCCAGTTACACACGCGCTGACATTTTTCTCTCTATTAAAGTAAATCAACCTTTTGCTACTACAGCCCTCTTAATACTAGAATTAGGGAGCCGGTCATGAAATTCACAGAATATACAATATACATACCTACGAGTACATACTTATACATGTTGTTTCTATAAAACGCCTCTGTTAAAAGATTAGCAATATTTAGTGTCAGTTTGGTTTTTTTACAGATCTCTCTAAGCCAGTCGAAGTCAGGGGGTAAATAAATGTAGTTTCTTTCAATCCTTTATAAAATGAAGAGAATAGAGAGACATTTGTCCAGCAGTGAGACGGAACCGACTAAAAATAATAATAAATTGTCATTACTATATCAAACCTTATTAGTTAGCCAAAGTGTGTAGAGTAGATAAATAATAGATATTTAAATAAACATATGTATAGCTAAACTGTACATACTTATGCTAGAACATTAATTTATTGTGAACAATTAGATATAATTATTAACAATAAATATTTAGCTTTAAGCTGAATGGCCAAGACTTTTCAAACCGCTCAAAGACGTTTGGATTGGCTTTACGATTTTAAAATTTAAAGTGGCATCGGATCCTCGGTAACACCCAGATGAATATGCTACTATTGTGCATCCCATCCAAAGACTGCCCACATCGACCGTTGCTTAACTTCGATGATCATGTCAGATCACCAAGCTAGCCGAGCTACAGGTGTTACGTACGGGATAAAAGTAGAACCTAAAGTTTGACTAACCTATTGATTGAATAAAATAAACTAAAATAAAGAAAAGAAGATCCTATCGTGGGAATGTATGTATCCTACCGTATGAATGAAAAGTCTGTTACCGAGGTAACAGACTTTTCTGAGAGGAATTATGGTGGAGGAGGAGAAGAAAAATAGACCTAATGATGAATTATCCTATTATTTCTTATTTGTAAATAGTTTATTTACTGTCAGTACCTCGTTGACCGAGCTTTGTTCGGTATTTTTTTTAATGTGACGTTTTCTAAAAAAGTTTTATAAAAATTCCTAGCTAGATCGATTTATCGCCCCCGAAACTCCTATATACTAAATTCATGAAAATCGTTGGAGCCGATTCTGAGATTCCTATTATACTTAGTCAGGTCATAAGTTCTGTCACATGTGTAATATGATATAATTTAGACATGTTTAATGTTTATGTAACCATTTATATATCAAAATGAACTTAATAAAACATAGATTCTTATGGTAATAAAGTTTATTCAAAATGACCCCCGCGATTATGAAAACAGGCCTTCAATCTGCGCGGCCAGTCATCTATTGCGGCACGAACGAGGTCCATGTCAATATCGGCGGCTGCCTTAATCAAGGATGCCTTGAGTGACTCCAAATCAGGATGAGGCTTTGAGCAGGCCTTTTTCTCCAAGTGTTGCCATATCTTGCAATCTAACGGACTCAAATCTGGACTGGAGGAGGGCCAATCTTCGTGTCAGATGACGGCGATTTCACGCACCGCCAGCCAGTCTTGTGTGCTTTTCGCTCTATGGGCTGGCGCAGAATCTTGTTGGAATACCCAGGGCCTGTTATTAAACATGGTATGAGAAACAGGTTCCACAAGGTTCTTGAGGACTGTATTTTGATACACAACTGTATTCGTTTTTACGCCTTTCTCACAAAAATGTACCTCAGTTAAGCCCCAATAAGAGACTCCCAGCCAAACCATGATCGAGAATGGAAAATTACCTCGTTGGACACGCGGAATACGGTTGCTCGCTTCTTCACTGCTGTGTGTGTACACCTTATCATTTTGTTTGTTGTAGCTTTCTTCAATGGTGAACATTTTTTCATCCGAAAAAAGAATTTCCCGACGCTTTTTTCCTGCGTACCGCTTCAACAAAGCGCGGCATCTCTTCAGTCTCAGGTCCATTAAACGAGCGTCCAAACGATGTTTTGTTTTTCTTCGATATGCCCTAAGCCCTAAGTCTTCATTTAACACCCTTTTCACCGTGGTCCTGCTTAACCCCATCTGAAGGGCCAACAGTTTCTGCTTACGTATGGGATTTCTTTGAATTCGCGCCTTCACAGCTTTTATCACTGCTGGAGTCCTAACAGAGCGAGGTCGACCACTTCCTGATCTGTCATCTACACTAGAGTCTTCATTGTATCGTTTTATGGTACGATAAATGAATCTTTTGGTTATATTCAAATTTTTCAGTAAGTCGAAAATCTGAATTGGCGCGTAACCGCAACGATGCAATGCAATAACCCCGACACGGTCTTCTTTAAGTGTCCATTTTTTATTTAAAAATGAGGAAAATTCTAAAAAGTACATATTTTTATTTTCATGAAAAATTGGGAATTCAAATTCATAATTTTTTTTTGTGGCCAGCAATGAAAATTTAAAAGTTTTTATTGTGTGACAGAACTTATGACCTGACTAAGTATAATAGGAATCTCAGAATCGGCTCTATCGGAATCGATATACAAGAATTGCTCATATAAAGATATAAGATATAGAAGCTCTGTTCTGTGAGGTAAATATGAACCCCGGCACAGAATAATAACTTGTACTTCGTACAGAAGCTTCACTTCGCAATGGTTTTCAAAGAAATATGAACTCAATCTAATAAACAATATGATTTAATTTAGCTCGCGGTCCAGTCGAGCCCGTGATGATTTCGTTGCCTACCAATTTCTTTTCAAAGGAATATGGGCCTTAACTCACAATGCTACGGTTCATAATACATTGTACATGGTTATACGTAGTACTAGTTATTATTCTGTGGTATTGAAAGAGCCACATAGATTGGCCCTTTGCGCAGTGGCCGCCGCGCGTAGGTATGTTTTTAACACCTACACGCGGAGTGACACAGGCCTGACCCCGGTGAGAGTGTAAGAGGGCGGGTAACGCGAGGTCACAGGCTGCCGGCGCCGGTGGAGCGTGACCTGCATCTGTGCAGCGCCAGCATCGCACACGTAACCGTGCCGTTCACGCGAGCAGCTCCCGCGCGCCAGACTAGTCTGCTATGACCACGTCAGTGGATAACGTAAAGATAAACCACTATGTTACAATTATGATAGCTGAAATATTATTACACAATACATACTGAACCATTTCTAATTTGTGTTATGGTAGTTAATACAACTGATACATATAAGTACATACATACAAATTTTACATAGATACAAGTTAACCCTGACCCACAGCCAACAAATTTAGTTAAGCACAATAAAGATGTTGACCGAGCCGGGAATCGAACCCGGAACCTTCTGATTGGCAGTCCGGCATGGTAACCTTTACGCTAACAAGGTCGTCTATAATATTACAATTATGATAGCTGAAATATTATTACACAATATATTCTAAAATCCCTGAAACGTCATTAATTTTTTTACTTAGTGGTAGATAAGCGTAAAAATTTTGAATGCTTTTTAGCATATTTTTTGAAATAAATCGTAAAAAATAAAAAATAGGTTAAAGACCGTCTAAAAACAAACACCCCAAGAATAATTATACTTATTTCGGTTCCGATCAAATAATTAAAAACAAATTGATTTTTTTGAACCATTTTTATTCCTAATTCATAAGTCAGATTGGTACCAAAGTACGCACAAATAACCTTAGGGTGATTCTTTTGACAGTATTTAAGCTAGTTTTTCAATATTTTTACCGTTTATGATTTCCAACAAAATAAACTGTAAGTCCAAGATTCTGCCCTTGGCCTCGCCTTAAGCCAATAATTTAGCTATCGGTAAGTTTTCCATAAAATGTTAAATAAATAAAGACACCATTTTCTACTAATATGTATACTGCTGCTACTAAGTACTCTATCGGTCTATGACGTCACTGATCAGTAGGTAATCGCATGCTTAATGTTAACATTGCTGTTTTAACTCTTCATTAAAAGTATGTCAACAAATAATTTAGAAGCAATCAAACAGATTTGGGTAATCTACTTTCAGGCATAACTAAATCTCAGTACTTGTATTTTATACGACGACCTCGTTGGCGTAAAGGTTAACCATGCCGGTCTGCTAATCAGAAGGTTCCGGGTTCGATTCCCGGCCCGGTCAACATCTTTGTGCTTAACCAAATTTGTTGGCTGTGGGTCTGGGTGTTAAATATGTATTTATATATTGTATGTATGTATATGTAGTATATCAGTTGTGTTAGCAACCATAATACGAGCTAGAAATGGTTCAGTATGGGGCTAACCAGCCGTGTGTGAATGTGAAAAAAAAAAAAAAAAAAAAAAAAAAAAACGCGAATATAAGAAATTCCAGTACAGACTCGAATTTTCTAGAAAAAATTGTGTAATTTTTCAGTGTACCACAATCGCTGCGCTACATTCACTCGGTCTCAAATTACCTACGCCGGTAACTTCCCTTCTCTGTAGCGGGGTATCGAGTAACAGTCAGTCATACGCACTCGTATCGGCATGCTAGCTCCAAACGACAGGTTCCTGGAGCCTTATGCGCAATGCCTCCTAAACGCACGTTACGAAAGTGAACGCGCGTTCGTCGCGTACTCTTGCTTTTTGGTAAAAAAAAACTCTAATCTCCAAAGCTTCTTTTTATTTTGATCGAATAGAATTATGTCGGTAATTGTTATTCTAAATATATTTTTCTTAATAAAGCATAAACATTAAGCAACCTTTTTATTAACCTACCACTTTTGGATGGAAACTTAACGTCTTTGGCAGATTCTGGTTCTGCTGGAGAATTTACTAGTAGCTGTTTTTGGATAGCAAAATCATGTACTTTAATTTCTTTTATTATTTATAGAGAACATTGAGAAACATAGTAATAAAATTTATGAAAGGTGCCAATCAAAATCACTACATGATACATTTCGAATTCTAGATTTCAATGACTGGTTCTGATACGCGCCATTTAAATACCAATATTTCGCGTTAAAAAATTTTCGGGCGACCGTGATGTGAGGGGGATAACGAATATTTGTATTTTATTTGTATTTAAATCGGAATGTTTATTGATTTTCTGTGATATATTTTTAATACATTTTAATTAACTAATAATTTAATATTGATCCTGATATAAATAAATTTGAAATTGAATACCGAAACAACGGAAAATATGAAAACGCGCGTTCAAGTGACATAGCGTATAAGAGCCCTAGTAGCCGAACCATCCGTGACGCCCTTCAATATACGAGTAGGATCGGCTTCCCCAACGCCTGACCACTCACGCGTGAGCTCCAATGTTGGGACAGGTTGCGATGCGCGTGCGCAGACCATTCATTGTCGTCACGTATGTATATTATACTAGCTCACCCGTCAGACGTTGTTGTGCCTTATCACTTAGGAGTAAGAAAAATAGGTAGTAGCCGATTCTCAGACCTACTGAATACGCATATAAAATTTGCCAAAAATCGGTCAAGCCGTTTCGGAGGAGTACGGAAACTAACATTGTGACATGGAAACTTTATACATATACTAGCTGACCTGGCAAACGTTGTTTTGCCTTAATAAAAAAATATATTCTAAATATACAGTAGCCGATTCTCAGACCTACTGAATACGCATATAAAATTTGGAAAAAATCGGTCAAGCCGTTTCGGAGGAGTACGGTAACAAACACTGTGACACCGAAATTTTATATATAAGATGTATTAGAAGATAGAAGATAGATTACGAGTACTCTAGCTAACCTCGCTAGAAGAGAGAAAAAGTCTAGGTTTGATACCGATGATGATATTCTAAATGTAAAAAAACTTATACAAAGTTTTGGAAAAGATTAAAATAAAATTTAAACGAAACTAGTTAAACCGTTCTCAAGTTATAACGTGACCAAAAGAAATAGGGTTTCGTTTGTATGTACACAGTTAGTTATTATCAAAAATATATTTTTAATTATTTTCATATTTCATTCCATTTATGCCGCATTTCATACCCATAGGCTATACCATCAGGCCCATAGATTTATGGGTCTGACTGAACCTGGTATTAGTGCTGTAAAAACCATTGCACTGAATGTTTGCAAACATCGAAATAAATCACGTTGGAGACCTATTGCCCCAGTCCGCTACAACCCCGCGTGTCGAACAATGCTCTCCCGTTCTTTTCCCACAATGGTTAATACAGAAGTGTGCAGAACAGCAACGTTATCAGATCATAAGTTTTTGTAAAGCGTGTAAAGTTATTGATGCGCTCGGTGAGTGCTGCGCTTAGTTGCTAGAATCAGACTAATGTGTTAATTAACCTCTTCTAGATTGACGTTTGAATATCTAACTAAACCGAAGTCTACAAGTTAACTACAAGTTTTTTTTACCGACTCAAAATTATTTGAAATGTATCATAGTGTACAGTATTTTGCCAACCCACACTTGGCCAGCGTGGTGGATTCTGGCCTATATCTCTCTACCTGTGAGAGAAGGCCCCGAGTCGACTTGGACCAAGTTTTGTTGTGTCCGCCATCTTGGATCAAATATCATCAAATATAGCTGAGAACACTGCTGACAAACACAACTTTTAAATAAAAACAAAAACTAAATCAAAATCTGTTCAGTCGTTCGGGAGTTACAATGCCACAGACACGTCAAAGTTATAACACCCGGCCCGTTGTTTTTCATCGGGGTTTAAGATAACCATTAACGGAACGAACGAACGCCAATTCTGTATGACGAACCCTCTAAATGAAATTAGAATTACGACATCCAAAACCAGTTTTTTCAATTAACTCTAACTGCTCGTGATTGCAATCACCAAATTTCATGGAGTCGTGTTCAGTACATCTGACGTAGTAAGTTTATAACAATAACGGTTGGGCTCAAGGCATTGCTCACATGGTATCTTCGTATATGGAAGAA
The DNA here is from genome assembly GCA_035578125.1 of Mellilla xanthometata. Classification (NCBI taxonomy): domain Eukaryota; kingdom Metazoa; phylum Arthropoda; class Insecta; order Lepidoptera; family Geometridae; genus Mellilla; species Mellilla xanthometata. The sequence continues at coordinate 323,304 of JAPUBQ010000020.1, forward strand.
AGCGAAATGAGGCAGCGATCGTTGCGGTACGATTTTGATGTTTTTTACGCTTTCTAAATACGATGAGGTGGTTGACTCCTCCACTGCCTTCACCATATTGCACAAACTAGGTGTACTGGCTAATTACCCGGCGATCTTACGTCTCAGGTTAGGAAATGTTTGCACAATATTGGATTCAGAAGCAAACAATGTTAGTAACATCAGAGCAACGCTCCGAGGTATGCAAGGCTGAGGTCGGTCTGAAAAGATGTGGGTGCGTTGTGTGAGTTGATATGAAAGAGAGAGGGGTAAATGAAGAAACAACAGCTGACTGAGTGTAATGGAAGAAGAAAGAGGAAAGACCGTAGATACGAGTACCTACTTAATTAGAATATCGCTAACGTTAAGTACCAAAACAGACTTCTAGTATCTACTTATTCTAAAAGCGGTATATAATATTTAGAAGAACCTTTACGTCAAATAAATGTATTTAATCAGACATAAGCTTCTCCAAATGCTACCTCAATGTCTACTCTTACTCAATGCGTTAGACTATAATTGTCTATGAATAAAACAGAAACGTCCATTCTTCAAGCACTGTTAAATGTCAGGTTTGTATATTTTTTCAGGTCACGTGAACTATTCGCATCTCGAGCAATCTGACAACGACAGCCATTCTCAAGCTTTGGACGCAAAATGCTGTACTCATAACACAGCACCCCAACGAATACGGTAAGAAATGTAAACAAGAATATGCATGTCACATGGAGCCCATCAGAAGCACCCAAAAACTATTTAAGACATGCGGTAGAGATAGTTATTGTGATGCTGATTGGTAATTATCTTTGTCTTAAAAGAAGAATGACAAAGAACCATGCTCGAATTTTCGTCACCAGGAGACTCAAAAACTTAGACATATTGCGTGGCTATTACCTATTAAAGAGTTTCTCTCAATTGGAGAGGTTGTCACGGGAGGCAACCATTGCGAGACCAACGACAACATTTGCATTTCTCTATTTAACAAAAAAATATAAACTTTATTCCCTCAGAATAAGTTTTAACTTCTAAGACAAGAAGCATCTTCAAATGGTTTGATCTTTGTCAGCAAAATGTTTGTCGTTTCTATCTTACGAGAGAAATCCTGTTATTAGCTCCGCAACGTTTACTGTAATTTGCCAGAGATCTCGAAACTTACTGATTTCCATCAACACAAGTATCTTGCTCACTAGGTCGCCGTCATTTATTTAATTACGTAGTTTTTATCATTATTGTTTTCTTCCCTTGGTAGTTTTTCAAATGTACTAGTACGTGTATAATGTTGAAAGGAAACGTGGATTTCAAAAAACACTCCAGAGCAATTCTAACACTCTTTGAGCTCTTGTGATTCACACTAATCACAGATCACATTCAAGGATGACCAATTTGCTGGATTATATCAATTACGTCTCAATCAGCTTCACTAAAATGCAGCTTTGTATGAGCTTCAGAGGCTTTGTTGAAAGTCCGTGTTGTAGGTACCCTAATCAAAGGTCCATAATAAGCTACTATTACGTTTCGTCAATAGTTGTACAAGTCTCTTACAGAATACCATACAGTATACCTTTTTAAAGGGAGACTTTCGTTCAGAGAACGAATTAAAAACACTGAATATAATCATCATCATTTTTGTAGACTTGGTGTTGATTGCAGGGGCGGGAGAGTGCGCGCGGCATGGTGCGGCGCGCGCGGTAGCGGCAGCATGCGCGGCGCCGCGCTCGCGCTCGCGCTTGCGCTTCTCGCGCTGCATGCGCCTGCGCACCTGCGGGCACAGGGTCAGTACTATACACATTATTATAGAAGAAGAAAGTATCCAAAAACTAGAAGTAGTGTGTCTTGCTATTAGCTTGTCTAACTAAGGTAATCTAAGGAGATCATACAATTAAGCAACGGCAACGGTCTATGCGGACACTCTTCACATGAGCGACCATACAAAAACCTGTCGTTTAGAAATTATCATCTGGGTGCTTCCCGATGACACATTCAATCTTTGATACATGCTGGTTAGTCCGAGTAGAAAAAGTTGATAAGTCATTAGACAAAGACCTTATAGTGGCTTAAAAACTGTTTACACCTGACTTTGCGTCTTTGTCTATACGAAGAAGACGATTATTCGCCTTTTTTTTTTTCTTATGACTAAAATGCCAAAGCATGTTTCTGAAGGTAACTCTAAACTATTTATTAATCACCCTAACTAAGCAGGACATTCAGCTTTCTTTTTCATATCTTCAGGGAAATTAAATCGGCTTTAAAAAAATTGTTTGGAATCCTCTCGATGATCCCATCTATCGGCAGGTCAACCACTGCCTTTCGATACCGTTTCGATTGTTTACCACTCAGTTCCGTGCTTTGACCGAATCAACCCGTTAATCGCCACTGAACCGAATTGTTCTACTCCAAGCAAAAGTGTAGCCAATCGAAAGGAATTTGGATGTTTCGAAACTGATTTTTAGAGAGGAAAGACCTTTGGAAATTGACATATCATATTTCGGTCACATATCGCGTGACAAACAACCAATTACTTTATATATATCGATAGACAACGGTGTCTTATTTCAATCTAATCGAGCAATAGTAAGTATTACCTAATCTACGGCCAGTAAAAGAGTAATTGATTGTGTTTGTAACTGTAAATGATAGCGGGCAATATTTTAATAGCGTGTACTACATATATTTATGGATCACGATAAAAACTACAAACAATTGGTCTATATATTCAGGAGATTCTCTTCCGGCGTTGTAAGTTAAAATATATTAGAGTTCTACATAACAGCTTGGCTAATTTGAAACTATTCAACTATGTGGCAACTATAAGCATTACTTACAATCATATATATTTTGCACGAACAAACGGTCACACTTATGATGTTTGTCCCCGATGATGACGCTCGTAATGCGTCGAAACCCGTTGGGCGTGTATCCAAAGTTATTAAAGTAAGTGTGACCAAAGTGAGTGTGTGATAAAATGCCATACGATGACAGTTTACGAACATATACATAACCGAGATTTTCTTCAGTTGTTTCACCGAAGAAAAGCCTCTAAAATCCGGTCCTAAATAAAAGCTTGGCAATGACTTTAAAATTCTATAATAATATGACACGTGTCAATAAATATATATTTGAGTGTTAGCTTACTTTTGCTCACACCCATTTACTTATACCAGTGACGGGGCATGAACTTAGTAAAAAACTCGAGGCACCAGTTAGTAAGAAACCTACATTTTACTTGAACCTGAATGACCTAAACTAAACAAAAATAAAGAATGACCTATTATTGCTGCGTCGAGCAAAACAGCGAAGCCTCTACAAAGCGCCGGTTAGTTTAGTTCGCATTTTCTTAGTTTTTCATAATAACTGGCCGTTATATCGCATTATTCATTAGCAGCGGTTTCCAGGTCAGCAGTAAGGAATCCGCTTAAGAAATTAGCTATTCATACGGGGTCGCTACCCTCCGCTAGATGGACTGATTGTATAATGCACAATACACGTGGTATAAGGCAAAGGAAATTCGAAAAAAGCCGTTAAAGATACTCGTAAGTCAACGGAAAACGAGAATTTCTCCCTGTCGCTGAAGTTGATGGAAAAGCGTTCAAACCTCCTTCTTAGGTTATGTCCTATAATCATGGCATAAATAAATAAATAAAATAGCCGTTTATTACCCTTATCTTAAAATATTTTCATTTTTTTATATAGTAGTTTTGTTAGGGCACCCAATATTTGAAGTAGGCCTCCTCCATGCGGCTCCAGTGCTAGTAATCATGGCATATAGATCATTATTGCTGAATAGCTTAGCAAGACGTTTTTACTTGTCATAAATTGAATTACGTATTTGATTGCAATGACAGCTCAGTCGTGTGTGCGGTCGCCTTAAGATCCGTGTGAAGGTTCAATCACCACCAATGATCTCGAGCTTTCAGTGGTGGAAAACATCTTGAGGAAGCCATATTGTGGTGATAGAGCTTTTAGTGTTTGCCTGACTAGTAACCAACCTCAAAATGAAAAACCTGTCGTACTTAATTTTGTTTTCCGGCAGCCTCTGAGAGCTAGTGATTCAAAACTGGGCATGCTTCACCTCAGGCTCAGAATACAGAGTTCTTTCTGTATTCTGAGACCTCAGGCTAGAGTGTCGCTGTCTGTCGTACTTGTTACCCTGTTAGTCAAATACACAGTTACCGCCCTAAATTCCCTTAACTTAAAAACGTGCTCATAATCGCAGGCCATTATAAATTCAACCAAAGCAGTTACGACGTCACGAAAATGTTATAGCAATGGAGCAATTAACTAATCGTGTCAGCAAATAAATCTCTGTTGAACTACTAAAGCTCCGAAACCGGCTTACACCTGTTTCAAAGTCAATATCTTACTGCAAGCTTGTAAGCTACACATTGAACTAGGATAACGAAATATATAAGGCGTTTGGAGACAGCTATAGTATAATTAGACCACAAATAACAGAATAAAAAGGATATGGAACTTCAGGAAAAACATGGTCAACGCTTTGCTTAAATGACGCAACAGAAATTCAAAACCTATAACGCTGTATTACGCCAATTTTGACTTTTATATCTCAGGAATAATGATGTCAATGCGCATTGGTTTCTCCGTCTGCGATGTCTTCTCACACGACATCTAGTTTTGAAGATCGTTCTCTCGTTCGTTAAATAATGAATGCTTCGCAAATTTCAACTTAAGCGCTTCGTAATTAAACACTTTAGAGTGCAAAACTTAGAGTTATTTTAACTTTGATGTAAGATCGGCTATCCTGTTAGAATATCATAAAAAAGGTAAGTTCTTCCAAAGAAAAAGTTTTGACTTGCAGTAAAGCAATGTAATATGTTGTTGTTTATATTTTTCGCGATTTTCTATAATTTCTACAATATATCTAGTTTTTTACCCCTTACAGGGTGCAAAACCATTCGAGTTAGCGGCACTTTGACCTAAGATGGAGCATTCCTAGTTTGAAATATCTGGCTCTCAACTTTGTTTAAATAACACTAAAGTGGTCCTTTAAAGTGTTTACAATACCGCTTTTTTAAGAATAGCCTAGTATATAAGGCAAGCGACACAGTTTAAAGCGACAAGGTAGCATAATGTAGTAGTGGTGCAGGTAAACAAGCGCGAGGGTTGTTTGCCTCGCGGAGGGTCGTTCCCCGTCCACTGCCACTACGAGGTCAAGCTTCATTTCTTCGCATTCCCACTCAGCTCTGTTACGAATTCTTTCAGTTTCCTTCGAGACCTATATTTACGTACCTAGATAATAAATATGTAAAATAGTTGCTTGCTTTGCTTTCTTCTGTGTGTATTTATGGTGGTTATTGTAGAGGCTGCCGACAATTTTTTTTATTCGTCTGTGACTTTTGGTTGGGGCGTTAGGTACTATAAAAAGGCAAAAATCTGGTCTATTTTAATTATAATTGGCAGTGATTAAATACCATTTTCGAAGATTGTGAGTATATAAAATTACTAAGACATTAAGGTCATAAAATTTAGAATTAAACGTTATTCCAAGACAAAATTGACGAGGTCGGAGAACTACAAGTAAATAGAAGTCTTGCAAATAGATTGTAGAGCCCGTATTGTAGAAGACTTTTATTGGTGATTTATACAGCCCACATAGCATACTGATATTACCGACCAATTTTCCTTAAGTTAAAGTCGCTTTTTATCAGTACGTATTATTTTAACGACCTATCTAACTAACAATCTATCTAAGGGAACGGACCAACTCCGGCTTAGCAATGCCAAGGCAGTTTATAAATTTTCGACGCCAGAACTTGATCTCTTACATCAAAAGAAGAAGATAGCTAGAGTGAACGAGTGAGACCTAAGCAAGTTAATCTGATGACATTTCGAGAAAAGATTATGTAAAGATACATACGAGTACTTATAAGAATGTAGTCATAGGTAAACGACCTGTGACAATCGCCACCTACAAGAACCCAGCCAGTGAGCCAATCAGTAGTTAATTAGTCGCAGCACGGGACCTGTGGCCAGGCCGGCACGTGCCGTGCTCAATTACCATAACGCATACTACTAGTACACACGGAATATATACGTATGTCTCTAGATTTCACTCTAGATTTCGTCTCTAGACTTCACTCGAAGAAAAAATATTAATAAAGAAATGATAATTGTTTCCTTCATTGTCAACATTCATCGTATAGTTTGGCAAGTTGGCTTCTGAAAATGAAAAGCTGCCAGTTTTTTCGTTCTACGCCATACCAAAAGATCCTATTTTATATATTTACACCAACGGTTTTGCTACCAGATGCACTTCATGTTTTGGAAAACATATTGGTCAACACCCTACTCTATCAAGATGAGGGGGTGAATTCGAAATCGTGCGATGTCATGGCTTCATTCATAAGTAATGAAATAATATGCCTTTCATTTGCGTGATCACTCACACTAGAGTGTGGTGCTTTGGTTCATCAGTCTGCAGCGTATACACGAGCAAGTACATCCTGCTTGATTTATTGCAAGCCTTAAAAAAGATTGCCAAATAGTAACGAGGTGCAAAAACGCAGTTCCAACAAAGTGATAAAAAATACTGCTCTATTATATACATCCACTAAAAACAGGTTCCTGTATTTAACAAAATAAGCATACAAGACATTTGAAGAAACGAATCTATATAATTATTTGTATTTCCAACCGATAATGGCCGGTTCCCGATGTGCAATACCGGAAAATATAGACTGCCGTTATTTGTATCGGTACTACAATATGCGGACGATATTGTTCTTTATTTCCAAACAATAAAGTATGAGAATAACGACGCTATAAAACAAACGATAGAATAGAGATGCTATTGCATCGGTATTCATAATTATATGAATTTTTATGCTTCTAACGTTGACGTAACAAGATCGTCATCTAGTTCTCCATTGATAACCGGGGCAGTAAATCACAATATAGATTACGCAATAATGTATTAAGGCTAGTATTGCAGTTTTGTAAGTTGTTATAGGGTCTCCATTGTTAGTCAGCCGGCAACGCAGCGGGGTCACTATTTCCTTCCATTTAGACAACTTTATATTGTACGCGACAATGGCAGTAAACAAAGACTTTGTTTCTAATAGGTTTAAATTGGTTTTAATTTCAGTACACCTAAACACCCAAACATTTCAAGGCAAACTCCTATTACTAGTATGTTATCTTAATTGCTTATTGGAAACCTTCATCTTCAACATTCTAATATAACGATATTTTCTTTTGCTAAAAACTTCAAACATCAAGCTCTAGGAACGTAAATGAAAGGAACAAAACAGGAATACAAAGTTATAATTTTAAACCTTACCGTTCTTGTAAGCCATCTTTATATTATTATTATCACGAAACATCTTATCGAGTTTTGACGCTTTAGAAGCAACTTCTAGAGAAAATTTAGTGGTAACTTATTATTTAATTTTAATATTTATATTACCTCAGCTATGTTTGGTCCTAGAAGTTGGTAGACATTATGTAATTTTAACCAATGTCATCAACACGTCGGATATTCATTGCTCTCTCTAAAGTTGTTATTAATTTGAAGCACAACAGCTTCCTCACAATTTACACTAACAAATTGTCAATTTCGTTTCCTAAATATTGTTGCACAATAGACTCTTTGTGTTTTGTTTTGGTGTTGTATACTCCCTATACATTATGTGTGTACAATTCAGAACATACGTACTTATATACGTTTCTACTACGGTTAAGCTTCTAGAAGTTCTTGTGAGAAGTAATACTGAAGCTTGCTCAATGATAAAGTTTTCAACCTAGATTTAACAACAATACGAACCTACTTGGTCGTAAATGGGAAACCCCTGTGTGTGACTCATAACTGCCTAACGTCATATTTGTAATTCGTGAATTGGTTCAAAGTGAATTAATATAGCATCAACCATATTATTTTAAAACACAAACATGGTTACTGCTGGGTATATTTTACAGTATTTTTAACGCTATATCCGAAATCCAAGATATCGATGTCTTCTGTAGTGTCATCATTAACATTGTAACTGTTTTAGTTTTAATATCTTAAATAGCAATTTTATTGAATAAATTAATTATGGTTTAGATTACATGTCATAAACATAAATATTTACATTTCCCATACCTACCACGTAAACTCAAACCATGGCCAAAGAATTTACAAGAGCTACATTTGAAACAAATTAGCAACAACATAACTCAATAAATGTTACCGTTACATCATTTACACTACAAATGACTAAAGCGTATCAAATAATTTGGACCAATTGAAATTTTTATCGGAATTTTGGTCACACTCTCTCCTGCAACTGCCTCTAGACGTTCGATCGATATTTGATTGCTTTGGAATTAAACTGTTGCTAAACACGTTATGATGAAGTCTATCTAATCTCACGGTCTGCGGAGTGTCTAATGAATTCTGCTCGTTTTATGGGATCTCTGACCGAGGATTATATCCATTCTCGAACCACAAATTGAAGAGCTTTTTCATGTTATAAATTGCCACGACTTGTATTTTGAACTAAATAATATAATTATAGGTATTTTGTATTGTTACTCAAATCAATAATAATATTTGTTTCGATAGTTCATCTATGCTCATATAATATCGTAAAGATCATGATTTAAGTGCCAGCAGAAACGCTAACCACATTGTTTTCTCCAAACTTTATGACTAGACTCCACAATATTATACAGGCATACAATTCGGTGTTTTTGCTACATTGTATTCAAAGCTCATTCATTACATTTAAGAAAGATATTGTATCCAACACCACTGCAGCTAGTATTCTATTAACGCTTGATGCTAACTACATCGCGAGTTTTCACTAATTGCATCTGTCACCATCGGTGGCATTGGTAGATAAAACAATTACTCATAGGATATTCCATGAACATAGTAACTGCTAGTTATTCTGGCCTACGTCCATTTGGCCTGCTGCGGCGCCGGCGCAGGAATCACGCATGGAGGCGCGCGCGACCCCTCCGCACTTGCCTTATGCCTTGTTGACTTACAATGGGTAGGTATCAACGTATTCTTACCAAGCGTACGTTACAATCACTAGAACTAAAGATGCTTATACAATTATAACTCTTATGCCTTATGCTACAAGTACCTGGTACTAGACATAGTCCGTCTTAGGCCAGGGAGTCGCTAACTCAACGCAACATTTGTTTGCATAACCACACAAACAACCTCACAACTCATACACCGTTCGCTTCCGTTGCGGGTAATAAATACGTTCAAGCTGTCCAATATATTGATTTTAACAATTCATCTGTTTGGCTTTGACCACAGCGTGCCTGGTGTAAAGCTATACTATGGTCTACGATGTCACACAGCTGCCGAGAAAATACCTATTGAATCTAGATGATAAAGATGATGTTACTTCTCAGGAAACAAATACTCAGGAAGAGAATCCTAAAGTTATTCACTCCTCACAATAAAGGGCGAAGCGAATTGGTTTTCGCGTTGCTTTGGGATTTTGACTATATACAAATATCTAATGTCTTTTAGCTGAGTTTCTGAAATTAACTCGTTCTGTAATTGATCTGTAACTTCAACAAATAGACAATTTAACAAAGCACCTGTAGCTGCATCTGGCTGTAAAGATTTTCAACTATATTTATAAGTAGTTGTGATAAATCTAAATTGATATAATTGCTGCAATATTGATAAGTAACCGGAAATCTAGAATGAAAAGGAAGGAACAGTTTAAGTATAACATGTCGAATGATGATTACTCACGAACTTATAAATTATGTTCGATTTCTAATGAAAGGGAAACTGCTATTTAACCTGTCCATCAAGTAGGGGCATAGTTCTCACAGGAACGAGTTTTTCTAACTTGAATATACATACATTACTATACTATGAATATTAATATTGATGAAACCTCGTAAGTTAACTCAGTTGACTGAACTGACTTAACTAGTGATATTTTCGAAAAGTAGCATCACAATTAACCTCACGAACATAATATCTGTCACTTCATATCTTCTAAGCTTAATTACGTCTAAACAATTACTTGACAAATTTTATTTATATTTAGAAACTAACCTAATGTGATATTTAATGGCTACGAACTATAATTGAAGTAGACTAGTAAATAAAGTTGTAGAAAATCACTTCCGTTTTGTGGGAACCATACTCCATCCTAAAACAACCGACGTGTAACAACATCTTTTGAGTAGACGTACCTATGTAGTTTCATCTAGATTGGTCAAAAGTACGGCAGCTACAGGAGAAACAAAACACATAAAAACATACAGACAAGAGAAAATTGGCCAGTTAATGCAAAGACTTCGCTCGGTTGGTCAACTACGGAGAATAATTGTGATAATAGGTATCTAGTTAATTATGCTTGTCTCAGTCAAGTTAATGAGTTCTGTGGTACCTATGTAAATCCATAGATATTATATTTACTTTAACTTTATTACTTCTTCTTACTGTCATATCGATATCGGTGGTTAAGCGAAAGTTGAATTGAATGTTCATCATGTTGTGATGCCTATATTCAGTCAGTAATACAATAATGAGTATAATGGTCTCGTGAGGAACCAGGGCGGAAACCATCGCATCCAACTTGATGGGTTAAATCAATCATCTCCGGTCATCCGAGATACTGATGCATCCGCCTTTCTAGCACTTAAGTGTAACTTGATTTAGTTTTGCTATACCTACTATCTAATGCATACAAATTAAGAAAAGAAGTGCCCAATCTATCTGCACATATACTCGTATATTAGAATCACAACTAACATAACAAAATTACAAGTTACAAAATTCTATGAAAGGCAAGTAATGTATGTTCGTTTACCATATGAGCGAGTGCAAATTTTACAATTAAATAAGTCATTGGTGTAGGCCTGGATCAAATTCGGGACATCAAGGACTGTAGCCAAACATTCTCCCAACGAGATTCACTCGCAAAACTACAGCCACTGAAAAGTATTGAAAACGTTGATAAATAAATTAGCAAATTCTATTTAAATGATAACGGGATTTCAACAGTTACGCACTTAAAGGCTTTGCAATGACGAATCGCAATTTTTTATTGCGTGATTTGCGTGTCGAATCCTGGACATCCGTGGAGTAGTCTACAGAGCAGTGTCGCCTCGCTCTGCTTCAGGAGTCCGTTGTCTGTGTGATAAGTTTGCTGAATGAATAAGAAGATACGGTTTTTGAATATATTTTTTTTTCACAATTAATGGACTTGCGTTTGATCACAATTCACTTGATGTTAAGCGATCTAAGGTGTAGCGCGCTTACCCAGGAAAAACCGGTTCACTCTTGCTTTGAAATCCGCCAGATTGTAGTTTTCGGGGAACAGGGAGCATCATGTCTATTCACATTAGCTTATTAGCTTCTAAAAGTCAGAGCAACTCGGAATAATTGCAAAAAAATATTATTTTTCAGTCGTATTTACGACTTTCCTTGGCTAGAAGTATTTATGCAAGAAGAGGTAAAATTTCAAATGACAGAATGATGACAAACTATTTAACGTACGTTCAACATCGTGTACCTAAGTATACGAGTATCAAAACTGTCAACACTGATATAATAACATTTTATATTTTATCACATAACGGCACGTATACATTAAAAAAAGCAAATACAAAAAGAAGAACGACACGGATAACACTTTTACACTAGTCTGCTGCATACCTATTGAAGATTGGCCTTTCATTAATTATCGATGAAAATAGTTGTTTATTCTAGCATCCTAGCAGCAGAGTACTCAGGGTGTGTTAGCGGCGCGCTCCCCGGTCGCCCGTTCGCCGGAAACAGGCTGGTTGCGAGAGCCTTCCTGCCGCCCACTTGTCTCTGCCCGCCTGCCGTGACCGCGCTTCATTACTCCAGCGGTGACATACTTAGCTCACCTCAATCACTGCTATTAACACGACCATTTACATATATTTCTAGAAACTTAAAAAAACGCGAACATTTCTCACGTCAACCAAATGATTCGGGCGCTACTTTGCGCGGAAATCTATTCTTAATTACTCTAATTAAAGATGTTTTCTTAGGCATATACATAGTGGTGGGCATTTAGCTCCTTCCACGGGAGACTCATGCTCTCAGATTTTGCGGTCCTCAAACTATGCATTTCGGTCTCAAATCCAAAATAGATGAAATAATACGCGACCTGAAACCTAAATTCGAATTAGACGATGTATTTATAATGCCTCCATCCCTCTTACCTCTTCATATAGTCGGGTTGTCTGATTTTACAACTTAGAAACATTACACTTCGTAGACTTAAATTCCTAGGTTGCAAAAGATAGCCATTTCCAAATACTCTTACTAGACCTAAGAAACCTACTGGATACTTGTAAGACGATAATGTTGTTATGGTGGTCAGTAGACGAGCCATGGCGCGAACAGGCGAGCTCTGCACCCAGCCCGCCGCCCACCGTGGCCGCTATAGCCCTCTCCATCAGGTCGCGAGGTCAGTGCGCACTACACCATGCTCATCCCATGGAATACCATGAAACAATGTAGCAATAGATTCACAAATTATTTTGTTAGTTCCAGTGCGCACATCAATATTATATTAAACCATACCTCACATAGATGGCACAGCTAAATCACATTTTTAAGTTTAATTTATTCTTTAAAAGTAACCTAAATTAATTATTAGTAATAGTGATTAGTTTGGTAGAAATCGTTATTTTCTTATCATTTTATCGCGTCTTCTAGAAAACTCTTCCAGTGTGTAAGCGAGTAAACTGTACCTATTCGATATTGATCAAAGTCGTGGTCTTAATCGCAACTTATAAAGAAGCTTTGGAAGAAACCTATATTTCTAACAAAACTGCTGATACGAAAAATATATTTCTAACAAAACTGCTTCAGCAGTTTCTAAGTGAAGTGACCCAGGTCACTTATGTGTTTGTATTGCTTTTGAAGTACCTACACTTAAAACACTTGTGGCTCGTAGTATCGATTGGCAAATAGTTCGCAAACTCTTTCGCAATCAAAGCGTAACCTACCTCTAGGTACACTCAGGAGTAACGACCTGCATCTAGGCCTTACGAGTATAACACTATACGCTGACCTCTACTGACACCGATATCATCCCCATTCTTCAGGAAATTAAGAATCGATCAGGCGATGTCTCAATTAGGTTAAAACTTTTGTAAACTATTGCAGAATACTAAAAAAATATAATGCAACTGTAATGGTTTCTACTCACGTTACAAAAAAAAACGTTACGATTGGATGGCACAGTTTTCGTAGTGTTCACACACACTGACAGATTGTAAAATTTTCTAAAACACGCATGTCAATTTATTGACGCAGTTTAAAATGTGTCGCTTAGTTGTACGATATATCGTAACGTGCGTAACGGTCATAAGTAGATTCATAGTGTAAGTTACATTTTCGTCCATATATCCTCCTTATTCTTAGTTGTATTCCTCATTACTAAGCGCTGTGACTTCTCCGTAAATTTATTCATTGAGGGAGTTCTCTAGGGTAAATACATTGTGCCCATTGTGCCCAGCTCTTTCCACAGCAGACACTATTCCTCAGATTTGGTGATACTCAAACATATCGATTTCATCACGATGTTTACTTATACCATCAACATATAAAGTGTACATAAAAAAAAATAACGCGTCACAATAATGTTCTACCTCATTAAAGTTCATAATTAAATTGCAGTTAAAATTCTACTTAAATGGACACATTTACGCAGAAATGTAATGTCAATGATGTAACCGGGTGACCCACTCCCGGGTCAATGAATGCCGGTGTATTGTCACACCATCTATTTGGAGTAAGCACTATCAGCATCCGTGAGCACCACTGCACTCATTATCCGCCCAGCTGGTCAGCGTATTGTAGTTTGAACAACCATCTGATTACACTAATTTGATTTAATTTCACTCTACACTTGTTCAGTGTTAATGGTAATACAACTATATACTGCTTTAAGGTCTGATCTGTCGGCCGCAGCCGAAGACCAGCGCTGATTGCTTGCAATCAGCACATGCTGATCTGAAGCCGGTTTTGTGCCACGAAAATAATGTAATTTTTAACTTTATGTGTTTTTTATGTTATTTGTGTTACAAAATAAATGATTCTTTCTTTCTTGTCATTATCAAAACAGTGTGATTTGGAAAGTTTGAAATTAAAGTCAATTTCAGCTAAAAGTTTCAAGTACTTCGGTTGCTTACGCCTTAACTTAATTTGCTGTTTGGAGTAAAAGTGCTAATTCCATTACGTTTAAAATAATATTTGTATCATTTTTATTTAACACAAACCATGTTATGGTTGCGAGTCACGTTGCATTTAGTTTTGCTTTCCGTTCGTCACTTTCACTGGAATTAGAGAATTCTTTTTGAATAATTCACTGTTATTATTTTAATTTGCTTACGAGGCATGCGTGTGATATATTATGTTTATTTAGAGGAAAAAGGTGAGATTGGTCAATTCGTGAGAGATCTTAGACAAGATTAGTGTATTTCGTGATATGGTACTAATGATAGTTTTGGAGCGGAAACACGAAAGCCGAAGGTGAAAGATCATCACCTCGGTGATCATTTATTTGAGCAAAGAAATGAATGTATTTATGTAACTTTTTTACCATTAGTTATCTTCCTAGATGATATAAAATGTGCCCACGTACATAGGATGTGGTGTAACCAGTTGAAATCAATTGATTGAGAAGTTCGTATTCCGTAAGGCATACAAATTCGAACACCATTTTTGTTTTCAGAGGTTACGACGCGGCTTTTTTCCTTTTTTCCATTTTTTTTAATTCAGTGCTATTTAAGAAATGTTTATATGTTATTCAGCAGAAACTAAAAGATATATTTTTTTCAGTACAAAGAATAATGCTGAAATAAGAAACAAATAACACGTCGATTCATCTATATTTAGTTATAACGATACATACAAAGCAAAACATTAACAAAATAATTGCAGAGATACATAAAAAAAATCCTTAAATTGAATGCGTATTTCCGGCTATTAGCTTCCGGCGAAACCTAGCTAACTAGAATAAATCACATTCTTCCTGACCGGCCCCGCCAATTCCACAAAAAATTACTAAGTAAAACTAAGTTATTCGTAATACAAAAAGTAATCAGTAAAGTAGTAAGATGTACCGAGTGCGGTAAACGTCCCATTTCCCCTGGTCGATGGTCGGAAATGACCACCCTCGCCCTCCCGCGACCTGGATAGATATATCTTTTTAGGGCTGCCAAGGATATTAACAATAGGGGTTGAAACTTGGATGCTACCACAATTATAATATGACAATACAATATTATAGATTTCAGAAGGTTTGGAAAGATTTAACATTTTCAACATTAGACTTTGCAGATGCTAAAGTGTCTCAAAGCACTCTTCGCTTTTTGTTATACAACCAGCTGATTCTGAAATATTTCTTTAGAAGTAAACATTAATGCTCTATTACCTCATCGTATAAATCGCACAATGTTTCTTTGGTTTTGATTCCACCAATCACATCGAGTATGGCTTCTACACAATCATCTGCATTAGATATAGATTGTTCTACATTATCTGACTGTTTGATGGTACTTAAACTACATTAGTTTTAGTTTACCATATATTATGTTTATCGGTACAGTTACCAGTACATTGTAAGTAGACACTATTTAAGTGTAAATATTCATTTGTTGGTTTATCTTGTATGAAAAATGTGCTTCAATTTCATGCAGCTCATCTAGACGTGAATGTGCAAAGAGGCAGGTATTTGTATTATTGTAATGTAACACAGTATGTTAAACCAGCACGTATCATTTTATAGCCGTAGCATATATCCTTATAGCGTACTCCACAATTTTACGAGTATCAAGAGTATAAAAGCTCCATAATTTTTTTTGCTTATCTCCCTGTCGTTCATTTAGTTTGTCTTTACTACGTAGCAGTATACAAAAATGACAATATTTGGAGATATAAATATAACACCAGTAAAAGAAAGAGAAGTAAAGATTTTATATATATACCTACATATAAGTATTGATATGACATCTACAGGTATAGCAATTCTGTGTACTTCTAGTATTAGGTTTACGTGAGGACGCATCAAATGTTTGGTCTAAATCATAAAGCGACTGTAGCTGAAATCGGCATAAAAAATATAGTAATAAACAGTATAAGATTGTGTTATACAATGTTGCAGCTATCCAGGATAGCCGCTGCTACCTGATGAACGGCGGCGCCGTCGAGAGCTTCTTCGTCAGCGAGGACTCACCCGTCGGCAGCGTCATTGGTAACTTACACTATACCTTCCTCACATGGTTCACTTTTATTAGCATCCCTTGTATCATCTTGATTAAAAAGAACTTATTTTCTTTTTTTGTTTAAAAGAAAATCGTATCAAAATCAGATTGACATAAACCATTATTTCTCATAGTATGAATAGTAGGTATTTTTTGAGAGCCGTCGGAGACGCAGTCTGTCACCAAAATAACTAATAGGTACACTACAGCACCTGGCCCCTTAGCTCTTACAAAGAATAGGACGTGGTGGCAAAAAAATATCTTTGATTCCTCAAATGAGGTCTCTAAAACATCCGTGTGGAAGTCGAACGTGGAAGTACGCCTAGAAATTGTTAAACCGTTATCGTCTCGAATGAAGCTAGAGCATAATAGCTCGTTATATGCTTCTTTATGTATATTGTAGGTACGCTGAGTGTGAACGGGGATCCGGACGAGGAGCGCGGGGACATCAGTCTCCGCGTGCAGGAGAAGGGCGCGGCGCTGGCCATCCAGCCCGGCACCAAGAACCTCACGCTGCTGCGGCCGCTGGACCGCGAGGAACGCCGCGGGCCCTCCAACGTCTACGTCAACGTGCGCTGCGACAGGAGGCACACCACTGACCCGGTTACTACCACCATACACTAATCAATACGAGTATGATAGACACTCAACCTCTTGTTGAAAACCGTAATATGTGTATCATTCGATACATGACAGAAATATAAATTAATTGTAAATTGACTTGCCAAGTACGTCGTGATGCCGTAAGGCCAATAAATAATATGATTTAGATTTTTGATTTTACCGTTGTATCACAATGCGAAAGCAGCGCGTTACGGAATTTGTCGGCAGCTAGGCTGCTAGCGCGATAGGCAGCGCCATCTAGGTTTCATCGGTAATTATATTAGGTCTACATCTTTGCTCCCGCCGTTTTCCAAAAGATGGCGTTAGTAGCCAGTAATAGTTCAAATAAATAAATCACATTGTTTTCCATTTTCCATCAGTTTTGACATCTATAAATATAACCTAACATCGATATTAGTTAATTTTTGTTGCGTCATAAAGTTTAATTAAATATGCCAACTTATAAAGTAAACCGAATTCACGTCATTTGCGGGAGATTTTACTTTTTCATTTCAACATGAAAAAATCGGCGCCTGAGGCACATCGGGTTATTTCAAGTAAGTACTTATGGTGATGATAATGATACTATTAGTGAAAAAATCAAAAAACGTGTCGCGAGTGGTTCCAGCGCTTTAAAAGCGGTGATTTTGTTGGGGATTGCCCGGTCACACTCCTACGGCGACACCTCGACAGAATATTCACGGATCCATGGTCATGTTGTGTATTTGGTGGGTCAACTCGGCGTAATTTATTATGAGCTGCTAAAACCTTCTGAAAAAATTACTGGTGCACTTTATCTAGCGCAATTAATGCGTTTGAGTCGGGCATAAGAAGCAAAACGGCTGCAATACGCTGATAGACATGAAAAAGTAATTTTGCAACACGACAATGCTCGACCTCACGTGGCGAAAGTAGTCAAGACGTCGAAACACTGAAATGGGAAATTCTACTTCACCCGCCGTACTCTCCAGATGTTGCTCCACCAGTTAATTAGGTCGATGGCATCGGGCCTGGCGGGCCAGTGCTTCGATTCTTTTGAAAAAGTTAAAGAATGGATCGATTCTTGGATCTTATCAAAGGATGAAGAATTTTTCCGACGCGGGATTCGTTTGTTGCCTGAAAGATGGGCCAAAGGCCAAAGTAGTGGAAAGTGACGGACAATACTTTGAAACATAAATAAGCTTTATTTATTTATTTTTTTTTGATTTATAGGCGAGCAGCAATATGCTGATATGCCTATATCACACTGTGTTGAAATTAAATTTTTAACAGTTCATAAAATGTCCATTTAAGTATCAATGTCAATGTTTAAAGTTCACTGGTGCACTGATCACAGGTTAGCAAGAGATTTTTTGTTTTCTGCAGCCAGCTATTGAGCCGGTTCTTAAAGCTGTTCACTGACATAGCACTGACTACTTCCTCGGGCAACTTGTTACAATTGTGAACCACTCTGTTGCTGAGTATATGATGTCCTGTATTAGTGTTGGCAAGATACCATATTTTTTTTATATAATTTTTTAAATTAAAAAAAAAAGCCGGCAGCAAAGTTGTAGACCTAATAGCAAACTTTCACACCACACTTTATTTTATGGGAATCAGCACTCTTCTCTAGTATTCTGATTCCTGCTGCTACATAATACTGGCATCATGCATGCATTCATGATAGTAGAGCATTGCACTGCACAGCATGCTCGCGTACCACCCTCAACTTCAAATTTTCACTAAAATTGTCACCTAGCATCTAACTATGGTCATACAAGTTATTATTCTGTGCTATGGTGGCAGCCTGCTTAAGAGCCAGCAATACCACCTAAAGTAAGAGACCAAAGTCTACAGTCTCTGACTAGTGTAGTTTTGTGCCGTGCTGGTCATTTTCTGGATTATTGCACAGTGAAGAGATAGTACCTGTTGCCTGCAATACGGATTTTGGGCTATCCATAAGATATAGATTGAAACATTAGTTGTCAAAGAGTCTGCTTAACATTTAAACGTGTATATTGCAGAGCTTCATAATCCCGGTGTCGGTCCGCGTGTGGGATGTGAACGACAACGCGCCGATGTGGGCGGGCGCGCCGTACCGCGTGCGCCTGTCCGAGCTGACGGCGGTGGGGTCCCGCGTGCTGCAGACGGCGCGCGCCACCGACGCCGACCAGCCCGGCCCGCACGCCACCATACGCTACTCCGTGCTGCCCGGACCGCACAGCGTGAGTACCTGCCTCAAACCAGCTCAATAAGTATGTGTGAGGGACCACGGTCTACCTCTATTTAGGAATTGCCTCTAAAAGCTCTTGAAACTGTGTAAATCTTTGCCGTAATGTATTTCTAAAGTTATTTGCTGGAAGGATTTTATTTATTTATTCATATATTTAACTATAATTCCAGCCAAACCGTCTTGTTTATTATATTATTAACTTAAAAACTAGTACATGCACTTATTACAACATAACAGTAAAAAAAAATATTAAACAAAAACAAGACAGTAATAAAAATATAATATAAATCCCATTCATCCCTCTTTCACTCATTCATCATCTTTCACTTACAGTCTGTTATTTTTTCTGAATACTTTAGGGTAATTTTTTCTATCTTCTTCCACTCATCAGCAAAGAGGTCTATTTCACGATATTGGACGGACAGGTTATTAAGATGTGAAGTCTATTCTCAAAACTCTTAAAACTTTGTGACAACACTGCTACTAATATTAGTAGCAGTATATGACTTAAAAAAAAATATTAAGTCCAGTCTAAGATACCCCTAGCTGGTTATCCCCGAACACTACATCTGTCTGGAGGGGATTTTGCTAAGACATCTTCGCTCCATAACTTCTTCAAAACAGTAACTTCTGTACCCAGTGTCTCAATATTCTCATCCCATTCCAGGAATATTTCGCGTTCGCCAACGAGCTGGACAGCGTGCTGATAGTAAAGAAGCCTTTGGACTACGAGACCCTCCACAACTTCACCCTGACCCTGCGCGCGGAGGACCAGGGTTCTCCTCCCCTGCACAACGACACCCAGCTCTTCGTGGAGGTGCTGGATGCTGATGATCAGAACCCGAGGTTCACGTACGAGCATTACACGGCGCAGCTGCCTGAAAGCCCTGAAAAGGTTGGTTCCATAGATAAGGGAAAATTATTTTTCTAAGGTCAGTTTGATGTCATGAAAAGATTGGAAATAATATGACGGTTACATTATGTAGAAGTTATCCTTGCTATCTACTCATAGAAAGTGCTTTTAGCGAATCTTCAGATTTTAAGACTATTTTAAAACTAAACCATCTGATAGCATCCAAAAAAATTTTTTACTCCCAAGATAATTTACCTATTCCGGTCCACGTTGCTACCCGTATTAGTTCCTGAATGAAAATTTGATTATCTATCCAGAGTTTATATGTTATATTTCAGCTTTCAGTGAAGAAGTAACACACATAAACAACTTTCGCTTTTGTAATATTAGTTGGGTTTACATTGTTCATTAAAACTTGTAGGGTCTGACCCTGGCGGTGTCCCCGGGCCCCATATCGGCGTCAGACCAGGATGTGGGCATCAACGCGCCGCTCCACTACTCGGCGACGGGCGACAACAAACACCTGGTGGTGATCGAGCGCGACACCGGCCGGGTGACCGCCGGGGAGCGCATGCTGGGGATCACGCAGCCCGTTACTGTTGTTATAAAGGTAGCCTTGATGAATATCATCTCTTTTCTCCATCTATTCTAGTGGTTTGACCGTTATAAAAAGATATGTTCTAGAATTTATTTGTATACCTCTGTGAGATTTTCGGCATGTAGCCCTCCTACTGCTCTCGCATCGGCTTATTCACCCACGAGCGGAGATGCATTAACCATCCGGACGCTACATGAAATCATCTTTCGTAGATGAAAAGGGGTAATGATGATGATGAGCCCTCCTACTTAACTTTTCCCTGGATATTGTGTTCCTTAAACATAACTCTTACTCATAACCTTCTTCACTTCCAGGCCGTCCAAGTGGACAACCCAGACCGCTACGCGCTGGCCACCCTCACCGTGTCTCCCCCCGGGGGAGCACTCAATGCCGCTGGGGATGCGGGGGTGCAGTTCACTCGGAAAGAATACTCAGCCACCGTGAGCGAAGGGGCGCCTGTGGGCACCGTGCTGCTCACTCTGCATACTACACCCAGGAGGGATAGGGTATGTTTTAATCCAACCTCATTAGATTTAGTAGGCCCACTCCTAGCATTTTCTTCTTCGTCAAATGAGATGAGGTCTCTGACTTGGAATGTCTGCTAGTACTACTTCCTTTCATTTTACCCTATTTATAGGCACTATGGTATTAGATTTTTAGTCTTCTAATCCTATTAACTCTATTAATTTCAGAAGTCTGAATATCTACTAGTTTCTTATTATCATTTCAAACAACAAGCCATTACAGGGAAATGTATTAGCAGTTAAGTTTGAAGGATCTTTTTTCGACATAACTTCTCAACGAACATGAAAAAATGAATAACTAATAAATTCACTTATGTATTTTTCTTCCCTACCTAACCCCACAAGCTGAGGTCGGCACAGTATTTTTATTTTACTCCTTACTATCCTATTATCTCTACACTCACTTCTTTGTTGCCTGAAAGATATCGTTTTTAGTGATGAGGACGCCATTTGTAGTGGTTATAAAGTATTTAGTTTTTCCTGTTATTGTACTGTTCTTTATCTGTGTTGCAATAAGGAGTTAATCTATCTATTCTTTTTCTTTCATGTCATTACTCATCCACGCCTTTCACATCTTCTTCGGTCAGCCTCTTCTCCCTCTACTGCCATTTCTAAATATCCTATCAAGTCACTAAAACAAATAAAAAATCCTCAAATATGAATCTTTGTAATGTGACTGTTGCAGACTCCCCTGCAGTTCTTCGTGTCGGAGCGCAGTTTCCTGGAGAAGTTCGCGATCAACAGCGCGGGCGAGGTGGTGGTGCGGCGCGCGCTCGACTACGAGGAGCGCGACCACTACCACTACCAGGTCATGGTCACCGACGGGACGGCGGTGAGTACCTCGCACCTTACTTCCATTGTTATGAAGAACAGCTAAAGATAATAGCTTCTTCATCGAATCCTTTTTTGTACTTAAAAACCTATAGAGAGACTACGGTCTTCATCCATTGTAGCAAAGGGACAGAAGTGTCCAGAGATGGCCCTCCTATGGTCATGCATTGTAAAAAGTACAAAAATTTTGCAAGATATATCTATACCTATTATACAAACTTTTATTAATTTCCAGCGGTAAAATCTTTTTTATATTTGTGTTCCAGAACGACACCGCATCAATAAACATCACCGTGGTGAACGTGAACGAGTGGGAGCCCAGGTTCCGGTACCCGCAGTACGAGTTCCGGGTGGAGGGGCAGGCGGGGGCCGGGGGGGCGGGCCCGGTGGACACCGGCCTGCTGCCCGTGGGGAAACTGGACGTGTTCGACGGAGACAAGTCCGATACAGTCACCCTCACGCTCCGGGGAGCTGATGCCAAGTTAGTCCGCTCAATATATTGGGTTAATTTATCATACTAACAGCTGACACGTTAGATACACAGCTGAAATCCCAAAATTTCGTACTTATTTCGATCTTGTCAGGATTGTACATTTTAGGAGCTCTCTCTGTCTCTTTGTTTCTTAAGACGTACCATCTGGAGGTCTTCAAATCTAAAGTGCATAAGTATTTTTGAGTTAGCGTTAAAACGCGTTAAACTTAAATTACTTGCTTAAATAATATAAAATACTAATGTTTATAAAAAATATAAAATACTATAATATTAAGTACAAGCATAAGTATTTATCTTGTGGCCTATGGTTACATAGGTCACTGTTTTTGAGTGTAATACTATGGTGTCAGAAAAATAAACATACATGGGATTAGAACGCTTATCTTTATATAGTACTAGCTGCCCGGCAAACGTTGTTTTGCCTTAAAAATATATAGTAGAAGATTCTCAGACCTACTGAATACGCATATGAAATTTGGTAAAAATCGGTCAAGCCGTTTCGTAGGAGTACGGTAACTAACATTGTGTCATGGAAATTTTATAATTCTTTATTGGACACATAAATAAAAAAGGCACAGTAAATGACAATTCACTTAAAATTAGTGTACCACAATTGGCGGCCTTATCGCTTAAAGCAATCTCTTCCAGGCAACCTTTGGATGGAAAGGAATTTATAAACGACTAAAGAAGGATGTAGTGTACAATAAAGAATAATAAAAAACATACATACGAGGGTGAATCAAAAAATTCTTGGAATCAATATTAAAAAATGCAAAGATTTAAATAATAATATTTTATTTTTCTACATAATCTCCCTGCAATGCAATGCATTTAGAATAACGCGTTTCTAACTTCCTTATTCCTTGTGAAAAAAAATATTTTCTTGACTCTCGAAAAAGTCCTCTACGGCAGCTATAACCGCGTCATTATCGTGAAATTTTGTTCCACGAATTTCCTCTTTTAATTTTGGAAATAAGTAAAAATCACTTGGGGCTAAGTCCGGAGAATATGGTGAGTGGTCAAGGAGATTGAAGCCAGCACAGCGGATTGCGTTGAGCGCAACTTCCGATCGATGAGCAGGAGCGTTATCTTGAAGGAACAACAGGCCCAACGACAGTTTTCCACGACGTTTTTCTTTAATCGCTTCACGCACTTTCGGGATTAAATTTGCATAATAGGGTCCAGTAATCGTCTGGCCTTTTGGCATGTAATCAATAAAAAGGATTCCTCCACTATCCCAGAACACAGAGGCCATAACTTTGCCAGCGGTAGGAGCAACTCGAAATTTCTTAATGGATGGAAAGGATGGTCGTTTCCAAGACATGCTTTGTCTTTAAGTTTCAGGATTAAAATGGATTGGACCCACGTTTCATCCATGGTGACAAGACGACGGCAAAAATTATCCGAATCACGCTGGAACATTTCGAGATTACGCTTGGAAATTTCCAAATGTCGCTTTTTGTTTTCGTCGGTTAACATTCGTGGCACCCATCTTGCAGACACATTTTTGAACCCCAGTGAATCAATTAAAATTGGTTGAACGCTACCAAAAGATATCTTTAGGATTTCAGCTATATGTTTTATAGTCATTCTTCTGACTTCCAAAACCAGATTCTCAACCTTTTTGACATTTTCTTCTGTAACGGAGGTTGAAGGCCGCCCAGAACGCGAATCATCTTTACAGCTTGATCTACCTCTTTTAAATTCAGCCTTCCAGTACGCAACCGTAGAATAGGGTACAGCATCACCCCTTAATGTCTGCTGAATGTCCAAAAAAATTTCCTTAGTAGACATTTTTTTCAAACTGAGATATTTTATCACCGCATGTAACTCACTTTTATCCATAATTTTAACTTTTTAGCAACTCGTTGCACAAAAAAAAATATTACGAACTGACAAAAACAAAGTGACAGTCTGCATAAATATAGTGTGATAGACACTCTTTAATTTGAATATCGAACTTGATCCAAAAAGGTTTCCTATATATGCACTTCTAAGAACTTTTTGATTCACCCTCGTATAATATTAATAATCTTATCTTAATTTATATAAATCTCGTGTCACAATGTTTGTCCTCAATGAACTCCTAAACCACTTAACCGATTATAATAAAATTCGCACACCATGTGCAGTTCGATTCAACTTGAGAGATAGGATAGTTTAAATGTCAAATTATAGTCGCAATTTTAATTTATTGCTAATATAATTTGTTATAATTAACTGTAAGTAACCTATCTATATAGTAATTGAATTATCAATGAAGTAATTCGTAAAAATGAAGTATCTTTTTGTACGTGTAACTAACTCCTAACCAAAAAGTAACCTGGCAATAACTAACCTTAGGCCTATATTACTTAAAATAGGCGACCATACGTTTTTATCAAATCGCTAGTGCCTTGAAAATTCGCAAAACGGACTCAACCGTCAACGACGTCTGCCCGCGTTCGGGTCGCGCACTCAGCGATGAGCCACTTCTTCCGCACCGCACCTACCCCGCTCCCCCCACGCCCCGTTCACCTGGCGCCGCTGCCGGTATTTATCACCGAAACGGTATTTATCGCCGAAATTGCTATGACTCTGCATTTTAAATCTGTGATATCTTCGAAAATATTTATTTAATTTACATGCTGTAAAAAGCCATATTGATCTTTATTAAATGCACTATGTATTTAACCCTTTCCACCCGGGGTAGTGAATTTTGACGAATTTCCGCTTTTCAACTTTATTATCATAATAAGGTAGGTAAAAGGAAACGCTCAGATTATTTTAAGATTTTTATTGTACCTAGAAGTATTATTTCCAAGACCTAGACTTAAAAGTACCGTCAGGAACTTTGTGTTATTACAATGTTAGGAACTATGATAGAAACTACAAAAATAATGAGATCCAATATTTACTTAGTTATAATTAAATAAATAGGTTTTTAATTACAAATTGACCTCGTGGTATTCAGCAAAACCATTTTATTTCATTTACACACAAAAACACGTTGCAATGAGAACATTTACTATAAGGTTTCGACTGAATCTTTTTCAAACTACAAACCTCACACCTTCCCCTATTTTCTACGAAAGTAGGCCAATGGATGCCTCTATTACCCAAGCAAACGTCTTTTCCAGTAGAGTACTGAGATTTGCGTCTTTTGGAAGGGCCAGCTTTCGCAGTATTATCAGTAGAAGTCTTTCTTTTCTGACTAACATCTTTCATTGTCATCAAGCCTTGAGTAACAGAGCGTCGAAAATCTTTTACAGTGGTTTGTTTCATTATGAGTCCATGAATGACATATGAATTGACAAATGCGATGTCCAGAAGACCTAAATAATAGCAAATCTGTCTCTGGGCATTGTTTTGCAGAGAAGTGCATTGTTGAGATCAGATGCCGAAGAGTAATGGTCTCTCCACGCCGGACGAGTATTGTAACCCATAAAAAAGTTCATACCTATAAATGTTAGAAGTTCCTCCTTTTTTAGGTTCAATACTTTGCCTCTCTGAGTAGCATAAAGGTTGCTTTGGTACACAATATTATCAATAATATCTTCAATCAATACTAAAAATATATCAGTCGGGGTGTTACAGTGAGCAAAGTAGTCTTCTATTACTCCAGTATCTAGAACGTATTCCGGTAAAATTGTATCTAGGTCCTTCTTTTTCCATTTACGGTTTGGTTCAGGTAATCGCTGATTAGTTCTGTGTGAGGACGTATTTGCAGACGGTAGATCAGTCTGAACACTAGATCCAGGTATTGGTGATGGTGGTACCTGATTTACAGGGCACTCCAGTTCAACTTGTTTTGAAGGCGATGACGGCGGATCTTCGGCTAAAGTATTTTCTAGAGCTCTTTCAAAAATCTCATCGAAGCCTATTGGTGAGGGTAGTTGAATATTTTCCACTTCATCATCGGACACACCTGCATCAGACTCTTCGTTACAGTCCGAAATCTCTTCTAATTGCAGGGCTTCAATTAGAGCAGTATTCTTACTAATATCCATCTCAATGGCTAAAACAATAAAAAAATAGCTTAGAAATAATAATAAAAAGAAAAAACAATAATGTTTGATAAACCAAAATACCTACTTCATCGAGTATGTGTATTATCAAAGTTCATGATTTTTTAGACTAAAATCACCTGACGGTACTTTTAAGTCTTCATCAGTTTTTATCAAATATTCTTATAAAATAAAGTGATAATATGTTATACCAGCTTTTATAAATGCACTCCGTGATATAAACAACGTAATTAGTAAAAAAAATAGTACTTACCTATGATATTCTATTTATAAACATTTTACAATTACACCGCACAGTAAAGTGAAAAAATGTCCGACCAGTTGTAACTCGCTGTTCAAATTTCTCGACAATGTCGCGCGGTAATACAAATAACGCGCTGTGATTGGCTTACGGAAACGGTACTCTAAAGGAACGTCAGTTGTTGTTAACATAAAGTTATTTCGTACTTAAGTTATTAGACGAAAAATGTGGAGGTACTTCTAAGTACCGTAAGGAGGGAAAGGGTTAAGATACTTAATTGGATAAGGATAAATACTGTATTGCTTAAAATCGCTTCGTAAATGAGCCATTATTTCTCGTACAAAGTAAAGGATAAAAAATGGTTATTGTGGGTTATTCCTAAGAGATAAACATATATAGTCTGGCAAACGAAACATGAGACTCGAATTATTTGCAAACTTTTTATATGGCAATGCTATAATAATGTGAACGTCAATATCCAAAACAAGATGGCGTGTTGTTATGATTTTGTTAAACACTAATTACTCAGCGAAATTTGAAAAATATCACCAAAAGTGGAGTACGGGAGTTGTTGTTCCGCGTGATCTCAAAGTATCATAAAAAACAACAAGATAAAGAATTGAAATTCGGCGTAATTTCAACGAAAACAAGATTGTTTACATGTGGTGTTTGATTTCTTAGGTTAGTATGACGCTACTAAGTTGATACTTTGTTTTAATTCGTATTTATTATATATCTTTTTGCATAAAGTAATTATCTATTTCGATTCACATTCTTGTATCATTAGTCAAAACCTTCCCACCTTCCTAATAATGCATTTTGGTTATTTATCATACCATAAAATGTTACATTGTAATTTTAACACATTTTTTCTTTAACAGGTTTAACAGGTTTTTCTTAATCTGGATTCTGCCATTGAGCTGATATGAAGTTTAGGTAAACGCAAAGTGTCAAGTGAAAATATTGCCTTGCCTGTCTTGCGGTGTTGAATCAGAAAAAGTGATTAAAGATACATTTGGAACCATAACTCCGGAGAAGTGGAAGAATAATATGACTGATAATTTGTAATATACATTGAAAATTAATATGAAAATAAGATCGGGACAGGATTACCGAAAATTATTTGGAAAGTTTCATTATAGTAGGAAACTAATAAATAAAATAAATAAAGCTGTGATTCTAGTGACACCGGTGAATCTTTTCAAATTTAAGTCTTATATTCACATTTTAATTATGACAGGGAATAAAACATTATAGAATACTGCTTTTTTTATTCAGATTGATTGTATAATTTCTAAAGTATTACTTCCTAAAGTACTCAAAGCATTTTTATTCAGATGAAATAAAATAAATAATTTCAAAGTATCAAATTAGTTTATTCCAAGTATTTCATATTAGTTTTGGGGTTGCTATACTCAGATTTTTTAAATTTGCCGCTCTTTTCCAGGGTCATGTTTCGTTGGCCAGACTATACCATCACGGACTTTTTTGTAGACCTTTTTAAGTTGTACAATACTGTAGTAAATTGTTTTGATCTATCTTGTAGGATTCAGTCAGCGTTTGCAATGTAAGCGCAAAAATGTGTTTTTTTACGACCTCACATTAAAAACCTCAAAAATTGTAGCCTATGTGTTATTCTGATGTATAAGCTATAGCCTATGTGTTATTCTGATGTATAAGCTATATTGTGGTAAAGTTTCATTCAAATCCATTCAGTAGTTTTTACGTGAAAGAGTAACAAACATCCATACATCCATACTTACAAACTTTCGCCTTTATAATATTAGTAGGATTTTATATTTTTTATAGCGACAGATGTAATAATATTTGTATATTCCAGCATGTTCTACATGAACCCGTCCGGCGCCATGTTCCTGCGGCAGGAAGTGCTGCCGGCTCTCAACAGCTCCGTGCTTCATGTCGTGGCCACCGCCGTCGACTCCGGGGCGCCGCCGAGACAGGTACATACCAATTAATAAGATAAGATAAATTTATTTGTAAAGTTAAAAATAGTGTACGTATAAAGTTCTTACGTCTACATGACATCTTAAAGATTACCTGGTACGCTGTAGGGAGCACTACGCCCTGCTATAGGACTGCCAGGAGCCTGTATCACAGGGCCGTAGGAATTGCCGCTTCGAACCAGAATACACACATACACTTTATTTACCTATATGAGGGAAATATGTCTATTTAAACTAATAACTTAAACTAGTACTACTCACATTTTATACATTATCAAAACTTCATAAAAGAACAAAAATATAAACGAAATACAATAACATAATCATTCATAGAACAAAGAACAGCTTTTTTACATATTGGCGTTGGCATTTTGTGTTACCAGTATCGTAAACTGTATATTCCTTACTTATTACAAATTAACATTAACATTTCATGGTTAAGTAAGTAATTAATAGTGCTATAATGTATCAGTCTTTTTTTGTTGACAAAAAGGGAAATCCTAGACAACGGTACCTGGTCAATAGAGAACTGAAACACTCCAGTGACCACCCTATGTGCTTAAGGTAGGACTATGGGCTCTTCCGGGAAACACCCAGCAGAAATGTATTAGTCCTTAAGAGACAGTAACTTAAAGAATTTTGAATTGTGAGAAATATTCCAATTCCAATTTAATGGTCCCCGTAGATTTTATATTATGTCACCAGCTAGCTTTCCTTGAAAATTCCATTCCAAAAAGCCTGTGGTCCAGGCTCCTCCGGTGTGGCCAATACTCTGTATAAATCTATCCTGTACTTCTCTTAATGTTAAACATAGTTTAAGCAAACAAGTATTAATTAAGCACATATAATAATTATATGTACTCGTACGTAAACCAACTTAGTAATCTATACCAATATTATATAGAGGAATTTTTTTTTGTTTGTTTGACGCGAATAGGCTTCGAAACTACTGGACCGATTTGAAAAATTCTTTCACAGTTGGGAAGCTACATTACAAATACAAATCATTTATTGATAACACCAAGTCAAATAATATGATATCATTACAAAAGTATATGATATGTATGTATCCATGTCAATTTGCAATTATATTCTAGTACTATAATATCATTACAATAGTATATGATATTAATCATAATGTCAATTTTCACTACTAATTCTAGTATCTAATATAATATCAATATCAATAATCTCTGAGTAACATAGGCTATATTTTGTTACTCTTTGCAACTTAGTTTATTTTAAAATAATATTGTAACTTGATCGTGTGTGGTATAGACGTCAGTGCCGGTGATAGTGCACGTGAGCGAGAGGCTGACGCGCGCGGGCGAGAAGAGCAGCGCCGCCGTGCCGCTGTACGCCAGCCTCGCCGCCGCCGCCGTGCTGGCTCTGCTCGCCGGGCTGCTGCTCCTCGTGCGGCGCAGGTACCGCTAGTTCTTTACTACTCGATCTTAGACGTGCTTTTAATAATATGTCAAAACGAAACCATGATGCCTCTGGTTGTCGTCACCAGACATCACTCACTAGTCGACCAATGTCGATCAATGTCGACTAGTGAGTGATGTCTCGTGACGACATTGGTACTGGTTTAGAGGGTGCTATTTTTCGGATATTTTTTATACCGATGGTCAGTTCAGTGCAGTTTATTTATTCCATAGGTATAGGTACAAGTTAATTTTTATTCAAAATTACATGAAAAAAACACACACTAAAAAAAAACCTTACAAATAATAGATTAAATCTAAATCATAGCCCGCGGGTAAGGTTCCTAAAATGGTATACATATATGATGCCAAAAATAGGTATAGGTAAAAAACTGCACTAATGAATGTCATTTTTACAATATTAAAATAAGGCATTAAATAAGTAATAATAAAAAAACTATAAAATATATTACTTATAAAATAAAATTAATAATTATTTACATAAAGTAATTTGAGTAACAGTAGGAAAGTCTTTATCTTGCAATGTGAAGATAGATTAGACCTTGGATTAACACATAAGCTACTTTTTGTCCTGAAAACAATCCAGCCAACATCCCTATTCTTACTAAACCACGAGTATGTTTGTATTTATGAATCAATTGTTGGCTTCATTCCTCTGTGTACAATCAGTTACATTACATATTACCAAATACCGCAACTGAAATGAGCATGATTTTAACCATATAACTAACGTCTAAATCGACTTGTTATTTTTTTTATATAAAAAAGGGTTCAATACTGAGCGGATATACTCAGTAGTATCGTTAGTTCAAAAAGTTCCATACCTTTCCAATATTTAAAATGTTAATTTTTCTCTTTTGTAATCTGTACGCATAACTATCTTTTTGAAATAAATATTCTTTATTCTTATTTATTCTTTATTATAACTATAATTGTCTTCAGGCGCTCCAAGCCCTCTCCGAGTCCTATGGGCAAGCCGTACATCGCGCACGAGAAGCCGCGTTCCCCCTCCCCGCCGCGCGCTCCCCCAGTCCCCGCAGGCTCCGGGGGGACCCTCGCCCCGGCCCTGGGGGGGTCAGGTTCGCTGCAGAGCGTGAGTGCGGGCGCCAGCACCATCCTGGCCAACTCCAGTAGCAGCTTGGATCTAAGGGATACCTTGCCCAATAACGGGATCAATTCCAATGGTAAGATTGACAGTTATTTTCGTCTTTTCGAGTAGTCCAGTATTTTCTTTCCTTTGAAAATAATAAGTTACAAGAACTTAGTACCATGCATATAAAATTACCATATTTTTTAAATACTGTTTTTGGTCCAACTTTCATAACTATTGAAAATTTTGGGTACTTAAAAGTGTATCCTCCTCATATTAGTGTAGTGTCACTGTCACACATCACCCCCATAGCCAATAACAAAGTTCTATATGTTTGACGACCTCGTTGGCGTAAAGGTTACCATGCCGGTCTGCTAATCAGAAGGTTCCGAGTTCGATGCCCGGCCCGGTCAACATCTTTGTGCTTAACTAAATTTGTTGGCTGTGGGTCTGGGTGTTAAATATGTATTTATATATAATATGTATGTATGTATATGTAGTATATCAGTTGTGTTAGCAACCATAATACGAGCTAGAACTGGTTCAGTATGGGGCTAACCAGCCGTGTGTGAATGAGTCAAAAAAAAAATCGCGCTAACGAAGCTGTTAGGTACGTGCTCAAGGTATGTCAACTATGTAATGACCGTTGGACAGCCGCCCCTGGACAGTAGAGATTTGGCAAAATAGAGGCAGACTGACATCATTCCGTAATTCCATGACATCTAATTAGCTTTCCCCCCTCCCCCACAGCAGCAGCGCGGCAGTCGGGGCGCACATCCCGCAGTAAGGTGGCCCCCCTGCCCCCGGCCCTACCCGGCTCGCCCCCGGGCACGCCGGGCGTGTCCCTCATGTCGGACCACCTGGGCCCGGGCGCGGGCAGGTCGGGGGTGGCGTGGCCCAGCGCTGTCATTCCCGCACGGGTCAAGAAGCTCAGCTGGGACGATGCGGCCGACAACAAGGTAGGGTAACTTTTACTTTCTGCCTTGTACCCGTAGAATAACATTTTTTGGAGAGCTCGCATTAACTGTGATCGCTAGTGAAGCGTAGGCCTCGGTTCAGCTTGCGTCAAACTCGTATCTGCAGGGGTGTGCATATTATTATGCACACCCCTGCAAGCTTGTACAAGTAATCAGAGATGTGTATCTTCTTATATATAAAATTTCCGTGTCACAGTGTTTGTTACCGTACTCCTCCGAAACGGCTTGACCGATTTTTTCCAAATTTTATATGCGTATTCAGTAGGTCTGAGAATCGGCTACTGTATATTTAGTTTTTTTTTTATTAAGGCAAAACAACGTTTGCCGGGTCAGCTAGTAACAGTATAAAATTAAAACCAATTAGTTAAGTAGTTTAATTTAATATGAATGTGTGTAGTGTATAAGTAGTTAAGTACCCTAATTAACTTTAATAAGCGAATTGGATTATATCTGTAAGGCTTATTACAAGTGTATTAAATA
Organism: Mellilla xanthometata; assembly: GCA_035578125.1. Taxonomy (NCBI): domain Eukaryota; kingdom Metazoa; phylum Arthropoda; class Insecta; order Lepidoptera; family Geometridae; genus Mellilla; species Mellilla xanthometata. The sequence continues at coordinate 355,870 of JAPUBQ010000020.1, forward strand.
AATAAATATTATATTAACCAATCAGAGGATAAATGTAAACACATTAACGCACGCCACTAACGAATGAGTTAGTTTGGCCGATCGCCGTGAGTCGTAAAGCTAGCAAAAAACCTGAGAATACGTACCTGTCGTAATCTTTTCAATAAACTAAAGTAATTAATTAAAATTCTATAACGAAATGTATTCGTTTAAATCGACTTAATAGGATTCAAGGTACCTTAAAATAGTTTGATTATTCAACCTGTAAATATAAGTTATTCTCTGTAGGCACATCAGTCAAAGTGCCACCGTATGCCATTATGACTATGTGTGCAATTTGTGCAGGACAGCGCGGAGGCCGACAGCAGCCGCAGCGCGCACGAACACATGAACCTCACCGTCTACTTCTAGTGCACACTACTACGCGGCCGACTACTGCTCCTTCCACTGCCCTCCACCTGCCCGGACCGGGGAGACCGGAGGATGTTCCTCTCAAGGTCTGGACGGGCAAACCTGTCTGTTTGCAACCTCTAAAGAAATCCAGCAAGAAGCCAGCTCCCAAGCCACCTAAACTCCATTCCTTGCCACCCTCACACACCTACCTCCGACCTGTACCGATGAGGTCTCTACCATATGCACCTATTAACGACTTCGATCCGTCCAAATACCAACCAACCCCAATATGGAACACTGAATATTTCGCCGCAAAACCGTCTCATCACTACGCGTACGCTTCAACAGATCTAACTTACAAGGGTAACGGGATTCTAAAGAACACCCAGGAGGAAAATAACAACGAGATACCGAGGAAGGCTAAGAAAAAACAGCTATCTCTGACGTGGGGTCCGCAGAAGTTTAAAGAGAAGCCTGCGAGCAGTAAAAGCGTGAAGTTTTCTGCTTCGACATGGGGTCCGGCCACCGTCAGTCCACACGGTAGGGCGGGGGAGTATGCTACTATCAACCCCAGGAAACTCTCTTCCAGGTATGTGAGACCGGCCGTCTTCAGGAGAACTACTCTTAAAGAATAGATAATATATGAATTGGGTACTTACTTAGGCTATCGGGGGATCTCCAAGCAGTAGTGTGCAAACAGTACTGCGACAATATTTGTGGGGAATAATGCATAAAATTGAATATCTCAGGATGATAAGTACAAGTCAGTGTGCCGCAGAGTTTAGCATTGCAAAGCGGAACTCTTTAGTCAGTCAGTCTTACCATCCGGCTAGCAGCTATCTTGTCTTGTCATTCTTTAGCATTAACAATTCTAACTGGGTTTCATGCAACGATTGAGGATATTTCTATCCAAATTTAAAAGTTGGATCGAACTGGCTTTTTGCTGGGGTTAGTATTTTCTTTTAGTGGGTTTTTGAGCTTTTATAATGCTGTCTTCCTCTTTAATACTAATTAGCAGAAGACAGTATCTGAGATACGAGACCAATGTTATTATAACTAAGTAAGCAGGTGTATTAAATTAAAAATGTACTTAATACTCGTAAGGATAGGCTGTGTAGAAATATACCATTAAGTACCAAATGGTATACATAGGTTATTATGTAATTTTGATTCCTACATGTAAACTAGGTAATCTATCAACATGTACTTACATAGGGTTTCATTTAACTACTGCCAAATTCTTTGATAGCTTTAATGTGTCCAGACAAACAACTTATAATTGTTGTATGACTTTGGACAATTCGTGAAAAAAAAACACTTCTCAAGGTATACCTTGAGTACATTTTATTTGGGATTCGTCGACCTTTTTGTATTTGTTGTTTTTTTTCGTGTATTTCTAAGTCATATAACAAAGATTGCTTGTCTAGACGTAGGAAAGCATTACAGGATATGGCATTAATTCCTTGTAACCTTGTAAAAAAGGAAAGTATGCATTATAAATACGAAATGCAGATAATAAGCAAAATGACCAAACAACGCAGCAATGCCCCAAAAAGTTAAAAAAGTTTTAGAAAGTTAATTAATGTTGCAGTTATTTAAATGAATGTACGTAAGATAGAGTAGTATTAATAATTTTAACTGGTTGTAAAGATAAATTTTATTGTTATTAAAATGTTTCAGTTACCTCGGACGTTTTATTTGCAACTTTACCGAATACAGAAAGGCGTATTAGAAAGTTATTACGGTTAACTAAATGTGTTGATCCTCACGTAATAAATGTCAAGTGTTATGATAGCTTTACATTATGCAATACAAGTCACATAGGGGCCATAATATGTACCTATATAGATCATGGTCACGGCATGGTGTTTAATGCGGGCCCTTATTTACATAAGTAGATACTGCCTATTTTATAATCCGCATGTACTTTCTAACTTTAATTTTCGACAAGCATGAAAATCTACTATACTAGGGGTACGAAATTTAGAGGGTGTATTTGTTTTAGTACATAATACTTGTACTGAGAACGGATTTTTAGTAATTAGTTAAAACAGATTGTATGAAAGTTCTATGTTTTTGAACTTCTAGCAATAAAATTTGGAATATGTATAGTTTACCTAAAGTAAAAAATAATGTTATATTTTTTTTTGCAAAGGGTGAATTTAGGATTTTTTTGAACCCTCATTGAAAGATTACATGGAAAGTTTAATTTATCAAGCTAAAAAGTCTTGAAAGTTATTATGGCAGTATTTAGTTACCAAAGGCGAAGCCGCTGGCAATACCTAGTAATATCATAATACCGTTATTTGTGAGAAGGTAAGTAGTTGAAGTAAATAATTGTAGTCATATTTGCATTTACGTTAGGATTCCCTAAAAAAAAATGTACTAACGTCGCATATTACATTAAACAATAGCTATACCACTAATGAAACAATTCTATGTTGCTAAACTCCGTGAAAGGGTGTGGTTTTCCACCACAATGTAATGCCCAAGAGAATTCCCCTGTTAAATAAAATTCTCAGTAAAATAATAGAACTATGATCGCAGATGTTTCGACACTTAGGCTTCACAATCATCATTCATCAAAACGTTTGATAGACAAGAGAAATTCTTATTTATCAATGTTACAAAACGCAGGTTTCTCCTCGCACTGGTGTTTACATGCAAATAGCTCCATAACAATATCATGCGATCTTTATAGACCTTCCTCATACCACAGAATAATAACTAGTACCACGTACTTATACCGGGTCTTCAAGTCATGTCGAGATTTCTTAAGTAAAGTGAATAAATAGAGGTTTTTTACACAGTATAGCTGGACAATTGACCTGCTGGGCGCATAACCTCAAATATTTAGCGACACTCTGGCCTAAAAGGGAGCATGATTAGTCTGGAATAACTGGCTCTCAAGGAAGTTGTTGGAACACGCTGTTAGGTGCTTGGAGACAAGTATTTCGCCTATATCAAGCTTCTTCTTCTTGTTTACTCTTGTCGGAGAAAATCTCGCCAAAATTTTTATTTTTTGTCGTGTTTAATACCCCCGATGCAAAAACGACAGGAAGCTATATAATATAAGTTTGACGTGTATGTGTGTGTCTGTCTCTGGCATCGTAGCTCCTGAACGGATGAACCAATTTTGATTTAGTTTTTTTGTAAGGTATGTCAGTTGAGTTTTCTCTCGAGATACTTAGTCGATACTTGGCGAGACATATCGAAATAATACCAGAAGGTCGTGTCGTATCCCTTGATGCTCTAGTGAATGAATCACCGAAATTTCTAGAACTAGAATGTAAGTATGGTTTTTTTCCTAAGTTTTAGTACTCGTATAAGTGAGATATGTATCTCTCGGTGCGTGCGAGTGAGGTAAATGCTATCGGCCGCGGCGACCTTGTGATGAAAGTTGCTTGCACAATACTACGCCGTGATCCGGGACGCGAGCTCAACTGACTCAGCGTTATGGCAACAAGGATTAACGTACCTATTACTAAAATTCCAGTGAGATGTGGCATCATGAATTATGCAAGTAAGTTTCGTAGTGAGTTAAGTAATATATTATATGTTAGCTGATAAGTGTTAATACTATTTGGCACAGGACCGAGACATATGGCATGACTCGAGAGAAGCCTATGCCCAGCAGTGGGATAAAATTGTCTGTGGATGATGATGATAATGATGACTATTTGCTAACTTATTGAAACTCTAGGTAACTCTAGTAGCGTAGTAGTAATGAGGAAAATAGTAAGTTAAGTTGTAAGCTATTTCCCAGTATTTTTTCTGTAGATAGGTAATTTAATCAGAAACCTGACAGGTAAAACGTGATGCGGCATACATATATTTGTTGTGCTTTAGTCGTTACTCTGAGATTTGTTGTATCCACTTTATAATTTGAAATACAGAACTTAAAAAGACTAGTTAGATATATGAAACTTCTAAATTTCATTCAATAAATGGTAGAACCATTATATATTTCCATATCTATTAAATTTTAAATTTCGATGTATATTACTTTTAATTCTGCAAGTTCCTAGTATATTCATTCCTTTTATAAGTATATTCATAATTATAAAAGGAATGAAAGGGAAAGAACTGAATTTGTGATTGGTAATGATAACCGCTAGTGAAGGGTCGAGGTGTTTGACAGAGACAATAAAGCTTAAAACACTGAGAAAATACTTTTAATAAAATATTAAGAAAAGTTATCGTAGCACGGGTACGGAAGCTAAGTCATAGACGAAAAACGATTAAAAAAAAAGTTAATCTAAGTTTATGATACATTTTATAAAGTTTTACAAAAAAAGAACAATAATGTCTGATCATAAATTATACATACTACACATTCAGTTCAGTGTAGATATTCTCAGTTCAAGCTCAGTCTAATCGTTTACAAACTAAGCGATAACTTAAATCCTAACAAGTCATAAGAGTCAAACAACAATGATAATAAAATTAATGGATGGTTTGATATCATCGTGAAGTTTCTCCCGCCATAGCTCGGAATATCTTGAGAACCAGTAACTAATCAGAATATCCGCGAGCCTCGAGCTGAGTCGTCGTATAGAAAGTGACGCTGTGAGAAATAAACAGATTGTGGTAAAAGTGTGCACGCGAGCTAATGTCAACACATTCACAAGGTATGTGATTCTGTATAAAAATGTTAATTTCATTTCTTTCTGGTAAAGATTAAGTTAATCATAATTTTTATCACCGAACGATTTTGTAATTAAATAATAAATTGTTTTTTTAAAATAATTACCCAATTACCCAATCACCCCTATGACAGAATAATAATGAATAGGTTTACTTCTAAGTATTTGTTTTGGATCTCGGTCTTCGTTTGGTTGTGCGTGTTTATCTTTTGACTGTTTTTTTCTGATTCGTGACATTTATCTACAGCATAAAAATAATAAATATAAATAAGCATAAACATTCCTGAATTTCCTGATAGGTACTATTATGGGCCCCATACAATAAATGTGTCTTTTTCGTGTATGTTTGCGTACGTTTATATCAATAACGTTAACTGGTAGATGTTTTTTTTTTTACAGAAAATATAATATAGTAACTGTTTATTTCGTAAGGTTATATACCTGTCGAAATAAATAGTTACTATAATTTAAAATAAAATACATAGATATTTAAGGGCGACTCCTATACAAGAAACGTGATTATTGCCAATTTTTAAGATAATGTAACGGAAACCATAGCGCGAGCCTGACTCGAACTTGGTTTTTTATTATTTCTCGTAATGTGGATTTGGACGCTGGAAAGAGCTGGTGGAAACTGGCTGAAGACCGTACTGTATGGCGTGTTGGAGAAGAGGCCTATATCCAGCAGTGGGAAGACACAGGCTGATGATGATGATGGTGATGAATGTGGATTTGTAGATAAAAACTGGGCCCAAGCTAATTAATATTTGACTTAAGATTGGTTATTTAGGTCTGTTTGTTTTAGATGGTCTTAATTTACAAACTTTATAGATGTAAATAGATTCATAAAAAAATTGTCTAAACTTGCTCTATTTTACAAAAGCGATATAACTCTCACTGTTACAATATTTCACAAATTAGCTATATCGAGCATTATACAAAATATTATACTTTTGTTTATTCTGTATAACTCTGTTATATTCCATTTGATCCAACTTAGGTAAATAAAATACTACTTGAAATGTTTTTACAAAATACAATTATATAATAATTACTCTTGATTAGTGGGGTTGATTCCTCCTCATTTGTAGACGTACTTTTAATTGAATGCCAAATATCTGTACTTTTGTAGACGATGGCTAACGGCATCATTATTTTACAAATTAAAAAAAATCGAAATCTTATGTCTGATTCTCTGATGTAGATATGAACTCATACTTATTATTTACTAGTTACTCGCGTTAATCAGGGACAAAATAAGTTTATCCGGGATAAAAAAGTAGCCTGTGTACATCCAAGGTCTAATCTATCTTCATAGTAAATCTCATTAAAATCGGTCCAGCCGTTGGAGCGTGAAGGACTAACAAAGATTTGAGTATCCCACGGGAACCACAATAGCTTTCGGGATAAAAATAGCCTATGAGTTATTCCAAGGTCTAATCTATTTCCTTACCAAATTTCATCAAAATCCGTGTCGTTGAGTGTGAAGAAGTAACAAACACACACACACAAACTTTCGCATTTATTATATTAGTAGGATGACTTGTCACCCATTCAACATCAATCCATGCATCAATTCAAAATTAGTGTTTAATACAAAGAAGTAAAGATAACGAAGACTTACTCAGCTTGCCCCGGTCGTCGGGCGAAAGCACACGAGTTGCGAAACCCATCTCATAATATCAACTTTTACAATGACATAAAGCATGTAATGGGTAAGCCCACATCATGATGAGTAAGCGGATACACGGAGCTCCACGCGGCGCTGCGCCGGCGCAGGTCCTTGTTTACGTCCACTTTCTCCATTGCATAACCGCCGGAGGTGACCGCGGCCGTAGTGCTGGGCTTACTACACTCTCGATACGCAGAATTAAGATAAAACTATCGACTGAGTAATAAGGAATAACACGTTATAGGTATCTGTTTTTTTTTTGTAAGAGTATGTATTATGTACTATATCAGTTGTGTTAGCTACCAACACAAACTAGAAATGGTTCAGTATGGGACTAACCAGCCGTGTCCTAATATTTATTACACGCTTTATACCTATTAGCTTCGCCTGTATGTTTGAATGTTTGTTTGTAACCGACTTCTTTGGGCGCGATTTTGACCCACTTAAACGGCCAGATTTCGTTGAAACTTTGTAGATTTATTGAGGACCGATGACAATACACTAATTTGATAAAATTATTTCATTTTTTGTATTTTTGTTTGTATGTTTGTTTGTAACCGACTTTTTTGGGCGCAATTTTGACCCACTTAAAACGGCCAGTTAAGCGTGTTTTTTAGTTTTTTTAAACTACTATTATTTTTAGACGTAAAAACAACGTGGTATTATAAGTTTGACGTGTGCGTGTGTGAATGTGCCATTTTAGTAGTATCAACAGTTAAACAGATTTAGCTTTATGTTGTTAGTTTATATTAGTATTCGATTACTACATGGACGAGGGTTTACTAAATTTTTAATTGTACTTGTAAAGTAATAATCTTAGAAATAGGTTTTTGTCATTCGTCAATAAAACAGATCTTGATATAGCATAGAGTTAATCCATCTAGGATACGTAATGTCTGTATAGGTAATTTATGGATATTGGACACAAAAAATTAAAGTACTATATTCTAACTATTGTATAAGGACTTTAGAAAGACGAGTATCATACTAAACTCTTATTTAATAATTATTAATAAAAATACATACTGCTTTAAAGAAACTCTAACCATACTATGATCGAAATGCTATTTATCGACAATAGAGCACCTAACAACACTAGTGGTCGAGGTGGTTGCGCCGGCGCATTCAATAGATGTCATAACAGCTGATGCGACGTGACTTGGAATGAACTATTATCGCACAGAAGTAGGTGAGGGGCACTCACGTAACATCTTACAGAGTTCATTCCGGTACAACACGCTGCGTTCACTCGCCTGAAATATAAACTGAAAGAAAGAAAACTATTTATTGTGTACAGAAACATACATGATACATATATAGAATTGCTTATTATTACAACTCTTGTGTGCTTTCCCCCAGCAGACAACAGCCCCCTGAAATTAAAGACACTGGACACAGTTCAAATTCAAATTCTGGTCATATACATAAATAACACTTACAGATACACCAAACGTATCACTTAGACTATTACAAAATTAAACTAAAATAAATAAACAATACTAAGACTATTATTATGACTAGGCTTAAATGATACATTACTATTTACAATTAAAAAAAAAAAACAAAAAACAAATTCAGCAAATACAAAAAATATATATTACAAATAAAAACATAACAAACACAAAGAAAAAATAATAAAATAAACCTATTGAACATTTTCGTAATAGTTGAGCGGGGCAATAGCGGCTGCATATCCATCTTGATTAACATGAGAAGCATGAGATACATACCTACTACACAACTGTCTTTCAAGTCATTTGGCAAATTAATCGGTGCTTTTTTACACAGAATGTCCCCGCTACTCTACCTGGCAGTAGTTCTGCTAGCTAGCACAGTAACAGCCGACAACACCACCAGCACTGACTCCTGCTTGCCGGAGGAAGGCCCGTGGAGCGCCGCGCTAGAGGACTGGGTCACCTCCGACCATGGAAGCTCTAGACATGGTAGGTATTTTACTTATGAGCGAAGAATAAGAAGAAGAAGACCTCTGCCATGACTTAATGCCTGTTTATGCGCCAAGCAGTAAATAGAATGCTACTTTATAAATATACACATGCCCCGCCCAAAGTCTGTCCGCTAATGGTCCGCATCGCCCGTTGCTTAAGTTCGGTAAACACGTCAGATCACCTTAGTTTGTCGGGCTACAAGACTTAAAACATTAAGTTACATGGTAGGTATGAAATAGATTCTGGGCTAAAAAGATTCGGAAACGAAATTTTACACATTTAATTTTGCCAAACGTAACTTAGAGCACATACTCGTACTTAATGCCACTATTGTAGGAGCAGCCGATAACCTAACCTAACCTTACTAATATGTAATAACATTTCTCTTTGCAGGTCGTATAATGGCGTTACCTCCATCTCAAGGCTACTACGTCTCTGACCGCATCGACCTGGTTCCTCCACCCCCGCCTCCGCACCATGGGCCGCCGGGCCACGGCTCCTACATGCTCCACCGAGGGCCATACCCTGCTCACCCTGGTCCTCAACCTGGGCCACACCATAATGGGCCAAACCATGGGCCACCAGAAGGCCAGAATTCACGACTACAGCAGCAGCCGGGCCCTCCAAGAGGACCACCGCCATCTGGACCTCCGCCGAGTAACAGTCAGGCCTCAGGACCTAATAGCCAGGGTTCAGGATCTATGCCGTACGATGAGTGGCAAGCGACGCCGCCCCCACCGCCTGGAGCCGGCAAAATTGTCAACAAACCACCCAACCCTTATAAGGATCAGTTCAAACCTAGCTATGTGAGTATATCCAATAGCATATGTTTAAACATTGAAATCTGCTCTTTATCTTCGTATAAGCAAAGTGGAATATAAGCTAAAGAGCCTCTGACATGACTTGATGACTGCTGATACCACGAGTCATAAGAAACAGGCTGGTACTAAGACGAACTCAGATTTATGGTGGCCTTATAGTGCCAATTCACAGCGCCCAGATTTAAATACCATCTTTTAAATTATTGCTGTTACTCTAAATATTGGATCTTATAAGCCAGGTTATCCCCCAGCCCCCGCCGTCTCCCCCGCAGCAGATCCCGGTGCACAGCCTGTCAGACCGCGTGGACGAGGCGCGCCCGCCGCCACACAAGCAGGTCTCCGAGACCGACCTCTACCTGCTCGGCGCTATCGAGAAACTCGTCTACCGAGTCGACCTCATGGAGAAGCGCGTGCGGAAGATGGAGGAGAGCATGCACTACCTCGTGGTGGGGGCGGAGGCTAAGCCTGGTGAGCACGGTTTTAGACATATTTTCTCTCCTTCTTTGCCTAGGCCGTTTCCTATGTAGACGCAAAGTTGTGCCAACCCTTCTTATGTCAGTACAACAAATTATACACTATACTTTTTGATGAAAATTTAACTATGCTTACTCTTTCCTTTCTCCATATTTCCAGAGCCGTGCCAGGCGAACTTCACCCGCGTAGGACCAGCTTGCTACCACATGTCGAGCGAGGCTCTCAACTGGAAGAACGCCAATTACGCCTGCCGCAAGCTGAAGGCGCATCTCCTGGAGCTCGATGATGAGGAGAAGAAGGCTTTTACTAGCGGCCTGCTGGTGGATAAGAACCTTAAAGGTGGGTTAATTAGCTGCGACCTTCGAAAAACTTTAGAATGTATTATTGGAATGATAACAGCTCGACATGAAGTTGCCAAACGTCCGACGTTGGTTCAATTCCGACAAAGAGTTGAGTTTCAGGTGAAAGAAAAACATTGTGAGGAAACTATAACGTAGAAAATTTTCTAGTGCTCGTCTGGAAAACTATCACTATCAAGTTGTTATTCTGTCGCCAAGCACTCAACGGTTCCAGCAGCCTCTTTAAGACCCACTATTTCCAGACTAGGCCTGATCTATCTTTGCCCAGCCTTACCTGACTTTTGTAGTAACGCATCACTAAAACAGTATATATAAAATGTGTATTGCTTATAATATTATTGACGACTGCTGTTTCCAGGTGCGGACTACTGGACGGGCGGGCTGAACCCCGGCTTGCTGTGGATCTGGTCCCACTCGGCGGCCGCCGTGGCCAACACCACCGCGGACGCCAAGGACTCCACCACCATCGTGGGGGAGGGACGCTGCCTCGCGCTCGTGCACGACCCCGCGGTCAATAATTATGTCTACAGGTGGGTGTTTTGAGACAATTTTAGGGTCATGCCGTGACGTCGGTCTGCCTCCATCTTAGCAAAGATAATGAGTCAATGTCACTTCGGACACAATGAGTCATGATTTATTAATTTAGACCAGATTTAGTGCGTGCATTTTCGTTGTCTGTGGGCGTAGGCTGTGAGCGGTGGTGTGTGGCAGAGACGCTAAAGGTCGAAACGAGTACCTACGTAAATTTTCAGTGCTAGGAGCTATGGTAAAAGTAATTTTCAAACCATTACAAAAGCCTCTAACAAAGCTTAACGACTTTTGTACTTAGACACACAGTCAGTACCTTCGAACTATTGATAAATTATTACATTATATTGGTATGCGCTTGATCTGAATCTACAGTTCATACACGAAAATATTTTGTCTTTGCGTTACATTGTGCTAGCTTACTTTGACATAATTGTAAGTTCGAACAGATTAAAAAATTACGCATTTTTTTCCAGAGGACAAGACTGCGGCCTCCGTCACCGCTACGTGTGCGAAATGAACGAAGACAAGACTAAACTGTCAAACGAGATCTCGCGCGTCGCCAAGATGATGCGCGTGCGCACGCGGGCCGCTAAGATGAAGTGGACCGACACAGAGAACCCAGCTCTAAACTAGACTGATTTTATACATTGATCTAAAAAGGGTACCGGTAAATAGCGTGAAAACTTTTAATGACCATTTTCGTACATCTATATAAGTAGCATCCCGCCCAGGCTTCGCCCGGGCTCTAAAATAATCTAAGTTGCAAAGAGAAAGATAATACATTTTCGATAATGTAAGTTCCCAGCGGTGAACGGATTTTTCGAATCGGTCCAGTAGTTTCGGAGCCTATTCGCGTCAAACAAACATTCAAACTTATCCTCTTTATAATAGGTATTGGTATAAAAAAGCTTTTATTCTTTGTTTTTTTTTTATCCGAATGATGATATTTTTTTTATAAGATTTAGCTACTCGTCGCTTTTGTGACATACAGGTGATTTCTAAATTCTTGAAGCATAAGCTGTTTGACTAGATCTTCTAAAGCTGTCCTTAAAAGATTTTACCTTAGTTACCGGTAACTGTATAGTAAAGAGGCTTTAACTATTTATTATAATGTAGTAGATAGGTTAGAACGAAAAAATATGTAGTGAATATTGATTATACTATTACTTATATTTTTACTCAACGCATTTTATTATGCAGAAGTAATTGCTGCAATACACGGTAATTTCTGTGGTTTCCTTAAAGTAAGACCGCGGCACAGAATAATAACTTGTATGACCGCGGGCACATTTGAAGGTGACAAGACGATACGTAACCGTGAATAGTGGATGTCCACACCTGCCCTAGAGTCCACAAGGTAAAACAAGTATAAATTAAAAATGCAGAAAACTCGTGGCTCTACATTTTGTGGTAGCCATCTTGAATTTCATATTTATCATAACTAATGAATTCTACTAATCAAACCCTTTGTCTTGACACCCATATTAGACAAATTTTGGGCACATTTTTTCTTCCACTCCCTCAATCAGTCGTCATCTCTACACCTTCCTCCTTTCAGTCGCATGTCACCTTTCATACGATTTATTTATTTAAATATAAGACTACAAATAAACTAAAATGTTACCTAAGGGCGTTGTTTTATTAAAAAATAAACCAAATTATTTCCACTAGATTTAATAAAAAAAGAACTTTACACTAGCCTTAATAACACTAATGTATTTACACAATCATAACTAAATAAATAAATTTGTTTAGTTATAAATAATTATTATACACATACAATTAATATTTCTTGACTGTTACAGTTATTAATGCCCAGCATTCGAGTTCCGGCATTTCTTAATTATACAGGTTTATTTGTTAAACTGATTATCTGTGAAAAATATGTAAACGAGTATTTTTTTACGGAAAGTATTTTGGTTTTATTAGTATAGTGTATAATCGGATTTACTATTTTAAAATAACTCTTTATTACGTTAATACATAAGTTTTAACCAAAAATAATAAATTTTAAGAATTTAGTAATTAATCTCAAGGCGCACGCATGAACAAATCCGAATGAATGTGAAAAAAAATCATAATAATTAATTTTATCCAATATGTTTTTTTTTTCTATTTCACAAGTCTGATTGGTACCAAAATTGGTTCAAATATTCTTAGGGTAGTTCTTTAGAAGTTCTAGAAGTATTTTTTATTGGTAAATTTAAAACTGCAAAAGAAATTAATTATTATTATTCTTAATTAGTGAACAACTATGGAAATCAAGAATACTGAATGGCAGAGAGACTTTCAAACTTGGTCTGTGAATAAGTTGCAAAATAAAGAAAAAGGGGAACTTTGCTTTGAAGTCTTACTGTCTCAAAAACCACAAAAAAATGCTAATTTTGTTAACCAATACCAATATGTGTGAAACTATAGTTTGTATTTCGGAATATTATCTATATCAAAACATTATAATCATTCAGATAATATGTAGAGTACTAAAACTTGGCTCCGCACTTTTTTTTTAATCCAGAATTTTATTTAGATTCTACTAAAACCATGTACAAATTTTGTCTAAGAATTAGGGCATCTTTTTAGATAAAAAGATACCTTATACATGGTAAGAGGATCTCCTCTTAATACCATGTATACTTACCATGTATAATGTATAGTTAGTAGTACAAACATATATATTATATAAAACACTCCAATCATAATGGCAGGTATTACATGTCACTTGTTACAAAGTTATAATTAGTTTAAGATTAAAATGAAATAAAACAATATTCTATTTTATCAATTTAGATATTTAGTACCTATCTGTAAGTGATAAGAAATAAGTTTTTTTAAACAAGGATTTCGAGATCACTGTGCGTATTAAGTCTCAAAGATTGGCATCAACTAACCATAAAAAAAACGTAGAAATAATCAGTTTGCACTTTTGAACTCAAATAATTTCAAATAAAAAACTATCTATAATTTGAAAAGTTATAATTGTACTAGCATATACAGCATAGCTCCTATAAATAAGTGGAAAGGTAAGATCAAAGGAATCACACGAAAATTCGAAGTAAAATAAATAATATATGATACATTATGTACAATCGGTGGCAGGGATCACTCCACTTCGTATGGAAGTACTCAACTTCGACGTAGATTTTCTAAAACTTCTTACTTCTGCCCTTTATTCATTTTTGGGCACTTCTTTCGACTCACTCTTAACAGGTCATTAAGTAACAGATAAATAGAAATAGATAAAGTAAATATTTAACGTTCAATTTATTTGTTTCAACACTAGTAATTAATTTTATCAAATCGTAAACAATGTTTTTTGCGCAGTATGTTTACTAAAAGTATATTGACCGGCAAAAAACTTTCAAACAGCGCAAAGGTCATATCTTATCAAATTTCCCGCTCCCGTATTGGTTATTTTTACTTATCTGTGAAAGTTATGAGCTGCCAAGAGCGAGTCAAATTAAATTGTGCTTTAAGAATAGCCACACACAGTCCGTTTATAATTTATAACGCAGCTTGACAGATCAGATTTATTAGATACCTAGTAGGTATACCTATACAGCTGCAATATACAGCTATTCAATGTTCTAAGATGTTTACCGACAAATATTTTGATTTTGACACACAAATTTACATGGTCAAAAAGCTTACATATGCTTTATCTATCTGATCTGTGTCAAACTTCAACTATTATGAACATAAAAATTTGGAACACTCCTGTATTCGACAGAGATGAACAAAGTCATAAAACATAATGTCGAATTCTGCCCGAGAGGATTCTGTCAGTCACGCATAACTGGAGTCAGTAAAGAAAACATTTAGAAGTTGATACTCTCCCTCGCTTTAACAAATGGGTGTGAGCAAGAGGGAACGATGTTACGTCTTGTTTACTGACGCACTTTATACCATACGTTACTTGTAATGTGTGGCAGCTAAAGGTGATCGCAGGTGAGTCCGTAACGCATCGAACAAAAGGAATTTCAGAATTCCAACAATTTTATGAAAGCTCGCAAGTGTGCCGGCGAGAAATTCTCCATCGGTCTTGACTTTGCCGTTCGTCACGCTCGGGCTAACTTGCGTTGACGTTTAGTGTGTGAGTCTAGTTGAAGTGGAACTTGAACTGGAAGGGGCTGCCGTGCTGGAAGTGGTGGAAGGGGTTGTTGAAGGGGCCGCCGCCGCCGCCGCGCTGCGACTCGGGGTCGAGCGGGTCGATGCCCTGGTCGAACTGCGCGCGCTTCTCCGGGTCCGTCAGCACCTGCCGCGGTAAACCGAATTAATGCTGAACCGCCGCGTGGCCCGGATAGTCATCCGGGATGCACCTTCCACCGCCAGCCTTATGACTAGACTCAGGGTTTGGCTATTAGATAAAACTTTTTATAATATAAATGATAGAATTGAAAGTTGTCAATTGAATTATTGAAATATACCATTGTAATATTATTTTAGGTATATTATTTGACTTGTAACATTGGTGTTATCAATAAATGATTTGTATTGGACATTGAAGAGGACCTGACTGAGAAAACCGACCCGATCACCGAGTAACATTAACATTTTATGCGTTAATGCTAAAATATTATTTTGTTTTGAAGCGCTGACAGTCGGTAAAGGTTATGTTCTGCCGGGCGTGGTTTCCGTTCCCAACAATGATGTTGAGCATCGGTGAAGGAAACCAAGGTGGTAGAGCTTTTTCCTAGCGCTCGCCTGGCTAGCTAGCGTGGTTCCGATAGCTTCCTTGAGAGCCAGCTTCGGCCAGAATATTGCAGCTGTCAGTGTCAAACGTTTAGCCTGATTGTGTCTCTTATCGCTTGTCCCATGCTTCGCTTGCACTCTCTCAGCTCAGGCAGAACGTGAAAGCTATTATGTCGATATTAATTTTACATCATTTTTGCGCAAATTTAAGTCATTTTCACTAAGAAAAAAACATGTACAAAACTGCATTCTCTCATCTATAAGTTTTTATGTATAGAGTTTCAATTTCAAACGTGTAAATTGTCTATTTGTTTCCCTCTATCACAATAAAGGAAACAGCGATATCGTGACTGAGATTAACCTCCTTCCTTTTCTTCTTCGTATGAGCTAAGTGGCCAAGTTGGTATCGAGAGTTTTCAAGCCGTCTGGAGGCCTCTGACTTATCTTAACGACTGCTTGTACTAAGAATAACATCCAGGACCTACCACATAACGTGTCATAAAATCCTCGATGAAAATTTCACTTTTAAGACGACAGTCTTTTGCGTGGTCACCCATCCAAAGAGTGTCTTCATCGACCGTTGCTTAACATCGATGATCGCGTCAGATCACCCTAGCTAGCCGAGCTGCGGGCGCTACATACCTCCTTGGCGGCGGCGACGTCAATGAACTTCTTCTCGGCGAGCTTCTTCTCGTCCCCCTCGGGGTAGTTGTCGGGGTGCCACTTCTGCGCCGCCTTGCGGTACGCCTTTATGATCTCCTGCTTGCTCGCTGTCCTGCAACACACATGTCGATCTATCTATTATTGAGTTCCATACCTAAAAGTTAAAAGGCCTATTACTAAGCCTCATGTGAGTGCGATAGCTAGAAAGTTGATTTTTTCACAAATTATGTACTTTCGTTGCCATTATAACAACAAATACTAATATAAAAAAATATTAAGGGGACTCCAATACGAAAAACGTGCTTTTTATGTTCATAAGGGGGTTCCGTACCCTTGATGAGCGAGCCTCACTTGGTAAATTTTCTTTTAAAGCAGATATGTTTGCGTTGACAACAGCTTTTCTATGGTGTCAAGCAACACCATGGTCTACGATGTTACACGCTTACCTAATTATACCTATTAACTCTAAATTTGAAGACCCGTAGATGGCCACTTTTCAGGAACCAACTTCTCCTTCTACATAAGAGCTAAACAGCCAAGCTCGGGTGCTGAAAGTTCTCAAGCCGCCCGAAGGCCTGTGACTTAGTTTAACGACTACTTGTACTGAGATTACCACAATAGCCAGGACCTACAATTTAACTGAACCATTTTTTTTTTAATAACTTGCTACTTACCAATCTGTTTTCTAACAACAAACTATATGGCAGAAACTCGCCAGTGGTAATTGTTTTGACTGATATATACGCGCAATGCTGCCATATTAGTTGTTTTTGCAAACGTCATTACTACATCCGATATATACATTATTTTTTTTGGACACATTTCACACACGATTGGTTAACCCCATACTGAACCATTTCTAATTCGTATTATGGGTGCTAACACAACTGATATACTACATATACATACATACATATTTTATATAGATACATAGTTAACACCCAGACCAACAGCCAACAAATTTGGTTCAGCACACAAAGTCATTGGCCGTGCCGGGTTAATCGAACCCGGAACCTTGTGATTGGCAGTCCGGCATGGTAACCATTACGCCAACGAGGTCGTCAATTGTAACACTAACCTCTTAACACCTAAAATCTTATAGTAATCTCTCTGCTCCGATTGTTTCTGCAGCTTCTGTGCCCTGTTGAGGCCTTCCTTGGCCCGGGAGAGGCCCTCGTCCATCTCGAGCGCCTCCCGGAAAGCGCGGGCCGCATCCTCGTACGCCTCCAGGCCGATGAGCGCGTCTGCACGGTCGCATAGCACGCGCGCGTCGCGCTGTAACTCTAGCGCCTGGTTGCACTGGGATAGGGCTTCCGTGTATTGCTCCTCCTGCAGGAAATGAATTGTTGATGAATATAATATGTAGTAATATGTAAATTTGACGTGCCTAGTAAAACGTAATGTTATAAGGTAAAGTTCCATGTTTTAATAAAATCTAAAATACGACCTGTACTAAAGCTTCCTTCAAACATATTTTACAATTCTACTAGCTGACCCGGCAAACGTTGTTTTACCTTAGTAAAAAAAAAAAAAAAAACTAAATATACAGTAGCCGATTCTCAGACCTACTGAATACGCATATAAAATTTGGAAAAAATCGGTCAAGCCGTTTCGGAGGAGTACGGTAACAAACACTGTGACACGGAATTTTTTTAAATAAGATTAAACCGGTTTCAGTATGTACGTTACCATTGAAAGTGATACAGGGATTTGAATCCAATTCAAATCTAGACTGAAAAGATGGAGCATGCTTATTCTGGATTAACTTGCTTTCAAAGAGACTACCGGGACACACCGTCAGGTTCTTAGCGACTGACTGTCGACTACTGACTCCACTCATATAGCTATTTTTTTTAGGACACATTTCACACACGACTGGTTAACCCCATACTGAACCATTTCTAGTTCGCATTAAGGTTGCTAACACAACTGATATACCACATAAACATGCATACATATTTTATATAGATACATATTTTAACACCCAGACCCATAGCCAACAAATTTAGTTAAGCACAAAGATGTTGGCTGGGCTGGGAATCGAACCCGGAACCTTCTGATTGGCAGTCCAGCATGGTAACCTTTACGCCTACGAGGTCGTCATATATATTCGCATTACTTTATGTACCTAACTCTAAGATTTCGTACGTGGTAGTAGAGATTTGAACTGACCTTGACGTAGCAGCTGCACAGCCACTTCCTGGCTTCGAGCACGACGAGCGTGACCTCCTCCTCCAGGTTGAGGACTTGCTGCGCGGAGGCCGCACACCCGAGGAAGTCCCGCTGCTCGCTCCTCTCCTCGCACTGAGATAACAACTTGTCCACTCTCTTCACTTTCTTGTACAGCGGGAAGCACAGCTTGTGCTCCGGGTCCAGTTTTAGACATTCGCGGATTTCCTGCAATTCGGAAAATTGGTTTAATATTGTAGGTGATTATGTTTATAGAGACAATAAAGAAAACTATTTGAAAGACCATTCAACCGTTCGTTGGCATTATGGTTCCGCATGGTAACCATTAATTTATTTATTACTGCCAACCAGAGGTTACCGGATTCGATTCCCGGCACTGCCAACATTGTGGTGAACTTAATTTGTTGGTTGTCGGTTTGGAAGTATTTATGTATGTACCTATATATAGTATGTCAGTTGTGTTAGTAACCATAATACAAACTATAAATAGTTATAAAATAAAATATTAAGCGGTGTTGGAAATGGGTCTAAAAAAGCTAATGTTTTCTTACTCACATAAACAAATAAGTGTCATCAAGAAAAGTTTTATTTATTGACGCACTTTGCTTTTATTGACGCACTTTTTGATATTTAATCACAAAATCGTCTTGGAACGCAGATCAATCCCTGATTAAGGTTGTTGGAGGACCTCCAATCAACAGTTAGCAAACATTAGATGATGAGCACCACACTTGAATACTTGATTTATTATTAGTTGGCAGTGTCAGCTTAGTAGTAAACAACACTTAAACATTCCTGTAACAAGCCTTATTAAGTACCTTGAGCGCGTCGCTGACGTGTCCGAGCTGGTAGAGCAGCGTGCCGAGCCGATAGTAGCCTTCCGTGGAGTCCTGCTGCAGACGGTTCACGGACCGGATATCCGACACCGCCGAGAACAGGTCATTCTGCAAACACAAGCATTAGTACAACATAACAAAGATAGGACATAAAACACTTCTATTGTTTATGAAGAAACCATAAGAGTCCGGGTCTACACAGGAAAGCGGTGATTGGGGATTAGTACTGCCTTAACTCTACCCTCACTGTTGAACCAATGTGCTATTTGGGGAGTAAATATGCAACTGTGGATAATACTACTATTGTTTATTAAGAAACTTTATTAGTCTACCTTTATATAAAACTATAATGGAGAGTCCGGGTGTACACAGGAAAGCGGTGATTGGGGATTAGTACTGCCTTAACTCTACCCTCACTGTTGAAGCAACATGCTATTTGGGGAGTAAATATGCAATTGTGGATAATACTACTATTGTTTATTAAGTAACTTTATTTTAACTTTTTATTAGTCTACCTTTATATAAAAAATGGAGAGTTCGGGTCTACAAAGGAAAGCGGTGTTTGGGAATTAGTACTGTCTTAACTCTACCCTCACTGTTGAAGCAACATGCTATTTGGGGAGTAAATATGCAATTGTGGATAATACTACTATTGTTTATTAAGAAACTTTATTTTAACTTTTTATTAGTTTACCTTTATATAAAACTGTAATGGAGAGTCCGGGTGTACACAGGAAAGCGGTGTTTGGGAATTAGTACTGTCTTAACTCTACCCTCACTGTTGAAGCAACATGCTATTTGGGGAGTAAATATGCAATTGTGGATAATACTACTATTGTTTATTAAGAAACTTTATTTTAACTTTTTATTAGTCTATCTACCTTTATATATAACTGTAATGAAGAGACCGGGTCTACACTGGAAAGTGGTGATTAGCACTGTTGAAGCAATGTGCTATTTGGGGAATAAATATGCAATTGTGGATAATACTACTATTGTTTATTAAGAAACTTTATTAATCTACCTTTATATAAAACTGTAACGGAGAATCAGGGTCTACACAGGAAAGCGGTGATTGGGGATTAGTACTGCCTTAACTCTACCCTCACTGTTGAACCAATGTGCTATTTGGGGAGTAAATATGCAATTGTGGATAATACTACTATTGTTTATTAATAAACTTAATTTGAACTTTTTATTAGTCTACATTTATATAAAACTTTTATTTTATTACTACTAAATACCTAGATTTGTGTTGTTGAAACCCAGTCTATGACATAGTGTCAAGTACACTCAGCAGTATATATCGGTATACTAGCTGACCCGGCAAACGTTGTTTTGCCTCACTTAGGGGTATGAAAAATAGATAGTGTAGCTTATATGACACGTTCGTAGATTTACCATAGCAGCGCCATCTATTGATTACTTACTCAACCCAGTCGAAAGGTATCGACATCTGTTACAATCATTTGGAGTTAACAGATAATTGTGACTGTCAAATAATAATCGACAATAATTAGCAATAAATTAAAATTGCGACTATAATTTGAGATTTAAACTATCCTATCTCTCAAGTTGGATCGAACTGCACCCATGGTGTGCGAATTTTATTATAATCGGTTAAGTGGTTTAGGAGTCCATTGAGGACAAACATTGTGACACGAGATTTATATATATTAAGATAGAGCGTGGTGTGGACTCACCAGCGCTATGTAGCACTCGGCCCGCAGCTGGCGCAGCGCGGCGGCCCAGGGCGACACGTCGAGCAGGCGGCTGGCGAGCTCGACGGCCGCGCGATAGTCACCGCCGCGGTAGTACGCCTCGCACAGCCGGAAGTCTTCCGAGTACTCGTCAATGCGGTGGTACTGCGACACTGCTTCCTCGTTGTACGGGTCCGCGTATGTCTGACAAACAAACAAACATTTCACATACATTCCTTGTAGCGCCTGTACTCTCGGCTGACTAAGGTGATCTGACGCGATCGTCAAGGTTAAGCAACGGTCGATTGGGATTATTGGGAATTCGGACAGTCTTCGAATGGGTCACCGAGCACAAGACGTCAATAAGTGGCATTTTTATCTAGGCGCTACCATGTATGTGATGACATGATAAATTGTTGGTCCTGGCTGTTAGTTTTAGGACAAGCAATAGTTAAGCTAAGCCAAGTCAGAAGAAGCCTTCGGGCGGCTTGAAAACTCTTGACGCCAGACTTGGCCGCTTAGCTCATACGAAGAAGACATACAGTTATGATTTATTTTATAGGTATGTAACCCGGGATAAAAAAATAGCCTATGTGTTAATGAGGTCTAACCTAAATTTCCATACCAAATTACATCAAAATCGGTTAAGCCGTTTAAACGTGAAGATAACAATCGAGTGAAGTTAAGTGAAACGGGAAGAAAACACACACACTTTCGCATTTATTATATTAGTAGTATGAAAAAAGTTTTGAGTATAACAAAGAACTTAATTTGTTAGATATCAAAACATAGATGAAGTAAATGTTACAATTAGTAAAGTTACATCATACTGTTTCCCACATGTACAATGTGTTCTATTGTCATAACAACAATGCTCAATAATATCATTTTCACTTGACAATACATTATAGATAAAAATATTGATAACATGTTTTATGAAACACTTGATTCAATAAACATATTATTTTAATGCTGAATAAGCTCCCGTACTGGTAGTAGAAGTTTTTTTTTATCTTTTACATAAGTTATGGTGTTTGACCACAACTTGCCTGATGTTAAGCAGCACTGTGGCCTATTTGTAACACGCTTGCCTAAAAGAAACCAATTTATAATTGATTTGAATGCCTCCGACTGGTATTTCTCAAGAAATAGAGCTTTAGACAAGCTTTTTACTCAACTTAAGAAATACTAGGTTAGAAGGATAAACTATATTAATGAAATCCAGTCATATAAGCATGAACAGATAACAAGTGCATTTTAGTATTTATGTATATTTATCTCAATACAAAAATGTGGCAAGTAATTGCACAATTTTAACAAGGTAAGTGAGTTATTAAGTAAAATACAAGTTTACATTAAAAAGTTATAAAATCCCGAGCAACATTTTCTGATGGTAGGCATTTTGGATTTCAAATGTATCATTATGTTTGTAGTGTACTAATCAAGACCTTTCATTTAATACTCATATTGAGAGAGTTGTGAAAAAATAAGCATCTTGACTCGACTTTCATCAAACATATCTCAGAACATTCTCAACTACCATACCTTTCAAGCAAAACAAGGTAAATCTGAATTGATCCATCCGTTCGGGAGAGGCGATACCACAGCACACACACACAAACACAGACACATCAAATTTATAACACCCCATCGTTTTTGCATCAGGTGTTGATAACTTAGCAACCATTTTATTGAAATAGCTAACTCTAGAATTTCTTTATTTCACAACACATTAGTTGTTGCAACATTATAATTCAATGTAAAATGTTATTGTAGACTGAATTTTCCAGCTTTAATTTATGACAAGCGTAAAACTGAAACCACTGATAAGAATGGACTGATAAGACAGGTACTGTAAATTCTGCTGTTTTAAGAGACGTGCACACATGTTAGCTTTTTAAGGATTTGTTTACAAGGCCAACAACAAGAGGAAGAGGAAAGTCATGAAGGGAGTTTACAGATCAAAATAAACAGAAGGTGAAGGTCAAATCATACAAGGCGGTTAAGAATATGGTAAAAGGAAACCAATGAAAAACCCTACCAATATGAGTGTAACTCTTGAATAAGAACTGAAAATTATATTATATGTATGTATTTGAAGATATTACTTCTTCTATGTACAATATGTCTTGTATCTTCTATGTACAATAACATCTTTTTATCACTATTTCAAAATCTCATAATACTAGATGCATCCTGTGGTGTTACCCGTGTTAACCCGGGACAAGATAAGTAAATACGGAATAAAAAGAAACCTATGTGTTAGTCCATGGTCTAACCTAACATCATAGTAAATCTCATCAAAATCAGTCCAACCGTTAGAGTGTGAAAGAGTAATATAAATGTTGAAGTTATTTCCTTATCCCACAGAGACAACAATTGTTTTTGGGGTAAAAAGTAGCCTATAATTATGTTAATCCAAGGTCAAACCTATCTTCGCACTAAATTTAATCAAAATCGGTTTAGCCGTTTGTGTGCGAAGACGTAACAAACATACATACACAAACACACAACAAACTTTTGCATTTATTTTATTAGTAATTAAGAAAAAGTTAAAACCTCATATATAACATTTATATGTCTGCCACAAAACAGAAAAACGTATATTGTTGTGTGATGGTTGCTATGCTATGGTTGGAGTGCAGTAATGAGCTGATGATGGTGAAGGTGATGATACTCACGACTTGCAGGAAGTCCTCCTTGGCGTCGGTGTACTGCGCCAGCTTGAGGTACACGTTGGCTCGCTGGAGGCGCGCCGACGTGAAGTCCGGCTTCAACTCCAGCACCTGACATTAACATACATATTATTATGGTTAATCAAAACTATCTTTATTTAGAATAAGAATATATTTATTGTTCAACTGTGTTACAAGATTTTAAGTTTATTTTTTCTTCTTTATTTTTCTTTATTTACATAACGGTAAATAAAATCAACAGTCATGTCCATTACGAAAATACAATAATAATGTATATGTTATGTTTGATTTTACATAAATGTTTTAATTGACTAGATTTAAGACTATGATAAGGCCTGTGTGTTTGTGTAGTGTAGACACACCTTAATAGGTACATCCGACATATATATTTTACCCTTATTTTTAAATCTTTTTTGAACACCTTGTATAAACATGGACTCTGTGTCTGAAAATAAAGATAAACATACATATGTAGGTATGCCCAGCAGTATTGTCTGCATTAATTTGGGATTAAAAGTGCCATAGGTGTTAATCCTGTATGAAAACTATCTCCATGCCAAATTTCTTCTAAATTATTCTAGCTGTTCAGCGTGGGAGGTAATAACATAAAAACAGAAACATTTGGTCTTTATAATATTGATGTGATCAATTTGTGATTCAAAACTATATAGCATGATCAATTTATTATGCTTTTCTAATGCTGGGACTCACTTTCTGTATTTTTGCAATGGACACAACTGTTAATACTATTTACCTGTACCCGTTTAGAGTTGAGACCATGTAACACATTTCTTTTTCTCAATACACTTAACTTTTTATTTACTTATTTAGGCAATAAAATTCTGATTTTAATTATGAATTTCAATATAGCATGGCAAATTCATAATTATCTTCATATGCATTGAATACATTGCATGGTATGTTCAAGGTTGAAGAAATATGAGTGTAGTTTCATACTTAATACATGGGCTCATAAGTGAATGTAACCTACTTATGTATATGTGAATAATTACATACGTAAATAGAAATTCAGTGCAGTCAAAGAAAGTGTACAAAGAATTTGGAACACAATTTTTTAGTATACAAATATTTTTAGACTTGCACCATATTAACAAAATTTACTGACTACTGACTGACTGACTCTAGATTTATGTTTTAGACTATCACTTAAAATGTAATAAACATACCTAGTATTTGAAAAAATATAACTTCACTAGCCCCATTGTTTATTTAATTTCAAGTTTTAACTAAATAATATTAATTTATCAACAACTAACACTTATCAGTAACCTACAATTTGGTGACCTTATCTTGTTAGTTGAGTGCAATGGAGTAGAACTAGTACAAAACAAAAAAAGTAGAATAAAAGCTGTCTCACCTTGGTGAAGTCTTGCAGAGCGAACCTGGCCTTGCCGAGAGCATAGTAGACGGTGCCTCGCTTGAAATAGGTGAGGTAGTTGTTTGGGTCACCCTCTGTGCACAGAAATACCATTATTCAGTTATGATTCAGTCATATTAATGTATGTTACTTATAGAGATTTCCATCTGTCTAATCTGCAGTTGATGTAATGTTGAAGACACTAAGTATACAGTTCAGGCAGCTTGACTGACCTAGAGTGTAAGGTGCAGCACACTATTGGCTACTTTACATGCATTAAGCAAACCATATCATATACTAATGTACAAAGTAGCTGTAAACTGACATTTCTGTACAATAAAATCATTTTTCTCTTTCTCTTTTTACTAATATTCAATATAATATTATTATTGTTGACAATTTCGGTCATGGGATGGTTACCACAAAAAAGAGGAAAAATTGAAAAGGATGTTCCAAGAAATTTGAACTGGATTGGCACAGGACCGAGGCAGATGGCATGAGAGAGGCCTATGCTAGCAGTGGGATAGAACAGGCTGTGGATGATGATGATCATTTGATTTTTATATGTCTATTTACCAATAAATATCTGTAATCTAATGATGATGTGCCAAGAAATTAAGTTTGAGAGGTCTACTGTTTATAGAAGTTCTACTATTTTACTAGTAGTTCTATAAACATATTGCCTGGATAAACATATCAGCATTGCAATACACCAGGGTAATACTGCCAGCTTGTTAATAATATTCTGAAGAGAATTAATCCCACATAAATAACTGCATGAAGCTGTAATACTGGAGGATATTAAATCATCTTTTATTTGATAAGTTTTTCAAACAAAACATTAAAAAGAACAGGAATGATGACCAGTGACAAAGATTACTCTAGATTTGAAAGGCTTCCTGGTGATGTAGCAAGCTAGTCTGGCTGCTTGGTGTTTTGTTTAAGAGTACAGGAATAGAGCTTGCCGATGCGAAGCGTGAAGAGACGTAGACACTGTTCCGGAGACTCACCTACTGCGGCATGGTAGTGTGTGAGCGCGTCAGACAACTGCCCCCGCGCCAGGAAGTCCCGGCCCAGCTCCAAGTGCTTGTTCACCTCCGACGGAGTCGCACATTCTGAAACTACACACAGACACCTCGAAACACGATTCTTCCACACAGAAATTCCACTAAATAGGTTAAAAGTTCACCTACATTCTAACGCTACTTCTAGAACTAACAGGAGCAGGCATGGAGTTAATCTGTTCCAATTGATATTTGTTATGTAGTCCATTATTAATGTATTAACTAATTACACCAGTCTTTAGCAGAAATTCACTTCATTTATTAAATTTTCAATACAAAATAATCATTTGACAGATTCTCGATCCATTTTTCGTTTGTCTCTTTTCGTGGTCTCGTCTGATTGGTCCAAATCAGATAACTAATAGGCACAGAGAATAGAACTGATTTGTTCAAAAATAAATTTGACATATAGCATCCTTACTGTCATTGAAAAAGCTACTCGCTTTTTGAACGATTTTGCCTGGCCATTATTATAAAAAGACCCTTATAGCATACCAAATAACCAATTATGTACATGAAAATCTAATAACTTGTAATTACAACATTTGGCCGAGGGATATCCCTTTGCCACATGGAGGCAGACCGTCGTCGCTTCATATGTTAATGTGAACCCCATAAAAAAAAATTAAAAGAAGTAGCTTGAAATTAAAAATGAATTGAAATTGGAAAAATGTTGCATGTACAGACACTTGATATTAAAATGAAATGAAATATTTGTTATTACTATTTATTAACTTATTACTGTACCTATTACATATTTTATTATCTTGTGACTACTTAACTAGGCAAGGCCTGAATCTAAATAGTCCAATTTAATCAGTTTGCATTATAAAATAAACTTGTCCCCTAACAAGACAGTACCTATAACCATACAAATAAAATAAATAATGTATTATTTTATTTATGTATTGATTATAATTATAAACAATATTTTTTTAAACAGTAGGTATGTTTTATATATTTGTTTATACAGTATATTTTATATTCAAATTCAAAATGTCATATATTATAATATTGTGATAATCATTGTATTTTTATAAATCGTATCGAGTAAAAAAACTACAAGTTCTATACGGATGTATTATGAAAAATTACAACAAAATAAAACCATAAATTTAATTGGACAAACTAAGATATTAATAATAGTATAGAATGTTAAGAGTAGAAAATATTTTAGGCTTAGCTAATGAATATAATTAAAAGTAAGTCATATTGATTTGCAAATTTTAAAGTACAATCTCTAGGGAAGGGGAAAGAAAAAGGAAAATTGCAATTTGTAAAGTAGCAACACCAAAATTTGTTCTTTCGTATTCTGTAGAAAATAAAATACGGTTAGTTTTCAGAAAATATTAAATTTTAAGTTATTTTCTGTTTAATATAGAGAAATAAGTGTCAATTCGTGTAATTAAAGCATGACCCAATCATCCTGTGCTTTAATAGTGGACAGATTAGTGTCCGACATGGAGATTAATCGAGATGTAAAGTTGGATGTCAACATAACCTCCGGACAAAGTGTTGGTGTTTCTTAGAGATTTAGTTATTGTGAATGGTGTTTTAGGTATGGCAGACGCTGCGCCATCCACAGCGCCCAAGGCGAAGGCGCCTAAGACTAAAGCTCCCAAGGAGAAGCCCGCGAAGGCTGCTCCAGCGGCGACTCCAGAGATCGTGAAGACGATCCGCAAGGTCTCGTCGAAGGCCCGTCACGGCAGGCTATACGCCAAGGCCGTGTTCACAGGATACAAGCGCGGACTGCGCAACCAGCACGAGAACACAGCTCTCCTCAAGGTATGTTGTTCATCATCATTTTGAGGTTAGAATAACAAATACCAGCAGAAGTTGAATGGAAGTTTTCTTCTAAAGTCTGTCTGTACTGAATGCTTTAAAGATGAGTAGATCCTATCCATTTATTCATATTGAGATTCATAATAATACAATTCATAATAAACAAGTATACTTGGTTTTGCTTGTCTGTATTGTTGTGTTAAAGCTACGCCTATTTAAATGATGCTTAATGACATTTGAAACCTGAACCATCATGTGGTCAACATAACTTACTGATTCCTCCTTCCCTACCAACTTCAGTATTTGCAGTCTACACTATTATTTACTATTTAAATAATTTTTAGATTGAAGGAGCGAAGGACCGTGATGACGCGTCATTCTACGCCGGCAAACGCTGCGTGTACGTATACAGAGCCAAGAAGAGGACGCCCATCGCCGGGGGACCCCGTGGCAAAAAGACCAAGCTGCGCGCCATCTGGGGCAAGGTGACCCGCGCCCACGGTAACGCCGGCGGTGTCCGAGCTCGCTTCAAGTCCAACCTGCCCGCACACGCCATGGGACATAGGATAAGAGTGGTGAGTTACCTTGATTAATAATTTGTTTAAACAATAAAACATGTTTAGTCAATATTTAGTGTCATACAAAATACAAATATTATTGTACAATAATTTACTAAATCTATACCAATATTATAAAGAGGAAAAGTTTGTTTGTTTGATGCGAATAGGCTCCGAAACTAATAGGATGATTTTAATTATTCTTTCACTGTTGGGAAACTATATTATCCCCAAGTAATATAGGCTATAGTTTATTTCTCTTTGCAACTTAGATTATTTAAGAGACCGAGTGAAGCAGGGACGGGATGCTAGTGTACAATAATACTACTAACTAAGTCATATACTACAAGCATAACTTGTCTTTATGCATTAGTGTTCATTCAAAAGTACGAAATCTTTCAGTTAATATTGAATGCTTTGTGTTAAAAACTGGGATTTGAGACATCTTATCTGTTAAATGTAGTTACACGAGAAACCAGTGAGTTAAATTTGATGTAGTCTGGTTTATAAGCCTTCGCAAATTATTATAGCAATCTTGAATTTTTGAATTTTGATTTATAGTATAGCAAATATAGTATTACTTAGTTCCTGTAAAATAGTAAACAATTGTATTCACAACTTTATTACTAGAAATTTTGCTTGATAATAAGCAGTTTATCATCATTATTATCTTCGCCTTTATTGTGCCGTTGTGTGAGGTCTGCGCATCATATTATATTTTCTCATTCCATTGTACTCCTATATTTCGTCATTCACTTTCTTTTTCATATCCTTCAAGTACATAATACTAGTAATAGGAATAGTTAGTTAGATTCCAGCTGTTGTACCTACTTCTATATAACTGCGTTTTGAGAAACTTACTAAACACATTATGAGTATCAAATAAATGATAGAAATATATTTTTCTTTAAAGAAAAACATTATCTTATATAATTTCTTTAAAGTGATGCTGTATTCATGACATTTGAAACCTGAACTTCATGTGGACAAAAATTAACTGATTGATTATCTTTCCTTGATGTACTTTATGGTGCATTCCATCAAATAGTTGACATGTTTGTTTGTTTGTTTCCAGATGCTGTATCCTTCCAGGATCTAAGAACCTCCCGTTAACTGTAAGACTAAAATAAAAGCCCAAAAAAACTATTTGTTGCTTTTATTTTGTTGAAAAATGCTAGGTTACTATATACTTTAGTCAAAAGATTATATATTTAGTAAGTAAATTCCAAATTGTAATCTTGATTTTCCAACGTTGAAGAACTATTTCGCATGGTTATTTAGTAATAGGCAAGATAGAAATAATTTCAATAAGCTGACTCCAACCTCGGTTAGAGGAGAGGCACATGAAGAAGTTAATTTGCACTCTACTGGCTTCAACTTGCCAAATATTATTTTGTCTGCCTATAGAGGCAAACATACATATATTATGTTTGTGAATTGTGTGCCAGCTTAGATCGTGAAGTAATATTAAGAATTTCATATCCACTTGTATGTGGAACACCGGCTCCCGGTATAAACACATTTTCGCCGCAACTAAACTAGTAAAACTAAAAGTTGGAACTTGGTCTTCTTTCAACAGATAATTCAAAATGGGCTAATGTCATTCAACATACAAATGGTTATCAAGGTGTTAATTGAAACCTATTATTACTAGACTGCTGTTTATCTCACTAGTATGCGTAGTACAAGTTTTTTTGATTGCAAAATTTTACTATAGTTTCAGATTTTTACCATTTTATAGTTGTGTCCATAGACAAACGATACAAAGTAATCTATAACCTACTTTAATGAGAACAGCCCCCATTGATGAACCTACCCCCATTGAAGAATAAGAAAACCAACCACGTAATGTTTGTTCCATTATGTTTTGTTGATACTAAATGAATCATTGTTTTCCATATAGAAATATGAAATCTATTCTTAGTTCTGCACTATCGAAAAAACGTACTAGCCCTACAGGTATCAGGCAGTTAGTAATAAAGAACGGTGTAGAATTTCATAGTGGTGAGGTTGACATGGTTCTAACCGCTTGGCGCTGGGTGAGCTGTGGTCACAAGCATGTGGCGCTTGCGCCTGCTTACATACACGACTTTTACACATCGATCTTAGTTTGTCTAAATTAAATTAAAAAATATTTAGTAAATTAACTTAATAATTTAGTAGTTATCCTACTACTTCTTACCTGTACCTAATGTTTAGAAACTGTTCCGACGACTATGGACCTGGGAGAGAGCACATAACACAAAGCTTAATTATGTACATTATTATTTTTAGTAGTCTAGAATAATTACATACGGTATTAGGTGATAATTAATAGGTATTGAAATTAGCTGTGTGGATTATCATAGTGATAAATATGTTTGGTACCAAAAATGCTATACATTTTCATAAAAAAGGTTCTTTAGACAGTAAGTTATGTTTTCAAGCCGCCCGAAGGCCTGTGACTTTAGCGTACTGCTGGTACTAAGGCTAACAGCCGGGATCTGCAGATTAAACTGCCAATCCATATGAAAATGCCACTTGTGCATGAATACCTACCCAAAGCCTGTCCACATTGTTCAACCTAACTAACTACCTAACTACCCTCAGAATACAGAAAGGTTCAACCTCGACGATCGCGTCAGATCAACTTAGCCTGTGCCTTAGCCGAGCTACAGGCCCCACGTAACATAACTGTTTACGATTCTTGACGATAAAACTGAAATTTAATGATTTTGCGTATTTCATTGTTAAAGTTGTTTAGTTGTAAATATTGTACATAGTAAGTAGTGGAAAAAAACCTAAGTCACTTTTATACGTCCGTCCAATTTAGTACAAAGATAGGTGAAGCAATTTGAAAATGATGGGTCAGTCCACAAAAAGCAAATTGTAGTCAATTGCACAGTAATAAGGCAGTAGGTAGTTGATGTTAGATGGAAAATACCCTAAGTAGGTCTCGTACAAACCAACCCTCGACTGCATTAGCATTTTACATTGAGAACAAATTTTTTTTATTGTAGCTTATATTGTTATTTGCTATGTAGTATCATAGACAAAATCCATTATTTTGTCTATTTTTTTGGACACATTTCACAAACTGCTGCTTAACCCCATACTGAACCATTTCTAGTTCGTATTATGGTTGCTAACACAACTTATATACTACATATACATTCAAACATATTTATAGTTACATATTTAACAGACCCAAACCGACAGCCAACAAATTTAGTTCAGCACAAAATGTTTGCCGTGCCGGGAATCGAACCCGGAACCTTCTGATTGGCAGTCTGGCATGGTAACCATTATGCCAACGAGGTCGTCAAATCTATTCTAGTATGTAATTCTTTTTGCCTCCACCTTTGTTGTCACAACCTCCAAACTTAGGATTCCTTGCCGAATTCCCGCTGTTCCTTAATGATTTTCAAGGCAAGGTACCTTCTAGGTAAGCGGGCTCCTCCGTAAACCTGCATACCACTTACCATCAGGTGAGTTAGGGTCATACGCAGACCTATATAGAGTAAAAAAAGTAATCAACCGCCAATTTCGGTGAACGTCTGATAGAGGGCGCTCAAAAAACAGATGTTCAATTTAGTTTGGGGCCCGTCGGATATCAAATTTGCACGAACTAATTGTTAAAATTTAACTTAATTATTTAAAGAGTGTTTGTTAATACGCTTATTATTATTTAAAAATGTCATATTCAAGAAATCTAAGGATATGGATGATATCGATTGGCCAAATATCGTGAAATTCGACCAGTAAATAGAGCTGATACAAAGTTCAAAACAATGTTGTCTCCGTTGCACCGATATTCGTATGCACTGTATAATGTTGTTTAGTATTTTAAGCATCCAACTAATACTTCGATATATTTAATCGTTTTTTGACGTGACAACGTCTTAAATTAGGTTGCGGCTGGGAGTCACTTATGAAAAAGTGTAACGCCCGGTAACGTTACGATGAGTCACCGAACGAGAGAGAGGCCCGCCGAATGCCTTGCGTCTCTCTCCCACTCAACTATGATCGGTCTGCCGCGCGCGCAGCACGCGGAAGACGTTGTCACGTAAAATCTTCGCCCGTAAAACCGACTTTACAGGCAACCATTTTTTTTTACTCTGAATAGGTCAGCGCTTGACCACATATCACCTGATGGTAAGTGATATTGAGGTCTACAGTGGATCGCGCTTACCTAGAAGGAACCGGTTCACTCTCGCCTTGAAAATCGCTAGATTGTAGTCATTGGGGAACAGGGAATTCGGCAAGGAATTTCAAAGTTTGGCGGTTCGGACAACAAAGGTGGAGGCAAAACGTTTTGTGCGTAAAAGTACTAATATTATAAATGCAAAGTTTGTGTATGTGGGTGTTCGATTCTCATAAAGGTATTATTGGGAGACAACCCGCGCTTCTCATCGCCGCGCCGTAGTACAGAGTTACTCTTTAATATTATATCCTAAATCGTGTCGCGCGACGCTTCACCGACGAGGATATTTTTCTGTGCCGTGTACAGTCAATACTGTTCTGCATTTCAACAAGGAGCTTGACGATCGTTACCCACCGAGCTGCCGCCAGACGCGAGGAGTTGTCCCGGGGAGTGGCGTCGTGGATGAAAGGTACGTGGTCCTATCTAAGTTTCGCAATTTCCTTGTGAGAGTCAGAACTTACATACAGTCCACTCGTTTTGTATCGAACTTTTTTTTATTTTTTTATTCATAATAGGCTTGCGCTTGACCACAACTTTGCGCGCGCTTGCCTAGAAGAAACCGGAAACTTGATACTTAACAAACTTGTTACTTATTCACGCTCAAACAGCTGATTCAATTTGCCTGAAATTTGGTATGGAGATAACTCAGACCCTATGTTAGCACTAGGTCTATATTTTATCCCAGATTAACCTTTTTAGCGCGGCTAGCACCGCGTGGCGTAGCTAGCTAGGTATAAGTAAACAGAGTGCGGTGGACAGCCATATCTAGGTATCGGTGTCAGGGCTGGGTGCTGTTCCATTTATTATTGAGATGCGCTACACTTGTGGCTTTGTGCTGGTGTAGCTGTGTGACGTCAGAATACTCCCCCGGCTGCTTGTCTGTTGGATGAAATGATAGATAGATAGATTAACACTTTATTAAAACACATACTAAAAATAATTACAAAAATAAAAAAAAGGTATTCAAAAACTAGTGCCTTAATTGGCGACCTTATCGCTAAAAGCGATCTCTTCCAGGCAACCAATTCCTAGAACGTACACATAGAAAGAGAGACGAGGTGTTATAATGTAACGAAATATTTGAATTGGAAAACATATCACATTTTAGCAAAATAAATACAAAATAATAAATACCAATATATATATAATACACACACACATAATACGATCAAAGGATTAAATAATAAAATAAAGTCTAATCATAAAGAAGAAAAAGATAAGTATAATTTTGAAATGCTAATATTAATAACCGAAATGCAGCCAGCCACACAAGTCTGGAACAGTAGAAACTCGATTATCCGGCCCTCAGTTAAACGGATCTGCGATTATCCGGACTACAGAACAATGTCTTATTTTTGCTAGAACTAGGTAATCCACTAGAGGGAACGTAAGTTTGGCCGAACAATTCCACCCAGATCCTCTAAAATTTGACCCGGATTGAAGCGTTCTATTGTCCAGTTAACAGACCAGTTGTCCGAAGTTTTATTTTTGCGAGCATGAACGTATTGGACGGAACTGGTATTACCCCGCCCGCGTCGGCTTCTCATCGGCAATAAAAAACTATTTTCTTCATCCAGATTTTCGATTATCCGAATGCCTAACAACAACAATTAGTCCGGTTAATCGAGTTTTTACTGTACTGGAAAATAGATAATTACTATGCCCGACGGCACAAAAGTAGATAGTCTTAAAATGTATAGTCCAGTCATTTAAGCTTAAATTAGGTTATAATCTCGGAATTCGAAATACACAGCTGTAAGTCTGTAAATACTTGTATATTGACACCCTAAAAGTATCAAAGTACCACCCTATTATTTATCTACTCTGTCAGAATAAACAACAAAGACTCATTACGCTGAGCATAGTAACATTTGCATCTATTGTCACTGATAGCATCATTGGCTATTATCAGAAGCGATCAGCGAAATCGGACTATTTGATGCGACCTGAAGGTATTTGTCGTAAGATTGCATCAAAAATTAGTTTTTTTTATTAAATTTGATTCGTTCGGCGCGCCTTAAAAGTGTGTGGGTTGCCCATGAAGTTTTTACCTACAACTTCATGGGGTTGCCATAGCTATTTACCCTATACTTAGACTTGCCCGCGTGTCTATGATCACCTAAGTGGTACATAGACACATTTAGGTATGTTAATCATTTAGCTTGAAATTTTCCATGAAGCAAATCATAGGGAACGAAAATAAATTAAACTTTATTCTATCTATCATATAGCTGTGGCTCTAAACTTAAAAGCTGTATTGTTTGAGGGCCAGATGGTGCCGAACTAGGCTTTATAGCCTGTGTTAAAGCATGCAGTAACATGCACACTATTATTCCTTATTGCATAGCAGTACTATTATTCCTAGGAGAAATAAAAAGAGATCCTATTAGTTACGATTTCGCTAAGTACACAAGGCGTAGACAGAGAACACAAGGTATACTTTTTCACTAAAGCTGTCAAATTTCGTAGAAAAGTATGTACGTCAAAAACATGGCACACATTATTATGTAAAAGGTTCTAGTTCATAGAGTATACAAATGTATGTCACTGAAGAAAACAAAAACACAGTCACGTGTCTGCGCCGGCGCCGCTCGCTCGTAATATCATAGCATTGCGGTTTGTTTGCTACTTATTAGACTGCTAGATACGTTTCCTCGTGTCATCTTGAGTTAAAAACGTGAACTGTGCTCGTTACCTCCGAGTGAGACTACTTATTTCGAGAGAAGATCTCGGTGATATAAGCTCTAGTACGCTTTTAAACTCTCTAGATGTAGAGCCTGGAGCTTGGCTTGCTGGGATGATCTGTAGAGATGAGCAAAAGTCGATACGAACTGTTTTTGAACCATGCATGGGCATTTTCACCTGGGTGCTACTGTGTGTTGGGTTGCATGTTATACTGTAGGTCGCAGCAGTCTTAGTACAAGAAGTTATTAACCCAAGTCAGTGGCCCCTGGACTGGTTGAAAACACCTGAGCCTGGCCAATTAGCTCATAAGAAGAAACGAAAAAATGATAAGATGAAAAAGGTCACATCCCAGTCCCAACTGTAACCGACTAATAAACTGAACTTATACTTTGCTGCTAGTATTAGATTTTCAAACTGCATATTATAACAAAAATGTACCTTGTACACATATCTAAAACCAATTCGCATGTTGCACATATAACAATTATTGTAATTTACGATAACAGGGACCCATTCACAGTGGTCTCTTGCCCGGAGATTTATTTGATCCATCCTACAATCTCGTGAATCCACCAGTAAACTACTTGTAATGTAAGGTAGTAAAATTTTTAGGGTCTGTTTACATTCATTTATATTTTTCGTAGTTGTAGGCAAAAGCTAAATTAGCTAGAAACTATATTTGCATGTATAGGACTTAAGCTTAAGAATGTTTTTTTTGTTTATGGATAATTAATTAATGCATTCAACTTAGGTAGGTACTAAAAACTATTCTGTCACAGAAATCATGCTATATTGCCTTTGATATCAAAATAATATGTGGTTGAGGATGAAATTAATAAATTCAAGTATTTAAAAACTTGAAACATCCCACTATAATTTTTTACTAATGTATTTATCAAAATGATAAAATGTAAATAAAAATGCTTTGAAAATATGTAAACTAGACACCATAAAAACTTTAATCGTAATTTTGCCAAAATTTTAATAACATTTAACTATATATTACCTATTGTTATTTGAATACTAACTTACAATTAACTGCTAAATACAATAGACCCATTGCTTCTTATAGCACTGAAATTCACAAGACTTTTTATAACTTTTATATCTTTAGAGCAAGAACCTTTTTTGCCAAAAGCATGTTTTTGTTAATTTTCGTTAAATTGACTAAATAATCAACCGTTGAATGAACATCTTCATTCCGCTCCCACAATTATTTAAATTGTAGCTTTAATTGCTGACCATCCGTCAATTTTGTGTAGACCCAGTGTTTATCGGAGACAAAGAACTACGAAAATGATGTGCGTAGATCCTACGTAACTGCTATTAAATTACTAAAAAACAGTCAAGATGCTTGGAGAATCAGATAATGTTTCGGTGTGTTCCCACCGGAGAACCCAGAGCCCTCTATCAGGTACCAAGGTGGTTTTAGTGGGCAAGAACCACATAACTCGGCTGCACCCCATTGCAGCTGGGTATCTTATAGAAGATTTCCCCCTCGTAAAATAAAAACGAAAATCCGATAACAACTGCACCCTGCAGTGATACCCTAGTTAATCCAGTATAAAATGTACCTCATGTATCTAGGATCTAAACCACCCCAAAAAGCATCCTAATCGGTTCAGCCATTATCCATCCATCCTCAAACTTTCAGCGACACTATAGCTAAAAGTGGAGCATGCCTGGTATGGAGATTACTGGGTCTTGCTTGGGAGGTGCTTTGCGGCAGATTTACAACTTGAGGGTGATTGCTAGCCAGGCAAGCACTAGATTTTATTTACCTATTTCACACACGGCTGGTTAGCCCCATACTAAACCATTTCTTGTTTGTATTATGGTTGCTAACACAATTGATATTCTATATATACACACACACATAGCCAACAAATTTAGTTTAGCACAAAGCTCTTGGCCATGCCGGGAATTGAGCCCAGAACCTTTGCTTGGCAGTCCGGTATGGTAACCATGACGCCAAAGAGGTCGTACGAGTTACAAAAGGAAACTTGTCTTACTCTACATGAAAGTAACCATGATACTCGTATTTGTAATTAAATTAATAAGCGTACTATGTACTTAAGTAATTTACAACGCCCTGTGACTTCAAATTATTATAACAATAGTTAAGTGTCGCACTGAGCATTTACCTGACCTGCTAATTGATGTTACACCACCTGAGCTGATTATACCTTCTCTGGTATTCTAGATCTTAGCTAAGAATAGAAAATCTAATTGTCTAGAAAACTCTCTATACTGAGAAACAAGTTATTAAGAGGCATAGTATCTCCAATCTGACTGAAATATTACTGATACCCGTATTACTATAATATTTATTATTTATAATATACGAGTATATATA
Source organism: Mellilla xanthometata (assembly GCA_035578125.1). Lineage (NCBI taxonomy): Eukaryota > Metazoa > Arthropoda > Insecta > Lepidoptera > Geometridae > Mellilla > Mellilla xanthometata. The sequence continues at coordinate 393,470 of JAPUBQ010000020.1, forward strand.
TGTATATGACGACCTTGTTGGAGTAAAGTTTACCATGCCGGACTGCCAATCAGATGGTTCCGGGTTCGATTCCAAGCACAGCCAACATCTTTGCGCTGAACTAAATTTGTTGGCTGTCGGTCTGTGTGTTAGATATGTATCTATATAAAATATGTATGTATGTATATATCAGTTGTGTTAGCAACCATAATACGAACTAGAAATGGTTCAGTATGGGGTTAACCAGCTGTGTGTGAAAAATTGCATTTTATGGCGTTATTTATGTATCATTGTATGGAACAAGCTAGACCAACTAAAGCCAATTGATTTTGACGCTTTAGAGAGTTTGTCGTTAAATCGTGTGACGTTACATTTCAAACTATAAAATTCATGTCTTAAACGTGCTATTTTTTTTCACACATTTCACATACGGCTAGTTAACCCCATACTGAACCATTTCTAGTTCGTATTATGGTTGCTAACACAACTGATATTCTACATATACATACATACATACATACTACATATTTTATATAGATACATATTTAACACCCAGACCGACAGCCAACAAATTTAGTTCAGCACAAAGAAGTTGGCTGTGTCGGGAATCGCTCCCGGAACCTTCTGATTGGCAGTCCGGCATGGTAACCATTACGCCAACGAGGTCTTCAAACTATATAACATAATTTACAAATTAAGATGCGTAATACACGATATATCCAGTTATGATATAGGTACTGAATCTATACACTACAAATGGGGTAGAATATTTATTTAAGTAATGAAATTTGTAAGTTTATTTAATTTTATCTAACTAATGTTTTTAAGTATTAAGTAATTATTGTAGTGTGACTTGCCTTTAACGTATGTTATTTAGGGCTAATAAAGTTCTGTATTTCTGTATTTCTACAGAGCCTGACAATTGCAATATATCCTACTCGACCTTGTCAGAACCTGCGTACTTCGTTTAAATTAATTATCCATGTGAGTCCTTCCCTTGTCAGAACAGGTCCTGCAAGCCGGCCCCCGTCATTGGATAATGGCGTAATGAGGGGGGCTCCAGGAATAGCCAAATTGCCGGGTTCCTGTCCCGCTGCGGACAAACAACTTATTTGCGACTTGCTTGGGATTTGTGAACGCAATACTTTTTAGTATTACTCTTAAGATGTATAGGTAAGTTATAAAGAAGCGAGTGTGGCTCGGTGGGAAAACGTCTGCTTTTCTAACGATCGAACCTGGTTCGATCCCGGCCCAACACTGGTGACTAGTTTTTCAAGTTATGTGTGGATTTGCTCTCGCTTTACGCTGAAACCAACATTTTTGTGGACCACATAATCCGAAGATGTGTGTTATCCGCCAACCCTCACTTGGCCAGCGTGGTGGATTATGACCTATATCCCTCTTCTCATGAAAGAAGGCCCCGAGTCTTACCAGTGGAGACGTATAGTGGGCTTATGCTTATATAATAAATCTAACAAGCTTTTAGCGTGGTGGTATTCTTTATTGCCTTATCCCACTAGGTGGGTCGGCACATTTAGTAATTTATAATTTGACATTGTAATTTGTAATTTGCCTTGGCCTATATGACTCGATGTCATACGGTAAATAAATATCTATTCTATTCTAAATATGTATTCTTATCTATCTATCCATTATTCGATCTCTCAGGTTAGATTCGCCTCCGATAAACTAATGAGATAATCCAATAATTCTAGGAATCCGGCGTCAATAGGTTGAATCCTGTCGTTTGTAGTCCCCTGTTGGTTATTTATAGATACATCTGTGTAATAGCTAGCCTGGATGGATTTAGGATGTTACATTTTAGGGTACTGTACCTAAAGGGTAAAAACGGGACCCTATTACTAAGACTCCGCTGTAAGACTGTCTGTCTCCAGGCTATATCTCAGAAACCGTAATAGCTAGAAAGCTGAAACTTTCACAAGCCATGTATTTCTCGTGCCACTATAACAACAAGTACTAAAAATATTAAGGGAGGCCCCCATACAGTCAACGTATTTTTTTTCGTATTTTTTTGCTATATATCATTAGCGGTAGCATGTAGACACCTAAAATTTTCACGGAATGTATAAATGTACACTACCTTTCAAATTGAATTATAAAATTATAAAATAATTAACGATAAAGTGTTTAGGTTATTGTTTTATTAACGTGTATTATATATTTAACGTGATAAGTAAACAGAACCAAAATGAATAATTCATTTTGGTTTTGTTTTCTTTATCGATCTCGATTAATAATAGAAATGTTCAAAGAATATTTAATATTCTATTAAATTATTATTAATTATTCAGTTTTATTTTAAAATATTATTTAAAAACCACTGGACTGCGTTATCAATCAAATCAAATCAAATAATTTATTAGTACAGTTCCTATTTTTACAAGCAAAAATGTTTCTTATATCTATATTTTATATTTTTTGTATTATAAGCTACAAGCAATGAGCCTGCATCTCTAAACTAAGTATGGAAGCTTGTATATAATATTAGAGTTGCATTCTCCCCTTTGGACATGACTGCAATAATTTGCATTGCAAGCTGCAATAATAACGTTATAAACATTATAGATACTTAATTAAAAATACAGTTATTGCTTAAATTTAGTGTTAGTAATAGGAAAAGAAAAAAGTATATATATGAAATTATAAAGTTAACAAACAGTTATGTAGGATTTACTAATCATATCAATCACAAGCGCGCTAACTGTACGATGTACCCCGCAGTGTAGCAAATTGTCCAATTCCTGTCCCCCGCGGTGTCCTACCTAGAGACCAGTACCTAGAGAACTGCTCTAACCGCACTAAACTGCTCTCAAGAAGGGAACTCTACATTGTAAATAATTTGAACCCATGTTGAAAAAAAATATATGAGAATCGGTCCACAAATGGCTGAGAAATCGGTGAACATACATAAAAAACCTTCTATCTTCTACGCTTCTACCTTTCTTGTGAGGACTGCGAAGCTTTGGAATTCTCTTCCTGAGTCTCTGTTTCCTGAGAAGTACCACCTGGGGGTCTTCAAATCTAGAGTTAATAGGTATTTTCTAGGTAAGCGTGTAACATCGTAGGCCATAGTATTGTTTAACAGCAGGCAAGCTGTGGTCAAACGCAAACCTATAAGTTATAAAAAAAAAACTTACAGTCGAATATATCTCCTCCTCCTTTTTGAAGTCGGTTAAAAACAACTAACTGCAAGCACTAACAATCTAGTAATAACAATCTAGAAGTAACTAATATAGTAGGTATCTGTGTTGTACGTTATGGCTACCACAAAGTGCTCTTAGCAACTTGCTAACACGAACATGATCATACAGGGTTAATGCGAACGCCGGTTCTAAGTCGAACTGGGCTCACTGTCCTTGAACACTGTCCTTGCTCAACGAAATTAATAACTTCTAAGGTCCCACTACCTACCTTAATGGCAGAGGGATATCCTTCGGGACACAATGTCCGGATAAACGTTTGATTAGTTTAATTAATTAGTTTACTAATTTAGAAAGTCATAAACATTTTAAAACATAATAATCTTAATTATGATTGATGCATTCATTACCGTTGGATGTCAGATGGCAGACTCAACATTTGTCTGGAGAGATATCCCTTTGCTAGATTGAGGCAAGCATCACTGTAATAAATAATAATTATTATAAATACTAGGACATATTTCACTCCTGGCTGGTTGGCCCCATACTAAACCAATTCTAGTTTGTATTATGGTTGTTAACACAACCGATATACTACGTATATGTACATACTCATACATACATATTTTACGTTGATACATATTTAACACCCGGCCCGACAGCCAACAAATTTAGTTCAGCACAAAGATGTTGGCCGTGCCGGAAATCGAATTTGTATTTTGTATTTCTCTTTGTAATCAAATCTGCGAGTATCAGTCGCCTCATTTTAATGTATTTAACTTGTGAAGTGAATTAAGTAAATGTGTATTTATTTTTTGTGAAGTACATAACATAACTCCATACCCTGTATGTATGTATGTACGAGTATGTATGGAGCTTGCGGTCGCGGGCCATTACTGGTGCATTACCGGTGGTGAGGATGTTGCTACATTATCTGTGCTCCCTCGCTTACCTTTACGGGTAGGTATGACTGTCATACCATTCTGAAAATGTCACAAAAGACAGTTAGGGCGCTATTATTCTTTAAGCTATTTTTACTCATTATGACTTGTAATGAAAAAACTGCAAATTCTAGATCTTGCCATTGTCATTGCCTTAAGACGCCGTGTGAAGTTAAACACTATGTACTATTCGTGCCAACTAGGAATAGGACTGACAAAACCGCCATCTATAATACGCGCTAACGTCATTACCAAAGTGTATGGTGTGCAACAAAAATTGTAAAAAAATTATATTCAGTTTATATTTTTAATGTACGCTGTTTTGCTATTTCTTAGACATTTTATGGCAAATTAATTACAAATGAGTAGGATTTGAAAGTAATAGCATATTTATAAAAATATATATATTTTTCATTGTTGGCACTTCTTTTTGTACCAAAGAGTTTATTATACTGCTTACAGCACTTAAGTCGAAACTATCCAAAACCAATGTCTCGTCACGTGATTTTTTTAGGTGTTGTTAATTTGCCTTCGTTACTTCATACCTATAGAATTAATTAATCAAAAATTATCCAGTAATAAAATTCAAGTATAGTTTTTATATGAATATAATAATTATACAATAATTAAATTTATATGTATGAACCAAAAAAATAATTATTAAATTTCTTTTTTACGCTTTCTCTGCTGGCAGTATTTTTTTTTAAGTTATCGTGTGAAGTTGAAGCAAGCGCGATCCTATTCTTAGTTGGCACGCATAGTATCTATTTATAGGTCATCATCATGGTATAATATATTTCGGAACGAAGCTAGTCGTAAACAGATCAACTGAAATACAATGGCCTATAAAATGTTAACACATTGTTTTTTAAATATACGTTACGTTTCTAATATTAGATTTCCAACACATTTTTCGCAGAATAAACGATAGGATTGTTGTTAAAATGTTTTTATAATACATTCTTAACGTGGTTTTGATAACCAGTGAACGTACGAGTATATAAAATTGTTTTAAAAAACAAAGAACCGACTTCAAAACACAACTAAAAAGGGAAAAATAATTTTAAGCCTACATCAAATCAAGAATAGTTATATAAGTAGAATCGAAGAGTTTATTTCATGTACTTATAAAAAACTATTTTAAATTTTTATGAATCCTGTATTCTTGGAGTCGGTGCCAGCAAAGAAAGACAATTGAAAATAGTTTTTTTTAACAAACATTAAATTGTTCTTCTTAGATGGCACCGACTTCAAGAAAACAGGATAAATAAAAATTTAAAATAGTTTTTTATAAGTACATGAAATAAACTCTTCGATTCTACTTATATAACTATTCTTGATTTGATGTAGGCTTAAAATTATTTTTCCCTTTTTAGTTGTGTTTTGAAGTCGGTTCTTTGTTTTTTAAAACAATTTTATTTTTACATTTTTAGTGGTTAGTCATGATATTTTTTAAGTTTTAGCTATAGAGAGCCAAATAAACTTCACGATCAAAAAACCTCTGGCGTATACCAGGCAGGCAACCAATTGCGAGCAAATTGAGCTGTATGCTAGCGAAGCGAGCGCGAAAATTTTCACCGTATTTGTTCGAACCGTTTGAGCATAAAGAAGTCCAAAGCAGCACAAATTACATAATGTTTGTTGTGTCAAAACGTAATAGAACCAATTGCGAGCGAAGCGAGCCGGATGCGAGCGAAGCGAGCTATGCGCGAGCGAAGCGAGCGCGAAAATTTTCACCGTATTTGTTCGAACCGTTTGAGTATAAAGAAGTCCAAAGCAGCACAAATTACATAATGTTTGTTGTGTCAAAACGTAATAGAACCAATTGCGAGCGAAGCGAGCCGGATGCGAGCGAAGCGAGCTATGCGCGAGCGAAGCGAGCGCGAAAATTTTCACCGTATTTGTTCGAACCGTTTGAGCATAAAGAAGTCCAAAGCAGCACAAATTACATAATGTTTGTTGTGTTAAAACGTAATAGAACCAATTGCGAGCGAAGCGAGCCGGATGCGAGCGAAGCGAGCGCGAAAATTTTCACCGTATTTGTTCGAACCGTTTGAGCATAAAGAAGTCCAAAGCAGCACAAATTACATAATGTTTGTTGTGTCAAAACGTAATAGAACCAATTGCGAGCGAAGCGAGCCGGATGCGAGCGAAGCGAGCTATGCGCGAGCGAAGCGAGCGCGAAAATTTTCACCGTATTTGTTCGAACCGTTTGAGTATAAAGAAGTCCAAAGCAGCACAAATTACATAATATTTGTTGTGTCAAAACGTACTAGAACCAATTGCGAGCGAAGCCAGCCGGATGCGAGCGAAGCGAGCTATGCGCGAACGAAGCAAGCGCGAAAATTTTCACCGTATTTGTTCGAACCGTTTGAGCATAAAGAAGTCCAAAGCAGCACAAATTACATAATGTTTGTTGTGTTAAAACGTAATAGAACCAATTGCGAGCGAAGCGAGCCGGATGCGAGCGAAGCGAGCGCGAAAATTTTCACCGTATTTGTTCGAACCGTTTGAGCATAAAGAAGTCCAAAGCAGCACAAATTACATAATGTTTGTTGTGTCAAAACGTAATAGAACCAATTGCGAGCGTAACGAGCCGGATGCGAGCGAAGCGAGCCGGATGCGAGCGAAGCGAGCTATGCGCGAGCGAAGCGAGCGCGAAAATTTTCACCGTATTTGTTCGAACCGTTTGAGTATAAAGAAGTCCAAAGCAGCACAAATTACATAATGTTTGTTGTGTCAAAACGTAATAGAACCAATTGCGAGCGAAGCGAGCCGGATGCGAGCGAAGCGAGCTATGCGCGAGCGAAGTGAGCGCGAAAATTTTCACCGTATTTGTTCGAACCGTTTGAGCATAAAGAAGTCCAAAGCAGCACAAATTACATAATGTTTGTTGTGTTAAAACGTAATAGAACCAATTGCGAGCGAAGCGAGCCGGATGCGAGCGCGAAAATTTTCACCGTATTTGTTCGAACCGTTTGAGCATAAAGAAGTCCAAAGCAGCACAAATAACATAATGTTTGCTGTGTCAAAACGTACTAGGACCAAGGGCGAGCGAAGCGAGCTGGATGCGAGCGTATCGAGTAATGCGCGAGCGAAGCGAGCGCGAAAATTTTCACCGTATTTGTTCAAACCATTTGAGCATAAAGAAGTCCTAAGCAGCACAAATTATATAATATTTGGAGTGTCATAAGCCCAAAACATCCTGGGGGAAAGTCGAACGAAGTGGGATAACTCCTAGAGAAGCGAGCCCGTAAATATTTTTTTTATCCGTTCGAGTGTCTAGTCTATTAATATATTATCAAATTTTACATGAGTGAAATCTGTATTGCCGTATGAGCGCGAAGAAGTGAAATAGGTTATCGAGTTATTTGGGTATCCCAAGGGAATAGCAATGACTTTTAAGATAAAAAGTAACCTTCGTGTTATACAAGGTCTAGTCTACCCCCATATCAAATTTAAGCGAAATCAGTGTGTCATGTGTTATTTGGTGCATCCCACGGGAACAGTAATTATTTTCGGGATAAAAAGTAGCCAATGTGTTAACACATAGTCTAACCTATCTTCATCTCAAATTTCATCAACATCAGTACAGCCGTTCGGGCGTGAAGAAGTTATAAAGATTTATGTGTTATTTGGTGCATCCCACGGGAACAGTAATTATATTCGGGATAAAAAGTAGCCTATGTGTTAACACATAGTCTTACCTATTTTCATCTTAAATTTCAAGAATATCAGTACAGCCGAACGAGCGTGAAACTCTCTTCGGGCGTAAACATAACCTAACTTTTTAGGTTTTCCTTCGATTTCCCTAGGAATCCATCATCAGATCCTATTTTGGTGACAATGGGACCAATTCAGAACCATACTCTTTCAATTAAAAAAAGAATTTTGAGAATCGATCCACAAATGGCTGAGAAATCGGTGAACATACATAAAAAAAAAAAAAAATACATACACGTCGAATATATAACCTCCTCCTTTTTGAAGTCGGTTAAAAAGTGACGCACGCTCGACAAAAACTCGTCGTAACTATATAAATATAAGTCATTGTTTTAACAACAGTCCAGAAATTTGCAAATACTGAATAAATAAATAAATATATGGACACATTTCTCACACGGCTGGTTACCTCCATACTGAAACATTTCTAGTTTGTGTTACGGTAGCTAACACAACTGATATACTACATATACATACATACAAATTTAACACCCAGACCCACAGCCAACATATTTTATTAAGCACAAAGATGTTGGCTGTGCCAGGAATCGAACCCGGAATCTTTTGATTGGCAGTATGGCATGGTAAACATTACGCCAACGAGGTCGTCAAATCTTGACAAGTCTTTTAGTTAATTTTAATTTGTGTTTGCTTTATCTTTGGAGCCGATATAGCACTATTTTACAATTTGCAAGGCATTTGACCAGCTAAACACTTCAGTGATACTCTGGTCAAAGGTGGAGCATACCAAGTATGGAATTACTAGTTCTAAAGGAGACTCCTTGGCGACAGATTTTTCAACTTCAGAGTAGCCAAGCGAGCACTAGAAAGTTTCACTTCAGCAGTCCTTGAGCGACTAGAAAACTCGATAATAAGGCACGGAAAATTAACTGAAGCGAAAAAGAAAAATCATTCATTGCAGTATTAAAACATAAAACAATAAGTACCTACTAATTAAAATTTAACCTAAAAAAATATAATTCAATGCCTAATTACTACAAATTCAATATAACTTAATGTAAATCTAATCTTAAATTAATGAAATTAACAGTATATCTAATCTAAAAACCCAGTGCCAGTCGGAAGAGTACCTAAAATGCCAGCCTCATTTTAGGTACTAATAATAAATGTAAACTAAATTTAAAGAAGCCCTGTCTCTTTTCAACTTAGGTGACCAGAAAGAGACGGCACGTTCCGAACAACAGTCAAACCAACTGAAATCACGTCAAATGTAGAAAATATAGGCGACTTTAGACCGCACTCACTTGTATCACCTCTATAACTGCCTGCACATTCCATAGTTGACGTGATTTTAGTTGTTTTGTCTGTGGTTCGGAACGTGCCGTCTCTTTCTGGGCACCTAAGATGGAAAGAGACGGGGCTTCTTTACATTTAGTTTAGTCGTGTGTGCCGCTGAATCGTCACTATTGAGTGAAACTAGAAACACTAAAACGTAAGATTGCAATACGAAGTTACGTGTCATGTGATGCGCGCGCGCCGTGCAGTGATGGCTCGGCTTGCGGTGCATAAAGCTAATTATAGTTTACTGCTGGCCACGTGGTGTGGTGCCAGCTTGTATGTACAAGGTGAGTCAGCAAGCACGGGAAATTGTATTCCAAACTGCTTTCTGTCATTTGTTTTTCTTATGATGTACATATAACAAAGAGGTAGGAGATTTTTTTAACAGAAAAATATTGACAAATTTTTTTGAACTAAAACTTGTTACATTTGAGTAACTAGTAGTTGATTGGCTTGAATCGAAGCTGCCGTGTCGAGTTACCAGTAATAAACGTATCCTTTTTACATCATACAGTACCTTTCCCTATCCACATATAATTTATTCTAATTTTTAACCGACTTCAAAAAGGAGGAGGTTATATATTCGACGTGTATGTATTTTTTTTTTTTTTATGTATGTTCACCGATTTCTCAGCCATTTGTGGATCGATTCTCAAAATTATTTTTTTAATTGAAAGAGTATGTTTCTGAATTGGTCCCATTGTCACCAAAATAGGATCTGATGATGGATTCCTAGGGAAATCGAAGAAAAACCTAAAAAGTTAGGTTATGTTTACGCCCGAAGAGAGATTCACGCTCGTTCGGCTGTACTGATATTCATGAAATTTGAGATAAAAATAGGTTAGACTATGTGTTAACACGTACGCTACTTTTTATCCCGAAAAAAAATACTATTCCCGTGGGATGCATCAAATAACATATAAATCTTTTTAACTTCTTCACGCTCGAACGGCTGTACTGACATTGATGAAATTTGGAACGAAAATAGGTTAGACTATGTGTTTACACACAGGGTACTTTTTATCCCGAAAATAATTACTGTTCCCGTGGGATGCACCAAATAACACATGACACTCTGATTTCGCTAAAATTTGATATAGGGGGTAGACTAGACCTTTTATAACACGAAGGTTACTTTTATTTTATTTATATATTAATTTGTTGGTCCTGAACTACTACTCTTAGTACAAGCAAGTGTCAAACTAAATCAGGGGCATGAAAAACTCTCGACACCAGAGCTTGGCCACTTAGGTCATACATACTAAGTGGAAGAAGGAACTGTAAAATTTGATATATTAATAGACTAGACCCTCGAACGGATAAGGAAAATATTTACGCGCTCGCTTCGCTGCTTCGTTCGAATTTCCCCCAGGATGTTTTGGGCTTATGACACTCCAAATATTATGTAATTTGTGCTGCTTTGGACTTCTTTATGCTCAAACGGTTCAAACAAATACGGTGAAAAATTTTCGCGCTCGCTTCGCTCGCGCATAGCTCGCTTAGCTCGCACTTGGTTCTAGTACGTTTTGACACAACAAACATGATGTAATTTGTGCTTCTTTGGACTTCTTAATGCTCAAACGGTTCGAACAAATACGGTGAAAATTTTCGCGCTCACTTCACTCGCGCATAGCTCGATTTGCTCCCAATTGGTTGCCTGCCTGTCACACGCCAGGTTCTTTCATCGTGAAGTTTATTTGGCTCTCCATAGCTAAAAATTTTAAAAAAATTCATTACTAACCACTAAAAATGTAAAAATAAAATTGTTTTAAAAAACAAAGAACCGACTTCAAAAACACAACTAAAAAGGGAAAAATAATTTAAAGCCTAAATCAAATCAAGAATATATAAATAAAATAGATGAGTTTATTTCATGTACTTATAAAAAACGATTTTAAATTTTTATTAATCCTGTATTCTTGAAGTCGGTGCCATCTAATAAGAACAAATTAATGTTTGTTAAAACAACTATTTTCAATTGTCTTTCTTTGCTGGCACCGACTCCAAGAATACAGGATTAATAAAAATTTAAAATCGTTTTTTATAAGTACATGAAATAAACTCATCTATTTTATTTATATATTCTTGATTTGATTTAGGCTTTAAATTATTTTTCCCTTTTTAGTTGTGTTTTTGAAGTCGGTTCTTTGTTTTTTAAAACAATTTTATTACAATGTTCATTATTCAATATCTTATAACTTTGGCTGGCTTTGATGTATGAATAATAACGCTAATCGGCTCAATTCCATTTTCATTAAATCTTGAAGCCGTCTTTTGTAAATTAATCGACTGTGATCTGTAAACCTGAGAGCGCCTCAGTTGTTTTGATGTATCTCTTAAAATTTTATGTAAAGGCCAATTAACATATAAACGTACCTGTAACTATTTAAAATTGCAATATATACAAGTACATATATAACTAGAACTTAAATATTATTTATTATTCCACAGATAGCACCCAGGTGATATGTGACCGACAAACAATCACTTGTATCATTAGCGTTGTACATATAAAGTTGGCGTCATATCATGCCACCCTGAGTCAGGCCATAATTGCATGTTTTACGACCAACCATAAAATCTGTTATGAAAATGTTTTAGACGATTTTAACGGCATTCCTTTATTATTGCCGTGGAAAGTTTAAGATTAAACCTGGTAGGACGATGGATTAACTTTAAATATTAAATTAAATATATGTATCACATGTCGCATGCTTAGGTACTATTATAATATCGGGTATTTTTAAATTTGAAAGTCATGACTCAATCCTTGACCTCTTGACCAAAGATGACAACTATCTTTACCAGTTTATAGAAGGTCTCTTCGCTGAAAAGGCATATACACAATAAATAAATAAAAAATAATAAATAAAAAAATAAATCTTTTCAGTTACATTTTAATCGATGCATATGCATAAAAGTTGTTGATCCATTCAAGGATTTTATGTGCATATAAAATATCTATGTATATGTGGTTTTTCTTTCGCGAAGTTCTGAAGCATGTTAATCAATAAATTAAGGTTTTGCGATATTTTCCCTTATTACTATACTCCTTTACTCTCACATCTATACCAGTAAGTATTATAAAGAGGAAAAGTTTGATTGTTTGTTTGTTTGCGGCGAATAGACGCCAAAACTATCAGACCGAATTGAAAAAATCTTTCACCGTTGGGAAGCTACATTATTTCCGAGTAAATTTTGTTGTATTTTGTTTCTCTTGGATTATTTTATAACCCGTGCCAAGCCGGGTCTGGCTGCTAGTTAATAAAAAATATATAAATATTAGGACACATTTTACACACGGCTGGTTAACCCCATACTGAACCATTTCTAGTTCGTGTTATGGTAGCTAACACAACTGATATACTACATATACATACATACAATTTTACATAGATACATATATAACACCCAGACCCACAGCCAACAAATTTAGTTTAATAATAACAACAACCGTTTAAAATTCCTTAAAAATAGCGCTAGAATTCAGCGTGGGCGTGTAACTGACAGTCATATTTCCCTCCACTTGTAAAGGAACGTTAGTTAGCACGAGCGGAGCCGCGTGAGGGGACACGTGTGTCGTGAGGAGGCGGGGTAACGTGGAGTTGATAGAACAGGAAGCTGTGGACTCGAGTGTAATTTATTTATAACATATAATAAGCAGCCCACTATACGTTCCCTCTGCTGGGACTCGGGATCTTCCCTCACGAGGAGAGAGATATAGGCCACAATCCACCACGCTGGCCAAGTGTGGGGTGGCGGATGACACATGTCGGTTCCTCCAAAATCCACATTGGTGTTGGGCTGGGATTGTTCGATAATTTATTTACTTAGTAAATTTTACACACAATACGTGAACTTCATAGAAATATTTTTTGTAAATAACATACAAAATATTCTTCAAAACTAATTTGAAAACTGTATATAGAAAGCTAATGTCCTTTCCCATAATAAATAAATATTCTATGTACTTAATAGATAAGTGGCCTAGCTCTGGTGTCGAGAGTTTTCAAGCCGCCGAAGGTTATGACTTGGTTTAACGACTGCTTGTACTAAGACTAATAGCCGGGACCTACCATTTAACGTGTCATCCGACCCACGGTAGCGCCCAGATGTAAATGCCACTTTAAATGCGACAGTTTTGTTCATGGTCACTCATCCTAACACCGTCCGCATCGACCGTTGCTTAGCTTCGATGATCGCGTCAGATCACCTTAGCCAGCCGAGCTTCAGGCGATAATAGTCCCTGAAAACGAACTTTAGTTATTTCCTTTTCTATTCGTAGTAGGTGTAGCATTTAATCAAAATCACGTTCTTTTTAGCGATTCAATTAGGATAGTCAAATGCTTTGATTCGGTCGAGTTCAAACAACTTTGGCGAGTAAATACTTAGTGTAGCGTCGTATAGCGGCCATAGCCCTGTCGATATCGTATAACTCATTTAGAGACAGCCCACATGGAGACACTATAGTCAAAGTCAAAGTTCTTTATTAATAAATTCAAAATTTACAAGTCAATAAAATAAATAAGAAATGTCATAGAATAATAAAATGTTTGCCTACTAACTTACAAGTAGTCAATATATTATTATTTGTAATGAATAGGTATATACTCTGTTACAATAGTAACCGTTTTGGATAGCCGTCGTCATTGATTTTTAAAAACTCCTCAAAGCTGTAGAATGTTACCATTAATACAAGGTGACAGTTGAAATCTACCAACACGCACTTGGCCAACGAAAATCTGTTCCATTCAGTAAAGAATTAAATGGAATAGATTTTCAATCCGATGTCCGCCCATGCTATGGTCACTTCAACTATAATGAATAAATAATGTAAACTGATCACGTAAGGTATCTTAAGATTTTCGCGTAGAAAAGTTTCAGTGCTTTCCCCTGACGATGGTGCTTGGAAAGCACCGAAACTGTTTGACTAATTCCAACTTTTAATAATAAGTAAGTGTGACTGGAACTGACTTTTCTACGCGGAAATATGAATAAATAAACATAAATTAGTTATGTTTGGTTCTTTAATGTTTGTCGCATATAATTTTTGTCTATACCAATATTATAAAGAAGAAAAGTTTGATTGTTTGTTTGACGCGAATAGGCTCCGAAACTGGACCGATTTCAAAAATTCTTTCACTGTTGGGAAGCTACATTATCCCTGAGTAACATAGGCTTTATTTTGTTTCTCTTTGCAACTTGGATTATTTTGTAGTCCCTGCGAAGCCGGGACTGACTGCTACTATCATATACAGGTATACCAAGTACACTATATAGTTTTTTTTTTTTTTTTTTGTTTTTTTTTTTTTTTTTTTTTTTGTCGTTCCGTCTATACTTCCTCCGACATTCGTTGTCAGAGACATTGTTAGGCTGAACAAATTGCTTACGCAAATTACTGAGTCCTTTTTTGTTATGATCGGTAAATGGTTCACCTTTTTTTTTTTTTTTTGAATGGACAACACAAAACAGAGATTACTATAATATAACAGTCCAACCAACGGACCACCATAATCGTGGGCTCACTCAGTGGCCCACAAATTATTAGGCCCGCTGGTTAGCTCCGCTCAATATGGTTACTTGAGATACGGATATATATGAAGATATATATATCAGTATCACAAGTGGCAAAATGTTCTTAAATTAGACATTTTTTTTTTCTCTTATATGTATATATGTCTTTTACCTTTTTTTTTTTTTATTTTCATTTCTTTTTTTTTATATTTTTTTTCTGTTTTTACACTATATAGTATACTTAACTGTCTTCACGCCAAGATCGAGCCTCCAAGATTTATATTAGACAAGTGCGCTCCATCCGAGACCGTATGTTCTGGTCAAGCGCAAGCCTATTACAAAAAAACTTAACAAATAAATAAATAAATAAATCATTTATTTGCACCAAATATACAAAGACAGTTTCATTATAAAATATGTACCCTATAGTTATCACTATATAAAACTACATATTCAAAAGCACTACTAAAAATAATCTTAATAATACTTACTTTACTTAAATCATAATATACTAACAATTTGTGTTTAGGAATGAAAAAAAAGTTACCAACTATTGTACCAACTGTAATTAATATATATTGAGTCAACTGATGCCTGAACTAGTAAAATAACTAGTAAATACAACTGTAGCTCTTTATGAAACGTCACTTACGAGTATCAATACCTACGCTATGATTTGAAACCAGTCGAAAAGACTTGACTAATTGGATGACAGCGAAATCGCCAGCTTTGTGCGAAAGCTTCGTGACTTCAACTGCACTGGGGGGACCGGCAACACTTCTGATTAAATCAACATATACTAGCTAAACTGCCCCGGTTTCACTCCTTCTTCATTATAATAGTTATCAATTGTTCATCATCATCATCATCTACAGCGGGTTCTCTCCCACTGCTGGGGAATTGGCCTCTCTTCTAAAGCCGGCTGTACACATGGGGCCAAGGTGTTGGGCCAACGTGTTGGGCCAACGTGTAGAGAGCTACTTAGCGGTATGTTGGCTTAGTTGGTCTAGTTAGCGCCAACATTGGCAGGCCATCCGAATAGTGTCGGTTTTTAGTGCACACATCAAAGGATCTTGGCGCGCTCCGCAAATGCAGAATGAGCAGTAAGCCAATGTGTGAACAGGAATCTTGGTTTCCATCATTTTTGCCCAACACCTTGGCCTCATATGTACAGCCGGCATAACGTGGTATTCACCAATCGTATTTAGGTTCGAGCAGCAACTGATATTATCGGTCGACAATTAAATTGTTATTATATTTAATTTCATAGTTATTATTTCGTATTCATTTATTTTCCTTAGTATTGAAGCTTATGACGAATATATATAAAACAATTGAAAAATATTATAAACAACTTCAAAACTAGATTGCCACTGGCAGCGAGGCGCGGCCCAAGCTACCGGCGGTGTGAGCTACAGGGACAGGAACCTTTGGACAATGCGCGTCGTGTCGAGTATGACTGCTTTCTGTATCCCTTGATCCATCCATCTAGCGAGAGCCTCGCTAGTTTGAGGCTACTAATAATATAACGAATGCGAAAGTTTGTGTGTGTGTGTGTGTATGTTTCTTACTTCTTCGCGCTCAAACGGCTTAACCGATCTTTTTATCCCGAAAACAAACAACTAGTTACCGTGGGATGCGCAAATAACTTTAAACTCTATGTTACTCTTTCATGCTCCACCGGCTGGACCTTGAATTAACCCATAGGCTACTTTTTATCCCGGATTAACTTCTTTTTGTCCCTGATTAACTCGGGTAATTCCGCGGAGCGCAGGTAGTTACTAATATTTGTATATATAATTTAGTTATAGTAACACAGTCTAACGACTAGCACGAGACCAGAAGCTTCGTTATTATTATTGTGTATACACCTTTACCTTTACGTCAATATATATTTTTGTATTTGTATTAAAGTAAAAGCTTTATCATCTATTTGTGAAAACTGAACTTACGTCCAGTTTTTGAGGTATTTGCAGACATACAGACAGAATTTTCTTTTAGTATATAGAGAGAGTGTAAAAAGTAGACAGTCAAAGGAACTTTTTTTCCATGAGTCATTGACTGTCTACGATAAATACTTTCCAATATTGAAGTATCTATTCTGAATAGCATGGAAAGGGGGAGATTAAATTCAGGAATACGAAAAACTTTTACACAATAAGGCTGGGATAAATTTTGCAATGTATATCAGAGAAAATACATTAAAGAAAACTCACTGGGTTTTTTTTGTGAAATTTCGTTGAACTTTGATATGAATGTTAAAAATAAATAAATAAATCTTACCGGCAACATATTTTTTGTTATTTCCCCCAAGGTGGAGCATGCCTAGTATGGAAGAATAAAACATTTTGCCAATAAATGCGCAATAATAAAAACAAACACATCATATTTGCGTGTAAGCAATCTAAGCAGTTCATAAACACGTAATAGGTCGAAATCGGGTGGTCGTGAAAACCTTCAGTTTCCGTTTGTTATTACATTGAAGTATTACTCAAATTAGGCGTTTAACAATCCTGAGACCTTGTGGAGGGCTTAGTAATTAAGCAACGTTCCTATTTCACGCTCTAGAATTCAGTTAATTCACTTTTGAAAGCCAGAATAATCAGGTGGGTAAGATATGATGAAAATGTTATAGTTGTTGTTTATTATTTTTTTATCGAATTTCGACAAAAACGCAAAGTGGTTATCATTTATATTGGAATCTTTGTTGTCTTTAGGATTCAGTTAAAAAAAATCTTTAATTTCAATCTGTTCGTCCGTCCATCCATCTGTCTGTCCGTCCTATACTCGGCACAGGTAACCCCACCAGTAACCCCACCCCAGCGTGGTGCTAAGAATGATTTTAAACGATTTTTTTTAAACTAGCGGTGCCCTGCGTTATCTATACTAATATTATAAAGTTGAAGAGTTTGTTTGTTTGAACGCGCTAATCTCAGGAACTACTGATGCGAATTGAAAAAATATAGACCATTTATCGAGAAAGGCTTTAGGCTATAAGGCATCATGCTGCGACTAATAGGAGCGAAGAAACAAAGGAAAATGTGGAAAAAAATTGGAAAATTATTCATCTACACTAAATCTGAATAGGCAAGTCATTATTTGGTGCTCAACTAAAAATAAAATCTTCGTTTGTTAGTGACCTACATCTACCATCTAGTGGTCAAAATAAACTATACATTTACATAAAGCGTCTAAGCATGACACTGACCTCTTTTCTACAAATACATGAAAAAGCCTCATTTTGATTACCTTGGGATTTGGAGGATTTATTATTTAAGGAAAATATTAACAAGTATTACTTTAAAAATTTTAAAACCCGCATATACAATTGTATTTTCATATTCTTAAGTACTTGTGACATATCGCACTATAATTGTCACTAAACAAAATTTGTTTGATTTTTGAGAGTTTTTGAGAACAATAGAATAAAGTCCGTAGTATAGATGGAGTTACTTATCTCAAAATTAATCATTTTTGTTTAGTGACGTTAAGGAATTGAATGTGCGATATGTTTACTGCAGCGCCCCTCTTCCACATACACATTCCATATGCACCTCCTCCTCCTCTAGTCAGTAGCTCAGTGCTGAGCATTGTGATGACCCGATCCGCCACCTTATGGACAATGTGTCGCCAGTTATGTCGATCCGCGGCTTCATGGATGGCTACACTTGCTTTCGAGCCAGTGTGTTCAGCCACCTGATCGGACCATCTTGTTGGGCTTCCACCTCTGGATCTTGTTCCCACCATTTTGCCAGTGACAATGAGCTTCTCCAGATTGTCCGCTGGTGTCCGTCCGTCCATATGCACATTCACTCCCTTTTCTTTCATATCCTCCGGAGATTAAAAAAGAATTTTTACTAAATATATAAGCTCATTATTTTAGAGTGCCGATTTGGAAGAAATTTTGTACGGAGATTGTTTAGGGCCTGGACTAACATATGCCTCTTTTTATTCCGGATTAACACGAGTTACACTGCGGTGCGCTACTAGTATCATGTTTTTAATCAGATTATTACAGCTCTACAAAAAAACTATTTTTTTTTTGTTGCCCTGGATATTATCGCAAATTCTTACGTTTTTAAGTGCCCAGATTACGAATATATTCGTAAAAGTACTAAATTTGCTCGTTTCTACAAATTGAATTTTGAACTATTTATTGTCAAAATTTTAATTTTCAGTCATTTGTTGAAAAAAATCACGAGCAGATCTTACGAAATCATTGATATTTTCACGAATTGCGTGTATAAATAGACCCAAAATCATCATCATATCAAAGGCAACAAAACCACTGTAGACCAGTGTTATTATTTGGCAGCTTAAGTCCAGTAATTCTGCAATTTCTTTGCTAATTTCCTCAAGTCAGAGATCAGGACACCAGCTCCGGGTCACCGCCCCGTCTCCGAACCAATAAGGTGATTACACGGATTAGGGTCACGACGGTTCTGCCAAATTACGCGAATAATGCTGGATCCTATTAACTGTTCCTCCGACAAAAAGGAACACTCATTCTCGGGATGATTTTCAAGTTTTTATGGAACGAAGTGCTTTGGAGACGAAGGTGTTTGTCAAATTTAATTCAAGTGACATTCTGGAAGCTATATGTAACAATCACCATCATCATCCCTGAGCTCGGTAATCTAATGCGTTCATCGGTCGATGCGGACGGTGTTTGGAGGGGTAAACAAGACTGTAGTTTTTCAAGTGGCATTTTCATCTGGGTCTACCTTGAGTCAGATAATACGTCAAATCGTAGGTCCCCGTTGTTAGTCTTACTACAAGCAGTCGTTAAGCCAAGTCAGAGACCTTGTTGACGACCTCGTTGGCGTAATGGTTACAATGGCGGACTGCCAATCAGAAGGTTTCGGGTTCGATTCCCGGCACGGCTGACATCTTTGTCCTTAACTAAATTTGTCGGCTGTCGGTCTGGGTGTTAAATAATAATATGTATCTATATAAAGTATGTATATATGTATATGAAGTATATCAGTTTTGTTAGCAACCATAATACGAACTAGAAATGGTTTAGTATGGGGCTAACCAGCCGTAAGTGAATATGTATTTATTTTATGATTATTTATTATTATTAGAGGCATTAGAGCTTGTCCAGTAGAGCAGCCTTTATTTTTCTTTACCATAAAATAAGCGTATGACAACAGCCATCAATTTATCGAATTCATAATTCTCGGAAGCAGCCTTAATTAAGACATGTATCCTGGCGAGTAATATACCCGCCGAGCATCGGGAAAATATAACCTCCCACGTGTAAAGCAGACTCAACCTGAAGGGTTCCGTATTTACGTATAATATCTACCAAAAAAAAACACGTTTATCGTGCGGGATCTTTTTTTTATAATTTTAATCATTTAATTACTTAATTGTCAATGCACGTTAATGTTTAAATTCAATATGTCATAAATATTGGAGTACTTCCCTTTCCATTGTTAAGGAACAAAAATATATGAGTATGTGAAAATTTTAACTCTCTGGTTATATCGGTTCTTGAGATAGTACATACAGCCTGATGACAGACGGACAAGAGAGAGGCAGAGGTGGCAGACTTAGTGAAAGGGTCCCGTTGGTACTTATGGATATGGAACAAAGGTTCCATATCCATAAGTACCGTTTTTAAAGAAAAACGCTTATCAATCACGTTTGATAGAGACCCCTTTTTAAGTAGTTTTGTTGTTTTTTTTTTATGAAATACACTGTCTAGTTATCATAGCACCGTAATAATAAAACACGCTTTGGCTACGGAACTCAAAAAAAAAAACGGCAATCATTCACTTTAGTTGCACTGTGAGTCTCTATCATAATTATTTTATTTTGTTCTACATAAGTAAGCCCGAGCGTCCTTCCGCAATCTTGATCATTAAGTATCATTTGGGTGTGGAACCCTACAAATAGAAAGCTCTGCGTAGTAGAGGTTTGAAAGCTCCGTAGCGTCGTAGAGGGCACGAAGCTCGGGTCTCGTAGCGGCCAGTCCGCTGGAGCGACCGGCGAGCGGCGCCCGCTACGACGTAGCTCTCTTGGGACACATACATCGACATTATCGCTGATCGAGATAAGTCTGGGTAAGTACGCTTTTGTAAGTCGTAGAATTCGGAAGGTTTGTTTACGCGTTTCGTTCTTACAATGTTACGACATGAATGAAGTGAAATTAAAATTAGATTTTATTGAAATAAATGAAATTTACGAGTACTATATGTATCGGTGATAGTTTTGTTCTTACAATGCTACGATATGAATGGAGTGAAATTAAAATTAGAATTTATTGGAATAAAAGAAATGTACGAGTACTATATGTATCGGTGATCTTTTTTGGTTTCAGTAATGGACATACGTCTTTGTTAATAAATGCGGTTTTGTTTCGGTACTCAAATGCTTTTGTTGGTTTTTTTATCTACACAACGATACGAAATAAATGAAGTGAATTTAAAATCAGAGTATTTTTGAAATAATTAAAATATTGGTGATGCAAATTTGGTTTCGGTAATCGACACAAGTCTTTGTAAATACGCCGTTGTTGTTTTTTAGAATTTGAAAGATTTGTTTGTGCTTTTTATCCTTACAACGTTAGGAAATTAGTGAAGTGAAATTTAAACTAGGATTTTATTGAAATGAATAGAATAAACGTAATTATTTTAATAACGGGATTGGGATACGAGTATGACTCATGTACATAAAGAAAATACATATCTATATGTAAAAATAAGAGCATGTCTTTTGGTTTGCGTAACTAATTAACGAAAAAGAGGGAAAGAACTATCATATTATGTTTTCCTTAATAAATCGTGTTAAAGTCTTTGTGAATACACTTTTGTTTTAGAACTATAAGAAATATATTTTATTCGGTTTCTTGTACCAAGTAAATAAAATGGAAGCAAAATTGAGATATGAAATTAATACTAGTAATTAGTAAGCGTTAGTTTCTACATTTTTTGATTATTGATTGCGTGTTAAATGAAGAAGTCTTGTAGAATTTTTAAAAGAAGTTTAAGATGATGTGTATAGGTCAATGTTAATTCGTATTAGGACTGAACCAAATAGTTCTATTCAAACATACCTTGTTTAAGCATGGTTTCATATATTTGTGTCAATCAAAGTACATACATTTAAGATATAAGAAATTAGGAAATGAAGAAGAATTTTATTTATAAGAAAGCTCTTTTTTTACACGGGGCTAGTTAGCCCCATATTAAACCATTTATAGTATATAGTATATCAGTTGTGTTAGCAACTTATAGTTACATACTTAAATACTTTATATCGCTACATATTTAGAACCCAGACAGGCAGCCAACAAATTAGTTCTTCAAAAAAATTTTGGCCGTGCCGGAAATCGAACCCGGGTCCCCCTGGTTGGCATTCCGACATGGTTACCATTACGCCAACGAAGTTGTCATGTCATATAGTTAGATCGATATTTTAACTCAATCAGCTGAGCGTTCCTATTAATAAACAAAGGAGTAAACAAACTAATAGAGAAGCATACTCCGCTAATCAGCTAAATACCATTAATTAATTAAATGTTAACTGAATGGCGATGATATGCATGAGTCACAATTGCAAATATTTGCACGTACGCCATTTAATTAATGGTTAAATAATCATTATCATAACATTGGTACATCAATTCAAGTCTATATCAAACATAGAAATAAAATCATAAAAATAATAATACAAAATCATTGAAATACAAAATTAAATGACAAATGGAATAATGACAATTATAATAATGCAGGTTAATTAAAAACGAAAAAACATATAAATACTGAGGATGCCAGTGAACTAGAAATTCTTTCACCGTCGGGAAGCTACATTATCCCCGAGTATCATAGGCTGTATTTTGTTTCTCTTTATAACTTGGATTATTTTAAAACCCGTGCGAAGCCGGGAAAGTTCATTATATTTTTATGTACTAAATAAATAAAAATAGCCTTTATTTCCCAGAATTAGTACTAATACATTACAGTTTTTTGTTACATAAAATGTATCATAAAATATAATGTCTAAAAAAAGCATGTCAAGGTTATTGAGATTATTATTATGTCAAATTATTAAGTATGTCCAATATGTCACATTTTTTACTATATATTAACATGTCCAAATTTCTAGCATTTTATTGCGCGTCATCTGGGATCGTCCATCGTTGGACGAAGGCCTCCTCCAACTCTTGCCACGTGCGTCTTGATTGGGCGGATCTCGTCCACAGTTTCCCTGCTTTTATGTACTACTTGTATTTAAATACTCAGTGATAAATAAAATCTATATACGAGTACTATGTATGTTGTACAGCAAGCTATGTGCGCAAGGATGCGCGTGCGCAGGCCGGCCGCGCGGCCTTCCCGCGAGGTCACTCTCACTATGCGACTGACCACAATAAAAACAATGCCGCACTCATGTACAGATAATATCACTATTTTTTGTAACTCATTCAAACATTACATGATTAGGATTTTTCTATTTATAACTGCCGACGAAAAAACGACGTGTTTTTATAAGTTTAATATGTGTGTGTGTGTGTGTGTGTGTGTGTGTCTGTGACATCGTAAGCCTCCCAAAATGGTGTTTTACGTATTTTGTCACAACTGCCTTAGAACACGTAATAAAAGATGGCTGCTAGCCAAAATATGTTGAGTCGGGAGTTTTTCAAAGTTTTAAGTAATGGAATGTAATTTTAAGTAATGGAACAAGTATAAATCAAATACGTATTTAAAAAAAGGAAAATAATAAAATCAATTTTAATATTTATAGTTTTTCTTTGCTTTAGGACAACCGCGAGCGTCCCTTAAGGCGAAGATAAGGGCCAAATCTTGATTAATCCTTATCAAAATGAAGAAAAAAAAAACTGGTTCAAAAAACATTATTTTAGATATTTTGAAGCAGTTTTAATCTTATTTATGCCAAAATAAGTATAAATATTCTAAGAGTGGTTCTTGAAACGGCCTTTAACATATTCTTTCAACAATTTTTACCATTTACGGGCTTCCTATGGCTTTACGACAGATTTTTGCTACCAACGCTTAGTACATTGTGTATTGTGATGATCCCTAAAAATATTATAACATAACCAAAGTTGTCGCTAAACTACCCAGAACTTTCGATGCAAATAATTTAGGCCGCCAGGATAAAGAAACTTATTACTAAGTTATCATATCAACACTTGGAGACTACCACAAAACAACCTTAGATAATTCCGTCAACAGATTAATTAAACAGGAACTAGGTATCGCTTGATCAATGTAGCGCTCAAAATCGCTAACGTTGCATGGCTGGCTCATAAGGCTCCATAGCATAATTACACGGTGTATCGGTAAGGTATACTGGTATTAGCGGGGTAACCAATGGTTCCTTGCGCTCAGTGCCGGAACATTGCACGACTCGACCAGCCTATTCCGGGTTCAAACGTAAACAATTATACATTAAATATTTATAATAACCCCTGACGGCAATATGTGATAGCGGCTATTTATTTAAAAGTTATATAATTCCATGAACATATGGGACGAGATACAAGTGTGGGACGAAAAAAATATATAAATATATTTTTGACTCATATTTTTTTATACAGTACAGCTTGGTATGTTAACAGCAACGAGTAATCACATGAGTTAGTGACACTTTGACCTAAAACGGAGTAAGTTTAGTTTAGAATAGTTTAATCCTACTATTATGATAAATGCAAAAGATTGTGTGTGTATGTGTGTGTTTATTACTTCTTCACGCTCCAACAGTTAAACCGATTTTGATGAAATTTGGTATGAAAAAAAAAACAAACACACACACAATAAAAAAAACCTTAAAAATAGTAGATTAAATATAAATCAGTTTCCGCGAGTAAGGTGCCTAAAATGCTGGCGGCATTACCCCTGTCGCAATATCTTATATATAAAATTTCCATGTGACAATGTTAGCTACCGTACTCCTCCGAAACGGTTTGACTGATCTTTACCAAATTTTATATGCGTGTTCAGTAGGTCTGAGAATCGGCTTCTATCTATTTTTCATACCCCTGGTGGAGTGGTGGTCGGTCGGAGGAACCCCGAAAATTATTTAAATATTTTGATGTTTTTTTTGCTTATCTCAGCTTGGTTTCAGATCACAGCGGAAGTACACTAAATATTTCAGATTTTCTTCCATTTACAAATGGCTATTCTGAGTTTAAAGTTCTGTACTTTAAATTTAGCTAAGTTGTACTAAGCTAAATTTATAGGCAAGACTAGGATCCCCAAAAATAAACCTAGGGAGTAGAATGATTTATTAATAGAAAATAGATTAGTCGTGTGTACCCTAGAATCATGACGATTATTATCTCCCACGCACTCACGAAAAAGGTCGTTATTTATGTAGGCACACTCGTATCACGTATCAATTTGATTCGCATTTCCAATACAATGAATTAAAAGGAGCATTGTAACGAGTATGGAAGCTTTTCCCGGAAGCTTTTATAAAAGCTTTCTGAGAACTTGTGTATTTTGTCCAAATCATCTTATTATGATGTTATTGTAAATGTGTTTGAATACATGTACTTAACGATAATATAATGCTTATTTTGTTCTTTTTTTTATGAAGATTATTTTGTTTCCTTTTATGTTTAGGTATGTTTATGGATGTTGAGAAAACCTACAGGTGAACCTTTGAAGGGTGGTTTATCAGAGCTAGACATAACAAAGGGTGGTTTTGTCAGTAGGGTTGAAATTTATGGCTTGTTTGATTTACCACGATCATTATCAGCCCGTCGGTCGCTTTTTGAATGAAAGTGTAAAATGAATCGATTTAAAGATTAAAGTGAACCAACAAATAAGTTTATGCTGAATCAACTTAAAAAAGTAAAATGTAAAGAAAATCTCTTTAAATAAGGGTGCAAAGTAAACTGCATTGATTCAAACGAGCGAAATTTGTTTTTTTTTTATGAGTAAAATATAGACTGAATCGATTTAGTAAAAATGTTTGAATTAATAAAATTAGTACTGTACGCGGTTAAATTAATTTATAAGAGTTGAATATGAGATTTATTCTCCAAATATTTATTTTACCCTTGATAAGTTTGCGTTTGACTACAGCTTGCCTGATGTTAAGCTACGCTGTAGGCTACGATATGGCAAGCTTTCATAGATAATACCTATTTACTCTACTTATAAAAATTAAACACTGAATCAGATTAAAAGAAAAACGGTGAAAATCTATTTTTTTTAAGAATAAAGTGTAAACTTCTTCTTCTTCATCGTACGAGCTAAGTGGCCAAACTCTAGTGTCGAGAGTTTTCAAGCCGCCCAGAGGCCTCTGACTTTGCTTAATGACTTGGACTAAAGTGTAAACTAAACGACTTAAAAAGTAAACTTCAGACCTGTTTCTTAAAAGTGAACACTGAATCGCTTTAAAGAGAATAAAGTATACCCTTTTTTAATAAGAGTAAAATATGAACTAAATCTACTCAAGAGAAATTGCAATATGACTCAAGCTTTTGTTCTAGATGACAATGTAGAATAGAACCTTCGAGTTCAGCCTCGAAGCTTCGCAAAGAGCTCTTGATCTTGGCAGAGCAGTGTGAGGACCTATTTACCTACTTTTGCATAGTGGTAGAGCATTTTGTAGTACTCACCTGGCTAGCAACCACCCTTAGGTTGAAAAAAGCATCACCAAGCATCTTACGGCGCGGCGAATGCCGGCAGCTTCTATCAGAGCCAGTCAGTCTATACTAGGCATGCTCATAGCCATGTCAGAAAAGGTTACACATTTCTTTGATACAAATACAAAATATAAAAACATCTTTAATTGACACAGTAAATAAAAATCAACAAAATTGTATGGAATTCAAAGGCTTCCAAACTGGTTGTATAAACTGTATATTGGTATATATATAACTGTATATTGGATAAACCAAAGCTTTGTGCTATCCCTCCCATACAACCAACGTCGTTTTTCACAGATTCAATTTAATGCTACGGAACCATTCATGCGCGAGTCTGGCTCGCACTTGACCGGGTTATCTTGGATTAACAAGAGCTGAGCTGCATTGTATCAGTCCGTGTACTGTACCGGGTATCTATGACGTCGAACATTGCAGTATTACTAAAATAGAATGATGGAAACAGTTTTCTTTATAGAATCGTGTGACCTTTGACTGCAGTAATCTGTATCGAGACGCTTCAATAATCGATATAGATATACATACTGTGTATATATTTATGTTTAGGTATATAGTATCGAAACGACGATAGCGACTGAGGCTCCTCCTTGCTTCGACCTTCATTGTGAGAACTGCGAAGTTTTGTAACTCTCTTCCTGAGTCTCTTTTTCCCGAGAAGTACAATTTGGGGGTCTTCAAATTTAGAGTAAATAGGTTCCTTCTAGACAAGCGTGTTACATCTTATACCACAGTCAAGCTTAACATCAGGCAAGTCTATTTATCATAAAAAAAGAAAATAATTTTGGACTGCACACTATAATACACCGGATCTAATCCGGCGCTCTAATAAATCTATGTATGCATATAAAAGAAAGTGGTGTTAGTTACACCACTCAAACTTAAGAACGGCTGAACGGATTTAGGCGAAAATTGATGAGGAGGTAGCTTAGAAACAGGAGACGGATATAACGTTTTATCCTGTTTTTTTTTCCTGATTAACGCAGGTAACGCAAGACGCAGCTTGTACTATGACAAACACTAGATACACACAAAAAAGAACGTATTTTAATTTGACGAATTTATAAATGCAACGTGTATGTTCCTATTCTAATTTTAAAAATAACCGAAACAACCCTTAGACCAAACTATGCCTACAAGCGATATTTAACACTATTTCACACAGCATAAAGTCTATATGTAAGCAAATGGATTTATTAACATTATTGTGACGGGGATCATTGATAACTATCAATGATCCCGATGCAAAAACTATGCGGTCTTATAAGTTTGTCGTGTCTATTTGTACCAGAACGGAAAAAACAATTTAGATTTAGTTTTTTTAGTTCAAAATTGTAGGTGTGCCAGAGTGTTCTTAGCTATGTCTAAGATGGCGGCCAACACAAAATTTCACGTTTACAATCAATACGGCTTGATTTCTAAATAATTTGATTCATTTGATACATACGTATATTTATAAATTGTTATTTTTTTTTCTGTATAGTTACTTATTTTTTAATTCTGACTACACTAATATTAAAAATTACATTAAAAAAACCCACAATAACAATAATAAAAAACAAATAAACCTTACAAATAGTAGATTAAACCTAAGTCAGTGTCCACGGGTAAGGTGCCTAAAATGCTGGCGGCATTACCTCGCTGAATCGCCAAACCTTATAGGTACGTTGGCCGAGGTAAGCGCAAGCTCTTGTCATATTTATACATTTTAATTCCCAAAATGGCCGCCACAGAAAAAAGTTGAGTCAGCAGTTTTCTAAATTTCTAATTTATAGTTATTCCTACTTGTTAATTAGTCTATTGTACTTAGGGATTGTGAATCATTTTGCCAGTAAAATCATTGTAGTAAAATTAACTTCAAATTTTTGTTCATTCTTTAGTGCTGCCTCATAGATTTTTGTTTTGCATACAATGCAGTATAAATTATGTTTATTTAAGATTTTATCATATTCGAATTACATTTCTACATATACTTACCTCGTGTAAGTTTTTGAGAAACAATAGAGTAATAATATGTTATACCTTATATTTTTTATATATTTAGTAGAGTTGGTTGTCTCATTGTGCAGTTTCACGTGTTATCCATTCGATATTCAACGTGGTATAATTACCTATGTATAGATTTTTTTTGGCGTGCTAAAGCCTTTTTTAAAAGGTTTTTGTTAGTTACTAAAACTCTAGGATATGCAGGATACTATACTATATAGGTATATTAGCTGACCCGGCAAACGTTGTTTTGCCTTACTAAGGGCTATGAAAAATAGATAGTGTAGCTTATATGACACGTTCGTAGTTTTACCATAGCAGCGCCATCTATTGATTACTTACTCAACCCAGTCGAAAGGTATCGATATCTGATAGAATCATTTGGAGTTAACAGATAATTGTGACTGTCAAATAATAACAGACAATAATTAGCAATAAATTAAAATTGCGACTATAATTTGAGATTTAAACTATCCTATCTCTCAAGTTGGATCGAACTGCGCGGTGTGCGAATTTTATTATAATCGGTTAAGTGGTTTAGGAGTCCATTAAGGACAAACATTGTGACACGAGATTTATATATATTAAGATAAGATATACGTAGTATACCTAAATATAATACGTAGGATACTTACATAATGGCATTAAAAATAATGCGCAGGCGCCGGCGGTCTCGCGTGACATTACTAATGTGCCTTCACGAGCTGTGTAACTATCGTGAATTAAATAACTGGCTAAGTGCAAGTCAACTCGCGTCGGTAGGATTCCACGCGTTTATTAAACAATACAACATCATGTTTGGTATAAGGCAGTTCCTATTAAATTTTTTATTTTTTTTTACTAGTAATGGGCTTGCGCTTGACCGCAATTCACCTGATGGTAAACGAGATTGCAATCTAAGGTGGAGCGCGCTTGCCCAGAAGAAACCGGTTCACTCTTGCCTTGAAAACCGCTAGATTATAGTTATCGGGGAACAGAGAATTTGGCAAAGAATTCCACACTTTGGCAGTACGCATAATGAAGGTGGAAGCAAACCGCTTAGTACGCGACTTAGGCACCTCCACCGTATAACGATGCCGCCTTGGTGTTTCCCTACTCGTCCGATGGTGGAAAATGTACAGATATATATTACATTAATTGTATATAATAGAATTATTATTATATTTAACCTCCCAACAATCTTTACCAGAACCCTTTCTTTACAAGAATCTTTTATAGAACCCAATTGCTAGAAAAATCTCGTAATCGCGATTCAGAAAACTAGTTGTTTCTTGCAGCGTCATCTAGTAGCATCTTTTAGTACCACAAATACGGGAGCTTATATTTTTGTTTAGAAGTCCGTCTTGTACACTTATAATATTCATCTTATGAGAGCCGCTCCTTTAATTTGTGAAAAAAATAATTATAGATAATAGAAAAGTGTTTTATTAACAGGAACATCGCATTTGTTTTTAATGACATGGTGTTTCTCTTGATTGGTGGTTAATAAATAAATCTTTTTCAACTTCTTACCTTTTTTTTATACGCTTAATAGGCTTGCGCTTGACCACAACTCACCTGATGTTAAGTGATATTGCAGTCTTAGATGAAGCGCGCTTAAGCTTACCTATCACGGTTTATGAGATTCTTTCTGAAGACAAACGGACAGACAGAAAGACTGTTTTTATAATGTTTGGCCTGTTACTCAATAAATTACTTTGACGTTAAATGAAACATCAGCTCACGGCTGCTCTGTCCATCGCAAGTGGTCACTCATGCAAGCCTGCAATTGGCTATGAAAGCGTCGGGTCGCGGGGAAAGCCTGGTCTCCTACACTCACCTGTCTGCTGGAAAATGTGAAGCCATGCGTGGAGCTAGGGGTGACCACTGGCTTTCTAAACAGGGTTATTGAGAACACGCACTATATAAAGTTTTATTATGAAAATTATTTTTATTCTTCTAATGCTATAAAAGCAGATGTTTGTGTGGGTATGTTTGTTATTTGTTCAGGCTCTGGTGGTTTTACAGATTTGCATGAAATGCAGATATGAGCTTAGTTTGGCTTATACTCTAATTTAACAAATTAGCTACTTTTCAGTAATGTGGGCAATATCACGGCGTGCATCTAGTATAACATAATTTTATATTTAAAACTTATGTGTTAAAACAAGATAAACCATATATTGAAAATGATTAAATTATAGGTACGTCAAAATTTAAAAAATATATGTCAGTCAATATGTATTAGATGTAAATATGAATATAATTATAATGAAATAATATATTTTATCTGGAATTAGAAAAATCGTCCATTGAATAAAAAGTTCTCTGAACGGGCCATTTATTAAGCTTGTTTTTGAAAATGCTGTCATTAGACGCATTCGTGATATCCTGCGGTAAACAGTTATGTACCTCCGGCACTAAAACTTTAAAAAGAAATATAGTTGTTCCCATATAGCCCTGTATGTATCGTACAAACGGCAGTGTGTGGCGAGCAGTGAGCCGTGAAGGAAACTAGAGGGTAGCGGGACAGAGGGTCTCATTAGGTTTGCTAGTTTTCACTCCACAAAGTTTTCACTTACATTTTCTACTTACGCTTGACGAAGGTTTGACCCAAATCAAAATCAAATGTTTGTTTGCATCTATAAAATTTAGATACAGAAATATCAAATAAACACCTTAAGCTATATACAAAAAGTGTATACAAATAAAAGGTTCTATTAATAAGTCTTATTAGTTAGATCTACAGCTGTCTAAGCTAGGCTAGAGACTGTAATATAGAAAACTATAAAAATACGACTTTGGACATTGATGTAAATGTAAATATTTGATGTAAATATTTTTGACGTGACAACGTCTTAAATTAGGTTGCGGCTGGGAGTCACTTATGAAAAAGTGTAACGCCCGGTAACGTTACGATGAGTCACCGAACGAGAGAGAGGCCCGCCGAATGCCTTGCGTCTCTCTCCCACTCAACTATGATCGGTCTGCCGCGCGCACAGCACGCGGCAGACGTTGTCACGTAAAATCTTCGCCCGTAAAACCGACTTTACAGGCAACCATTTTTTTTTTATTTAATAAGGTTCGCAAAACAGAATACAACCTTAAATTACTAAACATTTATACATAAAATAAATAATAATAATAATAAATATTAGGACACATTCACACACGGCTGGTTAGCCCTATACTGAACCATTTCTAGCTCGTATTATGGTTTGGTTCTGTAGTCGTGATTATCCACGAATCCGTATAACTGAGGACCGAAAAATGGTTTAAAGTAACGTAGCTCAGCTCGGAAATATTTTAAAAAGGATAGGTTAATGACAGTAATTTCAATGAACATATATAATAGAAATTCAGAATGAAAGCCTGATAGAAATTCATGAAAACAAAATGTACCAAAATAAAAAGATGCTATTCCATATTGTTTACGTAGGGAGACAAGTAAAGTTCTACCAGCAAATAGACTAAAGTACAGAAACAGGGATGTTATACAAAAATATAAATGTACAACAAGTTACCAGAGAACAGAACAAATCATTATAGTAGTATGTTTAAACAGAAAATAAAGAAACAAAAACTTGTGAAAGTAATTCCTTTTATAATTTAAGCTAATATATGAATATGGAGCTTGCAGAGTCGTTATTCATGTGTAAAAAGTAGAATTTTAGATTTAATAGAAATGAAAACCAAATGCTAGTATGTGTAGTATTTAATGGGGAAAAATATTTATTTCATGATATTTGTAAGTTTATTTAATTAACTAGTATTTTTAAGTATATTAAGTAATGATTGTAGTGTGACTTGCCTTTAACGTATTTTATTTATAACTAATATAGGTAGTTATGTATTTCAGTATTTCCGGATAATCAAGGTTTTACTGTAGTGCTATAATAATCGTCATAGTGCTCTTTCTGTGTGTGTATATGTTTGTATGTGTGTCTGTGGCATCGCATCTCTCGAGCCAATTTTTAATATTACGAGTACATATGCAAAATTAAACAAACTAGGCTTTTGCGATCTTTCTATCAATTTGTTTACAATTTAATTAGCTAAAACCACCGCCGCTAGCAGTAATAAACACTTCTGCGGACAAACAGAAAACAGTTAAACCTTATATTAATTGTTATTTCTTTGTAACTGTTAACAGCTTTTGTAAAGGCTAACTGTTAATCGATATAATTATAGTGAATACTGAATCACTTTTCTGTATAAACAATAAATGAAATAGAATAGAAAAAGATAAAATTACTGTATCTAAGAATAGCTCAAAAAAATAAGGAACAATTTTGTTTAATTATGATGCATAGAGCATAAGCAGCCCACTATTCGATCCCACAGCTGGGACTCGGGGCCTTCTCTCACGGATGGCCAAGTGCATGTTGGCAGATGACACACGTCTTCGGATATTACCATGTTTTCCTTCTTGGTAAAGCGAGTGCAAAGTGCACACATAACTTGAAAAACAAGTCATTGGTGAAGGGCCGGGATCGAGCCAGGGGCCGCCTGATTGAAAAGCAAACGTTTTTACCACCGGGTCGCACTAGTTTTTTTATTATGATGAACCAGCATATTACATACATATGTATATAGTTACTTATCGTTAATTTGCGTATTGGTAGAACATTTTCTAATGCTCGCCTGGCTTGCAACTTTACCCTCAAATTGAAAAATTTGTCGCCGAGTGCCTAACAGTGTGTAACTTTCAGCAGCTTCCTTTAGAGCCAGTTAATTCAGACTAGGCATGCTCCAGCTTTGGACAGAGTATCGCTGACTTGTGTGGACACTCCCTACTGGTCAAATGATTAGCTATATACTGTTAAAAAATATAATTTCCTAACGATAGGTATGTTTTAACTCTAATCCCTAGTTTAAATGACAGTATTCGCACGGTCACCCATCTAAAGACAGTCCGTTTCGGTCGTTAGCAGCTATTTAGCTACACAGGACTATTAGCTTACAGGAGCTATGTACTTACACAGATTAAATCATCAGGTTATAATTTCTTATAACCTTATATTACGTGTCTCGTCCTCATTAATACGCGATACGTCATCGAACGTGTCATTAACAATAGTCAATAAATAGCCATTTTGTCACCTTAACTAATCGCTTGACATAGATTACCTTTCGCTGGATACCGCAGTAGTACCGCTATTTTTGTATTCCTAGACACTTACGTTTAGGGTTTTAATTTGATGTTGGATGGATGAACGTAGAGAATAACAGAAAAGGCAAGAGATACAGGCAGAGAATGATGTTAAATGAAGGTTAAAAAGTTAATATAAATATTATGACTATGTAACTAGTACTAAAATTATAAATGTAAAAAATACAACAACACAAAATACACTAACACATAAACATGTGTTAGTGTATTTTTGTTACTTTTTCATATAGAAACATAACTTTATTGGCCATAAAAAACATACTTTAAAAGCAAGTCACACTACAATCATTATTTAAATACTCACATACTCAAACATCAGTCGCCAGTTATTCCAGACTAGGCATGCTCTACATAAGTCCACTGCGTTGCTAACTCGTGTGTGACGGTGCCCTGCTGGTCAAGTGCTTATCTACACGGTGTTAAAAAACAAATTGACTTACATCCTTTTATTTTTGGTTAGAATTTGAACGTAAGTTTACGTGAAGAATGTTTGAGAAACGATGTTTTAATTACCAAAGTTTCATAAGCTGCAAACTTACATGTTCAATTTTATATATACTAGAAGTTTTATTTTTATGAATACGACTAAACATGAAATTTGTTATGAAGATAATTTAAACCTTGGATTAACATGTAGTAACATGTATTGTAATTTAATATAAGTATGTAGAGTGGCTGGACTCAGCGCCCCCCTCCGCCGACCAGTTGTCTCCCGCGATCACACGCGACAGTCGTGTACTCGTACATGTAAAATATTTTTAGTATTCAATATTAATTATTATTATTCAATAAATTAATACACAATAAATAATGATTATTCAATACAACAAAGTAAAGCTCTCTTCAGTGTCTTATTCCAACATAGACAGTGATAGGTTAAGTAACACCAAGAACCTCCAACAAACATGAATAATTCGCTACGTTGCTTTTTATCTCGGATTAATGCGGGTAACACTGCGGTGCTCAGTTTGAGGTATCTATGGCGTAGTAATCAGTGCTAGCACGTGAATGCCGTGCACTCAGATAGCTCCGGTGATGGTGTATTGTTGCTCAAATTACTTGTGTGATACGTTCATTATCATTTTGTGGTATTATCGTAAATATTGTTATGGTCTAACTTGCTGTTATGCACGTGTGCATAAGGGTGATAGCACATTAGCCGGAGGAAAAACTGCGGAGCGCGCGGAGTCATAAATTTAGTAATTATAGGGAATCTTATGACAGATCGCATACTTGCCCACGTCAAATTGACGACCTCGTTGGCGTAATGGTTACCATGCCGGACTGCCAATCAGAAGGTTCTGGGTTCGATTCCCGGCACGGCCAACATCTTTGTGCTGAACTAAATTTGTTGGTCTGGGTGTTAAATATGTATCTATATCAAATATGTATGTATGTATATGTAGTATATCAGTTGTGTTAGCAACCATAACACGAACTAGAAATGGTTCAGTATGGGGTTAAACAGCCGTGTGTGAATGTGTCCTAGTAAAAAAAAAAAAATTGAATCGATTTTCGAATCCTACCACGGTCAACCTCTTGAATCCTCTTTCGTTCGCCGTCTTTATAAGATAAATGTTTTAGTTTTTAAGGGAGATACTTGTAGGAGAATGGAGATAAGGATACTTTCTCTTCTTTTTTAGAGCGAGAGTGGCTACGTAGAAAAACGTCTGCTTTTCAATCTCACGGTCCCTGGTTCGGTCCTTATCATACACTGGTGTAATTGTTATTCAAATTATGTGTATAATTTGGTTAGGCTGTCGAGTTTTCAACAATTTGACTTCTATACCTTACTTTGGAAAATCCAATTTCTCTAGAATAAACATACATAAAAAAATCATGAGAACAATCATTGATATGAGTAGATGATACAATAAAGTTGCATACAATAAAAAAAAAACATCATAAGCAACTTAAATTAATAACTAGTACAATAAAATAGGTTATGTAAAATTCAATTATTTTATTAATTGCTCGTCCTTTAGTGTGTGCACAAAAAAGTGCTATTTCTATTTTGACAATTAAAAACTAAGATACTTACAAAAGTTTTATTACGACATATTAAAATCCAATCATATCCCATGAAATAAGTATCTGTTGTCGATTTTGCGTCTTGCATCATTAGATAGTTATAAATTAAATTAAAGATAGGTAACTAGAATGATTGAATGTTAAGGAAAGATATATCTTACATAAGAGATGTCTTCTTGCGGGGAAATACAGTGTAGTTTTATATTGTATCTCATATTTATCTTTAGTTAATATTTTATGCAAATCAGAGTGTTTTACCAATAGGATAAAGTTATTATTCTTATATTTTTTTTAGTGTTTACCCATACAAATACTATTTATATTTCCCGGATTATCTAATGCTCATAGTAAAATAACCCCAGTTTGAAGTCTAGACATGTTAAGACTGGTTATGTAAATACTTTATGGTACTAGTAGTATACCTTATCTGAAGTAAGCTGCTGCAGTTAAACTTAGAAAGCCAGTAGATAGATGCTTTTAAAATAGGATATAACTAATGAATTATCATAGTTTTACATAATTACTAGCTGACCCAGCAAACGTTGTTTGCCTTAAAAACAGTTAAAACATTATAGTTATCGAGCGGGATGAAAAATGGTTATATTACTAAAATGGCCATTACAAAATAGAGGTTCCTAAGAAAAAATGAAAAATCAATTTTATATAGATTTAATAGATTGACGACCTCGTTGGCATAAAGTTTACCGTGCCGGACTGCCAATCAGAAGGTTCCGGGTTCGATTCCCGACATGGCCAATATCTGTGTGCTTAACTAAACTGGTTGGCTATGGGTTTGGGTCTTAAATATGTATCTATATAAAATATGTATGTATGTATATGTAGTATATCAGTTGTGTTAGCAACCATAATACGAGCTAGAAATGGCTCAGTGTGGTTAAAATGTGCCGTGATATTTATTTATTTACTAGCTGACCCGGCAAACGTTTTTTTACCTTAATAAAAAAATAAAATCTAAATATACAGTAGCCGATTCTCAGACCTTCTGAATACGCATATAAAATTTGGAAAAAATCGGTCAAGCCGTTTCGGAGGAGTACGGTAACAAACACTGTGACACGGAAATATTATATATAAGATATTCCATCTTAATTTTGCAATCAGAATTACATAGGTGTATCAAATCATAAATAATATAATGTAATATATTGAAAACCCCCCGAGTGTCATAATTACTGGTGATGTAGTAATTATAGCTATTAAGCAATTATAGTGATGTGTAAATGACCAACTATAATTTTATACGTATATCAGTAGGTACATATTGTTATATTAAATTGTTTAGGTACCTAGCTTTTTTCGAAGTACTCGTAAATATATAAAGTTTACGTACGTTATTTTCAAATTAGCGTTTTTAAAAATTACTTAATATTGCAAAATGACACAACACAAAAAAAATACGTTAATATACTCGTATCTATGTGTTGTTTTAAGATCATTGCAGGCCGGAAGGCAAAATATGGTGCACTTTCATCTATCAAAAACTTGTCTGCATTCTCCCATATTCTTAATAAGTAATGATTTAATTTGAACCTATCTTTGTACTCTCTAATAATCGTAATAAATTGATTTAACTTAATTATATTTTTCTAAAAATATATTTAACATCAACGAGTTATAAATGCATTAGAACGTTTCCCCGCCACACTCTAGCGGAATATAAATCTGTCCGAGTGACGCAGTCTGTCTGCAAAATATTCTGAACAGCATTCCATACACAAGTCATAAAAGTACCAAAGTTTTTTGATGTCAGGATGTCGCTTCCTCTAATTTTACGTCGATGTCATCTTCTATACCAATATACATATTATAATGAGGAAAAGTTTTTTGTATTTTTGTTTGACGCGAATAGGCTCCGAAACTACTGAACCGATTTTAAAAAATCTTTCACTGTTGGGAAGCTACAATGGTAGCGATTCTGCCGTACACACGACTAAACTAAATTTAAAGAAGCATGGTGATTATTTAAAATTGAAATTTGACATTTGAATTATATCGTTACATGATATAGTAGTATACCTATTATAAGTACTATCAAATATTTATTACAGAAAAAACAATTAAATACTAGGTATATACAAACTTAAAGATAACATTAAGATAACAAGAAAAATCAAAACAATACAATATTCAGTTCAGAAGTTTGAGCGTAATAGAGTTACAAACATACATCCACACATTCATACTCACAAAATATGAAGATATCTACTTTTATTGCGGTACCCACGTTACCGTCCCACTGTTACAAGGATTTTTTTATTCCGGATTATAATAATAGTATTCAATCTAATACCTATTCTATCTTCACAGCAAATATTATGCGATTCAGTTCTGCCGTTAGAACGTGAACTAGTAACAAACAAACACACACACACACACACACACACACACACACAAACTGCCGCATTCGTAATATTTCCTAGTGGTGTTCCTTATATTATAATGAGACATGAGTACACAATATCCTCGATAATAGCCTATCACGACACGCGTCCTTTCCACGTAAGTACAGAACCCATATCACGATCTGTGTCATATGATCCCATCACTATTCATGTCACATCACTAGCGACCGTCAGCCGGCGGTTTCCAGCATTGTGTTGCCTGTATTGTTCCTCAGGTAGGCAATATACGTCAACTATTATGCAGGAAGATATATAATTATAATGGCACCTTCCACCGCCAGCTTTAAGACTAGACTCAGGGTTTGGCTATTAGATAAAACTTTGTACAATATATATGATTATCTAAATTTGAAAATTGACATTTGATTCATATCATATACTTTTGTATTGATATTATATTAGATACTAAAATTAGTAGTGAAAATTGACATTATGATTAATATCATATACTATTGTAATGATATTATATTACTAGAATATAATTGAAAATTGACATGGATACATATCATATACTTTTGTAATGATATCATATTATTTGACTTGTAACTTTGGTGTTATCAATAAATGATTTGTATTTGTATTACACCGACTGCTCTTCCACTCATAATCGCCGACTTGTCTGTAGCGCCCGTAGCTTGGCTAACTAAGGTGTTCTGACACAATCATCGATTTTAAAAGTTTTCCTGAAAAGCACAATTTAGGGGTCTTCAAATCTAGAGTAAATAGGTTCTTTCTAGGCAAGCGTATTACATCTTAGACCACAGAGAAGCTTAACCATCAGGCAAGCTGCGGTCAAACGTAAGCCTATTTATTCATCATTAAAAGAAATAATAATAAGGAAGGTCGATGCGAATATTAAAAGTACGGGTTTATAGTATCCAAGTAATAAAAGGGCGTCATTTTTATTTAGGTTCCACCGTGGGTCGGATGACACTTAAAAGTTTTAGATTATGTTAGATTTATTAAGTTTATTTTAATTTAATAATTTATCTAATCTAAATCTCTATTAAGCCTTAATGTGTAAAGCGATCTCTTGCAGGGAACCTTAGGATAATATTGGGCCTTTTTAAATTTCAATGTATGCTTTTTTAAGGATATTTTCTTCTATTTATTTTATTCATATATCAAGCATGTTAACAGTTTAGTTTTTGACGCTTAGGTCGAAGGTTTATTCAATGAAATTCGAATTTCAAATCCAAGAAGGCCGTTACTACTAAATATTATATCGGGGGTTTTAATTTTTTTTGTAGCTAAACTAATGATATAAATAGGTCTTTACCCCCTAAGAACATAAAGTCGACTTGAAATAAAATCTTAATATTTAATCTTGACCTTTTATTTGAATTGTAGAACCGGTTATTTTTTTACGCGTTTTTTTGCCGCGTGCCAGAATTGCCTCTTATAATGTGTTGCCACTCAATATTCAAATTCAGATATTTCAATAAATAATTACTTAATAATACGTTTTGTTTGAGGAAAATCGATTCATGTTTTAAAGACAAAAACTTAAACGAAGACGACAAATTAAATTAATCAAATTTTCTTGCAAAATGTTATTGTTAGTCAGGCAGGTAAAATTATATTTTTCTGAAAATGCTTGTAATTATTATCAATTAATACGTTAAAGGTTTTTTTTGTTTTAACTAACTTCAAAATATGCGGAGGTTCTCAACAGATTTTTTTTCCTCATAAACTCCGTAAGTTCATATAATTATAGGAACTGTTTAAATATGTTTTTAGGAAAAGATATACATTCCGAAAAGTTCCAATTATTACAATTTTCATCGAAATTAATTCAGTATTTTTTTTATTAAAGTTGGTTAGAATCTAGAATTATTGTTTAAAAGTCATTTCGTTTGAACTTTAGATTCAAGGTATTACACTATTTTTTACAATAATCAAATAATAAAATGTGATTCAGTAATGATTAAGCTACGTAGGTATAAGTATAAGTACCTACTTCCAATGTTTACTGTTATCAGGTCAAGGTTATGTTCATTTTCCCCATTGGTTGAGTAGTTACATGTATAACATATTATGTTCATAAATCAACTTATTACTCCTAACTGCTAGGCATTTTTTAACTTGATGGTGGTTACTATTCTGACGAGCACAAGAAAATTCCCTGCCGCCATGCCACAGTGTAACAAAATTCCTGTGTCCATTCTATGGTTTCCTCACGATGATTTTATAGATGTACGGAACCCTCCGAGGCGGGAGTTCGACTCGCAGTTGGTATTTATATGTAGGCTTAAAACTATGAAGAAAATGGCACTCCATAGCTTCACGGATAGAGCCATGCTATTGCGATTAACAAGCTATGTGTAGATACCGTCATACCTACTACCAGATTTTAAAAATATAACATGATAATTCTGATACAAGTGTTGAAATGTCATACAAACCTGTGTTCATATTTTTTGTTTCTAAAACGAAGAACGTACTTGCTTTAGGTGCTCGAATATCGTATTATTACACGAGTTTTGTAATTTAAATATTTGCTCTTAATGAGAACGTCATTGATTCATAATTACGGATACCTATTTGAGCTGTCACAGTAATACACAACATCAGCTGAGTACGTGCTCGCGGTCTGTCATTGACTGCCTTTACTAGAGCAAAAGCACCTGTTCCATTTGTTATTGTTACAATCACGCACGACTCATCGATATCTGTCCGACGCGAGACGATCACTCCTTGTTGCGACATTCCATATAAAGTCTTTACGTTATTTCCAGCTTGTGCTGTAACATCGCATATTTTGTTCCCAGATGTGGCGGCTACAACTGCGCATTAAGATGATTTAAAGCTGCAAGTGGATTAAATCAAAGGCTGGAGTGTCGGGCGGCGTGCGCCCGCGCAGCCCCCGCGCCATTCGCCCGCCGCGCCTCGCCGCGACCGCACGCGCCGCGACTCTACGCCCGCGATATACCGACCGACTTCACTCAAACAAACATTAGCTCTTGTTTATTGTACACTTCTCATCTTTAGTGCATACTTCGGAATTTTAATTGATTCGCCTATTAACCGACGTTCTCTCTCGATACGAGTGCATGCAGTGAGTGCGGAGAAGGCTACATTCCAAACCGGTGGCGTTCGTTAATGGACGCGGTGTGTACCACTCTGTGTGTGTTTTATTCGTTACCGAGGGAAGTGACCGGCTCTCTCGGCGCCGACGAGGAGAGGCGGTGGTACGGTCCCCTGTGAACTTTCCCAGCGACTCCGGCCTGCAATCAGAATGTGATAGCGCTGACAAAAAGCTACTCAAGTCTGTTCATTGAGAAAATGGCTCTCGGAACGCTCAGTGAAAACGAGCGCCACTGCTTCGACGTGGGCGCAAAAAGTCAGCCGGAACGTCTGAAAGACGCGGAAAAGGCCGAGTGCAAACCTATCGGACTGAGAGTGCGCTTCCTGGACGAGGAAGGTAAGACGGAGAGGATGGTCAGCACGGACGAGGTCGACTGCGCCGTCGCTAAAGTCAAGAAGATACACATCCTGAAGAACCGCAGCTCGAGCGAGACGAGCATCATGCTGAGGAACCCCTCGCTGATGAAGCGCCGCTCGAGCTCCGAGCGCCGGTTCAGCGCCGGCAGCACAGACAACCTCAACAACAACACCTCCTCCAGCGAGAACCTCAACGGACGCATCCTCATGAAAGCCGACGACGACAAACTAGATAAGACTGACGAAGCAGACCAAACCAAAGACGCGAACGGTCAAACTTTCAAAAAGAACTGTAACGTGTACAGCGTGAACCAAGCCAAGACTCTGACGCCGGAGAGGAAGAAGTCGATACCGCTGTTGATGCCGAGGTTGTTGGGACACAAAGTGCAGGAGAATGGACAGATGAAATCCATTTTGCCCGGTGAAGTGTGCCTGGCTGAGGGAGTCGGCAAAGACTTCACCACGCGGACCTTCGGGAGGCTCTCCCGGGGTCTCGGGAAGCTGCTGCGGCGGACCAACAGTGTCCGCATCAGCGACCCGGATCCTGTCTACAAAGTGGCTTACCTTGGAAACGTCCTCACTGGATGGGCTAGAGGTAAGTCTTCCATCAACAGTCCTAGATTCTGATTAAACAGATAAGTTTAGATTAGGGTTAGTACGATTGCTTTTAGATTACGAAACCCAATATTTGCAGATATCATAAAAAAATCGGGTCAATGATTTGATAAGCGATTTCGTAAACACCGAGAAAATAGAGTCCAAGAATCGCTCCCCAAGAAACGCTGGCCGCTTGTCACAATCCAATAAACAAATTGATTATGCATAAACCGGCTTTCGTCAGAAACACACGTTTGAATTACAAAGCGTATTTAGCAACTTAATAGACCTACATTGCATGTTATACACACTTGTAGGTAGGTAGGTTTTAATGCTGCAGGAAGTTGTATTTGCAATCATAGGTTTATCTATAATCTTTTGTAAGCAAGAATTAATAGTAGTGCGCCGATTACACAGTCTATAATCAACACTAGCTATAACGCATTCCTATCAACGCATAGTCTAGAACTGTGAATAAATCAACTTTTTGCGGTTCCTAATAAGGACGATCCGTCGATTAGTCCGTAAATACGAACGTTGCGTAAGTGGTCCAAGGCAAATCGTCTGAGCAAAACGATTCGATCTCCAAATTCAGAGATTAATGCCACATTAACCGGCGCATGGCGATTTAAAATAACGATAATTATCAAGAATTGTTGAATGATTTATATGGATAATAATTGCATTGTTATTGTTTATGTTTAAGTTGCCGTTTTTAATCAGAGTGATCGATTCGAGATGTAACCATTGCAACAGTTGAGTTTATTTTAGATAAGTCTATAAGCTGACCTGATTTATGCAATTTTACAAACAAGTTTTTTTTTTGTTTGATAGGTGTACTTATCGGGATTGTTCTTATAGCTATATTTGATGAAAATAGATCAAAGACGGTCGCCAGCACAACAAGGGGAATTATATATTTTTTAAGACTGCCGCAAAATGGTTACCAAATTAAAAGTTAGTAGAATACATTGAATAATTATTAATTTACAACAAGATGGTCAACACCACAAAATTTTGGGTCGGATCTCAAAAATGTTGTATGTTGTATTTAAGTTCCTAAGCAATATACATCCTTATATGAATACTTTCTTAATTGATTGAGTTATATTGTCGATTACATGTTCAAATGTGTATAATTTTTTTATATATTTTTTTTTATTTATTTACATCTTACAAAGAAATAACAATATGCAAAACAAAATTAACCTTACAAATAAAAAAAAAATTAAAATGAAATTAATGATTCTCGCAGGTCTGTAAAAAAGAAAAATAATAATAATAAAGAAATCCTTACACCCATGGCTAGCGTTTCGATCTGTATTAATGATCGAATCATCTAAAACAATATCTGGCCAGTTGAAGATCAGTTCTCTTACTCGCTCATCGAGTCTGCTTATCATTTCATGTGACTCAGCAAAAGTTACATCTAACTATCGTGCAATTAGTTCTACACGTGTGGCTTTAAATGTATTTGGTTTTAGTACTTATTTCTGATTTACATTTCAAAAAGTTTACTTATTATCTTTTACTTTCTTAATTTAACTTTCTTCAACTATATCTCAATTTGAGTTACAATTAAGTAATTTAAGTCGACGGCATTGTTCTTTGCTCAGGTATTGTACTATTCCTAGCTCCAAAAGCAGAACTTTCTGTCACAAGGGTGTAGGTATTTGATTAAAACCGTATATAAAATTAAATGATTTTAAAAAGATAAACTGAAGAGATAACCTCAGGGTTCACGTGTTATCTTTTACTCTCCTATTTTAACTTTCTTTCTCTCTTAATTTCAAGTCAGACCAGAATTAAACAAGACTTGGATGTCATCTACATTATTTATTACGTACTACATCTATTTCTAGATCCAAAAGCTAATTTGATGAGATAACCTTAAGATCCCTACAGTAGCCGATAACATCGTCAAATGGAAAATTCTAATCATTCATTGAACTTTGCTTCTAGTGCCTGAGGCGACCGAGAGAATGTTTAGTATAACTATGTATATATGTAAAACTACAGATACTGTAGATATATCGTCACTGGAGGTCAGACGTGCTTTCTTGGACAAGGCACGAGATAGTGAAAGTTTTGCACAAGATCCTGTACTCACTTTTACTACTCTTCACAATGCGGCTGTTGATACAAAACGAATACGATTCGCCCGATTGTTTAGACTGAATTTAAAGATAGGGAAAGTTGGTCCGTTCTTACTTGAACTATATGAAGCTTGTAAGCAAAAACGTGTAGTCTGTCTGTCTAAGCCTTATGTTATTTTTTTACAATAAATGGGCTTGCTCTTGATCGCGATCCATCTGAAGGTAAGCTATATTATGATCTAAGGTGTAGAACTCTCACCCAGAAATGACCGGTTAACTCTTGCTTTGAAAACTGCCAGATTGTAGTTTTGGTAAAGAAACTTGGTAAAGAATTCCACACCTTCGCGGTTCGCAGATATAATTTTGTGTGTGCATGTTTGTTACTCCTTTACGTTCAAACGACTGGACCGATACGGATGAAAGGAATATGTATTGAAGAAGTTTATACTTTGGGTTAAGACATTGGCTATTTAATATCCCGGTTTAGCGTGGGAAACACGATGGAGACGCGGTCAAAATTCTTACTCATCTAGTTTTGCATGGTGGTAGAGAATTTTCTATTGCTCGCCTGATTAGCT
Source organism: Mellilla xanthometata (assembly GCA_035578125.1). Lineage (NCBI taxonomy): Eukaryota > Metazoa > Arthropoda > Insecta > Lepidoptera > Geometridae > Mellilla > Mellilla xanthometata. Next base: position 438,041 of record JAPUBQ010000020.1, read on the forward strand.
ACCACCATCAAGTTGAAAAAACTGCTAACTATTAACAGTGTGAATGGGACACCTTGAAAGCTAGAAATTCCAGCCTAAGCACGCTCCACCTTCAGCCAGTGTCACTGCCTTGTGTGTGGTTTCGCGCCAGTCTAGTTAAAGGCCTTTTAAAATACTGAGTAACCTTGTTTTATACATCAACCTGTGTAGTGTAAAAATGCTACTTTTAACGGTAAAACTCACAACATTAATTTTACTTTCATCTCCTGTAAAATTTAAATCTGAATAATGTAATTCTCGTCTTACAATGCAGATTATATAAATAGTTTTACGTAACTGTGTTTTTTACCTACATGAGTGCTTTTTTGCGATCTCTAGTCCGAGTGGCTGGGGTGTTATCTAATTGTACATAATATATTATAATATGTATGCAGTATCCGGACACGTCTGTGGGTAGTTAATCTTTCGATGTTTTACAACCGCACTGACATTTCAAATTTAATAAGTCAATTTGATGAAAAACTTGATTACTTCCCTAATTATATCTTTTTATTCTGTACAGTATACAGGTAGGCATTGAGTGGCAGTTTGCGTAACCACACGAGTTACCAATATATAGGTCGAAAATGGAGCACGCCTTGTCTGAAATTATTGGAAGCCATCATCATCATCATCATTGGCACATTTCATTTTTTTTTAATTTTTTTTTTATGATAGATAGGCAAGCGCTTGATCGAAACTCACCTGATCTACGAAAGATGATTTCATGTAAGGATATTAGAGAAAGTTTGAAATTAGCTCCAGTGACAGAGAAAATGAAGAGTGGAAGATTGTCTTGGTATGGGCATGAAATGCGTAGAGAGGGAATGCATGTGACTAGGAGAAATATGGATATGAATGTACGAGGTAGCGGAAGTAGAGGTCGACCTAGCAAGATGCGGCTGGATTGTGTAAATGAGGATATGAAAGAAAAGGGAGTGAATGTAGATATGACAGCTGACAGAATCGTGTGAAAGAAAAAAACTTGCTGTGGCTACCCCACCTAGTGGGAAAAGGTTGAAGAAGAAGATAAATATATCCAAGGAAACTGATGGACCGTTAGATGCTTAGTGATAGATATTCTACTTGAGAGTGGTAATTGGCAAGGCTGGATAAACTCTACCACCATGGTTATTCAAGATGTTCTTCTTTTACCAGAAGATCAAGCCCCTGTGCAGGAATAGGGCTGACACTCTACGACACGTAAGGCAACCGCACGCCTGACTGAGCTATCGTCGTTTCAAAGCATGACATAATATAATATGTTTGTTTACTTATGTTTTGCGTAAATGTGTGTAATATTACAAGTTTAAACTTCTTTTTGCACTTGAAATTAATGTAGGTTAAGTTTTAAGGTAATAAAGAGTAGGTAAGAACTTGCACCTTGTGTGTCGCATTTATTAATAATGCCGACTGAGGCAAAGTAATGAAAATTTAAATGTATGAGAAACACAAAGCAACCCAAAAAAGTTGTTCCAGTCTCCAGTTTTTTTGCTAGCATTCTTTTTCTTTTGATGCATTATTTATTGAAGACGATAGCAAAGTCAAATTCAAATACATTTATTGCATCATTATGGCATAATTATGGTGTTACACATACAAAAAGTAGGTATCTCATAATGGACCCTGTTCGAGTATCGCAATACAAGAGGAGTGAGCCGGTTTATTAGCATGCAAAAAAATAAATCCTTATCATTAAGAAATTCGTCAATAGTGTAATAGCATTTATGCAACAATAATAGTTTTAATTTATTTTCAAAGGTACTGTCATTGTCTATTTCATTTAAGTTTTCAAGTAGCTTATTAAATATAGTGACTGCCATTGAGTTAGGGTCAGAACTATGTATTTTTAACCTACTTTTTGGAACTTTTAGCCCCAGTTGTTTTTCGTCGGGTGTTATAAGTTGAACATTTATGTGTGTTTGTGTGTGTGTATAACTGTATTGCATCGTAGCTCCAGAACGTATGGACCAATTTTAATTTAGTTTTTTTTTTAAAGTTATGTTAGTCAGGAGTAATCTTAACTGTTTTTGGTAAAAAACGGCCCACCGCTACAAAATAATAGTAAATATTTTTGAATGTTATATAGGTATCGTATAAAGAGGTACAACTTGAAGAACACATATACGATAATAAATTTCAAATCCAAAAGATGGCAGGCACGGAAAAATGTTGTCAAGAGTTTTCTAAATTCCAAAGTAATTTCTTAATAAATGTTAAGAATTGTAGTTGCGTGGTAGTTAATCCTATTGCTTACCTTCTTCAATAGACGTCATTGTTGTATGCTTAGAGTTTATGATTATATTGTAGGGTTATCTATGTAATGTTTGCATGCATTATCAGGAGATAAACCGGATTAGTGAGAAATGTGAAGATCAGGGCTAAATCTGTTATGATCGGGCTGCATATCTTTGAATTGTTGAATCACTCATCCGTAAAGCTTCAGAGTACAGAAATTTTATTTGTTTTTAGGGTTTGCTTCGTAAGAGGTAAAAACGGGACCCCATTAGTAAGCTTCCGTTGTTTGTTTGTCTATAACCAGGCTGAATCTCATAAGCCGTGATAGCTAGAAAGCTGAAACATTCACAAATTAGGTATATCCGTTGCCGCTATATTGTTGTCATGGATTTTTTAATTCAAATAAATCTCTACTACTAGTTTTGATCTGCAATTAAACTTTTTATTCATATACTTGTGCTCATATATTTTCTTGAAAATTTTGCCACGATATGCATTTTTTTAATCGAGTCCATAAAGAAAACATTTAAAAGTATTTAGCCTCTCGTTTGTTTAATATCATAAGCGCGAGCAGGATAAAGTAAAATAATCTTTATTGAATCGTAGAGACAATAAATATCTAGTAATAACAAATAGATTAATGTATTTCATGTTTCCAAGATCAAAATTATAGTTTTCCAAATTTAATTTCAATTAAAAGAGCCTACTCAGATTAAGTTTAAAGGCGAAAATTTAATTTGTAAAATTTAGATGTTAATTGTCAAAATAAATTGATAAATGCCTCGCGGCAGACCAAAAAAGCGATGGACGAGCTTGACAAACACCTGGAGGATATAGGTCCACAATAGCGCTAGATAGGGATAAATGGAAAGCGGGTAGGGAGGCCTTTGACCAACAATGGGATCAAACAGGATTTTAATAATAATAATAATCAAACTTAATTACTGATAATGGATAACAATTAATAATACAATACCTGTCGTAGGTAACTGACCGGACAGGTTGGTGCCAGGTTAATAGCGCACGTCTTTATCAAAAGTAATTCATTAGCTTGATGTATTTTTGAAAACGTGTTCAGTAATATCATTTAAACGCCTAATTGGTCACGTACGCTCTGTTGGTAAAACAATATAATGGTAAATGGTAAGTTAGAAAGTTACAGTAATTACTTCTAAATTCCGGCCTTATCTTTCAAGAAAGATGTTTTTATATTTATTAAATAACTATATTGTAGACAATAACAAAGACATATTGGTGCTGATTCAGCGGCACACACGACTAAACTAAATTTAAAGCAGCCCCGTCTCTTTTCATCTTAGGTGGCCAGAAAGAGACGGCACGTTCTGAACCACACACAAAACAACTAAAATCATGTCAAATATGAAAAAAGTAAGCGATTTTAGAGCGCACCCAATTGTATCAGCTCTAAATCTGACGTATTTGACGTGATTTTAGATGTTTTGTCTATGGTTTAGATCGTACCATCTCTTTTGGTCATTTATGACGAAAAGAGACAGAGCTACTTTAAATTTAGTTTAGTCGTGTGTGCCGCTGAATCGCCACCAATATCCTCTGTTATTACATTAGTATGATAAAAAAACTAAAATTTTGTGTTGTATATATTTTAATGCCACATTATAAAAAAATAAAAACAAATAAATTTACAAAATAATAAAAATAAATATCTAACTGTGAACAACCCTTAGGTGTATGGAAAATAGATAGATAGTAGCCGATTCTCAGACCTATTGAAAACGCATATAAAATTTGGTAAAAATCGGTCAAGCCGTTTCGGAGGAGTACGGTAACTAACATTGTGACATGAAAACTTTATATGTATGATTATAATTTCTGGCAGTTATGTGGTACAATAAATTTAGAAAAAAATAAAAGTATACAAAAGTTAAAATTAACAAACATGGTTGATTTGACTTGTAGATAATATATGTAGTTAATATAAAAGATTTTTTACGCAGTTACGCATAGTACAACAACTTTTCAACTTCTATTAATACCCTCCAATACATCAATCACCAGTCGAGTTTCAGCAAATATTTTGGCAACTCGTGTTGTTTCTTAATGGCTGTGACGTAAGCTTAGTTAGTTTACTGATTTACCGCATCTTCGACTCCTCACGTGTTCACCTCATGTGGATCTTTTATGGATATAAGGATAGGATATAAATATAAGGACACATTCACACACGGCTGGTTAGCCCCATACTGAACCATTTCTAGCTCGTATTATGGTTGCTAACACAACTGATATACTACATATACATACATACATATTATATACTATAAATACATATTTAACACCCAGACCCACAACCAACAAATTTAGTTAAGCACAAAGATGTTGACTGGGCCGGGAATCGACCCCGGAACCTTCTGATTAGCAGACCAGCATGGTAACCTTTACGCCAACGAGGTCGTCATACACACATACTCGTACATACGCACTTATTATCATAGAGACGGAGGGATAAGACGGGGAACTCCCGTTCTCGATCGTACTTTCTGCAGAAGATAGCCTTCGCTGTTCAGCGTGGAAACGCGGCCAGCGTTATTGGCACCTTTGGTGGGTGGGTTGTCTGACTTTTCTTGTTTGGGACATTTTATTTTAATTATTATATTATAGTACTAGCTGACGCGGCAAACTTTGTTTTGCCTTAGAAAATAGATATATAGTAGCCGATTCTCAGACCTACTGAATACGCATATAAAATTTGGTAAAAATCGAGCCGTTTCGGAGGAGTATGGTAACATTGTGACATGGCAATTTTATATATTAGAAGATATATCGGATTCGGCATTATTGCCTAACCCTAAATGTCCAATCCGATATATACTAAACCCTACGTTTTAGTTTTTCTTTTAGATATTACTGAGAAAACGAACGTCTCTACATCAGCTGGTGTTTGCTTATGCCGGTTCGTTTTGATTAACTACTGACTTTTCATGCTGATGCTCGCCTGGCTAGCAACCATTCGCAAATTGAAAAATCTGGCACCTAACACTATAACGGTAATATGACAAGTATCTAATAGTGGGTTAACATGAATAAATAGATTTCTTTCTTTCTTTAACATATTTATAATAGAATAAAATAAACATTTTCGTGCTATTCTATAATAAAATATACTCAATTGTGGTCGACGTTGGATTGCACTTAGTACCTTATTTATGTATTTGATCCAATTCAAGTGGCAATAAAATATGTTTTTGTGTGTATGTGTCTCTATAATTTCAACTATATATTCTATATCTTTTTTTTACTAGTAATGGGCTTGCGCTTGACCGCAATTCACGTGATGGTATCTGCATTCAAATGTGATTCATAGAGTTTTACTACAGCCCTTCAATTCTCAAAACTCGTAAAACTTATCAGACCAACTGCTAACAATAAATGTTTGAAATCGATAACAGATGTAATAACGGTTTCTTCAAGTTTCGTTCCAATATTAGGTAACTGCACTGCTAGGCTTTCTTATTTATGAAGGTAATATAATTCTTGTCGGTAATCGGTAACTCTACCACCTGTACACTCTACACTGCGGTTCCACTCACCTGACTCCCCTTCGACGGAAGTTCACTTAACATCTTTTCTCTCATTCATCACCATAATTTTGAGAACATTTTCGTGTCTCTGTCTCGTTCACTCGATTTTTTTTCGTATCACATTCCGAGCATCATTGCTTGGTCGCTCCCACGACACGGTTGGCGGCTTGTAAAGAACTATTGGGTTTGGAGACACCGTGACCTCTATTACTAATGTCAAACAGTCTAGTTTCCTCCGATTGGTTTGCATGTTTAACTTTGTCACCGGTTCCAAGTTGGAACCGTTGCACTTACTCGTCCGGCCGATGTAAAGACGGTATGGGAGCAAAATAGTATGTTTTGAATAAAACCTATTAACTGTGTTAATGGGGCTACGATATATCAGTTTTATTATCTTCGAATCAGTGTTAAAAATCTTGATTCCAAATACTATTACTTAAAACTTGCTCGATAGTTTATTATTTGAAAATAGTCGTGTAAAATTTAAACAGTGTGCTACTAAATATTATAAAGAAATTAAAACAAATCTTATTTACTTATTTAGTTCGATATTTTCAAGAATAAAAGCAATTAGAGCTTAAAATCTTATATATAAAATTTCCGTGTCACAGTGTTTGTTACCGAACTCCTCCGAAACGGCTTGACTGATCTTTACCAAATTTTATATGCGTATTCAGTAGGTCTGAGAATCGGCTACTGTATACCTAGAAATAATTATTAAGGCAAAACAACGTTTGCCGGGTCAGCTAGTTTTAATATAATTATTGATTTTACATGAATTTCTTTCTTGAAATACCAACTAATGCGGTCAAGGCGCTTCGCTCATATATGTATGGTGCGGCTGAACTCAGTGCAATAGCGCTTTCAAGAAAAAAATTGGTGTTGGTTCCTTCAATTTAATGGTTCATGGTTAATTTGTCTATGGACTTTATCTACTTTTATACCCACCTTTATCAGGTTTTCCGCCAGTTATATTTTAAAGTCCGATTTCTGTTTCTAATAGTAGTAGATTATTGTAATAGTTAATTATTTATATGGATTATTTTTATTATTATTATTATTAATTTTTTTATTGTTAATTGTATTTAAATTTAATTTCCTTTGACATTTTTATTTTATTTTTGACTTAATTTACTAATTCATTGTTTATATTATTTTATTTTATTAAGTTGTGAGTCTGTGTTACTCGCAATAAATAATTTTAATTTTTGATAACTAATCCAGTGTACAACCGCCTCAATGTTCTGATGTTGCATATTAAAGTTGCAAAAGTAAACTCAATGAACATTTTGGAGCGTGAAAGATCGTGCTAGTCCGTCGCTCTTCATTTGGTAACTTTGGTAGCTTCGAGAATTATTAGTTGCGTTAATTTTTTTTACGAAACCTGTTCTTTAGTTTGTTCGTTGATATTTGAGTGTTGCTGGGTTGGCGATGCCGTGACGTGTGTCTGTCTCTATACTAGTTCTTGGATAAAAAAAATAGAGAATAGATGACAAAATTAAATATTTAGTGTACTTCCGCTGTGATAGAATGTATCACAGCGGAAGTACACTAAATATTTAATTTTGTCATCTATTTACAATGGATTTCCGCAAAGTAACGCCTGAGTCAATAAGTTAAAAATAGAGAACGTTAAAGAAATATCCGTGACAAGCGTAAAAGATTGGCCAAGTGTGCTGTAAACTTATAGCGTCCTGGGTTCTGGACAAACAATAAACAGAAATTTGGTCGGTTTTTGTAAATTGTTTAGTAGGATCATAATTCATATAAAATCTCTTTATTTTTCACCTAGTAACGAAAACGCACTTATTTTTGGAACTGCATGGTACTAAATAGGCTGTTTTCGAAAGCTCTTTACTTTAACAAAATGGTTCCACTCGTAATCGTTAAATTACCGCGGTGGGCGGGGCAAAACAGCTACCCGCGCGTCCAGGTGGCGTCACTTGGTGTGGCACGGGACCGATCGCGTGCGAGCTTTGTGTGTGTGTTTCGTTGGGATATCAGTATAATTGTGTGCGTAGAAAGATCCAAATTCTAAGCGGTAATTGTATGGAGTTACTCCTCCATTTATTCTAGTTCGCTGGACAGAGATAATAAATTACAAGTCAACAGTTATTTTTTTAACAGCCTAATTTTTTAGGTAAAAGGTCCAGGTGCAAAAATCATGAAAATACCAGCACACTGAGAACTTTCATGAATATATTCGTAACCTGGGCACTTGAAAGAAAAAAACTGCGGTGATATCCAGAACAACAAAAGGAAGTTTATTTTGTAGATTAGTGATATAAAAATAAATAACAATAAACTTATTAGATATATTTCCATTAACCGCTCCCGTACGGAACCCTAAAAAGTAGTTGAAGATAATTGGCTTCAGACTCTCGAGTCACGGTTTGATGGAAAAATAAAAATAATGAGAGAAGTTATGTCATGGTAACCATGGCTGCGTCACGCCTGTTCTCGGGTCTATTGTCTAACCTTCACAACGATAACATTCTTTAATGGATACACGAGATTCCAACTAATATTTAAAATTCAAATTATTTTATTCAAAATAACAATATGGTTCATAATCCTAGCTAAGTTATAAATATCTTTATGCATAAATTTAGATTTAAGATTAAGGCTAGGTTGAGCTCAGTGCTCTGCACTAGGACAAAAATGTTGTCCTCTATGGCAGTGCAGCAGAAACCCAGTTAGATAGTTAGCTGTACTAAGTATCTAATTAATAAAACTAAAATCTAGAAAACTGTAATTATACCTATATTTTATATATTATAATATAGTGTAATACTAGTCTAATCATACAATTTTATATCTTACCCTGGGGCGAGTGTTGGAGTGTGTGAGTGAGCATATTTAAGGGTGTCATATAGAGAAAGTATTTGATTGTGAGAGTGTGTGTGAATGATAGTCTAAAGAGGATTGTGTATGAAGGAGTGTGTATGAATTCTGTATAAGTTGTGTGTAGTGTGATTATGAATTTTAATGCCTACAAGATGTTAGTGTCAATGATTATAATTGTACTACTTATTCATATGTCTAATAAACTATGTAACGTTCTCTATTATTAAGATTATAATAGCGGTATTTTGTCTAATCGATACTGATTTCCCTCGCCGCAAAAACGACGGAGTGTTATAAGTTTGACTCTTCGTACTTGCAATGATCGTAGAAACTTGTTTCACAAATAATTGGAACTCAAAGAAATGTTTCAATCAGTTTGACAATCCCACAGATTACCTATAAGCAACGAACTAAACTACATTTCTCTAGCGTTACATAACTGATCTCATTCACCTACTTTCTCTCGGTGTCTCTTAGTATGATAACATTGGACTTTTTATAGAAACAAGAAACAACGATTATTTTTCTTAACAACTTTATTTAAAATAATGTCAATTAAAGAAATTAAATTTCGATTAAAATATTGTATAACATTTTGAAGCTTCGACTTCAACTATTTATAGATTTTTTTTATATGTTTTACCATAATATTATAAAAGTCGTAATTATATTTTCAATAAACTTTTTACTATTTTTTTTTTTTTCAGCTAGCACCTGCCGGAACATATTGACGGAAACAGATTTTCATCTTTAGGATAGTTGCTAGCCAGATAAACACGAGAAAATTAAATTCCAAAAAAATTTTCTACTATAAGTGCCTAACCACCATACGAAGCTAGTCTAAAATTACTAGCCCACTACCAAAAGGCAGCGTATTCAACAATATCTGGAAGCATTAACGCGTTAATCGTAATCATACATATGAGTCAAGAATGCCCGAGCATTCTTGACGACCTCGTTGGCGTAAAAGGTTACCATGCCAGACTGCCAATCAGAAGGTTCCGGGTTCGATTCACGGCCCGGCCAACATCTTTGTGCCTAACTAAATTTGTTGGCTGTGGGTCTGGGTGTTAAATATGTATCTATATAAAATATGTATGCATGTTTACGAGTATGTAGTATATCAGTTGTGTTAGCTACCATAACACGAACTAGAAATGGTTCAGTATGGGGTTAACCAGCCGTGTGTGAAATGTGTCCTAATATTTATTTATATTTATTTTATCACAATAATAAAAGTTATTTATTTGCCTACATACATCGAGTTTAGTTTAGGTTTCTTTTTTTAATGTTCTTATAATTAAGTAAAAAAAATACTCGTAAAACCTATGGATAATAAGTTTCCTGGAACAGAAGGCCGTTTCCAACATCTATGGTCTGCATCATTAGCTCTGCAGAGGTCAGATTACTATAAAAACTAAATCTAGGCATTTTTATGTTTTGTTTTTGGTCATCTTACTTAATCTATGTTATAAAAACAGAAGACAAGCTATCCGTGACAGAGCCCTGACAACGTGTTCCGTATTTATAGTATTAAGTCATTTTGTACTGTTTATTTTTGTAACCAATTCTTTTTTTAATCTGTGACGGAACGGAGACCGGTACATAATAAAAAAACATGTTTGCGTATCGTAAATTTTATCATCCAAGTTACTATTCTATTTATTCTAGTTCGCTGGTGCTACGTCTAGTATATAGTTACTGGTTTATTAGTTTTTTAATTATACGATAACTCGTATTCAAGACCTTATATTATACTAGCTGACCCGGCAAACGTTGTTTTGCCTCACTTAGGGGTATAAAAAATAGATAGTGTAGCTTATATGACACGTTCGTAGATTTACCATAGCAGCGCCATCTATTGATTACTTACTCAACCCAGTCGAAAGGTATCGACATCTGTCAGAATCATTTGGAGTTAACAGATAATTGTGACTGTCAAATAATAACGGACAATAATTAGTAATAAATTAAAATTGCGACTATAATTTGAGATTTAAACTATCCTATCTCTCAAGTTGGATCGAACTGCACATGGTGTACAATTTATTATAATCGGTTGAGGAGTCCATTGAGGACAAACATTGTGAAACGAGATTTATATATATTAAGAAGATGAAGATAGTATGTTTCTGGAGTAGGCATTTTATTTTTGTTTGTTCTCAACTTTAGAGAACCTGTACTTTCTTGGAAATTTTCTTACAAACTCAATTTTCTTTGCTCGCGTAGAGTTAGGCAACTCATTTGTAGAGTTTGTTAAAGTTTGCCGAGCGGGTATGAACAGAGAGTGAAGTTACAAGTTTCATTTGACAGCTTTGGTTTTGTGGACGTTTTTTTTCATCCAAGTAAAAAAAAAACTTATGCTAGCATAAGCATCCCACAATACGTTCCCACTGCTGGGACTCGGGGCTTTCTCTCACGAGAGATATAGGCTATAATCCAACGCTGGCCGAATGACACACGTCTTCGGATATTGTGGTCCTCAAACATGTCGGTTTCCTCACGATGTTTTCCTTCACCGTAAAGCGAGTGCAAATCCACACACAACTTGAAAAATAAGTCATTGGTGTAGGGCCGGGTTCGAACCAGGGGCCGTCTGATTGAAAAGCAGACGTTTTTACCACCAAGCCACACTCGCTACCACCGAGCCACACTCGCTGTTAGTCTATTTACATTTAATCCTGTTGTTATTTAGCTACGCAAGTTCAGTGAACCGAGACATACCTCTGATTGGAAAACAAATTGTTTGTTACTCGTATCACGGCCCGTCTTCTTGCCGGAATTAATAATTTCAAATTTTACTTTAGGCGGTGATATACTGAGTTCAAGTTCCTAAGTTCCTAAAGCGCGGCAATAGGTGATTCACGAATTAAATTAATATTAAATGAAGAGTTAACCATATTGAAATTATAAGCTTCTTAAAGTCTTAAAGTGGTATTGGAGCATATTTAAAAATTATCATTTAAATCCGTTGGAGAGACAATAGTATTTTTGAATTAGTGTTTTTAAACGCAATAGTTTTGTTTACGTAAATTTGGGAATTTTTAATTTATAATTTACATTTAAAATATAATATAATAATAAATATATTTTTAATCATTTTAAAATAATAAAGAAATATTTGACATTGTCCTTCTGAAAGTAATAATGATATTAAGACAAGTTTTACTTTTTTAAAGCTAATTAATTACCTACATAATATGTTATCTAAAATCGAATGGAATTGAGTTTTTAAAAATTGCTGATTTTATATAAATTTAAATCGTGAAATACCTACAACAGAAAACCTCGTCTTAATTAAGATTAATTTGGAAAAAGCTCTCTTAATTGACTCTTTAATCAAGTCTTTTAACAATGTCGGCTTAATTATACATCGTTTGTGAATCACATGTGTTTTGTATTATGTTTACGTTGCATGTTTTCGATTATTCAGGCAAATAAACATCATATTCTTATTAAGTCTTGGAGTAAACATAATTTTGGGATTTTGTACAGCTAGTTTTTACGCCGATTAAGTAAAAACTGAATAATTTTTCATAAGCAATTTTTTAAAGAATACGAAATATATTTTCTCTATCAAATTCTATCACAAAAAACCCTTTTTGTCGGAACCAACTATTCCAAAATTGGTTAGGACATAAATGTGTTTTTTCTACATTAAGTAAATTGGGTTTTGCTTGATCACCTGTTGGTAAGTAAAAAAATAATTTAAAACTATTTACATATTTGCTAACTCATTACTATTATGCATTTTATCTCATGACTACTTAACTTGGCAAGATATGAATTAAACATTCTTGGTCATTAGATTTTTTTTATTTACATTTAATGAGTTTGCGCGAATCACAGTTCGCCTGATAGTCAGTGATGATGTGACCTATGGCGAAGTACAAGTTATTATTCTGTGCCTATGGTTGAGCGCACTTGCCCTGATAAAACTGGTTCACTCTTGCTTTGAAAACTGCTATATTATAGTTTTTTAGGAAACAAAGTATTTTGCAAATCATTCCACACTAGTGATTCACACAATGAATACAGGTAGTATTAGTATATAGTATATAGTGTAGTATGTAGGTAAACCGCTTAATACGTGCCTTTGGCAGCTCCACAGCATAACGAAGTAGCTTTGGTACTTCACTGCTCGTGCGATGATGTCCGAAATTTGTTTTTTAAGAAGGGTTCAAAATTGAAGACATACATACCGACAGATAAAAGTTAATTTGGATCTTTTATTTTGAAAAGGTCAAAATTAACAGATCCAATTTGATTTTGATGAATGAATGATTTTTCTCACACGGTTAATTTCACCATAGTAGGTACATAATACTTACATATTCTTTAACATTAGCTATAGGGACATTTCAAACTTGTGCGTACTCATAAAAACCGCTAGTTAAAACCCATTGTATTTGCCCTGATACCTCTCCTAATAATCGGATGGCAAGTCTCTTATGCACTGTATAAACACTGCCTTTGGTTAATATGGTTAGAAGATATTAGATATGGATAGAGACACTTTTTAAATATATTTTAGAGAATAGTGCTTTAAATTTGAAGAAGTATAAATAAAAAAAAAAATGTGACTCATCATTTTCTGGTAGAGACAAACTTGAAGCAGCTGTGAAAGTATATTATTATATTATCCGCCTTTTTGTGACAGCGGCCGTCTTACCAATTTTCATCATACTTACTCTTAGCTAAGAACTCTCTTGTCAATCATCTGTCAAACACAAAAAAAACTAAATTCAAATCAGTTCATCCGTTCCTATGATTCCACAGACCGACATTACATATGCATAAAGCCACTGATATGTCTGTGATGAACTTATTAAAACTCTCTCGTTTTTGCGCCTTGGTTAAAAGCGACCAATAGCTGTCATAACCTAAACATAAAGATAAAGATATTTTTATTGCTTCTTGGGTATGAGCACGGATTACATAAAACAAAACAAAAATATACTTATATTTAAGCTTTTGAGCCGTGCGTTGCTGGATTGCGCCTCGCTGTAGGTTTTTTGATATCCTGTGTCGCAAGGCAGCAATCAGTTTCACTCCGCTAGCTTTTATATACACTAAGTACTTACCCTATATAAAACAACACATTTACTAGACAAAATATAATTACATATTCTTTGTAACAAAACAAAAACACTAGTCTGTGACATGAACAAAACAAAAGCAAGCCAGATTGGCTTACTACATATTTGATCATATTTACATATCTACATATTTGTCACTGCCAGTGTTTTTAGAGACTGGCCTGCTGCCTCCCCAAGCAGTCAGTAAGCAGCGTATAGATAGCCATTTTGATAATGAAGACAATTAAAACTGCACATTGCAATGTTTGTGCGAACATTGAGTCATGTCAGCACACACAATGCCCGCGGAATATTGCGACAGGTTCAACTCAAGAATGCGTCACGTTTCTATTGAAATATGTACCCGATCCACTTGTTACACAGAATAATTAATAGTTACTACAATACTTAGTTTCGCAGGGCAGTGCCCCTGGTGTTACCTGGTGCTGCTTCCCTCAAATAAAAATAGTTTAAAAAACTAAAAAACGCGCTTATCTGGCCGTTTTAAGTGGGTCAAAATCGCGCCCAAAGAAGTCGGTTACAAACAAACATACAAACAAAAATACAAAAAAATGGAATAATTATATCAAATTAGTGTATTGTCATCGGTCCTCAATAAATCTACAAAGTTTGAACGAAATTTGGCCGTTTACAGTGGGTCAAAATCGCGCCCAAAGAAGTCGGTTACAAACAAACATACAGGTGAAGCTAATAAAAAGCGTGTAAAAAGCTGCACAGAAGCAGTTTATTATATATTCTTGAAGGGATGCTAGTTTAGTCGGGAGTGCGGTCGCCTTTCGTCTGGCAGGTCTTGAGTTCGATCTCAACCACTGAGCTCGAGATTTCGGTGATGGAAGACGTTGGAAGGAAACCATAGCATGGTAGAGCATCTTCTGTTGCTTGCTTGGTTAGCTACCAGGCTCTGGTTGAAAAATCTGTCACCCAGCACCTAACGGTGTGTACCGACCGCCTGTTGGAGAGACAGTAATTCCAAACTGTTATTCTACCTTAGGTCGGAGTGTTGCTGATTCTTGTGGTTGGTTAAGCGTGCTGGTCAAATACCATATAGTAACCAGCGACGTAATGGTTACCATGCCAGCCTACCAATCAGAAGGTTCTGGGTTCGATTCCCGGCACGGCCAACATCTTTGTGCTGAACTAAATTTATTGGCTGTCGGTCTGGGTCTGTTAAATTTGTATATATATAAAAATATGTATGTATGTATATGTAGTATATCAGTTGTGTTAGCTACCATAATACGAACTAGAAATAGTTCAATATGGGGTTAACCAGCCGTGTGTAAAATGTGTCCTAGTGTCCTAATAAAGTGTAAAAGCACTAAGTAGCCTACAAAGTGTATATCGGAGTTTTGATTAAACTTTAAATAACCCTTTATATAATTTTACCTATGTTTATTTTTTGTTCGACAATCAATTCGTATTGTTTCTAATTGAGCTATTAGAGCGAATTCAAAGTCCAATTTACACGAATGTATGTATTGATTGTAATCAATTGAACGAATCAAAATCTTCAAACAACCAAATTGGTTTGTAGTTATCTTTGATACTACGTTTTTGTAAATGGACAATAGAATGGTGTTTTTTTACACAGTACAGCTTGACTTGACAAGTAGGGGCCTAACCACACGAGCAGTAGATACTTTTCTTACTCCTAAATTAAAATTATTCTAAATCAGTGAACAGTTTTAAAACCCGGATTGATAGCTGGGTGCAGAAAACAAAAAAGTATCTTGCTAACCTGTGATCAGTGCACCAGTGGACTTTAAACAATGACATTGAACTGTAAACATTATGAGAACTGATAAAAATTAAATTTCAACTCAGTGTTTTATAGGCATATCAGCACAATGTTGCTCCCCTAAATATCAAATAAATAAATTAATCAATAAAATCGCAAGTTGTACCTGGTCGACGACTGCACAAGGTCGACACAAGTGGCACATGCAGAGAGAGGCCTATAACCAGCAGTGGGAGTAAATAAGGCCGTGGACAGCGAACTAGTTAGGCTGTGGATGATGATGATAAAATTAAAATAAATAAATAAATATTTTTGATGTGGTGCAGATTTTTCAAGTTTTTATTTTTAATACAAATAGTTTATTCAGTACAAATACAGTGGTGAAACCTACTATAACTAATGAAATACTAAAATATAGATTAGCCTTAGTGTACGTTTTGCTAATACTGGTTGTAAGATGAAACTTCAATTATTTGCATTAAAGAAAAGTAGAAAAAAAAACATTAATAAGACATTTTGTATTTAAATTAAGTCATAACACAAGCATGCAAATGAAACGTGAGTGGAATTCGAAATTCATGCCTGTCTCTAGAAATATTAACATTTTATGTCTCAAATTCTGTGTCAGATCGCGATAGAATTGAATAACCTGTACAGACCGGATAAAAGTACATAGTTTATATATAATATATATAAGTATATTATAAATAATTTTCTGTGTAAACACACGTGAACCAGTTATTTTGCTCAATACAATTTACATGATACAAATTAGTTAAATATTTACAAATACTATAATGTTTTGCTCTATTAAGTAATTAATATACATATACATGTATATTATGTTCTCTTTACTTAGCTTAGCAGTGGGTTAAATAAAAAACAATAAAGATTTAAACAAAGATTTTTGTAGTTAGGGAGCTGATTCATCATCATCATCAGCACAGCCGGTTCTCTCCCCTCTCCTCTCTCTCCTCTCTCCCACTGCTGGGAATAGATCTCACTTTTAACATTTCACTCATCTCGTTCCTCTGAAATTTAATTAGTGTATATTTGGACAAGAGACTCCTTGGATGTGTGTGGCGAAGAGAAGCACAGGATTGAGCCAAGTGGCGTGCCTTGGGAGAGGCCTATGTCCAGCAGTGGACGAACATAGGCTAATGATGACGATGACTCCTCACCAGGGGCTACTGTAGTAAACAGTACAAGTACTTATAAAAACAGAAGGGTCACGAGTATCTTAAAAAAATATTGAATTCTTATTAAAGTCGAAGTTTTAGTCAAGTTTTATTAAGTTGGTAATAAATAAGTATTTATCGCAGTTAGTTACAATAACTAGTGCAGTTTAGAAACTGCAGTTACGTTAGTAAATCATTAACTGGAACGCATAACTAATCGAATGCCTATGGTGCGACCACGAAAACTTGCAACATAGGCTTTTTGTAACTTTCATACTATTGTAATTGTTATATCGTGATATGTCTAAATAAGTGTATAGTTTTACGAATCTCAATATATAAGTATATATTTATTCTTGAGTCCAAAGTCTTAATCTATTGGGTTCAGCTTCATTCGATCTTTTGTTTAGCCGTGATGAAGAAACAAACAGACATACAGACAAAGATATAAACGTATTTTTATAATTAGTAAGAATAAGGATGTTGTTGTTAGTTGTTACGTAGAGACATATAACATATAGAATATGTTATAATATACATATAGAATGTGGAACCAGTTTAGCCAGTTGATTCAAAGACACTTCACGTGCTTTGCTTATCAAACTCACAATTATTTTAAGTGGTCACAATCACAGTTTCTAGCTTTATGTAATCGTTAACGCATATCTTGTTGTATTTTGTTCATTACTATAATTATCTTTTATTTAAGATAAGTCATAAAATTAAGCTATAAAAATATAAAGATATCCTTTTTACAAAAGATCGAACTCACTAGACTTGGATGTGAAAGATAGAGGTGACACTTCTATCTATGAGTATCATTTATCTTCTTTCAAAAACACAGTAAGTATTTTTAGGTCGACATTTTAGTAAAAAATTATCTTTATATTTTTATAGCTGTATAATTTGAAATAAAAGATAATGAGAAAATGAAAACCGCTAGAGCGAAATGGAAGAAGATAATAATATGTTTTATCGACCTGCCTCTGAAAAATGATGATGATCCTTTATTAAAAGACATGATTAATAATTTATTTACTATTACATATTACAATATTTAGTGTTTACAATTAAGTCACAGTTAGAAAAAACGGTCTAGTTTAGCATGTTTATTAAGATTACACATACTAAGGTGAGCAGTAGTAACTTCAAACAATATGTTTTCTACATGTTAATTAGATTTTTTTGTAAAAAGTCATATGAAGAAAAATGCACCAAACGATGCAAAAATGAATTTTAATTGAAAATTTAAATTATGTACTTTTTATGCAACAGAATGTATTTATATTTAAATTCTATAACTGCACGAAGTACTTTAATAATAATTAAATCACGTGTGAAACACACGTGTAGTGAAACGTGATTTTAGTGTTGTATACTTTTATTACGAGGATTAGCTGGTTCCTGTTTTTACACTGGCAAGATTAAAATCAATCAAAATTAATTATATTAAATACTTTATTTAGAGATTAAAAACCTAATAACTCTTGCTATAAACTACCTTCCTATTTTACTCGTATAATTATTTTGAATATTTATCTCAACCTTTCCTTAAGGCAAAATTGTTAGTTCAAAATGTTAGCAATTATAATAATTCTCAGTCAATTGTTTAATTATAGAATACTATAGTTTATTACTTTTATATTTTAATAACTGGTACCTACTAGAATTTGCGCAAAAAAGAACAGAGCGTTTAACTGGTAGATTTTTTCAATCGTGATTCTTAAAAATCTCAATTTGACTGTAAAGATTACTTTTTATTTTGATCTATTCAGTTACGAGTAATAAGCTAAAAAAAAGGTAAATAGATGACAAAATTAAAAATTTAGTGTACTTCCGCTGTACCACAAGGCATCATCAGGAGATGCTGACTCTTCGAACGACAAGTCGAGAGTCGTTCGAAGAGTCAGCATCTCCTGATGATGCCTTGTGGTTAGGTGAAACACGTGTAGAGTTAAGAATTTCCGAATTGTGATAGGTAACGTTAATCTTAATTAATCTTAGTTAATTAATCTTAGTTATTTTTTCCTTTACTTGTCTTAATTTGGATTTCGGATCACAGCAGAAGTACACTAAATATTTAATTTTGTCATCTATTTACAATGGATTTCCGCAAAGTAACGCCTGAGTCAATAAATTAAAAAAAGGTAGTAGAATTAATCTGCAGTTATAAAGAATATATTTTAAACAGACAAGTAATTATGCTTGCAAAACATAATTTAATAAAATGATGTATTATGTTAGGATTATAAGTTACATTAACATTGTCTCTTCTTATGTACATATATTATTTATTTATTTTTTAAACCGATACTGAATCAGCAGAAATATACAAGAACCTTTTTTTCCCATAAATAATAATTTAGTAATTAATCGCATTCTACTTTACTACTTCTATTGGTCCCAAGTCATCACAGTTCGTGGTGTAACCCCGCGTCCTTGCTTAGGTCGTCGACACACTTACCCAGGCCGCGACTAAGCCGATTGGTAACACTCAGTGTGCCCGCGCCCTTATATGGGACTAGCACCTAGAATGGACTACCTCTTGAGCAACTGCCAAAACTTTGCAAAGGGACAGGTACAGTATCAAATAGTTTTGGACACAGTTATAAAAGTTCAAAAGTAATATCTATTTACTAATCGTCGTTTTTGTCAAAAATCAGTTTCAAAAATGTTTGCAGTACCTATTAAATTTTTCGTCCAATATCTACTTACAACAACACACACTACTAACAACTTTATATGTTAGAATTTGAATAAAATGTAATTAATAATTCTGCTAATATTTCCGTTAGTTGTATTTGAGTCAAAAGATACTGGCAACCCCGGCAGTATCTTTTGACAGATATGAATGGAAGAAAAGGGAGGAGACGGTGGTCTGACTACTTTTGGAGAGATACGAGAAAAAGACGGTTAAGGACAAATTGGATTATTGTAAAAGTACTTTAGTGTGACAACTAAATGTGATTTAGTTAATACTTAATGAACAATTAATCACCAATAATTAATAGGTGTTTGATTCACCCCTTCTGATCTCATATATACTTTAAGATATCAGACATGTTACTGAAAAAAAAAACATGGAATTTTACACATTTTACGCACCATCTTAAATTTAGTTTAACTTATATAAAGATTGTAAAACTACATAAAAACTCGGAATGCCAAGTTAGCGACGTTAAGCACATTAATTACCCAATGTTTGCCAAGTAAAGTAAGCCGATCACAAATATTTGTGGGCCGAGCAAACTTTGCATAAACTTTTTTAGCCATAAAACTTCTAGTTTGTGGATTTATTTGATAATTAATTTTGTCCCTGTTATTATCTTCATTTGACTGAATTAAAATGGTTTTTTGGCTAGTTATTTTTAATTGGCGATTTGAGTAAAAAAATAATTAAAATGTTTAAGTACACATATAATTTTGCATTAAAGTTTTGGTATTTTATCGATCGAGCGAGGGAAGCGCGAGTTGCTTACAATGGCTTGTCAAATTTTCTTCTAAAGTTTGAAATATAATGTCGGATAGTTTAAAATAAATTTATTTAATTTTGCTAAACAAAATATAACCTAATGTATGTAAATCTAATCTAAAATTAATTAAATTAAAACAATATTATCTAATCTAAAAAAAACAATGACAGTGGGAAGAGTACCTAAAATGCCAGCCGAGTTGCCTCTTTGTATAGCAACGCTAATCCGCTGTGCAAAGTAGAGGCTAAATACATTTATTTGCATTCAAATATTCCTCAAAATCCTACATATATTAGTTCTAGGCTTATATTTATAAAAAACTAGCTGACCCGGCAAACGTTGTTTTGCCTTAAAAATATATAGTAGCTGATTCTCAGACCTACTAAATACGCATATGAAATTTGGTAAAAATCGGTCAAGCCGTTTCGGAGGAGTACGGTAACTAACATTGTGTCATGGAAATTTTATAATTCTTTATTGGACACATAAATAAAAAAGGCACAGTAAAAAACAATTAACTTAAAAAAAAAAACGCCAATTGTGCCACAATTAGCGGCCTTATCGCTTAAAGCGATCTCATCCAGGCAACCTTTGGATGGAAAAGAATTTATAAACGACTAAAGAAGGACGTAGTGTACAATAAAGAATAATAAAAAACATACATATAATATAAATAATCTTATCTTAATTTATATAAATCTCGTGTCACAATGTTTGTCCTCAATGGACTCCTAAACCACTTAACCGATTATAATAAAATTCGCACACCATGTGCAGTTCGATCCAACTTGAGAGATAGGATAGTTTAAATCCGAATTATAGTCGCAATTTTAATTTATTGCTAATTATTGTCTGTTATTATTTGACAGTCACAATTATCTGTTAACTCCAAATGATTGTAACAGATGTCGATACCTTTCGACTGGGTTGAGTAAGTAATCAATAGATGGCACTGCTATGGTAAATCTACGAACGTGTCATATAAGCTACACTATCTATTTTTCATACCCTTAAGTGAGGCAAAACCTAGTTTGCCGGGTCAGCTAGTATTATATATTAGACAACAGTTTAGCTCTGAGAAGAACTTTTGCGTATGTGTAGTTAAAAGAACAAAATCAAAAAAAAAACCCGAAAATTATTAGACTTCGCGCACGACCGCTGCGATGGGAGCCAACCTCGCGACTGAGCGGCGCGGGTACCTTACTCATAGATCTAAACACCCCTCCCCCGCACACGCCCTCTTCGCAACGGGCCGTGCAGCAGAAATCGTAATATTTTAATTTCACCATAACTTCAAAACCAAACGTCCAATTTTAATCATTCAAAGACCAAATATTATCAACACAAACTGTTCTTATTGATGAAATAATTTATTTTGATAAGGATTAATAGTGTATTGCTTAAAATCGCTTCGTAAATAAGCCATTATTTCTCGTACAAAGTAAAGGATAAAAAATGGTTATTGTGGGTTATTCCTAAGAGATAAACATATACCATCAGGGACTTTTTTGTAGACCTTTTTAAGTTGTACAATACTGTAGTAAATTGTTTTGATCTATCTTGTAGGATTCAGTCAGCGTTTGCAATGTAAGCGCAAAAAATGTGTTTTTTTTACGACCTCACATTAAAAACCTCAAAAATTGTAGCCTATGTGTTATTCTGATGTATAAGCTATAGCCTATGTGTTATTCTGATGTATAAGCTATATTGTGGTAAAATTTCATTCAAATCCTTTTTTCAAAAACTTTCGCCTTTATAATAGTAGTAGGATGTATTTGGTAAAATGCTTGCTAAGAAACGACGTAAGAAAAGGGAATTTATGAAATGATAAATGAAGCTAGCAGAAAAGAAAACTTTTCGTCAATTACCAACTATTTTTGATTTATAACACTTACAAATACCGCGCAGTAACTAATGCGTCACTTCTTTTAATTTTACAATGATAATTTGAATGACAGAAAAACTGGTCACGTTGTTAGCGAAATATGAGGTTGTAAAATTATGGTTTCGGATTAACAAAGTTATAAAAGTTTTTATTCGCAATTCCATAGTTGGAGATCTACTATTTTGTATTGTTTATAACGCTAATAAGACATAGTTTGTAACTTCCAACGCAGATACGACAGGGTGTTATAAGTTTGTTATGTCTCTATGTGTGTGTGTATGTGGAAAAATCGATTTTGATATTTTTGTTTTAAATATATTTGACGAGAATGTTTTTAGCGATGTTTGATGAAAAACGGTCCTAGGTCTTCGCCGCCATAAAATTGCGTATTTCATATTTTTCTCAACATGGGACAAAGATTTTGACTAGTAGAATGCATGCACTATGCATTTAGAACCGGATTTTGCCGCCAACCTTTTTTAAGAATGTCTATATTTTTAATGTATACTTACTTGTATTAAATATTCCGCGTGTTGATTTATTATGCAATACCAAAACGTGTCCAATACTTTATTTAATTTAAAGGAAATGTCACTAATGGCTCTTTTTTTGGGGTCGACATTTGGAATTAATTACTGACAGAAACTTGATTGGAGACCGTTTGGTACTGATATAGAAACTAGTAGAACTTGATCCTTGCATAGTGCTTGTATGCGTGCTACTGTATAATGTAGTACATATTATAAAATAATAGCATAAGCATAAGCAGCCCACTATAAGTTCTCACTGATGGGACTCGGGGCCTTTTCTCACAAAGAGATAGATATAGGTCATAATCCACCACGCTGCCCAAATGAGGGTTGGTGCATGACACACGTCTTCGGATATTGTGGTCCTCAAACGTGTCGGTTTCCTCACGATGTTTTCCTTCACCGTAAAGCGAGTGCAAATCCACACATAACTTGAAAAACAAGTCATTGTTGTAGGGCCGGGATCGAACCAGGGGCCGTCTAATTGAAAAGCAGACGCTTGTAACACTGAGCCATACGTGAAGGTCAAAGCAAAACGCTTTGAGCGAATCCTCGGAACTTCGACAGTGAATCGATGTCTCTTCGCTGTACCCCTGCTCGTTCTGTAGTGGAATGGAGAAAAAATATTTAAAATATTTTCTACCATTATGCAAAATTAATATGTATTTTGATTTAGTTTTTTTGCTAGTATTAGTTAGGTATCTACTAATTATAGCTTTTATTATACCTCTATAAATAATTAATCTGTTGTTAATGAGGAGGTTGCAAAAAATTAAGATACTTGATAATAAAATGGACGGCCCTTAACCAGAACTAAATAACAAGTTTTACGAACAAAAAATTCGAGTTTATCGAGTGGAATAAATAAATTTGATACTTTGGCGATTTTTGTACAGGGCTAGTTCTAACTGATTGAATACGTCTTAAGTAGTCATAGATGAAAATACTGCAGGACTAAATAATATGATGGACCATTACCTGGTTTCATTAGTAGTTTAAGATCTTCATCCAGTATTAAATATGGATTAAATAATGGACCTCCGAAAGCTTTTTGGTACCATAATGCATGCGAATTATTGGTCAAGTAATATTAATTGATACCCATATTGAGGGAGTTAAAAGATAAAAATAATATGTTAACCGCCATTTTATCGTTTTGTCCATCTTTAACTTATGAACTTTATTATCACTGCACATATCCACTACGATGATACATATCATGGGGCCAACTATGTATAATAAATTACCTACTAATGTAACCAAGGCAACAAGCTTAGGTACCTTTAAAGCTCGACTTAAACGCTGGCTTATGGAGGAAACTTTATCTTGGTTATATATTCATAAAACAGATAAGAAAACCATACTTAAAAAAAAAAAAATTACAACCGGTTCATCCGTTCGGGAACTACGATGCCACAGATAGACACACATGCACATACACTCACACACACACACAAACATGTCTTAACTTATTACACCCCATCGTTGATGCGTCGGGATTTAAAATACAACTTCGCCATCTCATAATGATGTGACCATACGATAAAGTTTCATGGTGAACCAGAGATGTCTCGCATACAGGGTATCTGTGAACGCATACAACTTAGTTCGTCTTAAAAAAAAACCGTACCTAGATGGTATAAAGGATACACTTTTAATAAGCCTTCGCTGTCTGTTTGTCTGTCACCAGGCTGTATCTTAGACACCGTGATAGCTAAAGTTATGTGATTCCGTTGTCGATATAACAACAAATAATAAAAACAAATAATAGAGTGGCGGGTCAAAATCACCCTTAAATCCGTTCTCATTATCTTTATTTAAAGCTTGATTTATGGGTTTAGGCCTTTCTTGAATGTAGAAGCTACGTCGATTTTGTTTTGCATGATGGTAGGGCATTTTCGTGCTCGCCCGGCGAGCTACCACCCTTGACTAGAAAAAATCAGTCCCAAAGCACCTTACAGTGTATTCTGGCAGCTTCCTTAAAAGCCAGTTATTCCAGACTACGCGTTCTCCACCAGACCAGTAGGCCAGAAGGTAGGTGACGTTTACGTCTTGCTGGTCAAATGCCTAAAGGAACGTAAGGAAAGAAAAAGGTTGAAAAAAAACCTCATCCAGCTTGATTTCACGGATTAAAGGGCCGTTTTTATCTGCGCTGTTTCCCAAATAACCCTGTGCAGTGCGATGCACGCGCGCCGCGTCTCGTCTGTTGGTGAAAGTGGATGATATTGGTCACTTTAGGCCGGTCTGCTCGCAACCTGTTTGCGGATTGTCCATCTTTTACTTATGGACTTTATTAACACTGCACAAGTCCACTAAGATTACACATATTATGAGCCCAACTATGTACAATAAATTACCAGAAAATGTGACCGAGGCAACACGTTTAGGTAGCTTTAAAGCTCGACTTAAACGCTGGCTTATCGAGGAAATTTTTATATAATGTAGATAAATTTATAAAAATTACAAAATAAAAAATTACATATTGTATGCAGTGTATGTACAGTACAGTGATGACATATTGAAGAATTTTGAAATGTAAGCACTCAAGTATTACTTCCTTTGAATGAGCTTGCGTTTGATCACAAGTTACCTGATGGTAAGCGATATTGTGATCTAAGATGGAGCGCACTTGCCAAGAAGAAACCTTTACTTGTGCTTTGAAAACCGCCAGATTATAGTTTTCGGGAGAAAGGAAATTTGGCAAATAATTACGAGCTAAAGTACTTTTGATCTGAGCGCAATCTTTGGTATCTTCACAGTAAAATAAAGCCTCCTTGGTGTTTAAAACCAAAACTATAAAAACCCTAGCCGTATTATTTACGCTGAATTTTATATTATGTAGGCTTTTCGAAATAAGCTATTTTGCTCACGCCTTTAATCCTCTCAACGCGATTCAATTCACGTGATGAAATTTTGTGGTCAAAACTCAGAACGGAAGGACGTTGAAACTGCAAACAAAATCATGGATTGAAGTTTGAAATATTCATGAGTTACCCACGTAGTTAGCAAACAATGTGGCTTGATGAACTCCGAGCTATGACCAAATTTAGTTTGAACAAAATTGAAAATTTCAATGCTTTTGTTAGCTTTTCCGGTAACGAATTTTATGCCTGTTATTTGTGCGTATATATTACTAGCAGATCGTCCCGGCTTCACACGGGCTCTAAAATAATAGCAAAGAAAAGAGAGAGGCTACATTTTGTTGCTTATGTTACTCGGAGATAATGTAGCTTCCCAACGGTGAAAGAAATTTTCAAATCAGTCCAGTAGTTTCAGAGCCTATTCGCGTCAAACAAACAAACAATCAAACTTTTCCTTTTTATAATAATGGTATAATCTATTGTTTGACTTTGTTTGACCAATTTTCCTAATTTATCTCATTTATAGGGTTCCGTCCATAAAAGGTAAAAACGGGACCCTATTACTAAGTTTCCGCTGTCTGTCTGTCACAAGGTTGTATCTCAGCTGAAATTTTCACATGACATGTATTTCCCGTACCGCTATAACAATAAATAATAAAAATTAAAAAAATAAATAAGCGCGCCTTATATATAAATAGGAGCTAAATAGGAGCATCTAAAAATAAATGTATGTCCATTTTTTAAGATAATGGTACGAAACCCTCATCAAGACCAAGTAATGGTAGTAAGATTAAGGTGTCTAATTTATGTATTTTTTTGTTTTCAGGTAAGCATCAAACACACCACCTGTCTAATAACCTGCCAACCTGTTAACCTGCTATCGTCGAGGTAATAAAAAGACAAATTACATTATCTTCTTCTTCGTATGAGCTAAGTGACCAAGAGCTGGTGTCAAGAGTTTTCAAGTCGCCCGAAGGCCTCTGACTTGGCTTAACGACTGCTTGTACTAAGTTGCTTGTTCTAACAGCCGGAGCCTAACATTTAACGGCTTGAAAAACTTTCGACACCAGCTTAAGCACTTATCTTTTACGAAGAAGAAGACCCTCAGGGAAGCTTAACATCAGGCAAGCAGCGGGCAAACGTAAGCCTATCTTAATATATATAAATCTCGTGTCACAATGTTTGTCCTCAATAGACTCCTAAACCACTTAACCGATTATAATAAAATTCGCACACCATGTGCAGTTCGATCCAACTTGAGAGATAGGATAGTTTAAATCTCAAATTATAGTCGCTATTTTAATTTATTGCTAATTATTGTTTGTTATTATTTGACAGTCGCAATTATCTGTTAACTCCAAATGATTCTAACAGATGTCGATACCTTTCGACTGGGTTGAGTAAGTAATCAATAGATGGCGCTGCTATGGTAAATCTACGAACGTGTCATATAAGCTACACTATCTATTTTTCATACCCCTAAGTGAGGCAAAACAACGTTTGCCGGGTCAGCTAGTTTATTAATAAAAAAAACCCTTAAAATGAACATATACTAAGTCATGCACAGTATGTTACAGTCATAACATTATGTAGGTACATAACACGTACATGGCATAGTTATTCGGTCCTCATTACCATTCAATAGGGTATTTGTTGATCGTCACACATAACTGCAAATATATTCATCAGTAGAAGGTGCTAGATCTTACCTCCACCAAAACAATGTCATACTGTTTTTGGATATGGTCGCGATATCGAGAGGTGGATAAATAGATAAATAATAAAAAAAATGTTTTTAATAAATTTAATATTAGGACACATTTCACACACGGCTGGTTAACCTCATACTGAACCATTTCTAGTTCGTATTATGGTTGCTAACACAACTTATGGTCAGAGCCTAGAGTCTTTACTGGTGGTCTGAATATGTACCACAGACCAGTAAGGTCTGACTATATCTCTCTCGCGGTAGAG
Organism: Mellilla xanthometata; assembly: GCA_035578125.1. NCBI lineage: Eukaryota > Metazoa > Arthropoda > Insecta > Lepidoptera > Geometridae > Mellilla > Mellilla xanthometata. The sequence continues at coordinate 465,442 of JAPUBQ010000020.1, forward strand.
AATTGGTATTTTTGTAAGTATGGGTATTTTTGTAAGAGTTGAGACTAAGAATAGAAGTCCTTCTTACTAAAATGTCATTCATTGCGAATGGCTTCTGCTGAACCTCTGTCATTTTGGTGTACAAGCCGTAAGTCTTTCAGTGTGAAAAAAGAAGAAAGTTTAGTGTGTCTAAAATGTCAAATGTAAATGTGTGTGTGTCATTAAGAGCTATTTAAAAGTTAGAATGTTACCGTGGAAGAATTTAAAAAAATGTTGGTATCGATATATCGTTGGTATCATATGTAATCTCATCACCATTTTCTTTCATGCTTATAAACACACTTACGATATGGAAAGAAATTTAAACCAACAATTTAAAAAAATGTAAGTCTGACATAGATACAAGGACAACACATAAACTTTCATTGGATAACACAAACTACTAAACACGTCGGCCGTCAAACAAACAATGTGTAGACTAGCTCCAGTGTCAAAGTTTTTCAACTTGTATTGCGATATTAGTAGAATGCGATTGCAACGCAAGTGTAAGGGCACGATTAACTGGGTAGTGGTCTAATGGTGCTTCCTCCCGTTACGATAACGGGACCGCTGCTCTAGTGATGGGGTATTGACGCGCGCGAGTCTTGAAATAAAAGTCTTTATTGACTTGAAGGTCTTGCGTTTACTTGGCAGTCTTGAACTGTAATTCTGATTACAAAAACTTTATTATTGAAACCTATATATATAGAAATTGAGTATGTCTTGACTTAAAAACTTTATAGTGAAACTAATCGTAAATTGAAGTGATTTTAAAGTTACAGCAGATATACTGGTGAGTGAGAGTCTTGCGTTTATTTTACAGTCTTAAACCGTAATGTTTTATTTAAATTAATCAACCCTCAAGTCTCTAAGCCAAGTGGCAATAATCTTAAATTTTAGTGATATTAAAATTATAGCTATATCTTAAGAGCCATTTACCTTTAATTTAAAAGATCGTTGATTTATTGCTCTAGATATTAGTTAATTGACGTGGTTTTAGTTGTTTTGACTATGGTGCAGAACGTGCCGTCTCTTTCTGGCCACCTAAGATGAAAAGAGACGGGACTTCTTTAAATTTAGTTTAGTCGTATGTGCCGCTGAATCGCCACCACTGTCGAAAAAAAATTACTACACTAGATTTTACAGTACTCGTGCTTATTACATTTGGCTGTCAGTGATAACCCAATGTACAACCAAGCTTATCTGCACACATAATTTTTTACACCAAATAAATCATATTAGTATAAGCGAGTAAAACGTTATCAGTTAATGATTGAAGTTAACCAAAACAAACAATTAACCCTGACTGATAACACTGAGATAACTGTTAAACTAAGCAAATATAATTTAAAAAGGTGATTGATAAAATTGGAGCATGTAAGTACAATTTTGAATTGTATCATATTGTAAGATATTGAATTAAAAGAGCTTAAGATTAAAAAGAATATAATATCAACTTCTGATTTGAACTTTAAAAAAACACGTATTCAATATAACTAAATGTAAATCTAATCTAATATTAATTATATTAAAAGTATATCTCATCTAAAATACCAGTGCCAGTGGGAAGAGTACCTAAAATGCCAACTTTTTATCCTTTTAAGATAAAAACGGGAGCATTCGCTGTCTGTCTGTTTGTCATGATACGGAACCCTTGATTCGCACTTAGCAAATTATTGTAAAAACTTATTCTTTAAAGATTTTGTTGTTAATAGCACATCTATGATTGATTATGATTTATATCTGCTCAACATAATAATCTAATCAGTGTTTAGAGAAGTTTGACTCATTTGTCAATGTTGTTTATTATTTTGATAGCTTTATAAGATAAGAATAACTACTCTTTTTTTGAGTTTAGAAAATGTGGCTAATGTTTATCTATTGTAAATATTAGTTTAAATAAAATACGATTAACTAAAGTTGGTTCTATATAATCATACATTTTAATGTTAAAATTTAGTAAATTATTTACTACAAGTATCAATCTAAAATTACATTGTCTTTGGTAATGTAATAAATAACATGTAATTAAGTTATTATTATAATTTTTCTAAAACAGACAGAAGTTGTACTAAACAAGTCTTGCAATTTAGTTTACGCTCACTTGAAAATAAAAAGAATTTAAACTAAGCTAAAATGTCTGTGACAATTTAAGAGATTAAAATAAAATATCGTTGTTATTTGAGCAAAAATTTTAATTACAATTTGAAGACACCAAACTAAGCCTCATACCTGTCGCTTACCCCGTCCCTAAAGCCGATAAAGTCGTATTTATAGTCGGGCCCTAATGATGGCATGTAGGTTGCCATTCGGAGCGTTTTTATGAGCATTGATGCTCAGTGGTGGCGTTTCAGCGGTACACGCGACTAAACTAAATTTAAAGAAGCCCCGTCTCTTTTCATCTTAGTTGGCCAGAAAGAGACGGGACGTTCTGAAACACACACAAAACAACTAAAATCACGTCAAATATGAAAAATGTAAGCGATTTTAGAGCGCACCCAATTGTATCAGCTCTAAATCTGACGTGTTTGACGTGATTTTAGATGTTTTGTCTGTGGTTTAGATCGTACCATCTCTTTTTGGTCATTTATGATGAAAAGAGACAGAGCTACTTTAAATTTAGTTTAGTCGTGTGTGCCGCTGAATCGACACCAGTGTTACCCTTTAAAGTTCTGATTCTTTACAATAATAAGGACTCTGACAAGAAAATACCCAAGATTAAAGACTATACCAAAATTTAATAATAAAGTACAGTGTAATCTCCATGTAACGTCACTCGATTTAACAACAAACTCTCTAAAGCGTCGAAATCAATTGGCTTTAGTTGGTTTAACTTGTATTCCATACAATGATACATTATCTCCATTTAACGACCACTCTCTAAAACGCCATAAAATGCACAGTCCTTTCAGTGTCATTATACAGAGTTTACACTGTATTTCAAATATTTCCTAAGAAATATTTGTTTTACACAGTACAGCCAGGCATTGGACCAGCAAAATGCGAAAGCACACAAGTCAACGGTTTATTATTCCGGTCTAACGTAGAGCATGCGTAGTCTGGAGTACCTGGCTTAGTTAACACACCGATATGTGGTTGACAACAGATTTTTCATCTTCAAAATGGTTGCTAGCCAGGCGAGCACTAGATAATGTTCTAAATTATATTGGTTCGTGGTAAATTACACAACAAGCTATTTGTTATAGAAAACTATTAAAACTTTCCTGACAAACTTGAAAAATTTACTCATAACAAAAAGTTTTTATAAAATAGAAGACTTTTTAAATGACGGTCCTTTAAAAAAATCAAATCAATTAATAGAGTTGCTCATCTCCAGTAAATAATTGCAATGCCTTATGGGTAATTATGTAACTGTAAACGAATTGAAATTTATTTTGATGTATTCTTCAAATAACTATTACAGAAATCATCAATTAAAATACTATATACAAACTTAAACACTACAATTAAAATTAGAGTAAGCTCACCATCCAGGCTGTCGCTGCGGGGCAGAGTTCCCAAGATGCTGGCAGCATTGCCCCGTTGAACAGCTAAACTTAGTCTTTGTAAGAAATAGCTGCCAGCTCTTGGATCTCCAGAAGCGAGGACCAACCGCTTCCCAATGTCTTTACAAAAAGTTTTTGTGTCGGACGACTGCTAAGAGACAATATAATATTGTATTAACTTCTTTGACTTTGACTTAATTTGTTGTTATATTACACAGCTCTACAAAAAATTTTTTTTTTTTGTTGCCCTGTTTATCATCGCATTTTGTTACGTTTTTAAGTGCCCAGATTACGAATATATTCGTAAAAGTACTAAATTTGCTCGTTTTTACAAATTGAATTTTAAACGATTTATCGTCAAAATTTCAATTTTCAGTCATTTGTTGAAAAAAAAACGAGCAGATCTTACAAAATCATTGATATTTTCACGAATTGTGTGTATAAATAGACCCAAAATCATCATCATATCAAAGGCAACAAAACCACTGTAGACCAGTGTTATTTACACCACTTGCAGCCGAAGTTCGGCCCACGGGTCCAATCCGTCTTAGGTATAGCGCCAGCCCTCGAGACATTATGAAAGTTTATATCTTGTAGCAATATTTATAGACAAAAATATCGTACGAGACTCAAAGATCTAGAAAACTCATTTTGTTTACGAAATCCAGAACCAAGTGTCATACCGACCGAAAAAAACCATAAGGTTATTAATGTTATTATTTCCTGCATTGGCCCGCTGCATTAAAATTGTAAATTTTGTCACGCAACACTCCAAAGGTTGGCCATAACTGATTAACACTCACATGCTATTTGTCGTATGTTGTTGATATTTTATAGATAACCGAATAACGAATAACTTAATATACCTATTTTAATAGTTCCTGTTCTAAACAAATTCTATGTATTTGAGTCGCAAAAAAGAGCTAATTTGCTATTATACTCGTAATAAATTATGTTTCTAAAATTTGGTTAATTTAAAAAGTATACAGTTATTTATTTCGTGAAAAGTCCCTTGTAACAAATTATCTTATATGTTAACATTAATTATCACTGTTATAAAAAAATATTAAGTTGTATATTTACCTTTCAAAATAAATTATAAATTAAAATAGGTCCATTTACCTCATTTAGAAGACCACTCCGAACAGAACCTGAGGGAAAGGTACCCATAACGCTGGTGGCATTGCCGCGTTGTATAGCGATGGATAGCCTTTGTGCCAGGTACGATCCGGAGCGGAATTCACCCGACCTAGCTCTTAGTTTTTCCATTTTCTTTCTTTTTTTCAAGTTTGCGCTCAAATTTACAATTAAAACTACTTTTATTTATGATCAAATTCAAAAAGTGGAGTTTCTCATTTCGACTGTATGTTTACTTGTTCTTCTATTTGTTACTACTTCATTTCCATCATTTACAAATCAATTTTGTTTTGTTTTTTTGGAAAAAAATACTTTCCGAAATCGGTTCAGTGTTTTTTATAAGTGAAGTTGTTTTCCAACTTTTAATTGTTCGCTTGTCTACTGGATTCAAATAAATCAATTATCAGATATTTTACAGCAATTATTAAATAATAAATTATGAATTTTACATAGATAAATAGTATTTTGCAAACTAATAACTGAACTAATACTATAACTTTGAACAGTACTTTGCAAACTAATACTAATAACTCGTCTAGGCTTTTGTTTAGAATCATGAGGCTTCTTCTTGTTCGATACCAACTCAAAGTAACTTAATATGAGTATATTCCATCAAGAAACTTATTAATGATCCAACTTCAAGCCGGATTTGACTTCATTTAAGGCGGGGACATGAGCAAATTAAATCTCCAATTTTATTATAACGTGACGATGTGTAATACTAAACTATAGAATTACAAACACAAATCATTTATTGATTACACCAAAGTTACAAGTCAATTACTGACTCTGTTGGCCGTGCCGGGATTCGAACCCGTGACTCTCAGGGTGGGTCATATAGTAACCATTACGCTAACGAGGTCGAGGTTATATAAAAAGACAGTAAACATCGAGTCTTTGTACATTACATTTGAAGTTATAGTTAACAATTACTTCAATCACTGCTTTAAGACGATAACTTTCTTTCCCTTAACTGATTTACATAACAAGAGATATTATATAAATAGAGTTTTGACAACGTTGTATGTAATCTACTTGTGAAAACCGCGTTGAGTAGTTTCGCAGCTACCAGGTACCAGACAGAACGCAAAAAAAATATTTTTTTTTTGGTTTCTGTATCTCTTCTTTGCCGTAACCGTTTTTAAAAAAATATTTAATGTACAGACAGACTGACATACGAATTTTACTTTTAGATAAGTATTTTATCCCCTGATTAAGGTTGAAATTCTGATTTAGGTATAATTAATATAAGGTTTAAACGGTTTAATTAGTATAAGATTTAGACGATTTAAACCTTATACTAATTATACCTAAATCAGAATATATTTCACCATATCTTTATAAGTAATAAAGATGAATAACTTGTTATTTATGATTATTTATAAATTAAAAATATGACTAACCATAAAACTGGAAAATTAATATTACTCGTATGTATATGCGATCGCCTTAAGTGTAGATTCTGTATCTAATTATTAAACGCTTATAGCGAGTTTGAGATAAATCAAACTCGTCTAGCAATTATTAATATGCGAATTTTGATTTATTTAAAACCTGTTCTGTGCTATGAAATTTGATTTAAGTCTTAGAACTAACTTGTTTAAGTGATAATATGTAAAGGATGTGAAAAGTTTTTAAATATTAAATTAATGCAAGTTTTGTTTATTGTATAAAAAATCATAATTTTAACTTTAAAAAATGAAAAGTTTTTTTTTTGTTATAGAATACTATAATGAAACACATAATATAATAATATTATGTGTTTCATTTTGTTTAAGCTTTGTAAATATTTTAGAAATAAATTATTGATTGATTGAAAATTGTAAAATGACTTGTAAATCTGTATTTACCAATAAATTATCTGTATCTATACTGTAGAAAACAAAAATTACGATCAATTCCAAATCTAAGAAAGCAGCAGGCACAAAAGCTAAGTTAAGATTTGTTTGTTTTAGTTAACATTTGTTAATTTAGTACTTTTAGATATATTTCCTCTATTTCATATTGAAATCCTGTTTTTTTGCGACAGGATGCTGCGAGGCGAGAGATTGGCTTTTAGAAGATATATCCCAATACTTAAACTATTCAGCTGCTATCAGTTTAGCTCTTACACATATATGATAGATCGGAATTACAAAACAATAAGAATTACTAAATAGTCATTCTTAATGACTAAATAGTCATTCTTATCACGTCTTTAGCTCGCTTTAGTGATAAACAACCTGTCGTCTAATCCGTGTTGTCATTAGAGGCGTCACGAAGAGCGCCTCCCCTTAATACTTCTCGAAGTATTCAGTGACCTTAATAAGATTATTTTAATGCCTCTATAATTACTTAAACTATTCGGATTTCAATCACTTGTGTGTTTGCTTTTGTTTTGATTTTGTTATTTAGAGAATAGAGACATTTTAGTTCTAATTATTATTAATTAAAAAAAGATATATCAAAATATATATCTTTTTTTGTAAAATAAAGACGCCAGCTGCCAAAAATAAAAAACGCGTTTTTTTTAATACTAGGACACATCTCACACACGGCTGGTTAGCCCCATACTAAACCATTTCTAGTTTGTATTATGGTTGCTAACACAACTGATATATAACATATACATACACAAATACTTTATATCGTTACATGTTTAAGACTCAGACCGAAAACCACCAAATTTAGTTCTTTAGTTCATCACAAAGATGTTGACCGTGCCGGGAATCTAATCTGGGATCCTCTGGTTGGCAGTCCGTCTTACAACATAAACATACATAAATAAATACTTTATATCGATACGTATATTTAACACCCAGACTGACAGCCAACATTTTTTTGTTCCACATGTTATACTGTAATTCAAACAATCCATAATTGATATGTAAAAGCTAAACTGATAGAAAGTAGCAGCTGAATAGTTTAGTATTGGAATATATCTTCAGAAGGCCAATCACTCGCTTCGTAGCATCCTGTCGACAGGCTTTCAATATGAAATAGAAGGAATATATCAAAGAATTTTCCTGCTCTTTGGATTTCAAAGAGATATTTTATTTTCTTCTATAGAGGCTTTCTATTTATTTTTCGTAGCGAATGTCTATTATTTTATTTATTTCTAAGAGTGTTTCACTGATGCCTTTATGCGAAGCATAGCATAGTAAAAAATCATCATTATTATCCACAGCCAATTCTATCCCACTGCTGGGTATAGGACTCTGATTCAGATTCAGATCCATTTATTGTAAACTTTACAGATTATAGTGTTACAAGTACTTACTTATGTTCAATGGTATCAACAGTTTTGCTCTTTTGACCATACAATATTTAATATACTACATATATTATAAGGACAAATTTCACACACGGCTGGTTAACCCCATACTGAACCATTACTAGTTCGTGTTATGATAGCTAACACCACTGATATACTACATATACATACATAGATATTTTATATAGATACATATTTAACACCCAGACCCAGCCAACAAATTTAGTTAAACACAAAGATGTTGGTCGGGCCGGGAATCAACCCGAAACCTTCTGATTAGCAGTCCGGCATGGTAACCTTTACGCCAACGAGGTCGTCAAAATCATAATAACATGCAAAAATACAATAAATAAAAAAAAACTCTATCCTGTCATGTCATCTGCCTCGGTCCTGTGCCAATCCAGTCCAGGTTGGACCCGCGACAGCTGTAATGTCGTCGACCCATCTTGCCGCTGGACGACCGACGCTCCTCTTCCCTAGCCTCGGCCACCACTCGGTTACTACTTTGCTCCACCTGGCATCACCTCACCTAGCCTGTGAACTAACACAATCCATCAACATCATCCACAGTCCTTTTTATCCCCCTGCTGGGTATAGGCCTCCCTCTGCATGTGCCACCTGCGTCGATCTTGTGCAGTCCTCGTCCAGGTAGGAACTTAGGAACTGCGACCTTACTGATGTCGTCCACCCACCTTACAAACAAAAAACAAAAAACAAAATCGGTTCATCCATTCGAGTGACACGATTACGCTACGATTTCACAGACACTCATAGTACGTTTACACGCTTGCCAAGCCTTGGCAAAGATCGACAATCGCAAGCATTGGTACGTTTACACGCTTGCCAAGCCTTGGCAAGGATCGACAATCGCAAGCTTGTAAATAGAGCGTTTGGCTTGGCTTGCGTGGGCTTGTGCCTGCTTGCTTCCGATCCAGTCGAGTGTCGGTTTTTTTACGCAGATCAAAGGGCGTTTGCTTGGATGTATATTGCAAACGAGATTTGTGGAGGCTTGGGACTGTTTGCAGTTGGCCAAGGCTTGGCAAGCGTGTAAACGTACCATCACACACATACACTCACACACACGCATAAAGAAGCTTGAATGTATGTACGCAGTTCAATAAAATAACATTTAATTTATTAGCTAATAAACTTGTAATAAACATGACGTCAATGAACTCGCTTTACCGGTACAAATTATCACGAGCTCATATGTAGATAAATAATTCTTAGTTTTTTTTTACACAGTAGGTTAACTTATAATTATTTATGTATACATATGTAAAAGTCAAAACGAGTTTCCTACTTCAACCGGTATGAGAGCAAAATAGCATAATTATGTATTTTATATAGTAAAGCCTATTAATTTTTGGCGTAAATGATATGGCTATGTTTTTTGGTTTGTATCTTTAATTTAGTGTTAAGAATTAATTAGTAAATAAAAAGAGAGGAAAAATCGACCATTTTATTAAATGTTGTGCTTCAGAAAGTAATAATGAAATTAAAAAAAAAAAACTTCGTTTGTATTTAGAATCGTTTGAGCATATAATTTAAATATTGTAATATTGCTATATTAAAGTTTGTGAATAATTTCTACTGCCGCGCGACAAGTATTTCGCTCTCGATTCGATAGCGCCTTAAAAATAAATATAAAAGTAGTAATAAGTTTGGATATGACAAGATTAATAATAAAACATCTTCTTGACATGTTATATAAATTACATTCAGTGACATAAAATTGATTTCATATTAATTTTATATTTATTATGTAGTTTTATAATATATATTTTTCTATAATATAATAGAATAAATGTATATAATAGAATTCATTAATCCAGCCGCTAAAATTAAATTCGAGAGGATAATGTTGTGGAAATTCTAGAATCTTCTTGAACTCACCGTGTTTACCGTTTAATTTGTAATTCAATCAATTCGCCAAGGCGATACTGTTGATGGCAGAAAATTCCATCACATTTAAATTAAAATGTGTTTATTTATAACAACAGTAAAATACCGATTTGGTGTTTTAAGTTATTTTTATTAGAAACATATAAGCGTGTATATGAAACATATACTTATACAAAATTATTTAAGTTTTCATTGAACTGTTACTTAGGTTTAACCCTTGACTTTTTGTTAACGCGTTGTTTTTTAAATATTAGGACATATTTCACACACGGCTGGTTAGCCCCATACTAAACCATTTCTGGTTTGTATTATGGTAGCTAACACAGCTAATATACTATAATACATTTACACAACTGATATACGACCGCCAACTCATTTAGTTCATCACAAAGATGTTGAATCGAACCCAGGATCCTCTGCTTGGCAGTCTGGCATTGTAACCATTACGCCAACGAGACCGTCTAAATACTTCGTATGTAGTATAAACGACGACCTCGTTGGCGTAAAGGTTACCATGCCGGTCGGCTAATCAGAAGGTTCCGGGTTCCATTCCCGGCCCGGTCAACATCTTTGCTTAACTAAATTTGTTGGCTGTGGGTCTGGGTGTTAAATGTGTATTTATATATAATATGTATGTATGTATATGTAGTATATCAGTTGTGCTAGCAACCATAATAAGAGTTAGAAATGGTTCATTATGGGGCTAACCAGCCGTGTGTGAATGTGTCGTAATATTTATATATTGATTTATTTTATATTTAAACATCTATCCTTCCTTAAGTGTGTCTTAGTACCTTATTTAATTGCAAGTACTTAACCAACAAAATCTAATGCGCAGTTAAAATTTAATGGCTTTTGAGGTATGTACAGTCGAAGACGTTGTCAAATATTATTATTCATGCATACGTAACGACTCACAGTCTGTTTACATTTATAAATACTATTTTCATTGCAATACATGCATAATGTTTTGCTTAATAAGTGTTATTTTATTCTTGGTCTGTAACCCCTTTATTCGATTGATTCTATTCGCTACACCAAAGACAAGCGTATTAAAAAAAAACTAAATGACAGGTGACAAATTATATGTCAAAGTCAACAAGGAAGATGGAGGGAGTTCGCGAGCCAGACTAGCGAGTCCGGTGGGCCTTCACTTTCTTTGACTCGCGGGGATTGGTGTGGGCATACCGCCGGGCGGCGCTTAGCTGCCCGGCGGGCAAGTTCTTTTCCCGCGCCGCTCTTGCTCTGAAGCGATCGACATCAACGGTCTCCTGCCGCCTGCCACCAACGGATGGACTAGCAGCCGCCACGCAGACGCCATCATTCATAGCTTTGTGTTCCGTGAGTTTTTGTGCGGTAGATAGACCACGTTGTATTTCGATTCGGTATCGTTCAATCGTCGAATTTTATTACAGTGCACGTTGAAAGACGTATCCGTGGACCTGGCAGCCTCATCTACGAGAGTCCTCACCCCGCGGCCAGGCCCCGGCAGCATCATTTAACCCCAAAACTAGGGTAAGTTTTCATGACACTGCACATTATAACCTTTGATCCCGACACGTGTATGAGGGCTAAGTAGAACTGTTTGTTAACAGGGTTTTTTGATATACACACTACATTCTAATGTGGCGACATTAGCGTCGCATCACACGGGATACGGAGTCCTCTCCTGCCCGCTTCAAGTCCGCGTCGGACACACCTGCCACGACGACACACTCACTTGACCCACGTGCCTCGAGGTGCGAGCCGACGGAGCTTCCAGCTCGTGGAGGGAGCCCTCTGCTCTCTTCTTCTCGTCTCCCTGCCGCGCTGGAGCCCGCCTTCGGTCGCCACCTACCCTCGACTTGGCTAATGGTAACACCGGACACTCCGTGTGGCCGGTGTCTTCTTTACTAATGTGTCGTTCTTAACTAAAACAATGAATACCTAAGTACTAATGGTTGCACCTAATACTTAAGATCTATGTAGGCTTTGAATCACGACCCTAGAGATTTCATATTTTATTGTCAGGACCCCTTGGACCTTTGTACGCTAACCAAGGGAGATCCTTATCACAGACATTCTATGTCAAGGCGCCCAAATTTATCTTTATTCTCATGCTCAAGCCTGCGCCACTTTGATTGTATTGTATTCAGTTTATATGTAATATTAGTTACCTTGTTCTACGACCAAACTGGGAATCATAAATAAATACCTACCTTGTAATCAGTGTATCAATTATATCACCATACCGCCACCTTCCAATTTATAAGCGTTACAGTGGCGCCCAACGTGGGGCCAAATGGCAGATTATTTCGGTATACAAAAGTTGTAAACAAACTAACTAAGGAATTTCAATGGAAAGAGGTAATACCACAACACCAGAGAAAGGCAGTTATTCATCAATACCATTGTTTACCAACTTCTGCACATCTAGGCATACAGAAGACCTTTAAGAAAATAACATTGACATACTATTGGCCAGGGTTGTACAAGGATGTTGCAGAGTTCATTAGAACTTGTGAGACGTGCTTAGCGCATAAGATTCCACCACAAACAACTCCGGGTTTAATGGGGTCTCCTAAAAAATGTTATCGCCCATTCCAAACTTTAAGTATAGACCTAACGGGACCTTTTCCCCTTTCCCGTAATAGATACACACATCTACTTGTAGTGATGTGCTGCTTTACAAAATATGTTATTATATTTCCCTTGCGCCGGGCAACGGCGGCCAACATAATCAAACACCTGGAAAATGATGTGTTTATGAAGCATGGGATCCCACAAACAGTAATTTCTGACAATGGAACGCAGTTTACTGGAAATGAGATTCTTGCTTTATTTCATAAATACAGCATCCCGCAAGTTCATCTAACGCCACGTTATTGTCCACAAGTCAACACAGTAGAACGACAAAATCGGACCATTGTTACAGCAATCGCAGCTTTAGTTCAAGATAATCACCGCGATTGGGATATGTACCTACCACAAATAGAATTCGCTATAAACACATCAGTGAGTGAAGCAACCGGTTACAGCCCATTTTTCCTGGTATACGGACGGGAAGCAGTAGTGACAGGGGACCTTTATGATACAACGCCGTTGGATCTTACCGACCTCACCTTTCCATCGCGAGATGACTATGCACGAAATTTAGGTGCGCTGTCAGACATATTTCGCCGGGTAAGGGAAGAGTTGGTAAAGGCTCATCATAAAAACACTCGCTACTATAACCTGCGAAGGAGACAATTGGAACTAAAAGTAGGGCAGACGGTGTGGAAGAGAACATTCCCACTGAGTGACAAGGGCAAGTTCTTTTCGGCTAAGCTAGCGCCAAAATTCATTAAATGCGTCGTGGCAGCAAAAAGAGCGCCGATGGTGTATGATTTGTTAGATGGAGAGGGTAAAGACATAGGTGCATGGCACATTAAAGACATTAAAACTACAAATTAACTAACTGGTAGTTTTGATTGGTTAACTTTTTGGAATGAATACTGATACTTGATATTGAGGTGTCCTTATTGGATACTCCTTACTACTTATTCTTGTCATCTATTGATAGGAACTACACCTTGTCCTAGCTTATTGTTTTACCAATAGGAATACTAGCGACCACCTGTTATTCTATTCAGGTGCTATATATAGTTCAGTGTGTTACTCGACACTGCTATTTACTCTTGTCAGCTGCTACTCAGTTGAAGGGAGATCTTTGGCGTCCTATGGCGTTATTTATAGGTGTACTCTTAATACCTGTCTACCCAGGTATGGGGAGTTGTCTCATTTTGTATGGTTAACAGTTAGGTTGGCATGTTATGATCAATTTTATAAAGCTGATAGTTAGGTTAGACACTAGTTCAAGTACTATTCACACTTGTCTAGACTTTTTTAGTACCACTTTTTGTTGAAATTTGCTGTTGGTTTAACTTGTTACTATGTTAGCTTAGTAGTGTTTTGCATATCTTTTATTAAATATAACTTTTACTTAAGCATGCAGAATATACACATACACATAAACTTACATTTTAAAACTTTACTTTGGAACTTAGTACCATACAGTGATGTACTTTATAAATGTGAAGGAACATGATGTTATGAATGGCTCTAAATTAAGTTAGTTAGGTTTAGTGTAGGATATTGGTAGGTATAATATAGGTGTTAACTATACCACCGTAGGCCATTCTGTCGGGCACTCTAAACCGAAGCCAAGGTGACTTTCCTCTTCCATTTTTCTTTCTAATTCTTAATCTTTATTCTTTTATCTATTCTGTTTATTGCTGAAGAGCGGTTGAAATACTTCAAAAACTAAATTGATAGCTTAGATATAATTTAAATTAGTTCTAGATAACAGTAGATAGTTTGGTTTTCAAAATTAATTTAAATTTTAATCACATTTTAAGTTGCTTTAACTTAGAGTCTTGATTTAGTTAAACTGACCTGATTTTAATTTTTATTTCTTTTTTTTAATATTTCTTTGGTTCTTCCCAACCCATGATGTCTTTGGCAATATACCGTTTCCTCATCTCACTTTAAATCAACAAAATTATAAATTATTTTTTGGATCTAAAATGCTTTACATACAAATATTATATACAGACTAGGAAGGATAGATATAAAACATATATGTAAGTTTATTTATACCACATTATGATTATCCTATGTAGATTTATTGCATAAATTGGCAAAGCCGCTAAGTTACTAGAGCAGTTTTCGCGGACTCTATAAATAAGCTATAAACGCGTACCTTTTAATTAAATCAAACTCCATGTAAAGCGGATACTGACTCCTTAACAGTGCCGATACACAGGATATTATACAGGCGGGGGTGCACCTGTTCTTAAAATAAGCCTTAGCACAAAAAATCCATTTAATCTTAACGGGGCGGTGTTGTACCTCGATAAAAATAAGCCTTAGCAAACTCATTTAACTTTAACGGGGCGGTGATGTACCTCGATAAAAATAAGCCATAGCATACTACTCATCTGATCATACTATATGAAGATATGATGAAGTTTATACCGGGGAGATAATTTATTAGTTTATTCTATCACTTAGAGAAGGGAAGAAGTTAATTTTATTCCCAGTACATTTGGTTATATCCAATGGCCTGCAAAATAATTTAATTTTCAGAACCTATCTGCTAAACAATTTATATAAATATCTATGTACTAGTATAACTATATGGGTTTTGTAGGGAGTTAACATTTTTAAAGTGAAATATATTCCTATTCCTTCCACAAAGTCAGTTAATAATAAAACAGAACAAAGTATAACATTTACTACATTCACATTTACATTATTATATTTAATATAAATTAATTTCACTAGTTACTTACAGCTGGTACTCTAATACACATAAACAAAATAAAAACACTGTTATCTATAGGTTAAGATTATTTTAGTACTTATTATATACTTAGTAGTTGTTGTACACAGTACCTATTATGTAGGTTATCTTAATAAGTTTACTTTAATACTAATTATACACTTAGGAGTTGTTGTAGTTACCCATGATGGGGTTAACTCAGATTTGCTTGATTTAATGTTTAGAACATTAGTTTTTGACTATAGTAAGATTTTTAATAACACATACTTGTTTGATTTATCGTTTAGAAAATGTTTTTGGATTTTAACTCATATAGGTTTCGTTTGGTGTTTTGAAATGTTTTCCGACATTTGTTTGGTTTTTAGATAGTTGGTTTGTTTATGGTATAGTTTCGGAACTTATGTAAGATTTTTGATTCACTCATATCTATTTGCTTAGTTTGGTAGTTCATGTATAGAATTGGATAGTTTAGATTTGTTCAATTTATAGTATAGTTTTGGACTTTTGTCAGATTTTAGATTAATTAATATTTTGGTTAGTAGTTCAAGTATTCGTTTGGTTTATTAATTCAAGTATAGAA
Organism: Mellilla xanthometata; assembly: GCA_035578125.1. NCBI lineage: Eukaryota > Metazoa > Arthropoda > Insecta > Lepidoptera > Geometridae > Mellilla > Mellilla xanthometata. The sequence continues at coordinate 481,143 of JAPUBQ010000020.1, forward strand.
TTTGGTCGTTTAATTTTTGGTTTGGATAGTTTTGTTCAATTTTGTTTTGTAGTTTTGGGACGCGTTAGATTTCTGATTTGTCATCTTCAATCACCGCCAGAGGTAATTCTTGGTCGTACAACAGTAGGATACGGCTGGGGGCAGCCGAGAATTCACTGGCGTGAATTCTGTTTCTGTTGGGGGCCTTGTGTAACCCCTTTATTCGATTGATTCTATTCGCTACACCAAAGACAAGCGTATTAAAAAAAAACTAAATGACAGGTGACAAATTATATGTCAAAGTCAACAAGGAAGATGGAGGGAGTTCGCGAGCCAGACTAGCGAGTCCGGTGGGCCTTCACTTTCTTTGACTCGCGGGGATTGGTGTGGGCATACCGCCGGGCGGCGCTTAGCTGCCCGGCGGGCAAGTTCTTTTCCCGCGCCGCTCTTGCTCTGAAGCGATCGACATCAACGGTCTCCTGCCGCCTGCCACCAACGGATGGACTAGCAGCCGCCACGCAGACGCCATCATTCATAGCTTTGTGTTCCGTGAGTTTTTGTGCGGTAGATAGACCACGTTGTATTTCGATTCGGTATCGTTCAATCGTCGAATTTTATTACAGTGCACGTTGAAAGACGTATCCGTGGACCTGGCAGCCTCATCTACGAGAGTCCTCACCCCGCGGCCAGGCCCCGGCAGCATCATTTAACCCCAAAACTAGGGTAAGTTTTCATGACACTGCACATTATAACCTTTGATCCCGACACGTGTATGAGGGCTAAGTAGAACTGTTTGTTAACAGGGTTTTTTGATATACACACTACATTCTAATGTGGCGACATTAGCGTCGCATCACACGGGATACGGAGTCCTCTCCTGCCCGCTTCAAGTCCGCGTCGGACACACCTGCCACGACGACACACTCACTTGACCCACGTGCCTCGAGGTGCGAGCCGACGGAGCTTCCAGCTCGTGGAGGGAGCCCTCTGCTCTCTTCTTCTCGTCTCCCTGCCGCGCTGGAGCCCGCCTTCGGTCGCCACCTACCCTCGACTTGGCTAATGGTAACACCGGACACTCCGTGTGGCCGGTGTCTTCTTTACTAATGTGTCGTTCTTAACTAAAACAATGAATACCTAAGTACTAATGGTTGCACCTAATACTTAAGATCTATGTAGGCTTTGAATCACGACCCTAGAGATTTCATATTTTATTGTCAGGACCCCTTGGACCTTTGTACGCTAACCAAGGGAGATCCTTATCACAGACATTCTATGTCAAGGCGCCCAAATTTATCTTTATTCTCATGCTCAAGCCTGCGCCACTTTGATTGTATTGTATTCAGTTTATATGTAATATTAGTTACCTTGTTCTACGACCAAACTGGGAATCATAAATAAATACCTACCTTGTAATCAGTGTATCAATTATATCACCATACCGCCACCTTCCAATTTATAAGCGTTACAGGTCTTAAGAAATTTAATAAATATGGTTTGATTCTAATTAAAAGTGGGTTGGGCTGGTCACGTCTGCCGGGATGACCTCTGGGCAATATTTTTTTTTACTCTTCACACACGGCTTGTTAACCCCATACTGAACCATTTCAGTTTGTATTATGGTTGCTAACACAACTGATATACTACATATATATACATATATATTTTATATAGATACATTTTTAACACCCAGACTGACAGCCAACAAATTTAGTTCAGCAGAAACATGTTGGCCGTTCCGGGAATCGAACCCGGAACCTTCTGATTGGCAGTCCGGCATGGTAACCATAACGCCAACGAGGTCGTCAATGGACGCCGGCTTGTACAAGACCTCGCGGCAGACCAAGAAAGCGATGGAGGGACAAGCTTGACAAATACAAGAGATAGTAACAAATGGAAAGAGAGTAGGGAGGCCTTTGCTCAACAATGGGACTATATACATTTTTAATAGGCATATAAAGATTTTGAAATTACTTTATTGACATTTTACAAATTCAACATTACTTAATGTAAATCGAATCTAAAATTAATTAAATAAGCGCTTGGTCGAAGCTACTCGTGACCAAAATGCCGGCCTCTACTTCGCACAGCGGATTAGCGTTGCTATACAAAGAGACAACTCGGCTGGCATTTTAGGTACTCTTCCCACTGGCACTGATTTTTAGATTAGATATACTTTTAATATATAAATAAATAATAGAGTTTGATTCGTACTAAACTCGATTCGGAATTGTTCAATAGTTATTAGTCTAGACGTACTCGTAGGCTGGTTTCCAATAGCCCTGTAGCGAGTCAGTAGTTAGCATGCGCACGCGCAGTACCGGAAGCGGCGGCGCCATCTTGTTCCTACTCACGTGACTTCCTTAACCCTTCCACTCGACAACAATGACAACAATTACTTAACTTGCGACTATGCACTCACTTGATTTAAAGTACTTTGTCAAAGTATATATATTTTTTTTTTACCTCCGGCGACGGGGTGTTGTAATTTTGACGTGTCTCTCTCTCTCTCTCTCTCTCTCTCTGTGTGTGTGTGTGTGTGTGTGTGTAATCGTAGCTTTCGAACGCATGAACCCATTTTGACTTTTTTTTGTTTGTAAGATGTGTGTTGTGTTTGATGAAATTAATCCAAGGTGCCGCAATCACAAAATGGCGGATGATATAATTTTTCACAACTGACTCAAATTGTGTATCAAATGAAAGGCATTGACTAGTAGAATACATACGTTTTGATTATTTCAAAACCGAGATAGTTACCACTACAAATGTTGGGTTGTTTTATATATGTATATACTAGGTGACCCGACAAACGTTGTTTTGCATTATCACTTAGGGGTATGGAAAATAGGTAGTAGCCGATTCTCAGACCTACTGAATACGCATATAAATTTGGTAAAATCGGTCAAGCCGTTTTGAGGAGTAGGGTAACTAACATTGTGACATGGAAATTGTATATACTCGTATCTACATTTTATTTGAACTTCCATGTCAGTAGTTTTATGTGCAGTAGATTCTATCTTAAGTTATTTGTCATTTTCCTTGACAGATGCATGTCAACTCAATAGAGCCTTGTGCTTGATAGGTATCTATCTAACTACAATGCGGAAATGTACGCAGACAGAATATGTTCTAGTACCTACGAGTATAGTAGAGGAAAACATATCGCCCTTTTTGTCACAGAATATGCAGCAGGATCTAAGGCATCTTTATATAATAGAAATTAAATAAATAGACTATAGTTAAGTTAAATGTAGTTTATTTATTAGCCTGCATCACATGTATGACATAAGGCTATGTTACATGTGTAAGGTTTCGCTTTTTCTTATTCAATTTAATTTACTCGATTTAATCTTTTAATCGATTATTATTTTTGAGCGCGGCAATACTGTTTTTATTTTCCCCAGTAAATAGGCAGCGACCCGTTAGGCAGCTCATACATGTACCCTGTTGTAATAGTGCGTAGCAAGAGGCACTGGCTAGCTTTGCTCCGAGGCAAACTAGACAATAAAAAAATCTTTACATTATTATTTACACTTATAACTATTTACTTACATATTATATTTATTATTTATTTATTATCACAGCTCTTTTTCACGTTTTCATAATGTTTTTTTTTTATCAAAGAAGACTATTCCACTAATATTAAAGTTTGTGTGTCTCAGAGTGGTTGTGTCACACTTTGTTTCTTACTCATAAACGGTCAAACGGCTAAACTGGTTCGAATCAAATTTGGTACGAAACAGAAGTAGGTCTCCAGATTAACGCGAGTCAACTTGTAATCTTCATCTAGCTTCTAGCTGTTATGTATTGAAATGTCCAAATATATAAATAATTTGATTTCATTAGATGTAAGTATGTAAGACTGTATGTTTGTTTGAAATGTCAACAAGGCGTCATCGTTCGAGTTTTTGCCAACTTGTTCAAGGTGAGCAGGAAATTAGCAGGCGATTTGATGTGATTAGCAGTATGTAGCTCTGGGAGATGCCACTGCAAATTGACCTCTACTGACTTTTAAACCGTCGACGCAAAAACGAAGGAGTGTTATAATTTTGACGTATCTTTGTTTGTGTCTGTCTTGGAGACATGCAAGGGCTATCCTACTAATATGATAAATGCGAAAGTTTGTAAGTGTCACGCTCAAATGGTGAAATCAAATTTCATGAATTTTGGTGTGAAGATAGCTTAGACCCTGTATAAAACATAAACTACTTTTTATCCCGGATTAACGCGGGTAAGACTGCGGAGAAAACAAAATAATATCTTACTAAAGGTTATTTCAAAAGTTATTCTTGAAAATGATATTGAAAAATTTTATAAGTCAAAATATTCACATTTACAAATAAATAAAAAAATAAAATAAAAGACGTGACTTTTGCATGTTGCATTGACATAATGAGTTGTTTTAGTGTATACGTATCACATTTTTTTTGTAAATATAATAAAACTTATCTCGTAACTCTCCAACGGTAGGAGATATTTTCTAATCGCCCAGTTGTTTGAATCCTATTCAAAACAAACAAACGAATGTTGACGACCTCGTTAGCGTAAAGGTTACCATGCCGGTCTGCTAATCAGAAGGTTCCGGGTTCGATTCCCGGCCCGGTCAACATCTTTGTGCTTAACTAAATTTGTTGGCTGTGGGTCTGGGTGTTAAATATGTATTTATATAAAATATGTATGTATGTATATGTAGTATATCAGTTGTGTTAGCAACCATAATACGAGCTAGAAATGGTTCAGTATGGGGCTAACCAGCAGTGTGTGAATGTGTAAAAAAAAAAAAAAAAGAATCATTCCCCTTTACTATATTGGTGTAAATTTGCCGAGTCATCAAGAAACCACATTCTTATAAAAACTAACCTTCACATTTCTTATAATGCTACTGGAATGTGTTTCGTTTTGATAGTTTTTGTGGCATGATATTTGAAGTTCTTACTTTGATACCGGCCAATTTGACGTTTTGAGTGTTCTTAAATAAACAATAGTGTGTGACAAAAAAAACTGTCCATCTTTTATTTGACTGTACGATTTAATTCAGATTAAGTAAGATTATAAATTATGATAAATTGTTTATTATGTTTATTATTTGATTTTTTAATTTGTTATTTTGCATTCCTATCTGTAAAACTAGAGGGCCAACTTATTTAATAACAATGTATCTATCTCTAATTCCTATAAAATGGATATGGGACCAATCGGGAAGTACATCCTTTTGAATAAAACATCATCTACTTTGTATGAACTTTGTGGCCAAGCTCTGGTATATAGAGATTTCAAGCCGCTGAAGTCCCGACCTACAATTTAACGTGTCACGCGATCCGATGTAGCACCCAGATGATAATGTCACTTTTTAAACGTCAGACTCGAGTAGTCATCCTTCCTAAGACTGTCCGTATCGATCGCCGATTAAGCTCGATGATCACGTTAGATCACTTGAGTTAGCGGACTTCAGGCGCTAAACAAACATGAATTTAAAATACCTTTTAATTAAAGACATACAAAAATACTCGCGCGCCGTCCGCGCGATCGCCAGGATCCCTCGCGATCACTTCCACACTTTAAGAGATTAGGCATCCTCACATTACCGTCGCTTGTGATCTTCCAGGTGGCGGTATATGTGAGGATGAACCTAGACTCGTACTCAACCCGCGGCGCTGACCACACCTGGAACACTCGGTACAGGGACCGACTCAGGGACGTGAGCAGAACGCTGCACAAATCCACTAAGATTACACATATTATGGGCCCAACCATTTACAATAAATTACCTGAAAATGTGATTAGTACTCATATGTTGACATTTTTTTATTTTTTATTAATACACAATTATGACATATTGAAATTCTTAAATGTACACATGTATATTTATATTTTTTTTTGTTATAATGTTTTTAAATTACTTATGAATTGACCTGTAAAATATTATTTTTACCAATAAATATGATTATGATTATGATTACTGCATAGAAAATCATAACATTGAAAGCCTCAACCTTTAATGCAATCGATTGAAAATTAGATCGACTTATGATCTTTGTCCCAACTGTTACTACTTTTTTCCGATAAGGGGTAAGGCGATCCAGCTACGTTATGCCGCCAGCATTTTAGGCACCTTACCCGCGGACTCTGACTTTGACTAGGTTTAATTTACTAAGATTTTTTTTTATTTTTTTTATTATTCTGTAGTTTTTTGTTCATGTAATAAATACTTTTTCCGATATAAACATATCACCTGTTCCCAAAACACAGATATCAGTCCGGCTGTAGTCTTCCTATCAGCGGAACGAAGGCATTTACATAAGCATTATGCAAGCCTCATCACGTCTGGTCAATCGAGGTATGTAGGTTAGCTCAGTGGAGAATGTAAAGAACGATGTTGCTAATATTTAACGTAATGACTCAGCTGTTATGGGTGTTTTTTGCGGATAACAGAAAAATCAATATGAAAAAATTAATATAAATATACGACGACCTCATTGGCGTAATGGTTACCATGCGGGACTGCCAATCAGAAAGTTCCGGGTTCGATTCCCGGTACTACCAACATTTTTGTAATTCATTTACTTACAGCATTTTAGGCTTTAGCCAAACCGTCTATGTAAGTGATGAACTGAATGTGTCGGCTGTCGGTCTGGGTGTTAAATATGTATTGATAAGTATTTATGTATGCATATATATGTAGCACATACTTCGAGTAAGTACTTATTATTTATAACAATTACAATAAAAAAAAATATTCATCGAAGATAATTTTAAAAATTACTGTTTTTTTTTTTATCTTTACTTTATTTTGCGAAGCATTTGGCCATCTCGACACACTATGTTAAACTTACCTGCTCGTTTTTTGTTAAAAACATTTCCGAGTGTAAACATTAATAAACTTGTAACATTAACGTACGATTGGTTCGCAAAATAAAACCCGCTCGGTTAAATTAACGAGGATATGATAGTTGTTTACCAAACAGACCTGTTGATCGTGTAGGGTGAGGTCAAACCAGGTCACGGTCAAAGAGGGCACAAGATGGGATAGATGACCGTATGATATACATACATACATATAAAGAGGTTGGTTAAAGGGTTGAATGACATCTTGTGTTTCCCTGCTAGTTATAATACATGTGTTTTAGGGTTCCGTACATAATAGGTCGGTGGTCAGACCTCGTAAAGACGCTCTTTTTTTACGCTTAATAGGCTTGCGCTTGACCACAACTCACCTGATGTTAAGTAATATTGCAGTCTAAGATGAAACGCGCTTGCCTAGAAGAAACCGGTTCACTCTCGCCTTGAAGACAGTCAGGTTGTAGTTCACTCACTGGCCTACCTATTGCCGAAGCTTTTAAGACCGCCGAGGACAGAAAAAAGTGGAAGAGCACAGTAAACCGAGTGATCGACACTCCGTATTAGACACGACCTTCAGTAATGAAGTTACGACTAAGTAAAAGACCTAATAGGTAAAAACGGGAACCTATTACTAAGCCTCCGCTGTCTGTCTGTCTCCAGGTTGTATCTCAAAAACCGTAATAGCTAGAAAGCTGAAACTTTTACAAATATGTATTTCTCGTGCCGCTATAACAACAAATACTAAAAATAAAAAATCAAAATATTAAGGGGGTCCAAATACAGTTAACGTGTTTTTTTTTTCGTATTTTTTGCTATTTATCAATAACGGTAGCTGCTAGACACTTAAATTCTTTTCAAAATATATGAATATATTAACTATCAAATTAAATTACATAATTTAGATAAAATAATATTAAAAGTATATAGTAATACAACAATGATACGGAACCCTTCATGCGCGAGCGCAACTTGAACTTGGCCAATTGTAATTTTTTCATGAAAATAAAAATAATATAATTATAATATAAAAGGTCCTAAAGCGGTCTCAAATGTCTCTACCTGGTTTAAGAACCTGGTTTCGATGAAAATAGACGTTTTTTTTTAATCGCTTTAAAACCTTAATGTGATACGAAAAGGAAATAAACATGTTTTTATCTCAACTCGGTTGCAATTTGGTATCGCTTCTAATTTGAATGAAATCAACAGAAAATTTACAAAAAAAAAACATGTTAAAACACCAAATGTTGTTGTGTTCATTTATTTATATTAATACTAGCTGGATGGATTGTGTGAATGACGATATGACCAGGAGGGGTGTGAATACTGAGATGACGAATGACAGAGATGTATGGAAGAAGCGTACATACTGTACCGACTCCACATAAAGTGGGATAAGGTAAAGAAGAAGAAGAAGAAGAAGACTAGCTGCGCCTGTGGTCTTCGCCCGCGTTAATCCGGCATAAAAGTAGACTTTGTGTTAAATCAAGGTATGACATACATACACCGGATGGAAAACATCGTGAGGAACCGGCATGTTTGAGAACCACAATATCCGAAGACGTGTGTCATCCGCCAACCCGCACTTGGCCAACGTGGTGGATTATGGCCTATATCTCTCTCCTCGTGAGAGAATGCCCCGAGTCCCGGCAGTGGGAACGTATAGTGGGCTGCTTATGCTTATGCTATACATACACCTACATACATATTTCCATACCAAATTCCATAGACATCGGTTAAGCGTGAAGAAGTAAACATTAACAGACAAACTTTCGCGCTTATGATATTAAAAAGTTTATTTTGTTCGTCTGATTTAGTATGATAAATTAAATAACTTATCTTGAAATCAAATAAAGTTTTGTTGTCATTTTAAGTAATCAATACATTAGTGGCCGGACCGAAAAACAAGAAGTTTTTTTGGGTTTCTCAGTATCAATTAGAAGCAAGCTTAGCGGAAAAACACCAAACATGGTGTATAAACATTAACAAACCATAAAGCGAGCTGATTTCCATAGCGTCGTATTTGAAGAGACGACAGTTCGGTCGGCCATGCCGTCCCTAACCTAACCTAACCTTACCGCATAGGTTGTATAGTATTTGAATAGCGTTGTAAACGATAAAATTTGAAGAAGTTTCGGGAACTACGATGACACAGACATACATACAAGCAGACACGTCAAACTTAACTTTACGTCAAGGGTCTTCTTCGAATGAGCTAAGTGGCTAAGCTCTGGTGTCAAGAGTTTTAAAGCATTCATTAATCTATCGAAAAAATGGCCACGTCATAAAGCTCTTGAAAAAAAAATGTTAGGCATATAAAATGCCTTACATACCTATGGAAATATAGATTTTTTTGATTTTCGTTTGACGTCTACGCTTACTTGGAAAATACCTATCAATTCTTTTAAATGTACCTTGATTTACTAAATTCACTAACAGTATCTACAAACCAGTCAAATAGTTTAAAAATTAAATTTAAAGTCAATTTACAATATTTAAATATCAATATAAATGTCACACACTAAAAACTAGAACGAATACTAATCAAATAACCCGCCCCTGATCGCCCCCGGTGCAAAGGTGCCCATCACGCTCGCTGCATTACCGCGCTGAATAGCTATGGCCTACCTCTGCACCAAGAACGACCCGGAGCGGGAGTCACCGGTGATGCTATTTATCCTTAGACCTATCTCCTGGACAAATTTTTTCGCCTCACTGCTCCAACTACCCAGAGTCTCTACTGCAAACGGTACGAAATCGTAAAGCAGCTCCAAGGAAGCGTACTTGACCCTTTTCCGACAGGCAGCGTCCTCCGCCGCGGCAGATGAAGAGTGGACGGTGCGACTGATAATTAAATTAATTTTATTTTGCTAAATGCACTTGTCGTGGCAAGTGACTTTTGTTAAGCGTTGACAGCTCAGACTTGTCTGACATATTGGATCTGTCAGATGTGTACAAAATGCGTAGACAGAGAAGGCAATAGACGGAGTCACATTTCCATCTCTTTTACTCAACAGCGAAACAGCCATATGTAAAAATAACATGCGTGAAAGAGAAAGGCTTATACTGTTTTTCTCTCTGTCGCTGTAACTGTTTGACACCAGCATATTTGTCAGTTTCGGTGTCAAACATTACTGCGATTCTGAGAATTTTGTGTTTTTTCGAAAAAATATCGTTTAAATTCAAGTGTAAGTGTTATTCTCGCGCGGTGAATAGTTTTGGACATCGACAGAATGGTGCAGTGTTGTATTTTGAGTTATTAGAATAGAACAGAACCTGGTTTATGTGATGTTACATTTCACAGGTTGGTACTGGCCTTTTTTATATACAATATATCTTCTAAAATCAATCCAAATATTAATTAAATAGGATTAATTCAAGTACTATTGATTTGGATGTAAAGTTCTGCTTCAAAGTGGTAAAACATGCAAATGCAAAATAAAAACATAACCTACAAGAAATTGAATAAGGGTTGTCATAATCTGACTTTCAATTTTAACCCTAGTTTTACAAAAACCGTTTGCACTGTACTTGAGAATTGCTTAAACAGTCCTTTTACTAATTTAATCTACTTCCATCGAAATATTCGCTCGCTAGTCGGGCTTTTTTTTACACTAAATGGGTTAGCGCTTAGTCTCAATATTCCTCGTGGTAAGCGATATTGTGATCTAAGGTGGACCGCGCTCGCCCAGTGAAGTTAAGCCCAGTTATTTGACATGAAGTTACCATATTATATAATTATCTGTACTATAAGACTCTTTGTCCTGACTTATTCATTCATTCATTCATCTATAGACAACGCAGAGCCCAATCGGCTGGTCTTAGGGTTGTGATTTTTTTTTTATTTATTTGGAATATTTATTGTTTATGTAAAATTAAAAATAATGGTATCAAGTTTTTTTGCCAGGGGTGAACTAAGGGTTTGTAATGGGGGGTGAAAGTTTGTATGGAAAATTCTTTATTTATCAAGTTAAGTTAGTTAGTCTTGTAAGTTGTTATGTTTGTAGTTTCTTTGATGGTTAAAATAAATTCGTAAAAATATTTGCCGGGAGTGCATTTAGGTATGCTAATGGGGTTTAAAGTTCAAAGGGAAAGTTTTGTGTTTTTGAAATTAAATACTTCTGAATTAGAATTTAAGTAAATGGTTCACTTAGTGGTATGGTTCACGTATTCTAGTTACATATTTAAATAATGGCTTGGAGAAATCGCTCGCATCATCACCAAAGTAGCTAAAAACAGAGGTTAACTAAATCTCAGGAATCGAATGAGGAAAGTGTACATAAAATTGGCACGGGAATAGGATACCATAGAGTTTTTCCACAGGTTACCCGAAAAGCGACCTTCACGCGGGCCGCGGGCAACCTCTAGTATTTTATATTTCTTAATATTTTTTTTACAGATTTCCATCGAATGCTGAACTTGTAGAGATTTGGATAGAAGCATAAGGTAGATAATATTTTATGATTGGAAATCAACGCAAAATTCCAGGATTTGTTCCAACCATTTTATGGGTGACGTTTTTGTGAAGCGTGGAAATAAAGAGTAAGGAATGTGTACAATAAACTGATTTTGTTTAAAAATTAATAAAACGTAGAAATATAATCTGAAGTCTTTTTCTTTATTATGTGTATACCCTAACCCTAATTTCCTAAAGTGGCTAAAGTCCTACTAAAGTGGCAACATTGTCCGAAAATATCGCTATCTCATGTGCGGTCACACAGTACCTCCGTCTTTTTTTTCTTTTGTCTATGACAAAATGGCTGTCTGTGTAAAGATGTGACGATTCGTGAAAATATAAAGATTAAAATGGTTTTTGCATTCAAATACTGGTTAAAAATCCACATTCCTACATAATACTATCTTTGCGAGGCAAAGTTGCAGAGCCTAGAGCACCGCCGCATTGTTGCCAGTCTGTCGGTTGCATTTCGGCGTCTGAATATTATTTTATTCCCCCCGCCCCCTTGCAACATCGGACGAGCAGGGAAACACCAAAGCAGCATCGGTTTACGATTGAGGTGCCTAAGGCACGCACAAAGCGTTTTACCTCCACTTTTGTTGTCCAAACCCCCAAACTTTAGAATTCCTTGCCGAACTCCCCAATAACTATAATATAGCGATTTTCAATGCGAGAGTGAACCGGTTCCTTCTAGGTAATAGCGATCCACTGCAGACCTCAATTTCACTTACCATCACGTGTTTTAAATATATGAAATAATATGAATAAACATTTATTTTCATGAAATATACAAATTTAGGAATTTATTCCAAATCGTGACTACTTAATTCGTCACAGTCGATTGCGCATGGCGACGCGTCACCACACCGTATACACTACTGCATATAGACTGTATATACAAATCCGTACGAAGCGTTTCGCTTCCACATTTATTGTGCGGACTATTAAACTGTGGAACTCTAAGTCGGAATCCCTGTTCCCTCTGAACTATAACCTTACTGTCTTCAAGGCGAGAGTGAATCGGTTTCTTCTAGGCAAGCGCGCTCCACCCTAGATCGCAACATCACTTAACATCAGGTGAGTTTCGATCAAGCGCTTGCTTATCCATCATAAAAAAAACTATCATATAGCGCGACGACGCGTCGCCACGGCATGCATCGCCACGGAAGAAATCGGTTTTACGTGCGGCTATAGATGTTGCGCATCAAAAACAACTATGTGCAGAGATCAGTCATGAGGTAACACACAGATCGTCGGCCCGCGGCGGCGATCGGTAGAAAGTCACCACATCGAGGCCGGCTGTCCGCGGATGTCACAACTCACGTACCTATCATCATACCTATTTACCTATTTTACTAATTATTCTCACTAATTTATGGCGCCCTGGTACATACGAGTAACTACTGGTGCTAAACCTGTTAAAGGCGGATTTTGAACGTCTACATCCTTTTTTTTATAAGTACCTAGTAAAACGAAATAAATCTCGGCCAACGTATAAGTTTGACGATCCAGCGAGGTAATGCCGCCAGCATTTTAGGCGCCTTACCCGCGGACACTTAGGTACTTAGGTTTAATCTACTATTTGTAAACTAATATTTTTAAATTATTAAGTTGTAATTTGTGGAAAATTTTAATTGTAAATATACATTTTGAATATAGGTACTGTTTTTATTAATAGATACTTATGTTATAAAACGAAATTAGTTTTTATAGAGTTTGGAAAGTCAAATATCAAATTGATCTGCCGTGATTTAGCTTAACTATAATGTCGATAAGTACTAAACAATTTGAGTAAGGCAAGGCATTTAAGATTAGGCATTTTAGTTGAGAAATGGCAGTTGTTTTTCTGGTTGTTTTACTTTATCTCTGTCGTCTATTAACTAAAAGTAATCTAATAAACACGTACTAAGACATAAATACAATTTGAAATTACCAAGGTGTAGATTAGAAATGCAGAGCTCGGGCCTAAATTCTATGGCTATTAAAATATTTAACAAATTACCAGACGACCTAAACCGTATCGATAATATTAAAACTTTCTTGACAAACTTAAAAAAAACTACTCATAACAAAAAGTTACTATAAAATAGAAGACTTTTTAAATGACGGAACATTAAAAAAGTCAATCAGTGTGTGTTTCGTTGGGATAGCAGTATAATTTAATTTTAACACTTTTGTAATGATATCATATTATTTGACTTGTAACTTTGGTGTTGTCAATAAATGATTTGTATTTGTTATTGTGTGCGTAGATGGATCCAAAATCAAAGCAGCAATTGTATGTAGTTACTCTTCCGTTTATTCTAGTTCGCTGTCAGAGAAGCAGTATTTTTTTTGCAAATTTACAAAAGTTCCAGAACAAAATGTATTCCACTTGACATGTTTGGTTGCAATGATTGAGGTTATCAGATAATCATTATGGCCTAATATTGATAAGGCATCATTAATCACTTTTCGTTGGCACGCGCAGAATTCATGTTTAGGGTTCCGTACCCTAGGTATACCATTGGGACTCTTATACTCAGACTTCGCTGTCCGTCCATACGTCCGTCCGTCTGTCACTATACGAGTACATACCGTATGTTATGAACATAATTTTATTGCATTTTTACTACTCGTTTTATTAATAACTGATAAACGCTTAAAATATTTAAATATTTTAAAATTGCCTGGAAGTGATCGCTTTAAGCGATAAGGCCGCCAATTGTGTCACACTAATTTTAAGTAAAGCTTATTTTATTTTGTTGTTGTATCCAATAATTAATGTTCTGTCTATGAGTATATAATAATATGTATCTATCTAACTATCTAGTAATTAAAATATGTTCACTTAAAAAAACATAAATATTTGAAACGGTAATAAATTACGTTTGTGGTATGGGAGTCCGCCATACCAGAAAGGTCTTTGATTCATACAATATATATCATATGCTATTAATAATGATATTATATTACTGAAATTAGAATTGAAAATTAACATGGAATCATATCATATACTTTTGTAATTGATATTATATTATTTGACTTGTAACTTTGGTATTATCAACAAATGAATTGTATTTGTATATGTCTATATCTAGCCGTTTTCATACATTATGGTACGGAACCCTCCGTGCGCGAGCCCGACCCGCACTTGGCCAATCATTCATCCCAATTATTGTTTTAATTGGTTTTCGGTTACAAGGTCTTGTCGATGAGCGATGTGGAAGACATAACGAACCTTGCGAAACAGTGAGTGTATTCATAAATAACTTTTTCTGACCTTTGTTGATGAGCACAGTAATTATGTCTGAGACAATCCACTATCGGACGAGCAGGGAAACGCCAAGGCGGCATCGGTTTACGGTTGAGGTGCCTAGGGCACGCACTAAGCGTTTTGCCTCCACCTTTGTTGTCCGAACCGCCAAACTTTGGAATTCCTTGCCGAATTCCCTGTTCCCCAATGACTACAATCTAGCGATTTTCAAGGCGAGAGTGAACCGGTTCCTTCTAGGTAAGCGCGATCCACCGTAGACCTCAATATCACTTACCATCAGGTGAATTGTGGTTAAGCGCTGGCCTATTCAGAGTAAAAAAAAGACAAAACTTGTTTATTAGTAAAAAAAACAAATACAATATTTAAAAAAGTACTGTACATTGTACAGAGAAAACTAGAAGAAGTAAGAATTTGATAATGCAATTTTCAAAAAATCTGTCGCTACTCATCGAACAGTGTGATCCGACAGCTTCCTTGATAGCGATTTATCTCAGACTGGGCATGCTCCACCTCGCCTGAGTTTCGTTGGCTCGCGTTGCTCCGCGTCCTGCTAGTCAAATGTCTAGTTAAATAATAATAGTTTAAAAAAACTAAAAAACACGCTTATCTGGCCGTTTAAAGTGGGTCAAAATCGCGCCCAAAGAAGTCGTTTACAAACAAACATACAAACAAAAATACAAAAAAATTGAATAATTTTATCAAATTAGTGTATTGTCATCGATCCTCAATAAATCTACAAAGTTTGAACGAAATCTGGCCGTTTAAAGTGGGTCAAAATCGCGCCCAAAGAAGTCGGTTACAAACAAACATACAGGTGAAGCTAATATAAAGCGTGTAAAAAAAATTGAATTGCTAAAGATCATTAAAATATTGTCACTTACGAAAAATAGTACATTTCCAATTGTACCAAACGCAATTAGTGTCATTGTAAATTAGTATCACCATTATTTACCCTTTAAATATGTTCTTTAAATAATATTATGATTCAAAGAAGTTTGATATATCTTTTATAGTCAACTATGAGAGTCACAGATAAAAACAATGCCATACCTAGACCAAACAATCTGTGTGACTAATTATTGTTTTCTGCTGTATTTAGCAAGAACATTATCTAGTCTGTGACAATGCAACCAACTAAGTAGGCAACTGTGTGCCTGATAAATCGGTAATGAAAGATTAGTGAGCGTATCCACGCGAGATTTATGGCTGTTTTTACTTTATGTAAAACTTATTATTTCTCTTTGTGAACAAAAGAAATAAGATATTAAGGCGAAGATAAAGATAAAATATTGATTTTATAGTTTTTTTGCTATACCGATGTATAACAAAAAACTAACCGTTTACGATTAAACGGTAAAAAAATATCGAAAATATAGCTTCAAGACTGTCTCGAAAACAACTCTAAGAATACATGTTTTGGTACTACTAACCTTGTTCTTAGTTTTTTTCCAATTTAATTTTAATTAATTTTTCTTTCGGTTAAGTTTTAGTTGAATGTTTTATCATTGATTATTATTTTGGTTATAAATAAAAACCGATTATTTCTTAAAAAAAATCACAAGTCAGATTGTTTTTTGGTCGGTCTTTAAGTTATTTCTTCAATAACGTTTATGATTTAAATTCAACTTTTTCTCCTTGCCATTGCCTTATTTAATTTTTGCAATATAACTAACTAACAAAAGAAAATAGCAAATTAAAATAATTAAACAATTATGAATTCTTAATTCTTTATTAATCTTATAATAAATATTAATATAATAATATTAATAAATATATAAATAATAAATAATTAAGAAAAATAACTATTTACATGTCATAATTATTCATGTCAAAAACATTTAAAGTTAGAAAAACCTGCCCATGAGAAAAATGAAATAAATAATTACAGCTCAAGCTCTTTGGTAACGCGTCTGGCTCCAGTCTACCTACGAGTAAATGTTTGAATACAATAGAGTCATACATAATGAGGATAAAAGTCACTTTGAAGGAAAAACTAACAATAGTAATTAGTATTAATAATACTATTAATACGAATATTAAAACTAACAATAGTAATTAGTTTTAATAATACTATTAATAAGAATATGTTCTTTGACCAATTAATCATTTCTAATTTTGACACAAGTTCTTTTTAATCAAGTATTTTGATAATAGATTAAAATTAAATTATATGAAAAATAATCAGAGTTAAGTTTTTTATCAGATAAAATCACGTGAAGAAAACCTGAAAATTGCCTGGAAGAGATCGCTTTAAGCAAAGAGGCCGCCAATTGTGGCAAACTTATTAGGAAGCATTTGCTTTTTTTTTAAATGTTTGAGACCAATAAAGAATGATCTATCTATCTATCTGGCTCTAAGCCTGGAGCTATAAATCTAACTGTTAATTTAATATAAATGCTCCATTTTCTATATTCTCTTACATTTCCATATAAAACTTAAATAATTAGTTTGATATTACTGTAACTCGATTTTAATTGAATGGTTTTTTTTTTGTAAACCATGTAAACCAAAAAGCCTCAGGGTTTTAAAATTAATAGTCGCGCGTGGAAACTCGCACTACCTTAATAAAGAATGGAAATTGTCGTGGATTGACTTTAGACGATCACGATTTCACGCAACGACAAAAACTTGGCTAGACTATACACAGGCTACATACTTCATTAGAAATGCTGGAAAACTCCTAATTTAATCTTTTAGCAAAGAAAGTATTTTATTTGCTGATGCCACTTGAGATAGTGAGGCAGGGATGAAGAAAAAGGTTTTTGTTTTTTTTTTAATCACCCGAAAAACTTTAAAATAGATATACCTAACTCAATAAGTACTTACTCGTATCTAGTTTTCCTCACAACTTTAGAGGCATATCTAGACTTTATCCTTCCAAATTCAGACACCATACAGGAAACAACGACATTTTATTTATTTACTTAATATAATATCAAAAATGTTACAAATTCAACTAAAATTACCTGTTGCCATCAATGTCCTTATATTTATATCCATACCAATATTATAAAAAGAAAAAGTTTGATTTTTGTTTGATTGGCTACTACTACTAAACCGATTTGAAAAATTCTTTCACTGTTGAGAAGCTACACTATCCCTGAGTATCGTAACATAAGCTATATTTTGTTTGTCTTTGCAACTTCGATTATTTTATAGTCCGTGCGAAGCCGGGACGATCTGCTAGTAGGTACTTGATATATCAAATACAACTAAAATAATCTCAGAAATGAAATTAATTATAAGAGGTAGATTATGTTTTTCGCAGGTTCGACCCTTTGAAAACCATTCAAAGGGTCGCCGACACCGAAACCGGAGTACTAATATGGCTATTCTATAGGCCTTTTTAAAGAGGTTTCAATGACCCCTCAGATTATCCCCACAAAAAATAAAGTTATTTACGTACCGAAGTAAACTAATTTCGGTAATCCCAGTTTGGCGATAGATTCTAAGCCTTCATCCATAATTGAGTCCTGCCCACACGGGGGTCGTTTTTCACAGCATCCGAGATTGACCCCATTCGTTAGGGAGGTCAGATAGCGGGGTCGGAGGGTCACGGGCTTCAATGACAGCAAGTATGCGGTGATTCATTCACCATGGCTGGTTTTATTAAATAGGTACTAGCAAACCCGACGAACTCCGTTTCGCCGAATGAATTTTGTTTGTAACAAACCTCACGGAGCCCGAGACCTTTCTAACGAATGCAAAACCGTAGAAATTGGTTTGTGCTTTCTGGAGTTATAGATAGGAAAAAAACGTTAAAGGAAAACCCGACTTATTTTTATATTAAAAAAATAAGTCGGTTTTCGGTCGCCCTTTTTATGTGAAGATTAATGAATACTGTATTTTGTTTTGTTTTATTGGTGTTGAATAAAAAGTTTTTGTGTTGTATTGTACGTATAAGTTGAGATTACTAGGCTGCTTTATGGCGCATTAATACGGGATCAAAATTAGTATTTGCCTCTAAGATAATTAATCATTAGCGCAAATATATGTTCTAGCCCTTAGACCATAAAACTGTGTATATTAAGAAAACATGGGTATTTAATATACTAAAAATATCGGTTTTATAGAGATTGTTATTCTAAAAATGGATTAACATACAGGTTACTTTTTATCCCGAATTAACGAAGGTAACATAGCGAGGCGCAGTTAATATCGAAATAACAGCTAAACTATAAATACTACAATATTTACCGTGTTTCATTCTAGATGCATATTTTACGTCGCATTTCTTCAGAGCCGCATTAATAGTAGAGCAACTTCCCATTGCAAAATATCCGTCATTGCTGAAAGTTGCTCTACTGCTTGCTGCATACTGTTGTTAACCAATGTACCTACTTTGTCGTGGGTACTTTACAATTTCTACTAAACAACAAGCAAAAAAGCAAACTTATACATATGTATTCTGGCTATTACACCACATATGTATTTTGGTGTACAAACCAGAATTGCTTCGGTGTATAAAGATAATAATATATTACTTAACGTGCACAGAAATTTGAGAGAATGCTGTTGAATCCCTCTAGTTTATATAACACACTAGCTGACGCCCGCGGCTCCGCCCGCGTGTAAGTCGATTTCTTGCGAATCGATTTTCCCTGAATTTTGTTTGCTCCAAACCATAACTGAAAATTGGTTCGTGCGTTCTGTAGTTATATAGTCACGAAGGAAAACCCGAATTATTTTTATATTAAAGATTAGTTGAAATCGCCCGAAATTAATATCAACAGCAAATATACAATTATAAAATAGTATACACACATTTAAAAAATATTTTACCTTAATTTTAATTACATTGATACTCTAATTTTTAATCGTATTTATACTGGAAAGTTCCGTATTAACAAATAAATTCAATGTTAAGAATGTGTTTTCCTTAACAAACAAACAAACCTAAATAAAACTAGCCTTCAATATTTCCATAGAAACAGGCTAATATAAATGTTTACTTTATTATCATAATTATTCATTAATTACCAAACGCGAAGTTTAAAATTCCATAAACATATTGTGAGTTTTCTAGAAAAGGTCAAGGATGGGTTTATGCAACATACACCCACGTAAACGGACTATTCAAGAGCAGACTAAAACAGTAAATTTTCATTGAAAATCTCCTTTCTTGTACTTAATTGTTGCATAATTTTAATTTGCATCGAAATAAGCGTTGTTTAACATTTGAACAACTGTATTTTATTTGAAATTTTATTCTCGTCTGTTGATAATAAATACAATATACGTACACAAAATATACACTTATATGTATGTTTATGTGTGCAGTGTCACACACAAACTTCCTAATGTTGATACATGTACATAATATATACATACTTTTTATGTTCCTGTGTTATAGTTATTTTGTAGGATCAGTTCTGTATAAGTTTAATAAAAGCTTATTTATTTATTTGAATTAACGATTTAATTAAACAAAAGTAAGAAATTCACGATAATATATTTTATTTAGTAAGTAACTATCGTGTAATAGAAAAAAAATCGTTCTTAGTCGCCAACGCAAAAAGAGTGGGCTGTTATGGCAAAGTGGCATTATGAAAAAGCTTGATTAAGAAAAAACTTACCGAAATAAATTTCAAATCCAAAATGGCTACCACAACAAAATGTTGAGTTTTCATATTTTTTTTACATTTGTTTGAGATCTAAAGTATTATTTAACTTGTTTAACTAAATGGCTACGTATAGTAAGTAGCTGTATTAAGACAAATTAAAACATCCTGTGTAATCCTGTGTTGAGTTGCCTCACTCGTGTATCGGTGAGTCAACGCAGGGACCTGCACTGTGACTCATACTCATATACAAGTAACTGTAAACTAGGATAAAGATGGCTTAGTAAGGAAACTGGTCATTCTCAACTGTACAGATAGACTACTGTATCTGTACTTAAGCGAATATATGAATATGGAGCTTGCAGAATCGTTATTCATGTGTAAACAGTAGTATTTTAAATTTCATAAACATGAAAAACAAGTGCTAATGTGTGTAGTATTTAATGGGGTAGAATATTTATTTAACGAAATTTGTAAGTTTATTTAATTTTATCTAAATAATGTTTTTAAGTATTATTAATGATTGAAGTATGACTTGCCTTTAACGTATGTTATTTAGGGCTAATAAAGTACACCTAGTCTGATTTTAACCCCAAATGCAAAAATTACGGGACTTTGAAAAAATCTATAAAATCCTGCATGATTGATACAACTACAGTTTTTTTCAGTTTTATTATCTTTATTTCAGTGTTAGGAATTGTTAGAGTTTCAAAACACAAATAAAATATAACACAAATGAATAAAAATTCAATTAAATGCATTATTAAGTTCTGATTCGTTTCTTCTGGCCCTAAAGTCCTTGCAGCAAGGTAATGCAGTTCATGGAATTAATATCGTGAAATTTTTACACCCGGGGCAATCGGGGGTTGGTTATTCGATTAGTTTTATGTTTTATTCATGATAATTAATTTACTATAATTAAGTTTCCAAATTCAAATATATTACTATTTTTCTTTTGTTACTTAAGCTATGTTAATAAGGTCTAACTTTTATAAAATTGCACGATTTTTAGAAGCATTTGAGCGTTATTGCATTTGCATTCTTAATAAAGCTAAATTCAAAAGTCACTTAACAAAATCAAAGAGAATATTTTGCTCAATTTCTATTCGATTTCGATTATCAGTGAACTTTATTAGAATATTAATATTCATCAGTCTATCCAATATGCTGGTCAACGACTTATAAAAGGTGAGAATCATAAAGATGAGTGCTAAAACTTTAACATTGTTTATTTTATAACCTTTTTACTTTTTAGCGAGCTTTTAAGTACTCAGACACAATTTTTTAAGTAACTAAAAGGTATTGAATGAATTTCCAAAAGGACTTTAGTATTTTCCATTTTAGACAGCTACTAAACTGAAAATTTAAAATGTAAACTTTTTAATCGACTTAACCTTTTTGAGGTACGAATCCTTTAAAAAATGAGGATCTCAATTTGACTATCATTTTTATGTTTTTACTTCATATCTCCGTTATTTATGAACTGATTTTGAATTTAATTTCATTCATTCATCATTCAAACATTCGTTCATTTTTTTTAAAACGATATACATGCCGTATTTTTACACTCCAGTGTTTTTTGAGGTCAGTTTTTATTTGATTACTGGCATACGCGGTGATTTTATGAGATTTAATTAAGTGACACTTTGTTTCATAATTTTTACATACTATTGTTATTAAATACATAATTCTACTGTAAGTAATAAATAGCCGTAACAACATGATTAACTCTACCGTAAGGTACTATACCTATAAATAAACTGTATGTCATGTTGAATTAATAACGGGCTCATTAGATTTATTACCGGCTAATGTACTTCGTGTAGAACTAATTAACCGAGAGAGCGAAGCGAGCGAAGCATCAACTGAGCAATTTTACTTCGTCTGTTTGTATGTTTGTTTGTGTATTGTTCCTCATAGGGACCGTAATTTCGAGTCGTTTCTCGGTAAAACTTAGTGCTAAATTTTTTTTTAACTATAAATGGGCTTGCGCTTTATCACAATTCATGTGATGGTTAGCAACTTTATGATCTAAGGTGTAGTTCGCTTATCCAGAAAAACCGGTTCACACTTGCTTTGTAAACAGCTAGATTGTAGATATTGGGAAACAGGAAGTTTGGCAAAGAATTCGACACCTTCGCGGTTCGCATTATGAAAGTGGAGGCGAACTGTAGTACGCGATTATGGAACCTTACATCTTCGATCAAACACAAAATACTCAATATAACCTTTTAGCCGTTTACCATTGATTGGGAGAAAGTTTCTCTTAAAAAAATCCAGCATAGGTCGATTTTAATATATTAAGTAAAGTGATTATAATGATATTATCTTATTTAGGTTTCCAGGACCCATATAAATTCCAAATTAAATTAAATGGTATTTTACATTATATGATTCAATTAAATTAAACAAACAAATTATATAATATGATTATATACCATATTTTTGGAAGATTTTGTGAATATTATTATAATAAAATTAATCAAGTAACACTAGGTTAAGAAGATTCGAGGTCTACTGTTTATTTAACTACTAGTTATATAATGTACCTACGAGAATAATAGCAGTATAAGGTAAAATTTTAAATAACTGAGCTCTATAATGTTGTTATTACAATTTATAATTCTCTTGTAATTATATTGAGATATAATTAACTGTAGATACAAATGCGAGCGTGGCTTGACGGGAAAACGACTGTTTTTACACGCTTTATATTAGCTTCACCTGTATGTTTGTATGTTTGTAACCGATTTCTTTGGACGCGATTTTGACCCACTTTAAACGGCCAGATTTCGTTGAAACTTTGTAGATTTATTGAGGACCGATGACAATACACTAATTTGATAATTATTTTTTTTTTGTATTTTTATTTGCATGTTTGTTTGTAACCGACTTCTTTTGACCCACTTAAAACGGCCAGATAAGCGTGTTTTTTAGTTTTTTCAAACTATACTATTATTTAACTTGACGGCTTCTGGTTCGATCCGGGCCGTATACCAAAGAATTATTTTTAATAACTTGATAATTTACTCGAGAATTTTAAATCAACTCAAAAATGTAGTCAACTAATGTTATAAATACAAAAGTATATGTCAAACGGCTCAACTATTCTGTGTGACATTTTAGTTTGAATAATTATCTTGGAATATCATAATATAGTCTATTTTTATCGTGGAATAATGCGGTTCACATAGCGCAGCGTAGGTAGTCTAAAATATTTAAAAAATATATATTTACTATCTGACCCGGCAAACGTTGTTTTGCCTTAAGAACAGTTATAAGCACTATAATTGAACAGTTATCGAGCGGGATGAAAAATGATTAAATTTCTAAAATGGCCATAAAAAATAGGGGTTGGTGATAAAAAAGCCAAAATTTAGGGTTGGATGTATTTTTAATGCCACGTTATAAAAAAATAAAAACCAAAAGTTTTGGCAAAAAATTAAGGGTGAACAATCCTTATCACTTAGGAGTACGAAAAATAAATAGTAGCCGATTGTCAGACCTACTGAATACGCACATAAAATTTGATAAAAATCGGTCAAGCCGTTTTGGAGGAGTACGGTAACTAACATTGTGATATGGAAATTTTATATATTAGATTTTTTTGTGGAATAATGCGGTTTACATCGCGCAGCGTGGTTACTCTAAAATATTAAGAAAATATATTTTTATTAGCACACACACGTGATGATGGATTCAGACGCAAAAAAAGAAAACGTGCGTCCCGATCACCATATTATTATTTCTTACCTTAAAGTCTATCACAACGTGTTTTGTTGCTCCAAGTTCCGATAGGAACGCGTGTTTAGTGTTTCATTAGAATAAATTATAAGTACGACAAAGAAACAGGTTTCGAAGGCTTCTGAGTCGATTTCTTAACACTAATTGCGGATGCTACGTAGACCTGCTAAAACGAATAATGATAATGCATATACTATACATACTGGCTGACCCGGCAAACGTTGTTTTGCCTCACTTAGGAGTATAAAAAATTGATAGTAACCGATTGTCAGACCTACTGAATACGCATTTAAAATTTGGTAAAAATCGCTCAAGCCGTTTCGGAGGAATACGGTAACTAACATTGTGACATGGAAATTTTATATATAAGAAGAAGATATATAACTCATTGACTCAGGCGTTACTTTGCGGAAATCCATTGTAAATAAAATATTTAGTTTACTTCCGCTGTGATCTGAAACCCAAATTAAGATAAGTAAAAGAAAAATTAACTAATATTAATTAACTAAGATTAACGTTACAAATCACAATTCGTAAATTTTTAACTCAACACGTGTTTCGCCTTTCCACAAGGCATCATCAGGAGATGTTGACTCTTCGAATGACGAATCGAAAGTTCGATCTTTTTCTCAACAATTTGTGACAGCCTTGAATTTTTAATTTATCTCAATGTATGTATTCTACTAATCAAACCCTTTCATTTTATACGAATATTGGTGGTTGTTGTGAAAAAATACTTCATCCGCCATTTTGTTGTAGTAGCCATACCTATTTTCAACAAACATAACTAAAAATACGCTTCAGTTTCAGTTTCCAAATTTCTTTATTTCTCGTTGAAAAAGAGTAACATTAAATTTGCTAGTGTACTTACAATAATATTAACCTAGCAATTTAAACAATGATTTTATAAAAATATGCACTTCGCGAGGTTACTTAAGATAAGAACCTCTTTTAAAGTTTATAAATTGTAAAGGATAGTATATAATAAGAATTGATCATGAGCCATTTACTCTAACAAAAATACGCTTGATTTATGCACAAAAAAAAAACAAAATCGGAAGAATTGTAACGAAACTTAAATCTTGTGAAAATTGGGCTTAAATCTTTTTTATCGTCAACGAATTTCATTAAATAAAACTTACTAGCTTTCTTAATTATTTCTTCAGGCAAACCGTTTGTGGCTCTTCAAATCTGGAATAAATAAGTTATTTTTAGCAAGCCACACAATTTAGACCTCCGAATAAGAAGCTGAGATCAGAAAAGGAGTCATAATTATTTTTAACCTGTTGACTTCCTAAATGTACCAAAATAACTTGTGGTTTTCATTATTGTTTTTCTTGTCCGCAGGTAAACATCTGAGATATAAATATACGGACCGGATTTAGCGAGCGCAGAGGTGAAACAATATTATAGTAGAATAGCCCGTGAAGATCGTCCTTCACCGATCTGATAACCAGATGAGACGTATTTTTTATTAAATATTTTTTACAAACAAATGTGCCTAAAATTGCTTGCCCATCGAAAAGTGCTCATGGCTATTTTTAATTAAATAAACTTTTATTGATTTTTTTTTCATCACCTTCATACTTTTGATAACCAAATGAAATTTATTTCACTGATAGTTTTTAATACACAGAATATGCCTCGGTATGCTTGCCTACTAATTTTAGTGTATAACTACCTGGCATTCGATTTTGATGCGCTTCATAGGAGTAACAACGATTCTGAACAGTTAGAATTTTATTTTTATTTTTGATAATTGTAGCTAAATTATCATTTGACTATACACGAGCATGCGCAAAAAAAAAGCCATGAGCACTTTTCGATAGGCAAGCAATTTTAGGCATATTTGTTTATAAAAAATACTTAATAAAAAATACGTCTCATCTGGTTATCAGATCGGTGAAGGATGATCACGAACTCAAATTCTTTATATTATAAATTAAGGGTAAAATATAATTAGGTTCTTCACAACTGATTCAACAAAAACCAATTGGAAATTAAGTGTCTTTTCACATATTATTCTTCTTTTTCGTTTGAGCTAAGTGGCCAAGCTCTAGTGTCAAGAGGTTTCAAGCCGCCTGAAGGCCTTGTCTTACGAAGACTAACAGCCAGGACCTACTATTTAACGTTTCGTCCGATCCACGGTGGGACTATGACAATGTCACTTTAAACTATAGTTTTGTGCGTGGTCACTCATCCAAACACCGTCCGCATCGACCATTGCATAGCTTTGATGATCGCGTCAGATCGCCTTAGCTAGCCGAGCTACAGGCACTACTAACGCGTTTGCACATCTGCTATAGAGAAGAAGAAAACCTCAACTTTTCTTTGTTGGGAGTCAGACTTCTGACCGCCATTGAGAATGGTAATTTGTGTATCAGTTGATACTATGGTCATTCATATTGTCAGTGGCAACAATTGCGAATGACCCTCTTTCGGACTCGGGTTACTTAAGTGCTGCACACTACTGCTTGGGGGATATATTCCTTACTAGCTTTTGCCGGCGGCTTCGCCCGCATCTAGGTCGCTTTTTCTTTTGCTTTTTCGCTCCTATTTGTTGCATCGTGATGTTATGTAGCCTAAAACCTTCCTAATAAAATAATTATGAAAATAATACTAAATAAAATATTTTTGCAAATCGCACCCAGTAGTTCCTGAGATTAGCGCGTTCAAACAAACAAACAAATAAACTTTTCAGTTTTATAATCTTATTTTTTATATATAAAATTTCCGTGTCACAGTGTTTGTTACCGTACTCCTCCGAAACGGCTTGACCGATTTTTTTCAAATTTTATTCGCGTATTCAGTAGGTCTGAGAATCGGCTACTGTATATTTAGAAATAGTTGTTAAGGCAAAACAACATTTGCCGGGTTAGCTAGTATTAGTATAGATAAAACCCCGTGACAGCTCTTCCAAAAAAAAAAACCTTACAAAATGATAGGAGTTAATAAAATAATAGATTAAATAAACGAAACAACATATTCCGAAAAAAATATCTTCCACACTTCATACGAGTGACTGAAACAATTCAATACAATATCAAGGCAACCGCCAAAATTGGTCGCGTGAATGTGATATGCCTCACATTTTGCATATCTTTCAATCAAAATTAAACCTTATCGTAAACAGAATACGAATTCAAATCAATACAATTTTAATAGATCAAATTATTCACTAACTACATTATTATTATTCTAAAGCGACGTTCTAAAATAGACTTAGACATCATTGAGATAAGGTTGAAAACGCACTGGCATGGTTTTGAATATATACTGCGCCAATGTTACCATATTTAGTGCATTAGCACGCGATAAACTAGTGGAACGAAACGATATGTGGGCTAAACTACTTACGTACACGATAAGCAAACCTGTATGCATAGATATGTTACAATATGTAGAGATACTCGCACGTGAATAAACATACAGACAACAATTATTATCATCTTAATATTTAAATATTCAGAGCATTTTCTAGCAACCAAGTTCAAGTTGAAAAATATATCCTAACGGTAAGTTCCGCAGCATCCTTGAGAGCCAGTTATTCCAAACTAGGCATACTCTATCTTCAGTCAGTTGCTGACTCGTGTGGTTACTCGCCTTACTGGTCAAATGTAAAAAAATAACAACTCTCTCTCTCTCTCGTATTTATTGTGATTTCCTCTCCATGCTTTGGTTGCCTGGAAGAGATCGCTTTAAGTGATAAGGCCGCCACTTGTAACACTACTTATAAGTTGATTAATTATTTTTCTATATGTTTTGTATTTCCTTTTGTGTTGCAATAAAGAGTCTATCTATCTATCTATCTATCTCTCTGTTTATCTAAATCTGTATTTAAATTTCAGTTTTCATTCAGTTTTCATAATCATCGATAGGCTTTGCCGGTGCTTAAAATCTTTTCAAAATTAATTTTCTGGATCACTAATCGATTACTAAAAGCACTTCAATTTGTACCAACACTGATAAATCGATTAAACCAAATGTATTCCTAAAAGCATTGTTCACCTACGCGAGGTATTTGTGTCGAAGCCAAGGTGCTGTGTGTACTTCTAACGGATCTAGGCAGCTTATTGTATCAACGTACAGCGTAACAGGTGATCTGTGTATATCATATTTAAAATAATAGTAGTTTAAAAAAACTAAAAAACACGCTTTTCTGGCCGTTTTAAGTGGGTCAAAGTCGCGTCCAAAGAAGTCAGTTACAAACATACAGGTGAAGCTAATATAAAGCGAAAAAAAACTTAAAATTAACTATTTTATTATTATTATTTTATTATTAATTAGCACTAGGCGATCATAGCTATAAGAGGATAAGCATTTTTTTCTGTCTTTTAAGAGAGAAATATTATTTTAATAACATAACATAGCATAGCTGAAATTGGTCGCAAACTAAGAGCTAGGTCGGATGAATTTCGCTCCGGATCGTACCTGTCGCAAAGGTTATCCATCGCTATACAACGCGGCAATGCCACCAGCGTTATGGGTTCCTTTCGCTTAGGTTCTGTCCGGAGTGGTCTTCTGAATTAGTTTTGTGGTCCTATTTTAATTTTATATATTTTTTTTAAAGTTAATATAGTAGTAAAATAACATTCCTAAACTGAATTGTAGGTAATTTCTATTAAATAGTATATTTCGCAAAAAATATTCTGTACTAATATTTATGAAAACAGTTTTATGGATCGAATTAAGTCCTAATACCTTAATCTTCTAGTAAATCTATGCATTCGAATCATTGACAAACCAAAGCTGTAAGTTCTTGCACAAATGATTTAAAGCATACTATACTATATGTATAGGTATATATATATAAGGCAAGGAGCCAGGCTTTGTAATGTGGTTCACCATGTGTTTAACCACAATGGGCGCCGTGTCATTGACATTATGTTCACACACTACCTACATATTCATATTCTCACCAGACCTGTTACATCCAGAGCGATAATAGAGAATACTCGTACATAAGAGAGAGAGAGACGCAGATAACTAGAATAGATAGAATAGTAACTTGGCCGATAAAATGGTTCCACCGTCCACGCGTAAAATACCGCGGTGGGCGGGGCAAAACGCTACCCGCGCGGCTAGTATCGGTGGTGTGATCTTGATGCGACCAATTGCATGCGAGCTTTGTGTGTGTGTGTTTCGTTAGGATAGCGGTATAATTGTGTGCGTAGATGGGTTCAAATTCTAAGCGGCAATTGTATTGAGTTACTCTTCCGGTTATAAGCAGAGGTCCTGGGTTCGATTGACACGGCTAACATCTTTGTGATGAACTTAATTTGTTGGCTGTGGGTCTGGGTGTTAAATATGTATCGATATAAAGTATTTATGAACGTATATGTAGTTTATCAGTTGTGTTAGCAAACTGCAATTGGTTTAGTATGAAGCTAACCAGCCGTGTGTAAAATGTGTCCAAAAATAGCAGCCCACTACATTCCCTCTGCTGGGATTCGAGCCCTTGTCAAGAAATGTAACAACAAGTAAAAGAACAGCACAGCAGAAAAAAGCTGGAGAAGAAGAAAGTTATTCTCTTCCACACGATTCTATATCTCTTTTCTTTCATATCCTCACTAACACAATCCAGCCGCGTCTTCCAAGGTTGGTTCCTCTACTTCCGCTACCTCGTACAATCATAACCAAGTCCATACTGTATCTTGTATTATTAATACTAATTGTATTTGTATTTATCTATAAATATAAAAATCAATTGCAGTTCGTTAGTCTCGCTAAATCTCGAGAACGGCTGTACGGATTTACCTTATCTTGGTCTTGAATTGATCGTGGAGGTCTAAGAAAGGTTTAAAAGGTGAAAAAAAAAAACAAGTAATTGCTAGAAAACCCTAAAACAGCTCTTTTCTTGACTGAGGCAGCACGAGATATGCCAGGTCAGCTAGTGATGAATAAAAATATTCTAATCTATTCTATCAATACTTCTCCTAGTCACATGCATTTACTCTCTACTAAATAGCATTATTAAGTGAGAACCATATTTTAACCTCCCTGGTCTGTATCCGATGTACTGCTTCAACTAATTGTATTCTTGATAACAGGCTTCACTCTCGTTTTGAGCTCGCTCTATATGTATCTAGTCTGAATATAAACATAGCTGTGGGCGTGAGAGTAAAGTTATCAGATACATTTCATAATCAGCATATGTTTGGCGTTATACCGAATATTAATCTTCACACGTTTCGATTCCCCATTTCTAATGGAATGTTTGGAAATATTAATATTAATATTTTGAATATCTAGCCTTCAGAGTCATTACTATTACTAGCTGTTCTCCGCTGTGTTATTTGTTGTGATCTTTAAGTATTCCAATCCGGGATAACAAGTAGCGTATGTGTTAATCCCAAGTCTAAACTATATCTATTTAATTACAAATCGCTTTAGTATGAAGAATAAACACAAGTTTATACACAAACTTGTACTTATAATATTAGTGGAAGGTTAGCGGCAAAACCTATTAAAAAGTTAAGTATGTCGAGTCACAAAGGTCCCAATGTACTAACTACTACTAATTTCCAATTGTATTTATCAAATCCTTTGTAGGGTTCTGTACCTAAAAATTAAAAACGGGGCCCTTTGGGATTACTCTGTTGTTAAGCCTCTGTTGTTTGTCTGTCTGTCTGACACTATCCGCGTATCTTAGAAACCGTGATACATAGCTGGAAAGCAGAAATTCTCAAAAATACTAAAAACAAAAAAATAATAATATGAGGGTGTTACAACAGACATGATTTTTCATTTTTATATATTTATTCAGGCATTGTCAATCATTATTTTATTTATAGATTTTTAAATTGCCTAATTACACAAAAAAGGTTTTTAAACTACAGATTTAAGATCATATTATAAATTGTTGCTAAAAAAACTTATTTGTATGTGAAAACATCAATACTGAAAACAATATCAACTCAAATCATTGGCGTAATGTACATTCTATTAAAAAGCAATCTTCCTCACCACTCACCACACAGCAAACATAAACAAACAAACATCCATTCAATCCAATCTGTGTAATGTAGCAGCGCTTACCCTCAAGTCTGTACGTACAGCCATAGGTATAACATTACGTATTAAGCTAATGTGACTCGAACGTCTGTTTTTCAATCAGACGGCCCTTGGTTCGATCCCGGCCCTACACCAATGACTTGTTTTTCAAGTTATGTGTGGTGAACTCGCTTTATGGTGAAGGAAAACATCGTGATGAAACCGACACGTTTGAGGACCACAATATCTGATTATATGTGTCATCCGCCAACCCGCACTAGCCAGCGTGGTGAATTGAGACAAGACCCCGAGTCTCAGCAGTGGGAATGTACCTATAGTGAGCTGCTTATGCTATGTTTATGCTAAAAATATGGCTGACATGCACATAGCTGTGCGTTCTACAGCGTCCTTAAGAGCAAGTAATTCCAGACTAGGCATGCGCCATCTTGGACCACAGTGTCGCTGATTTGTGTGGAAACGCGCGCTGCTGGTGGCAGGTTCTCAAGGTAGCTGCCAGAACATACATAGATTATTCAACTTTTAAACAAACTTTATTGTTGTCTTTGTTATATGTATGTGAAATGTGAAAAAAAATATGCTATAGTAGTATTTTGCCATTCAACAAAAGCTTTACATTCCACTATTTCAGATTATATTTATTTGTCACGAAAAACTGAAACTAAAATACCAAACTAATGGAATTCGCGAGTCCTGTGCCACTGACCTCAAAGGTCACAAATAATTTTGTTTTCAAGGACTTACTCTAATGAATCATGCTTTATCTTCATTGTCTTCTACCTTTTTTATGTTTTCTGTACCTAAGTCATTGTATTACGAACGGTTTTCAATTGAAAAATATTTACAAAGTTTGCAAATCTATTTTTTTAGATTTTTTGTTTTAAAAATGTGTCTGTCTTTTTTCCCCGCACTCAAAATATGTGTGAGAAATATTTTTGTTTCTTCTTACATAAGTAATTGTCTTAAATTACATAAGTCATTTATTTTGTAGATTATCATGTACCTAAGTATGCTATCGTTATGCCATTAAGTGAAGTTAGGATATATAATTATGTCTTTCTTATTATATATAAAAAAATAGAGAGAAAAATATGTTTATTGTATAGGGCCGTAATATTTATTTCTTATATTTTGTATTTTCTGTTATAGCGGCAACGGAAATACACTATTTGTGAAAATATCAGCTTTCTAGCTATCACAGTTTTTGAGATACACAATGGTAACAGACAGATAGCGGAGGCTTAGTGATAGGGTCCCGTTTTTACCTTTACTTACGAAACCGCAAAATAAAAACACTTACAAGACTATAAAAATCTATTTTCAACCTTTTTAGCTAAATCTTCTTCAAAGGAATGTACAGCCTGTTAGAAACACGTGTAAGAATTTTCCTTGAGCAGGGAAACTATAAAAACGCTAGAATCAAACAAACAAGCTTTGAAAAGCTCTTATCTTCAAAACGGTAGAGTTAACATAGCGATAGAGATTTAAAAATGTTTCGATTTGTTCGGTTAGCAACTCGATTACGATAGCGAGGGATTTATTCGATGAAAACATCTGTTCGATTCCAGAATCGATTTGTTTCTGATTGTTTGCCAAATACCCCGCGCTGTTAGCAAGCAGTTTACAGAACTCATAAACATTCCACAAAATACAGTTTCAGTGTTCTTACTCATGCAGCGATTCGATTTCGAGATTCGCCTTTGATATTTTTAGATTTAGTTACTAAGCGATTCGTTTCCACGTTTATAGTACGGACGGCCAAACTGTGGAAGGAACTCCTTACCGGAATCCCTGTTCCCACTCAACTACAACCTTACTGGCTTCGAGGCGAGAGTGAACCGGTTTCTTCCGTGCAAAGGCGCCATATCCTAGATCACAATATTACTTAACATCAGGTGAGTTGTGGTCAAACGCAAGCCTATCATGAATAAAAAAGATATCGTCCTAAAGTTTTCTGAATGACGTAATTGCCTGATAGGAATATAAAATTAGAAAATACAAGCAAAATGTGAAATGTTCTTAAATCCGAAATGGCGTCGTTGTTTTGTTCCCGCTTTTTTCATTATAAATGGGGCTTAATTACAAGTAAAATTTCAGTCTCGTCGTTTCATACGCGGTTTTGTAATTAAAGGTAAATGTAGTTAGTTCTATGAAAGCCAAATTAGAGGCCCTCACGCCTGGCTATTAATGTTTATTTATTTATTTATTTATTAGGCACTCAGACAGATTACAAACATTCATTTTAACATAACTAAACTAAAAGGAATACAAACAAGTCTGCAATCCAAAAAAAGAGTACACAGCATGCTATTGTAAACTTAATGATAAAGAAGGTTCATTTATATCTAAAAAAAAGGGGAAATCTTAAGAACTAAAACAATTTAACAATTTAACCTATAACTTATATTATTTCTAAATTGACTGAGACTGTTACTAAATACATCCAGTTCAGTAATGCGAGTCTTACATTGGTTGTTATCTGAAGCGTCACAACATTTGAGTACCAGCTCGTTATATGAGCGACACATGCGCTGTATGTTGGCCCTATTATATTTACTTTGATATTTAAATTATTCATAAGGGATGTTTTTGACGAGCTTTTAATAAAATTACTAAAAACAAAATCTCCCAAAGCTCCCAAACAGTTTTTGAAACATTTGTATACGATTCTTGACCAGTGACGTCACAGACTGATATGGTATGGTATATTTACAGTCGTAGTCTTTAGTTTATTGAAAATCAATGTGAGGATTTTATAGAAATGTGTACTAGAAAATTCATATTATTTTTTGTTTAATTATTAGAGTAAATAAAAAACTACTACAAAATCATATTGATAAGTTATGACGAAAAAACATATCTCAGATTTTTGCTATGATGTAAATCTTATCATTTCCTGACAAAACAGGAATGTTATCAGCCATAGTAAATATTTATAAATCGCTATAGTAACCATCGATGATTGCACTAATCTCAAAGCGTCATATAACGTAATTATATAGATAAAAATAAAACTAATCACTATAAAAACCTATTACTATTAATGCAAAGTCCGTAATAATTGAGATTTGAGACATATGCAAATACAAATACAAATCATTTATTGATAACACCAAAGTTACAAGTCAAATGTATATAATATATTTACATTTATCTTTTTCGAAAAGTTGAATGTAGGATACCGACTGCAGGCTTATTCTTCATACATCATTTACATTTATACATTACTAGCTGACCCGGCAAACGTTGTTTGGCCTCACTTAGGAGAATGACAAATAGATAGTAGCCGATTCTCAGACTTGCTGAACACGCATACAAAATTTGATAAAAATCGGTTAAGCCGTTTCGGAGGAGTACGGTAACAAACACTGTGACACGGAAATTTCATATATGAGATTTTATAAATACCGCAAAATACGAAGATGAGTAGCTTACATAAAATAGCATATCATCTGAATTCAGCTGTTTGCTCCTTTTTCAAGAGTCGGCTAAAATATAGAGTACTTACAGCAAATATTATGAGTAATAAATATAATAATAATATGAAATTTTAGAAATTTACGAAATCTTCGGAGAAGTCGCACACTTGCCCGCACCTTCGATCCATCTTGCGACGTGCGCAAAAAACACAAATACAAACATCATTCTTTAAAATGTTTGCATCATTACATATCATTCATCATCATCATCATCAGCTTGTATTCGCCCACTGCTGAGCATAGGGCTCTCTTCAAACATTCACAAAGAAACATTAAAGGCTCACACCCGACAAAGCACAATTTTTCACAATTTGTTCGTTTTTTTAAAGAATTTTAAGAAAACCTTTTGTAAAAGGAAAACAATACCTTATCAACTTTTCCTCAATGTATCGTAAGGCAACCCATTCGACACCAAGGTTGAGCCATTCTTTCTTTTAAATTCCATCCTTCCTGTTTTGTTCATTGTTTGTCAATGCTCGAAGGTATATTAGGTAAGCTTCGAACGAATAAACAATAGACATTGCGCTAAGTTAAATAGGAAAAGATATGGCTAATGATAACTTTAATTTGCTATGTACTAAGAGGGAAGTATGTTGAGCAGGAAAGTTCATAACTTATCCGTTTAATGTTTAAGTTTTCTTATGTTAAACGTAAAAATTTAATACAAATAGTGTGTCTATGTACTTATCTAAGTTATCAGCGGCTAAAATTCTAAATGCATTACGGTGTAAATGAACAAACAATTCCCCATAATAATGTACCACTAGGATAAGAACTCACACTAGTGTTGTATTAAGTTATATAGGTACATAATTATATTAATAAAGAATTTTAAAACTGAAACTGAACTCATAACTTATGCAACCGTTTTTTGTTCCCACTGGTGGTACTTGGGACCTTATCAAGGGGAGCCGTAAACCCCTTAGCTGGCCTAGTAAAATAAATAAATCAATATAAGGATACATCATATATGGATGGTTAGCCTTTTACTAAATTATTTCTAGTTTGTATTATGATTGCTAACACAACTGTTGCACTACATATACATACATAAATATAAATAATTAGTGCGGAATTATGATGGTTATTATAATATTTTATTATTAGCAAAGTACATAAATACGACATGACTTTCGCATTCTTCTTAATTTGACCTAATAATGCTCTTCTGGGTCTTCCAAATCTTCTCCTTACTCATATTTTCCCTTCTATGATGTTTTAATAAAATGTCGGTTTCACTGAGGATAGAAGTGTCTGGAAAAAAATTAACGGACATTTAATAAATGAGCTCTGATGTCAAGAGTTTGTGTGCTGAGTTGGAATGTAATTTGTATTAAATCTGAAGTTTCAAATTTAATCCTCAAATTAAATTTTGCTTACTATCTATCATACGTGTGCTGTCAAGCGCAAACCTATTAAGATTAAAAAGCAGTAAAATGATTACTGTTTACTCGTGTTATTAATTTATTGTATAATAAAAGCAATGCTCGTTTCTCACAGTTATTATTTATTACAACACTGGCAACATTAGACACGATTACCTATCCAGTGTAGCCATTACGATGAACAAGGTGCTAGACTAGCAATTAGCTAGAAAGTGCACATTCTACACTCTGTCTCGAGTTACTACTTAATTGTCGCGTCGCATGTTACATCATTGCTGAGTAGCTGACACAGATTAGCAATCAGCAGAGGTACTTCCTGTGCTAAAATTCATAAATTAACCAGCTAACCAATGAACCAGCTCGGGTGTGGAGAGTTTTCCTCCCCTTTGGCCTCTGATTGGGCTTAACGACTGTTTGATTAACAGACTGGACCTACAAATTAACCTACCATCCGATCCACGATAGCATCCAAGTGAAAATTTTACTTATTAAACGATGCATGGTCACCTATCAAAAGACTCTCCGCTGACCATTACTTAACCTCGATGATCACATAAGATCACCGTACTCACGGCTTATGGGATGACGGACAAATGCAGAACATAGTCTATATAATTATTAGTACTCGTTTATACTATTTATGATACGTACGGTACTCTTAAATTACTACATAAATACGGTACATTATTCAAAGAACTATATTATACAATTTTAACATTTTGTATTACATAAATTTTCATCAAACATCACTTCTGTTTTTTTCATAATCTGTGTAGTGTACTGTAGCCATCTTACACTACTATTACCGTACGTTGCGTAAATACTGTAAATTTGTTTACTTCCTACCATTGTAGATTACGTAACTAGGTCCAAATTTTATGTTAAAAAACTTTTACGTTCCCATTATTCAAATTTGCAGCACTTACGTTCCGGTAAACGTGTTTTTTGGGCTGAAAATCTACATTTTTGTGTTGAATTGCATGTAAACATAGATCATTAGTGTATACGTAAGCTTGTATTACGTACGATTGCTTAGATATGATATTATGTTACCTAAGTTTGGTAAATAAGTATGGTTTGTTATGTATTGACAGATGTTTTAGTGACATTTCACTCAAACTATTATTCTATACTTATCCTATATTTATGTGTATGGATGGTTTCAATAGTCTTAAAACCATATGCTTACATGAGTAAACACATATGTATAATACATGTTTTCATTATTGTATTTGGTAATCAATAGTAACGCTTCTAACTCGGCAAACTAAGGTGATCTGACGCGATCATCGTGGTTAATAATCGTTCGATGCTGGCACTCTATGGATGGGTGATAATACACAAGACCGTAATTTGAAAAGTCGCATTTTTATCAAGGTGCTACCTGGAATGGATTGGCATGTTAAATTGTAGGTCCCAGCTGTCAATCTTAGTACAAACAGTCGATAAGCCAAGTCAGACACCTTCGAGCGGCTTGAAATATCTCGACACCAGAGCTTGGCCACTTAGATTATACGAAGAAGAAAAAGGTAGTTAGTAGTCAGTACGTTTATAGTATCAATAGATCAATTATAATATTATAACTAACCTATTTGCGAGTGTGATGTCATACTTCCTGATAATAATAATACTTATTATAATGTTTGCAAAAAATATTGGCTACAAGTAATCTGTTAACTGTTATATCATGTCTCAAAATAACTGGTACATGATTTAATTGATTTGAAGCACTTGTATAATCGATATATAGTAATAATATATTTGATTGAACAACAAATTTGGGTGTTTTTAATTGATAACAGTACCAATTTAAAGTATGGAAAGTAGTTTGGGTAACTTTGATAAAAATATTTTAGTTAGTATTTGTCATGCAAAGTTCTTTTGTTAAAATCAAATCAAACCATTTATTGCCGTATTGAATATTACATTTGTTTCGTCTGATGCTCTTTTGTTTTCTGTTTAAAAATTCTCTTTCAATAAAGAGCTAAAATAAACAGTAGGTACTACAAATTCATATAGGTATGTATACTCACACTTGCAACTACAAATCAAATGAGTACATATGAGTAATGTGTACATATTGCTTTGACAAAAATGACATTTGAAATATTATTCCTGTGTCAGTCTTCTGTCTGAAATAATCAGCAAACTCTTTGAATCACTTATTGTGAAAAACATTATGCACAGACTTATTTGTCGTATGACCCATTGTTTGGAGTATTTTTATTCGACGCCTCAGGTTATTGTCGTTTCCTGCCACGGTGTGGCGTATTGTGCCTTAGTCGAATGTCTCGACTCGGATTTAGATGCATTGTTTGAGGGTCATCGGGTCAGGCACCGTAGTATTATTATTGTTCTTTATTTATGCACCTTTTCTTTCCTTCTTAGTTAGAGATTAAGAGATATAATTGTAAACTTTTGTAAAAATATTATTCCTACTGTTTCAGACACCAAACATATCTCAATTTGAACTTCTCTCTACCTGTGGTTTTATTTTAATTTAATTAGTTTAATATTTAGATAGAAAAGGTACGACTATAAAAATTAAACAGCCTTGTCCATAAATCAAAACTGCGAATATTATGAACTGTTGATTCAGTTCAGTAATATTTTTTACAATAGTAATTTATTTAATTATTAATTTCTCGATATTTATAATAAAAAAATGTCTAAAGATATTTAGATTAAACACTTTACATATTACAAAACGAATGAGAGCTTAATGATATAATACTTAAATAATATTACATAATTAATGTAATACTATATCTGTGTTACTTTATTTGTTTATAATATTAGACATTTACAAAAGTCACCTTACAAATTAAACAAATCGTGAATGATACAAAAAACGTAAAAATAATAAAAATAAAAAATAAACATTAAGTGCATACATTCATAAAAAAACATTGTAAGCGTGCAGTCCGTCACTGCCGTGGTGTACTAATTGACATTCATTAATTTCTCGTTTGACCCACCACTGTTCCCAACCGTAGGTCAAATGGGTTTGACCCTTCAAATGTGTTTTTTGTTATTCCGTCTATATTTCTTCTGATCATGGTTGTCAGAGACATTGTTAGACCAGTCATATTGCTTACGCAGTTTACTTTTTGTTGGGGTGGTCGCTAAATGATTTACCTTTATTATTATTACACTTATATGTATATATACAGTAGAACCTCTATAAGTCAAATATCAAGGGAGACGCTAAAAAATTTGAGTTACAGAGTTTTCAACTTATGGAGGATTTCACTTTATTTTTGCTTTAGATAATTTGG
Organism: Mellilla xanthometata; assembly: GCA_035578125.1. Taxonomy (NCBI): domain Eukaryota; kingdom Metazoa; phylum Arthropoda; class Insecta; order Lepidoptera; family Geometridae; genus Mellilla; species Mellilla xanthometata. Next base: position 520,126 of record JAPUBQ010000020.1, read on the forward strand.
TTGTTAAGTCGTAAAGGATGTTAAATATGCTATGTTCGAGATGCTGAGGTCAAATTTAATTTTTCGAGTAATAGAGTGAAAATATGTACCAAAATTGCTTGGAGGGACTCGGTGATTATTTCGACTAACAGAGGGTCAAGATTTCAAGTAATGGAGGTTTTGGTGTTTGAAGAGAAGGGAACAAAACATTTTTTCGACATTTGGAGGTTTTTGACTTATCGAGGTTCGACTAAACGAGGTTCTACTGTACATGCAAGTAGGTGACACTTTCTCTCCCGCACCGCGGCATCTGAGCTTTCGCAACCTCACTTGTAACTGTAAGCTTCTGTCATCCAGTGCAGGTGCTAACTGCTATGCTATGAACGCTTCTTCTTCGTATGAGCTAAGTGGCCAAACTCTAGTGTCGAGAATTTTCAAGACTTCAAGACTTGCCTTAACGACTGTTCGCACTAAGAGGGAGATATAGGCCATAATCCACCACGCTGGCCAAGTGCGGGTTGCCGGATGACATACGTCTTTGGATATGGAGGTCCTCAAACATGTTGGTTTCCTTCACCGTAAAGCGAGTGCAAATCCACACATAGCTTGAAAAACAAGTCATTGGTGTAGAGCCGGGATCGAACCAGGGGCCGTCTGATTGAAAAGCAGACGTTATTACCACCGAGCCACACTCGCTTAACAACAACAAAACCAAAAACCATAAGGAAGGAAATACACAATGTATCAGTTTAGAACTTGAATTCGTCAGACGAATGTAAAAATACCAGTTTTATTGTTAGTGCTAGTTGCCATTGAAATCCGCTTCGGTTTATGGTGGCTCGTAAAATTTCTACGTGACATCGACACACTTGTCTACATAGACCTCTGTACTGAAGTACTTCTTTATGCAATATTTATTTAATAGAAATACTACATCAAAAGGTTGCCTGGAAGAGATCTCTCGAAGCGATAAAGCCGCCAATCGTGGCACACTTATTAGTAAGCCTTTTCTTTTTTATAATTTAACTAGCTGACCCGGCAAACGTTGTTTTGCCTCACTTAAGGGTATGAAAAATAGATAGTGTAGCTTATATGACACGTTCGTAGATTTACCATAGCAGCGCCATCTATTGAATTCTTACTCAACCCAGTCGACATCTGTTAGAATCATTTGGAGTTAACAGATAATTGTGACTGTCAAATAATAACAGACGATAATTAGCAGTAAATTAAAATTGCGACTATAATTTGAGATTTAAACTATTCTATCTCTCAAGTTGGATCGAACTGCACATGGTGTGCGAATTTCATTATAATCGGTTAAGTGGTTTAGGAGTCCATTGAGGACAAACATTGTGACACGAGATTTATATATATTAAGATTTTGTAGCAAGTATCAAACCTGATTATTTTTTGTATATTCTACATACACGTGTAAAAAATTTACGCCATAATACGACGTTAAGAATTACCAAAGATAATATAAATAAACACATTTGTATCTATAACATTAGCGGAAGTTAAAGTATTAATTCCTAATCGAATTCAAACTGGTATCTAACAAAGAACTTTAATATTATAAGTAGGTGCCTATTTTTATTTATATTTATTACATAAGTGTGACGAACAAATTAATATAAAAACGCAAATAGATAAATTCGTATGCATAAATTTATACGGAAGTGTGTTTGTCGCTGTTTGTGTATATATTTGACAAAAACGTTTTTAGTCAACTGCAAAATAGATGGATATCGGAAGGAACAGGTTTTTTTTTGTTACTACTGATATATTTTTTAAATTGAATATCATTACGATAAATTTTACAATTTCAGTTTTAGGTTAGATAAGTCATTTTTACCAATAAAATCTAGCGAGCTGTTTTAAAGTTATATGTGAATTCACACTCGTTCATACGGTGATAAGAAAAATATCTTAATTCAGAGGATCATAAAAACTGAAGACGTGTGTCATCCGCCAATCCGGTTCCAGATTCGATTCCCGGTCCGGCCAACATCTTTGTGCTGAACTAAATTTGTTGACTGTGGGTCTGGGTGTTAAATATGTATCTACAATAATATGTTTGTATATGTAGTATATCAGTTGTGTTAGCAATCATGATACGAACTAAAATGGTTCAGTATGGGGCTAATCAGCCGTGTGTGAAAAGTGTCCTAATATTTTTTTATTTAAGTTGGTCGCTTCGCTCGCTTAGCCTCAACAAGCTGCTAAATACGGTGTAGTTTTTACAAGTCGATCATTAGTGTATATTATCCGGTCAAGTACCTCCACTGTCTTGTTTTATGATATGTTTTTGTCTGTAAATTCTCACAGTGCAGGAGTTAATGGGTTGCTTTGAGGAAAAAATGTTATTCTATGTACGTAGGTAGGTTATTCTGCTTTAATTGTAGGTTACGTAACTAAAGTCAAAGTAATTTATTTATAACATACAGTAGTTTATACCTATTATATAAATTGAGACAATCCTACTAATATAGTAAATACGAAAGTTTGTGTGCGTACGGCGGGACCGATTTCAACGAAATCTGGTATGTAGATAAGCAAGATCCTGGATTAACATATAGGTTATTTTTATCCCGAATTAACACGGGTGACATTGCGGGGCGCAACTAGTAATAAACACATACACACATGCACACTTACACACAAAGTTTCGCATTTATAATATTAGTAGGATTGCAGGGATCCTTAACTTTGTACTTAAAGTTAAATCTGTCTGCCTGGAAGAAATTGCTATTAATGATAAGGCCATTCGTAAATAATAATCATTTAAGTCTTATTTTCTCTGTTTTGTCTTTTAATTGGTTTGCAATAAAGATTTATCTAACTATCTAAATGTATTGAAGTGTTGTATGTAATATCTACACCAAAAGTTGGGAAATAATAAAAAAAAACAAAATTCAAAATGTATTTATTCAAATTCACATGTACAATACAAACTTATTCACTAACCCTCAAACTGGACGAATAAGTACCTATATAATAATTTATAGATTAATAAACAGTGATATTTTCAGACGTTCGTGGAAACAAGTAATTATTTAAAAATGTTAAGTCAGTTAGTTCGTTGCTTAAAGTGTAAAAAATATAAAACTAAATAAGTAGAAACAATAAACATTTAGAAGATTTTTTTTTTATTACTTAATCTCTGTTGACACCAATTTATTCAACTTTAGATTTAACAAAACAAGCTGACAAAAAAGTAATGGACTAAAAGTCAACCAAAACTATAACCGACTGCTAAAAATGCGATGTTTTCACCGACGACCTTCCTCGCACCAGTTCTACTTGAAGGTGCAAATCAAAACAAAAAGGTCATTGAACTGAATGACAGAATGAGTGAGTGAGTGTTATTTAATCTGTGGTCGACTCGGATGAAGCGTAGCGAGTGAAAGCTGCTGCCTGTTACATGCCTGTTACATAGTGGACAGTGGTGGCAAATATGTCGAACATACGACTAAACTCAATAAGAATTGTACTTTCAATAAAAAATATCTATACCAATATATAAAGAAGAGAAGTTTGATTTTTTTTTATTTGTTTGACGCATAATAAAACATAATAGAATAGGTTCTGAAACTAATGGACCAATTTGAAAAATTATTTTATCGTTGGAAAGCTACATTATCCGTAAGTAACATCGGCTATATTTTATTATATATTCTCTTTGCAACTTAGATTATTTTATAGCCCGTGCGAAGCCGGGACGATCTGCTAGTACTAAATATACAGACTTAAATAAGTAAACAAATATTAGGACACATTTCACACATGGCTGGCTAACCCCATACTAAACCATTTCTAGTTTGTATTATGGTTGCTAACACAACTGAAATACTACTTATACATGCAAAAATACTTTATATGGATACATATTTAACACCAAGACAGCCAACCAATTTAGATTAGCACAAAGTGGTTGGCTTGCCGGGAATCGAACCTGGAACCTTCTGATTAGTAGGTAGTTTATATAATTATTTACATTTATTTAGTATTCATAATTATTTACTATAATTTAACTATAATTAAATTATAGTATGATATAAAAGTAAGTCGGGTTTTCCCTCCTGACGCTATAACTCCAGAACGCACGAACCGATTTCCACGGTACAGCATTCGTTGGAAAGGTCTCGGGCTCCGTGAGGTTTGTAGCATACAAAAATCAGGTTTCCCTTTTTGTATGCTATTGAATTTTCATTCAATTCGCAAAAAATTACCTACACGCGGGCGGAGCCGCGAGCAACAGCTAGTAATTTATAAATGAATAAGTATTATACATCTGACTCGCTTCCCATCTCATTTTCCAAGTACACTACACCATGGAATTCCCTCAATTAGGTACATAATCAAATAGCAAGTGTCCTTTTTTACGTCTGTCTTAAACATTTAGTTCGCTCTTGCACACCCTTACTGCTTTGGTATAGGGTTTAATTTGCCGCATTTTAGTGTTCTTTTTTGCTGATTTTTCTCAGTAAGTGTAGTGCTATTTAGTATGTCAGTCAGCTATTGGGTTTCATTGAGTCGCCAGCCACCAGGGGATTTCGACGAGGAATGAATGAGTAAGTGAGAATTAGACACGAGGTATCTTTAATCGAAAACGACGGAGTTTTATAATATGGTAACCTGTTAGTGGATGTAAAACGAGTCCAAATGGAACAAAAAATATTAATAATACTTGTTAATCTAAGAATTTTTGTTTTTCATTAAATTCTATATACTTAGTCCAAATCTTAGCACGATTTTGATAACATATTATTATTGAAAATTGCCTATTTTTGTAGTGGTGACCAAATATTAAAAATTAACATTGCTTTAGACTTAAAACTATTTAATTTGACATTTAGATCTCTTCATTCGTAAGATAATAGTTATAACATATTAAATTTGGTTAAAATCTTATTTCTCATATCATTTTTGTTGTTTAAAATATATGCTGGTTTTCTTTTGTTTTTTGTTAATGTAACTTTTTAATGAATTATTTTATATTGTGTTATATTACTCTAGCATAAGTGTAAACTTACCGTAGAATAAATTTGGGAGATTCCATTGGCTCCCAGTTTTTAAAACTACTTTGGGAGCCTTTGGATTCCTATTAGATACTATTCATGGTAAGAAATTCAATTCCCGGGCCCAAACGCTATGGCAATTAAAACATTTAATAAACTATCTGACAGATTAAAAAATATAGAAAACGATAACACATTCGAAAAATATCTTTAAAATCTATTATTATATAAATGTTATTATGATGTACAAGAATATATTAATGATAATAATTTTAATGACGTAAACTTAGAATAACTAATTATCATTAATCTTCTTAATATTTATAAATCTCGTGTCACAATGTTTGTCCTCAATGGACTCCTAATCCACTTAACCGATTATAATAAAATTCGCACACCATGTGCAGTTCCATCCAACTTGAGAGATAGGATAGTTTAAATCTCAAATTGTAGTCGCAATTTTAATTTATTGCTAGTTATTGTCTGTTATTATTTGACAGTCACAATTATCTGTTAACTCCAAATGATTCTAACAGATGTCGATACCTTTCGACTGGGTTGAGTAAGTAATCAATAGATGGCGCTGCTATGGTAAATCTACGAACGTGTCGTAAGCTACACTATCTATTTTTCATAACCCTAAGTGAGGCAAAACAACGTTTGCCGGGTCAGCTAGTGTATATAATATAAATCAGCTCGCTCCAAACCTAAATTGCTACACCTTGAGGAGGTATATTAAGTGTTATTTAAACATATATTTTTAATTATGCAACAAATGTTTGACTTTGACTTTGTTACATTCATGTAACCTTTGCCAAATGAACGTTAAAAAAAAGGTAACTAAAAGTTACCTAATGCAGCAAGAATATGTAATTATTTAAACAAAAAAAAACACATACTTTATACAACTCCAAAAACCCATTAAGTTCGTAAAGCCAAAAAAGTTAAAGACTATTAAATTGGCGAGTGCAGAACTATTATTTATTTTTGATTTTACAGTTATGTAGTTATAATTTATGTCTTGATAATTTAATTAATAATACCTTGCAGACATTAAGAATAATTGTGCTTTGGCACAAAAAATGAGAACTTGCTATTGGCTTATTTAAATTTAAAGTTCACTAACGTAATAGGAAGGAAATTTATTTACGATTAATATAATAGTCATATAAAACATAACGAACTAAAACTTGACCTAAAAAAGATCAGGGGTAGAGGAAAAGGTGCCCAAAATGTTAGCAGCATAGCCAAAGTACATTTACAATGTAATTCATTTAGAACAAATATTTACCTATTTTTTTAGATAAAGGAACACTCAAATTTTGTTTTAATTATTTCGTCTTTTCTTTTATATATTTTTTTAAAATAAATAATTTTCTTTCTTTCTTTTCTTTAACTTTGTCTTCCCAAAGATTTGACTATTTTCATGACAATAGTAAAACCTACTTTGGACAAATCATTTTTTTTTAACTAATGTTTACACACGAACTGCTCCAGGTAAAGTCGGATGACCGTCCGACGTTATGTGTCAGTTTAAAAACTAAGCTATCTTCATACCACAATCAAATCCAGTTTAGCCGTTTGAGCGTGAAGAACTAACAGACATACACACAGACGTGAAATTTAATCTAACAAAAATTTTTGTTTGACATTTACTACAAATAATTATAAAAGTATTTATTATGGTCATATCTAAAAAGAATGAAATTAAATAATTATTTAATTATTTTTTTTTTATTTTTATTTTATAATATTAAGTCTTATATCCTATAAAGACTACGTCAAAGCCCCTCGTCCAAACGTACCCATTAGGCTGGCAGCATTTCCTCGCTGAATCGCGAGAGAAAAAAAAAATGGTTGCCTGTAAAGTCGGTTTTACGGGCGAAGATTTTACGTGACAACGTCTGCCGCGTGCTGCGCGCGCGGCAGACCGATCATAGTTGAGTGGGAGAGAGACGCAAGGCATTCGGCGGGCCTCTCTCTCGTTCGGTGACTCATCGTAACGTTACCGGGCGTTACACTTTTTCATAAGTGACTCCCAGCCGCAACCTAATTTAAGACGTTGTCACGTCAATAACAAAATATCAAGTTAATCGTTTCTTTTCATATGTCATTTTTTATCATTTTTAACTAAACCGAACGAAGAAAAATTTAAAATTGTAAATACATACTATTTAATTTTTAATCTACGGTAAGCTTTCTAAAACAAAGTCTCGTAACGTCCTTATGTCCATACACATTTCCTCGATTGAATACTTCGAATTCCGTCCCAGTTAAACCCCACATGCATAAGGCCGGTTACACAACATCGGCCATTACACCCGGTGATGTAATCCTTGCTTTACATCATTGGTATGTGCATTACTCGAAGCAAAGTGACCATGTATGTACTTATAGCTCAATAAAGAAAATAAATAAAAGTTTGATTTTGTAAATTCTTTGCTCTCACTTATTTACTTGTGCCAGTTTTGTTAGTAGGAAAAAACTTGAACGTTTTTTTCTTAGAGATTGACTAAAGAACAACCCTAGAAATATAATTATAATATTATTATTTTCGTACAAATCAGATTTAGCAATTCGAAAAAAAGCAGGTTCAAACAATTTAATTTTTAGATAATATATTTAGAACCAGTTTTTTTTTTCTAATTTACAAGTCTGATTGTAACCGAAATAAGTATAAATATTCTTAGAGTTGTTCTTAAGACGGTCTTTAAGCTATTTTTTCAAAATATTTTATCGATTTATAGCGAAAAAAACTGTTAACTGACAAAAACTGTCAAGATTTTGCCCATGTCATTTGCCCAATGTCTTAAATTTTCTTTGTCACTTTCCGGTCACCTATTCCACTCAAGCCACTTAGACCATGGCTTAACTTCAATGATCACATCAGACCAACTTAAACAGCCGAGTAAGTATTACGCAAGACCTCGATCGGATAATTCCAGAAACCAATTCGGTGTTGCCAAGTAAGTCGCTGAAGGTCGTCCATTAATTCTTGGATTTCCATTAAAATATACATTACAATGAGCTCTGATTAGTATGCTAGGGAGCCATGGCTCTTTGTTTAAACAATTATATCATACTCAGCTACTTGACGAGCCTTAAGTATATTGGTTTCATCATCAGCAAAATAAGAGGCCCTTGGGGCGGCTTGAAAACTCTCGACACCAGAGCTTGGCCACTAAGCACAAGCTAACTAACGAGACGAATACAAATACAAATCATTTATTGATAACACCAAAGTTACAAGTCAAATAATATGATATCATTACAAAAGTATATGATATGTATCTATGTCAATTTTCAATTATATTGTAGTACTATAATATCATTACAATAGTATATGATATTAATCATAATGTCAATATTCACTACTAATTCTAGTATCTAATATAATATCAATTCAAAAGTATATGATATGAATCAAATGTCCATTTTCAAATTTAGATAATCATTTATATTGTACAAAGTTTTATGTAATAGCCAAACCCTGAGTCTAGTCTTAAAGCTGGCGGCTGACGGCTAGGAGGCACCGCTATACGGTTTCTTCTAGGCAAGCGCGCTCCACCCTAGCTCGCAACATCACTTAACATCAGGGAGTTTCCAGTTGCTTGCCTATCCATCATTAAAAAAAAATCGTTTCCATAGCTCATCCTGAGTAACCAATTTACTATTGGTTCAGTGTTTTGAGCTTGTACTCTAATTAGTGTATAATTAACAACAAATCAGTAGAATAAGTTGTTACTTTAACTAATTCACAATACGTGACTTTGTAATTATTACTAGTACAGTTAGTATAGCTGTTATCGGCTCAGAAATAAGCGGTATGTATGTAGGTTGAAGCAACTAGCGTTTTATGATTATGTTTATTTTTACGTGAAACGTGTTGGCTTCATTTTCTTTTCTTTTGTGCTTTTGTGTGTATAACATTATGCGTATTATGTTATATTAGTATTAGTGTATTATGCGTATTATGTTATATTAATATTAGTGTATTATGCGTAATATGTTATATTAATATTAGTGTATTATGCGTATTATGATATATTAATAATAGTGTATTATGCGTATTATGTTATATTAATATTAGCGCCTGTATCTTGATTATCTAAAGTGATCTGACGCAATTACCAAAGTTATGCAACGGTCAACAGTTTTTGGATGGGTGACCATGTAAATACAGTGTAAACTCACTGAAGGGACTGTGCATTTTATAGCGTTATAGAGAGTGGTCGTTAGATAGAGAGAATGTATAATTGTATGGAATTCAAGCTTAACCTACCAAAGCCAATAGATTTTGACGCTTTAGAGAGTTTGTCGTTAAATCGTGTGATGTTACATGGAGCTTACACTGTATGTTTAAAAGGTTGCATTTTCATCTGGGTGCTACCGTGGGTCGGATAACACGTTAAATCATAGGTCCAGGTTGTACGAGTTGTAAGTCTCAGTAAAATAGTCTTTCAGTCAAGTCATGGTCTACGGATGGCTTGAAAGCTTTTGACACCAGAGTTGGATCACTTAGCTCATTCGAAATTATCATTATCATGTTAAAAGCTCATACACATGAAAAAATCTAGTCTCAAAGTGTATTAATAAATAATCTAGCCACGTTTATAACTAGCTTATATCTTAATTCAAAGTATAAGTTACTTTCCTGTGAAAATATCTGCCTTTATTATATTAGTAGGATGCTCCAGGCTTTGTTTGTAGTTTTATAACTTATCGACGTACAATCTGACAAAGTCAACAAAACTTAATATCTAGGCGTGTACGCAATGTCATGACTTTATGGAAATATCCACTGATACCTAGATTACTTCGCTTTTCCTTATATAATACTGCCTTTGTACCAGTGCCGTAATAAGGGAGTTAGTTACAGGTCGTCATTCTCAATTATTATTCTGCACTATTTTTTGACACTTTTATAAAATAATGTACAATAAAAATAAGTGACATTTTTAAATAGAATCAATAATAACGACCGTATCGCTAAAAGCAATTGCTTATAACTGTTTTGAATCCAAAAGTTTGACTTTGACTTTGAAACATCATGTAGATTCTATAGCTCGGTAAACTAAAGAGATCTAATGCGATAATTTAAGTTATCTTATTAACGGTAAATGTAGCCAATTAACGGTATTTGATTCTATACCTAACTATGCAATATCTGACATTTAAAAAGTATATTTTTTTTAATTCTGGCCAAAGAAAGAAAGAAAAGATACATCAATTTATAGATTCAGGTTGTCAGTCTTAGTATAAGCAGTAATACCCGCCTTTAATACCATGAACACCATAATCTTACATCTTACACCACCCTTAATACCATAGACATTATACTTTGAAATTTCGCTCATACGAAAAAGAAAAAGGTCTGAGTAATGTTTAGTAAGTGGCATGTTGAGGACTACACTGTCTCCTTCAAGTACCCTACCCTAGTAGTTGCCTGTAGCTCGGCTAGCTAAGGTGATCTGACGTGATCATCGAAGCTAAGCAACGGCCGAAACGGATAGTGTTTGGATGGGTGTCCATGCCCAAGACTGTCGTTTTTCAACTGGCATTTTCACCTGGGCGCTCCAGTGGGTCGGATAATACAAGATTGTAGGTCCAGGTTGTTAGTAATAGGATAAACAGTCGTTAAGCCAAGTCAAGGGCCTTCGGGCGGCTTCAAAACTCTCGACGCCAGAGCTTGGCCACTTAGCTCATACAAAGAAGAAATACCCACCTTTCTAGATACGCGCCTGTTTTTCTCTCTATAATAGTAGCTTTAACTGTGGGTCAGGGATGTCTGTCACCGAGCATTGTTACGACTATGTAACCATTTGTATCACCACTATTGATGTCTTACCACTTTTACGATCATTTTTACGACGTCAGTAAACAGTAGAGCCTTACGGTACATTAACTCCTCACCCACTTGGCCGCCGAGTCAGAAAGTCTACGTGGTTAATTATTTATGGTCCAGAGTTGCAACTATTTAACGGACCGGAAAAGATGACGCCCTTTTCTTAATATTTCCTTAATTCTTTCTTGTAATAACTGTAATTGGGTGTTTACAGTTTTGTCTCACAGGGTTAGTTGGGATGTTTATTATTCTGCTTTAAGTCAAAGTCAAATAATTTATTGAAGAATTTTAATTTATTAAAGAACTCTGATTCTAGAAAGTTTGGTAATACAGGTAGTACACGCACCTGAACGGGAATATTCCGTTAGTACTCGTATATCAAAATAAAGAACTAAGTAGATTAAACATTTTAAATAAAAAAATATAAAATGCTTTTCGACCCCTACTTCCAACAACGGTATTTCTGCTGTGCTAAATATGTATAGTGTAAATAAACTCTATATAACGAAACTGAAGGGGCTGTGCATTTTATGGCGTTATAGAGAGTGGTCAATAAATGGAGAGAATGTATCATTGTATGGAATACAAGCTAAACCAACTAAAGCCAATTGATTTCGACGCTTTAGAGAGTTTGTCGTTACATGACATCGAGTGACGTTACATGGAGTTTACACTGTATCTATATAAAGTACCTACTAGCAGTTGCCCGCGGCTTCGCCCACGAGTTGCCTTTACGCGTAACCTGTGGAAACTAAAACTGTGGTATAGATGTAGGTATTTATATGTAGTATATCTGTTGTGTTAGCAACCATGATACAAACTAGAAATGGTTTAGTATGGAGATAACCAGTAGTGTGTGAAAAAAAAAAAGAATTGAAATAGATAAAAAAAATCTATGCTATGGCAACGGTGCCTTGCATTTTTAATACAAAATTCACTAACTGACATAAAAATACCATTAAAATAATAGTTTAAAAAAACTAAAAAACATGCTTATCTGGCCGTTTTAAGTGGGTCAAAATCGCGCCCAAAGAAGTCGGTTACAAACAAACATACAAACAAAAATACAAAAAAAATGAATAATTTTATCAAATTAGTGTATTGTCATCGGTCCCCAATAAATCTACAAAGTTTGAACGAAATCTGTCCTTTTAAAGTGTGTCAAAATCGCGCCCAAAGAAGCTGGTTACAAATAAACATACAGGTGAAGCTAATAAAAAGCGTGTAAAAAGTAAAATAATTTACTTGTTACCCTGTATCAGAGAAAACTGCGATTTTAAAGATCTGACCTCAAGTTTTAAATGTCAAATTGAAAGTAGGAAGAAGAACGATGTGCGAATAACTGTAAAGGGCATCAACTTGCCTTGGCAGTCTTATTACGGGTCTTATTCATGTATATCTACTTCGTATTAGTAAGCTATTTAGTAAGCTACTTCGTAAGATTTTTGTGCAAATAAAATTTATTATTATTATTATTATTATTATTATATCGAAAAGCATTTTACTTGTCACTTCGTTGCTGTTCTTTTCTGATTTATCGTCAACTTTAACGAAATGAATACGAAGTTTTTATAAGCTTTTATTGAATTAAATTGATTTTACTTTTGAATATGCTGTGTTGAAATTTGAGCTTTATTATCGCCCTTTTATAATCATATGTTTATGTACCTATGGTTTTATCATCAGCAATCGAGTTAAGGTTGTAGTGTTATATTGTTTGTACCTAAAACTGTTTTGTTTTAATATTAACAAACAATATTATGTCTAAATTAAAGCGAGTGTGGCTTGGTGGGGTAAACGTCTGCTTTTCAATCAGACGGCCCCTAGTTTGATCCCTACCTTACACCAATGACTTGTTCTTCAAGTGATGTGTGGATTTGCACTCGCTTTACGGTAAATAAAAATGTCGTGCGGAAACCGACATGTTTGAGGACCACAATATCCGAAAATATGTGTCATCCACCAACCCGCACTTGGCCAGTAGATTATGGTCTATAACTCTCCTTGTGAGAGAAGGCCCCGAGTCCCAGCAGTGGGAACATAGTGGGCTTATAATGTCTAAATTTAAATGAACTGTTTAATTCAAGTCAGAGGTTCTTGAGCGACTTAAGAATTCATAAAGCCACTTAAGGAAATTCTTCGAAGAAGAAGGAATGCTAATAAAATATTGATAAATGTTTTCATTTTGGATTGGACTCCTCCGTATTTGTAGAAAAATATATAGGTACATTACTTACGCAATATTTCTTATTATAATAATATTTGCAAAATCAATCAGAAGACGTTCACTAATCATAGAAACCAGCCAAATATGCTGTTTGCATTGAAATTCCCGTGCATCTGCAATATTGGCGGATAAAATTTCGTCCGTTCTAATTCATTTAGCTGATTATTATAAATTTGCGAGTTTGTTGGAGCGACAGGAAACCAAATACTAGATGAGTTGATAAACCGGTCGACCGACTAGTGGATATACCAGTCGAGCCAGTCTAACTGTTTGGGATACAGACAAGAAGCCAATGTGGCGAAATTACAACTAGTATATTTTATAACGATTTTAAAACTTCCAAGAAGACAGCGTTAAAATCATATTTTACGTCTTTTATCCGTTGAAGAGGAGGCTTGTAACCAGCAGTGGAAGGACTCATTATGGTCTTCTATCTATAAAATATATTTGGTTAAAGAAATCGTGGCAAAATTCTAGTGAATGAAAAAACCTGATGACTTAGGTAGTTAGTTTACTAACTAATGGTCATTTACGTTTACCATGATATTTTTATTTTCATGTTAGGAACACACATATTACATAATACGTACATAAGGTAGGACACTTTATTTTGTAGCATATAAGTCTGATTTCAATCAGAGTTATTTAACGAAATATCCGGCTGTTAGTCTTAGTACAAGTAGTCTTTAAGCCCTGTCAGGCCTTCGGCCACTCGAAAACTTTCGACACCAGAGCTTGGCCACTTAGCTCTAATAGCAATAAAAGAAGAACTTCAGAGTTATTTGTTACAGCTGCATTTTGATTTTCTATTATACCTATACGATAATCTTTTTAGACATATTTTAAAACAATACATTTTTTTATCACGATGAACAATATATATGTAACTAAAGTTACGTCACCACTTACGTCAAATTGAACATCAAAACAACTTGATAATAATATGTAATCAGTATTGTTTCACCTCTACGTTGCAAATTAGTAGGTTATGATACCTAATAACATGTGTATGTAACAGCACAGGCAATTTCTGAAGCTTTCATTGAGGCTCTATATAACGTAATTCCTGTGAGATTTGATTTGCATGAATTGTAAGTCTCTCTACGAATATAGCATAGCCAAATGCTGCCACAAGGTCTACCCTCCATTAGCGACTAATTAATATTCACTGGAGGTAACAATTTAGGATAACAACTTGAGGCCACGGCGTTTTCATTATTCTCTCGTAAAAAGAATTTCTTTGAATTTTTTCCTGACTTTAGCTCTGGCATTTGAAAATAATCCACTTTATTTTATTCTTCCATCATCTTAAAAATTTTGGGTCTTTTTTTCGAAGTTTCTTCCATCAACATTATATTTTAAAAGTGTGGTTTAAGTTATCTTCAGTAAAATAAAATTATATAGATGGATAGAAATCTTCATTCACCACAAATACACGATAATTAAAAAAATTGTGCTTCACACTTATTGGCGGTGAAATCGCTTAAAACGATCTCTTCCTTACAAGCATATACTTACGTTATATTTCTTCGTGTTCCAGGTGAGAGCTGCATAGAGAAGCCGCTGGCGACGCTGTGGCGCAACTACCAGCAGTCCACCAAGCCCGACGTGGTGATGAAGCTATCCGTCACCAACTCCGGCCTCAAGGGGTTCACGAAGGAGCACGGCCTCACCGAGTACTGGTCCCACCGCATCACCTACTGCGCCAGCCCCCCGCACTACCCCAAGCTCTTCTGCTGGGTTTACCGCCACGAAGGCAAGAAACTCAAGCACGAGCTGCGATGCCACGCCGTCCTCTGCACCAAAGAAAACGTCTCCAAGAAAATCACTGAAGAACTCCAAGTCAAACTAAAGCAGGCCCTAGTCGAATTCAAGAAGGACAGAATCTCCAAACAGAACGCTCGGCTCAGTCTGGCTAACAGCGTGTACGAGAATCCCAGCATGCCGCGACGAAAGATCATGCTAAGCGTCGGAGCGATGAACTACAGACCACCACTGGAGAGGTCCAAGTCCGCACCGAAACTTGGAGCCATTGAAGAGATGTGCTCGGAGGAAGACGAAGAGGAAGCCGAAATGAACGCGCGACAGGACGCGTGGAGGACGTCGTTCAACAACGAGCTGGACCAGTTCTACGAGTCACAGTCCCTCGACAGGCGGCGACCCGAGATGAAGTCGCCGAGAAAAATGTCCTGTCCTGAAGGCGTCATGAACAGGGCGTTGTCAGACTCTAATGGCGGAACCGTCGCTGTATCAGACGATCTACTCAACTTGATAGTCAAAGAGAGCAAGAAAGAAGATGCTAGTCATACCGAGAGGGAAAAAGAGTCGAGATTGGAAGTGATCGCTGAAACAAACGAACTGAACGAGAGCGGAGTAGCGGAGGGTAGGACGCAGAGCAACTACCTCGTCACAGATAGCGACGACGGGTCAGTTTCCTCTGGCTGCGAGACTGCCAGCACTGCCACTTCCGACACGGAACCTTCCTCGCTCCCCTCGCTGCCGCAAGACGAGCAAAAGATGCCCACCGACCTACAATACAACTTCGAAGATAACGCCTTAAGAGACGGCGTCCCGACAGAAGAAGTCAATCACATACCGATTGGAGAAAAGAACGCTTTCCGACGCAGATCCACCTACCCACCACTAGGTGAACCTATCCTCACACCCTTTGACAGTAAATTTGAATCTCTTATCGACAACTTGACGGATGTTGACAGTTTGAACTCCAGCACCGAGACAGAGGTGTTCAAGAACATCGGAGACAACGACAGCGCGTGTAGCGACGAGTCAGGATACTCCGAGCTACTCGATAACAAGGACAGCATTATAGGCAACACTATTATGGTTTAGACTAATGTAGACGAAGAACGCACTATTGCACGTGTCGAATTTGTAAATTATTATAAATGTATAGGATTAAGTTGTACATAACAGGGTTCATGACGTACTTTATCCAGTAAATATGCCCGATAAAGGAATCGAGCTGAAATTGAATTATATAAAAATTCTTTTAATTGTCCGTAAAACACGATAGCAATGCAAAGCATAGAGTATAGTAGGTACTAGACGTGTAGTGTCCCTTAGATCGATTGTATTATTATGTATAGATGTTTGTATATATTGTTGTTTAAGGTCTATGTTAGATGAAATCTATAGATTTTTATGTGTAGAGCGTCTATTTGAATCACATATACACATTATATGGATGACCAAATTGTTATCTGTTCTCATATTTATTGCTTAGTATCGCCCTTCTAAAGGTATTTAGGTACTTACGCATTCCATACATTTTATATTTTGTTCGGGTCATTCGTGTACACTTTTAGTGAAGATAATTTTCAAAGAGAAATAAAGAGATTAAAAATAATGTGGTTTGTTATTTCGTAACTCTCTGGAGGGAAACAAAACAAGAGCTTGCTAGATTATGGTCGCATACCGTTGAAAATTAGAAATTGTTTGAACACGGTTGGATTTTTGTCACGCTTTTTACGAATTTTTGTGATTAACATTTAAGAATAGGTGTTATATTTTTGCACGAGATTTGTCTACAGTGTCACAATAATAAGCAAGTCTGCCGTCATACCCAATTATTATTTCAAAGACACGTTAGGAAGTGATTCTGGCTTGTTAAAATATTTGCAAATTGGCGTATCTCATTATGAATAGAAAAAATACAAACGCGACTTTAATGGTGAACTCTGGTGTCACGTGTTAGTCATATATTTGCACGTGGTAGAAGAATTACAATGTAATGTTAGTATCAATAACTTGAACAGGTCAAATAAATTTATCTGAATTATAGCTTTCGTATCAGCGTGCAAGAAAGTAGATGAAGTATTTGAATGAAAATAAATATATGAATATATTAATAAAATACATAAATAGTTATGTATAAATTCTATTTAGGTGCCTAGAATCTAGTAAATAGCAGGCTAATCTAGCAGGCCTGTGTCACTCCGCGTGTAGGTGTTAAAAACATACCTACGAGCGGCGGCCACTGCGCAAAGGGCCAATCTATGTGGCTCTTTCAATACCACAGAATAATAACTAGTACTACGTATAACCATGTACAACGTATTATGAACCGTAGCAAAGTGAATTAAGGCCCATATTCCATTGAAAAGAAATTGGTAGGTACAAAAATCATCACGTGATCGACTGGACCGCGAGCTAAATTAAATCATATTGTTTATCAGATTGAGTTCATATTTCTTTGAAAACCATTGCGAAGTGAAGCTTCTGTACGAAGTACAAGTTATTATTCTGTGGCATAGGCCACTTTTAACCTTGGCTTAACTCGAGTGACACCGTGGGCACAGCTAAGTATAATTGTATTCAAAAACACATTTATAGCCAGACCCAAACGTGTCTTTGAAATACATAAATAGTTATGTATAAATTCTATTTAGGTGCCTAGAATCTAGTAAAAGAAGAAAAAATCTAGTAGTTTTAGTTTGTAGTAGTATTCAAATTCCATTTATTTCAACTATTTTTCAAGATATATCACAAAAAACATACAAATAAACATAAAATAATCAAATAAATCAAGATGTCGTGGAATTCAAACATATTCATATAAAATGTGATATGGTAGTTGTGGTTTGTGAGGCGTTCTGTAGTAGGTAACCCACGTCTTGTCATGGTGAATTATAAGTTTGATCTTAATTATGTAAGGGTATCTAATTAGTTTATGGTTTAATAGTTTTCTTGCGGCTACTGCACTAGGAGAACCCTGTTTCATGCAATTAAATACTTGTATGTTATCGGTAAAAGTTTTAATGTTCTCATATATTTTACTCTTTAACGCTCAATCTATGGACTACCTATGTACGTAGCGAGTGTGCTGGTGTCCGCAGTTATGCCTTTGGTATCCTCTATAAATGCTATCAGCTCGCTGAGGACGTCGTAAGCCACCTGGAGTTTCCTCGGAGACCCGAGGATGTTTCTTTGTCGTTATATCCAAGTACTGCAATTGAAGCGGCAATGCTTGGCTGTCTTTCAAGGGTCATGCATACTCTGCACTAGGGGCTTTCTATAATCGATATTGAATGGCTATAGCTAAGAAAATACCTTAGTTAAGAAATACATAGCTTACACCAAACACACGAGAATACTGGGTTTCTTCTAGGCAAGCGCGCTTCATCTTAGACTGCAATGTCACTTCACATCAGGTGAGTTGTGGTCAAGCTCAAGTCTATTATGCGTAAAAAAAAGAAGAAAATTTACTATGCCGACCCCACCTAGTGGGATAAGGCAAGGAAGAAGAACAATAAGATACACATAAATATATATATTATATTGTATATGCTTATAATACGTTGTTACAAATCTACATGATGTAGAATTTATAATTTGGTAGTGAATATAGATATATTCAAATTCAAAACATTTATTTCAGACGTAGTCCATATTACATACAATCAAAATCATAAAAATAAAAATCAAAATAATAAAAATATGTTTAGCATTTATAAACATATGTCGGTATATATATAAACCAATCAAAATGTAACCGTTTTACTCTAAAGCAATAACGATTTCCCCAAAACCAACGGATTCCCGGCATGTGCGGAGTCCCGTGGAGCGTAGCGAGCACCTGCGTCAGACCGTGACACAGTGTACAGCATAGTCAGTACGATGTCACGGTGCGTGACTCACAGTAAGCAGGGGAGACGTGACATACCCTTGCTGGAAGCTCTCAGCCCTTTGTGAAGTATTGTGGTAAGATAATGATAGATTTCTAATCACAGAACAGCTCGCTACGGAAACAGCACTTTAGTGATGCAACACAAATGAATTTTGACGACCTCGTTGGCGTAAAGGTTACCATGCCGGTCTGCTAATCAGAAGGTTCCGGGTTCGTTTCCCGGCCCGGTCAACATCTTTGTGCTTAACTAAATTTGTTGGCTGTGGGTCTGGGTGTTAAATATGTATTTATATATAATATGTATGTATGTATATGTAGTATATATATATCAGTTGTGTTAGCAACCATAATACGATCTAGAAATGGTTCAGTATGGGGCTAACCAGCCGTGTGTGAATGTGTCAATTAAAAAAAAATATATATATAAGTAACTGGCATCGACCAAAGCCTGCCACGACCTGCTTTTATGTTCAGCATGTTTTTATTTTTAATATTAAATGTTACTGGTGTATATGTATACCTAAATGTATTAAAGAGATGCATTGACGGTTTTAAATTGAGAAAAAACTTCTTATTAGTAAGTCATTTTATAGTATGTTAAATTTCATTTAGGATAAAGAAACTCAAAACAAGGCATCATCACTGGTGGACATCAAATAAAGATTAAATAGTAGTACGAGTAC
Source organism: Mellilla xanthometata (assembly GCA_035578125.1). Taxonomy (NCBI): domain Eukaryota; kingdom Metazoa; phylum Arthropoda; class Insecta; order Lepidoptera; family Geometridae; genus Mellilla; species Mellilla xanthometata. The sequence continues at coordinate 539,531 of JAPUBQ010000020.1, forward strand.
GAGTAACAAAGATACGAGTAAATACGAGGAGAACAAAACAGACTGACATGTGTAGTATATACTATAAGTACAATTAGTTATATGTTACGAGTAAGAATGATGCTTACTTTAATACCTGTAACATTTTTGGAATATGCTGTATTCTATTAATGAATGATTTTGAATTATTCTACGTTGCCACCCCAACCAGGCGTGGGGCAGATTCTACTAGCTTAAAATCTTGGTGGATTTTGCCCCACCAAGGCTGGCCCATTTATGTTTTTTATTTTGTAAAACCTATGAAGAGTCAATGTGTAGTTATAAATAAAACAAATATTAGACAGATTCACTCTTTATTGCAATACAGCAGAAGGATAATATATTAACAAGAAGAAAAATTGTATCTAGTGCTGCCAATGTCCCTATCACTAAAGGCGTTTTCTTCCAGGCATCTGATAATCATTCAATTGTTCCCCGAAAACTACAATCTGGCGGTTTGCAAAGCAAGATTGAACAGGTTTTTCTGGGTAAGCGCGCTGCACCTCATAATGTCCTTTAGCATCAGGTGAATTGTGATCAAGCGCAAGCTCATTTATTGTAAAAAAAAAACTTAATGAAAGTGCGAATAACACCCAAACCATAACGGTCGGAGGCATATTCAATCAATAACATCCATGACCCGTGTCGCCGGTCGAAGCGACATGAAAAGCGAATTTAAATTACAGACCTTCTCCGTATTTGTATGAATTCTTTATAAGCGGGCTGTAAGTCGACGAATCTCATTGACATTTATCGATTGCTAGCAACCCGCGGCTGTCATGGCTTGTGTTATATTATTGGAGTTTTAGTAAGGAAGTTTTAAATTAAAAAATAAATAAAATTTAGCCTTTGTTACTCGGAGACAATGAGCTTCCCAACGGTGAAAGATTTTTTCGAAAGGTCTAGTAGTTTCGGAGCCTATTCGCGTCAAACAAACAAACAATCAAACTTTTCCAATATTAGTATAGATATAGACTAGCATACCGTCCCGGCTTGGCACGGGAACTAAAATCTGAGTAGCAATGAGAAATTAATTATAGCCTATGTTACTCGGGGATAATGTAGCTTCCCAACGGTGAAAGATTTTTACGAATTGGTCCAGTAGTTTCGGAGCCTATTCGCGTCAAACAAACGAACATCGATCCAGTGGTTTCTGAGTGTCAAACAAACAAACAATCAAACTTTTCCTCTTTATAGTATTGGTATAGATTGATACTCCTCAAGCGACTTTATTATTTTATTATTTATTTACTAATATTATAATGGTTACTATGATATACTGCCAACCAGAGAGTCCCGGGTTTGATTTCCGGCACAGCCAACATCTTAGTGATGAACTAAATTTGTTGGCTGTCAATCTGGGTGCTAAATATGTATCGATATAAAGTATTTAAGTATGTATATCAGTTGTGTTAGCAACCACAATACAAACTAGACACGTTTTAGTAAGGGACTAACCAGTCGTGCGTCCTAATATTTATTATTCTTATTGGGAATCAAAAATTATACTGCGTTTTATGTAATTAATATTTGCATATAGTATATTATGTTTCGGAAGTAGTACAGGTGTTCCAGTATATACAAACATACATAGATATAACAATACGAATATATAGACAACATTCGATGTTGTATTGAAATGTGACAGCTGTGTGAGAACTGGGTCGCTTTGCCGGAACACAATGGTTTCTTGTTTGTTTTGTTACACAAAGGTAGATAAATATATTACGTTATAATTAATGTACATATTATAGTCTGCTTACTGGTACAAGAATGGACAAGGTAAGAAATTAGTATATTTGAGGAAGTTTGAAAGTGGCGCCTGTTTCAGCGAAAGTGAAGAGTGGACGGTTAGCGTGGTACGGACATGTAATGTGTAGAGAGGAGATGCATGTGACTAGGAGAAGTATGGATATGATTGAAAGAAGTAGCGGAAGGAGAGGTCAATCAAAGAAGACTTGTGTGAAGGACATGAATGAGAAGGAAGTGAATGTGGAGATGACGGCTGATAGAGTGGCGTGGAAGAGAAAAACAGGCTGTGTCGACCATACCTAGTGGGAAATGGTAAAGGAGAAGAAGAAGATCGTCTGCCTACTGGTAAAACATGGTAAGAGCACAGTTTTATCAACAATGCAGATATATGTAATTTTCGACTCTCTTTCTACTGGTTACGCGGTAAGTGATAGGACTGTTTAGTGGCAAAAACGAAAATTAAAGTGTTATAAGTGCATCATTTTATTTAAAACTCTACTGAGAAAACGACGTTAATTCAAAAGGGGAACCCCGTTCAATGAAATATGCATTTACCATTTTTTACCAGTAAGCAGACGATATATGATAATGTACATATGAACATATCTTAATATATATAAATCTCGTGTCACAATGTTTGTCCTCAATGGACTCCTAAACCACTGAACCGAGTATAATAAAATTCGCACACCATGTGCAGTTCGACCCAACTTGAGAGATAGGATAGTTTAAATCTCAAATTATAGTCGCAATTTTAATTTATTGCTAATTGTCTGTTATTATTTGACAGTCACAATTATCTGTTAACTCCAAATGATTCCAACAGATGTCGATACCTTTCGACTGGGTTGAGTAAGTAATCAATAGATGGCGCTGCTATGGTAAATCTACGAACGTGTCATATATGCGCTACACTATCTATTTTTCATACCCCTAAGTGAGGCAAAACAACGTTTGCCGGGTCAGCTAGTGTATTCACTAGCTGACCCGGCAAACGTTGTTTTGCCTCACTTAATATATGCCACGCATAATTGTGACTGTCAAATAATAACAGACAATTAGCAATAAATTAAAATTGCGACTATAATTTGAGATTTAAACTATCCTATCTCTCAAGTTGGGTCGAACTGCACATGGTGTGCGAATTTTATTATACTCGGTTCAGTGGTTTAGGAGTCCATTGAGGACAAACATTGTGACACGAGATTTATATATATTAAGATATGTTCATATGTACATTATCATATATCGTCTGCTAACTGGTAAAAAATGGTAAATGCATATTTCATTGAACGGAGTTCCCCTTTTAAATTTACGTCATTTTCTCAGGATAGATTTAAATAATATTCTGCACTTATAACACTTATTAAGTACAAAATTTTGAAGAACCACGACAACACTTTTGTGGCCATCTTGTATCTGAAATTTATTATCTATATATCTAAGCATATAAATGTGTCATATCTAAATTTCTAGCATTTTCTGCGCGTCATCTGGGTTCGCGTTGGACGACGGCCTCCTCCAAATTCCAGATTCTTCCGTTGTCTTCGCCTTAGTACCTGTATTATAATTATCATAACGTTTTTTTAATAGCAATCGCCTTTGCCCTGCAGTGGGCTGACTTATAGCTTTAGATAAATAAGACAGAGTAAAGAAAAAAATTATGTGATGAACAAAGTATTTATTCAACCATGTTACAATTATCATTATTTTAGCCGGTTCTTGAGAAAAGGTCTCTCTATCCTCTTTCCACTCATTCCGGTTTTGTGTTATCACGATACAAAAATATAAAAAAATATTATCAAAATTTTAAATCTGTAAACCCACTTACTATGCACAATACCCTTCCCTAGGTAAAGCAATAGGCATATATCTACATACATACCTGTATACAAGCGTATATTGTATCACGCCTTCCTTGAAGTGGTCAATAAAGTTTAGTGGATTTCCTTGGCCGGGAGTTGAGCCAGGTCGTCGCCATGGCAACCGGCGCCACAACAACCAACTATCCTGAATCTTTCAGGCGTTCTTCTGAACTACACTCATAATAGTCATTACCTTCTTCGATTCTTTTCAGGCGCTATTGTATTAATATTATAATAAGAAATTGAAATTATAAGCTCTAACGATTCTAAATAATATAACCTACCTGCTAAAAAAAGAAGATTTTTTATAATTTTTGTATTACTATCAGAAACACAACATATTTAAATTTTAAAACGACTGATAAAAAAAGTACCATCGAGCTATTTTTACATAATAGTGTTTTGGACCTTTAAATATTTTTAACACTGGATTTAAGCAAATTAAATTAAATGTGAAAAAACCATAGCTTCTCATTTACTCAGGATTTTATTGGATTTTTTATTACATACTATTTTGCTCCCATGTTATTTTTCATACCGGCTTAATATCGGCCAAACGAATAAGTGCAACGGTTCCAACTTGGAACCGGTGACAAAGTTAAACATGCAAACTAATCGGAGGAAACTAGACTGTTTAACATTAGTAATAGAGGTCACGGTGTCTCCAAACCAAATACACCCCATCGCCATCAAAATCACACAGCATATAAGCATAAGCAGACCACTTTTGTCCTTTTGTATTGCTGGGGCTAGGGGTCTTCTCTCATGACGAAAGAGATATAGGCCATAATCTACAACGCTGGCCAAGTGCGGGTTGGCGGATGACACACGTCTTCGGATATTGTAGTCCTCAAACATGACGGTTTCCTCACGATGTTTTCAATCCACACATAACTTGTAAAAAAGCCATTGGTTCGTGGACCCGTCAGATTGAAAAGCAGAAGTTTTTACCACCACCAGGGCCACCTGTGTTTCACACTAGTACCATAATGTACTAGTAATAGTAAAAAAAAACACTCTAAAAACTGATTAACGGTTTAACACAATAGGATTAAAGTGTGTACCGTATTTTGGCGGATTAGTACAAAAACAAAACAAAACGAATATGCCCAAAAATAGCGGTTTTAGATCTGGCTATTTGTGGCCTGATATCCGGAGTCTGTACCAACTAACATACATGGTGTGTTTGTAATGAATAGTTTTTGTAACAGATGCTAATTAGGTATTTTGTCACCTGGCTTATCTATACATAATAATATGTTTAAAAAAAATTAGCCAAGTGCGAATCACGCTAGCGCATAGAGGTTTCCGTACCTTTATCTTAAAAATAAATAGCAAAATACACATCTGGTGTATGAGCCTCCCCTATATAGGTACAATAAATATTTATAATTTTTCTGTACTTCTTTTTATAGCGGCTCGGGAAATACACCCATGTGTCTTCCGACCCACGTGACCCACCAATGTAAAAGCCACTTCTTTTAAAGACAGTCTTGTGCATGGTCACCCATCTAAAGATATTCCACATCGACCGTTGCTTAACTTCCACGATTGCGTCAGATCTACTTAGTTTGCCGAGCTACGGGTGCTTCGTCTTTTCTATATAATGACGATAAAAAGTATGGTAAAGCGCTTTTATGTCATGAATTTCTTAAAGTCATAGAACAAAAAGTCTAGATAATTAATAAATAAAAAAATACAATTATGTTATTAAATTGTGTGCATATTTATGACACAAATTAAAAATAACACAATATGTTTATCAAAATATACAACGACATAAATAATAATGTAGTTTTGTTAAAAATACATTAAACAGCAATTATTTTATCTGTATTTTTTTGCAGATAGAAATAAAATTAATACTGAATTAAAATTAAATATGACATAATTATTTTACTTTGACACGCTATTAACACCATCTAGCGCGTTACAGTGGTACTAGATTTACTAGCGCCATCTATTAAAATCATGCCGATCTAAAATGTTTGCAACCTTACTAACCAAGGCTGCGGAATTATAGTCACAATGAAGAAGTAAACTGATGTCGAAAGAGTTTTGTTAGCTTCACAAAGATGGCGCTAGCAGTTACAAAAAAATATATTTAGTTTTACACTTTAGTTGGTCGTAAGATACTTAATATGTCGATAATATTTTCTATCTATCTATCTATCTAATATTTTCACAAAGTTTAAACTTATTTTAAATTCTTTAAATGATTTTTTTTTGTAAGGAGTGGTATAAGTTACTATACTTATGGTAAAATTACAATAAACAGGTAGATTAGGTAATCTTGCAAAAATTATAATTTTAATTCATTTAATTTCTTGATCAAAATTAGTGGGTACAAAATGTAAATTGCAAGGAATTTCTTTATTTCAATTACTTAATTAAATAGTATCTATCATAACATACATAAGGAGACCACTTTACGTTCCCACTAATGGGACTCTAGACCTTCTCTCTCGGGGAGAGCGATATAGGCCGTAATCCACCACGATGGCCAAGTGCGGGTTGGCGGATGACACATGTCTACGTATATTAAATACTAAAGATAATTTAAGATATTTTAAAATACATGTTTTTAGGGCCATACAGTCTAATTTTATGAGATTCCTATTTTTTATTTTATTAGATACTTTAAATGTCTCTTTGTAGCACCTGTGCTAGGCTAGCTAAGGTGATCTGACGCGATCATCGAATCTAAGCAACGGTCCATACGGACGATATTTGGATGGGTGACCATGCAAAAGACTGTCGTTTTTCAAGTGGGCGTTACCGTGTGTCAGGTGACACGTTAAATTGTAGGTCCCGACTGTAAGTCTTAGTAAGTCGTTAAGCCAAGTCAGAGGACTTTGGGTGGCTTGAAAACTCTCGACACCAGAGCTTGGCCACTTAACTTATACGAAGAAGAAGAAGTCATTGTTTTAAAACAGTACCAAGAAATGGCAGGTGCTACCGAAACATCTTTTGTTCCAACTTCCTCCTAATATTGTACAAATGAATGGACAGCTAGTAAATCACTCAAGTACCTTTGTCAAACGAGTCTGAAACGTTCGGACTGTGTGTTATAAGGAAATGAAGTTGCTTTGGAATAATACAATTTTTTTGTCGTTAAGTGATCAGAATAGAATAGAGAAATTGGTCAATTTATTTTACTCTGGGTATATAGATCTCTAAATGGCAAAGTAAAATTGTGGTCAAAGCGCGCTTACCTAGAAGGAACCTGTTCACTCTCGCCTTGAAAATCGCTAGATTATAGTCATTGGGGAACAAGGAATTCGGCAAGGAGTTTCAAAGTTAGGCGGTTCGAATAATAAAGATGGAAGCAAAACGCTTAGTTCGTGCCTAAGGCACCTCATTTATGTACATATTTATTTTAGTACGACAAACTTCTAAAAACTAGCTAACTAACTTAATAATACAAACAATTATTTTATTGATTGTCCCTGTAATCAATTAACATATGTTTTTATAATACAAGCATATGTCGTTTTAATAAAGAGGTATATTATTGTAATAGGTAAACGTTTCCGCAAATTATGTTTCATCGTGTTTTTGACTAGATACATAGCGACTCACGCTAATCTTTGTATATCCATAATTTTACTAAAACTTAGGTAACCTATTTAAACAATTTTTATTTACATTTTTAATTTTATTTTGATTGTATTTATATTGTAGGTATATTAGTAAATTAATTAATATTTTCTTTAACATGTATGAGTCTTTGTTGCTTGAAATAAAGTATTTGAATTGAATTAATTTCTTTTCACTCACACGTAGGTATTATTTACCAGTCATTTATTAAATAAAACGAACGATATTGTATCAATTTAATTTTTTATAAAAATAACATGTCAAAATATAGGTACCCTATTTAAACCATTAATGTCTTCTCTGTATTATCCTGATTTACAAGGAAAGTCCCATCTGATATTTCCTTACTCCTCTGTCACTTAATTTTGACGCACCTTTTAAGGCTCTATTGAACTTTTGTTCTGAAAATGTCAAAAGAAGCTTAATAAAGGTATAGAGCCGGTGTAAAGGTAAAAAGGAACAGTAGCTTAAGAAATAAATATTTTGGTCAACGATTGTTTGAGAAGCTATAGAGCTCTGCGGGGTGTTGAAGGATGAAATTGATTTGGAATAAAATAGGTGAACTAAAAGCTTTAAGTGCACAAGTGTGTTACATGTAACTTTAAAGTGACTTGTGTATCTAAATATTCTTAACTTAAGTTCAAAATTGGAAAATGTATTTATACTAATATGTAAATCCGTACCTAAATTATTTTGAATTAAAAAAAACATACATATGAAATTTAAACATCAATAAATCCTTTATTATTATTATAATTTCAAATCTAAATATAATTTATTCCTGGTTAATATACAACATCGATATCTACGTAATTTTGTTCCAACTTAAGTAGATAATACACTTTTTTATAAATAAAGGTGTAACAGCTGTATTTAAATAATATAAAAACGAAACATAAAAAAAATACTTAGTAGTCGTATGTTGTAGTATTATTAAGTTTTAATGCGCACCTTTGACAGGGCAAAGAAGGAGAAATTAAGTAAAAGACATAAAAACGTTAACACATTTGCGAGAGTTGGTAGCCATGCGTAGATCCATCTAATAAAAAAAACAACAACCATCCACAAAAGCTTGTGAGAAAAAATCGTTATAAACAGTCAGGTGCATCGAATGGGACCACCCTCTTCTCTATTTATCGAGTAGTAAAGGTATGTACACAATTGTGCAAAAGGAGATCAATTGTCTTGAATAGAAACAAGAAGCTAACACTCTGTAGGGGGCTTTAGTTATCGATATAAAAGGTAAAGTACGGAAAACAGGAGTGAGTCAAATTGATTTTATGTTACTACGATTCTGTACAGGTAAAGATAGTTTTGTTTTCACATCTTTATTGTATTTGATTGGACTTAGAAGAATTGTTGACGTAATGGTACCCATGCCAGCCTGCCAATCAGAAGGTTCCGGGTTTGATTCCCGGTACGGCCAACATCTGTGCTGAACGAAATTTGTTGGCTGTGGGTCTGGGTGTTGAATATGTATCGATATAAAATATGTGTGTACGTATATGTAGTATATCAGTTATGTTAGCAACCATAATACGAACTAGAAATGGTTCAATATGGAGTTAATTAGCCGTGTGTAAAATGTGTGCTAATATTTTTTTTTTTCTTTATTGCTTTTAAATATCGGTCAATTGATAAGATCAAGGATTGAAGACGAGATCTTAATTTAATTTTTTTAAATACAATTAAGTTTTTTTAATGAGGAATAGGCTAAGGTTTTAAGAAAGAGTTACGTAGCGTGCCTAGGAAAATCAAATTAAATGTTTTAAAGTGCAAAGTTTTTTTTTAGGTCGAGGGGTGTTACATAAGTATTAAAATAATAATGTACTTTATACAAGACCCGTTAGGGTGTGCAAATTTGTATGAAATCTACACACACACTACACATTTACATATTCTCTTAGGTCTACAAAACATAACCTCTAATATAAAAATTGCTCGAATAAAACTAGGTCAGAATTATAATAAGCTCACAATTTGTCATTTCAAAAATCTTAGAGAGAGAATAATAGGCCTTGTCAAGTAGGTTTTTTTAGTTTCAGCTTAAAGATAGTGAACGAGTTGGCTCATTAGGAGAGCCCTATGTCCAGGAGATACATTAAAAACTGGATTAACCGGACTTATTGTTGTCGTTAGGCAGTCGGATTATCGAAAATCCGGATAATCGAACGTAAAAAGAAAATTGGGGTTTTTTTTTTAGATTCCGATGAGAAACTGAGAGTTTATGCTTGCAAAAATACGACTTTAGATAAATGGTCTGTAGTCCAATATCTGTAGTGTAATATAGACGGACAGATAAATGATAAATGGGAGGGTTTATTTATTTAGTTCTAGCTCCACAAAGCTCGGTAAGTTGTTAAAATGACTAACCACTATAGACATTGTTCATCGCCTGGTTGCGGTATTTATCCGTAAAGTTGTAAATTGAAGTGTGTTTCCGCCAGTAATGGATGACGTCCTGAATGTTGTCGCCGGACAGAGCGTAGCTAGACTGCCGTAAAGTTGGTGTTATATTGAGACTATTTGATGAATAGCTATCTATACCAACAACCTTTATGAATAACCTTTTAGATAAATTCTTCTAATTAAGATTAATAATTTGCTTCCACACACAAAAAACCGCGTATATTTGGGGAAAAATATAAGGGGAAGTAGTCTTTTCCGCTGTTTTTCAAAGATCGATGAATAAAGTTGTTTGTATAGACATACTAAGACCTAATTTTACGATAGATAAGAAAAAAGAGTATTATTTTTTGTGGACACAAAGATACACATAAACAATTTCTTATAATTATTATTAAATAAGCCTATGTGCACAAAAGGTGGTTAGATGATATAATTACAATAGCAGGAAAACACTGGAGAACTAAGGCAAACAATAAAATAACTTGGAATAAGCTAGAGGAGGCCTATACCCAGAGTGGGGTTCCAATGACGGAAGATAAAAATTTAATTTAACATAAAATACTTTACAAAAATAGATGTAAATAGTCAAATAAATTTAAGCAGTTATAACGTTATTTAAGGTTGTTGGAAATAAATTGGGCTTTATTATTATTATTATTATATTATGTGCACAAAAGGAGCAAATTCAGCATAATGCTGTTAGTTACCAGTAAACCTGTTTTAGTTGATAGTATACTCAGTGTGTCTCGCGCCTATAAGGTTCCGAATGTAGGCAGAGTGCTCGCTCTACTTGCATTTCGGGTTACGCCACTTAAAGCCTCCGCAAAGTAATGACAGCGAGAGACTAACTAGTAGTATTATTATTATTATTGACATTATTATTATTATTATTTTTTCACTGCACGAGCTTACCTGGGACGAGCGAGCGGTCGTCGACCGGTTGGACGTCCCAGGTATCGCTGGATAGACCAAGTGGAGGAGGAGCTGCGCAATCTTCAGGTCACGCAGTGGCAGGAGAAGGCACAGGACCGAGAACAGTGGCGTCTCCTAGTATCGGAGGCCAAGATCCGATTCGGGTCGACGTGCCAACCCAGTTAGCTAGTTTAGACATTTTTTTTTTGATATTGTATACTTATAATCTTTTGACATTTCTTTTAAATATTATTGCTTAGCTGTAAATTATAGTGGAGTGCAATTAACTTATAAATTACCTAACTAATTAATCGACTTTTTGCACACCGCATATGCGGTAGCCTACAAGGGACATTTTATATTATTTTCCATGTTTTTATATTACCTGTGGCTACGCAAATAAAATTATTTCATTTCTTTTCATTTCATTACTTACTACAAAATTGTAGTTTAAGCCAAAAATTCACATTAAATCTAAATTCGTTTAACGAAATGGCCAGGCCCTGGTGTCGAGAGTATTCAAGCTGCCCAAGGGCCTCTGACTTTGCCTAATGACTGTTTATACCAAAACTAACAACCAGGACCTAGAAATCTGGCCCTTCTGGTCGTCGAGTCCGACATACCCCGCTCACCTCCCCCAGGTTTGTAGCGGGAGATGCGTAAATCCATTTCCTCACGAAAAAAAAGGACCTAGAAATCTAGAATTTTGATATGAATGACTCACATGTTATTTTGCTTGGTCACCTTTTAAAAAAACTGTCCACGTTAATCGTAGCTTTACTTCGGTAATAGCATCAAATCACCTTTGTTTTTAGTTAGCCGTGATGTATGTAGGTGTTAAAAAACTCCAAATATGTACGGGTATATCGCCGTCCCCGGAGAATAAAATGATAACTGCCATTATCTTCGTTTTAGTGTTATTCCATTTTTGATATCTGTGGGTACTGATACATCTGCTGAATTTTTTTCGTGACTCTAATACTGTTAGTTACGGAAATATAAAATATTACAATGTTATTCGATTATTAGACCGATGCCTAAAGTTACAAGAATATAATTGTATTGTTATATTACCAAAATATTTTTAAACTTATAAGTATGACAAACAGCCATGAAGTTATATTCTCGTAAAAAATATTCGATTGGATAATGATAATAGCAGTTATCATTTTATTCTCGTACAAAACAATCTGTGCGCTTCGTATAATGTTCTGTTAGTAAAACTATTCGTGGTGCAAAACATATTGTCATGCTCTGCTTTCACTTAAAAGTTACGGTAATAGTGTGAAAGTGTTATTGTTTATTTACACATACCTTTATTCAACAATTATTCAAATACATGCAATCAAGGACAATAAAACAGAGCTGTCCACGAAAATAAATCAAAATAAAATATTCTATAATGACAATCAGTCGTCATTCTCATATTATAGTACTATTAATATACGATGTTGATGTTGAAAGAAATAAACAACACCATCTAATGAAGCCATTGGTTTAAATGTAACATCCAATAATACTTCCGATAGTATATTGTCGAAACAAACGGTCACTGATAATATTATGAGCAAGATACCTAATCGTCAGGATCTAAGACTAGGAGAAGAAAACAATGAATATCACAGTCTAGTAGGAATAAAAGACCAACCCGAAACGGGTTCATGTAGTGCCAGAATTTTTAGACAAAACAAGCATAAAACCTTAAAAGCGTGAAAAGATAACTGATGAGCAGTCAGTACATGGAATGCCTCGTTTGACTGCTGTCTTTCACCTATTATTTCCTCTTGCATCATGATAAGAAACAATATTATTAAAAACACACAGCACAGCGGTTACACACCCTCTCATTAAAAGTGCACTTCTGTAATATACGGGAGTTGCACCCAAATCTCGCTTCTGTCCTCCACCATCTCGAGACATACAGACCTCACCTATTGTTTCTTGCGGAGACCCAAATGAGATGTCCGTCTGACGTGTCGTACCTTTCCTACCCAGGGTACACCCTGGAGCACCACTTCAAACCACGCGCGGGCATATGCTTATACGCCCGTGACGACATCTGTTTTCGGCGTCTCCGTAAATTTTAAGATCCCAGCTTCACGGTGCTATGGGTACTGGTGGACACAGGCGTGGAGAAAATTCTCTATGCCTATGTCTTCCGGTCGTACAGCGAAGATTTGGAGACAACTAGGCTCATTGAGTACCTCAGCGAGAGGGCGGATGAAGCTCAACAGGAGTGCCCGTCGGCTCAGCTTGTGTTATTAGGGGACTTTGATGGCCACCACCAGAAATGGCTGTATCCATAACTAGACACCAACCATGCTGGACGAGAGACTAGGAAACTTTCTCTTACGTTAGATCTCACCCAGCTGGAGGCAAGTAGCCACACGGGTACCCGACGTTGACTCTCATACACCTTATTGCTAAGGCCTTCTGCTGACAACTGATCCAGACCGGTACTCAGTGGCGATTTCATCGCCACTGGGTCGATCCGACCACTGTTTGGTGAAGTCTGTATTTGTCTACTCCCTGCCAGATCCTAGCCCAAAAGACTCTAGGTGGCTGTGGCGATACAAGTCAGCAGACTTGGATGAGATGCAATCTTTCTTTGCATCCTTCCCTTGGCAGCCTATATGCTTCTCTTCTAGCGACCCTAGTGCCTGCTCTGATGCCGTGACTGATGTGTTGCGTAAGGGCATGGAATATTTTATTCCTTTTTCTGACGCACCATTTTTATGTAAGGCTCGCCCATGGTTTGGGCCTGAATGTGGACGTGCTGAGGCACAAAAACATTTGGCGTACCAAGCCTGGGCTGAAACTCGGCAGCGTAAGGCATCTGATATTCGTGATAAAAAGAGAGCTTTTAATAAGGCTGCCAAGTCCTGCAAGAAGGCCCGTTTTGACCATATTGGCCGAATAGGGACCAAACTGGCTTCGTACCCGGCGGGTAGTAAAGCGTTCTGGCCCCTAGCCAAAGCGGTCGAAGCTAACTTCTGCCGTCCCTCGCTGCCGACCCTGCTAACTACAGGCCCATATCAGTAACGTCTTTACTCTGTAAGAGTATGAAACGTGTTCTGAATCGCAGGCTCCTGGCATACCTAGAAGCGAATGACCTCCTCAGTGATCGACAATATGGCTTTTGCCGGAACCGATCTACTGTGGACCTTCTAGTGTATGCCACTCACATCTGGAGTAAAGCCATTGAGAAATTCGGAGAATTTCTAGCGGTTTCTCTCGACATTTCTAAGGCTTTTGACAGCTCCTCCTACGGTTTGTCCTCTGGTTTCCGTGTGTGGATTTCCGACTATTTGAGAGAACGGTATATACGGGTGGTCATTGATGGCTGCTCGTCTGATCTAATGGCAATTCATGCCGGTGTAAATTTGTTTTCAGATCACAGCAGAAATACACCACATATTTCAGATTTTCTTCCAATTACAATGGATTGCCACAAAGTAACGTATGAGTCAATAGGTTATATCAAGCCCTATCCCAAGCCATGTGCTCGAATTGCAAGTGTTATGCACTGAGCTTCTTCTTATAGCAAGGCTTTGCATGATGATCTCATAAGGCTTTTAAAGTAGGGCATATATCAAATTAAGTTATCCAGACGCTTACAAAGTGTTTTTTGACTTCAAGTGTGATTTTTATTCATTATTATAGAAAATAGCTGATTAGTGGTAACTTATAATATCAATAGAAATTACCGTTTTTTTTTAGTTTTGTAAAAACTGTGTCCTTTTTAATATTTTATGTCAAAGCATGACCAGATTCTGAGGCATGATGGCCGAAATTTAATATAACATTAGGATTTGTGAATACTTACCACACAAAGTTTTATTGTAATAGCTTTTAAACAACATAGAGTTAGACAATGATAAGGAGAATAAGACGATATTAATGCATTATCATCTTCAATTGTACCATAATAAACTACCGAATAAAATGACAAGACAGTGATACAATATCAAACTTTGACTAAAAAGTACCGAGAATAAAATGATAAGTGACATTATACAACTCAACTGATGATTAATTTTGACTAACTTCTTATTTTTTAAATATCTTTATTATGCTATATTATATATGTGTTCAATTGAAGTATTATGTATGTATAAAAAATTAGCTTTACATAAAGGTAAGAACCATCTGCCTCCGACTAGTATATTTTGAGAAATTAACAAAAACATGTTTTTTGGCTCTCCTGAAAAGTTGCGTTTTTGCAGTTATCATTTTATTCTCCGGGGACGGCGATATATTTGTTTCTTTAACCGTTACATCTCATTCGATTAAAATATTTTATTATTAGAGGAAGTTTGAAAGTAGCACCAGTGAGTGAGAAACTGAAGAGTGGGAGGTTAGCGTGGTATGGGCATGTGATGCGTAGAGAGGAGATGCATGTTAGTAGGAGATGTACGGAAATGGAAGTGCAAGGAAGAAGGGCAAGAGGCCGACCGAAGAAGACGTGGATGGAGTGTGTGAATGATGACATGAGAGTGAAAAGAGTGAGTGTAGAGACGACGGCTGATAGAGGAGATTGGAAGAGGAAAATTTGCTGTGCCGACCCCACCTAGTGGGATAAGGCAAGTAAGAAGAAGTTCTTGTTAATAATAAAATTTTGACATATCTTTCTCGGATTAGTTCTATTATTCTTATACATAAGGACCATAAAACAACTAATCATTATATTTATAAAAAACTAAGTTTAACAAATAACAATTAATATGTAATTCTAGCTGTAGCGCCTGTAGCTCGGCTAGCTAAGGTGATTTGACGCGATCATCGAAGAAGTATCGGTCGATGCGGACGGTGTCTGTATTGGTGAAAGGGAATGCAACCCTAAAAAAAAATGGTTGCCTGTAAAGTCGGTTTTACGGGCGAAGATTTTACGTGACAACGTCTGCCGCGTGCTGCGCGCGCGGCAGACCGATCATAGTTGAGTGGGAGAGAGACGCAAGGCATTCGGCTGGCCTCTCTCTCGTTCGGTGACTCATCGTAACGTTACCGGGCGTTACACTTTTTCATAAGTGACTCCCAGCCGCAACCTAATTTAAGACGTTGTCACGTCAAAATAAAAATAACCGAGTGTTGTAGAATGAAAATTAACAGCATTATAACTATAGTGAATTGTCTTTTATCAACAAATTTACCATGCCTTTTTAATGAGAGATAGTTTTATAAACATGTGGCGAAAAAACAAAGCTTTATAACAAAACTAAACACATTATCACCATGACATTCCAGCACAAAGAAACAAAACTAAACTCAAATAATTATGTTAAGAAACATACAAAGTATTTGTTTTGAACACAAAATAATTTGCCTTTCTTCTAAAATAAAGAAAAGTAATCGGTCATTATTGAGTTTTTTAACCTTTTGTAGTTAGTATGGAACACGTGTGTCAGTTAAACCGTAATTGTTTTGAAATTCGGGACTTTTGTTCCACCATAAATGTTTTTTTTAACTCAAAAGATTCACCAATAAGTCATACAACAGTCGCGCCTGTCGTTTCAAAAAATACAGGAAATATTAGGACACGATTCACACACGGCTGGTTAATCCCAAACTAAACCATTTCTAGTTTGTATTATGGTTGCTAACACAACTGATTTATGTACTACATATAGATACATAAGTAATTTATTTCGCTACATATTTAACACTCAGATCAACATCCAACAAATTTAGTTCATCACAAAAATATTGGCCGTGCCGGGAATCAAACCCGGGATAACCCTCAGGTTAGCAGTCCGGCATGGTAACCATTACGCAAACGAGGTCGTCAACTTAAATTTAGTGTCAATATTTGCATTAAAAGAGAGGACTAGCTTGGATAGAAAATTCTCGACACAATAATTAGACCAGTTAGATTGTACTAAAAATATTAGACTACTAGCTGACCCGGCAAACGTTGTTTTGCCTCACTTAGGGGTATGAAAAATAGATAGTGTAGCTTATATGACACGTTCGTAGATTTACCATAGCAGCGCCATCTATTGATTACTTACTCTACCCAGTCGAAAGGTATCGACATCTGTTAGAATCATTTGGAGTTAAAAGATAATTGTGACTGTCAAATAATAACAGACAATAATTAGCAATAAATTAAAATTACGACTATAATTTGAGATTTAAACTATTCTATCTGTCAAGTTGGATCGAACTGCACATGGTGTGCGAATTTAATTATAATCGGTTAAGTGGTTTAGGAGTCCCTTAAGGACAAACATTGTGACACGAGAATTATATAACAAATATTAATATACCAAACCAAGACCTCATTTTTAAAGTCACTAACATTTGATTTACAACTAACCGGACTCGCCAATCAATCATTAGCGACAATAAAAACGCCTAAAACTGGACTTTAAAATATATTTAGTCCGCTAATATAGTGGTCATGGAAGGACAAGGCCGTATAGTGACGTCATCAATGCGAAACAGAAGTAACGGGGACTCGACACCCAAACCTCCTTCTGAACGGAATATGGAGCACAATTTAAAACAATGATTGGACAAGAATTTTGGCACTTGCTGTAGGCTTTAAATCCGGTTTGGATAAAAATATCCCACGTAAAATTATATACACATGTTTTTATTTGATGTTAGGACACATTTTACACACGACTATTTTTTTTTTGTAGCCCCATACTAAACCATTTGTAGCTTGTATTATGGTAGCTAACCGTTGCTTTCCGTTGTTTGTACTGCCCCAGAGATGCACCTGATACCTGAATTACTGGTAATACTTAATAAACAAACAAATAATTTTTACTGTGGTCTTAGATGTAACTGTGGTCTAAGATGTAACAAGCTTGCTTAGAAGGAACCTATTTACTCTAGATTTGAAGACCCCTA
Organism: Mellilla xanthometata; assembly: GCA_035578125.1. NCBI lineage: Eukaryota > Metazoa > Arthropoda > Insecta > Lepidoptera > Geometridae > Mellilla > Mellilla xanthometata. The sequence continues at coordinate 556,945 of JAPUBQ010000020.1, forward strand.
AATTGTACTTCTCGGGAAAATGAGACTCAGGAAGAGAGTTCCAAAGCTTCGCAGTTCTCACAATGAAGGTCGAAACAAAACGCTTTGTGCGAATCCTCGGAAATTTCGACAGTGAATCGATGTCTCTTCGCTGTACCCCTGCTGTAGTGAAATGGAGAAGCGGGAATTAAATTATGCAGCTCCATTGCACACTCTCCAAAATGTATGTTTTATACGAATATTTTCTCGTTAGAGAAGGTCCCGAGTCTCCAACAGTGGGAACGTATAGTGGTCTGCTTATGTTATAATCTCGATCCAATGATGCTGTAGTGATTCTAGATAATGAATGAATAGATGCGAGATGTGGAGTAACACGTCGCTAGAGGAATCTATTAACGACTAGATAATATCGTGACAATTCAGCCGGCACTGACGCGCATGCCCATAGATGATATTTAAGTTATAAGAATTTTACTACAAATTAAGATAATACAATGATGTCACTAAAAAGTGCAAGGAAAATAAGACCACCAGTAAGAGTGTGGTCTCTCTTTAAACGTATTTTGATTTCGATATACAATATAGTGTAAACTGACGGAAATGTGCAAACTGAAGGGACTGTGCATTTTATGGCGTTATAGAGAGTGGTCGTAAAATGGAGAGAATGTATCGTTACACGGATTTTTTTTACTCATAGTGGGCTTGCGCTCGATCGCAATTCACCTGATGGTAAGCGATATTGCGACCTAAGCTGGAGCACGCTAGCCCAGAAAAAACCGGTTCACTCTTGCCTTGAAAACCGTTAGATTATAGTTATCTGGGAACAGGGAATTTAGTAAAGAATTCCACCCCTTGGCGGTACGCACAATGAAGGTGGAGGCAAACCGCTTAGCACGCGACTTAGGCACCTCCACAGTATAACGATGCCGCCTTGGTGTTTCCCTACTCGTCCGATGGTGGAATACAAACTAAACCGACTAAAGCCAAATGATTTCGCCGCTTTAGAGAGTTTGTCTTTAAATCGAGTGACGTTACATGGAGTTTACACTGTTCGTGTTTACTCTTATATCTTGCGCTGGCGTTGTCACGCGCAGTAGTGCGCGCTCGACTAACCGGGCGGAATGCGCGTGCGCCGACACACTTTGTATCTTTGTTGCCAGGGCGAGCATGCTGGCTTTAACTGCACAACATGCAGTCTTGGGATTGAAAAAATATCTAGCCAAGTGCGAGTTTTTTTTATGATAAATAGGCTTACGTTTGACCGCAGCTTGCCTGATGTTAAGCTTGACTGTAGTCTAAGATGTATCACGGTTGCCTTCTTGCCTTCTTGCCATCTTTGACGCTTTTGAGTTGGGCTCGCGCATGAAGGGTTCCGTACCATTTTTGCAAAGGAGCAACTTTACATATTTGTTTTATTTCAATTTTATGATTTAATTTGATGGGCAATATAATTTCATGTATTTTGTGAAAATTTTAAGTGTGTAACAGCTACCGTTATTGGAATATAGCAAAAAAAAATTGATGTTTGATATTATGTTTTTTTTTATTTTTAGAATTTGTTGTCATAGCGGCACGGGAAATATACATACATATGTATGTATATGTATTATATCAGTTGCGTAAGCTACCATAACAAAAACTAGATATGGTTCAGTATGGGGTTAACTTGCCGTGTGTGAAATAAATCCTAGTATTTATTTATTTATGTACATTACTAAAAAAAGAGTAATGCCATTGGCCGAAATCAAACAAGTGGCTGACAGATTGAAAATACAGATATTATCTCTCACCAAGCCACCTTCGTTTTATCCTCATTTCATGTCGTGGACATTCAAATCAAATCTAATCAAATGTTTTTATTTGCAAAGTATAAGTCGAGAGGTGTTACATATGTATTGAAAACACATTGGATTGGAGATAGCAAATTTAAGTGACAGACCAAGAAATGTATCACGACCCAAGGTTCGGAACAAATTTAACCAAGCCTAATAAATTATACCTCAAGCAGTAACCAACACAGGTATATTTAACTGGCCATTTCGTTACGGTTCTCGTTAATTGCTCCTGCAAACTATAAACAAACATCCCACTTGTGATCCGTCGGCGAATCTCAAAGAAGCGGTTTGAAATAAATAGAATAAGCAAAAAACCAGGCTTTTGTTTCTCTTTACTATTGTAGTTCTTACTTGTTTGGGAACTAAGTTAAGGGAAGAAAAGTTGTAAAATGTTATTGTCTCAATACGGTTACTGTATTTTTTATGGTGGCTTATAATATAGTGTTGGGATGGAGACGAAATATTTTGGCATCTTTATTTTTTACAGCTAGGTAGGCGTTTGAGCGCGTAACCATGAGTCAGAGATAGTTTGGCTGAAAGCGGAGCACGCCTAGTATATTATTACTGGCTCTCGAGGAGGCGAACAGAGCACACCGTTAGGTGATTAGTGTTTTTCAAATTGAAGGTAGTATCTAGTCAAATTTAGGGAGCTTGAAACTTTGTTTTTAAAAACTTAAATTCACTAGGCTGATTTTGAGGCTTTATTACTAAAGTTAAAATAGAATTAAAACTAGGTGTAGCCGATTTGGAGACTCTAACTCTAATTATTAATACATGTTCAAAATGAAAGCTTATTCCTAACTTAACTATGGGTGGTCGAACCACCAGGAATCTTATTCAGCGCTTAAAGTTCTTAGTATTAAAAGGAATGTGCTGAATAATCTAATACAGAAGGGCGACGGGGATGTATAACTATCTAGCTGAACATGAACATACAAATAAATAAAATAAATAAATACTAGGACACATTTCACACACGGCTGGTTAACCCTATACTGAACCATTTCTAGTTTGTATTATGGTTGCTAACACAACTGATATACTACATATACATTCATACATATTTTATATAGATACATATTTAACACCCAGACCGACAGCCAACAAATTTAGTTAAACACAAAGATGTTGGCCGTGCCGAGAATCGAACCCGGAACCTTCTGATTGGCAGTCCGGCATGGTAACCATTACGCCAATGAGGTCGTCAAGGTCGTCAAATAAGTCAAGAAAAAACCCATTTTTACTAAGACTGTTATAAGCATTTGAAATGTCGATCGAGCTGAGTGATATATTTATTACTAGTAGACCCCGGCTGGTCTTAGTAGGTACATTCGTTAAACCAAGCCAAAAGCAATCGGGCGGCCTGAAAACTCTTGACACCAGAGCTCAGCCACTTAGCTCATACAAAGATATCTATACCAATATTATAAAGAGAAAAGAAAAGTTCGATTGTTTGTTTGACGCGAATTCAGCTTAGGCTCCGAAACTACTGGACCGATTTGAAAACTTCTTTCACTGTTTGGAAGCTACATTATCCTCGAGTAACATAGGCTATTCTTTGTTTCTCTTTACTATTTTAAAGCCCGTGCGAAGCCCGGACGGGATGCTAGTATAAACGTATAAAAGAGACTGACGGTCTCATCGTAAATCAATATTTATTATGCACAATATGGAATGGAATGGGAAAAACACCGGCTAGCCGTAAACCTAGTTAGGAACCGGTAGCTAATGGAACCAGCCGGTTCTGGTTACTATGGCAACGGGTTACCGGGACCGCTTTATATTGTGTTTACTAAGCATCACTTAAGGCGAAGTAGTGCCGAGCTCAGTACGCCATACATAATTGAGCGAAGCGCTTGAGCCGCGGTCGTAGGTGTTTCACAAAAAAAAACTCATATGAAATCAACTAATAATGATTGATATTAAATTCATAAGCTCAAATGATTCTAGATAATAAATAATACTAGCTGACTCGGCAAACGTTGTTTTGTCTTAAGTACAGTTAAAAACACTATAATTGTTATCGAACGGGATGAAAAATCATTAAATTGCTAAAATGGCCATAATTTATCACCAGGTAAAAAAGTTAAAAATTTAAGTTAGATGTATGTTGTAATGTCACATTATAAATAATAAAAACATATACTCAAAAAAAATTTTTCGCCAAAAAAAGAAATTAAAGGTGAACAAAGTTGTGTTAGCTACCATAACTAGGAATGGTTCAGTATGGAGTTAATCAGCCGTGTGTGAAATGTGTCCTAATATAAAGAAAAAATAAAAAAACATTATCTATTCTAGAGCTTATGGTAGTCAAAATTACTCTTCATTCCAAAAACAAAAAAAAAATACATTAGATGAAGTATGTCTAGTCTGTAAGTACTACATAGTATTGCTAGTGTAATATAAGCCAGTTCATTAATCATACACTATAAAGTAACGGAGTTGTCACTACGCCTTGATTGATTCCAGATACTCGAGCAAACCATAGAGCAAGGAAATAAATAGAGAGGCCCTTTAAATATTTTTCTTTTAGAACGAAGTTCCTTATCGCGCGTTGTGAAAGGGGTCTAGACGGAAAAAAATCTTACGAAAAGTTGTCACGAACCTTTTTGCTATAGTAAGCTACTGTGCAGCGAAACTTACTATAGAACTACATCACTTTACGTAGTAAACACTATTAATATAACAACACTGAAGGGGGCTGTGCATTTTATGGCGTTATAGAGAGTGGTCGTGAAATGGAAAAAAATATCATTCTATAAAATACAAGCTAAACCTACTAAAGTCAATTGATTTCGACGCTTTAGAGAGTTTGTCGTTAAATCGAGTGACGTTACATGGAGTTCACACTGTATATTTATTATGCTCCAAAAAACTACGCCAACCTTTTCACACCAAGAAAGTACATCTAAAAAGAGGCACGCCTTTTTTGTTTAAAGTTCTCGTCTATGGAATATTTATGTCAATGACGCGTAGTGGGAGGGTAATGATAATCGAGATGGTGAATATCTATTCGTCATAATTACTTAGTTGTATTTTATTGGGCGTGTTTAGAGGCGACAGACAATTTGGATGTTATTTTTTGCTGTATATATTGTATGTATACGTACTGGATATGATTGGATGCGATTGTGAAATGATTACTAACTATAAATGAGTATCACATTACACATAACCAGCCCACTACACTAGCCCACTGCTGCAACTCGGGGCCTTTTCTCACAAGGAGAGAGATACAGGCCATAATCCACCACGCTGGCCAAGTGCGGGTTGGCGGATAACACACGTTTTCGGATATTGTGGTCCTCAAACATGTCAGTTTCCTCACGATATTTTCCTTCACCGTAAAGCGAGTGCAAATCCACACATAACTTGAAAAACAAGTGATTGGTGTAAGGCTGGTATTGAACCAGGGGCCGTCTGATTGAAAAGCAGACGTTTGTACCACCGCGCCACACTAGCTTTTTATAACTGAGTATAACCATAAGTCTGTAGTATGACATAAACTATCTATACTAATTGACGATCTCGTTGGATGCCATGTCGGACTGGCAATTCGAAGGTTCCGCGTTCGATTCTCTGCGCGGCCAACATCTTTGTGCTTAACTAAATCTATTGCCTGTCGGTCTGGGTGTTAAATATGTATGGATATAAAGTATTTATGTATGTATGTATATGTAGAGTAATAGCTGTGTTAGCAACTATAATACAAACTAGAAATGATTTAGTATGGAGCTAACCAGCTGTGTGTGAAAAAAAGGGAATAGTTTGATTATTTGTTTGTTTGACGCAAATAAGCTTCAAAACTAATGATTAGAAAAATTTTTCAACATTGGGAACCTACGTTATCCCTGAGTAACATAGCTTATATTTTGTTTCTCTTTGCAACTTAAATTATTTTAGATCCCGTGCGAAGCCGGGATGCGATGGTAGTTGCTAAATAAAACCATACGAATATTATAAATGCGAAAGTTTGCATGTGAGTGTGTTTGTTTGTCAGCTAGTGCTTTGTATACTAAGTGTAAAGTTAGACATTCAAATATTCAGTTCACAGATATAGCGTGATCGGCGCACGCGTTGAATTCTTTTCCAAGAAACTGATGCCGCGGTGTGTGGAGACTTGGATATCTCGTGATATTGTACGTGTTTAAATAGCCTTCTTCTTTGAGATATATTATAAAGTTTATTTTAAGAATATCAAAATGTCAATAATTACGTGTAAACTTCACGTAACGTCACTCGAATTAACGACAATCTCTCTAAAGCGTCGATATAAATTTTAGATTAGCTTTAGTTGGTTTATCTTGTATTAGCCATACAATGATACATTCTCTCTATTTAACGACCACTATTTACCACGACTGTTTATTAAATTGCTAGGAAACATAACATAAGTTACAATTTAGAAAAATAAATAAGAGAAATCCTAAAGCAGTGGTGACAAATACCAGTCTTTTATTTCATAAGTAATCATAAATCAACATATAGATCACAAGTCACAGTAACACCACGAGCAAACCATGAGGTGAACAAGCAAACCACAAAAGAAAAACCAGTTCCCGTACACAAAACAAACAAACGAACAACGCAACTAGGTATTTAACTTTTACAGCTTTTACTAGTTTCGGCATTCCTCGCGAATTTTCGGCAAAAAGTCTTTGGTCAAGCGTTCGTCCCACTTCCGAACCGTTAGGGCTAAAGTGGGACACGTTTTGGGGTCACGGTGGGGCACGCTAGCTACTTGCACCACTATGACGGAGTGTTGTGCAATTTTATTTAACACGAACAGATTTTAGGAATAACTGTTATTATACTTTATTGTGGGTCAACTTGAATCAATGGGTGATGAGATCGAGGCGTGGTCGGAGAGATAGCGGGTAATGTTCAAGCTTCTCGTATCTAAGACCGTTGAGAGACTTCTTAGAAATATATTTTGGCTAAATTTGAATAAACTTATTATTTTCTTAAGAGTTTGAGTATTACTATACCGCCAATTTTTGGAACTCTTTGCCGAATTTACTGTTCCCCAATGACTATAATCTAGCGATTTTCAAGGCAAGACCGGTTCCTTCTAGGTAAGCGCGTTTCACCGTAGACCTCAATGCTACAAACCGGTTCCTTCTAGGTAAGCGCGTTTCACCGTAGACCTCAATGCTACTTACCATCAGGTGAATTGTGGTCAAGCGCTGACCTATTTAGAGTAAAAAAATAAGGCTTAAATTCCAACAGTCGTGCTTGTGATGGTTTTTAACTTACCAATGTTTGGCGGGATTGTTGGTGCTGCGATGGCAAATGTTGGCCAAACGTTAAAATATTTGTATATAATTGACTACGTTTAAACTGAAACTGATATGTACTTACCGAAAGAATGAGACTCTATCAGAAACCTTATGGTGTACCTTGTTACGGTGATTATTTTAGTAATTATTGAAAGCACACTGAGGCATTAAAGTACGTCTGCACGTTGGCTCTGGTTGGAACGTACTAAACACAAATAAGACTACACTCTCGCGTTGCGTTCAAAAATAAGATAAAGATATTATTTTATCATTTAACTTTTTCTTTAGATATAATTATTTACTTTTGACAAAGCCCTTATACAGCTGCTATTCTTTTAATTATATTAATAATAATAATTTTTATTTATGCAAAAGCATTGTAACATTTTTATACAAAATTTATGTGCTAAGAATAAATTAAAAAAAAGTCTTATTTTAATGTTAATTAAATGTATTATATTATTGAATTATTGAAATATTATTGAATGAAATACTGACGAGTCTATATTGATGATAGTTGTGAACAATTATGTATCAATATGACAATAACGAAATTCTATTCTATTCTATTCTTTTAGTGAGACAGGTTTTTAAATATTTAGATAGATAGATAGATTAATTCTTTATTGGGCAAAGTATACAAGGTACAACAAATAAAAAAGTAACAATATAAAAAGATTTATGTAATTAAGTAATAGTTATTTATCAAGTTGCCCGCCCGCAGTAGCACCGCACGGCACGAACAAGTCGAGTCTTGCTGTTTTTATGCGTCTATGTAAAGACATCACTCATCTTGTTCAGTTTTTTACTTCAGTATTTTACTCATTGCTTTTATATTGATAGCTTGTATGGGGGCTTGATTAAGTTGTAATTTACTATGGTGTTTATACACTGTAAACTCTTTATAGTGACACTGAAGGGACTGTGCATTTTATGACATTATAGAGAGTGGTCGTAAAATGGAGAGTAACATATTATTGTTTGGAATAAAAGCTAAACTAACTAAAGCCAATTGATTTTGTCGCTTTAGAGAGTTTGTCGTTAAATCGAGTGACGTTACATGGAGTTTACACTGTACTTAGTTTATATCAAAAAGTGTAATAAGTACGTATAACTTTGTCATATATTATAATGTTCAAAATATAGGCCTACTGAGCATGTTGTTATATTGATAGTTATTCTGTGCTAGCATATATAACAGTGTTTATGTATGTATTCTAAATTTTATTTTTTACTCATTTCACACACGGCTGGTTAACCCCATACTAAACCAATTCAGTTTGTATTATGGTTGCTAACACAACTGTTTTTTTTTACTCATAATGGGCATGCGCTTGATCATAATTCACCTGATAGTAAGCGATAATGCGATCTAAGGTGGAAAGCGCTTGCCCAGAAGAAACTGGTTTACTCTTGCCTTGAAAACCGCAAGATTATAGTTATCGGGGAACAGGGAATTTTGCGAAAAATTCCACACCTTGGCGGTACGCACAATGAAGGTGGATAACGATGCCGAGTTTTATGGCGGGAATCGAACCCATGACATTTTGGAACTCGAGTTAGGTATGTGCAAAATATAAATGAAAGAAAACAAAGTAAGTCATATTTTTTGCTCTTCACATGAGAATATGAATAGAATACCTATTTGTCATAATAGCGGTTCACGATTTAATTTGATGATTCATTCTTCACAACATACATTTATACCTACGTACTTAATTAGAGGTACAGTACAAACTACTACTATATAATAACCAAAGGAAGTCGTTATGTCGGTTTCAATAAGTACATACATATTTGCGACTTTGTAACTTTGGGAATAGCGGTTTGACTGTGTTTTATAAGTATTTTGTAAGGAACCGCCTGTAGCTCGGCTAGCTAAGGTGATCTGACGCGATCATCAAAGCTAATTTGATTCATATCATATACTATTGTATTGATATTAGATTACTAGAATTAGTAGTGAAAATTGATTTTTTTATTAATATCATATACTATTGTAATGATATTATATTACTAGAATATAATTGAAAATTGACATTGATACATATCATATACTTTTGGACTGTTATTATATTATTCGACTTGTAACTTTGGTGTTATCAATAAATGATTTGTATTTGTAAGCAACGGTCGATGCGGTCAGTCTTTGGATGGGTGACCATGCATAAGACTGTTGTTTTAAAAGTGGCATTTTCATCTGGGTGCTACGTGTAGTGTTAAACTTGAATAAAGAATATTCAAGCCGCTTAAACGCTTCAGACTTGGCTTAACTGCTTGAACTAGGATCAACAGCAGGAACCTACAATTTAACATTTCATCCGACCCACGGTAACGACCAGATGAAAATGCCCTTTTTAAAAACGACAGTCTTGTGAACGGTCACCCATTCAAATATCATCCGTTTTGACCGTTGCTTAGTTTTGATGATCGCGTCAGATCACCTTAGCTAGCTGAGCTACAGGCGCTACATTAAGTACAGTCAAAGGTTAGGTAGAATAAGTAGGGTAAGTTTCCAACAAACTTCGTCGTGTCGATTTGAGGAGATAAAGTCCCGTTTTGGACAGATCCTGAGACATCCTACCTGTACTTTGTGGTAAAAGGAGTACTTTAACTGTTTTTTTTTTGTGTTTGACTTAAGTGTTTTAACGAAATTTTTATTTTTGCATTTTCTGTTTTTTCATACGAGCTTACTACTCTGATGAGCTATTAGAAAGTAAGATAGGTTTTTATGATAGATTTTTGTCAACTTCTAAACCTATGAACAAGCATAGTAAAAATACAGTTATTAGCTTCATAAAATCAGTTGTTACAATAATAATAAAATAGTTATTCCATACTAGGCATGCTCCATCACAGGCCAGGGTCCTGACTCGTGAGGCTGTACACCCGGTTGGTCTACTATTAATTTTAAGCAAAAAACGAAGATACTTTTACTGAAATTCAGTAAAAGTATATAGGATATTTTTGACTAGCGAGTATGGCTCGGTGGAAATAACGTCTGCTTTTCAAACTGACGGCCCCTGGTTCGATCCCGGCCCTACACCAATGACTTGTTTTTCAAGTTATGTGTGGATTTGCACTCGCTTTAAGGTAAAGGAAAACATCGTGAGGGAACCGGCATGTTTGAGGACCACAATATCCGAAGATGTGTGTCATCCGCCGACCCGCACTTGGCCTGCGTGATGTATTATGGCCTATATCTCTCTCCTTGTGAGAGAAGGCCCCAAGTCCCAGTAGTGGGAAGGTATAGTGGGCTGCTTATGCTATGCTATATATGATATATTTAATATATAGTAAGACCGTAGAATCTGAACGCAGTTTTAGTAAACCTTCTTTTACTCGTAGTTACAATCAGCTCTTAAAGTGACTAGAGAAAACTCTTGACACTAGAGCCAAGGCATTTAGCTCACAAGAAAGAAAAATAAGTCTCAATAGATAAAAAAGTAAAACAAAGACACACACTCACTCATATATAGTGAAGTAAGAATTGAAGTATAGTTAGCGGGTTAATTAGGAACAGAATTATCATAACACGATTTTGCGGAATGAATAGAATCGTCAGTTAAGGTAAGTAGTTACTGAAACGGTATTCCTAACGTTTCCTTACTAATAATTAGGTTTTCAGTATCTTCTTATATGCGCTAAGGTTTTGGGTGTTTTTAGTAGCTAACTAAGGCGATCTGACGCGATCATCGAAGTTTTTTAAATTATATATTAGGACACATTTTCACAAACAGCTAGTTAACTCCATACTGAATCATTTCTAGTTAGTGTTATGGTAGCTAACACAACTGATGCACTACATACACATACATATTTTAAACAGCCAAAAAATTTTGCTAAGCCCAAAGATGTTGGCCGTGCTGGGAATCGTACCCGGAACCTTCTGATTAGCAGTCTGGCATGGTAACCTTTACGCCAACGACGTCAAGAGTGTTCGAGCTCATCCTAACATTAGTAGGGTCATTTTTGTTCATGTAAATTTTTCAGACAGATAATATAGTTATATCGCTCTTTTAAATATCTAGGAATAGTTTTTAATATAAAGTCTTGTTGCGATCATCGACGTTAAGCAACGGTCGATGCGGACACTCTTTGGATGGGTGACCATGCACAAGACTGTCATTTAAAAGTAGTATTCTTATTAGGGCGCTATCGTGGGTCAGATGACATTTCGAATTAAAGAGGTCATAGTAGAAACAGCCGTTACACCGAGTCAGAAGCTTCGGGTGCTTGAAAACTCTGGACACTAGAGCTTGACCACTAACTTATATGATAAAGAAGTATTTTTAAGATTTGTTTAATACTTCAGGAATTTATTATTTTAGTTCATTAATATAATTGCTTATTTTAATGATATATTAATAGGTATAATTAGTTTATTTCAATCACGGAGTAAAAACTTACAGCAACTTGAAATCTTTGACAATCTAGCAGTTTTCAAGGCATGAGTAAACCGGTTTCTTTTAAACAAGCGCGTTGCACTTAGCACCACAATATCGCTTACCATCAGGTAAATTGCTATCAAGCGCAAGCCCACTAACGGTAAAAAAAACTCTAAAAAGACAGACGCAGATCTTCGCCTTAACTCTAATTAAAAATGTATCTCGAAACGGTATCTCACTGGCCGCTATATTATGATGCGGCACCTACTTATAGGTACATCATATATCTACGTATACAGAGTTATATATAACCATTATACGACCTCGTTGGCGTAATGGTTACCATGCCGGTCTGCCAATCAGAAGGTTCCGGGTTCGATTCCCGACCTGGTCAACATCTTTGAGCTTAACTGAATGTGTTGGCTGTTGGTCTGGGTGTTAAATATGTATCTATGTCAAATATATATGTATGTTGTGTTAGCAACCATAATACGAACTATAAACGGTTCAGTATAGGTTTAACCAGCCATGTGTGAAATGTGTCCTAATATTTATTTATTTATTTATATGTATTTATAACAGCTACGGTTCATGTTATATGGAGATAATAATTAAAAAAAACACTCTATTGCTTATATACACTTCACATAGAATGTTTCATCTTGTCTCAAGATTTGAGCAATAAAAAAAAACTGAAGTTTTTTTTCTTTTCTCTCATACTCACAATTTGAGACAATAAATACGCTAATTAGGCTTAAATACTTAATCTGAATGTGGGTTAGTAATTATTTTCCAAAAGATTAATTTCACTTTTTTTTATTTATTCTGGAATAAACAATTATTTATAGTTTTATTTTATTTTGGACACCTCTAAGAGTCACCTTTATTGTTTTAAACACTGAAGAAAAACAATGCATAATCATGAAAACAAATTTTTAATACATATTTAGACATATACTTTAATGAATATATATAAAATTTCTTTTCACTATAGTTATAGCCTTTGGGTGGTTTGAAAACTTTCACCAGAGCTTGGTCACAAAGCTCAAACGAAGAAGAAGAAACATATAATAATGTACCTGTGATTACATATAACTCTGTATATAGCCGCCTTTAGACGTATAAGTAATTATTAATTAATATAAGATGATACCGTAATTAAAATACTTTGGCTATTAGAAGACATATTTTAATTACTAAGATTCAAGATAAAAGTTAGGTTTTATTTCGAATTAATAAGTATGTTGTTAAATATTTGCAAAAATCATATGCATATTTTGTGTGAATTTTGCTTGTATAAAGATTATAAGAACCGCTATTTATGCAAAGTCTTAGGAGCTATTAAAATTGATGATGTTTTTATAAAATATTAATTTTTTTTTCTACTCACAGATTACGTTTATAAAAGCACTAAAAATATAAAAAAAATACACTTTGCAAGTTATATTCTTTGTTAACCATTAAATTACTTTTTTATACCAAGATGAGTTTGCGCTTGACCTCATTTCACCTGCTGGTAAGCGACATTGTAATCTAAGGTAGAACGCGCTTACCCAGAAGGAACCGTATCACTCGTGCCTTGAAAACCGAAAAGGTTTTCAGGGAACAGTAAAATTTCTCCAGCAAGCTACCTTTGTACTTCAAATAAATTTAATACAAAGATTGAATTAACACATAGATTAATTAATCCTCGATTATCTAGTACCTACCTAGTAAAGCAAAAAAAGCGATCAACCAGAATCTACACTACTTATTTACATCAAACTCATACACACTTTATTATTTTATTTATTTTTATTGGACGAACAAATAGCTATGATATATAAACATAAGTAGGTAAGAATAATAATGCTTAGAGCTTAGTCCATCACATATAGACTTAGTCACAAATAGACTTTGTTGATATACTTTGATTAAACAACACATAAATATATAAGCAAGTTTAACTTTACAACAGAAAAGCTTAAAACCTTCCCTATTCATACCTCGGTTAACTCATAAAATGTTAATTTGAATACACTCAATCTCCCACAAGTGACTAACAAGGAATGATATACAACCAATGACCTTAGGATTATCGGTTTTAACCTAATCGAGGCCTTGTGAGGGCCGCCGAAGAAAACCATCGGATGACCTAGTTACCGACTCACGAGGAAGCTGGTCCGGCAAGCGATTATCACCTCTAACGCGAAGGGGGAAGGAAGAAAGTGGAGTGAAAGTACTGTTAGTAGGTCTTTAGGCCTGCGCTTGCTTGTGTGAGTGAGGCGAGGCTGTGTGGGTGTGCGTGTACGCACGGAGATAGCAGCCGGCAGCGGCGGCCAACCCGTGGAGAAATGCGGTCGCTGGAGAAATTTTAGTAAAAATATTATAGTTTTTTTTTGTACCTATCATAAAAAGCGTGTGTTTGCTTATTTACACAAAAATTATAAAAATAACCCATACGTATCAGAAAAAATGTGTGTTTACGTATTATTCATAATATAATTGGTATTTTTTTTTTAATGTTGTGAGATTGTTATCCAAGCGCTATGTAATTAAATAATTTAGTTTAAAATATAGAATTATTTACGGCATAATTAAAAAGGATTAACAACATGTTTGAAGGAATTGGCATAATTAGCGCATCCAGCCGATCAATCTGGCAAAAACGCTCGTTGCGTGTATCCGACCGAACATCCGCCATATATTACATACAATATACTGTACACTGTAATTAGATACAAAATGCCTGATTAATTGCAATTTTGTGTTTACTTGTAGTCGTTACAAACGCGTTTATATTAACTGCAACAGGTTATTGACCTACATTCGGATTAGTTATAAATTAACAATAAAATGTAGTTCAGAAGATAAAGCAACTGTAATAGCTGAATGAGTTTTTTTTATTTAAATAATATTTTATCAAGATTATCAAAATTATTTAAAAGTACTTCAATTAATCTAATTGAAAATCATAAATAGTATACAAATTATAATACACAAAGACCACAAATAATGATATAAAATAATGTAAAAAATGTGAAAATCAGCAAATGTTCTAAAGCGTGTATCTTAAATGACTTGAAATCACACGCGCGTCAGTGAACGCGTAGCACATTTCCACCGGCCCCGTAGCGACAATTTGCCGTAGCGGGCCGCGGTTTGTCCGCCCTGCCGCTCGGTGGTGGTAGAAAATGTGTTGGTGGGAAGTGAGTGGGGTGCGCGCGCGCCGCCAGTCCGAGCCCGAGCGACGCCCGCGCCGCGCGTCCCGCGAGTGTACGGTGCCCCCAGTGTACACACTTTACCATACACCAGAGATTACAGTGCCTACCGCACCCCCGCAGGAGCCACAGTGTACGTTGCCCGAAAGAAAGAAAAAAGAACGCACTTGTTCCATTTTCAAATTTCGAAATCCAAGTGTACGGGAATACGTTTGTAATTGGCATTAAAATAGTGACGTGACAGTGGCAGTGGAACAGTGGAGTTTTGGACGACGAGTTTTTTTTAGTTTTTTTTTTACTATTTATATATTGGTCTTGTAAATATTCGTTGGAATATTGTTTTTTTTTGTGTTTTGTTCTTATTTTTATGCCAATGACATTCTTTTCCTACTTTTTTCTTTTTTTTTCTGTATGTGTTGTTTTTTTCTAACAGCTCTGCTTATTAACTGCATGATTTTCTGGGTAGTGTAGTGCAGGGTAGGTGCCTGCGCCGGCGCAGGTCGTCCGGCGCCGGCGCGTAGTATTTCGGCTCCGGTAGGAAGGTCGTGTGACAGGTTTTTTTACAGTTGAACCGGCGCGCCTTACATCGCGACACGCATAATTATTTACACACATTTCTTTGTTTTTACTCGACATATTTTTGAGTAGCGGAAAATTGATTTTAGTTTCGCGCTATTTGGTAGTAAAATTATGGGAATAGACGTTCATTACTTAGTGATTAATTACACCATTTAATTTAGTTTTTTTAATGTGAGTCTATTAAGGCTGAAAAGGCTGATGTTTTAGAACAAATTTTTAATTCTAGTCCATGACCTCATTTATTTAGAATTTGCCAAAACTGTTTCATACTTTGCCAAAGTCAATTCGTGTTTGGATACCAAAAAAACGCGAGTAATTAATTCAATAATAGCGTACTGATAAACTCCAACAGAACAACATACAATAGGTACGTAGTAAAGCACTATAATTTTATACAATTCGCAAATTCGCTGAATTAATTTATCTAATGGGGTCGTTACACTTGCGATGCATAATCACTAATCGTCGACCATTTTTACAATTATGAATGTAATTATTCACATGTAAATTGTTTTTAGTTTACGTTGAATTTAATCCAAAAATACTTGTTGATAAGTATTAGGTACCTAAAATACCTAATACGGTTAATTTGAAGATACGACAATTTTATTATTGGAATATTTTGTATTCAGTACACATTCTTCATCTATATGTTTTAGTTTTTCTTTTTTATGTCGTTTTGTAATTTTTTTTTGATCTACATTTTTTTTGAGTTTGATTTTTACGAATCAGACGTACATTAGTAATATTTAAGAATACAGTATACTTATAGACTATTATTCAAAATATATAGTAATGAAAACAGGCTAAATGCTTTATTGACTCTAAGAAGGTAACCTCGTGCGATTTGTTAATACTTATAGAACAAAAACATAAAACTAACCAACAAAAGCAAATTTTTTATGTAATTATAAACCATTAGCATATCGTATCAAGATACGTAAATTTATACTTATATACATTTGTAAAAGTAAATTTAGACTTATTTTTTTATTTTAAACTAGAATGATCAACTCCAACTTAGTCTTCATAGTATAATATATACATATATGTTTTAAACCTGGGCCCCTTAGTTAAAACTAGGCCTTACCCCTTACCACCAGCTTGTAGTACCTATTTTCTAGTCTATATTTCTACTTACTCCTGGTCCCGTTCTGGATTGTTCTGTGGTCTGTGCGGGCAGTGTCGGCTAAATAGTGGACTCGAAATGAGCGAGGATTGACGTTGACATCCGCTGACATTTGACATCTGACGCAGGTGAGTATGTATCCGAAATATGTTCTAAATTTGAATTTGATTGTTCGCATTTTTTATTGGAAGAATTTTGCGCCTTTTTAATTGTCAATTAGTCAAATATTATAACGTCTTTTGCAAAAATTTAAGCATCTATATTCTGTTTTAAACTTGAATTTGTTAGTTCCCATTTTTATATCGACGAATTTCACGATTTTTGGAAAAAATACTACTAGTAAAACACTATGACGTCTATTGCAAAAACTGAAGCATTTTTAAACGTTTAAATTCTTCTAGATAAGCTACAATTTTTGTGTCTAAATTGGTAAAAATAAAATATTATACACAAAATCAAATAATAAACATTTTCCATATTATATTTCGACCTACTTGTTGGCCCTAGCGTAGACGCTGCAGAGTAGTTCATTAGGTCCGTTCTAGTTTAGCCCACGTCCACGGCTCGTTAAATCAGCCAATCAGGCGCCGAGCTCTGCGCATGCCCGTGCCAGACGGCTTCTGATTGGTCCATTAGTTATTGGAATAATTGGCTGATTGGCTTATTTGATAGGTGACGTAGATTTATTAAGCACAGACAGACTGTGTGAAAAGGTAAACTATGTTAGCATGTTTCAGTAACAGTTAACTGACCAATTGCAGTTATATTTAACTTTGCTATATTTAACTATTGGAGTTATGCATAACTCTATTTTAGCAGAAATATTTTTCTGCTTTTCTGAAAGTTTATTTAATGTTCTATCCAGTATACTATAACTATCACAGACTAATAAAAAAAGCCTTCTTGAACAGTTAAGCGGAATTTTTGTCAAAGCAGAGTATTTCTTTTACATGAACAAACTTTCAAGAACCCGAAAAAAAATGTTTTTATAATTAGAATTTGTTACAAAGTTTACCTCAGCCCTAGCGCCTTCTGGAGTGTTGTCACCATTACAATTTTTTTGACTCACTACAAAATACAGCGTAAACTCCATGTCAATCAATTCAACGACAAACTCTCTAAAGCGTCGAAATCAATTGGCTTTTCTTAGTTTAGCTTGTATTCCATACAATGATACATTCTCTCCATTTAACGACCACTCTCTATAACGTCATAAACTGCACAGTCCCTTCAGTGTCGTTATATAGAGTTTACATTGTATTTAAATAGGTTTTATGTAAAAATCATCTGCAAATCTTTTTAAATTTGTCCAATATCGTACTCGTACACATTACAATCGTATACATTACATACAAAAATTGTAGTAAAAATGTATCTGCGTATCCGTTTTCCTTCAAATCTGACCTAAATATGCGAAGAGCCGACCAGCCCAAACCTGTCTTGGAGTATCTCAACTTGTTTCCCGCGACTTTGTCTGATATTAACGTTCATGTGTTTATAATATTGAGGACGCGCTTTTAGACATTTTGATATTCATCTCAGCGTTATATGACATACGTGAGCAAGATTTTAATTCATGTTTTGGGTGTGTGGAATTCGAATTTGCTCTTGTGGTTGTTTTAAAGAAATAATAAGATGTCACAAGCATTTGGCGCCTCCATCTGGTCCAGTGAGAAACATGACAACTAACGACATACATATAGGAAACTAAAGTGATGAAAAAATATGAAAACATGGAAATTAAAAATAAACTATTCAATTTAAATTAGTAAGAAAGAAAGAAAACATTACACCACGTCTCAACATTAACAACCAGTTGAATCATTTGGAGTTGACAGATAATTGTGACTGTCAAATAATAATTAGCAATAAATTGAAATTGCGACTATAATTTGAGATTTAAACTATCCTATCTCTCAAGTTGGATTGAACTGCATATGGTGTGCGAATTTTATTATAATCGGTTAAGAAGTTTAGGAGTCCATTGAAGACAAACATTGTGACACGAGATTTATATATATTAAGATATGTCACGATATGTATTTGCAGTGTCATCTGACATAGTTGCTCGGTTGACCCAGATACATCACCATACTGTTCCTAACACCCACTACCTTCTCACGAGCCTTAATACTGACTCACGGCACACTACCTGGTTATTAGTTGAGAGAAAATGGATCATATGGAATTAAACATAAAGTTCAAATTCCTAGTTCCCAGAGGCAATTGTCAATTCTTTTTTTTAATTGTAAAAATGGATCATATATCATTAAACATAAAGTTCAAATTCCTAATTCCCAGAGGCAATTGTCAATTCCAATTTTTTTTTTAATCGTAATTGTAATTAAACGTACCATAATTTTGTTTGTTAATTTGAATACACTTATTTTTGTACGACTTTATAAATATTGTGAAAAATAGTTGATATGAAGGCAAAAGCCTTAGCAAACGCAAATATGAGTAAATATACAGGTTTACATAAAATAATTAGTAAATGATTTTACATACATAGCAGAAAATCTGTCACCTAGCACTTAATTATGTGTTCCAATAGGCCCTTTGAAAGACTAATTATTCCAGACATGCTCCAACTTTCCAGAGTGTCACTGGGTCGTGTGATTACGCGCCCTGTTGATAAGAAAAGCCCCGTTGATAGATAAATTGTAACAATAATTTCTTTATGTATTTTATTTTTATTTATTTACAACATCATCTTGATTTGAGTATTTTTTTTATCTGACTACCTATCAATATATAGTAAATACGCTACAAACCTACAAACAAACTATATGACACACGTGACGGCGTGTGACGGACGATGCGCGGGGAGGCGGGGGGAGGGGGGTGGACACAACTTTCACTAACTAGCTCTGCGCATGCGCATGTCAAGTGCACTGCCACGGTCTTACTAAACTACGCTAAGTATGACTTCAGTAAAACCAGCCCTATACGTTCCCACTGCTGGGAATCGGACTCTCTCGTGAGGAAAGAAATTAAGGCCATAATCTACCACGCTGACCAAGTGCCGGTTAATAGATTTTTGACGTGACAACGTCTTAAATTAGGTTGCGGCTGGGAGTCACTTATGAAAAAGTGTAACGCCCGGTAACGTTACGATGAGTCACCGAACGAGAGAGAGGCCCGCCGAATGCCTTGCGTCTCTCTCCCACTCAACTATGATCGGTCTGCCGCGCGCGCAGCACGCGGCAGACGTTGTCACGTAAAATCTTCGCCCGTAAAACCGACTTTACAGGCAACCATTTTTTTTTTTTTTTATCCTTGATAGGTTAGCGTTTGACTACAGCTTGCCTGATGTTAAGCTGCACTGCAGTCTACGGTGTGGCACGCTTACCTAGAAGATACCTATTACCTCTACTTTTGAAGGCCCCCGGATGATACCTCTCAGGAAACAGAGACTCAGGTAGTGAGTTCCGAAGCTTCGCAGTCTTAACAATAAAGGATGACAAATGTCTTAGGATATTGGAGTCCTTTTCCTTACATTTTTATATGACACTAAATTTTACTAAGAGATTTAACAGCTTTTATACGAGTGTATTAATGAAGTACGTAATCAAGTACGAACGAGGTGGAGTGACGATATACGGAAAAAAACTAGCAGTGGATGGAGACGAGATGTCCAGGATAGGGTCGCGTGGCGTGTCTTGGGAGAGGCCTATGTCCAGCAGTGGACGCATACAGGCTGATGATGGAATATTTATGAAAACTTAGTCTTAACTTGTACTATGTATTTATGTACATATTTGCCTTGTGCGCGATTTTGAGTTTTTTTATTCTTTGTTTAGTTAACCCAACTATATTTATTACTAAGCATAGATGATTCACGGAACACATTAAATAAGACCTTCTATCGGGGTCGCAGGCAAGTCATCTAAAAGCTTCTAATATTGATAAGAGGAAGCCTGGCCTTGCAACTGATTGAGAAATTTCCATTGAATTTGGTTAAATAGTTGAGCTGACGTATCTGCATATCGCTTGTCATCCAAGCGATATTCAGATATGTCAGCTCATTCATGCGTGCTACCATCTTACGTCCTGTAGGTCTTAGATTCGATCCTCACGAATCAATTTGAACGTAAAACGTCTTCGTTAAAAAAACACCGTGAGGAAACCATAGAATGGTGGTGAATCATAATTTGTCGCCAGCACTAACGGTGTGATCCTGAAGCTTTCTGAAGCTAGTATTTTCATACCAGACATGCCCCACCCTAGAGTGTCGCTAACAAATGTATATTTGTAAGACGCGTAAGCACGCGCCTTACAAACCAATTGCCTACCAGTTATGTGTAAAAAAAGATTTTTTATTAATTTATATTCGTAAACATAATATGTACGAGTATATGTTTCAAAAGCTTGTGTCATCCCCATAAAAAATCATCAAGACAATAGAAAATGAAATCATATTTGTTTTATATGTACTTTATTTTAATTAGTTGACTGAAAAATATTGTTTTTTTTTCAGTAAAGCACTAGCTTTTATACTCTTTAAATGATTTCTCACCTCTCATTTTTAAAGGTGTTTTTTTTATTAAGTATTTATCTATCTACTCGTATATGTATATGAATACAAGGCTCAGTTTTCCTCTGCTAAGTAAAGTGACACACGTCAGATAGTATTGTTGTGAAACTGCCACAAACGTAATCACATCTAAAGCCTTGCTTGGTTCAGTGAATCGTCATCGAATTCAAACAATCGATGAGTCACAGAGAACCGCCAGATTGGATTGCAATTGATTATCAACTTGCTAATTTCAGGCAAAATTTCAGTAGATTCTAGTCTGGTCTTCTAAAAGGCCATTGTAATAATAATAATTGCGTACAAGTTAAGTAGCCAATGTCTCTACTAGCTAAGTAGTTTAATTTTTTAGAACCATAAATAAAATATTATTATTATTATTTTAGCCGGTTCCGTCCCACCGCTGGGTAAAGTTTCTTTATCATCTTAAAAAATAAATATCTTTACTATTATTTATAACAGATATATTCACATACAAAATTTCACAATGCAAAAACATATAATTAAAAAAATACTATTTACTATTTTTTTCGCCGTATCCCTTAAGTAACACCCAAAACGCTACTTAAAAAAAACAGTAAGTAATTTTCGTGTTCCATTTTTTTTGGGTACATAGTATATTACTTTAAATGTACTGCATTCTGTATTTCAAGCAAGATTCAGAATTACGTTAAACGAATTTAATAGTCAGAAAATTACCAACTTCATCGATTACTATAGTATGATTCACGCGGGTTTTCTTGCAGCTCAGAGACGTCATTCGTAGACGAAGGTTCTTGTGTAACTGATGATCAACAAATTTATTATTTGTTCCCGCAATTGTTGAGGAAAACAAACATTTAATTAAATTTAAGCTCATAAATTATACCTTCATTAAACATATTGAAACACAACAGTGTCAGACATATTAAAGACAAGTATTTGAAGCACAAATTCAAGCAGCCTACTATATATTCCCATTGCTAGGACTTGCGGCCTTCTCTCGTGAGAAGAAAAACAAAGGTCACAATCCACCACGCTGGCCAAGTGCGGGTTAATGGATGACACACGTCTTCGGATATTGTGGTCCTTAAACATGTAAATTTCTTCACGATGTTTTCCTTCACCGTCAAGTAATCCACACAGTGCAAATCCACACGTAACTTAAAAAACAAGTCATTAGTGTAGGGTCGGGATAGAACCAGGGACGGTCTGATAGAGTTCTGTTTTTCTCAACGAGCCTCACTCGTTTTTTATGATTTTTAATGTTGTAAAACTCTTTTTATTCTCTCTCTCTCTCTCTCTCTCTTATTTTCCTATAAAATATAATTTTCTCTGCCACGCTATACATAGATGTGACATAGCCAATAGGCATGTATGTGTAGGTATGCGCGTACGCACGCGACCCGCGGACATTGGCCATCGGTGAAAGCGCACAGCTGAGCAGGATCTACGAGCCGGGCTAGTACTATGTTTACTTCTATCTACTCATACGTGCCTAGTACTTTTTCGACTTTCCTTCATAGCAAAGTTAGTTAAATTTTGTTTTTTTTTTGTTATATGTATTTTTTTATCTAATATTAAACAAAAAAAAGCACATTTAAAATAAAAAAAGCAAGTTCGAAATTATTTTCTCACTTTAAAACAACAGAACTTTGCGGTGTAATGTGTATCTATTTTTCTCTATAAACATATACTTGTCTAGTACTTAAATTAATTCAAAGTAAAATTTGAAACTTTATACTCATGATTATTTATACCTCTTTATACTCATGAAAGCCTAGTACTCACCTTCACACAAGTTCACATTTAATGCAGTATAATATACATACTTTTCTCCACTTATATTTTTTACCCTCAATAGGTTTACGTTTGACTACAGTTTAATTGATCAAAAGCTACGCTATATATAGTGTACGATATTGCACGCTTACCTAGAAGATACCTATTTACTCTACTTCTCAAGAACCGATGCAGGGAAATTCATTATAAAATTATAAAATATTCCCCTAAACTTAAATAAAGATTTTTTCCAAAGTTTAGTAAAGGTAATAGTAAAGTATCTATCTACTTAAGTTACCTTATCTGAGACCTAGACCCAACAAACTATTACCTATTCAATTCCTAGACAAAAACACATTAGTCATTTTACCCATACAAAGCCATACAAATATAAACTCTAACTTATAGCCCGTAGAATTCAAACTCCAGGCTCTATTCCATAGAAACTATGTATTACCTATGCTATACAGACTATGACCTATGCAATGCGCTAAGTGCGGAGAAAGCCCCTACAGACCGGTCTAGGCTTGGGACCTATTTCTAGGCCAAACTGTGCTGCTCCTGTGACCTAGAGAGCTTCTTAGAATCTTAGACTTACTAGGTAACTAAAGTTTACATGTCTTTATTTACAAGAGTGTGCAAAATTTTTATGGATTTACGTAAAAATTAATTGATCTTAATATTCTATTGATAGATTGTAATATAAATCTAATCTTTAGAGAAACTTAATAGTTTGGAATAAAAATATGTTTGCCAAGTAACCATTTATTATTTATATTACTATTGGTTATGTATGTAGTTCCTTGTGCTTAAAATACATATGTGTTTTTTTTTATGTCAATTTTAATTTTTTAGTTATTATCTGAATTTCAAATGTAAACAACAGAGAAACAAAACTATCTTTTTTTAAAGTAAAATAATTATTATTATGTTGGTTTTCACATAACAAATATATTAGTTTTAATGTTAAAATATGATTTTTCATCAGTATCTGCTATTGAAATAATATAAGATCTTGAAGAAAAACACTTAAAACTATTACTTTATCTCAAAAAACAAGTTACATGAACGCGTTGATGTCTTTCCTTACCGTCTTACTCCGCTTGCAACTTACTCCACCATTAAGTTATTTGTATGCAATGTATTACAAAAAATACTAAATTTGTCAAATAAAGTAAGGATTGCATAATTAGCATATTTATAACACAAGGAAGCAAAATGACATATGCCATAAAAAAAATACCATCGAAAAAGAACCGCAGTTTTCATTCTATTCTATTTTTAAGGGACAATACACTTTCTCCCGAAAATCCTTTAACCGCACTTTTTGTAGCAAAAAATACGACAATTACCCAAAATTGGTGAATTGTATAGAGCACATGTTCATCTTAACAATAAGGTTCATACACATATGTCATGTCTTGGAGCATGCGGATGTGAAAGGTTCTTTAAGGGGAAGAGGGTGCCTTTTATTTGATAGAACATGAAATGTATTGTTATCTCCATGTAACGTCACTCGATTTAACGACAAACTCTCTAAATTGTCGAAATCAATTGGCTTTAGTTGGTTTGGCTTGTATTCCATACAATGATACATTCTCTCCATTTAACGACCACTCTCTATAACGTTGTTGTTAAATTGAATGCCGTTACATGGAGTTTACACTGTAAGTATAAATATTTTTAGACTGGTTTTTAGAAACCCTTTAAGCTATATTTTCGAAAAAAAAAACGTTTACGATTTATAGCAAAAAAAAAATCAATATCCTTAAGAGTGGTTTTTGAGACAGCTTTTAAGCTATTTTTTCGATATTTTTTCCCATTTACGATTTATAGCCCAAAATGTAAAATCAACTTTAAAATCAAGATTTTTTTCCTTATCCCTAAACTTTGCCTTAACTAAAAGTATGTAAGGTAAAGAAGGGTTCATACCGAAGCTTTCTCTCAATAAAAAGGATCGACAGGTGTCCTGTAGAACGTTCAATCAGTCAATATTTGAATTTTGAATTTGGAACGCCAGGTACAGGCCACCAACCTGACGGAAAAAATAACACATGCTAGTGTGGGAATATTCTAAAGATGTTTTTATCAAATTTATCGATCAGTGTTATAGTGATGGGTGCTCTTGGGTTTTGTTAGAAGGTGTAATATGATCTATTTAACCCTTTTTAATGTATTTTTTTTCTACCGGATGTTAAAAAAAATGTACAAGACGGGAAGTGTAATATTAACAAATAGAGGCTTATGCTCAGCATTCAGAAATAGCAGTCTAATAATAATATCTTTTTATATATAAAATTTCCATGTCACAACATTCTGCAACAATGTTTTGCGACCGTGTACAGTATGTAGCGAGAATTGAGAGAATTGGTTTATCTTCTAATGTATCAAATTTCCATGTCACAATGTTAGTTACCGTACTCCTCCGAAACGGATTGACTGTTTTTTTACCAAATTTTATATGCGTATTCAGTAGGTCTGAGAATCGGCTACTATCTATTTTCCATACCCCTAAGTGATAAGGGCTATTCACCCTGTACTGTACCTAAGGCCTTTTATTTTCTTTCTTTTGTTATCATAGTCATTTGTTTTTGTTGTTGTGGTTTTATCACATTATTTATTCAAAATAAAAAGCTAACTTGTTAACATATGACGCGTAAAAATCCAAGTCAAAACACTTCCTTTTTATATCAAGTATCTATTCATAAAAATCTTATAATAAGCGCCTACTTTAAAAAAAAACTTATTACAACTAACCTAAAAAACCTTTTAAAAAAAGATTTAATAGACCCTACTACTCAATATTTCACAAAAAAAACTAATAATAGTCCCATATAAACATAAGAAAAAACCTCACCCCCATAATCAAACATCAAAAGCCACCCTCAACCCTTTTATTTACGTGTTGGATAAAAGCGGAACCGATCCGATATAACCAGATGATTCCGGATCCCACCGGATATCGATTGAAGACGCTGGAAGTGGGATCATGTGACCGGATGTGACGGGACTGGGTTAATAGTGTGCAAGTGCCTTTATATGTAGTGCAAGGTACTATTATTATATTTTTTTAGATAACCACACTTGTTTAGTCGGTGCTACGTCCTGAGAGTCGTGAGTTCGATTCCCGCAAATTAGGGGGGCTTATTCGGGCTTTAAAGTAAAGGTTAAATTTCTTGAGGAGATTGTTGAATGTTTAGAGAGCATCAGCTACTTACTAATATTCGCATATTTGCCTCCAAAGGCGAGAGTTTCTTCTAGGTAAACGCGCTCCGTCCTAGACCGCAACATCACATAACATCAGATGAATTGCAGTCAAGCACAAGCCTATTATAAGAAAGAAAACACAAATCTAAATATAAGTAAATAAGTATAAGTATAGTAAATCTTTACTTAAATCGAGGAACAAGATTTCGTATACTGTAAAATTACAAAAATGTGTCAAAAATTAAATCCTAACATGTCATAACTAAAATTAAGTCTAAAAGACTACGACAAACTGCTCTTAGTACGTAAGTAAGTTTTAAACTCTAAGTTCAAGCTCATTTTATTTATGAATTTATAAGTCAATATTTAAAACAAACAAATAGCAAACAGATTTACAAAAAAATCTTCATATAATTTTTCCACGCATACAAAATTTCAATACACAGAATAGCAATGAGTTTCTACACACTAAAACTTAGGTCAATAATCCTGGACAACAGAATAGCTCATAGTTTCTAAGGCTCTACACTGCAATGGAGCCTTTAGTACTGCGGAAGCGAGATAGAACTAGGATTGAGTAATGTGTGAAAACGGGACGGAAAACGGGCAACGTCCTGATTTGTCAATAAACTTGACCCACATTTCATTGAGAGCGAGTCTGGTTAGAGACACAGAATGCGTAATAGTTTGTGCCAGGGACTTAGTAAGGTCAAGAGATTTAAGGACGTTTATTTAACTAAATAAG
Source organism: Mellilla xanthometata (assembly GCA_035578125.1). Taxonomy (NCBI): domain Eukaryota; kingdom Metazoa; phylum Arthropoda; class Insecta; order Lepidoptera; family Geometridae; genus Mellilla; species Mellilla xanthometata. Next base: position 583,581 of record JAPUBQ010000020.1, read on the forward strand.
AAGACTACAGATAGGCTAAAGAATAGTCAAAGACAGGTTGAAAATAGGCGGTGTGATGGTTAATCAAAAATATACTCCGATTTTTTTTTGCAATAATTTCATTTAGTTCATATATTATTTATAAGATATTATATTTTTACAAAATTTAAATTATTAGTCAACATACAGTAATAGTATAATGCATTATTTTTTTATTTTATCTCTGTGTTATCACAGTTTGCTAGTTTTGAATCATAACGACATACATATTTTACATTTAGCATTAGATTTTTGCAAAACGTACTCATATAATAATAATAATAACGCTTCTAATTGATGTGCGAATCCCACTTTTTAAATCGACATCTATAACAGATTCTCGTATTCCTGGTTATAGGCCTAATATAATTTCCAAAATATATTTTTTCTGTATAGAGATTAAATACTTTTTAAGTATATTTATTTCATACAAAAAAAAATCTTAACCTAATAACACCAAGTTTTACATAGTCTAGATTTTTTATGGTTTGGTATTTACTTCATAAAAAACATTTCTCCGCCCCTCCCCATTTCAACATTTCTTTATATAATACTTTTTCTTTACATCATCACAGTTTAACATTGTAGAAATATTTATTTTTTTATGATTTGGTATTTATTTCATACAAAACATTCCCCCCCTTTCAACATTTCCTAGAAATCTTACATTGTCTAGAAATATATTTTTTCATGATTTGTACGGCCAACGTAATGTGTGGACAGTTCCGTTGGTCGTCCAAATCCGTCCCGCGCGAGGATGCGTGTTCCGAGGTCCTTGTCCGGTAACGGTGCTCATTGTCCATCTCCCGAGCTGCGGGGGCTCGCACAGCGGAACTTACCCACAGTTAATGAGGCTTGCTTAACATTACTCATTACTGATCGTGATAAGGTGCGTTATCAAACTCTTTACTTGCAAATAACTTATTGACTCAGGCGTTACTTTGCGGAAATCCATTGTAAATAGAAGACAAAATTAAATATTTTGTGTACTTCCGCTGTGATCCGAAATCCAAATTAAGATTAACGTTACCTATCACAATTCGGAAATTCTTAACTCTACACGTGGTTAGGCGAAACACGTGTAGAGTTAAGAATTTCCGAATTGTGATAGGTAACGTTAATCTTAATTAATCTTAGTTAATTTTTCCTTTACTTGTCTTAATTTGGATTTCGGATCACAGCGGAAGTACACTAAATATTTAATTTTGCCATCTCTTTACTTGCAATTTTTTTTTATCTAATCTTTACTGTGCCTGTTTTTTTTAATTATAATCTATTGTCCCACTGTTGGGCAAATGTCTCCCCCAATTATCCCCAAGCTTTTCTGTCTTGAACCAACTCTTTCCAGTTGGTGTGGCAGTCCACTAAATCCATTATTTTATTTTACAAAAATGTTTTCTTTTTAATTCTTTGTTTTTATCAATAAATAATTTGTATTTTAAAATAAATTTAAACATGAACTGACTTAAGAAAATGTAATTTTTTGTTTACATCGCATACAATGATGCATTCTCTCTATTTAACGACTACTCTCTAAAACGCAATAAAATGTCAGTGTCGTTATATAGAGTTTACACTGTATATTATGAACGCACGCTTATTTTTTGTATAATTATATGATTAATCGTACGTATATATTCTTAATATATATATAAATCTCGTGTCACAATGTTTGTCCTCAATGGACTCCTAAACCACTTAACCGATTATAATAAAATTCGCACACCATATGCAGTTCGATCCAACTTGCGAAAAAGGATAGTTTAAATCTCAAATTATAGTCGTAATTTTAATTTATTGCTAATTATTGTCTGTTATTATTTGACAGTCACAATTATCTGTTAACTCCAAATGATTCTAACAGATGTTACCTTTCGACTGGGTTGAGTAAGTAATCAATAGATGGCGCTGCTATGGTAAATCTACGAACGTGTCATATAAGCTACACTATCTATTTTTCATACCCCTAAGTGAGGCAAAACAATGTTTGCCGGGTCAGCTTGTACTTACATTATAATACTTGCCGTAGTTATACAGTGGCTACAAGAGCCCTGTATTGTACCCGAGTAACGGTATATCTTCTTTTATTGTCCATCTCCTGGCAGCCGGGATGCTTCGAGCACTGTGCGTTAGGAAGTTGTAGTTAATAATATAGGTGTAATGTATGACCGACTGTTGTTACGTCGCGAACTCTATATTAACAATGTGTATCTTAAGGTGGCTCAACAAGGGCAAAATTTTGATACTCAGTTATTTCTCTATGAATGGTAACCGGTAAAAAATATTGAAAAAATAGCTTCAAGAATATTTATACTTATTTTGGTACCAATTAGATTTACCAATTTGAAAATAATGGTTGAAAAAAATCTAAAATTTTATGTTTCTTATTTTATATTTCATATTTTTTTCATATTAATTAAGTTAACATTACTATAAAAAGAGTTTCAAAGAATTTTTTTACTAAATCTTGCTATAATTAATATCAAAGAAGACGCGAAGTTTTAATTAAATTTTTTTTAAATCATAATCAGATTAAAATATATTTATTTGACATATAAATTACAATTCATACACCAATAAGTTCAATACACTTTCAGTATTTTCTTTGCGAAGTCTTTAAAAGGATTCCATTCAAAATCACTTCTAAAACTTTAATATAAAGAATTTATTCCAATACAAACACATCATAAGGTAAGTACACACATACATCAATAAACAATGACAATGAGCCAAACCATCATCAGCGCGTCATCACTTTCAATGCGTCCACAGATTACTTGTGAGTAGAGATAACAGTACACCCGCCGACCAGCTAACTAACTGGCCATGCAGATTCGCGCACGTGGACCGTACTTACTGGGTGATAATCTGTGGACATACGGTAATGATGGTTGATTAGGAAGGGACAGAAGTCTGACTGCTATTAACGATTAAATTGAGAAGATTTTTTTGTGATATAAGAGCTTTTAATGTAATTCTGTTTAGCAATGGTATTTTGTATGCAAATAAGTGAGGTATAAATAAAAATAAAAAAAATTACATCTACCTTTGTTTGACTCTTGGGATAGCTAACAATATTGATTTTATTAAATTTGATTTGCATTGAATATATGTAGTGTAATACTTAAATATGGGTTTTATTTCTGAAATATTTTTTTTTAATTTTTAATACATTTCGTGAAAATTATAATAGTACAGGTTAGGTCAATAGGAATGATACTGCCATCTTCGCTAACACTTTGGTTTGTACTACAACGTTGTCACGTTATTTTTAAAACGTAGATGATAAAAAGGCTATTATATAATTTTACTGAAAGGTTTACTAGTTTTCGTGTTAAGGCTTGGGTTTTTTACTAAATCTTTAATTGTAATATCTTAATAAAGTCAATAATGTTTTGTAAAACTAAACAATATTTTGAATAAAATGCGACAGTAAATTTTATTTTTCGATTAATTTCTAGCCATAAAAATAATAAAATTTTAACAGTAAATATTTTCAAGAATAAATTAACTAAAACTTATGATATAACGTTTTTTTTTGTGTTTTTATTAATAGTCGGAAAATTTAAGACATCTATTTACAACACTAAACCAAAAATAAGATAACCTTCTGCATGTATTCTGTGTTACATTGTTGTTGCAGATTAGGTTAGAGTTAGTACAGACGTAGCTACCGGATAATCTGTGAAGGATCGTGCTACTATTGTTCGCACTGAATACTGCAGAATTACAGTTTGGTTGTACACTGTACAGTCACTATACAGTAACTCAAGTTCTTATTATATACAAGAATATACGAGTAAAACATTTTTGTTTTATATCTCCAAAAATCTTGATTGTACAATTTCTTCGCTATTAATCTTAAACGGTAAAATTAAAACACAAAAGGCTTATAAATGTTGTTATATCTTCGCATGAAACTTACTCACATAATATTGATCGAACTTCACTTTTCAAGTTCGTTTAATCATATAATATTTTGCCAATCAGACTTATCAATATGAACTGGTCACATTTTTATTTTGTTTTTATACAAGTTTTATTTCTAACTAGCATCGCGTCTAGTCACAGAGTCTAAAATAATCTGAGTTGCAAAAAGACACAAACTATAGCTTATATTACTCAAGGATAATATAGCTTCCCAACAGTGAACGAATTTTTCAAATCAGTCCAGTAGTTTCGGAGCCTATTCGCGTCAAACAAACAACCAAACTTTTCCTCTTTATAATATTGATATACATAGTAGTAATATTGATATACATTCATAAGCTTTTGTGCTGGTGAGAACTGTGTAACAGAAGTCAGATGCCTTCTCAGTTTTCTCAACTCACTAAAGTGTCTGTTTATCTACATATTATAACGTGTAGTGCGCAGACGCAGCGTAGTATTAGTGTTAGCGGGCATCGAACGGCCTTGTTGCCGGTCCGGTGCGCTAGCGAGCTGGTAACTGTACCGCACGTGCCTTTGTACCTCGCAGGTTGACCATTCCATGCACCTGTACCTCTAGACGAGTGTTTATTTTAGGATTACATTTTTTATCATCATCATCATCATCAGCCTGTGTCTTCCCACTGCTGGGTATAGGCCTCCTCTCCAACACGCCATACAGTACGGTCTTCAGCCAGTTTCCACCAGCTCTTTCCAGCGTGCCTAACGATGTCATCTGACCATCGGGCTGGTGGTCTGCCTTTTTTATGATCCTACTAACATTTTTTATGATCCTACTAATTTAATAAATGCGAAAGTTTGTGTGTGTACGTTTGTTACTTCTTCACACTCAAACAACTAAACCGATTTTTGCGAAATTTGGCATGGAAATACATTAGACTTTTGATTAACACATAGGTTACGTTTTATCTCGAAAACATTTCTGGTTTTCTTGTGCTTTCTTCGAAAACTATTTTACGCCTTCAAGCTTAAACGCCAATGGTTTTCTCACGATGTTCGGTTCTCATTGTCAGGGAAAGAACCCATGGCCTTCGGGACATGAGGAGGCTCCAAGCCCCATGAAAGACACATTCCAAAGTGCGTTCCACTTAAGACCGCATCATAACTTACCATTAGGTGAATTACGGCCAAGCGCAAGCCATATATAAATCTAAAAAAAATCATAAATGCTTTCATTTTTATGGAAGACCTAAGAAAGTTCGAATTCAAAATCAAAATGACTACACCTGCATAAAAGCTTCTAAATCTAGAAGAAATTACCTTGCGCAATAATGCCAGTGTTTATAATAAGTAAAGGTTTAAAACTTTCCCTCCCGCTGTGGAAAACTGATATTTTCAAGCAATGAAGCGTGCAGGAAAGCGGAGATTGCTGCTCGAGATTCGTTGTTTATTTTACATCCTTGTCACTGATTTTATCACAACTATATTTGGACCAAAAATAAAAAAAAAAACATTTTCTACAATAAAAAAAAACTTAAAAAAATATCGATAAATTGAGTAACGATATTCTTTACAAAGAATCAATTGAAAGTTAAATTTTGATGCCATATTCTGATTATAAAATACCCTTAAATCAATAAGTCGTAATTATAATGAAATTATTATATAATCAAAACTATTCAATAAAAATATAAAAGAAATTTATCATTGAATGTCAAAATTAATTTTAATTTATTACAAATAACTTAAATCTAAATAAATAGAATTAATATAAATTAATTAAATAACAACAACGTAGTTATTGATAACAAATTCGAATTGTCACAAAAATGTTAAACAATAAAATGTACAGTATTATTTTTCACTCGTTAAAGCTGGGCGCGTGGCTATACAATTTAACGCCACTCTGGTAGGCCAAAGCCGCCATACGAGGTGTAGAACTGTATCTCAATATGGTAGTTTTTTTTTTTATATATATATTAGGACACATTCACACACGGCTGGTTTGCCCCATACCGAACCATTTCTAGCTCGTATTATGGTTGCTAACACAACTGATATACTACATATACATACATACATATTATATATAAATACATATTTAACACCCAAACCCACAGCCAACAAATTTAGTTAAGCACAAAGATGTTGACCGGGCCGGGAATCGAACCTGGAACCTTCTGATTAGCAGTCCAGTATGGTAACCTTTACGCCAACGAGGTCGTCGAAATTTGATGTCATAAAGACACATACATTTAATTTTTTAAACATATCTAGAGCATATCTGTCTAGATTTATTCTAATATCATTAAAGTTTAAAAAACAGCCAAATATTCTGAAACGCGATACAAAATAATAAAGAATCAGGTTAAAATATTCCTCACCGTTACATCGTTAACTATACATAGACTGTATATATGAATACATATGAATAAAATTTAAATAATCTGAAAAATATCAAGACCTAATAATCCAGTTTTAATTACCCGTTAGAGGGCAATAAAAACTTTAATACTAGACGAATAATCTTGATACTTTGGCTTTATAATGCTTAATGATAGTGCTTCGAAATATGTATGTTAATGTTGTCTTTAAAAACTTTATGGGGTAGATAAGAACTGTTAACAAAATAATCAGGTTTTATGGTTAAATAATTTTGGCATTTTTGTGGCAACAAAATCACTTCTTTACTTTTATTTTTCGAATTATAGTAAAGAGTGTTTTTAAGTTAATTGATACACATTATCAAAAGTGTTAATAGTCCTACTAAAAATAAACCTAGATTTACTTTTCGAAACTTCAAATTCAAATTTGCTCAAATGTTTTATCTCGAACAATATTCCAAACAAAAAATCGCCTTCCAAAAAAAACACACAATCTTGCTCACCATTTCAGCCTTCATTTGCCCACATTTCTGCGCTAAAACAAATAAACAATCCAATTATCACAATTGGCTTCCACTTCGATCGCTTTTCGACGATCATTTCCCTGCTCAGTTACTCGCTTCAAATCGTGCGCCGGCGCACGTAAGTACCTCCTTACACTTGACTTTGGAAGTAGGTTTCGCGGCCACAGAGGGGAGGAAAGAGGGGGCTTAAGCAAGAGGGGGGCCGTCTCAAAAAGTGAAATGTCTAACTGTACTTCTGAATCAGAGAATTAAAGAATAAGCCAAAGAAATGTGCTGCGAAAGTTTGTTTGTTAAACTCGGCGTCTTTTGGCTCGATCGAGTGGATTTGATTAGGTATTGGTAAATAGAGTGAGTAGATCTTAATTTAGATATACGTTTATCGATGATTGATTGAGTGAGATTGTGGATTAAGGTGTAAATGTTTGGGTACATTAATGGATTTACATTTATTTAGTAGTACATTATAAAAATTAAAAATAGATTCAAAAAAGTCAATTTTGGTTTATTAATATATTTGGTAATTTATATTACTGTAGATAGAAGGAAATATTAAAAATTTTGTGTACTTCCGCTGTGATCTATGTACACTTTTTTTTTACCGCCAAGTAACGCTTAAATAATTAGATTATTTTACTGCACTTACGGATATGTATATTTTTATTCATAATACTCATTTATTGGTTTAACTATTATACATGTCACACGTTGTCGCGCTTAAAAAAAATTGGGAGGGAAGTGAGTGAGAGTGCCTACGTATTTAAATTAATTAAAAATGAGAACACGCGATCAAATTTATTATACATTTATTAAGTTAAATTTACACATTTTAGTTAAATAAAAGGGGGTCGTGGGTTGAAGGGGTATGGCTACAGAGTATCCCAAGAGAGAGAGAGTGGGCTAACTTCCCTGGAAGCTTGACGGTCGCAAGGAGGCATCGCCGCTTCGAGTGGGGGCGATGACCGACGGAGCTCCAGGCAGCAGCAGGGGGTGGTGGTGGCGTTGTGCTCCCCAGAAGGAACCCAGCGGAGGGCCACGCCGCAGCAGAGGGGCGATGGCAGCGCTGCTCCTTCAGGAGGGAGGCTGGTGGATCACCAGGCCGCAGCAGAGGGCAGTGGTTCTCCCAAGAGGGAACCCAGCGGAGGGCCGCGCCGCAGCAGAGGGGCGACGGCACCGCTGTTCCTTCAGGAGGAAGGCTGGCAGAGGTCCAGGCACTGCCTCAGCCAAGGTAGCCGTAGAACATGAAGAACTCGGAGACGAGGAACTCGGAGACGAAGAACTCTGAGACGTAGAAGAAGAGCTCGTAGAACCCTGAAGTGCGGAGAACACTGGCATCAGGCCAGGTCCCTCTCCGTCGGATGCACGGCGACAAAACCCACAGGGAAATAGCCCACGTGGCGGTAGGTAGGTGCGTAATTGTGTCGCCGTAGTCATCCGATCAGATAAGGACCCAGATTTTAATATAAATAACTTTATAATCACTTACCCATAAGCATGGGGCTCTGCGTCACTATGTTTTAGATTTTTAGAATTAAAATTAATACGTTTTTTGAAAAAAAAAATAATGGGCGCGTCGAGCGTGCACTCGCCTCGACTCATTGCTTTCCTCTGCCGGCGCACTCGAGTGCTAATACAATGGCTGGCTGGCCGACCGCGCGGGGCGGAGCGGGGTGCGGGGAGGTTGTTTACGTCTTATGCGCGCGAGCCGGCGCCAGCGAGGCGCGCCGAATAAAATGTTAAAAGAAGGTACAAAATTAATAAATATACTTGTATATATTATATATATATCATATGGTCAAATGCCTAATTGCGAAGGATAATATAAATATATTTTTATAGTCATGTACTACGTGACATATACCCCCCTCTCAGGATAAGGTTTTATACTAAGATAAAAGCGACTGCTAGCTGTACAACACTCATTCCCTATCGTACATCGTCTTTCAGACTCGACATTCATGCACTTTTCGTTCAACTTTCACGCTATCTTACATGCTTCATCATTCTAAGTTGGCGGTGGCAATGTTAATAATTATTACCAACGCGTCCAAACATATTATAACAGGCGACCGCGTTAGTAGCAGTCGACTGTAACTAGCGTGCTATTATCATAGTCTTAGAATTTAGTTACATTATAATAAAAAAATATGAGATTTTAGTAAGGCTACTTTTTCAAGATAATAGTTAAATAGTTTCAATATTTTATCAATATAGGCGACAAAATTGGAATCTAAATAGCTAATAGTACAATGATGTTTAGTTAAAGAACTCTAGGATTATATGTTACGATTCGAGGGTCTCATAACATATAGTTACCTGATAGGTACGTAGTTATAGGTAGGTACTATTAGTTATTTATTTTTTTAAGTGTATTAATGTACATAGTTCATAATATTATTCTTCCTTGTAAGATTGTAATGAGCAGTATTCTTTGTATGTGCATGCCATAATGAAGCTTGCACATCATCGAATGTTTTTTTTGCTAAGAAACCATTATTAAAAGAAGCGTTCAAGCCTGTTGTTATGCAAGTGGCTCAACATATTTTGCAAGCAAATGCTCACGGCCAAAGTTATTTGAGGTACATCAGTATAAGAATTTATTTTATTGTCATCTTCCACACAACCTTTCAAATCTTGACTAGTACCTAGCGGAGACTCAAGTATATGTTCTGACGGGTACTGAGTTGATAATTTAACTATTTGTTTACGCATCTCGTCGACAGAGGAAGCAGGAGTGGCACCACGAATACTAACTTCATATTCAAGTTCGGATTTTTGCAAAGATAAATATTTTATCGGCAACATAGTGACAGCGTGAAGTGATTATGTTCAAAAAATAAAAAAATCGTCCAAATCTGTTACAATTAGTTACTTAAGTTAAAACAAAGTTCTTTCAATTTACTAGAATATTTAAAGAAAAAAAGTTTTTTATTGATTATTAAAAAATGTAGGTATACAAAAAAATAATTGAACTACTCTTTGAAATGAGGTCACACCGTACATATAGGTTTAAGAACACTGATTTGAATGATTTTTAAGGATTTACAGAGATATACAAAACACAGATATTACACAGTACAATGTAAATTACAATAGAACTACGACACACACAATTACCACAACCAAATAAGAAAAAAGGGATACACTGTAAACCACGTGGTAGGCGCCAATGTCGCGCTTATAAAAAAATTGGGAGGGAAGTGAGTGAGAGTGCCTACGTATTTAAATTAATTAAAAATGAGAACACGCGATCAAATTTATTATACATTTATTAAGTTAAATTTACACATTTTAGTTAAATAAAAGGGGGTCGTGGGTTGAAGGGGTATGGCTACAGAGTATCCCAAGAGAGAGAGAGTGGGCTAACTTCCCTGGAAGCTTGACGGTCGCAAGGAGGCATCGCCGCTTCGAGTGGGGGCGATGACCGACGGAGCTCCAGGCAGCAGCAGGGGGTGGTGGTGGCGTTGTGCTCCCCAGAAGGAACCCAGCGGAGGGCCACGCCGCAGCAGAGGGGCGATGGCAGCGCTGCTCCTTCAGGAGGGAGGCTGGTGGATCACCAGGCCGCAGCAGAGGGCAGTGGTTCTCCCAAGAGGGAACCCAGCGGAGGGCCGCGCCGCAGCAGAGGGGCGACGGCACCGCTGTTCCTTCAGGAGGAAGGCTGGCAGAGGTCCAGGCACTGCCTCAGCCAAGGTAGCCGTAGAACATGAAGAACTCGGAGACGAGGAACTCGGAGACGAAGAACTCTGAGACGTAGAAGAAGAGCTCGTAGAACCCTGAAGTGCGGAGAACACTGGCATCAGGCCAGGTCCCTCTCCGTCGGATGCACGGCGACAAAACCCACAGGGAAATAGCCCACGTGGCGGTAGGTAGGTGCGTAATTGTGTCGCCGTAGTCATCCGATCAGATAAGGACCCAGATTTTAATATAAATAACTTTATAATCACTTACCCATAAGCATGGGGCTCTGCGTCACTATGTTTTAGATTTTTAGAATTAAAATTAATACGTTTTTTGAAAAAAAAAATAATGGGCGCGTCGAGCGTGCACTCGCCTCGACTCATTGCTTTCCTCTGCCGGCGCACTCGAGTGCTAATACAATGGCTGGCTGGCCGACCGCGCGGGGCGGAGCGGGGTGCGGGGAGGTTGTTTACGTCTTATGCGCGCGAGCCGGCGCCAGCGAGGCGCGCCGAATAAAATGTTAAAAGAAGGTACAAAATTAATAAATATACTTGTATATATTATATATATATCATATGGTCAAATGCCTAATTGCGAAGGATAATATAAATATATTTTTATAGTCATGACTACGTGACAACGTTCCATTTGAATAAAAATATATAGCAATTAATTAAGAACCATTATTTTCCCTAAAAAAAGTCTCAGTCAAAAAGAAATCAGTTCAGTTGTTTGAGCGTGAAAACTCAACTAACATACACAATTAATACACACAAACTTTCGCATCTATAACATAATATATATGTATAAGTAAGACTAGTAACATTTAAGAGTATAAGTAACTAAGTAGGTGCTTATTTTTTCTTATTTGCTCAAAGTGTAAGTTAAGCTAAATCTAGTTATCGTTAATGTTACTTTAATGATTGTTTTGTTCAGCTGTCAATTATAGTGGGAGTCGAACGGATGACGGGTTAAGTAGTGCTTAGCCTCTTTGCGGTAACTTAGTTGTGCTTAGTTGATAGGTATTGTTAGCAATGCTGAGCTTAGGCCTCTTTTGATAGAATGAGGAAGAACACATATGAATTATTAAAATTTGATTTAAATTTGATTTAATACTATTAATATATTTCATTTAGTACTTGGTATATTTTTTTTCGTTTTGGTTACATATTTGTGAAAAAAAAATCGTTAAGTTAATAAATAATTAAAAAGTTAATATTTAAAAGGCTATCAGAAAAAAAACAACGTTAAATTCATTCCGAAACTGTTATGGAGACAACCGTAAGAATTAATTTAATACAACTGAAGTGATTGGTGAAAATAAATTAAAAAACATATTTTATTTCATCGGTACGGTTCTATTTATCTCAAGTAATAGTCTTGCAAGAAACTTTATATACAGTTATATTATACAGTTCGTTATATACAGAAACAAGTTTTATCCCGCGGTGTTAACCGCGTTAACCCGGGATAAAACGAGCCTATGTTTTTAATCCAGAGTCTAAACTATCTCCATAAGAAATTTCATGGAAAACGGTTAAGCCGTTCGTAACATATACATACACTTTTGCATTTACTACATTACTAGTAGGATACGAAAGCTCTCTCTTTTTGCATAATCGTATCGCTTAATAACATTACAAACTCATCCTACAAAAAATATCTTACGCATCCTCTTAATAAATCTCCACAAAATCACAAGCAAACCGTGTCCCCTTAATGACTTAAATCCATCAACAGCCTTAACTTGGAATTCACAAACCATCAAGTCTTCTCTGTAATCCGAATATTATGAATTATATTAACATCTTCTGAATCCGGTATATGGCTGAGACAACTTTCTTTCAATGACGTCATAGTTCATCTGGACATCCGTGAGTAGGATGCCTATAAACATAAGAAACCTGAATTTAGCTATTTAGGTCACGTTCCGTGAAGCCTAAAAAGTTTGGGGCATTTTGGTGTGGATATTTTTTTGCAAAATTTTTGGTGGGTGGTATGTCGTTTTTGTGAAGCTATTTGGAGGGACTTTATGAGTCATATTGTTCTTTAGGGAATTTTACTTTGATTCATGATATAGATGTGATTTATATAATAATTTAATATTTACTTTTTTTTTATATATTATGCATACTGACAGGATTTTTTTATCAAACATAATAATTTTGAGCCGTAAAAGTTTTATCATATTCTGTTCTTTGTATTGTTAGGTTTTCTTCATATAGTTTGCTAATGGTTTATAAAAAAAAAACGAGAGTTAAATCAGTGCTACTGTAACCAGCATGACTTGTTTATTTATTGGTTATGACTATAATAAAGGTAATAATTAATTACTATAGAAAGTATTTCTAAAAAAATTACAACATAAAACCAAATGATAAGAATAAAATTATACATAACTTAGGAATAATAAAGTGAACATTATTCACAAATAATAAAAAAAAATACTTAAATTAACCAATAATTTGTAGTAATTAGTTATAAAATATATTGATTGCAGCAATACATATTAAAAATATTATTAAAATAATTAGATTTCATCACTCATATAACAAAGAACAGTTTAATATATTATACAATTGACATCAGATCTTAATTAGCAAATTTAACCATATACCAAGTTACAAATAAGCAAGTTTAAAAGCATAAGTAAAACCAAGAAGTCATTGAATTTAATTTTTCAATCCCAAAAATTACCTATTTAACTAACTCTTCCCATAAATTCCCGTAATAAATATAAAGACGCGTAATAAACCTGGCCGAATCCTACTAAAAGCTAATGGGTTCCGAAAACTCCCGATCGGGGTCACCGGAGTCCCGTTACAGGGACCCCAACCTGTTAAAAGCAAGTAATGGACGAAATACTCCGCCGGTATTACCAAGACAGACTCGTTATTTAATAATATCAGTCAATGGAAGAAAACCTGAAATATTTGATGAACTTCCGCTGCGATCGCAAATCAAATAACATAAGCAAAAAAAAATTATAAAAAAAAATAGTATTACAAATAATTGATTATTATTTATTTTAAATTGTATGTTTTGTCTGTATTAAATAAATTAATTTTTATATTTAAATCGTATGGAAAAAAAACAAAAATATTTTCAGTATACCGTAGACAAATTACAAAAAAATCTTTTAGTATGAGCTAAATAGCTAAGTTTTAGTGTCGAGCTTTCAATCCATCATAAAAGCATGAAATTTTAAATAATAAAGTATAATATGATCATGTTCACTGTAAACCAGATATTGATATCAAAGTTTTAACTATTGATATAAATTTTCTTATAATACGAACAAAATTTGGAGTAATAAAACATAATTCATCGTTTTTCCTTTTCTTTTTCCGTATGAGCTAAGTGGCTAAGGTCAGGTGTTGAGAATTTTAAGCCGACCGAAACCCAAGTCATCATTAATGTTTGTTTTCTAACGTTGATTCATTTACATTCATTTTCGTCTATAATGTCTCAAAGTAGTTTAATGTAAAATAGCTTATAAGTCTAAATATATCAACACGTCCAATTAATAAGGCAGCCTCCAAGAGGGTCGGTAAAACATTATTCAATAAAGTCGTACATCTAAACTTAAATAGTTTGGCCCATATTTGCTTCCCGCTACATGTACCATAAGCAGTCTTGACTCACGTGGCCCATGTACCATCAACCTACTACCCCGAGCTCGTACACATTAATCACGTGATCTAGCGCCCGGCTGGCCCATGAATAATGACCCGGCTCCTTGCTGATTAGAATTACTTGTAGGAGAGGACTATGGTGCTCAACCTATGAGGTGTGGACCCCTGGAATTTGTATAGTCTGATTTGATTGTACCCTCTAAACTATAACCTCACTGTCTTCAAGGCGAGTGCATCGGGTTCTTTTAGGCAAGCGTGCTCTACCCTAGATTGCAACATCACTTAACAACAGGGAAGTTGCGATCAAGCACTTGCTTATCCACCATAAAAAATAGCATCTGTAAAAAATATAGTTTTATATTTATCATTGTGCAATCTCCTATGGAAGTCAACCAATGAAACTCAATCTTCTGCTCTTTTAATCGAACCCTTATATTTCTTATATTTATAAACAATAAATATAAAAGTTTCATGAGAATAAAAGCTGTCCCATGTAATAAGTTACTTAGCTGCGATACTATTGAAAAATATCAGCTTTCTTTGCAATTTCTCGAAAAGCAAAATAAAGAAAAAATACTATATGTACAAAGCGGTTATTAGAAGTTGAGTATTACTTCCCCTGTGTATGAACATTCTGAGTCGCATTTATTAACATTTCTATCAATATCAGGTCTACAAAAAAGTTTGAGAATCAATGCCTTACTCAACCTTCTTTGAGTTAACGGTGCAAACTATTGGCCGTCATTGTTAGTCGCGAGTCTCATTCGTCTTGATGAAGATTCACACACTAATGATTTATTATGCTGATATAACTATAATATTAATGAGTAATAAATTAAAGGTATAGTATCATTTAGGTCAGCGTGCTTTATCTTCGGCCCCACCGCTGCTTTCCTTTAGATGGTGATCCAAGCCAAGCAATGCAAACCTTTACTTTTTTTTTAAATGCCATAATAAGGTAGGCAGATACGCATGGAAATAAAAGCAAATATAGTGGTAGGCAAAGCTGTGTATTAAGCATTTTGCCTCAATCTTCATTGTGCGTACTGCCAAGGTGTGGAATTCTTTACCAAATTCCCTGTTACCCGATAATTCTAAAACTAGCAGGTTTTAAGGCAAGAATGATCCGATTTTGTTTTGGGAAAGCGCTCCTTTTAACATTATCGCTTACCATCTGGTGATTGTGATCAAAAGCAAGCCTTTTCAGTGTAAAAAATACATATCAGGACCTGTTGCATTTTTTTTTATTTCCTACATACGAAATATTGTGAAATTAATGGCTAGAAAAACGAGTCACTTAATTTGTTACAGTCTTACAGACGTTTCCAATAATGCAATCTTTATTTCTTTTCATAAAAGATTTAAAACTTTTATCGTCCAACCGTCAAAATTAGTTAACATAGTTTAAACTTAAACTTTGTAAAGTCAAAGTTAGTTAACATAGTTTAAACTTAAACTTTGTAAACTAACTTTGATGTAGGGCATCTTAATATTTCCACGTAGAAAATGGACTATTATTAAAAGTTGGAATGTTAACAACTTTTAATAATAATGTAAGTGTGGCCGTTTTTTGCACGGAATAAAAGGTTTAAATTTAATTTAAGTTATTTCAAACTTAACCTAACTTATCTGTAAATGGTGATATCATAGTTGCAGTGATTGATATTGCCCCAATCCGCACAATACCGTAATCAATATTCTAAATCGATATACACCGTTAAGTGTTATAAGTGAAGTACAATGCTTATGTTAAACAGCCTATTGATACCTACCAATGTATTCGAAATATTTTTTAGAGTTCCGTTTCAAATGAAACCAACGGATCCCTTTTGTTGAGACTCCACTCCCGCTGAATTTAGTTTTTTTTATTCAGCTTTTTTTTTTTTTTGGAATATTAGGACACATTTCACACACGGGTGGTTAACTCCATACTGAACCATTTCTAGTTCGTGTTATGGTTGCTAACACAACTGATATAGGTACTACATATACATACATATTTTATATAGATACATCTTTAACACCCAGACCCACAGCCAACAAATTTAATTAAGCACAAAGATGTTGGCCGGGCCGGGAATCGAACCCGGAACCTTCTGGACGGCAGTCCGGCATGGTAACCTTTACGCCAACGAGGTCGTCAGGTCTTTAGGAAATAACTTTCGTTAATGCAGAATATAAGCGATATATCAAAACCTACTCTATCGATAATGCCATTAGAGCATAGATAACAACAAATATGGTGGTAGGATATTTTCTTATATCGCCTTGCTAGCAACGAACCATTCTCAAGTTAATTTTATCTTCGTTTTACCATTGGTATTGCATTGTGGTATTTTCTCAGTGGGATACCATTGGGTGTTTCAGTAAAAAAAAAGTATAATAAAAAAAAATGAGACGTCAAGCACCTGGCGATGTGTTCCAGAGGCTTCTTTGAGATCCAGTTATTGCAGACTAGCCATGCTCCAGGTTAGGCTAGAGTGGTCACGCGCCGTTCTGGTCAAATAGCTGTGCTAGTAAAATTTATATTATGTAATATGTATAATGCAATGTACCTAATTTAGAATTAATATGGGTCCTTAGAATAAATAAATTTATTATTATAAAAGTATATACTCACAATATATGCGTTTAAAACTTTTCTTTTTAAGTTAGTATTTATGGCGTATTTTGGTTTTGGTTTAAACTGTGGAAAGATGAAGAAATCTCTAACTGTAAGTGTTTCTTTGTCCCTCAGGACCCCGCCCTGGATTTATTTTTGCGACGGAACCCTCGGATCTAACTACCACGTCGTGGCTCGCACTTATAAGGTAAACTATACATATATATTATCATTTATATTACAGTATAAAATATAAAAAAAAATATACAGAGTAGATTGCCAAACTTCACTAGTTGGACAGGTACCCTAAGAAGAAAAAGTTATTTCAGTATGCATAAGCAGACCATTCCGTCGTTCCCACTGCTGGGACTCGAGGCCTTCTCTCACGAGTATGAGTGATGAAGGCCATAATCGACCACGCTGGCCAAGTGCGGGCTGGTTGATAATATACGTCTTCAGATATTGTGGTCCTCAAACGTGTCGATTTCCTCACGATGTTTTTCTTCACCGTAAAGCGAGTGCAAATTCACACATAACTTGAAAAACTATTGTTATATATGTCTATTAGAAAAACAGACATTTATCTACTGATTTTACCTTACAAAGAGGGAAACATTGACGGTAGAAGCCTACTCTATGCTTTTGTAGGAAAGAAGCACTATTAAGAAACAATCTTACCATGTATGAAACCCCGTTCTAAGAATCGATACAAAATATATACATTTTAAATTTAATAAATGTATGATCATAATTGTAAAAGTTCAACATATGTGTTTTATATGTTATTGCGATCTATCCATCCTTCAGATGGTTTTATTTAAGTTAAACTGAGATACTTATGTCATACAGTTATTTTTAAACTGCCAAAGCAGCAAAAATAGCATTACAAAAAAAAACCTACTCGATTTTCCCAAGACCAAACTTTCTTCACAAATTCCTATTTATCTTTTAACCATTTAATTCATTTATTCACTTCACGCGTTTTAAGTCAAATATTTGAGCAGTACTCGTATTAGCACGGTACATCCCAATCACTAGAGATGGGGTCCGTTATACATCACTAATACCGGAGATTAGTATTCTGTTATCGTACTTACACACTTCAACAAGTCTTGTTGAAGTACAGTGAAACTTGGTTTAGTGGGACCTGGATAAGTGAGAAACCTCCATAAGTGGAACTCATGCTGAGGTCCCAAAACTTTGGCACTGAATTACCTCTGTTAGTGGGACGAGGTAAACCTCTATATCTGGAATTTGTTCTTTCGATTTGTCATCAAACAATTAACTGCAAAGTTATTGTTTATATTCCAAGATCGTGGTACAAGCCCGCAAGCACCTAGATTTGTAGATACTATCGCATTGCCCCTACTTTGCCTAATTGAATGATATCTCACATTCTTATCTTGAGTTAGCTTCTTGCCAATTGAAAGGATTTAAAAAAACTTGTTAGATTTTAAAGAAAGTTTAAACTGTGAATTTTAGAGCAATGGCCTCCTTTTGATAGATTTATTGTATACTAGCTCCGCCCCGCGGTGTTACCTGCGTGAATCCAACACTAAAATAAGTTAATCCGGGATAAAAAGTAGCCAATGTGTTAGTCCAAGGCCTAATCTATCTTCGTATTAAATCTCATCAAAATTGGTCCAGCCGATGAATCGTTGCTATTTTTTTATTGCGATAGTGTATGTATTGTCTATCATTATAGCAAGATAAAGTATTTTGTCATACTTTTATACACTTTTCTTTTAATAACTACGATAAATTCTAGATCCAGTGAAACCGAAAACCAAGCTGTCTGGAAAGCTAATCTTTTTATATATAAAATGATTTTATATCATGTCACAATGTTAGTTACCGTACTCCTCCGAAACGGCTTGACCAATTTTTGCCAAATTTTATATGCGTATTCGGTCTGAGAATCGGCTACTATCTATTTTCCATACCCCTAAGTGATAAGGGTTGTTCACCCTTCATTTGTTTTCATGAATAGTAATTATTTACAAGGTAAAATAATACTTTAAACCTTTTTGAATTTAATAATTATATGAGCCTCTAGACAAAAATAACCTAATTAAAAATAAATTTCCATTTAAAACACTAAATAGCAGGTAATTAATTTTATTGCTAAAGTGATTGCGTTGCCTAATGAAATAGTAAATAAAGTTTTCTGTGTCTCTTTTACAGCGAACTAGAATAACGGAAGAGTAAATCCATACAATTGCCGCTTAGAATTTGGATCCATCTACGCACACATTTATACTGCTATCCCAACAAAACACACACACACACACACAAAGCTCGCTCGTGATTGGTGCCATGGCACACCATGTGACGCCACGCGGCGCGCGGGTAGCTGTTTTGCTCCGCCCACCGCGGTATTTTACGCGTGGACGGTGGAACCATTTTATCGCCCAAGTTACTATTCTATTAATTCTAGTTCGCTGCTCTTTTATAAAATTGTTTACTATAAAAAGAGTGCTTACTTTTTTTTTATGCAAAGACTTAGTATCAATTATACCTATTCCCCGAAAACTATAATCTAGCGGTTTTCAAAGCACGAGTGAACCGGTTAGATGACTATATCGCTTACCATTAATTGTAATCAAGCGCAAACCCATTTCAAGTACAAATAATTATCTGTAGTCTAGACTTTTGTAACAAGTTTCATAATAGCTGCAAACAGTTTGCTAACATTTTTATGTTTAGTAAATGATTTACGGTTTCCAATCTAGAGTTTTACGTTGACGGTACTTGCGATTTTGCATAATACCGTTAAATTACAAACATTTAGAATTTATATATTCTTAAGGCATAGACAAAATATTTTTTTTTATGATTAAGGTGATACACAAATAATTACAAATTACGTACCATTTGTAATTATTTTGAAAGGTAATAATGCTTATGACTAATAATTGGCCAAGTGCCAGTTGGACTCGCGCATGGAGGGTTCCGTACCATTGTTGTATGGCCCTTCAATATATATTTTATTTCAATTTTATAATTTAATTTGAAAGTTAATATACTTTTTTGTATTTTATGATAATTTAAGTGTATAGCAGTTATAGGTATATATAGTAGTTATAGGTCATTAGGCGGTGGAGTAGCCAGTGCAGGGCCACCCGTCGCCGCAGACGAACGTTGCCTGTGTTCCTGCCCTTGAGAATGGCACACTGATTGTGCTGAAACATGTCGGGCTAATACCGACAAAATAAACGTAAGTGATAGCCGGTTATACAAACATTATTCATAGGTATATATAGCCAAAAAATACGAAAAAAACACGTTTATTGTACGGGGACCCACCTTAATTATTATATTTTTATTTGTAGTAGGTACGGAACCCCTCAAAAATGTCTTGAAGCTAAATTTTAATAAAAAAAATTACGAAGTTTCGTTACCATCATTCCATATCTCGTGGTTAATGTATAAACAGATACATATACATACACATATACAAATTATACACATATACATACATACATATATACAAATTATACACAACCTCTTGAAATTAATTTGTCAGTTTGTTCGCACGACTGTTCCACTCATGTACAATCTATTAAAAATGATTTATGGCTTCATGATCATGGGTTTCCGGTAATGGAATTTGCGAAGAAGTATAACTGGTTTTTAAGCAATGAGATGAATCGATTTACTGTTTTCTGTGAAGCGTTTGAAAAAATCAAAGTTAATAAGTTTGCTTAACGAATTAAATTAATTATTAATAAGAAATACCGCATACCGTTGTAGATATTAAACTAAAAAGAAATGATTAATGGACAACAAATAGGGACACAGCATATGTTTTTGAGTATGTACTCATTTTAAATAAATAACAATAATATTCAATAATATAAAAATAAGTCGGGTTTTCTTTCCTGACGCTATACGAGTATAACTCCAGAACGCACGAACCGATTTCTACGGTTTTGTATTCGATGGAAAGGTCTCGGGCTCCGTGAGGTTTGTAGCAAACATGACATTTGAATTTGACATTGCAGTAATTTAAGCTTTGACATGTTATAAATAGTAGTAATTAGTTCGGACATGACACTTTATATAAATTACATTCTGTGACAAAAAATAGTTTTTTCATATTAATTTTATGTTATAATGGTATTTTATTATTAATCTTAATTATTGAGTTTTAGTTTAAAAAAAGTATAATTTTAAAAAAATGTTTTTGTAAGTGACGTGCCGTGTATGCAGTCATAAGGTTAATAAAACATATGATTTCTATTTTTATGAAAACAAAATTAACGGAAAATTTCAACTTTGTTGCGAAACGGAGTTCGCCAAATTTGCTTGTAATGTTATAAAAGTTTAAAATGTTTTATTATAAGACGTAACTATTCGGTTTCTTTCCTTAATTATGATGTTTTAAAAAGAGATCTCAAAGATTGTCCATGTATATAATTGTTTAAGATTTAAAACACTTAATCTTTAATTTCAATATTACCTATTATTTTACTTATTCAATCAACCTACACTCCATACAGCACTTCCCGTCCATTAATTTAATGTATAACTGTAAACCACGCGGAGAATCATAACAAAACCATGTCATAATTAACGTACAACAAAAGATCCCAATTTATTTTCCTTCGCACAAAGCTGATGGAAATCGCAATTATAATCATATTGGGAACATCATTTATACAGAGCTAGTAAGAATGGTAAGCCGGCTATATTAAATCATCGTCCGAGTAGTAGGGGAGCCCAGGATGCTAAATGTGTACTTACTCGAGCGCGTTTGGAGCTTATTCGATTATAACGAAGATATTATAATATGAAAAAAACTGTACGAGATCTATCTTGCCCACCGATGGAGGGCGTCACCAGGCACTTTTAAAAGTTTTATATATAGCATTTTTTTTTCAATTATGATTATGTTAATCGGCAGATTATAAGTCTCCTAATATGCTTAGATTATGTTCTTGAAGATAAATCTACACATTTGGCCGTTACTGAACATCAAAGTTTGAAAGTTTGAGATCCTCTCACTCCCAAGTATTACATTTAAATCGTCATTTTTTTTTAAATATACTCTCTTATGGACGTTAATAACTTACATTATCTTAATCTGTCAATTTGGAGTATGTCTGCCATAGCAGACAAATCAAAAGTCATAAAATTTCAGTTTCAATGCATAAAGTTTAATTATAAACTTTGCACCAACAACTTTTATTCAACAAATTCTCTATGTTAATAGAATAATAGTAGGTTCCATCTGATTTAAATTCAAATAATTCATTTAGCAAAATACGGGTAATACATAATAATGGAAAATAATGTTATGAAGATAAGCTCCACCATGTTTAGCCTATTAGAGCATCAATCAGGCTTTTAAGTTCATAATTATTTATTGATAACAAAAGCTGCACGTCAAAACTTTTCAATTGATTATTCAATAATCGAAATTATTAATGATAATAATAATAATAATATTTCTTTATTTCAGACACTGATGATCCATAATTACACATACAAATATTATAAAAATAAAATAGTAAAAAAAACACATAAAATATTGGTATCAATTAGGTAGCAATTGCTAACCATCGTTTATAGGTTGCAGACAGTAGCATTAATAAAAAGAAACTTATAATATATCTTAAGGCAGAAGTAACCCTGTACAGTGTTACAGTTAATATTGTCAGCAGCGCAATAAACCTGTCAAACGCAGACTGGATCGAGGGCGCTCCGATAATACAACCTGTCAGAATTATGCTCACTTATTATAACTATCGGTACAAAGTAGTGGTACCTAAGACACGCACCAAGCGTTTTTCCTCCACCTTTGTGCAATTCAGCCACCAGATTTAGGAATTCCTTGCCGAATCCCTGTTCTCCTATGACTATGTTCTAGCGATTTTCAAGGCGGGTATGAACCGGTTTCTTCTAGGTAAGCGCGCTCCACCGAAGACGACAATGTCACTTACCATTAGGTGAAGTGTGGTTAAGCGCTGACTTACTTGGAGTACATTAGCGACTCTATACGTTACTGCTGAGAGCCGGGGCCTTCCCTCACGAGAAGAGAGATATAGGCCATAATCCGTCACGCTGGCCTAGTACGGGTTGGCGGGTGACACACGTCTTCGGATATTGTGGTCCTCAAACATGCCGGTTTCCTCACGATGTTTTCCTTCACAGTAAAGCGAGTGCAAATCCACACATAACTTGATAAACAAGTAATTGGTGTAGAGGCGGGATCGAACCAGGGGCCGTCTGATGGAAAAATAGACGTTAACCACCGAGTCGCACTCGCTTTACTTGGAGTATACAAAGGTGTAATATAAATAAATAATAAACAGATGTCACAAGCAAAAGTTTGATAATAAAGCTTGAGCTATACATATATCTAGTTATACGTATTTTCACGTGCAAACATTCATTACAAAGATTAAAGGTAGATCTGTCATTAACGGTTACTTTTTACACTTACGATGATTAGCAATAAAACAATGTTGAAGATTCCAGTCCATTCAATCTAGCACAGGGTAAAAAACAATGCTATAAGAACACCTCCTTCGATAACAATCAAATTTAAATTAATAACTCACTGACAGTTAAGCTCCAAACAATAAAGCTCACAAATCTCAAAGATGCGTTCTCAAATCATATATGTAGCTATACAAGGTGACCGGTTGGATATTTTTAGAAGATCGTCAACAAAAAACTCTTTTTCAAAACATCCACAATCTACGCAGAAAAGATTTATTTTCAACTTCGTTATAAATTTGTGTTTCTTTTTTATAATAATTAATCTTTTTCGTTTATAATAATATTTTTCTGTTATATTAATATTACGTTTAAAATGATCACAATTATTTTTGTTATGATGTAATTTTGATTATGTTGTGATAAGTTGTGATAAAAAGCATTTATTTTAATTGTTATTAAGAAATTTAATTATTATATATCAAGCATGTCAGACCACAATCTTAATAAGAAACTAAACGTTTTAATAGAGATTTGCTGTTAATTATTTTCATAAATATATTGTAAAAATCTGTTTGAATTGAATTAGTATCGTTTTTTTTTCTTAAAAACAACTTGAATAACCGAAATCATTTCTACCATTAAACTAACCAAACTACTAAATCAATGTACACTTTGAACTCCAGAAGCCAATTTATCAAACGCCAGTCACCCTGAAGATCTATGGATCTACGAGCGATCTATAGATCATTACGCTTGTTAGGTTAGATCAGCAATAAAGATACGTGGCCCCGTTCTGCAGAACGATGTTAGATTATAATTCGCCGTGGAGATTTCCGATTGAGCTATTTAGATAAATGATGAAGAATATTTGTAAGCATTAAGTATAAAGTAACTGAGAAAATGTATACTGTAGGACGTCCTGCAACGAGGTGGAACGATGATATATGCAAAAAAGCGGGCAGTGGATGGAGATGATATGCTCAGGATAGGGTCGCGTGGCGTGCCTTGGGAGAGGCCTATGTCCAGCAGTGGACGCAGACAGGCTGATGATGATGATGATAATGATGAGAAATTATAAATATTTTTTTAATTATTCAATGGATTTGAAAGATGCGTTTTGAAGGGGTCGTAGGTAAAAAAGATTACTTAGAAGTAACAAATTGTATATACAAAATAAAATATACATACAACACATGATAAACACAAAATATGGAAGGTAGGGAAATACAGACAAAATATATGTTTAATGATAATTTTAGGTTGATTATTAAAACATAACATTAAATTTGTTATTTACTTTGTTTTCTTTAAATTATTCAGATTTTTTTAAAGCTCCTTAAAGCAGTATTTGTAAATAATGTACTTGCTATAAATTTCTTTCTCCCAAACAGTAACAAACAAAACCTAGAAATACCCCTGACTCACGCCAAAAAGAAACTAGCACTAAGCAGCGAAAGCATGACGTAACGGAAACAATTTGTTTAGTCAAAGTCTTAAATAGATCTGTCAAAAACTATCTCTTCACCTTGACCCGCTAATAACAAAAGACAGTCGCGCAAATATCGCCATTTTCCCTTTCGAAATTTGAATAAAGATTGATTACCGCCATCTATTTGTAAAGAGACGTAAAGAATCCTTCTTTTCATCAAACGAGAGCATTGCAAAAACTGTGACACAGCGCGTACGCAAAAGAAAGTTGACGCACACATTGAAAACCAGTACAGGGTTAGTCCTGATACATAAATTTATTTTAATATGGGCTTGTAAGTTCAAGTTGTTTTGTTTGTGGTACGATTTTTTATTTCATCATGACTTCAAAATTTAGAATTTACTATAAAACTATTGATATTAGCCATTAGGTAATATGTCAATCAAAATTAAATAAAAATAAATAAAATAAAAATATTAAGTCAGAAAACTGTATAGCCAAACATTATAGTTATTTGAGAAAATATTCTCTGAAAACCAAAGCACATACAATTGTCAGTATTAATAACTGTTTTGGTTTGGAATAAAGTTTACTAAACCAATTTTTTTTACTAAACTTTTAGTAACGCAAGTTCTTAAATCAATTAACTAAATTAACAATAACCTTGTATGCCGTCGCAGTGTGAGTCACGCACACATAGACAGGTACACGTATACACGTCGCATTGACAACACGTCGCACGTATGTGTGCGTGGATCTTGATCGTGACCTTTGCGAAGAAAGCTGATAGGAACGCGAAGTTCAGGGCGATGTATTGAATTATTTAATGTATTTAGTAGGTTAGTGAAAAACAAAATAGCTGGCAAAAAATACTTCACATTCATTAATTCATAAGTAAAGTAATTATCAGCTATTTGAACTACATATGCAAAAAACTCATCTTTATTATTGTTATAATTATATTTTCAGATAAATAAAAATTCATTAATTTGTCTAAATATTGCATTTAAAAACGTCTTTATATTTTATTTTTAAACTTTATTCTTTACTGAAAAATTGTTCTAACATGTCTACTAATTGTCAAAATTGAATTTGTTTTATTATTTATACTTACTCTCATTTAATAACTGTTTTAAAAGTAAAATAATGTTCAACTGTTTGGATTATATACGCAAAAAAACTTTACTTTATTATTGTTAAATAATACATATTTTTTGGAAAAATATTTAAGATGTGTCAAATTTAAATAGTTTAATTAGATAAATTAAAATTAATTATTTTGTTTCATCAATAACTTCTTTGCAAATTCTCTTTAAACTTTAATCTCGACTGAAAAATTAGCTGACAAGCAAATTAGTTTCTAACCACCTGCCGTAAAAGTATACATACAAAACCTACTTTACCAAGTACGCATAAAGCCTTAATCATTTTCAAGTGCAGAGAAAGCTTGCAACACCCCCCTCTTTTTACCCACTCTTCTACACCTCCCTTTTTCTACTGGTCATGAAGACGTCACAAGGTACACTCACACATGCATAGCTCTGTGCATGTATGTATATGTACGTGACTACGCACACTAGCAAAGCTCACAGTGGGTTAGTGTCTCGCGCGTACACGTCTTTTCCATTGATATTAGTATGCACTGTCTTACTTTGGATATTATCATTTTGTATGTTAATTTAGTACTTGTTTAATTTAATATCGTTTTATATATGAACAAGCTGACCCGACAAACGTTGATTTGCCTTAAAAAAATTATAGTAGCCGATTCTCAGACCGCTGAATACGCATGTAAAATTTGATAAAAATTTATCAAACCCTCTCGGAGGAGTACGGTAACTAACATTGCGATAAGGAAATTTTATATATTAGATAAATACTAGGACACACTTCACACACGGCTAGTTAGTCCCATAATAAACCATTTCTAGTTTGTTTGTTTTAGGATTGCTAAAATTATTTATATTTATTTTGACTAAATTATAAATAAATTTATAACAGTTATTCATAGCCATTCTTTTTGAGTAGTTAGAGACCGCGTTGTCAATTTCATTTAATCAATTCTAAGTACTAAATTATAACAGCAAATTTAGCCAAATATTTTACAGGCCTTATTTTATAAAAGTGACATTATTAGTACCTTTTTAAATCTGTTTTAATAATTGAACTGCTATGGATATAAATAATTATACTTGCAAAATGTTTAAAAATAGTCTCATTAATTAAATTAAAATCAATACATTTAAGATCTTTATAACATTAAACATAATCATTTAACACTAATTATTAATTAAATAACCTTTCTACGTATTTTATTACAACTATTCATTAAAACCGCACGAATATATTTAGCGAAAAGTCAATTTTGAGGTTTATGGCATCGTTTAAGTTAATCGCAGATAGTTTTTTAAATTAAAATTAGAAAATGTTAAAAGCCGCCCTTTAGTAGCTATTAGCTTAATCACTTTCTATCGACGAGTATCAGGTGTTCTATTTATGTTCAGATCGTTTGTACAGGGTTATTACTAACAAGTAGACAATGACAGTTTAAAGCGATGTCAGCTCCCGAAGCACATGGGTTCGATTCCCGCCAATTCTTTTTCTTAGAATAGAACAGAATAGAATATAATATATTTATTGAACAACCAAAAATATAACATATTTAAAATTAAAAACTAAAAAGTAAAGTACTCGTATACTGGCGGCCTTATCACCAATGGTGATTTCTACTAGGCAATCGGGAATGGATAAATAAACAAATGTGTCCAAAAATAAAATTGTACAAATAATGTATAGCTCTGTATTTGATTTATTAAAATAATTATCTTAGCTTAAATAATAGACTTAACTTTAAGCACATGTTAAGACATTTGCATTTTGTCGGCTTTAAATAAAGTACAAGTTGATCTAAGATAGGTTAATTTAAAACAAAGAGTCGCCATTTCTTTTGCAAGATAGTGCAAAAAGTACTTTTGTTTCATTTAATGGTATCTTTAATCTGTTTGACACTTAAAATAAATTTATCGGCACATAATATTCATTAAAGCAATTATGGGTCTTCAAGTAAATGAACTTTCAGTCCGTGACACTTTGGTTCGAATTTAGGAGTATAAAACAGAATTAATTACAATTAAAATAAAAAAAATGTTATTAACTTTTAGAGTTTAGATTTTATTATATGCATATTGAGTCAGAGAGTCAGCAAATATTTGTGAGATAAAGATAAGTAAAATAAAGATAAATTTATTTGTGGTATATCTTATAGGTGTACGTACATATTGATTTAACTCTAGGTATAGTCTTGATGTATAAGAAGTTGCCAGTCTTATAAAAACATTTTCCTAATGCTTATAATAAAATAAATAAATAAATACTAGGACACATTTCACACACGGCTGGTTAACCCCATACTGAACCATTTCTAGTTCGTGTTATGGTAGCTAACACAACTGATATACTACATATACATACATACATATTTTATATAGATACATATTTAACACCCAGACCCACAGCCAACAAATTTAGTTAAGCACAAAGATGTTGGCCTGGCCGGGAATCGAACCCGGAACCTTCTGATTGGCAGTCCGGCATGGTAACCTTTACGCCAACGAGGTCGTCAATAATGATCTAGATGATTATGTAGTGTGATTATTTAGTTTCATGTCTTGAGCGGATGGATGAGAAATCCATATTAGCAAGTTCACGTCAGATGTAAAAGTTGTCAAAGTTTACTGACAACACGTAGCTTTGCAGTTCTAAAATAGATCTTATGCCGTTGCAGTATGAACTACGCAGATTATGACAGTTTTCTATTTACCGAGTAAAAGTAAGTGTTACACTTTAGCGTCTGCGGAATTCGTAGCAAATGTGTTAGAAGTAGTATGAGCAAAATTGGACAAAGTTATTTGAAAAAAAATTACCAGTATTTTTCTTAACGACAATTAAAAAAATACTATAAAAATTAAGTTTTTATGAACATACTTTAGAACTAAAATATTCATTTTCATATATGTACTTCAAAGTATTAAAACAAAAGGATATTTTTTAATGAAACAGCTAATGTGAATTTAGAATTAAATTAACAATATTAATTTAAACAATTCTAATATGTCGTTATGGACCTACAGCCTATGCTGGCAGCCTACTTGTGAGCCAGTTTTATAGGACTAGGCATTTTACCACCATTTTTTGTCTTTTTTATAAAAAAACTACCGATAAGATTAAATTAATAGGCTTACAATAAAAAGCGTACCTTAAACTCGTACATCTAAATATCGCATACCTCATTAGGCCACCTTTTTAACTATAAATTAGGCTAACACATTAACCATTAACCTTTTACGGCATAAAAAATGCTTTTGACGAAATAAAAAATGTCTTTTTGAAATGGAAAGTCGATTCAGACTTCACTTAAATTATTTTACAAACATCATTTTTATTTGCAGTATTACTCGCTTAAGATTTTTTAAAATACTAACTTAAGAAGTGTTGTATGCATTTATAAAGTACTTTCCAATTACTTTTTATATATGCAACGAAACTTATTAACTGGTTTACGCCAGTTTATTTGAACTAGTGCTGTTATAAATTCGAAATTGGCATATTTATTGCCCAATTTGTAAGTTTGACATATATGTATTTTAGCTTTTAAAGTTTTGAACTTTGCAAGTACTATTAATTTTAAAGACTAATGTTCATAATACGAGTAAATATAACAGTTTTTAATTTTATTTGAATGTTTTTGGGAAATTATATTAAAAATGGATTTATCTAAAACTTTGTATGTGACATTTTTTATTTCTTACAGCATTTGACCACATCAGTTAGCGACAGTCCATGTCACAATTTTAGTTACCGTACTCCTCCGAAACGGCTTGACCGATCTTACCAAATTTTATATGCGTATTCAGTAGATCTGAGAATCGGTTACTATATATTTTTCGTGATAAGGGTGGTTCAACCTTAATTTTTATTAAGTTTTTGACGAAATTTTTGTTATTTTTTTTTATAATGTGGCATTAAAAAATACATACAACTTTACATTTTTACTTTTTTATGGCCTTTTTAGTAATAGAACCATTTTTCATCCCGCTCGATAAATGATCAATTATAGTGTTTTAACTGTACTTAAGGCAAAATAACGTTTGCCGGGTTAGCTAGTATACATATATTAAAAGATACATATATTAAGTTTGTAGTACCGCAGTCCGCATGTAGTTAGTAAACGGTAATGAAGCTGTAACGTAATGTGCTCTGAATGTAAACAATGCCTAACTGTAGAGTGCCTTGACTCGGTCACGGGCTCAGTGGACATACTCACACATACATACAAACATACCACACCATACATACATACATACAAATGTACTTGTATGGCATTCGTCAGGTTGGGGCTTGTTTGAGCAAAGTGGCTTTTAGGATGATGCTCGAGAGAGGCTATTAAGGAAAGCGCTATTGGGAGCAAAATAGCATGAAAAATCCTAAGTAAATGATAGAGCTATGGTTTATTCAGTTTTATTATCTTTAATTTAGTGTTAAGAATCGTTAGTTTCAAAACACGATTACGTAAAATTTACACCATAGTTTTATTTTCTTAAAAATAGTCGTTTTCAAATTTAAAAATGTTGTACTTCTTCTTTTGCGTATTAGTTAAGAGCTCTGGTGTCGAGAGTTTTCAAGCCACTTGAAGTCCTATGAATTGGCTTACCGACAGCTTGTACTAAAACTAACAGCCGGGACCTACAATTTAACGTGTCATCCTCTTTTATAACTCGGTACAATAGCTCTTTAACTAGTTTAAGTATTCTAGGGACGAGAATAGATTAAAATCAATCAAAAAGCATCATTTAATCACGTTTGGACAAAATTAGTACAAATATAAATCCCAAAATGAATTTAAAAAAAATACTTCACTGTAACAAAGCGTGTGTAAAATGATGTAACACGAGAACTCATATTAAGCACAGTAAAAATAAATAAAAAGAAAAAAAACACCGTTAATAAGGCCACCCAAGCGCAAGAAAAGCCTCCAAAGCCGAAACAATCCACCGCTATCTACCTATAGCTATATCTACCTATAGCTATATCTATACAGCTACACAGATACCGGTGCGCGGGAGTGTCTACTACGTCACAGTGGTCAGGCGCATGCGTCACTACTCATACGTAACTCACACTAACGAGCTTTGTTTCCATGTGTGCGTGACTCACAGAATAGCCGCAGAAGACTAACTTTAGCGAAAATGGATTGGAACTGAAATTAATATAATTCAATTGTCAGGGAGATAAATTTTGATGCCGTACCCTTGTGACGTGGAGCGAGTAAATAATTCACAAAATTAGTTATGACATAACAAAACTGGAATTTTATCGTTATAAATAAGAGTAAACATACGCTCCTATCTAATATATATGACATTAATATTTTTATATCATGATTGAGAGTAAATTCGCTAAGTAACTTTTATATTTTTTTTATTTTGAATCAAATAGTGAGTTACCATTGTATCCGAATTTGAATAAATTCATTTTGTGTAGTTATTTGCTAAAGTTTAAAATCAATCTTTTTGCATGGTTATTTTAGATTACTAGAGTATTTTTAAGTGTTCGTCTGGATAGCTACCAGCCTCTAGGTAAAAAATCTATCACTGAGCACCGAACGGTGTATTCCGGCACCCTTATAAACCAGTATTTTAAGATTAGACATGATCTAAAGCCATATTGTCAATAGCTCGGGAGATTACAAATTTGTAGCTAAAATAGGTAATTTTTTTTTTATATTGTATACCTAAAATCTTTTGACATTTCTTTTAAATATTATTGCTTAGCTGTAAATTATAGTGGAGTGCAATTAACTTATAAATTACCTAACTAATTAATTGACATTTTGCACACCGCATATGCGGTAGCCTACAAGGGACATTTTATATTATTTTCCATGTTTTTATATTACCTGTGGCTACGCAAATAAAATTATTTCATTTCATATCATTTCAAATATTTTAAAGATTTTTTTTTTATGTTTGAGCAGTCTTTCTGCGCTTTCGTATTCTGTGGTCGCAGGTGGAGGCTGTAATGATATCAATAAAACATCCGAGGACGAAGCTAGAGTAAACGACCTTTCCATGTAACTTGGACTTCGCCACAGATTACATACCAGTTAGTATTGAAAGTTGACTGAACTCTGAGAGTTAATCCTTTACGTTATTTCTAATATTTTTGAAGAAATGGGGAAACAGAATGGGTTCGTTTGCCTTGAATAGTTGTAGTGTTGTTGTTGGATATTCTATAAATGATGCAGCTGCTTTTAGATATGTGATTTTTTCTAGTCTTTATTTAAGTTTATACTTATTTCTTTGAGGTTATGTAATATGTAGTCGGCTCATGATAAAAATTAGCTAATGTTAACATATCTAGAAATATCTATAAAAAAAATATTATGTTTAAAGTTTTTATGAATATATAACAGAGTCCCTTATGTTATAGCACCTTACGAGTGTAGGACCCGAAACATTAATTCTATGTACTATACTTCGCGTAAAAGCAACATTTATAATAGACTGTACAACGCTGTTCAAATGCTATGCGACTTGGGTCATGATGTTATTAGTGTGGTACAGTTCGCAAAAAATATACGCAACATTAGTTATCCATTTTAATCATTTTTGTATCAATATTTAAGAGCTGCGCTCTTATCCGTGGGGTGTTTTTTTCAGATAGTTATATCTTTCCAATCTTCGATTTCCCTATACGAAGTGACTATCGCCTGCTCCTTAATTTAGTCTAAAAATTACCTTCTATGTCTTCTTTTTCCTTTTCTAGCTTCTATCTTTCCTTGCATCGTTATTTTCATGGAATTGCCTTATCATTAACCGACTTCGAAAAAGGAGGAGGTTATATATTCGACTGTATGTTTTTTTTATGTATGTTCACCGATTTCTCAGCCATTTGTGGATCGATTCTCAAAATTATTTTTTTAATTGAAAGAGTATGGTTCTGAATTGGTCCCATTGTCACCGAAATAGGATCTGATGATGGATTCCTAGGGAAATCGAAGGAAAACCTAAAAAGTTAGGTTAGGTTATCGCATTTATTCGCAAATGATACCAAATGTGACGATTGGCGGCACGGCCCAGGTCGTATAGTATTAGAATCGGATTGTAAGCGGAAGTTTCCGCACGTTGGTTGCGGTGTAAAGGCTGATTCGGATGCGCGTCGCGCGCTCCAAGGCCGGGCGCCACGTGCGAGGCGACGACCCTACATAACTGTACCTTGTACCTCGGGATACCCCTCTGACTAACCTTACACATTTATTAACTACTTTTTCGACAATTTTGAGTGCGTTTTTTTAGTCTTTGACATAAATAAATAAAATAAATAAATAAATATTAGGACACATTCACACACGGCTGGTTAGCCCCATACTGAACCATTTCTAGCTCGTATTATGGTTGCTAACACAACTGATATACTACATATACATACATACACATTATATATAAATACATATTTAACACCCAGACCCACAGCCAACTAATTTAGTTAAGCACAAAGATGTTGACCGGGCCGGGAATCGAACCCGGAACCTTCTGATTAGCAGACCGGCATGGTAACCTTTACGCCAACGAGGTCATCAAAATGAGCAAGGTATTGAATTTACAGTTTTATTGTTGTAAAATAAATAAAATAAGGACACGTTTCACACACGGCTAGTTAGCCTCATGCTAAACCATTTCTAGTTCGTATTATGGTTGCTAACACAACTGATACTACATATACATACATATTGATACATATTTAACACCTAGACAGGCAACAAATTTAGTTCATCACTTAGAGATTTTTAAACCTGGAATATGCTGATAAAATAATTTTAGATTTTTACCCTCATCCCTATCCTCTACGGTCTCAACGGTCGATGCGGATAGTCTTTAGATGGGAGACCACGCACAAGACTGTCATTAAGTTTAGTCTTAAAACAATCGTTATGCCAAGTCAGAGGTCTTGAAAATTAAAAGTCGGCCGACTAGAAAACTCTCAACACCAAAACCTGTCTACTTAGCAAATACGAAGAAGAATATTAAGGCTTTTGTAATTTTTTACCTCAACTAGCCTTTTCAAAACAGTCGAGTGAACCTGATTGGGCAAAGCCTCCGTTAGTCAGGATATCGACCCCGGGCCGGTCCAGGACGCGGGTCACTGACCTACTCCACATGTTTGGGAGCTTTTTTGTTAACGGGAGCTTTGAGCTTTTGCAGGGATATCTTTATTTATCGTTTTGTTCGATTCAACTTTTTTCGTTGACAAGGGTTGAAGAATCGCTGACAAATTGATGATTTAATTTTAGATATGTTTAAACTATTGATACTATTTTTTTTCTTATTTTTTAATTAATGGCTATCCGCTTGCCATTAGTTATAATGTTGTAATGCAACAAGATCTTTATGTTATAAATGCTTATCTTTTTCCGAAATTTTATATGAACCTACTGAAAGAAACTATGCACTTATAAATGTTAAAAGTTACTTTGACGTGTGTAAATTATGTTGCATGTATTTGCATCTACTTGCGTTTTACCGATATAAAAAGTATTTACGTGATAATATACAGTCAAATCTATCTCCATAACAAATTTTATCAAAATCAGTTCAGTCGTAAAAGCACGCTCTAGAGGTTACTAACATACACAATCACTTACGCGCATCTAATTCAGTTATATATTACTTCTCGACAAAGCCCCTATACAGCTGCTATTCTTTTAATTTAATTTATTAACTATTATTGATTTATGAAATACTGACGAGTCCATATTCATGATAGTTATGATTATGTTTATATAATGTAATAACTATTTAACAATATGATAATAAAGACATTATATTCTATTCTATTCTAATATACATATAAAGTAGGATAAACATGCGTATCTGAGATGAAAAGTGATTATTAAAAGTACTACAATTTGGAACAATAAAACGGTCAAAATTCCAGACCCTTAAAATTTCGGTCCTAGTTATAAATTGACAATTTTAAATACAGCACTAACCTTTATGGGGACACAATAGCCCTTTCTTCGAGTTATAACATCTTATTTACAAAAGGCTATCTTTGTAACTACATCCTTTGACACAAAACTACTTGTTATGCAAATACAAGGACGTGCACATTGAAATGCACGCCTAAAATTAACATTACACTTGCATGCACAAAATTATGCAAGCGGAAGCATTCAAATTCATTCGTGCAATACAATGTACTGATTTTTTTGTTTATTTGTTATTGTATTCCAACGTTGTGACAGTTTATTGCTTTAAAATAAGGCAATTTGTGCTTTGTGAGATTTGTTAAGTGTTTCTTAATATTTCGTGTCCACGGAGTATAGAGCGGTGGCAAAGTTGTTTGAAACTTGTAGGTATTTGAAGGTTGTTGAAAATCGAATGCTTTGCGTTTTTATAGGAACCAATGACACGTATAATGTACTATTCATAGGTTATAATGCTACATGCAGTAGTGCGTAATAATAAAAAAGTAAGTTGACAAAATATACAGAAAAATAATACATATTTTTTTTAGTAAAAATCATTTATTAAAGTTTGCTAACATGTTGTAATGTAATAGAGAAAATGTATTTATTACTTTAAAATATATTAAATCAAATAAATTAGGCCTAGTACTCAGTGATATGATGAATGAGCCACAAAAAAAAAAAAAAAAAAAGTATTCTACTTCTATCAGCGATCTATAGACAATGCTAGAATAATTGTATTTAAACCCTTTAAACTCTAAGATTCAAAAGTTGTATTGTGCCAAATAAAATAAATAAACCATGGGAAAAATAAATAAAATACTATATACAAACTTAAAGATAGCAAGAAGAGAAAAAAACTCTTGAAAATTTGGCCAACTAACTTCTTCGATTGGATAAATTTTATCCACTAATGAGGCTATAGTAACGAAATTTTTAGGGCCTTTTAAAAAAATATCTGTATATTTTTAAGTTTGCATCACCCTTATTAAGTACTCGAATGTAGGTTAAGTTAAAATTAAGTTCCGTTGTTCATTTCTGATGCAATAAACACCGACTAAAACCCTTTTAATGATATTATATACTTATGTATCATATTTTAAATAATGTGAGAACGTATATAGTATAAAGTCTTATATATAAAATGTC
This sequence comes from Mellilla xanthometata, assembly GCA_035578125.1. Taxonomy (NCBI): domain Eukaryota; kingdom Metazoa; phylum Arthropoda; class Insecta; order Lepidoptera; family Geometridae; genus Mellilla; species Mellilla xanthometata. Next base: position 619,359 of record JAPUBQ010000020.1, read on the forward strand.
CATGTCACAATGTTAGTTACCGTACTCCTCCGAAACGACTTGATCGATTTTTAACAAGTTTTATATGCGTATTCAGTAGGTCTGAGAATCGGCTACTATCTATTTTCCATACGCCTAAGTGATAAGGGTTGACTAGAGAATAGTGTTTTAACTGTACTTAAGGCAAAACAATGTTTGGCGGGTGAGCTAGTAGTAATATATAGTTTAAGCACTAAACATTACCTACAATCAATTTGACGACCTCGTTGGCGTAAAGGTTACCATTCCGGTCTGCTAATCAGAAGGTTCCGGGTTCGATTCCCGGCCCGGTCAACATCTTTGTGCTTAACTAAATTTGTTGGCTGTGGGTCTGGGTGTTAAATACGTATTTATATATAATATGTATGTATGTATATGTAGTATATCAGTTGTGTTAGCAACCATAATACGAACTAGAAATGGTTCAGTGTGGGGCTACTGGTTAGTGTGTGTGAATGTAAAAAAAAATATAGTAGTAGTATTAAGTTCAAGCACTAAATATAACCTACAATCAATTTCCATTGTAACATCTCAGAAACAATCTTCTAAGCTTGTAAACCTTCAAAACTATAAAATACTGCTAACTATTCCATGCCATCGCTCCGTAACCCGGCTGTACTTGTAACCTAACGGGACTCCAGCCTTGACAAACAGACCAACACTTTATATTAGGCAATTAGAGGAGGACACCTCAAACACACCGGCCTGCACTAAACCAATAAAGCTTAAAGAAAGAAGAATGGAATAACTGGTCAGTACAATGTCCCGTTTAAAGTTAAAGGATTTTCACACGGGTGTTGTTATATTAACTCAGAAGTCTGAGAATTTAAATAAAAACATACATAAGAGATTAAATTAGCAAAAGGTGTACATCACAGTCACCAAAAGAATTTGAAACGCTTAAATTGTTTTTAGCATTTACTTACTTCGAAAAATAAACAGAAAATATTTTTCTGCTCTATTCGTTTCTATAGAATGCATTCTCATTAAATACTTATATTTCAGTAAATAGGGTGCATGATAAAATAACTATTAGATTATTAAAATATTTTAGGAGCTATTTTATTGAATGGAAATGTCTTTGCTTCTAATGCCTGACTGCCGAATACCAACTCACTAAGCTACAAATATATGTTCTTCCTTACTTTTTATATTAACACACTAAACAACAATTCATTTAACTAGTGAAAAACTAATTTCAATTTAAAGAATTAGAAACAATTTTAATTAAAGTTGCTTGGAATCAATGTGAAAGTGTATTATATTTTGTACTATAAATAATTTTCATAAACAGTCAACAAATGAGGTTTATTAATAATGTCTCAATAATTTACAAAAACAAAAGCAAAATTCACATCACACAGACAAAAATAGTGAATATGACCCGTTTCCGAACGGAGCCAAAACGTAATAAAGGTGGTTGTAAAACAGTGGAAATTACTTTAGTGCATATTTTAACTGTTTTTGTTCAGTATTTTAAAACTGTAGTTTTAGTTATTGGGGTTTTACGGTGTGCATAGATAATCCGTTTTATAGGACCTAGGTTTTGTATTGATACACCTTGTCGAATTTATAGCGGTTTGTAGTCCTGTTTTGTTTTACAAGACATGCTAGCTTATTCATGAACATAATTTAGAATTTAAAAATCTACCCTTATTGGAATCACTGAACCGATTTGGTTGGAAATTGTGTAACGCATTTAGGAATATTTATTGTTTTATCAATTCCAAAAAAATATTTACAAATTAAGACTGTGTATGAGTTACAAACGAAAAACTTACACGAATTAATATTATGTCTATTTATATTAAATAAATGAATCATGAAATATTTTAAACTTTTCCTTGTATTGGAAGACAAAACTGGCTTAGTCTTAATAAATCTCATCAAATTAATGTTAATTTGACAGCTTCGACAACCCTAATCGCAACTCATTCGTCAATCTTGTCTAGTCATTAGCTAGGGTTGGCAAACAACATTAATAATAATATCATTTCTAGCACATATCATGTAATCAAACGATATGATTATTATTATGTTAGTATATTCGGTAAGTAATTATAATAATAATCGTTTTTTTTGTGCAAAAAATATTACATTTATAAACAAAATGTATGTGTTAGAAAAAATGCAATCTTAGTATGGTGTTCGTTTTAAATAAATTTAGTAATTTTGGAGCCTATAGCTTTCTCAGGACGATTACACACAGTAATCGTAATTTCCTATAAAAACAATAAAATTAAGTATTTCGATATGTATGCTGTATATGTAGTTTTACGTACTCAAATAAATATAACACTATAAGAAACACATAAATAAATCTAAAGCTAAAAAAACCTAAACGAAAATTCTAAAGCTCATAAATCTGCCACCCCCACCCCTACGAAAAAGGCTCCGAATAAAATAGTATCACGAAAATTAATTTTGAGGCCAACCTACACGCGCGCCCGCATCGAAAATTTGTCGCGATCAGACAGAGACAGCTATAGCAACTCAAACGAGAGTGAAAAGGACGGTTGGCAGCGAAACAGGGACAACTAACGGTATTCCGTACGGAAGTGTGTCAGTGGCGTAGATGCGGCTACGTGTTTAAAAAGTTGTAACTGCATACCGACTTGATGCGGGAATTTCTATCTTATATCTGAAAACTTAGGGTACAAAATCGCGTGATAAAAAGTTGGTTTTCGATTTTCACGGTGGTGATTCACGAGAATAGAAATATCCGCCTTCATTTAGTCGCGTCCAGTTTGAAACCTACCTCAAGGCGAGGGTATTAATGTGTGCTTTTTTCAATGTTACGCATTAGAAAAATTGCTTTTGGGTTTTATGTAACGGTGAAAGTGGATGGGTTTTGCGAGAGAGAGTTCTTGGGTTTCGTAAGGATTATTTGTGAATGATTGCAACGCATTCTTCTTTCTCTCAAACGCAGCCCTACCAATGCCTCCAGACAAGTCCCTGCTCGCTTCTTTGCTTTAATTTCCTAGTGAAATGACATGAAATGTACTAGGGTGACATAAAAAGTCAGCAGGCGGTTTCGAAAGTTTACGCGTTTCCCCATACATTTTCCAAGAAATTTATAACAATTTAAGCGTTTCAAATTCTTTTGGTGACTGTGATGTACACCTAACTATTTTTCCACTTCTTTAAGTATCATTTATTATTATTTTTTGTTTGTGGGTATTTTAAAAAGGATTCTGCAATTTTGATTGAGTGTTATTTTAGTACAAACAGAAACTTATCTAAACAAAGCGATGACAGCTCATTCTGGTGTACAGTAACTTTTCGTGTCACATGTCGTAGGTTCAATCGACACAAATTAATTTGAACTTTCAGTGGAGAAAAACATTACGAAGAAACAATAGCATAGTGGTTGAATATTTTCACGTACTTGTCTGGCTAGCAACCACTATCAAGAAAAAAAAAATCACCTTGCTATGTTTTTAGGTATTCTCCATATGAACCAGTAATTAAAAATCCAAATACAAATCATTTATTGATAACACCAAAGTTACAAGTCAAATAATATAAACCATTACAAAAGTATATGATATGAATCAAATGTCAATTTTCAATTCTAAATAATCATTTATATTATAATTCCAGACAGGGCATACTCCACTCTCGTCCAGAGTGTAGTTGACTCGTGTCACGTGTCTTGTTCTAAAAAAAAACACGTCTAACTTCAAAAGACACTTAGTTACAGCTATAGATACTTAGTCTACTAACCTCAAAAAAAGTAGGACTATGAAAAGTAAAACGCAAACAAATTTAAACAAAAGCTCTCATTGTCTGTAATTAAGGCTGAAGCCTAAAGCCTAGCGCTCTACTTTATATCATAGACTTACTTTAGAGTCCTAATTAAGTTTTAGATTTAGTCTTTAGTTCAATTAAACCTAGTGCTATGTAAACATATACATATGTATGTACACCTAAAAGACAACTCCACAAATAAATGTCTCTTTATCTTATCTTATCTTTAATTTATTAAAAAAATAATATGTTTACAAATACAAGAAATAAATAAATATTTAGAGTCCTAAATCTATATGTACATAGATACTGAAGGTCAATTCATATGATTAGCTTAAATCCAAATATCCTTCTTCTTCTTCGTATGAGCTAAGTAGCCAAACTCTGTTGTGAAGAGTTTTCAAGCCACCCGAAGGTTCAGACTTGGCTTAAACCTACTAATATTATAAATGCAAAAGTTTGTTTGTTACTGCTTCTCGCGTCACGTCTGAATCAATTTCGATGAGATTTGGTATGGAGATAGGTAAGACCTTGGATTAACACATAGGCTACTTTTTATCCCGGATTAACGCGAGTAACACCGCGGGCGCAGTTAGTATCTATATTATTATTATAAGGAGGAAAAGTTTGATTGTTTGTTGTTTGACGCGAATAGGCTCCGAAGCTACTTGACCGATTAGAAAATTCCTTTCATCGTTGGGAAGGTACATTATCCGCGAGTAACATCTTATATATAAAGTTTCCGTGTCACAGTGTTTGTTACCGTACTCCTCCGAAACGGCTTGACCGATTTTTTCCAAATTTTATATGCGTATTCAGTAGGTCTGAGAATAGGCTACTGTATATTTAGAAAAAAATATTAAGGCAAAACAACGTTTGCCGGGTCAACTAGTAGATTATAAAAAAAAAGTGGAAGACCATAAAACCGAGTGATCGACACTCCGTACTAGACATGACCTTCAGTAATGAAGTTACGACTGAGAAGAAGAACATGGGTTATATTTTGTTTCTCTTTGCAACTTAGATTATTTTAAAGCCCGCGCGAAGCCGGGACGAGATGCTAGTCCTACATAAAACGTTATTTGAGAGAATGACAATGCATTATGACGCACACTTTCACTCACTCGCTGGACCGGATAATGGCAGCCTGTGACAGATTCTACTAGAATTCGGAGCGAAATGTTAATGTCACACAAATGAGGCCGTGAAAACCTAGCTTCACGGTCGTGTTTCGCGGACTCTGGTTTGGCAGTAGAGATATCTTTTTCATTATTATGTTATAATTATTTTTTCGACGTTTATTTAATTGTGAAAGATTTTAGGACTGAATTGGAGAAAGGGTTCCTGTTTGAAATGCAAAAGGAAAAAGTATGGATTACCTTCGTTGATCAGCTAGGAGAAGGATTTTAAAAAAACATTTAAGAAAATTAGTTAACTGTATTCAATCAAATAGGTAATCTATTTTATATTAAAACATAATGTACGTAGATACAGTTTGGTACAGTAATATTAAAAAATGTGTGTTTAATCTGTGAGGTATCTTTGAAATAAACTGGTTTCATAATTATTTTGTAAATCGGGGTTAGTTTCTTCCACGACAACCCTACTGACAATTTTGTAATTTCGAACACATTTGTGACATTCATAGCTCTTTTAATAATAATTATGATAATTCACAGTATTTCTATACCTATAAATAAAAAAGGAAAACACAAACAAAAACAGACTCCGAAACTAATGGACCGATTTGAAAAAAAAATCACAGTTGGGAAGCTACATTATCATCAGTAGGTGTTGGGCCGGGATCGAATTAGGGGCCAGCAGATTGGAACGTAAACTTTTTCCACTGACCTACGGGTACACTCGTTTTTTTACAGATATACAGTGTAAACTATATATTACTAGCTGACCCGGCAAACGTTGTTTTACCTTAATAAAAAAAAAAATATATATACAGTAGCCGATTCTCAGACCTTCTGAATACGCATATAAAATTTGGAAAAAATGGGTCAAGCCGTTTCGGAGGAGTACGGTAACAACAATTTTATATATAAGAAGATAACGACACTGAAGGGACTGTACATTATATGACGTTATAGAGAGTGGTCGTTAAAAAGAGAAAAAGTATAGTTGTATGGAATACAAGCTAAACCAACCCTTATTGATTTCGAAGCTTAGGAGATTTTGTCTTTAAATCGTGTGACGTTACATGGAGTTTTTTCACTGTAGTTATTATTTTCAAATGATTATGAGCGAGGTTATAATTTGCGACAAGCAGCACCAGTTCAGCGGCCGGCGTCGGGCAGTTCTCGAGATCTTGGCCTTGGTAGTTGTCGCAAGGCAATCGGTCGATGCCGCCGGTGAGGCAACGCTGATAAAAACCGCGTCGGCTACGACATTAGGGGGATTGCAAGACAGACGTGACCGGCAACGAATAAGGTTCAAAAATAATAATATAATAAGTTTTTTTATTTATAATAAGATTTTTTATTGATTATTTTTTATCTTAATATATATATATACAAATCTCGTGTCACAATGTTTGTCCTCAATGTACTCCTAAACCACTTAACCGATTATAATAAAATTCGCACACCATGTGCAGTTCGATCCAACTTGAGTGATAGAATAGTTTAAATCTCATATTATAGTCGCAATTTTAATTTACTGCTAATTATTGTCTGTTATTATTTGACAATCACAATTATCTGTTAACTCCAAATGATTCTAACAGATGTCGATACCTTTCGACTGGGTTAAGTAAGTAATCAATAGATGGCGCTGCTATGGTAAATCTACGAACGTGTCATATAAGCTACACTATCTATTTTTCATACCCTTAAGTGAGGCAAAACAACGTTTGCCGGGTCAGCTAGTAAATTTATAGATTGTTCAAAACTGCAAGATATTTGCGTCGATCTAAGTCCAGTACAACATTTTTTTGTCCCGATATTGCAAATGATTGCGTGCAGTGAAGCAAGGTGCGTGTTCTAACGACGTTGGTCGCGTTTTTTCACGAGTTATGAAAACTTGGCCGTTGAACTTCGATTGATAAGTGACAGTTTTTCGGCAACAGACTTTTGTAATAAAGCCTTGAGAGCTGAAGTATAATAGGGCACTAATAGCTGCTATTGCTTTTAATATTCATTGCAGTGATATTATATTTAAAAAAAAACTGAAAAAATTGACTGTTGTGGTATGACTGGTGTTGGTTGTACAGTTAACGAATTTTTTGAGCCGGATAAAAAATATGTTATTATTTTCGGACGAAATGTTAGTAAATAAATTAATTGAAATAGAATATTATGTAGCTAATAATTTAATTTTCGCTTTTTTGAATTGTAATACTGATATGTAAAATTTTATTTATGTAATACTGTATTTAAAACATGTCTTATCTTGACGTGTAATTTCATATTATTATAAATAAATGGTTTATCTTCTTTATATTATTTAATCGTAACTTTGCATAAAGTTTTTCATTCATTTATTCAATTAAATAGCTACAACAGTTTTTACACCAATTACAATTTTACACAATAAAATCAAAACGGCTGTACGAAATATATTTTTAGATTCAAATGCTTAGTGGCATAAAACTTCAGTAGCTTTTGGTAAAGATTGCTAAAATACGAGGTATACGTTGAAATTGGATCCATATTTTGGACCCACGTATGGGTTTTTGGTTTTCCGTTCGCGGATACTTTTATCTTTTTTATTTACACTATACAGCTAGTCATTTTACTAGTAGGTTACATAACCACACGAGTTGGCAACACTCTGGCATATGGTGGAGCATTGACACCACAGATTGAGTGGTTGGTAATCAGGCAAGCACTAGAAAATGCCCTACCACCATGGTTTCCTTCACGGAAACTTCAAACTTATTGGTGGGGATTGAACCCGCGATCTTCGGAATATAAAGCAACCAAACTCTCAAATTAGAAGTCAGCGCTTCAAAATTTCCACTTAAATTCACCTCGGTCTATCCGAATAATGGATACTTTTTCCTCTGAAACATACTTATAAACTTTGAGTACTTTATGCAACTAACATAGGTTAGCATTTTTAAAGATTTACTATTAATTCCATCATTTAGTCTATATAAACTATAACATACAAATTCTTGTATCCCGTATGCTAATGTAGTTGCGATTTTGCAGCTTTGTTGAAGAACACGGTCACCCTAGTCGAATAACTCTGCTAATTGTAGGATACCTTGCCAAACTAAATTATACTTTGAATCTAAATGAATAAAGATCAATGTCATATATTTATTAATTTAAAAAGTTATGCCATTTTCGTCTCTATAAGAAAGAATATATGGGTTTCTAGTAAAATGAGTACGCTGATACGGTTTCAGAATAATATAGTGATCTAGAAAATTATTTATTTAAAATTAAAAGTTTATATATTATATTGTTACGCCTGTAGCTCCACTAACTAAGGTGTAACGCGATCATCGAAGCTAAGCAACGGTCGATGCGGACGGTGTTTGGATGGGTGACCATGCACAAGATAGTCATATTTCAAGTGGCAGTTTCATCTGGGTGCTAACGTGGGTCGGATGATATGTTAAAAAAAATAGGTTTCGGCTGTTAATCTTAGAACAAGTAGTCGTTAAGCCAAGTCAGAGGTTTTTGGGCGACTTAAAAACTCTCGACATCAAAGTTTGGCCACTTAACTCATACATAGGAGTCAGTTTCAGTTTCAAAAATTCTTTATTTAACTCATACATATTTGGAGGAACAATGTTAGTGTACTTATACCTAACCTAAATATTACATCATAATTATTGATAAAATGTTTCGCAAGCTCGTTTGCTTATTTGGAACTTATTGCATTCAAGTTTAGCACCTAATTCTTAGACAATAAGTTTGTTTTTGATTTAACATTATTTGAATTATAGTTTATGTACGCTTTAGTGGTAGATAATACATTTTTTTATAATACATAGGTGTCAAGTGAGCCTGTATAATAATAATAATAATAAAATCTTTATTGTCAGACACAAAGTCCATAGAGTAAGTAGGTACAATTTTTATACACGGTGTTCAGAAAAGATAAAAATTTAAAAATGAAGATAAACAGTTAAAAATAACAGAGCATACATTTTTGACAACATAACAGCAAAAATAAATTAATATATGAAAAAGCTTAGGGTATTAATGTTGTAATCCAATGTTTCATAAATGGGCTATTGTACTTATTACTAATGATTTGAAGAATGATATTGGAACTATAAGTCTAATACATTAGGTCTAATACATTAGTATAGCAATATAATAATGTATTAGAGTCACCGGGCGCGCGGTATCAGCACGGTTGCCCGCCGGAGCGAGACGCAACGCTTGCGCACTCATTTGCCTGCAGCGCGAACCACTGCGAGCTAGATTTCATATTTTAAAAGTAATAAATGATTTATTATTATATTTATTAAAAAAAAATGGTTGCCTGTAAAGTCGGTTTTATGGGCGAAGATTTTACGTGACAACGTCTGCCGCGTGCTGCGCGCGCGGCAGACCGATCATAGTTGAGTGGGAGAGAGACGCAAGGCATTCGGCGGGCCTCTCTCTCGTTCGGTGACTCATCGTAACGTTACCGGGCATTACACTTTTTCATAAGTGACTCCCAGCTGCAACCTAATTTAAGACGTTGTCACGTCAAAATATAAATATTTATTTTAGTACCAATCAATCAGTTATTCCATAAAAGTCAATTATAAAATTTAAAACTAAAAACAAAACCAATAATAAAACTAATTTAAAAGACCACTCCGGACAGAACCTGAGGGAAAGGTACCCATAACGCTCGTGGCATTGCCGCGATGTATAGCGATGATAGCCTTTGCGCCAGGTACGATCCGGAGCGGTATTCACCTGATATCTCTATATTTTAAATAATTATAAGAGTCAGCGAGGTAATGCCGCCAGAATTTTAGGCACCTTACCCGCGGACTTAGATTTAATCTAGAAATTGTAGGGTTTTTTTTAAATTATTGTGTTTTTTTTTATAAGAGTTTAACTTGATAAATAAAGTTTTTCGATCCAAACTTTCAACCCCATTACAAACCCTTAGTTCAACCCTGGCGAAAATAATCATACAATTATTTTTAATAATACTTTAATTACAGATAATGCCAATGGTTTTCATGATTATAGACCAAAATTCTTAAAATTTCGAGAAATTACAAGGTTTTAATCATAGTTTATTCATGCAAAAGTTAGTGTTTACGAGTCATGTGTGGTTTTGCACTCGTTTTACAAGACAACGAAACATCGTGAGGAAACCAACTTATTTGAGGACCTTTAAATTCGATTTCGATTTTCGATTTCGATTGCAATATGTAATTTAAGTATTTAAACGGTCAACATCTTTGTGCTTAATTAAATTTGTGGGTCTGGGTGTTAAATATGTATTTATATATAATATGTATGTATGTATATGTAGTATATCAGTTGTGTTAGCAACCATAATACGAGCTAGAAATGGTTCAGTATGGGGCTAACCAGCCGTGTGTAAATGTGTCCTAATATTTATTTATTTATTATTTATTTTATTTATTATTTAATGATGAGTAAGTACTGAGCTGCCCTCTCCCGTGCGCAGGTAGCGCGGCAGTGTGGCGACGTCGAAGTATGCGTGCGGCGCGGTGGGAGTGGGCGCGGGCGCGGTGAGGCGCGCCATGAAGTGCGCCGGCGCCGGCGACGAGCTGCTGCTCGGCACCTGCTGGCTCGACCCCAAGTTCGACGGCGCCGCCTCCCCTCCCTCCTGCCAGGAGCTGCTCGACTCGCTGCTCGCCCCGCCGCCGCTCGCCGAGCTCAAGCCCCTCCCGCCCTTCACCGGCTACACCGGACACCTCTCCATCAACGGCATCTCCGGCCACCACTACCACGCCATCGCGCAGCGCCTGCCCGAGGAGAACAACAACTACCCCACGCAGTCCGGCTACGGCACCGACCATGACGTCGTCTCCTCTTCCACCTGCCCCGCCGAGTCCGAGCCCACGGACCTGGAGGACGTCAAGCCGTTCCTCGAGGGAGACGCCAAACCCTTCTCCGACGCGTGCGGCGCCGCCGACTCGTGCGCGGCCTCCTGCTCCCCGCCCGCCAAACTCTTCGACGACGCGCAAAACAAAGAGATGTACGACGTCAGCTCGATAGAAGACCTCGCGGCCATCATAGGCCACGCCATCGGCCCCACGCCCCCCGAGAACCCCGAGCGAAACGACTCCAAAGACAGCTGGCTCGATATAGAATCCTGGTTCTCGAGCGCCCAGAACAACGAGAAGATCGTACCGCAAGATCTGGAATTCGGTCTCCCGAACTCGCCGCCCCCCGTGCAACAGAACCACCACACGAGCCTGGAGTTCTCGTCGTGTAAGGGCCAAGAGTTTTCTAAAAACCAGGAGTTCTGCAAGAACCTGGGGCAGGCGGGGTCGACGCTCCAGACGCTGCTGACTCACGGGTACATGCCGCTACTGCAGAGCAGGCTGCAGAACGGGCCGCCGGTGAAGCAGGAGGCGCCGTCCTCGACCAGTTACGGTATGGACGTGATCTCGACGTCCTCTCCGCCGGGGAACGCCGTGTCCACCACGGACGGCATCGGCAGCCTGCTGAACGGGCGCTACGCGTCCCACTACGGGCTGAGCCTGAAGCAGGACGGGCTGTGCAGCCCCGAGCGGCTGCTGGGGTACCCGCACGCGCACACCACCACCTCCTCCACGTCCAGCAGGAAACGGAGTCGAGCTAAAGCGAAGCCTCAGAGCAGCAGCCTACACAGCAGTTCCCTGGCATTCCCGGCTGCTACGGCGGCTGAGCTTAGTGGACTGTTGGGGAAAGAGAAGCCGGTCCATCGCTGCGGGATTTGTAATCGGGGATTCCTCAACAAGTCTAACATCAAGGTGCACCTCCGCACCCACACGGGGGAGAAGCCCTTCCGTTGCGATGTGTGCGCGAAGGCGTTCCGCCAGAAGGCGCACCTCATCAAGCACCAGCAGATCCACAAGCGGATCGGCAGAGACTGACTCCACCTACTCGTAGCTCAGGATGAAGCATTTTCTCGTTCATAAGTTATTACTGCGCGTGTGTGAGTGCGTGTGTGTGTGTGTGAGTGTCATGACATGACTCCTCCATCGTGTACTATATCCATGAACTCTCCACTCTATATTTAACCCTTTAGCGTAACATTCCTAAGGACAAGTGCAATGTTAACTAGTTTTAAGCAGACTTCAGATTTTAATAATGTAGATATCTTTTGTTAACTTCCAATCTCTTCTATTCCGCTCTAACTTTAAGTTCTAAGTATTAATTAATATGGAATCTTTATTAATGTATTGAGGGTCTTTTCGCATTTTTGGCGATGATTTAGTTTTTTTTTTAAATATATTTATGATTTTCGCGATTATATTGTGAATGGTTACGTCGATTACCTATGTATTAGTCAAATTATTATTTAATTATTATCTGTATAAAAATAGGTACTTAATTAGTTTAAGGAACAAAATATGACAAAGCTAACGAGGCTAGAGCTAACAGAATTATCATGTTCACATACTAATCTAAGTTTAATATTGGACATAAATGGTTCAACTTTTCGCAGTATCATTTTCATTAATTTATTTTCATATCATTAAACCTATCTAGAGAACTTCTTTAGTTATTGCCCTAAAGAAGTATTCAAATAATAATACAAGGGCTGAAATTCGTTTTTATTCATAAACACATTCAAAATATTTTTTTATCTTTACGAAAGAAATGACTTCATAAACACACACCATTATATCATCAAATAATTAATTCTATTAATCATAAATCATTTATTTTTTCATATACATATTATCTTCTACTATTCATAAATTAAAAACATTCAAACATAAAAACATTCTTTTGTATATTAAACACTACACAAATATAATCGAAACAAGGAAAAATATAAAAATTCTTGCTATTCACTAAGAAAATGGCCAACTACTGCATCTACCAGTTCAAGGTAAAGCCGCGTACACACGCGAGTGCCGGAACGCGGCCGTCCGGGAAACGGACGAGCGGAAAAAATCGATAAAACACCAACTCTAATAATATCGATCCGCTCTTTCGCAATGTGTGCGCGGCCTTAATTATACGCCAACTAATTAGGTCAGAGGATGATTCGTTACTACAAGCTTACAAAGGTTAGACAAATTAAAAAAAAAAAAATACACGCTTTATATTAGCTTCACCTGTATGTTTGTATGTTTGTTTGTAACCGACTTCTTTGGTCGCGATTTTGACCCACTTAAAACGGCCAGATAAGCGTGTTTTTTAGTTTTTTTAAACTACTATTATTTGTACTGATATCATTAATTATGAATTTAAACTCAAAGAATCTCATATCAATTTGTATCAGCAGTAATCATATGTGACATGTTATTATTATTATTTTTTAATGGACTTTGATTGAATAAATGACACTAATTAGCAAGATAATTAAAGTATTATGGATTTATCTTTAGTTGCTCTCAAGTAAAATACTCTTATGTTGTAGTTTTGCATTTACCTAGCAGGTAAGTATATGTAGTTACATGTCTGATTGTAGCTAAAGATACTTGCATATTAACAAAACGTATTTTTTTTTTAAATACGTCTCTGGTTTCTTTATCATAATTGTATTACACCATTTAACCTTTTGTTTTTTTTTTTTCATTTCATCACGACTAATCTATCATTTGATATCACAGTAATTTTCCAAAAAAATATTAATTTAATTTATTTCTAATGTTTCCATTAAGGTGTTGTATAGACGCACAATAATTAAGACGCCCGTCTGATAGCCCGAACGGGATGTAACAGACGAGCAATTATGCAGAATTTACATTTACAATCATGGTACATTGTGGTTTACATTTTTTTTTATTTGTAACATTTGTTATTGTTTTTCCACCACTCTGTACCATGCTGCATGTAAAGTCTGTTTTAGATAACTTGTTGTGGGATAAACGCGCGTTTGTGAAACGCTAGCTTCAAAATCACGGTTCGAAACTCTATGGAATTTTATTTTGGACCACGCGAATGCAAAGTTTGCCTCTGATTTTAGTAGGTTAATTAAAATCACGAGTGGCTCGAATAACAATTGATTGCATTTAAAAAGAAAGCCAAAAACTAGATTCTATTTCTGCGCTTTCTCTCATAAAGAAAGGTTATCGGGCCACTGCATTCGGCAAACTTCGTGTGGAAACATTTTTGAAATTTGAATTTGGAAGACGACTCAGGCTGCGTCGTGTATGTCGGAATAAGGTCCGACAAAAGGCGCGTTTTTCAAACGCGCCTCTCCCACAACCAGTGTGAATAGATCTTAATAAAAGTACCTTTTATAGAAAATAGTTTGTAGCCTTTAAGTATTTATTGGTAAATATATTTTGTAACTTTATTTTTGTATTATAAAAGCCTTCCATAGCGTAATTAGCTTATGAGTCTCTCATAATAATGTTGTATTTTATAAGAAATGATGTTATTTTTCAAGAGGTTTTTCTCCAATTTTAAGTAAAATGTAAATTAATGTAAAATAAATTGAGATTTTTGTTAATGATAACTTGGCTTTATTTTAAACTTTCATCCTTTCAGGCATTATCTATTAAGTAAGTTAAACATTTCTTATAAGCATATTAGAAGTGCATCATATTTAATAATAAAAAAGTAGTAAATAACTGAACAACACTTTGGATGATACTTTTACGTGTAAGTTACTTAGCTCGAAAGACGTGATCTACATCAGATTTGACCTGGCTTGTATAGGCTCTTATTTACAAATAGAAATATAAATATCTATGAAGAAAAAATTAGATAAAACTAATGTTTTTTTTTGCAATATTACCTATCGATGCAGGCTTTACTTTGCGAAAATCCATCGTAGATCGAAGAAAAAAAGATAGAAGGAACATTACAATTTTTTTTTCAATACTTTGATTGTTCCTTTGCTTATTTAAATTTGGTTTTGATCTTTTTTTTATTATTTGATCACAGCAGAAATACAATTAAAAATAATCATTTTTTTTGTCAATCTTTTAGACAAATCTTAATCTTAATCTTAATCTTTTTTTCGCTGATGATGGAAAACTCTTTACTAATCCGCTCATTAACTCAGGCCAACTCCAGCAAGACATTGAACGTATACAACTCTGGACAATGGATTGGGTCATTAAATTGAATGCTGCCAAATGTAGTGTCTTACACCTGGGACGGAATAATCCCCAGATAACTTATAGCCTAGAGGGTCATGCCATAGCCAAAGTCCAGCAACAAAAAGACCTTGGAGTTGTTATTTCATCTGACCTAAAGTGGGAAGAGCACATAAGCATGATTGCTAAAAAGGCAAACTCTTTTATCTATGTGATCCGTAAAGCTTTTTCTTCAATGACCATTGAAATTTTCACCAAGATATATAAGACCTACATCAGACCGCTGTTGGAGTATGGGTTCCAAGTTTGGAGCCCATACTTCCGAAAGGACATTGACCTCCTAGAAAGTGTTCAAAGAAGAGCTACCAAGATTCCTCCAGCCTTACGTCGCAAGACTTATGAGCAGCGATTGAAAGCCCTGCGTCTCACCACACTGGAAGAAAGGAGGTTACGTGGGGATCTAATTGAGACTTTTAAAATTATTAATGGCTTCTATAACCTTCCTTATTTAGCAGACAGCTTTAAAAATTGTAATCGTTGCGAGAATAGCAGAAGCCATAACCAGAAAATCCAGCGTGATCCTGCCAAGACTAATACAGGGCATCATATACTCAGCAACAGAGTGGTTCACAATTGGAACAAGTTGCCCGAGGAAGTAGTCAGTGCTACGTCAGTGAACAGCTTTAAAAACCGGCTTGATAGCTGGCTGCAGAAATCAAAAAAATCTCTTGCTAACCTGTGATCAGTGCACCAGTGGACTTTAAACATTGACATAGAACAATGGACATTTTATGAACTGTTAAAAATCTAATTTCAACTCAGTGTGATATAGGCATATCAGCATTTTGCTGCTCGCCTATAAATCAAATAAATAAATAAATAAATAAGTACATTTTTCCTCAATTTTTCTATTATGACAAAAAATGCATACTATCGACATCTATTAATAAAAATCTCACCCCAACAATATTGATCGCAAAAACAATAGAGTTTCTAAAAATAAGGTTGGTTCACACCAACAAGTAGGTCGCATTAGACATCGATCGCAAACAAAGGTGCGAGTGAAAGAGCCAAGTTCACACAACACGTAATGCTCCGGCCTTTGAAGAAAGTCGGATGTGAAAATTGTCATAATGCACACATGCGAGGAGACGAATCTGCTTTTTGCGAGCGGAGAAAACACGCACACAGACACACTCACACGGACTGAATGTCAACCTCACGCACACTGGTAAGCGAACGGTGAGCAAAAAAAGTATTCTCTTTTTTAAATTCAAACAATTTAGAATAGAATATTACTTTATTGTACATACAACCACATTTAAAACAGCTTATATTAAGTAAATACAATAGCGGCCTTATCACCTATGGTGATCTCTACCAGACAACCGGGCTTTATTGGCATTTATTGCTATATTATGTCAGTTTATAGTTACATAATTACCTATAGCATCTTTTTTGTTTTATTATTATTCATTTATTTATTTTATTATTACTGAATCGTTTATGAGTAGCTAAGTTTAAAATAAAAAAAACAGCTTATATTAAGTAAATACAATATTTAAACAGTGCTCTGTTCAAAGGCGGCCTTATCACCTATGGTGATCTCTACCAGACAACCGGGCCTTATTGGCATTTATTGCTATATTATGTCAGTTTACAGTTACATAATTACCAATTAGGCATAGCATTTTTTGTTATATTATTATTCATATATTTATTTTATTATTACTGAATAGTTTACTAGTAGGTTAGTTTAAAATAAAAAACAGCTTATATTAAGTAAATACAATATTTAATACGCACAAAGGCGGCCTTATTACCTATTGTGATTTCTACCAGGCAACCGGGCTTTATTGGCATTTATTGCTATATTATGTCACTTTACAGTTGCATAATTACTTATTAGGTATTGCATTTTTTTTATATATTTTTCATTCATTTATTTATTTTATTATTACTGAATAGTTTACGAGTAGGTTAGTTTTAAAGAAACACGGCTTTTAAAACGAATTGTAGATCATATCTGAATCATATCTTTTCTTAGTTAAAAGTATCATAATGGTTTTTATGTTTAAGGTAATTGGCTTATCATACTTTAACAAGGATACAACTGATAAAAGGGAGGCAGGAAATTAAGACAGCACAATGATAAAAATATGTCTAGAATGTCGGTTTTTTTATTATTCAGCACTTTGGCATGATCATTTTTTCATTTATCATTTGATTTATTTAGTTAACAGGTTTTTCCAAAAATGTAATATAAACCTATTAGCCATAATAAAATGGGATTCTATTTTATCTATTCATTGGCGTAATGATTATCACGCCGGACTGCCAACCAGAAGGTTCTGGGTTCGATTCCCGACACGGCCAACATCTTGGTGCTGAACTAAATTTGTTAGTCGGTCTGGGTGTTAAATATGTTTGTACGAGTATATAAAGTATATGTATTACGTCAGTTGTGTTAGCAACCATAATACAAACTGGATATGGTTTAGTATGGAGCTAACCAGCCGTGTGTAAAAATGTGTAAGAAAAATAAATAAATAAAAAAAATAAGAAACGTCACCCTTCTGACAAAAATATTAAAGTTTTGAAGAAAAAAACTAAACTGAATATGTTTATTAAGAAAAAAAAACGGACCAAAGCATCAGTAGTCTCCGTCTTACGTTGCTATCGGTACCGGAGAGATTCTTTCACCAACCTAGTTAGGTGAGCACAGTATAGCGTGGCTTGATTTCTCCAAGCGCAGTCGTCCCGCCTAAACTCGATTATCATACTGGGGACAAGGTGCCTTACTCTGGCGTCTTTTTTTTTGTTGAGCTAAGTGGTCTAACTCTGGTGTCGAGAGTTTTCAAAAAAAAATCAAATACAGTGTAAACTCTATTTAACGACACTGAAGGGACTGTGTATTTTATGGTGTTATAAAGAGTGGTCGTTAAATGGAGAGTTTAATTTAATTTAATTTAACTGAGAGTTTTTGATAGTTTAATTTAATGGATTTTTAATAATGTATCAATGTATGGAATATGTCCTAATATTTATTTATTAAATTTTTATATTTAATTGTAAATTTGCTTGCCCAGTATGGTGTGTAAGGTTAATAAATACAGTGTAAACTCCATGTAACGTTACTCGATTTAACGACAAACTCTCTAAAGCGTCTAAATCAATTGGCTTTAATTGGTTTAGCTTGTATTCCATACAATGATACATTCCCTCCATTTAACGACCGCTCTCTATAACGCCATAAAATGCACAGTCCCTTCAGTGTTGTTATATAGATTTTACACTGTATATAGTATATCAGTTGTGTTGGCAACCATAATACAAACTAATAATAGTTTAGTATGGGGCTAACCAGCCGTGTGTGAAAAAAAAAACCTCATTTTAACAACCCTATTTCCGTATTTTAGCTAGTCTATTAGATAGAATAACTTTATCTACCTTCCTACGTAAACTATAAGCACTAGGTAAACCATAAATAAGTTAAGCTATATCACACTAGTTAAGAAGAGAGAGCTTGGCATAATGAAGATATTTTATGCCCGCTTTAATAACGAATAGCTTCATAAAACTATGTGTATACAACTTTACTACCGATGCGGGCAGATTTCTCTATTCTATAACACAGGTGTTATTGTGTTTTGAAGTGATGATAGCTCAGTCCGATGAGTGGCTACCTCGCAGTTTGAAGGACGTGGGTTCGGTTCCCTGCCAATGGGCTCGAAATTTCGGTGAATGGTAACATCGTGAGGAAATCATAACATGGTGTTAGGGTATTTCCTCGTGTTTTTTTTTGATAAATACTAGGACCTGTTAATCTACGAGTATATTTAAAATGATCTGTATCTGTATCTATATTTCCTTGTGTTTTTTTTTATAAATACTAGGACCCATTTCACACGGCTAGTTAGGCACATACTACACCATTTCTAGTTTGTATTATGGATTCTAACACAACAGAAATTCTAAATATACCTACACAAATACTTTATATCTAAACATTTTTACACCCAGACCAACAGGTAATAAATTTAAGTCATAACAAATGATAAGTTGGCCGTGATGGAACTCGAACCTAAGGGACCCTCTGATTGGCAGTTCAGCATGGTAACTATTTAACCAACGAGGTCGTCTTATTGTATCACGTATAAGTAGTGACGTCATGACTTAAGTCGCATAGCATTTGTAACGGATTGCACCAAGAAAAAGGTAAGTCTGATATAATTAGAACACCAGAGTTGCCAGTCATTCAATCCGATAAGTCACAGTTTGACACCGATATCTGAAATGACACTTTCTACGCAATGACATGTCTGAAACATTCTGTCTGTTTACCTCGGGATATTTCTTATAGTCACTCACTTCTTAATTTAGATGATTCTCAAAAATATGTAACAGACATAAGCAAAACTAATGATGGGCAAAAAATTGGCCATTTGTGAGTCGAGATCGCACATGAAGGCTTTCGTAAAATTACTCGTATCATAAAAATATGCCAAAGCACGTTATTTTTATAGGTATTTTTTTATCCTTGACAGGTTAGCGTTTGACTACAGCTAGCCTGATGTTAAGCTGCACTGCAGTCTACGGTGTGCCACGCTTACCTAGAAGATACCTATTAACTCTACTTTTGAAGGCCCCCGGATGATACCTCTCAGGAAACAGAGACTCAGGTAGTGAGTTCCAAAGCTTCGCAGTCCTAACAGTAAAGGTCGACGCAAAGCATTTTGTACGAAAGTTTGGAACTTCAACTCTGCATCGGTGTCTCTTCACTGTCTCTCTGCTCGTTCTGTAGTAGAACGGAGATGGTGGAATCAAATTATGTCTTTCTTCCCTTTCTTTGTTTTAGTACTTGTTGTTACAGCGCATAAATTCAAATTTGTTTATTTTTCCACAAAAATATTACACATCAATAAAAATATAATTTTAACAAAGTTATTTAAAATAATACTTAATTAAGGTTATCTTTATATATACTAAGGAGGGGCCTATGCCTATTCCTAAAGATATGCGGACCAACATGGACGAGACAGGCGAGGGAGAGAGAGAGAGTTGGAAAAAAAACGGGGGAGGCCTATGCCCAAGCGGCAACTTTTGCTTAAAAATATGTTATTTTAAAAATATGTACTTAAGCAATAGAATAAAGGCTTTTTTGTTGAAATTGTGTATTTATGAAAGCATGAGACGATACCATAAAATAACTGCACCTTATTTACCTGATCCTCCGGCTAGTCGTACGTACCGTAGCACATGTCGTGTTACTAGAACTACCTTTGCCCAAAAGAAATTCGATTCCATTGTGACTAAGCTATATGATAAAATTAATGAAGAATGCAAAATTAAGAAGTATAGTAATAACGAGTTGAAAAAGGTTTTACTTACCTGGTTGAAGAAATTTAATTATTTAGGTTTGGAAAAAATGCTACAAGAGTAATTTGGCCCATCTTAAAGTTAAGTAACTCACACTGACATACATACATACATACACACTCAACCACACACACACACACATTCATTCACACTCATACACAAACACACATACATACACACACACACATACACACACGCGCACACACACAATGTTAACGGGTAATATATTTTAGTATTAGTATTGTGGCTTTAGTCTATTTTTTTATTTTATTTTAGTATAAATAGCGTAAATTATCTTATATAGTATAGTACTTTAGCATAAGTTCACTGTTAACGTAGATTAAGCTTGGGAGAAGCCATTGGCTCCCATAACACAGTTTTTAAAACTACTTTGGGAGCCTTTGGATTCCTATTACTTTTAATCTTTATGTAACCTTTGACAAAATAAACGTTTTTTGATTTTTTTGATTTTGATTTTTTACTTTTACTTTACTTTACTTATATATACTACTATCTGATCCGGCAAACGTTGATTTGCCTTATCACTTAGGGGTATGGAAAATAGATAGTAGCCGATTCTCAGACCTACTGAATACGCATATAAAATTTGGTAAATATCGGTCAAGCCGTTTTGGAGGAGTAAAGAGTGAGTATATATATTGTGTCATAAAAATTGTATATATAAGAAGATAAGATAAAATATATATTTTGTATATGGGTCTTCTCCTATGCTGAGACCAGGTTAGATCTCGTGCTATAATAGTAAGAAGAGCTTTTTGAGATACAGCCTGATGACAGACAGAGAGACAGCGAGTCCCGTTTTTACCTATTAGGTACAGAACCCTACTGTGACCTTTTACAGTTCGAGTGAAAAGTCCATAATGATATCTTTTGTAGGTATATATAGAGGTTTAAACGCACCTTGCTCACTTGCCCTTCACACTTGAACTCGTATGAACCTTAACTTTGTGTCAATCTGCTTACGAGTGAGTGTTAAGTAGGTTAAGTAAAAGCAAGTGTGGCTTGGTGCTAAAAACGTCTACTTTTCAATCAGATGACCCCTGGTTCAATCCCAGCCCTACACCAATGACTTATTTTTCAAGTTATGTGAGGATTTGCACTCGCTTTGCGGTGAAAGAAAACATCGTGAGGAAACCGGCATGTCTGAGGATCACAATATCCGAAGACGTGTGTCATTCGCCAACCCACACTTAGCCAGTGTAGTGGATTGTGGCCTATATCTCTTTTCCAGTGAGAGAAGGCCCCGAGTTCCACCAGTGGTGCCGTATAGTGGGCTGCTTATGATTGTGTTATGCTATGACAATAAAAAATGAAATTTATAAATAAAAAGTATGCATTACTTATGTAACTTTGACTTGAAATCGAAATTAAGTATTAGATAATTATATATAAGGACAATTTATATAAGCACCCAGATGAAAATGCCACATTAAAATGACTTGTGCATGGTCACCCATCCAAACACTGTCCGCATCGACCGTTGCTTAGCTTCTATTATTTCTTCAGATCACCTTAGCTATGCAAGCTACAGGCGCTCCTTATGATGAAAAAATAGACTATATTTATATATAATTAATAAATTACGAGTCATTACATACTTAAAGATAAAAAGAAAAGAACAAGAAAAATCAAAACACTCTACAATTTAAATTAAGGTAAGCTCACACATCCAGGCTCTGTCACTGCGTGGAAGAGTTCCCAAGATGCTGGCAGCATTGCCTCGTTGAATAGTCATTACATTTAATATTTTTTATAGACTTTATTTTAATGTATTTAGACTTTACAAGAATAATATTTACAAAGCGTAGAAAAAACGAAAATTTTGTAAACTTAAAAATAACAAAACAAAAATTTTAAGACACATTTTTTTAAAAGATTGATTTTACTATTACAAGTTATACTATTTCAAGAACATGAATAGCAAAACCGACTCAAGTGAAGTTCGTCCCACATTTTCTTACCAAAAACAACACCCACCTGAAATAACTGCAAGTCACTCTGAAAAGTTTAAACTTACTTTTTGGGCAGAATTACAGTAAACCGCTATCTGGGTCAGTGAGCCAAACCGTCAACTTGCCAATCAGTGGGGCAACTGTTGCGATATCAAATTGGAACCAAATTTGCAAACTCAGTTTGGCAATGAACATTGGTCAGAGTTTTGGTCGTGGCGACCAGTGGCCAACCTCTAGTGTCAAGAAATTACAAGCCTAAATAACCTGTTGACTCTGGTATTACTTTCGGAAACCCATTGTTAATAGAAGAAAAAAATAAATATTTAGTGTACTTCCGCTGTGATCTGAAACCAGTGAACTTATTTGGTTTCAGCGGAAGTACACGAAATATAATAATAATAAATATTAGGACACATTCACACACGGCTGGTTAGCCCGATACTGATGTACTGATTGATATACTACATATACATACATACATATTATATTTAAATATAATATTTAACACCCAGACCCACAGCCAAAAAATTTAGTTAAAGATGTTGACCGGGCCAGGAATCGAACCCGGAACCTTCTGATTAGCAGACCGGCAAGGTAACATTTACGCCAACGAGGTCGTCATAATTATATATTTAAGTTTGTCTTCTTGATTACAAGCCTATTAAATTTAAACGCGATTATTATTTGAGAAAGTCACTATGATTTACTTGGTAATAGAAAACATTGAAAAAGGACTGGAAACATTTTATTTTGATGTCTTTGGATATATGATAACGTTAAAAAGAAATCGGTCTTCAAATCTAGAGTAAATAGGTTCCTTCTAGGCAAGCGTGATACGTCTTAGACCACAGTCAAGCTTTACATCAGGCAAGCTGCGGTCAAACGTAAGCCTATTTATCATAAAAAAAAAACAGAAGAAGCTAATTTATAAATACAAATGCAAGCACGGTAAAAATGACCCAACATTTTCTAATGCTTGCCTGCCTAGCAACCATTCTCAAGTAGATCTTAACTTTGCTAAGCATCTAACGGTGTGGTCCCGTTTCTTTAATAGCTAGTAAATCCAGCCTAGGCATGCTCCACCTTAGGCTAGAGTGCCACTAACTCTTGTAGTTACGCGCCCTGATGGCTGAATGTATAGCTCTAAAGAGTAGGTTGAAAACCAGCGCTGGAGTACCTTGTGTACTCACAGCATATGCTGAACCTGCTCCTTATGTGCACATACATAGTACTATATATTAATTACGCTTGAAATTATGTAATGTGTGCACAATAAAGGATTCTTTCTTTCTTTCTAAAGTGTTAAAAGAAAACAAATACAGAACATAATAAGCACACAAACCCACACTCAATTCTTTAATATACCATCCATAAATCCATCTAAACGAAACGATCACAAATCCAAGAACGAATCGCTTGGCCTCGCCCTTGCCAAACTAGACAAACTCTATCTAAACACACGAAATGCCATTTGCTATCTCCAAATCAGCACCTCCAAAACCCGTCTAACCTTGACCATAACCCCCCTATCCCCCCCCCTGTGTGAAAGTGTACCACTAACACACTTACCGCGTGCCACATCCGTAAACAGGGGGAAAGGGGGGAGCGGAAGATGGCTTGAACGCGGCTGCTTTGCTAGGATGCCGCTTGCTAATTTATAAACAAGTTGGAAAGATACGAGAATGCTAGAGGTAAACTTTGAGATCCCTTGCCAGTCAGGACCTAAAGGGTACCTAGTATAGGGCCAGAACATGTATTATAAATATATACCCAAATAAGATAGATAGATAGATAGACTCTTTATTGCAACACAAAAGGAAATACAAAACAGACAGAAAAATAAATAATCAACTTTTATATAATAGTGTTACAAGTGGCGGCCTTATCGCTTAAAGCGATCTCTTCCAGGCAACCAAAGCATGGAGAGAAAATTACAATAAATACGATACGCGGTGTTCAAAAAAGAGAATAAATAATAAATGATTTAAATATAGAGGCATTTTTTTTAAATACATGAATATATTATTTCCTGCTTATGCTGCTGACTAAAAGAAAGTGTTTTTACACGTTTTAAAGCAAAATACTAACCTATATTTAATAAAAAGGGTTTCTTGTAGCTGTTACAACGATTTATATTTTGGCAAGTATCTTACTTAGTTATTAGACCCAATTAAATAAAAAATAAAAACTATACAATAGTTAAAAAAAATTTTTTTTTTAAATAAGTGTTCGTTCTAAGTGTTCGCGGATAAGGTGCCAAATTTTAAATGGTTTCTTTCATTTCGAAACCTTACTTTATTTTGACACCACACATAGCTATCATATTTAAATGCGCCTATTATGAGATTTAAAACCTTAGTGAAATTAAAAAAAAAATTGTTTAGAAAGAAAATTTGTTTGTTCATGTTTATAGTCATAGATAAGAAATAATAAAAGAAAAGTAAATCATTGATGGCAAAAAAAAATTACAGCGTATCCTTACAGCAATATTGGATTCAATACAGCCTCTACGTACATTCCAACAATCCTATCAAAGATACCGTCAATTCCATGGTTGAGGCCTGCTTTTAAAAAAACAACACATTTAACTAATTATAAGACCAAGTCTATGTCTGGTGTCTCCATGACAAGAGTCTTTGTGTATATATTATAATATTATGTCATTTAAGGAAAATAAAAATATTTTTACTTGTTTTATATTTTTTACATAGGTACAAATAGAAGACAGAAAATTTGCCCAGTTTCTATAACACTCTTCCCTCACTCGATTAAATAAGTCAAATAACAACATAAGAAAGCAATACTTAGCAAATGACCTACGCGTTGAAATCTTTTACTCGAGCGGTGTTAGTCTTTCTTAGACTTTACTTGGGTGGTCAGAAGTGGTCCAGTTTTGTACAACTGTATACTAAAACGTAAAACGTAAGTATGAAATGTTTCAAAAGATATAGGGAAACAGGTCACTCGCCTGATGGTTAGTGTCACGCCTGTCGAAGAGTTAGCAGTGACGTTTTTGTTAAATAAAAATATTGGTCAGATAAGTTTGTTTTGTTTTTCTTAGAATTATTTAGGCATTAAGATAACATACGTACAATGTAAACCAGCCGTGTGTGAAATGTATCTTAGTATTTATAATTTATAAACTCTATAACAACTTTAAAAGGGACTGTGCATTCTATGACGTTATAGAGAGTGGTCGTTAAATGGAGATAATGTATCTTTGTATGGAATACAAGCTAAACCAACTAAAGCGAATTGATTTCGACGCTTTAGAGGGTCTGTCGTTAAATCGAGTGACGTTACATGCGTGAGTTTACACTGTAAAATTGATTTAACAAAAAAAAAATATATATATATAGTTTATTTTAACACTAAAACTATGATGGAAAAATCTGAAATATTTACTGTACTTTTGCTTCAAAACGGAAGTACACTAAAAGTCCCAGATTTTATTCCATCCTTGATGAATTTTCTCAAAGAAACGCCTGAATATACTATTGAATAAACAAACAAATAATTAAAGTGAACGCACAAAAACTAAATCTAGGCTAATTTTTTTTTGCTATACATCGTAAACGGTTAAAAATATCGAAATAATAGCTTAATGATACGTTAAGTAAGTCCTGGCTATTAAAGTTAGTACTAGCAGCCGTTAAGAAAAGTCAGAGGCTTTGAGCAACTTGAAAACTATCCACACCAGAGCTTGGCTACTTAGCTCATAATAAGACTGAAGAGACTGGAATTATTTTAGTATGTTTTAAAACGTCAATTTTCCAATTTTTTACTTGTTTGCTTATCAAGTGACATATTGTAAGCCTAGAAACAATTTCAGAAACAAATCACGTACGATTCGGCACAAAACAAAACAAGGCAAACTATGCTACTTATAGCTGTATCTATGGGCCCCACAGCTAGAGGGGAGTGGGGGGGTGCTGTGGAGGGGAGAAGGGGGGGTAAAAGTAAAAGTCTTGGTATCAGCCCGCATTTACTCTCACTGGCACACTTGCGCGAATTCAGCTAACTGTACTTGGTAATGTCACGGCGCGAGGCTCCGAGCCATGATGGTTTACTTGTTCGAGGATCGAGTTGTGAAGCGTTATTGACGACCTCGTTGGCGTAAAGGTTACCATGCCGGCCTGCTAATCAGAAGGTTCCGGGTTCGATTTCCGGCCCGGTCAACATCTTTGTGCTTAACTAAATTTGTTGGCTGTGGGTCTGGGTGTTAAATATGTATTTATGTATAATATGTAAGAAAAGAAAGAAAGAAAGAAAATACATTTATTATGCACACTTAGATACAAATAGACATTTCAAACAATATACATGTATATATATGTATATATATATGTATGTATATGTAGTTATATCAGCTATGTTAGCAACCATAATACGAGCAAGAAATGGTTCAGTATGGCGCTAACCAGCCGTGTCCTAAAATAAAAAAATAAAAAAAAAAAAAATTAAAGACTCAATGAATTCTTCTTTTTCTTCTTTGGCAATTTTTACCTGACGTTTCTTATTTATTTTTTATTGTGATTTTATTTTTATTGTGATGTTTCTTAATAAATTTTGACTTCCATATATGTTTTAAGTTTATTAATTAGTGTAATTGGTGCTAACCGTAATAATTAGTTAATAATAAATAAATAAATAAATTATTTTTCTTCTTTTTTGTATGAGCCAAGTGGCCAAGCTCTGGTGTCGAGAGATTTCAGGCCGCTCAAAGGCCTTTGACTTGGCTTAATGACTGTACTGATTTAACAGCTGGACCTACAATTTAATGTGTCATTCGACCCTAGGTAGCCGCCAGATGCAAATACCACTTTTAAAATGACAGTTTTGAGCATGGTCACCCATCCAAACACCGTCCGTATTGACCGTTGCTTAGCTTCGATGATCGAAAGGTTTTCGGGAATCAGGGCGTTGTGGTCTAGAATAGAACGCGCTTACCTAAAAGAAACCGGTTTACTCTCGCCTTGAAGGCAGTAAGGTTATTTATAGTTCGGTGTGGAGTTTGACACTGTAATTAAAATTGTCATGTTTCTTTTGATTGAATAAATTAAATTGTAAATGACATGCCCTGTATGACAAAAGTATTCGTAAGGTTAATAAATGATGTGAATCGTTTTATTTTATTAATCATTAATTAAAAATGTAATATAACATAATAAAAAACATGATAAAATCTATAATTACCTACCTACATAGCAAGCAAATGAATATTTTGATTTTGACAGAACTTTTAAAATACAAAACTCGATCACAAAAACTAAAGACACAAAAAAATCTCGTGTCCAAAAGAATGAGCTACGTAACAAGTTACGGTACCAAACAACGGTGTGCGTCCTTCCGAACTCTCTTATTTGGGTATTTATTTTATGAGCTGTCGTTTTGATAACTGTATCGGCTATTTTAGTGAACGAATGAGCAAAGCATGTCATATATGTAGGTATATGAAATAGCAAATCATATATGTATATATAACTCACTATTTGTATATGATTCGCTATGGAAAGAAAGAAAGAAAGAACCATTTATTTTGCGACACAAACAACAAAGAAAAACAATACACAAGAAACATATAAGAAAACACTTATTACGTGCCACAAAACCGGCTTCAGCATATGTATTAATATGACAATTATCTATTACCATGCTGGACTGCCAACCAGAAGATCCCGGGTTCATTTCCCCGCACGGCCATCGTTGTGATGAATTTGTTAGCTGTTAGTTTGGGTGTTAAATTTGTATCGATATAAAATAACCGTAAACGTATCCATTTATTATTAAATAAAAACTTCCCGAGTTACATTTTATTGAAAAGCGAATCCGGGTTTTTAATTAAATTTTATTTTCCTATTTTTAGAAGATGCCTTGACTAAGTGTCACTTATACTACTGATACTATGGTATATGGTGCGGGTACCGACGCATTGTCTCAAGAGATTCCTCAAGGATGAGTTCTGTCCGAAAGGTGCCGTATACCGGCGTTATGGTGGCCAGCTACGCGGCACCAGCCAGCGAAACACGACGCCGCCTCTTCGTGTGTAATAGTTAATAAGTCTAGTTTATAGGTGATTGATGTGTATTAGTTTATTAATATTTATTTTTTTAATAGTAAACAACATTTATTATTATTAAAACTTATACATGTCAAATATTTAAAAACTAACTAATTTAAATACATTGGTTGAACCCATGTCAAAATGTAAGCTTACGCGTTGTCAAAATGTAAGCTTACGCGTTGTCAAAATTGCCATCCCGAAAAACTCCCTCTTTTTTTAATGGTATGTATTCTATGTTATGGACCATAGTAGCCTGTAATAAAGGTATAAATAAATTAAAAAAAAAAAACAAATAAGTAATAGTTTTATTTTGCATCTCTACCAATCGTAGATCTTCCATAAGCTTCTTGAACGTTAAATAAAGAATCTGCAATAGGATTTTATTGATGTCCGAAGTGTATGATTTCCTAGGAAGTAGGAGAATTGTAGACCTTTGAGAATGTCTCGAAAGTAGAGCGTTGCTGTGGAGCGGAGTAAGGGTCAGAAGATGGGGCCAGGTGTACTCTTCAAAATATACACGCTTTGTCGTTAATCATATCTTTGACAGAAACATGAGAAAAACGTATGTAGCATTATAGTATGGGTATTTTACTATTTCTCAATCAAGTAACTGCACCAAATAGCATAAAATAACTTTGATATAAAGCAACTTTTTGTCAATTTGTCACTGCGTATGCGTACATAGATTAGAAAAACAAACATGATAACTTCTGTTTGCTTAAAAAATATATTTTTCAAATATTTTTTACAATATTGTTATTTTGGTTATTGAGTATTTTACAAGAGACAATTCAATTTATATTTGAAATAAATAAGTAACTTTTATAAAAAAAATATTATTTAAGCTATTACACATTTAAACTTCCGCAAATGGTCCATGCTTATTGCAAATAATCAGATATATAAATTTATAAATTACTAGCGACTGAATACTTTGCGAGACGCCAACCAAATTAAAAAAAAACAGGTCTAATTTTTTCACCCCCTCTTTCCCTACCCCTGAGTCCGTAGCCAGTGGATTACAGCCTACATCGCAAGCAGTTATTAAGCTGTAGCGACGCTTGTCTACTATTAGCTTGGGACAGCTTTCCTCACACACACTACAACACTATTTAGTATCTACAATGTTGTTATAAACACACACACACACACACACATAGGGTTGGCAAATTCACCGGAGTCATTCAAATTCAAATTCTGTTTATTTTGGCACTAGGTACAAAACGGGTTAACCCTGCAGACTGGGTGAAAGAATAAGTCTATGGAAAACTGCCCCTGCCTGTCGTAAGAGGCGACTAAAAGGGGCATCAGACTCGAGGGTGTTCGGAGATGGGGCTCCGAAACTCGCTTCATCCAGTCCGGGGTGGACGATAGCGGCTTGTGACCGTCGCCGTCGTTGGCGGATTGGTAAACTATCCAGGAAGGGTCAAAGCGCAGTTGAAGGAGGTCTCCGGGAAGTTACCCAGAAGAACGCTAGTTTTGCGCCATGCTGGTCAAATGACCAGCAGAGTGACCTCAGTGGCGCAATGGTTACCATGCCGGACTGCCAACCAGAGAGCTTGATTTCCCGGGTTCGATTCCCGACACAGCCAAAATTTTTTCAATAAACTAAATACGTTGTCTGTTGGTCTGGGTGGTAAATATGTATCGATATAAAGTATTTATGTTTGTACATGTAGTATATCAGTTGAGTTAGCAACCATAATACGAACTAGAAATGGTTTAGTATGGGGCTAACCAGATGAATGTGAAATGTCCTAATTATTTTTTGAATGCTTACTTATAGCGTGTAAAATAATGTTTTTAATTCACCTGATAACTCTCAAACCAGATTTTCCAATTGGCAAAATGACACAACCCTATTCCACTCACACAAACAAACACTACAATCTACGCACACATAGATACAAGCACGTGCGCGAAACCAGTCTAGATGCTAGATCAAAGGCATGCCTAGACTTTTAAAGCAGCTACTATCGCCTAGTCTGTGGTCTTTACTGAGTGGGCAGTAGCTACTCTTGTATAGTCTGTGGCACACTGCAATGTCATGAACAAATTGGAGTGTGAATGGAATACTATGACCATGTAGTTCATATTCTTTTTAGGGTTCCGTTCCTAAAGGTAGGAAATGGAACCCTTTATTAAGACTCCTCTGTCTGTCTTTCTGTTAGAGGTTGTATCTTATGAGCTGTGATAGATAGAGAGGTAAAATTTTCTCAGACGATGTATTTCTGTTGTAGCTGTTCTGTTATAACAACAGATACTAAAATAAAATTAATATATTTAAAAGGAGCTCTTACACAGCAAACGTAATTTTAACAGGCGAGTCAAATATAATGATACGGAACCCTTCATACGCTAGTTCGACTCAGGACTATTAAAATTTCAGTTTTTGTATATTCACCTATCAAAAGACTATCGACTGTTGTTTAAATTCCACACTTAACGACTAATTAAAAAACAATATATATATATATAAAAGACTAAAACTTTTTGCCTTTCATCTATATTCTAATCTTCTTCTTCATCGTATGAGCTAAGTGGTCAAGCTCTGGTGTCGAGAGTTTCCAAGCCACCCGAGTGCTTATGATTTGGCTTAACGACTGCTTGTACTAAGAACTAACAACCAGGACCTACAATTTAATGTGTCATCCGACCCACGGTAGCGCCAAGATTCTTGACGCCATTTGAAATACGTAATATATTCTAATATTATAACGAAAATATATTCTAATCATACACTGACTATTCCCTGCAAATTCAAGTTGCACTGACTTTACTATACCATCCATACAATATACAAGGTATCTATGTGTGTGTGAGTGTTTGGTTGTGTGAGTTAGTGCTCGGCTGCGACGTCGTCAGTAGGTCAAGAAACAAGGTTAGAGCATTTCTCCTCAAGGGGGGAGGTGAAAGGGGGGAAGGGCGTAGTACATAGTTACTAGATAGTAAACTGTGGCATGTAGAAACTATAGACTAAACTGTGACTCATAGTAACTGTTAGTTAGACTGTGGTGCCTAGGCAAGTGGATTAGCTAAAGGTTTGGAGGACGGTGGGATTAGGTTGTATTGGATTAAGGCTTTATTGTGGTGGGAGATATGGCGAACTGGTTCCTTCTGCACCATAGTTATCAATATGTGGTCAATTGCTTACTTATATTCACTGTAAAGTATACAAAATATATAATTATGTGATTGATGCCATGGTTTACAATTAATTGTCAATTTACTTGTGAAATATGTTTTTAATTTTTATTTTTAATACATCCATTTTAAAACAATATATATGCAAAAAATGGACACGAAATATGATAAAGAGTCTATGTCATATTTTTAGCCTATATTCACATTTCATATACTATATACAAACTTATTACTGAAAGTTTGTAGTTACTGAAAAAAAGACACAAAAATTGGTTTTAACTTAAAAATGTGTAAAATGTTAGTTAAACAATTTATTTTTAGTTTCTTGCTATTTTTGCAAGACCATAAAATAAAAAAGCCTAAAAAAAAAAAAAAAAAAAAATGTATATATTTTAATTTTTCCTTCGCTTATCTTAATATGGGTTTCAGATAACAACGGAAGTATACTAAATATTTAATTTTGTCTTCTATTTAAAAATGTCTTACTAAAACTTAAAGTTCTGAAAAGCAAGTTTAATAACAGTAAGCTGTTTTAAACCATAACTTAGATATTAAACTTAATATCAGCTTAGTCCATTTAGCAACTTTGTAGTGTTGTCTATCAAACAAGTTATCTACGCAGTGGTTCCGCGAACTGGGTCCCATCGATAACTCTCTACTATCTAGGCTTTACTTATCCAACGCATAAACTTAAGTAACACTTAAGTATTCATACTTTATAATAGAACTAGACTGGCAAACGTTGCTTTGCCTTAAGTACAGTTGAAAACACTTTAATTGATTAGTTATCGAGCGGGATGAAAAATGATTTAATTACAAAAATGGCCATAAAAAAGGAGTCGGTGACAAAAAATAAAAATTTAGGTTTGTATGTATTTTTAATGCCACATTATTAAAAAATAACAAAAAAAATCTAAAAAAATCAATTGAGGGTGAAGAACCCTTATCACTTATGGGTATTAGATAGTATACGGTTCTCAGACCTACTGAGTACGTATATAAAATTTGGTAAAAAGTTGGTCAAGTCGTTTCGGAGGCGTACGGTAACTAACATTGTGACATATATAAGAAGATATATTAAAAAGGAAATGTGGGATTAACCTAGATCATTCTGAACCTATTGCATGGAGGAAGAGTTTTCTAGTACTCGCCTGGATAGCAACCACCATCAAGTTAATAAATCAGTCGCCAAGCATCTAACAGTGTGTTTCGGCAGCTTCCTCGAGATCCAGTTATTCCAAACTAGGCATGCTCTACCTTAGGCCAATGTCACTAACTCCCGTGGTTACGTGCCCTGCGATGCGACAAAACTGATATGGGGTTATTGAAGAAGATTAACAGAAACCAAAAAAAGTGCATTTTTTATTAGTCTGTTTGTCTGGTACGTTATAACTTCAAAGCGCAGCTAGTATCTAGTATATATATAAGCTATAATATAATATAGACTAACTTATTATGTTTGATGGAGTTACTTAACTGCAAAAAAGTAATTGCCACAACAATGACTTATCCAATTGCAAAATATGTTTACACCCATTCAAGCTAACAGACTCATTATATACAGACATACATACATAAAAACCAGCTATTTATATTATAATGTATGTAAATATGCCTCGAGCCGTGGGAGTGGACAATTACTTAGACGGTTGACCCTAATATTATAGATTCATCTGATTTTAACACCTGGCTGCTAATTAATTAAGATAAACTAAATATTATGAACCCATTTATTTGACAACCTCGTTGGCGTAATGGTTACCATGCCGCACTACCAACCAGAGGGACCCGGGTTAAATTCCCAGCACGGCCAACATCTTTGTGCTGAACTAAGTTTGTTGGCTGACGGTCTGGGTGTTAAATATGTATAGATATAAAGTATTTATGTATGTATATGTAATGTATCAGTTGTGTTAGCAACCATAGTACAAACTAGAAATGGTTCAGTATGGGTGTAATGTGTCCTAATACTAAATATTAATAACTTGCTGACCTTATGGAAGTCATCAGACCTTCTATATAACAGGTATGAGCGTATATCGGAAAGTAAGTGTGGATCGGTGGGAAACAATTATCTTATCAATCTGACAGCCCCTGGTTCGATACCGGCCTTACACCAACGAGTTATTTTTCTAGTTGTTTGGATTTGCACTCGCTTTACGGTGAAGGAAAACGTCGTGAGGAAACCGGCATGTTTGAGGATCATAACATCTGAAGACACGAGTCTTTCATGGAAGGAGCTGGGCGCAAACTACGATGTAAGTACTTGCCCAAGAAAGTGATGAAAGATTTTAAATTAAATGTAATAGTATAAACTTCCTTTTTCTTCTTTGCCTTATCCTTATCCTTAGATGGAGTCGGCACAGCCAATTTTCTTCTTCTACTTTATCAACAGTTGTCTCTACACTCACTCCTTTCTCTCTCATGTCCTCATTCCCACACTCCATCCATGTCTTCTTCGATCGGCCTCTTGCCCTTCTTCCTTGCACTACCATTCCCATACATCTCCTAGTAACATGCATCTCCTCTCTACGCATCACATGTCTATACCACACCACAAAAAGTGAAGTCAAAGTATAAGTTAATTTAAAATATGAAAATATTTTTAATAATATAAACTTCACTAGAGTCTTATATTTTTGCTATATTTTATATCTAGTTCATCAGATATTTATGCTATTAAAAATATCCAATCTATAGTTGTGCAGTTATATCCATTACAAGAAAAACTTATTTTCCTTTTTTCTAAACGAAATAAAAAAAAGTACCTATAAGTATATTTTTTCGCTTCTAATTAACCTCAAAGCTCGAGAAAAACAATCTGCACAACAACAAAAAGATAGTAAAAGTCAAACAAGTGTGTCATAATGGCAACACTTAAACAAAACAACACAAAATCTCACGATCCGACTACATTTCGCCGCGCTTCGGTATGCAAACTTAACCGCGACACACTCGCAAACCTACTAATAAACACAATAAAAAATCAACCTTATATTGGAGCCACATAGAGTTGAATTTAAACTGCCAAATATAGCCAAAATGTATTTAAAAAATACGCCCGAATTTGAGCTCACGCAGCGCGACGCTCGCGCTGCATACTGTTTTTGAATTCATTGATTATTACTATTCTAAACGAAAACCACTCTTAACTTCACTAACACAAAGCTTATTTTCCTTTACCACAACAAACTTAATCAATTTTACACTTAATTTCCAGCAATGTTAGGTTGATTATCGCTTGAAGATGTGTTCCCAAAATATGTAGGCGAATCCGGTTCATAGAAGCTACTAACTATTCTGTGGTCCAGTGGATTTGGGAATCTGTGCCGCGGAAGTGTGCTAAGGGGGTGAGGTTGGTGAAAGGGGGGAGGGACGTAGATTAAGTACGAGTCGCTGAAGGCTGTGGATTTATGTGCATTGAAAATAGATAGTGATACTTAAGTCGATGATGGTTTTGTTACTAGGCGGTTATGGATTGTGGGAAGGAGACAGGCATATGTTGTTAGTTTATTTATGATAGTCAAACGAGTGTGCAAGGTATAGCTTAAGCTAGGTTAGACTACGCTAACGTATTAAAAAAGTTCATTCGGATTTGAAAAAAAAATAAAGTTCCAATTCAGGGTCTAAACTATATCATTACACAAAGTTTCATCCAAAACATTTTACTCATAATTAGAGCATTATGGATTGCAATCTTTCGACTATTCGGAACCCGGGTTGATTTGAAAAAGCCTAAATTTTAGGATTCCTTACCCATAGGATACCTGCGGGACCCTGTTACTGAGCGTTCGCAGTCCGACCATCTATCACCAGACTGTATCTAATAAACCGAGAAAACTAAAATTTTAAATCTCTAAAATTTTCACAAATGTTTTTTATCTGACTACGCACTAATAACAAATAAAAACCAGAATAAAATAAATTTAAAGAAATGAAAAAAGATTTTCCTCTAACTTTGTTATAACAACCTTTCTCGAAATTTGACATTCGGTACATGATTGAAACATTTAAGAATATATTATCTTTAATATAATCTATAGTAAACGTCATTTTTATTAAAGTTAAATATATAAATAATTATATTTTACAGGACTT
The DNA here is from genome assembly GCA_035578125.1 of Mellilla xanthometata. Taxonomy (NCBI): domain Eukaryota; kingdom Metazoa; phylum Arthropoda; class Insecta; order Lepidoptera; family Geometridae; genus Mellilla; species Mellilla xanthometata. The sequence continues at coordinate 654,940 of JAPUBQ010000020.1, forward strand.
AAGAGTATTTACAAAGTTTATAAAAGACGAAAATTTAGTAAACTAAAAAAATAATAAAAACAGAATAAAAATTAAGACACCCGCCCAAACGTGCCCATCAGGCTTGCCGCATTGCCTCTTTGTATTGCAAGTGAAAAAATATAATCTTCTTATATATAAAATTTCCGTGTCACAGTGTTTGTTACCGTACTCCTCCTAAACGGCTTGGCCGATTATTTCCAAATGTTATATGCGTATTCAGTAAGTCTGAGAATCGGCTACTGTATATTTAGAAATAATTATTAAGGCAAAACAACGTTTGCCGGGTCAGCTAGTAGTATGTATAAAGTTGGGCCAGATTGTGAAAAGAGGTCATGTAAATGACCACGTAAATGGCACGTACCGTAGCTCGTAGGCAATGCTACGAGCGTAGAGCGTTTACGATATGCTATTAAAAGTTGTCAGGACTCGCTTTTCTTCTTATGAGAATAATACTTTGACCATAGACAAAATAATATTTTGTCTATGCTTTGACTTAAGGTCCTATGTCCCCTAGATGGGGCAGAGGGCGTCCACAGTGCGTCGCCATCCCGCTCTGTGTTGAGCGTCTCGCTTGATCTCGCTCCAGAGGGCCTAGACAAAGTAACATTTGGTTTGGCGATAACGATAGTAGAAAGACCAAAAATGTATGGGAATGACATAAGCTGACGCTGTATCACGTGGTCCTCGGACAACGAATCGCATTAAGCTAGACAATGTAACCATAATTCGATTCCATAAAACGAATCACCATGGCGGTCTTACCGATAGCCTTCGCTTCGTCAACGATAGTCCGCCGCCAGGTCAGTTTTGGACGACCACCCTTGAGAATAATAATATAGTTTTAATTCCCTAGCTATAGACTTTTATAAGAAAATCCCTCCTGGCATAAAAACGTGGCCACAATCAAAAAAATTTCGAGTGTTAGATAAAATCTGTAATAAACTTTTGGACTCTGTATCGGATATTTAAAAATATTTATGTATACCTATATGACGATGCATAATACTCAGATACCTAATGCTCATTATATACATATTTTAAAATATGAATATATAATGTTTGTTAAATGTTCTATCAATATAAAAAAAAATTAGACCAAATATTTAAACATTAACAAATTTGACTAAACTTATGACATACCTATGTATTTACTTAAAATAAATATATTATTGTAAAACTGGCGATTGTCACATGTTATCAACAACATTAATAATAATGTAATATGTTTTCAGAATAAAGTTAATATCAATTTAAATTTATTGTTAATTTTCTGATAGTGCTGTACTGTCGAAATATAAATATAAGAGCTATCTAGCAAAAACTTATTCCTATAAAAGAAAAAAATAGTAAAACACCAATATCTAGATTAATTTTCTTTATTAGGACCCGAAAGACACCCAACACCGAAATAGAAAAAGTAAATAGTTCGAAACTATTTCAACGTCGCCCATAAATCTCAGAAAGTAATCAACAAAAATTATACTTTTTATAAACATTAAGTTCAAAAACTCAACTTACTAGTCAGTGAACTAGAATAAACGGAAGAGTAGCTCCATACAATTGCCGCTTAGAATTTGGATCCATCTACGCACACAATTATACTGCTATCCCAACGAAACACACATACACAAAGCTCTCTCGCAATTGGTCGCATCATTGGCGCGGGTAGCTGTTTTGCCCCGCCCAACGCGGTATTTTACGATTACGCGTGGAATCATTTTATCGGCCAAGTTACTATTCTATTTAATTTTATTCTAGTTCACTGTAATCAGTCAACTTCTTATGAAAATGATAATACTTAATTCTAACTTAATACTTTATACTTGATTTAACATTACGTGGGTAAAAGTATATACTTATAATAGTTTACCCGTAATTTTAACTACATAAATAGTTTATCAAATGTTTAGTTTAATATAATATATTCGTTTTAATATTCAGTTTAATATCATACATATTATATGTTAAAGAAGAAAATAAATTTATTGAAATTTGAAAAAATAAGTCGCCAGTGTGTTTTTTTAATAATGCTGCAGTAATTTTATTGTTTGTGTATAAAACTTGATTTTTAATATAAAATAAATTCGATAATTGATACATAATTACCGATTTTATTTTGCTGTTGTACAGTTTCTGAATGAAACTAAGCTTGGAGTTAAAAAATATTTCATGTGATCTTTTTTTTTTGGCATTTACTTAGCCAATGACTCATCATTGCCTAAGCCAAATGCGATAAAAGCTGTTCCAATTCATTAGGTCATCCAGATAATAAGGAATTCTGTGGTATTTTAACGGAAAATACAATATAATAAGTAAATAAAAACGTATGTAACTTTATGTGTATCTGAAAAAACTTATTCAGTGTTTGTCAAAAAGTTAGTTATTTAATAAACTCAATTTATAATATTCTGGCAATACATTTCTTACCGCCAAACAATTTTTGACAGTACAAACGTATATGTATTTCGTAAGTCGATAAAATATTTATCCATAATTTAAATACCTCGATTAGGTATATACCGGTCAATACTTTAAATCTATAAGACACATATGTCAGTCAAAACTTCTTATACTTAATGATTTTATAGAAACTAAAAACAACAAAAATAAAAACAAATACAATTCTACACTGCAGTGTAGAAATTATATAAAAAAAAATGTATTCAAAAATACTAAATCTATCTTAACTATTAACCCGTTTCAGATCCAGCGAAAAGTAATAATTGAACATAAATATGTATGGCACATCAATTCAAACCACTGGATGTCCATTTCAAACAACATTAAAACATCAATAGTATTATAAATGCGACCGTCTATATCGCCGTTATGACAAAATAATCAATAGTAATATTCTTTCAAGAATGTCATCTAGCGGTTTCCAAATACTAATCAAATCAACAACAGCACCATACATTAATAATAATTTTCCATAACATAATTTGAATTAGCGTCACCTAGCGATCTCTCACGGAATCACAGCAAAATTTAGTAACAACGCCATCTAGCGGTGTGTTACGGAACTACATGAGCAGCTTGCGTTCGACGGCGGCCCACACGGGGTCGAGCTCGGCGCTTAGCGCGTGGTTGTCGTCGATTACCGAGGGTGTGGGTTGTCCGAACAAGACGTAGTCCTGCACGTCGGTAGCAGATGGCGTTAGCGAGTAGCGGCGCCGGTTCGACGCCATGCGGACGCTGCGCATCATTCTCGCAGATTGACCACGTTCTGAAAAGAAAACGAAACGTTAGGAGACTTTAGAACAATATATGCTTATAAAAGAGCTATCGTATATAAATTTCATGCCAAATATTATTATTTCATTACAATAAAAATCGTTGTTAGGTACAATGCCAAGTTTGAGGTACTCCGGCTTGAAACTTCTCGGCACCAGAGCTTGGTCACTTAGCTCTTACGTAGAGGACAAAATACTACGCGTGAACTTCAAGTTACAGCTGTTTATAAGTTACTAGCGCTATCTTATTTTTTTAAATAGCAGTGATTTTTTTTACTTTTTTACTCTGAATAGGTCAGCGCTTGATCACAATTCACCTGATGGAAAGTGATTTGAGGTTTACGATGGAACGCGCTTGCTTTAAAGGAACCGGTGCATTCTCGCCTTGAAAATAGCTAGATTATAGTCATTGGGAAACAAGGAATTCCAAAGTTTAGCGGTGTGGACAAGATAGTTGGAGGCAAAACGCTTAGTGCGTGCCTTAGGCACCTCAACTATAAACCATGCCGCCTTGGCGTTTCCCTGCTCGTCCGATAGTGTAAGGGGGCGGGGGGAATTACATCATGTAATTCTGTCGCACATTCGCTGAAACGCAACCGATAGATTACCGACAGACTGGCAACAATGCGGCGGTGCTCCAGGGTCTGCAGCTTTGCCTTGCAAAAATTGTCGTGGTCTGAGTCTCTTTGCACGCCGTTCAATTGACTCCAACGCCTGAAGCTGGTTCCTACAGCCCGTGGCTGCGGTAGAGCGAGACGCACACACTCCCTCTCACTCACCCTCGCAGGTGCTGAGCGGGCAGTACTTGATGGTGTGCGCGGTGTCTCCGCTGGCGCCGCAGCGGCGGCAGATGAAGGCGCGCAGCACGGGGCAGGTGACGCGGCCCGCGCCGTCCTTCAGCCCGTGGCTGCGGTAGAACGACACGCGTTCCCCGTTGCTCTTGCAGAAGCGACACTCCTGGAACATTGGAGAGGATATATATAATACATTAGCATACAGTGTTTGTACCTGCCCTAGTTGAGTGCGAACTGAATTGCATCAGCTAATTCCTCCGGCCCCTTTCCACTATCGGGCGAGCAGGGAGACGGCTAGGAGGCACCGCTATACAGTTGAAGTTCCAAAAATCCGCATAAAGCGTTTGGCTTCCACATATATTGTACGGACCATTAAACTGTGGAACTCTTTGCCTGAATCCCAGTTCCCTCTGAGCTATAACTTTACTGTCTTCAAGGCGAGAGTGAATCGGTTTCTTCTAGGCAAGCGCGCTCAACCCTATATCGCAACATCACTTAACATCAGGTGAGTTTCGATCAAGCGCTTGCCTAACTATCATAAAAAAAGACAACTACACGCAGCAGGAGCTAATCTCTGTGTATTTCTATGCTAATCCTCAGACAAACAAACCATCTGACGCAACAGGGGTGGAACAGGTATGCCAGCGACCCAGGGGTGTGCTTCGTTATTTCAAGGAGCTCAGTTGGCTTGGGTAGGCTGGTAAGGGGGGAATGCACAATACGCCCCTAGCGGGATGTCAGTGCAGGTCTCATCGGGTGATGTCGACATCGCAACTGTTAAAACCGCAGTGCGCAGAATTGAGTAAAGCTAAAAGACACTACTACTAAATCGAAGTTCCCACAATTGATTGCGTTTTCTTCAGTCAACTTTTATGTCTAAACTTTCCACCTTCGGTATTAGAAATGTAACATTTGTATTATGGAAAAACCTGGTATTCAAGATTTAAGTTCATGAATTTATATTTGCTTAAAAATAATTTGTATTGAATTAGACTAGGCCATTCAGCTAAGGTGTCATTTTGATATTAGGCCGTTTTGCTACTAGGTCATGTTGCTAGTAGGATGTTATGCTAATATGTCGTTTTACTTTTAGGACGATCTGCTAATAGGGCGTTCTGCTTAAATGCCCTTTTGATACGAACCCTGAGTTACACGCCGCCCCAGACCGCAAGTGAAGTATGGCCACAAATAAACACTGGACTTTGTCGTACCGCCACCGCAACATTGCCGAGACATTGTCAGAATGCACATTGAATAGGTATGAGGTGGAGTGTTTCTCAGGGGTATTATGGTACGGAATAACCATACAAGCTATGTATAGAAATAAAATAAAATAAAATAAATAAATAAATATTAGGACACATTCACACACGGCTGGTTAGCCCCATACTGAACCATTTCTAGCTCGTATTATGGTTGCTAACACAACTGATATACTACATATACATACATACATATTATATATAAATACATATTTAACACCCAGACCCACAGCCAACAAATTTAGTTAAGCACAAAGATGTTGACCGGGCCGGGAATCGAATCCGGAACCTTCTGATTAGCAGACCGGCATGGTAACCTTTACGCTAACGAGGTCGTCAAATATAGATGCTGAGATAAGTGGGGGTCCACTTCAAATTAGAATTAGTTTTTTTTCTAATTATTCCAAAAAATTAATTCCATATAAGGTAGTCGCGCTGACCCTGCTAACTACCGGGCCATTTCAGTCACAACCATTCTTTACAAGAGTATGGAACGTGTCTTGAACCACAGGCTCCTGGCATACCTAGAAGCAGTGTTGGACATTAATCAATTAATTTGTCAATTATCTTGTTAATTGACTAAAAAAGTAATTGCAATTAAATTAATTACAATTAAATTAATCGCAATTGAACTTTTAATTGCACCTTGCAATTAAATTAATTTGATTAACGTGTGCCAATTGTAACTCACAACTAAAATAATTGCAATTATCTTTTTAAGTTGTTTTATGAAACGATTAAAACTAACAATTAACTTTATGTATCAAAATGAATTAGGAAAGATTTAAGAAAATTAAGCTATAATTACACTTAAGACAATTACACTTTAGACGAAGAAAAAAGTGGTCAAAGGCTGTAACGCTGTAAGTATAGCTTATATTTTCTAAATCTTTCTTCCTACATAAAAAAACTGCTTATAGATAAAGAAACGAATATTTCTTTTCAATACGTGTTTAGTTTTATGTATAACGACCTCGTTGGCGTAATGGTTACCATGCCGGACTGCTAACCAGAAGGTTCCGGGTTCGATTCCCGGCCCGGCCCACATATTTGTGCTCAACTAAATTTGTTGGTTGTTTGTCTGGGTGTTAAATATGTATCTATATAAAAAATATATATGTATGTATATGTAGTATATCAGTTGTGTTAGCTACCATAACACAAACTAGAAATGGTTCAGTATGAGGTTAACCAGCCGTGTGTGAAATGAATCCTAATATATATAAAAAAAATTACAATGTTGCATTGTTAAATATTTCTAAGGTATTGATTATTATTTGGATCGGTATTTTATTTGTTGCCAACACATTTATACAACTACATGAAAAGATGTGGGGGGGGGCACTATTTTACTACCCGGAACCACACGGGTATATTGTATATTTATAGGTAGGATTTATATTATACAGCAGCATTTTTGTAATTGTTATTTTTAATTAAAATTAACAAAACAATTGAAAATTTATTAATTGTTAGTTGTTGCTAATACAGTTAACAATTATATAATTGTTAATTGTAATTATTCACCATTACAATTGATTAATTGTTAGCTGCTGTGGTTACATTTACCAATTAATTAATTGTTAATCTTTAATTGTTCTTGCAATTAAGATTTGCCCAACACTGCCTAGAAGTGAATGACTTCTTAAGTGACCGACAATATGGAATTTCTTCCGCATTATTTCTTTCGCCGGAATCAGTCTACTGGGGATCTTATAGCTAGGCTATTGAGAAGTGCGGAGAAGCACTTGCGGTTTCTCTGGATATTTCCAAAGCCTTCGACAGGGTCTGGCACGACGGCCTTATTAGCAAGCTTTCTTCATACGGCCTGCCCGCTGGATTTCGTGATTGGATATCGGACTTTTTGAGGGACAGATCTATATGGGTGGTCATCGATGGCTGCTCGTCAGATCTAATGGTGATCAATGTCCGCTTCCCTCATGGGTCGGTGCTCTCTGTGACATTATTTTTGCTGCATATTAACGATCTTTTTTTTTTTTATTTTTTTTTTATGCTTAATAGGCTTGCGCTTGACCACAACTCACCTGATGTTAAGTAATATTGCAGTCTAAGATGAAACGCGCTTGCCTAGAAGAAACCGGTTCACTCTCGCCTTGAAGACAGTCAGGTTGTAGTTCAGTGGGAACAGGGATTCCGGCAAGGAGTTCCACAGTTTGGCCGTCCGTACTATAAACGTGGAAGCAAATCGCTTAGTACGCATTTTCGGCATTTCCACTGTATATCGGTGTCTCCTAGCAGTCTCCCTGCTCGTTCGGTAATGGAAAGGGGCCGGGGGAATTAAGTCATGTAATTCCGACGCACACTCACCGAAATGCAACCGGTAGAATACCGACAGACTCGCAACCGTGCGGCGGTGCTCCAAACTTTGAAGTTTCGCACTGCACAGGGAGTCATTACCTATAACTTTCTTGGCCTTCTTCTCAATTGCCTCCAACGCCTGAAGCTGGTATTTAGCAGAGCCATCCCAAAGGTGCGAACAATACTCCATACACGACCGAACTTGTGCTTGGTATAGAGTGAGCAGCTGTTCCGGTGTGAAGTACTGTCTAACCTTTGAGAGGATGCCCAGTTTTTTGGCCGCAATTTGAGCCTTGGACTCAATGTACGAGCCAAAGTTGAGGGTTGGAGTTAAGGTTACGCCAAGAAGTTCGAGGTTGTCGGCAATCGGTACAGTTACATTTCGGAAAGTGGGGGTCAAATCGAAAGGCCTCTTTTTAGCGGAAAAAAGACACGCTTGTGTTTTTGACGCATTAAACTTCACCAAATTGGCATCGCCCCAGTCGGAGACTGCCTTAAGGGCCAAGTTTAAGCGATCAATCATGGACTCTCTGTGCGTCTGGATTTCAGCCGCACTGGCTCTAGCGGTGGACATATAGCTCTCTACAACAGTGCTGTCATCTGCATACCCAAAGATACCGGGTTTTAGCAGGTCGTTTATGTGCAGCAGAAATAACGTTGCTAAGACCCGGTACCTTTGGGTATGCAGATGACAGCACTGTTGTAGAGAGCTACATATCCACTGCACGAGCCAGTGCAGCCGAAATTCGGTCTCATAGGGAAGCTATGGTTGAGCGCTTGAACTTGGCTCTTCAGGCAGTCTCCGAACGGGGCGACGCCAATCTAATCAAGTTCAATGCCGCTACAACCCAAGCGTGTCTATTCACCGCCAAGAAGAGGCCTTTCGACCAGGCGCCTTCCTTCCGAGGTGCAACTGTACCAATTACCGACCGCCTAGAACTTCTCGGCATAACATTGTCTTCAACCCTGAAGTTTGGCTCCTACTTCGAGAATATGGCTCAAGTAGCAGCCAAAAAACTGGGTATCCTCTCGAAGGTGCGAAAGTACTTTACACAGGAACAGCTGCTTATATTATATCAAGCACAAGTTCGATCATGCATGTTATTATTATGTATTATTGTTCGCACCTTTGGGATGGATCTGCAAAGTACCAGCTTCAGGTGTTGGAGTTGGCAATTGAACGGAGTGCAAAGAGGCTCATAGACAATGACAGTCTTTGCAAGGCAAAGTTGCAGAGCCTAGAGCACTGCCGCATTGTTTCCAGTCTGTCGGTCTTCTGTCGGTTTCATTTCGGCGAGTGTGCGACTGAATTACATGAAGTAATTCTCCCCGCCCTCTTCCACTATCGGACGAGCAGGGAAACGCCAAGGCGGCATCGGTTTACAGTTGAGTTGCCCAAGGCACGCACTAAGCGTTTTGCCTCCACCTTTGTTGTCTGAACCGCCAAACATTGGAATTCCTTGCCAAATTTCCTGCTCCCCAATGACTAAACATCTAGCGATTTTCAAGGCGAGAGTGAACCGGTTCCTTCTAGGTAAGCGTGCTTCACTGTAGACCTCAATGTCCCTTACCATCAGGTGAATAGTGGTCAAGGGCTGACCTAATCAGAGTAAAAAAAAACTGCGGCACGCCGCGTCGTCAATGGCATAAAGTAGTTGTTCAGCCAACCTGCGGCGCCTTGTTCCGCCTGGCGTCCCGCAGCTTGCTGAGCAGCGGGTACAGCACGGCGTCCGGCAGCGAGCTGAGCGCGCGCGCCTGCTCCGCCGTCAGCTGCTGGCTGTACACCTCGCTCGCCGACACCTCCGGGGCGAACGGGGCCGGCGCCGCCTCTGCAATTATGATAACGGTTGTAATTTAATTGTGACATATTAGTAAACTAGATGTTATTTATTTTAATATTTGACTTTTTTTATCCTTGATAGCTTAGCGCTTGACTACAGCTAGCCTGATGTTTAGCTGCACTGCAGTCTACGGTGTGGCACACTTACCTAGAAGATACCTATTAACTCTACTTTTGAAGGCCCCCGGATGATACCTCTCAGGAAACAGAGACTCAGGTAGTGAGGATAGTGACATCCGGAATAATGTTAAATTATAATTGTAAAAAATTATTAAATTATTAATGGGTTCTACAACCTTCCTTATTTAGCAGACAGTTTTAAAAATTGTAATTGTTCCGAGAATAGCAGAAGCCATAACCAGAAAATCCAGCGTGATCCTGCCAAGACTAATACGGGGCATCATATACTCAGCAACAGAGTGGTTCATAATTGGAATAAGTTGCCCGAGGAAGTGGTCAGTGCTATGTCAGTAAACAGCTTTAAAAACCGGCTTGATAGCTGGTTGAGAAAGAAAACAAAAAAATCTCTTGCTAACCTGTGATCAGTGCACGAGTGGACTTTAAACATTGACATTGAACAATGGACATTTTATGAACTGTTCAAAATTTAATTTCAACTCAGTGTGATATAGGCACATCAGCATATTGCTGTTTGCCTATAAACCAAATAAATAAAATAATTATTTATATTTGACATTGTGGATTATTGACATTGTAATTTATTGTAAGCTGACCTGTAATTTGACAAATTATTAATAAAATGTTTATCTGTTTATGTAACAATTCTGCTCAAAATGTTACTTTTTGACCCGACTCGAGTTATATTTGTCTCACGATCGCTGGCAACACTGCTTGGACAAGTGACAGGACGAGCCGTCATAGGCCACGCTTCAAGCGCGAGAGAAATAGGAACGTTTGAAATTAAACTAAAATTTTCAAGATTTTATGAAAAAATAATTACTACCTACTCTAATAGCTATATTTTTTTTTCTATATCAAAATGAAGTGAATATTGAATAAAAAAATTGTCTGCATATCCTTTATTGGTGGAATATTCCGATCTGTAACCATGTTAGTGAGCTTATAGTTCGAGCTTTATTCACGTCCTAATAGTTTTATCAGCTTTAGGGCAGAGATAAAACACAAGCCCTGTTTGTCCGCAATAGTAGTTACAGATAATTATTCTAAAAAGTAATTTTAAAGAGAGACACAAAATATGTTAAACTTGAAATTTTAATTTGAGAAAATACTATGAAATTCAAATTCAAATCATTTAATGCAGAATGGGTAAGGTTAGGTTATTACAGGTTAACATTTTATGTCCCTCACACTCTTCGCCTTTAGGCATGCAATATTAGCAAAAAATATACGAAAATGTCATCTAAAATTAATGAATACTCACCTAAATTCTAATCTATAATCAATTACAAAATCATTTACATTCACACACAAAATAGCACAACAACAAACAATTTGACATTCCATAGACAACAAGAGTGTTATGGTCAGTTTACACTATCCGGTTTAGTTACAATAAATTAGTCATCATCTTTACTAAGATGAACTACATGATTATATTATATATTAATTACATGTCATTAAATTCAATAAATTGTTGTCTAAATTAATTGAAATATTGAAATATGTTGCAAAATGTCTGGAAATAGAAAATTATAATGTCAATGGAATAAATTTCATATTATACGTCCTATTAAGATTTATCCTTCAAGAATTCGTCAATATATTATAATATGTTTTTTCGTACAACATCATTGGTTTTTTCTGTCAAGAAACATCTTGATTTATATTTAAACACATTTATTTGAGTTTAATCCAATAAATCTTTTGGTAAGTATAATAATAACGCTATTTATATCATCATTCAAAATTATAATAAAAAATATGAGACTTTGCTACGAGAAGGAAGATATAAATTCTAATTGTGTGAGTAAATAGGATGCTTCTGTAAAAAGTGTTTAATTTTGCGTTTAAAATCACTATACGGCCGTTCAGAAACGCTTTGTGGCAACTTATTGAACATACATGTTTTGGTATATAAATGATGACCCGCGTTACCGACGTAGCAAAAAAGGCTGCCAGGCTCAAATGGGAGTGGGCGGGCCACGTGTGCAGGATGCACCCTGACCGTTGTGCAAATAGTCCATTGAAATGTTACATTTTTTAGGCCTAACCCTACACATCAAAAAAATAAAATTGCGTCCTCTAAAAAACGCAACCCCAAATGTAACTTTTCAATGGACTAAAAGGTTTCCACCATGGAGTGGGACTTTTTAGATGAAAGAAGACGACGAGGCAGGCCGCCAACTCGATGGCGCAAGGAGTTGGTAGACTTCCACACCAACTGGAAGGAAGTGGCCCAGGACAGAAAAGCGTGGAAATCATCATCTTTGCCCAGCAGTGGGACAGTAAAAAAAAATGGTTGCCTGTAAAGTCGGTTTTACGGGCGAAGATTTTACGTGACAACGTCTGCCGCGTGCTGCGCGCGCGGCAGACCGATCATAGTTGAGTGGGAGAGAGACGCAAGGCATTCGGCGGGCCTCTCTCTCGTTCGGTGACTCATCGTAACGTTACCGGGCGTTACACTTTTTCATAAGTGACTCCCAGCCGCAACCTAATTTAAGACGTTGTCACGTAAAAAAAAAATTTGGTTACCTTCATAGAGCGGCGTAGAGGTAGTGTAGTGGAGCCCCCAGCGCGGCTCGTGCAGGGAGAGCGGGCGGGGGCGCGGCAGGCGCGGCGCGGGCGAGCGCTCGGGTTCCGGCCACGACTTCTGCCGCAGGTACTGCGCCGCCGGACCCAGCCCGGACAGCTCGCCTGCGGGCTCACAACAGATCACTCCATATCGGATTTAATAGGAATGGGATAATAAAGGGCAAAGTACATAGAAAGAAAGAAAGAACACATTTATTTCAGATACAGAAGACACATACATATACATTATTTGAAAATACATAAAACAAACATGAAAATAATAATAGTTAAAAAAAACTAAAAAACACCCTACTACTATCTGGCCGTTTTAAGTCGGTCAAAATCGCGCCCAAAGAAGTCGGTTACAAACAAACATACAGGTGAAGCTAATATAAAGCGTGTAAAAAAAGAAGAAAGACAGCAAGTATGTGTCCCCTAGCGTCCGAAAAAGGTCACATTACAGTATAGCATTATTATTTAAGATTGGTGAGACCTTGGATTGACACATAGGCTGCTTTTTATCCCGAAAACATTTGTGGTTCCCATCGGATACACAAACGGAACTACAAAATCTTTCTTACTCCTTCACGCATCACGCTCCAACGGCTACACCGATTATGATGAAATTTACTATGAAAATAGGTTATACTTTGGATAAACACATAGGTAAATTTTAATCCAGGATTAACTTCCTTTGTTCCGGATTAACGCGGGTAACCACCGCGGGGAGCAACTAGTCTATCGACTGGCACAACTTTTTTTTTTAGTATGTTCGTCAGGCTTTCCTTCAACACATTTACGTCGGAGACATTGTCCAACAAACACTTTTCACTCACAACAGTTATTGCGAAAAATACTTTAACGAATAACGAATGAAAGTACTAATGCCAACTTTCATCATTCACATCATGAGCTATTGGAAATTATTGATGTTTCCTCACTATGTTAACCTTTACCGAAATTTCGAGCTCATTGTCGAGGATCGAAACCACGATCTTCAGGGCGTGAGGCGTTCGCTCGCCCAACTGAAGATTTTGAAGTTCCTAAAATCAGCACGAAGCGTTCTTCCTCATATATTGTGCGGACCATTAAACTGTGGAACTCTTTACCGGAATCTCTGTTCCCTCTGAACTAGTTATAACCTCACAGTCTGCAAGGCGAGAGTGAACCGGTTACTTCTAGGTAAGCGCCCTCCACCCTAAATCGAAACATCACATAACATCAGGTGAGTTTCGATCAAGCGCTTGCCTATCCATCATTAAAAAAATTCTGAGCAGTTCGTTGCAGGTGCTTACCCTGGTGCGAGGAGTAGAGGTCATCATCCGGGCAGTAGGGGGAGTCGGAGCCGTTCTGCTGGAACTCCAGGCGCACATCCTCGCGCGTGCAGCGGGACACTACTGCCACACACAGATACATTAGTCAGTGGTCCCACCAACGGCGAGTAAACGGTTAAATATAGACTATTTTCTCGCTCAAGAAACGTTCAATAGATATAACATTCCGTGTATATATATTCCATACAAATAGTTGATCGCTGACTGTTCACACTGCCGGCGACGACTCGCTTTACTAGTTTTATCGCTTCAGCGACGAGCTTTCAAAAATAAACTCGCTCAGCAGTACTCGTTCAGCGATACTCGCCCGCTTCATACTTCATTCATTTCTATACAGTGCGGCATTGAATGGCGCACGAGGAGAGTGGCGCGAGTAAAAATCGAAAAAAAAAACACGTTTTTTAGTAAGGTTAAGTACTAATTATTTAAGTTATGTCTTATCACAAATTCAACCTAACCTAACCTAGTGATGTATGCATAAGATTTTTAGCGCTTCGCCTGTTTAAAAAAAACGATTTTCTTTTATTTTTTCGTTTTCAAGCCTCGATATCTCGGAAACGAAGCGAGATATCGAAAAATTGTATTCCTTAATTTCGTTTTCTTTTGTCGAGATCTATTAGAATCCGCTTTCATATAGTAACACCGTACGAATCGTAATCTCCCCTACTAACCTATTGACTCAAGAATTACTTCGCGGAAAACCATTGTAGATAGAATCGCCTTTCCACAAGGCACCTCCTGAAGATGCTTTGTGGAAAGGCGAAACACGTGTTGAGTAAGTTTCCGAATTGAGATAAGTAACGTTATCTAATATTAAAATTATAATATCTCAGACTATTCTAAACTCCGGAGTTTAGAATAGTCTGAGTATAATATGTTTCAAAAATGGCGGGAGATGCGTAAATGCATTTACTCACGGAAAAGGCAGACTACAAATCTAAACCAATATTATAAAGAGGATAAGTTTGATCGTTTGTTGTGTTTGGCGCGAATAGGCTCCGAAACTACTGGACCGGTTTTAAACATTTTTTCACTGTTGTGAAGCTACATTATCCTCGAGTAACATAGGCGATAGTTTGTTTCTCTTTACAACTTAGATATAGAGACCGTGCGATGCCGGGACGGGATGCTAGTTACATATATAATATACTAGCTGACCCGGCAAACGTTGTTTTGCCTCACTTAGGGGTATGAAAAATAGATAGTGTAGCTTATATGACACGTTCGTAGATTTACCATAGCAGCGCCATCTATTGATTACTTACTCAACCCAGTCGAAAGGCATCGACATCTGTTAGAATCATTTGGAGTTAACAGATAATTGTGACTGTCAAATAATAACAGACAATAATTAGCAATAAATTAAAATTGCGACTACTTATAATTTGAGATTTTATCCTATCTCTCAAGTTGGATCGAACTGCACATGGTGTGCGAATTTTATTATCTATAATCGGTTAAGTGGTTTAGGATGCCATTGACGACAAACATTGTAAGCTGTTCACGTAAGACATCTTAATATTTTCGCGTAGAAAACGGTCACTTTGTGCACGCGCGGATCTCGTCGGCGGCGGTCCGTGTAACACTCGCCCCTGAAGATGGAGCTCGGAAAGCACAGAAACTGTTGGACTCATTCACACTTTTAATAATAAGTAGTGTGACCGTTTTCTACTCGAAAATAGAAGACAAACATTGTGACACGAGATTTATATATATTAAGATAAGATTTGTGTATGACCTGGGGTAGGAACTTACTGTCGAGGTAGCTGGAGGACTGTAGCTCCAAGTGCTCGGATTTAGGTCGCGCGCGAACAGACGGCTGGAGCGACGCCTGTCTCTCGCCTGACCACCACGAGCTTGCCGACGACTGGAACAGTGACGAGCGAAGTTAGCAGCGATGATAGCTCAGTGTAGCTTGCGACCGCCTTACGACCCGCAAGGCGTGGAATCGATATTTTTTTTTTTTAGGACTCATTCACACACGGCTGGTTAGCCCCATACTGAAGCATTTCTAGCTCGTATTATGGTTGCTAACACAACTGATATACTACATATACATACATACATATTATATATAAATACATATTTTACACCCAGACCCACAGTCAACAAATTTAGTTAAGCACAAAGATGTTGACCGGGCCGGGAATCGAACCCGGAACCTTCTGATTAGCAGACCGGCATGGTAACCTTTACGCCAACGAGGTCGTCAACCCAAAACAAAGTCAAACGATTCCCGTCAATAAGCTTGAGTTTTCGGTGAAAAATAAATTTAGCACCCTGAAGTTGGAAAATCTGTCGTCAAGCATCTAATGGAAGTCATATATTACTAGGCATGCTCCGTTAAACTCTGCTTGTCAAATGCCTAGATGTAATGTATAAGTAAAAATAACATAAGTAGAAACACAGAACTTTATTCGCTATAAATAACATGTCTACGTTAAAGGCAATGTTGGTACTTATAGACTTATTAAGAAAGATTTTAGTGGTAATAGAAATACATATTTTGAAACAACTGTCTAGCTATTAGGTACGGTTCAAAAACTAAGCTGTTTCAAATGTTATGCGACCTGAACCGGCACTAATGTCATTTTGTACAATTTGCTAAATAAAAACGCGATTTTTTTTATTATTTATTATTAGAAAAAAAAGTAAAACGATTTTTTTTATAACAGCGTCCTTACTGCAAA
Organism: Mellilla xanthometata; assembly: GCA_035578125.1. Classification (NCBI taxonomy): domain Eukaryota; kingdom Metazoa; phylum Arthropoda; class Insecta; order Lepidoptera; family Geometridae; genus Mellilla; species Mellilla xanthometata. The sequence goes on from JAPUBQ010000020.1 coordinate 671,145, forward strand.
CTGTATCAAAAGCCACTACCAGTGACGTCACGGCCCAATTCGCAAAAAAAATGTATGTATCTATACATTTTTTTATAGGTACAGGTACCTACGCATACCTACCTAGCATTTGAACCTCTTTATAAATGTTGATACCTACAAAAAGTACCAACCTATTTACTTAAACACATAAGTTTAATAACCATATATATTTACCTATATTTACACCCGTATAATAGGTACACTATATTACCTACTTTACCGGTAAGTTCCTAGAAACGTTTCTGAATCTACTACCCTCAATGCTAAAGTAGACAAAATATTAAGAATTGATTTGAATGAAATGTTACAAGCCACTCGATTATTGCAATTTATTAACAACAAGACTTTAGAATAAAATTCAAAAAAAGAACTCAAGTGCTGCGCTCGAGTTGTCAAAAAAATGGTAAAACTCAAGTTGATACTTGTTTGTTTTCGAAGCGAAAAGACGCAATAATTAGAAAATATAGATTATAAAACAATTTAGGATTTAAAATAAAAACTTACCGAGTTGCCGGAACTCCCAGTGCCGTAATCACTCTCCGGAAAATTCATTTCGAACTAATTAATCAATAATTTAATTCATTTAATGTGAACATGCAATAAATACAAAACCCGTGCTTTTCCCTTCACGGACGAAACGGGAATGCTCCACGCTGATTGGCGGTCCAATGTTTTGACGCTTTGAAGCAAAAAAATACTACTCTTAGCTGGTGTTCCCACAGTGAGGAAAATAACCTTTTTAAGGGATAATCAGGGTCCAGAGGGGAAGAAAACGAGGAAATATGAATGGGGCCATTTTAGGTAATCATAGAAACCTGAAATGAGAGTTTTTGCGCATGAGAAATCTTTTAGACATCAAGACGTAGGCTTGTGTTCGACAAATCTTGTCGATGATTTTGTTGACGTATTGTATTTAATGATATTTTTATAGTTAGAAGGCAGGCTACAGAAGAAAAATTATATGAACGTTATTTTACTTACTTTTCATTCTTCTACTTACTGGACTAGTGCCAATACCACAACAAAATATTTTTTGAGGTGCAAAAAGTCCTGAGAAGGGAAAAACGGAATTGACGCATGGGGAAGGGAAAATCATTATAGTGGAAACACTGATTTAAGCGATGACTGAAGTAAACAATGCGAAGTGCGCCGGGGTTTTCAAAGGACTTTTAAATTGAGATATAAACAAAATGTAAGCAACACTTATTATACACAATGATATTAGAAGTCTCGAGTTTCGTACCTACTAATAGAATAGAATTGCTTTGTTCTTTGGCACGTGCTTTTGGGCAAATAAATAATACCTAATACTTTTGTAAATAACTAGGTACTTTCGTTCATATGACAGAACATATCATGAGAAGGTAAATAGTATTTTAGCTTCATTTCGCCCAATCCTTGAACCAACTAGATAACCAAGGAGGTTGTTTAGTAGTCTGAACATATTATACCTAACCAATAGGTATTAAGTATGTTTGTTTGTTTTGTTCTTACATGTGTAAAAACCTTCTCTTTCTACGGTAAAAACTTATTTTTGTACACAGACCATTAAGGAGGTCTTTATGTATTAAATACACCGATTATATATACTAAACCTAACTAACCTTCTTGATTAAAACCTAACTAATCTTAGTCTGAAAATACTGTATCTTTGTCTATAATCGTAGACAGAGAACTCTGTCTACGTCTCTAATATAAAAATACCTAAGTCGGGTTTCCTTCCTGATGCTATACCTCGAGAACGCACGAAATTATTTCCACGGTTTTAGAAAGGTCTCGGGCTTCGTGAGGTTTCTAGCAAACAAAATTCGATTTGCACTAAAACCAATCTACACGCGGGTGCAGCCGCGGTCAACAGCTAGTTCGATATAATTATGTAGTATCATAGACTAGCAATATATTATTATTTTGATCCCTGACAGCACAGCAATAAGGTATTTATTTGCTGGAGCTACTAATAGCTTGTTAAGTAATGAAAAGTAATTATAAACTGAGATGTTTATTTTTTAGGATAAATAAATAATACAACATAAATTTCAACACAGCTTTTAATACAGCCTCGATATGAAAGTAGGTTAACTAGGATCTCTGTGAATACTGATGCAATTAAATGCGACAAAATAACAAAAAGAAACATAACAACAACTGTATTTTCTAAACAGAAGTTTATTTTATCACTGGCATGATTACTTGTTAGTATTTAGATATGTAAAACTGCTTACAATAAATGCCTTCAAACACAATTAAACTCACTAAGAGATTCAAACATTATTACTATTGTGATTTCTTTAATTTCAAACAGTACAAAAAAATTACATTGCTCTCAAAACTTTGTGATAACTAAATATTATTCTAATGGCGCAGGAAAGTGTGGTTGTGTGTGAAGATTTTCAAACCACAAAATGATAATTCGCTTAAAAATTTTGGCAAATATCTTCATCACTTTTCAGATCGCATATTTTAACGTGCGTTAAAAAGGGACAGACACATTCTCTTTGACATTTATTGAACTTGAAAATTGATATTTTATGTTTACATGGATTGTTTCAGGCACAAGGGAATTTATCAAAAACAATCAAAGCTTTTAATACTAATCACGCTAAAACAATCCAAACATAATACTTTTTTTTTATACGTTTGGCAGGCGGAAAACGCCAAATAGTAAACACACAGGCAAGCAACCAGTATCTAGCCGCTTGCCAGTTGAAGACTTTTTTAAAGAACCAGTATCTGGCCACAAGCCAGTTGACGGGTTAGGTGATCCAGCTTCTTCACACACAACCACCTCTTCCCCCTTTTCCCCTGTTCTTCTTTAATCTCTCTAGTTGGCTTCGGTGAAGTATTCCTTTGCAGCCTTGGTGTCAGGCTTGATGGTCTTGGAGCCGGGCTTCCAGTTGGCTGGGCAGACCTCTCCGTACTTGTCAGTGTACTGGAATGCCTGCACCAGTCTCAGGGTCTCTTCCACCGAGCTGTGGGGACGAGAAAGAGGAAAGGTTAATATAGATATAGCAGACTGTGACCATGCACAAGACTGTAATTTGAGGCCACCAGAACCAGAGCGTCCCAAACATAAACTACAATTTATGTGGATATGTGCTAAAACAGTGTGCTCTATTGTCGTTCTATTGTCGTTGTTTTAAGAATCAAAATGCCATAACATATTTTTTAGCACCATCTATGATTATTTATCGAAATTACTTTTGAGCCACTCTGGCTTTGAAAAGGGGCATTGCCGGGCCGCTCTGGTTCTGGTGGCCTCATTTCTAATTGTAATTAATAGTTTTTGTTTTGTTTCTGTATGTCCCAATAGATAGAATAATGACAGTAATTTAAATTCACATATTATATAATAACCGGCTCAAAAATTCATGAAAATAAAATGATACAAAATAAAGAAGATGCTATTCCATATTGTTTACGTAGGGAGACAAGTAAAGTTCTACCAGCAAATAGACTAGCTAAGTACAGAAGCATGGATGTAACACATATTAAATATTAATGTACAACAAGTTGCCAAAGAACATAACAAATCTTAATTGTAATATGTTTAAACAGAAGTAATTCCTTTTATAATTTAATCGAATATATGAATATGGAGTATGCAGAATCATTATTCATGTGTCATAGTAATAGGTATTTTGAATTCAATAGTTATGAAAAATAAACGCTATTGTGTGTAGTATTTAATGGTGTAGAATAATTATTTAATGAAATTTATAAGTTTAATTAATCTAACTAGTCTTTTAAAGTATTTAATTAATGATTGTAGTGTGACTTGCCTTTAACATATAAGTTATTTATGGTCAATAATGTTCTGTATTTCTATAAAATGTTTTTCCTTTGGGCACTATCATGGGTCGATGACATGTTGAATTTTATTTAAAAAAGTATATTATATTTATTTTAAAAAGTATATTATAAAGTATATTAATCACCACAAAATTGGATCAAATTCCACAAATCCAGTCATAGACTGACTCAAACGAATGACAAACAAATGAAAAGATATCACCTCAATATGATACAGATTAAATTATCACATACATGTGAAATTAAACGTCAGATATAGAAAACAAACAGAATGGAACCAAATTACTTCCTATGATTTCTGTTATATTGTGCAATATTACTTAATATGTCGAAAACTAGTATTTCCTACATACAGAGTAAACTCCATGTAACATCACTCGATTAAGCGTCAAAATCAATATTGTTAGGCTTTAGTTGGTTTAGCTTGTATTCTATACAATGATTCATTCTCTCCATCTAACGACCACTCTCTATAACGCCATAAAACGCACAGTCCCTTCAGTGTCGTTATATAGAGTTTACACTGTAGTAGTTGAGCCGGAGAGGGGATTTTTGAAGTATGATATGGAAGATACTTTGTACCCATTTGAGTTCCTCCACCAAATACAAGCTTTCCCTGTTGGGTTGCTAGTAAATTATATAACCGAATAAAATGCGTGATTAGGACAAGCCTAGCTGTTATCAATCGTACACTGATAACTGAACATGCAGTATTCACGGATATGATAACAGTAATCAGTTACACCTGAATTTTAACCCATCAGATAATTAATCAATTGATAACCAAATTGACGTCGAAACTGATAAGATTTATAGAGAATCTGAATAACTGCAGAATGTGCATGGATAATTTTGGATTTAGTGAAAATAATTTCAGAAATTTTGCTAAAATATAAAAAAAATATATATTAGGACTCATTTCACACACGGCTGGTTAACCCGAACTGAACATACTGAACCATTTCTAGTTCGTATTATGGTTGCTAACGACAACTGATATACTACATATACATATATATATATTTTATATAAATACATATTTGACACCCAGATCTACAGCCAACAAATTTAGTTCAGCACAAAGATGTTGGCCGTGCCGGGAATGGTTACCAGGCATAATGGTTACCATGCCGGACTGCCAATCAGAAGGTTCCGGGTTCGATTCCCGGCCAACATCTTTGTGCTTAACTAAAATTGTTGGCTGTGGGTCTGGGTGTTAAATATGTTTGTATGTACTGTGTTAGCTACCATAACACGAACTAGAAAAGGTTCAGTATGGGGTTAACCAGCCGTGTGTGAAATGTGTTGTAATATTCATATTTATTTATTAGTCCATGGTTATAGGGTCCTGTCCCATCCCTCTCGAAGACGTGGATGAATTGTGTGAAGGAGGATATGAATGAGAAGGAAGTGAATGTAGAGATGACGGCTTATAGAGTGTCGTGGAAGAAAAAAAACAGGCTGTGCCGACCACATCTAGTGGGAAATGGTAAAGGAGAAGAAGAAGAAGAAGGTTATAGGGTCCCGTGTGTTCCTCAAGGAACCGTAGACCAGACTCACCGTCCTACAGGCAGGTCGTTGACTGTGATCTGTCGCAGGTTCTGCTTGTCGTCGATGATGAAGAGTCCTCGGAAGGGGATGCCGGACTCCTCGTTCAGGACGCCGTAGTCGCGCGAGATCTTGTGGGACTTGTCCGCGATGATGGGGATGTTCATGGGGCCCAGACCACCTGGAACATGGGGGGAGATACGGTTGTTGATTTGTTTTAAGGCATCATCTTCAGCCATTTATTGCCCACTGCTAAGCATAGTATAGCTCCTAGAAAGTATTCAAAGAAGAGCTACCAAGATGCCACCAGCCATACGCCACAAGACTTATGAGCAACGATTGGAAGCCCTGCGCCTCACCACTTTGGAAGAAAAGAGGTTATGTGGGGATCTAATAGACTTTTAAAATTATTAATGGGTTTTACTACTTTCCTGATTTAGCAGATTGCTTTAAAAACTGTAATCGTTGCGAGCAAAGCAGAGGCCATAACAAAAAAATCCAGCGTGATCTTGCCAACACTAATACGGGGCATCATATACTCAGCAACAGAGTGGTTCATAATTGGAATAAGTTGCCCGAGGAAGTGGTCAGTGCTACATCAGTGTACAGCTTTAAAAACCGGCTTGATAGCTGGTTGCAGAAAACAAAAAATCTCTTGCTAACCTGTAATCAATGCACTAGTGAACATTAAACATTGATATTGAACAGTGGACATTATGTGGACTATTAAAAAAATAATTTCAACTCATTGTGATATAGACACATCAGCATAATGCTGCTCGGCTCGGCTAACTAAGGTGATCAGATGTGATCATCGAGATTAAGCAATGCAGACTCTTTGGATGGGTGACAGCGAAGGAGTCGTTAAGACACCTTTGGGATGGATCTGCGAAATTACCAGCTTGAGGCATTGGAGTCCATTGAGCGGCGTGGCAAGAAGCTCATCGGTCAACCTTGTCTCGCCAAATCTAGACTTCATAGTTTGGATCACCGGCGTAAGGTTGCCAGTCTGTCGATGTATATATCCGATCGAAGGTTGTTGTATAGAAAGTTGGAACATGGTTCAATCAAATAGATTTGACAGCCTGTCAGTTGAAAGCGATTCTCCTTAGGGACGAAAACATTACTTTCATCCCGCTCTTCAGGAACTTGAGACCTACTTTCAGAGTATGTGGGATAAAACATGCATTTAGTATATAGATACTCCCTAGGGATGAAAGACATTACTTTCATCCCGCTCTTCAGGAACTTGAGACCTACTTTCAGAGTATATGGGGTAAAACATGCATTTAGTATATAGATACTCTCTAGGGATGAAAGACATTACATTCATCCTGCTCTTCGGGAACTTCAGACCTATTTTCAGAGTATGTGGGATAAAACATGCATTTAGTATATAGAAATCAAAAAATCAAAATCAAATTATTTATTAGCCTTACGGCATCACGCCGTACTGGGCAAGTCAATTTACAATTTACTTAATTTCTAAAATGTATATGCCTATATTACAAGTACACTCTTAATATTATTACATAAATCTATATCTATATCTATATTTTTCTTCCACCTGGAATCGTTAGAAAGCTTTATAACTACACATAATAAGACTGCTACAAGAATGAAGATTCTGTTATTTGACTGTGACATGAATTCATTGAGAGAGTAAAAAGGGTTCTTTTCGAAAAAGTGTTTAATTTTTGGTTTGTTTGAAGTCATTCAAAGGTAGTTCTATAATTCTACGCGGCAACTTATTAAACATACATATTTTAGTAAATAGTCCTTGTTTTTGAACCTTAGCCAGTCTGTTTGTAGGTTTTCTTAAGTTGACATAGTTTTTAATTGAGTACTTTTTATTTATCGTCCAATATCGTCGTATAGATACTCTCTAGGGATGAAAGGCATTACTTTCATCTCGCTCTTCGGGAACTTCACACCTACTTTCAGAGTATGAGTGATAGAACATGCATTTAGTATATAGGAGTAGGTTACCCTGCTTGCGCGGCGTGTTGATCCAGGCGAGGTGCGTGAAGTGCGAGTCGGTGGAGGCGGCGATCACCTCGCACCCGATCTTGCGGAACTCGTCAGCCTTCTCCGAGAACGCGATGATCTCCGTCGGGCACACAAACGTGCTGCGGAATGGAGAACACACAGTGTTAAAACATTTGGAAGAACCTTTTTTTTTTTTTGCATGGAGGAAATGCATTCACGCATGCCCGCCAGTCCTCGGGGGAGGCGGCGGGGCATGTCGGGCTTGGTGCCAGAGTGGCGACCACTACCGACTAAAACCTCCACGGTGTTCCCTCGCTGCGCTTTAAAGCCGGGGGGCTGGAACATGTGTGTACTCTTCAACCTCCCCGGCAGCATTTGGAAGAACATATTGACTCAGGCGTTACTTTGTGGAAAGCCATCGTAGATAGAAGACAAAATTCAATATTTAGTGCACTTCCAATGAACACACCATTTTATATTTGAATTTTTCTTTTGCTTATCTTAATTTGGTTTCAGATCACAGCGGAAGTTCAAATATTTAATTTTGTCTTCTATCTACATTTGAAAGGTATGGGCCGGCAAACAAGGACTTGTTTTTTCAAGTTGTGTGTGGGATTTTCAGAGGGAAATATCGCGTAAGGAAAACCACATGATACATATATGTATTTATTAATTATATTTTGATTGCATAGTAAATGTCATTCTATAATACATAGTAATAATTGGCCAAGTGCGAGTTGGGCTCGCGCATGAAGGGTTCCGTACCATTGTTGTATGGAAAAATATTTATTTTAAATATTTATTTTATTTCTATTTTATCATTTAAATTGATAGCCAATATACTTTTATGTATTTTGTGAAAATTGTAAGTGTCTAGCACCAGCTAAGGCCTAGATATGCAAATAATTTACTAATACAAAAATCCCGTTTAGAAATTCAAAGTTCGGGCCCAAACGCTATGGCGATTAAAATATATAATAAACTACCTGATAGCTTAAAAAATATAGAAAATGATAATAAATTCGAAAAATGTCTTAAAAATCTATTATTATATAAATGTTATTATGACGTAAAAGAATATATAAATGATAATAATTTAAATGACGTAAACATAGAATAATTAATAATAACTAATGATAATTATATAAATCGGCCCGCTCCAAATTTACATTGCTACACCCTGACCATGGGTATATTAAGTGTTATTTAAGCAAAGATTTTTACATAACATTTAATTCTGCAATAAATGATTGACTTTGACTTTGACCTATCGTTATTGATTGATATATAGCAAAACATTTTATTTTTAGGAGTTGTTATAGCGGCACGGGAAATACGTTGAAAGTTTCAGCTTTCTAGCTATTAAGATTTCTGAGATACAGCCTGGTGACAGACAGAGGAGGCTTAGTAATAGGGTCCCGTTATCACCTTTTAGGCACGGAACCGTAAAAAACAAAAACTTTGTTAACTGTGAACCTAGTGACTCTATCGGTCCATGAGTTTATGTAACATCTTTTAATGGTACAAAATAGCCTTGAACCATCGCACCAACTTGTTTTGCCATAATAAACATTATTCCTTTCTGATAAGACTTACTATCACACAAAACTAACCTTTCATTTTGACCTTCCACGATATGGAATGGAACATAACCATGGGTCGAACAATTTTGAATGAATGAACGTAAAGTTATTTTACTTGAAAATTGGTTTGGATTCTTAATTATACAGTTTTTGTTAGCATAAACAGACCACTATAATACGTTCCCACTGCTGAGACTCTGGGTCTTCTCTCACGAGGAGGAAGATATTATATTTCACCATAATCGACCGCGCTGAAAATTTAAAAGCTTATGTAGCTCGGTGGTAAAAAACGTCTGCTTTCCAATCAGAAGGCCCTTGGTTCCAACCCGGCCCTACACCAATGATTTGTTTTGAAGTTATGTGTGGATTTGTACTTGCTTTATGGTGAAGGAAAACATCGTGAGGAAACCGGCACGTTTGAGGACCACAATATCCGAAGACGTGTGTCATCCGCCAACCCGCCCTTGGCCAGCGTGGTGGATTATGACCTATAACTCTGTCCTAGTTAGAGAAGGCCCCGAGTCCCCAGCAGTGGTAACGTATAGTGGGCTGCTTATGCACCACGCAGGCCAAGTACGAGTTGGCGGATCTCTCTATGCATCACATGTCTATACCACATTATAATATTAGTAGGATTTTGTAAGTTAAAATTTTATGAATTAAGAACTTTGGCTTAAGAGAATAACGTAGGCACTTACAAGTCGAGCGGGTAGAAGAAGAGCACGACATATTTGCCCTTGTAGTCGGCGAGGGAGATGTCTTTGAACTCTCCGTTCACCACGGCGGTGGTCTTCCACTGGGGGGCGGGTTTGGTCAGCTGGAGAGGCATCTTGTTGAAGCTGCGGATGAAGAAACGTACGTTACAGAGGTACTTAGAGCGAGTGACAAGGAAGAATGAAGATAGAACTATATTGGCCATAACATACGTTAAAGGCAAGTCATACTACAATCATAACTTAAATACGACGACCTCGTTGGCGTAAAGGTTACCATGCCGGCCTGCTAATCAGAAGGTTCCGGGTTCGATTCCCGGCCCGGTCAACATCTTTGTGCTTAACTAAATTTTGTTGGCTGTGGGTCTGGGTGTTAAATATGTATTTATATATAATATGTATGTATGTATATGTAGTATATCAGCTGTGTTAGCATTGTTAGCAACCATAATACGAACTAGAAATGGTTCAGTATGGGACTAACCAGCTGTGTGTGAATGTGTCCTGATATTTATTATTATTATTATTTTATTATACTTGAAAACACTAGACATTAAACTTATAAGTTTAATTACATATTCTACACCATTAAATACAATGGTAAATAATTGGACTGCAGTCCGCTACACATGAATCGTGAGGAAACCTGTATGAAGACGTGTGTCATCCACCAAACCGTACTTGGCCTGCGTGGTGGACCCACACACACACCGGCACAAGACCCAGGTGAATGGCGTGTTTAAAAAGTGACCTATTCCCATCATTGGGACCGAACCGGCTGTGGATGATGATGATTTTTTAACACATCTCACACACGGCTGGTTAGCCCCATACTAAACAACTGATATACTACATATACATACATAAATACTATATACCAATACATATTTCACACCCCGACAGCCAACAAATTCAGTTCATCACAAAGACGTTGGCCATATCGGAAATCGAAACCCGGGACCCTCTGGTTGGCAGTCCAGCATGGTAATTACGCCAACGAGGTCGTCAAACGATGATGATGATATATCACACTTATTAATTCCCTGTGGTTTTATTAAATTTTGAAAGCCATTAACATCGATATTCACTCAAGTATGAAGTTAAAAGTTTTGACCTCCATTCACTTTACACAAAGAATAAGGTGTTAATTAATCAATTACTATTTCAACGTACCGCCTGGCAAGTGTTCACGAGCGACACAGAATGACGACTGACACGATAAGATACAGTAAACCTACTTTATACAGACTACTTATTTATCATTCATTGTTATCTGACTCGATAGAAAATACTCGGAAACGTCAAGATATATCGACAACACGGCACAATTCAAAGACAACTAGTATAATTTTCATTACTCATACTCTGAAAGTAGGTCTGAAGTTGCCTGTAGATCGGGATGAAAGTAATACTTTTCATCCCTAAGGAGAATCGCTTTCAACTGACAGCTGTCAAAAACTAGTGTTTTCTTACATAAACTATATTCTATTGAACCATGTTCCAACTTTCTATACAGCCACGATGTAAAATTGAAATATCTCAAAGTTAAGTATTGATTAAAGATAAACTATATTATAATGTAGTTTCAACAATTTCTTTAAAATAACTTAGACTTGTACATAATATTTACCATTTCTTTAATGATGTTAATAAAAACTAGATAGGTACTTGAATTAAAACAAAACTAACTTTTATCCCGGTTGAATACGAGTAACTAATCCTGACTTAGTTTTCTACTCAAATTATTTTCGAATAGAAACTTATATATACAGTTCATTCAAAAGACAACAATTAAAACAATAAGACCAAAAAAAGAGCGGTAAAGATAACTGCAAAAGTCAATTTGAATGCAAATACATATAACATTTAGAAATTAATGTTGAATTTTTGTATTGTGTGAATCCGGTTTGTGTGTTCTAGAACATTCTCTCAGTTCTCAGCGTCTCATGGCATTGTGTAACATTTATCGGTCACAGAGGTTAAGGTTAACTGTCATGGTAACAAATAATTTCTTATAATATGCTTATATTAATTACTAGCAAGCGCGTTTCATCTTAGACTGCAATATCACTTAACATCAGGTGAGCTGTGGTCAAGCGCAAGCCTAATAAGTTTAAAAAAAAAATTGCTGTGCCCCGCGGTGTTACCCGCGTTAATCCGGGATAAAAATAGCCTATATGTTAATCCAATGTCTGAACTATCTTTATAGTAAATATCATCAAAATCGGTCCAGCCGTTGGAACGTGAAGGAGTAATATAGATTCTGAAGTTATTTGCGTATCCCACGGAAACCACAATTGCTTTCGGGATAAAAAGTAGCTTATGTGTTAATCCAAGGTCTAACCTAGCATCATAGTAAAACTCATAAAAATCGGCCCACCCGTTGGAGCGCGAAGGAGCAACAAACACACACACAAACTTTGGCATTTTTTTTATATAAGTAGAATCACTGTGTTATAAAAATAATAAGTTGTATATAGCCTTTCGAAATAAATTATAAAATCAAAATAGGACCACAAAACTAATTTAGAAGACCACTCCGGATAGAACCTGACGAAAAGGTACCCATAACGCTCGTGGCATTGCCGCGTTGTATAGCGATGGATAACCTTTGCGACAGGTACGATCCGGAGCGGAATTCACCCGACCGCGACCTCTCTTAGTTTGAGCTCAATATAAAACATGTAAAAAAGAAACTGTCATTTCTATGCCTCAGATGTATATTTATACTATTACAAACAGAAACTAAGGCGATGAGAGCACAATCGAACGTGCGCCCACCTTACGTTCAGAAGGTCATGGGTTCCATACCCGCTCATGAGCTCGAGATTTTGGTGAAGGAAAACCACCCCCAAGTTGAAAAATCTGTCTCCAAATAACAGTGTGTTCTAACATCCTCTTTGAGAGTGTTTAAAGTGGAGCATGCCTAACCTGGAATAAGTGACTCTTAAAGAGACTGCCGGAACCCTTTTTTTTACTCTAAATAGGTCAGCGCTTGACCACAAATTCACCTGATGGTAAGTGACATTGAGGTCTACGGTGAAGCGCGCTTACCTATAAGGAACCGGTTCACTCACGCCTAGGTGCTTGGCGACATAAAACCGATATGCTGAAATTAATTACCGATAACAAGTTCTTCACATTGTTTATCGGTGATTATTTCTAGTCGATTATCATATTAGTCTAGACTAATAGAGATAAGTATATACCTATATGTATGTATGTTATAGCATATAATTCCGCACATGGTTGGCGTGGTCAAAGATAATAGGTGACGTGGTCGTATATTCGTAACTATCTAAACACATGGATTATGTTTATTTCTAAACGAATATACAGTGTAAACTCCATGTTACGTGACGAAAAACTCTAAAGCGGCGAAATCAATTGGCTTTAGTTGGTTTAGCTTGTATTCCATACAATGATTTTATTTATTTATTTATTTATGATACATTCTCACGACCACTCTCTATAACGCCATTAAATGCAGTCCCTTCAGTGTTGTTGTATAGAATTTACACTTTAGTACAAGGCAAAAAGAAGTATCCTACTTCCTACTAATATTATACATGTGAAAGTTTGTGTGTCTGTGTATGTTTGTTACGTCTTCACGCTTAAAATGGTGAACCGATTTTGATGAAATTTCCTAAGTTGTAAAATGTCCTAAAATATCTATGCAAACCGCGATTTTTAGGAAATAGTGGTGGCGATTCAGCGGCACACACGACTAAACTAAATTTAAAGAAGCCCCGTCTCTTTTCATCTTAGGTGGCCAGAAAGAGACGGCACGTTCTGAACCACAGACAAAACAACTAAAATGACGTCGAATATGGAATGTGCAGGCAGTTTTAGAGGTGATACAAGTGAGTGTGTTCTAAAGTCGCCCATATTTTCTACATTTGACGTGATTTTAGTTGTTTTGACTATGGTGCAGAACGTGCCGTCTCTTTCTGGCCACCTAAGATGAAAAGAAGCCCCGTCTCTTTTCATCTTAGTTGGCCAGAAAGAGACGGCACGTTCTGAACCACACACAAAACAACTAAAATCACGTCAAATATGAAAAATGTAAGCGATTTTAGAGCGCACCCAATTATATCAGCTCTAAATCTGACGTGTTTGACGTGATTTTAGTTGTTTTGTCTGTGGTTCAGACGTGCCGTCTCTTTCTGGCCACCTAAGATGAAAAGAGACGGGGCTTCTTTAAACTTAGTTTAGTCGTGTGTGCCGCTGAATCGCCACAGTGTCTAACCCAGGCAAGTCTGTGATATCTGGCGGTATGGTATCAACAGTAAACAAATGCACATCAATGTGAGGGCATGTGTTCCTCCACAGGCTGACCAGGAGGTTCCCGTCGGCGTGGAACAAGTATTCTGAGAGTAGACCGCAAGTGTAAAGGTTTTTGATTGCCGCTTCTAAGTTCGTTAACCTGAGAACAATGGGACTAGGTTAAACTGTCATTAATTATCTATCTAATGAATTAATGACATTCAAATTATAATAGATTAAACTATTCGATTTTGGATTTAGAATTTGTGGGAATTGAATTTGATAAAGGCGGACTTACAGGCCTTTATCCGAAACTTATGCTAAGTGGATTTGTGAATAAAATATAATGACAAATATTTCGAAATAAATATAATATATAATAATAGTAGTTTAAAAAAACAAAAAAACACGCTTATCTGGCCGTTTTAAGTGGGTCAAAATCACGCCCAAAGAAGTCGGTTACAAACAAACATACAAACAAAAATACAAAAAAATGCAATAATTTTATCAAATTAGTGTATTGTCATCGGTCCTCAATAAATCTACAAAGTTTCAACGAAATCTGGCCGTTTAAAGTGGGTCAAAATCGCGCCCAAAGAAGTCGGTTACAAACAAACATGCAGTGAAGCTAATATAAAGCGTGTAAAAAGTAGCAACGACTGTCTGCTTTTCATTCAGACGGCCCCTGGTTCGATCCCGAATACATAAATGACTCGTTTTTCAACTAATGTGTAGATTTCGCACTTTTGATTTGTGGTGAAGTATAACGGTATAAGATAACCATAGGTAAAATAGAAAGAAAGAAAAAAAAAAACGAAAAGGTCAAGCAGTCGCCGCCTACGTAACCAGAAGCAAAATTATAATCATCATCATAATCAGTTAAAATAATTCAAACAGAAAATAAAGAACTATGAACGTCTGCCCGAATGATAAGCAGGTAAGTTACGTAATCGGTTGTTGTTAGGGCGAAGCGAAACGGAAAAATATATATAAAAAAATAGCTTAGACCGTCTAAAGAACCACTAAGAATACTTATACTTATTTTGGTACCAATCTTATCAGATTTGGTACGAGTCTAAAGTCTGATTGGTACTAAAATACAGTGTAAACTCCATGTAACGTCACTCGTTTTAACGACAAACTCTCTAAAGCGTCGAAATCAATTGGCTTTAGTTAGTTTAGCTTGTATTCCATACAATGATATATTCTCTCTATTTAACGACCACTCTCTATAACGCCATAAAATGCACAGTCCCTTCGGTGTCGATATATAGAGTTTACACTCAGTATATGTATATATTTTTTACTAGTAATGGGCTTGCGCTTGACCGCAATTCACCTGATGGTAAGCGATTTTGCAATCTAAGGTGGAGCGCGCTTGCCCAGAAGAAACCGGATCACTTTTTAAATATTTTCAATATTCTTAGAGAACTTCTTTAGACAGTTTTTAAACTATTTTTTCGATATTTTTACCGTTTAGCGAAAAAAAACTGTAAAAACCGTCTTAATACGTGAATGTATTTCATATAGGTATGATCTTTCTGTATTCTGTGGGTATGTAAGTCTAAGTACACAACACTACTAAGGTCTTATTATGCAACACCTGGAACCCCGCTCCAAACCTGTTTGTTTATACATAATAGTGCATCGAGTGGAAATCAATGAGCGTAGTAAGGGCAATGCACTTCTCACGTACAGAGAAGCCAGTACTAGGGCACACGTGGTCTAAACCGGTTACAGAAACATCGAAGTATAAGGTGAAGGAGGCACTAGGCAAAACTTATACGTGAACGTAGTTTGAAAGGTTTGGAAAAACTAATAAAATAAATGAAATAATAAAAAATAAAAAAACTAATAAAATTAATAAAATAATCATATAAGTTTAATATTAGTTTCATTATTGAAATATTTTTAGAAACACTAATAAAATTAATGACATTGTAATAATAAGGTAAAAATCCGTATATCTTCTTTTAGTCATCAGCCCTTTATGTACCTACAAGTAATGGTGAGCAGTCCTGCGGGAGCCCCTGCCGCCCCACAGTCCAGGCAGCTTGACTGACCTAGTGTGTAAGGCGCAGCGCACTATTGGCTACTCTACACGCATTAAGCAAACCTTACATGTCTTATACAAATGTACAAGTAGCTGTAAACCTAAATTTCCTGTACAATAAATCATTTCTTTCTTTCAATGAAATAATTTTATTAGTTTTTATATCAAATAATTTCATTCATATCAAAATTATAGTCAAATTCTTATTGAGTTCAAATAAAATAATAAATTGAGATAGTGCAAAAGTATAGCTAAATTTGCTGAATAATGATTATGATGGATAAACGACATCCGGTCCATTTCCGGTTCGTGGACCACAAGATTGAATTTACTGGCATAAGAGAGAGGAGGCCTATACCCAGCAGTGGGTCGAAATAGGCTGATGATGATGAATGATTATGATAATAAAAAGCATTTGGTTCCTACTAAAGAATATTCTTAAGTAAGATACTCGGGACATAAGTGCATAGTTCGAATAATAGCTACTATTTTTGGTATATATGTATATGCAAAAAGCCGACATTATTATTTGGAACACAATAAAAACAGAAATTATAAAAAATTCAGTCTGTGTAAAAAGTAAAAAATCTATGATTTCTAAAAATTTACAAAAAATAGCACACTTTAGCAAGTTTTCAATTTACATACTCGGTTTCTTTGAGGTCATCTTCAGGTATCAAATCTTCCTGATAGTTTGCCTCTGAAGATTTTCTACTGACTGTTATACTCCGAACATCACTTGTGTGAGAAGTTTTTTTCCCACACTGACAACACCAAAGGGACATATTTGTGATAAGTCACTGAAAATGTATTTATTTTATGTTCATTTCGTATATAAATAACATTAAACTTTAACCATTATTAAAGATGTCATAATAATTTATTTTTTGAATGGAATATAACTCTGGTTAAATACAAACTTATACAGTTACAAAAGATATTTAATTGATTTATATATTTACTCACATGGGGCTAGAACAAGACAAAAATTTACTAAGAGTAGATTCTCACTAGAACTCACAAAACTGAATGTCAGTTGAAGTATTAATATTGCAATAAGGTGCCATTTTTATCAAAACATCACCAAGATTACAAGTTTATCAATTTTTTTATTCCATTTATCTCGAAATTCGTTTTAAACATGCCAATCATAAAATTGGAGTGTAGTTTGATAATGTAGGCGTTTTTGTCAATTTTAATCCTTTTATTGTCAAAAATAAAACAGTGCTGTAATTATCTAAATATCTGTAATAAAAAATCTTATAGAGCGTCGTAACACTACATTTAATGATGCTTTGACTTTACTAGTTCCCTGTCAATAAACAAGTAATAAATAAAAAAAACAATTAGTAAATTTTTAATTTATAGGAACTTGGAAGAAATGATTAATGCAGCATCCTTTTGGTGAGTTATCACCATTCCACCTATCTAAGAACATGCACCAATCAAACCCAAACTAAGCACTAAAAACCGCATTAAAATAGGACTAGTTTGACCACCTCATTGGCGTAGTGGTTACCATACCGGACTGCCAACCAGAGGGTCCCAGGTTTAATTTCGTGGCATGGCCAACATCTTTGTAATGAACTAAATATGTTGGGTGTTACATTATGTATTGATATAAAGTATTTATGTATGTACATGTAGAATATCAGATGTCACTGTATTAAAACTTTCATAAGGCATATTTGAATAATGTTTGTATAACCGGCTGTCACTTACATTTATTTTGTCGGAATTAGCCAGACATGTTTCAGCACAATATATCAGATGTGTTAGCAACCATAAAAAAAACCATACAAATTTGAAATGGTTTAGTATGGGGCTAACCTGCCATGTGTGTGAAATGTATCTTAATATTTATATATTTAGTAGTTTAGCATATAAGTGGAAACATTGGTTTGTAGCACAAATGTTTGCTTCAGACTTGCTAAGCTGTTCCCTGGATGTTCATTTTGGAATCCCTCCAAGCTCTTTTAAGGTAAGGGATCACAGCCTCGGGTTGCTGGCATACCTATTCCATCACTTTTGTGTCAGAAGGTATGTTATGAAGATTATGAATGTAAGTATTTAATTACATTTTTTATATTTTATCATTAATTTATCCTTGAAACAATGGGCTGTTGGGGAACTGTGGTCAAACTTTTTATTTCTGAAATTGAGCGTAGAATAAGAGAGAAATCAGGCGAATACCGCTCCGGATCGTACCTGGCGCTAAGACTATCCATACAAAAAGGCGACGCCACGCGGCTATGCCACGAGCGTTATGGGTACCTTTTCGTCAGGTTCTATTCAGAGTGGCCTATTAAAATTAATTTTATTAGTGTTTTTTTTTTAATTTTATAATTGACTTATAATTAAATGATTTAATTTTGTCATTTAAATTGTATATTGTGACATGTATAATTATAATTAATTTATCCTTCGCAGCATGATTACATAAAATGTACATAAGACCTTAACTTTCCTTAACAGGGACCTATACCAATACCAACATAATATGTGATAATGGTAGTAGTAAATACATTATAAGTACAAATTTGAAATTACTCCGATAATATGTCATTCAAGAATAACCTTGACAGAAAACAGGTGAAGAAAAATCAATAAATATCTGTTGAATATACATGATGAAATATCAGTATGTATTGGAAAATTGTTTAAAAATATCAAGACACTGATGTCATAGTTTGGAATTGTTAATAAGACAAGGTATGATTTTCAAGTACCTTTGTTTGTAGAGTACATTATACTAATTTTAACTTTAGAAAGAGAGGAAGAATTTTATTGAGGCAAATACAAATTTTAATTAGTAAAAAATAAAATAAAGACAGTCCCATCACAGCAAATGCCCTTTGAGGAAATTTATCTCGGACCAGAATTAAGTGATTATATTAGAAGAATATCATTGGCTGAAAAAAACCTTTGACATATACTTTTATATACCAAACTACATTACAGTTATCTTTTAAGCAATAGTTTGTAATATGATTAAATAATATTACGAAATCTACCTAAATCATACAAATCTAACATTAATCTACTACAAAATACTACACTCTGATCTATTGTAGACCAAAATATTGATAGTTTAATCTACTCAATGAAGTATTTAATTTACTTTGAATTATTCAAGTTAGTACAGTGTAAACTCCATACTCTCTAAAGCATCGAAATCAATTGGCTTTAGTTGGTTTAGCTTGTATTCCACACAATAATAAATTCTCTCAATTTAACAACCACTCTTTATAACGCCATAATATGCACAGTCCCTTCAGTGTTGTTATATAGAGTTTACACTGTATATTCAAACTTAATCTAATCAAAAACATTAAGTCTACTTCAAAATAAGTCTACTGCAACTCATACTAGAAATAAAACAAGGAACCTCATGGAGAAAGGCCTCATCATGGGCATGAGGTGCTCGGGCTTGCTGAGCTCCAAGCTTGTGACCTCGTCTCCACGACAGTAACATCTGTTCTCCATCGTCATGATGCAACTTGGGGATTTGGCTATAAGGGGCAGGAGACAAATAAGAGACAAAGTAAATATAATTTTAACTAAAAAGGTTACGCATCAACATGACCTGTTTGACAGTAATTAATAGTATAGTACTTAGTGATAAATAGTACACATCAATCTTTAGAAAGAGACATCAGCTAATTTTGGCTTTATAGTGTAGTCTCTGTTGCACACTACCAAAGACAGAGATAGCACTCTATGAAGCCACAATTAGCCAATTTATTTTTCCAAAGATCAATATGAAATATTTAAAAACTGTTTTTAGATATTGAGATATCGAAGTTTATACACTAGTTGGTGTGGTGTATGAACCTAGATGTCTGTAAACAGAATGTTCCTAATAGCTCAACATAATACAAAATTGTTGCAGTAATATTTTAGCAATTTTTATTTCTTTGTTGTCCTGCCACACTTGTGGGTTATTCATTAACAATGAGTAAGTCAATAGGCCCCATCGGTGTGGCATATAATGAATGTAATTATTATTAGAAGTGTGTATGGTTCAAAACCATTTATGTAGGATCTTAAGTTGGTGTGTATGAAATAGCAGCATTTACTGTTTTCTTATTATTATCTTTATAATTAAATTGGAACTTAGAGATATGTCAAAGCGTGGGTTATGTTTGTTACCGGCATAATAAAACATTTATTGGCCATGCTGTAGGCTGAATAAAAAATATCATGCATAAGAATATTGCAAAAAAAAAACATGCCTACAAGCAATTTATTTATTTTACAAATAAAAATAGTTCTGCAAAACTGTAGACATTGCGGAGTTAAAAGTAAATTGAGAACCTTTACCAAATTATATCAAGATCTTAATTACGGTGCTGTAAGTAGTACCAACAAATAAAAGATTCAAACACATATACTTAAAAAAAAAAATTAACAGTCAAAGCAGATATGCTTTCCTTGATTGGTCAATAAATAAGTACTTTCATGTTCTGGAAAATTATCAAGCTTGAATTTTAGAACACAGAACTTGAAAACTCTGCAGTCAATAAGTCACTGATTTTCATAGGCGTTTGTACTAGTATGCCAACATAACACACCATAACTATGAGGGTATACTTCAAAATAAATTATTGTGTACAATACCTAGGCGCCACTAGCATTTCACCATATTTTTTTTCTTTAAACCGTTCACACTTCAAGAATTTATAAAACAAGCCATGCAGACCCCCAAAACAACCTACACCGTTTTGATTTCAGCAAATTCATACCTTTCTACGTTTAACCTCTTAGAATCATTCCCGTTGACTTCAGACCCTGAGTCACTACGCATTCTCTTCCTACCATTGCACAGTTCTTGCGTCATGATTACCTTTTGTTTCTAAGAAAACATGGACAGAGTTAAAAAACGCCGGTTTGGATACGTCAGCACGCGGCAATAGAAATAATGCAAAAACGGTTGATTGCTCTATTTAACACTGAAACGCGCCTAATATTACTGTCCAAAATGCTTTTAAATTGATCTAATACAGTAGTTAATAGCCGAGAAATTAAAAGTTAATAACGGTGACACGAACAAAAACTAATCTCCGGCTTCTAGACGAATCTCCATTCATGAACAACAAAATTAGTAATTTTGGTAAAAAGTTGATTCACTTGCGAAATTCATATTAAGAATAAGCGATAGTGCTGGTGAAATTGAAAAATATTTAAAGAAAAACTTACTTGATTTAAAAATGTGATCACGGAAAAAGCGAGAACACAACGCACTCCGCCGACTTTTGACGTAAAATTAAAATCATAGAAAAATTACTTCAGTAAAAAAAAAGGAAGTAAATATGATTGCCATGATTTTATAATAAATTGTGTAGATGGTAATACGCTTATTGCGTAGAAAGAGGAGATGCTTATAGCAAGGCTTTAATATTCAGAAGACATCAAATAAGATATAACGTATCACAATATAGTATCACAATGTAAAAGATTAATTTTGCATATCCAATTCGTTGACAGTCGCTTCAATTATTCTAGAAAAGATATATTTATATTTGCCAGGTCCAACAGATTGACAAGTTATTTGCCATGATACATTTTTCTATTGCCATGATACATGGCGTTACCTTTGGCATTTACCTATTAAAGTAATAATTTTCTTAATTGCGTCATACATGTTATGTCAAAAAAACAATACTAACATCTGTTAGGTCAAAAAAATAACCGTACACCTACAATTTGTTTATTGTAGGTGGCAACGCTGCAATTCCTTGACATTGAATTTGACATTGACAAATAGAACTAAACAGAAAGGAGATTACCAGTATCAAAATAAATTAGTCTACAAAAAATTTAACAGATGGCGTTAAGTGCTGCAATATGTGATGTGCAGAAAAACCATAGAAAAACTATTTTGTTTTCTGATCCGAGGAAAAAACATAGTTTTTTTCTCTTTTTACGAGGAAAACTTCCATGAAACAATAAAATTAAGTTTTTGTATGATTACTCTTTACTTTTAGATCAATTTAGCACTGCAATAGACCTAAATACAGTGCAGGGATGGTTACTAAAACACTAATAATTTGAAGCGTGTGCATAATACGTATATCTTCATATTTAAATTAGATAATTAATACACAATCTCGGTACTGAGGCTAGCGATAAATCTTCCCCTAATGTGACCTCTTGACCGGTAACTGATTTGGAGCAGAACGCTTTATTACTTACTCCATGGGTAAATTATTAGAAATTCGCTGTTCGAGCCGATCTTTCGTTTCCCTTATTTCGGCGGTTTGGAATGAAATCCGGACCTTTTTAGGGATTCTTTGTCTTTGTGAGTAATGCGATCTAATACGATGATTGAAAAAGATTTCTTGCTTACCAATTTAACTACTTACTTTTGGCATTTTATGATTGCTATGGAATTTCCGTTACGGGCTACAATTTCGAATTTGGATGTCACAGCATAAGTGACGAAAATTATAAAATATAACTAGCCGCGCTCCGCGGTGTTACCTGAGTTAATCCGGGACATAAAGAAGTTACTCCAGAATAAAAAGTAGCCTATGTGTAAATTCAAAGTCTAACTTATTTTCTTAACAAATCTCATCATATTCGATTAGCCGTTGGAGTGTGAAGTGAAGAGTAACATAGATTTTGAAGTTAGTCGCCGTATTCTCACGGGAACAACTCTTTTATTTAGGGATAAAACCTAGTATGTAGTAACTATGTGTTATTCCAAGGGTTATCTTCATACCAAATTTCATCAAAACCGATTCAGCAATTTGAGCGTAAAGAATTACTAACATACACACTTAAACACTTTCGCAATTATAATAGAGTAGTATGATAAATTAATATGAATAAGTCTAATAAATTAATATTGTAGCCACTACCAATGTTTGACCAGTATTTTAAATACAGACTTGGAGGGTTGACCTATTGGAAGTCGAATTCACTAGAAATACTCAACGAAAAATACCTTTAGGTAGTATTAATGTCGTTGGAAATACCTACGTATAGTTCTGAGAAGAAGGGTTTTTTTTAAATATTGTTCCAAATCTACTGACAATCGAGTTAGAAAATTTTATTTTCTATCGGATTATTACTCCAATGACTACACAAGCACCTCCCATGAATTCTTCCGAATCATTTTAGTTCAATGAACCGTTATACTTCTTTGAAACGATTAAAATTCAGTAACGCCTTTGATTTTAATCTGAGCAATATCAAAGCAGAAATTTTGTTTTGTTTTATGTAGGCGTTAAAGAGATCACGTTAAATTTTAATCTTCTTAGTAAATTTTAATGAATCGCTAATATAACCAGCCTTTATGAATTTTAATCATGTAAGAGGCTCTACAACGGTTAAAAAAATTTAAACACTAGAGCCTGGCCATTTAGATCATACATTGTAAATAATATGGGCCAAAAACGAAGTTTTTTTTTGACGTGACAACGTCTTAAATTAGGTTGCGGCTGGGAGTCACTTATGAAAAAGTGTAACGCCCGGTAACGTTACGATGAGTCACCGAACGAGAGAGAGGCCCGCCGAATGCCTTGCGTCTCTCTCCCACTCAACTATGATCGGTCTGCCGCGCGCGCAGCACGCGGCAGACGTTGTCACGTAAAATCTTCGCCCGTAAAACCGACTTTACAGGCAACCATTTTGTTCAATAAGTTTTTTCATAAGCATTCCCAATATAAGTAATACATTAGAATGCGTATAAAATTCATAATTATTACTTAATTCAGGCACTGGCCAAAGAGACAGTGTGATTAGCAGTGGCTATAGTAGTCCAAAAAGAGACCAGTGGTTAACGTAACGGACCCTTAAATTTGGTATTTAAGACACTAGTAACAGATATTAATAGAATTACCTTTATTATAACAACTAGCATCCCGTCCCGGCTTCGCACGGGCTCAAAAATAATCTGAGTAGCAAAGAGAAACAAAATAGCCATGTTACTCGGAGATAATGTAGCTTCCCAACGGTAAAAGAATGTTTCAAATCGGTCTAGTAGCTTCGGAGCCCATTCGTGAAGAAACAGACAAACAATCAAACTTTATTGATATAGATGAAAGGACAAGATGACAAACTATGTAAATAATGGCTATATTATTTCATATAATTACTAGCTGACCTGGCAAACGTTTTTATGCCTCCCTTAGGAGTATGAAAAATAGGTAGTAGCCGATTCCCAGACCTACTGAATACGCATAAAAAAAATTTGGTATCGGTCAGTCCGTTTCGGAGGAGTACGGTAACTAACATTGTGACATGGAAATTTTATATATAAGAAGATATTATACAAATCTCTAAATCCACAACATATAATAATTACGTATTTCAACAAAAAACAATAATAATCTGAAAATGAGACTTTGTATTTATGTCAACAAGTATTCTAGCTAACACGTGTAAGCAGTAGTAATTGCGAATTTGGGATTGAAAGGTCATGTAGGATTAGTGCAAAGCTTCCTAATTAGAATGGCAGATAAAGCTGAGAATGTAAATGTTTTATTTGAGCCCTTTTAGAGCCGAATACAATAATTATTGTAGATAATATTTGCTAGCATAGAATTATAACGCTATAAGTCTATGTTTGCTAGGATCTCCGCAAAGTTGGAATTGAATTAGGATTTTTGCTTTCCTATTTGCCTGCGCCCGTTTTTTTTTAAGTTTTACTTTAATTAACTTACATTATTTATAAAGATTTTTATTTATTATTGCCTTATTAGTTTTAAAATAAATAGCTAAGTTTAGATACTGTGAGAGATAGTAAGATATTGTGAGAACTGCGAAGCTTTGGACCTCTCTTCCTGAGTCTTTTTTTCCCGAGAAGTACCTACAATTTGGAAATCTTCAAATCCAGAGTAAACAGGTTCCTTCTAGGCAAGCGTGATACATCTTAGAATGATAATCCGATTATTTTTTCTGGGTAAGCGCGCTCAACCTTAGATCATAATGTCACTTGCCATCAGGTGAATTGTGATAAAGCGCAATCCCATTTAATGTAAAAAAAGATAACGAGATATTTTCCACGTTGGCGTAGAATAAAGGTTTTTTTATTTTATTTATTTTTATTATCATTGTGAGTGGTTGGTGGCGATTCAGCGGCACACACGACTCAACTAAATTTAAAGAAGCCCCGTCTCTTTTCATCTTAGGTGGCCAGAAAGAGACGGCACGCCCTGCACCATAGTCAAACCAACTAAAATCACGTCAAATGTAGAAAATATAGGCGACTTTAGTCCGCACTCACTTGTGTCACCTCTAAAACTGCCTGGACCGTAGACAGAGACTGGACATTCCATATTTGACGTGATTTTAGTTGTTTTGTCTGTGGTTCAGAACGTGCCGTCTCTTTTTGGCCACCTCAGATGAAAAGAGACGGGGCTTCTTTAAATTTAGTTTAGTCGTGTGTGCCGCTGAATCGCTATTATTATTGTCTTTTTTACCTGACTTCGGGCGCTGTAAAAACCCTCGCGAAGTGTACGTGCTATGTGCAAATTGAACTTATCCCGGCTCTTCATACGGCAGACACTTCAGTAGGCTGCAGGATGTGACGTCACACACACCGAGGATTGTAAGTAGAGATGACGATACATCGCTCCTTAAATACAAAATAACATTGCGCCACATGACGTAATATGCTATTTCTACAGAAGAAGCAAATTTTTTGACGTGACAACGTCTTAAATTAGGTTGCGGCTGGGAGTCACTTATGAAAAAGTGTAACGCCCGGTAACGTTACGATGAGTCACCGAACGAGAGAGAGGCCCGCCGAATGCCTTGCGCCCCTCAACTATGATCGGTCTGCCGCGCGCGCAGCACGCGGCAGACGTTGTCACGTAAAATCTTCGCCCGTAAAACCGACTTTACAGGCAACCATTTTTTTTTTATTTACAGATTTTTAATTTTTTTCGTATGATTTTTTTATATTGTATTGAATATGAATATATCAAATATTGTGTTTTTCTCTCTGGTATCTATGTGCATAATTATAAATAAAATTTGGCGCCTTATAGCGTCTTTGCACTGAACTTACAACTAATAAGGTGGTTATGCGTTTCTTCGGTTATTTGAGCGAAAATATTGGCTGTTTTAAACGGAACTATAAATATAAGTTATAAAATGCATTTTCGCAATAAATCAATTTTCGTTTATTTTTTATTTGTGACCCTTTTGCATTTATGACCGACATGTAAATCTCAGATGTATCCTACTAATATAATAAATGCGTAAGTTTGTGAGTGTATGTTTGTTACGTCTTCACGCTCAAACGGCCGGACGGATTTTGATGAAACTTGTTATGGAAATAAGTTAGACCTTGGGTTAGCACATAGGCTACTTTTTATCCCGGGTTAACATATTTTGTCGGATTAACGCGGGTACGATACGACACGTTTTCGGATATTGTGGTCCTTAATTATGTTGGTTTCCTCGCGATGTTTTTCTTCACCGTAAAGCGAGTGCAAATCCACACATAACTCAAAAAGCATTACGATTTTGTTGCAGGGCCGGGATTTTGAACCTGGCCGGGATGTTTGAAAAGCAGACGTTTTTCCCACCAAGCCACTCTGTCTTTGACTCTGCAGAAAAACATATTCGTTTAGTATTTCTGCCGAATGCGGTTAACGAGATACAACCTGGCGACCGCGACAGACGAATAGACAGAGAGAGACAGACGTACGGACAGCAAAGACTTTTTAATAGGGTTCCGATGAAACTCGCTGAGAAGAAAACCCTAAAAAAAGACAAGATCACTAATAAAGCTTAAAATATATTGACATATTCAGCAACATTGTAAACTGTTTACGTAAGGCATCTTAACATTTTTGCGTAGAAAACGGTCACACTTACTTATTATTCCAACTTTAAATAATAAGTAAGTGTGACCGTTTTCTACGCGAAAATATTCAGCAACATTCATAAATACAAATTAGTTATTATCAATTACGTGTCAAAAATAATAAAATTAAGTCTACGTCTGTATATTCAACATGAGACATAACTATTTCCATACATATTATATTAATCATAACTAAACTTAAAAAAAAAAAATTGTTATTATTATAAAATTGGCACACATCTGAAAGCCACGCGTCATTTCACTCTAAGAATAACGAAAAACCTTCTTCGCCGCGATCTACAGGAAAGTTTTCAACAATGTTTTTATTAGGCTGGCAACTCGTGTGATGTTTGCAAGGAAACTATCCGGCCAAATCTGGAGTCAGCACAAAATTAACGTGCGCTGCCGGAGTTTGCACAAAACTACAATATAATGCTAAGTAGCGGGCTAAGGCACACGCGGTACGCGAGTCTCGAAGTGTTTTGAACTAGTGTTACGCGTTAATCTGGGATAAAAGGAAGTTAATCCAGGATAAAAAGTGGCATATGTGTTAAACCAAGGCTTAAGCTATCTTCACACCAAGTTTCATCAAAATCGGTCCAGCTGTTTGAGTGTGAAGAAGTAATAAACATACACACTTTTCTTTTTTTTTTATTGATGAATAAACTTACGTTTGACCGCAGCTTGCCTGATGTTAAGCTTAACTGTGGTCTAAGATGTAACACGCTTGCCTAGAAGGAACCTATTTACTCTAGATTTGAAGACCCCCAAATTGTACTTCTCGGGAAAAAGAGACTCAGGAAGAGAGTTCCAGAGCTTCGCAGTTCTCACAATGAAGGTCGAAGCAAAACGCTTTGTATAAATATACGCGGCGCCTGACAGGAAATTTATTTTGTTCAGGATTATTTATGTACATAATCAAAATCAAATTATTTATTGGCTTTACGGCATCACGCTTTACCGGTGTAAGTCAATTTACAATTAATTTCTTAAATGTCTGTGACTATAATACACTCTTATTACAAAAATATCTATATTTTTTCATCCACCTGAATTTGTTTGAAAGCTTTATAATTATGAGACTGCTACAAGAATGAAGATTCTGTCATTGTATGTGACATAAATTCATATTATTTGTGTACCTTTATATAATTACTGTCGCAATAATAAATGTTTTTTTCTTTCTGTCTTTCTTTCAATTTTAATAAAATACATAAATATCTACATTTGTTCATCCACCTGGATTTGTTTGAAAGCTTTATAACTATGAGACTTCTACAAGAACGAATATTCTGTTATTTTATGTGACATGAATTTATATTGTTATTTGTGTACCTTTATATAATTACTGTCACAATAATAAAGGTTTTTTTTTCTTTCTTTTAATCTTAATAAAATGCAGCAGCAGGAGAACTTGCCAAGCGGCTGGTCGAGGTTACAGGTGTACAGAATGCTGGCTTTTATTTCGGTCAGAAACTAAGCATTGCCATCCAACGTGGCAATGCTGCCAGCATTTTGGGCACCTTTTCCTCTACCCCTGGACTTTAGTCAATTCAATTTTTTTTCAATTTTTCAATTTCAAAGAGTCTTTATTTTTGCATAAATCTTAAGATATGTACAATGCCAGTGTTTAGTTCCTAGCTATACAGTAATATTGATATTTGAACTGTTTAAAAAGCATAAATAACCTAATATAAACTTATTGCATAAATATATATATACATTTTTTTTTTAATAAGAAATATAACATTATTTTATTTTCAGAAACTACATGTAATTAAAATTATATAAGCTTTAGGAGAAGAGCATTACATTTTTAAAAAAATAATTTAACAAAATAAGAAATGCCTAAGAAATGGCGGTAGATAAAAAATATTATTGTTGGCTAATTACATTCAACAGTCCGCAGCTAGCAGCGAGAACCAGAACCGGTTCTAAGCGTAGGTTCACAAATCACAAGAGCAAGCGATTAAGCGGCGCCTGGGCGTGCCCCGCCTCCGCGCGATACCGTCTCGGTAAGACGCGCGGGGACGGCGCACGCTGCCCGCGACCACTAATCGCGCGCGCTTGTGAGATGTGACAGCCCCGACGTCATTGCACTAAGATAAGGAATAGTGATGTGATAAATTGAGTCGATATTTTATTTGTTGAAATAAGAAAGGTGTTTAGTTCGATTTAGGAAGATGTTTTTAATAAGTGGATTGTCGTTACGAAACTTTTTGGGATTATAGAACTTTTCCGATAATTTATAAACATAAGCATCTATCCGAGGAAGACCTAATTTCTGATGTAGCTTGCGTAAATTAGTCCGGAAAGGTGTATTACAGGCATATTTGAGTGCTTTGTTTTGAATCAATTGCAATTTCTCCAAATTAGTTCTGCAAGTTCTATTCCACACGGGACAGGCGTAAGTAATGCAGGGCCGTACTAAGGTGCAATATATTCTTAACTTAGTGGGGCTACTAAGGTTGGAGCGTTTGTTGAGGAGGGGATTTAAGGCGTTGATCGCTTTAATACCTTTGATATGTAGTTTTAAAGTATTAGCAGTCCAGTTGAGTTTACTATCTAGTGATATACCCAAATACTTAACCACTCGGCTCCACGGAATGTAATAATCACCAATTTTGAGTTTGCGAGTTGGTAAGGTACGTTTTCTCGTAAAGAGGATAGCTTCCGTCTTAGCTTCATTGATTTTGAGCTTCCACTTGTTAAAGTAATCTTGCAAAAGCTCAATAGCAAGCTGGAGACGGCTTATAACTAGGTCAGTATCTGATGACGAAGTGAAACAGGCCGTATCGTCCGCGAAGCAGGCTATTTGTGTTCTAGGCTGGATAGGAATATCGTTTAGGAATATCAGAAAAAGATATGGTCCTAAGATGGAGCCTTGTGGCACACCTGCAGGAACTGGTTTAGTGGTTGATACATTATTTTTTATATGTACACGAAAGCTTCTATCAGCAAGATATGACTGTATGATTTTAACGAGTGAAATAGGTATTCCCATTATCATGAGCTTATGTAGTAATGCCTGATGCCATACCGTGTCAAACGCTTTTTCAATATCTAGCAGGATCATTCCTGTAGATTTTTTGAGTTTGAGATTATGTGAAACTGTGTCTGCTACCCTAGCCAGCTGCTGCACAGTCGAGTGGCCTTGACGAAAGCCAAATTGCTCACTAATTAACATGTTGCTGGATACAGACAATAATCTCTTGTAAATTAACTTTTCAAATAATTTACCGAGGCACGGAAGAAGGCTGATAGGTCGATAAGAGTTCGGCTCTACGATATCTTTACCGGGTTTGTGTATTGCTATCACTTTGGCCATTTTCCATGAGGATGGGAAGTAGTTCAAAGCAATGCAAGCATTAAATACTTTGGTTAGTAAGACAACGCACTTATGAGGTATGTTTTTTATGAGCAGATTTGAGATTTCATCAGGCCCAGGGGCTTTACGTGTTTTCAGGGAGAGAATAAGTGTTTTCACTTCTGCGGGTCGAGTAAAAGTAGTGTGATTGAAATCAGACAGGGCATTTAGGTTTGTTATAGACTGCTCAATGGCGGGTGATTTAGCACTGGACCATTCTTTTGTAAGTAACATATTATTTAGGAATGCGTTTGCCAGCTCCTCGCATTGTTCACTTTGTATGGTAGTTAAAGTACCATCTCCTTTTTTTAAGGCTGAGATGCTAGGCCGATCGTTTGTTCGTAAGGATTTAATGAGGCGCCATAGGTCTGCAGAGGGGTTATCGACCCTCTTTAGCTTCTCATTCCAAACTTTATCGTTATAAGATTGTATGGATTTGGCTATTTCAATATTAAGTTCTTTTACGCGTGTTTTCAGAATCTTGCGTGTAAAAGGATTTGAATCAGCCGCAGCGTACCTTCGAAGGCGATTTTTGTTCCGAATGAGGCGTTTGATGCGTCTTGGAAGGGAAGAGCTGCACCACGGCTTTAAATTTATAACGGGTATACATGCATCTCTTGCTTCTAGCAGAACTCGGTGGAGCATTGAAATAGAATTATCAATTTCCTTTTTAGAAGCATATGTTTTGGAAGATAGATAAATATTCGTATTTATAAATTTACGAAATTTGTCCCAGTCTGCCTTAGGGTAATTTAGTATTTGGATAGGGTTACGTTGAAATTTCAAATTGAATCTAGCAAAAACAGGAAAGTGGTTAGAATTTAAAGCCTGTATTGTAGTTATTTCTGTAGGAGAACCATTGTTTTTTGAGAGTACAATATCAGGAATAGATGGAGCGTGATCATCACAATATGGAAAGAGAGTGAGGTCTTGGGGTGCATAAATAACATACTCATTTTTAAGCATATGCTCGTAAAGAGTCTTACCACGAGGATTGGCTACTCCGGGTGACCACAAGGGATGTTTACAATTTGTGTCTCCTAGGGCTAACACTTGAGTACCAGATCCCATCAATATATCAAGATCCCTACCCAGTAGAGATCGGTTCGGGGACTGATATATAGAATAGATATTGATTTTGCTATTATTAAGAGTCAGAGATACCCCTACAGTTTCTAACTCATGAGTTGGTAAGGCAGGTAGTAAAGTATGGGATAAATCGGCTCGTACGAGAATAGCTACTCCTTGGCCAGTGTCATCACTACGCCTGTCCACGCGGTAGCAATTATAACCAGGTATTCTAAGAGATAGGCGCTTTGTTAACCTCGTTTCGCAAAGTGCAATGACGTCGGCTTTAACTCGACTTACCGCAAGGTCTGCCAGTTCCCGCTGCTTGCTGTGAACACCATCGGCGTTCCAGTAGATTATGCGAAGCTCGTGGCTGCTAGACATAGTGGCCTAAATGCGTCAGAATTAATACAACTTTATCCATAAAAGTTTTACATGTCTTGAAGTCTTCTTTGATTGTCTGTATAGTTTTCAGTATTTCAAGCATTTCAATGGTATCGAAGTCCAACATAGGCTTCGCATTCGAATCTGCCATGCAAGGGGTTAAAGTGCTGGCAGGAATCCGACTTCTTGGTGGTTCATCCGCTGAAGTTGCACATCTAATTTGTAGATATTGTGAATTATCTTTGGTTTGGATATTGTTAACAACTTCTTGCTTTTTGGCTGCTACTTGTGCCCAAGTCTTTTGGTCTTTTGGTTGTTGTTGAGTTTTTACCTGAGTTATGGGTTTACGAAGATTCTCACGGTGAGTTTTAATGCGCTCTAAGTACTTGAGTCGCTTTTCGCACTGTCCGTAGTTCGCTGGATGATTTTCATCACAGTTACAGCAACGTGCTGGTTCTTCTTGGTCTTTTTTAGGACAGTTCCAAGTGAAGTGAGATTGCGCACATTTGACGCATCGTGGCATTCGGTTGCAGTTCTTTGATGCGTGCCCAAAGTCTTGACAACGGAAACACTGCGTTCCTGCTCTTTTAATCGGCTTATAGCGTTCAACAACCACAACACAGTTAGCCAGGTATCTGATCTGTTTGAACTTGTGCATGTTGGTTCCACTAGGGAGTTGTACTAGTAGTGGAGGACAGTCTGAGGGAAATCTGGTCTTGATCTCCGAAGTTGTGGCATCTTTAAACCCTAGGTCAGCTAGCTCATTACATATTTGGTCGTGTACACATTTAGGTAATCCTTTGATTACCACTTTTGGGAGCTTCTCATCTTTTCGCGAGAATGTGTGAAAAGCGACCTGTTCCTTGACCAAGCCATCACGAAGTTCTTGATGATTATTTGCAGAATAAACTTGGACTTTAACAATCTTGCGGCTTCTATGCTGAATGTGAAAGTCTTTGACGTACTTTCCTAATGTGTCTCTTACCTTCTGATGAGTCCATTCAGCTGACAGCTCGATAAGTATAGGAGGGGTGTTATTCACCACTTTTTTCCGGCTGGCATTTAAGAACGGCTGATCCGAAGATTCGTCAACCTGGAGAATGGCGAATTGGTTGCTAGTAGGAGTTTCCACATTCCTCGTTTTTGTTGATCTCGGATTAGCCAAAAATTTCTTTGTTTGCTTCGCCTTTTCTGGTGGCGTGGTATCCTCCCTGTTTCTCTTTGCGGGGGTTATGAAATCTAATAAGCTTGACTGGGCCATCCTATCGACAAGCTGTCGACGATAGGTTGTTGCCCATCACTAGTACGATACAAGCGACGACGTGCGGACTATTGAACGGAAGCGAGCGGTTGCAGCGACAACCGAGCGCTGAATCAAGAACAGGTGTCAAACAATCCTTTTATATTGGTCCCGACCGCGCTCGCCAACGGTAGTCGTAAAAACTTACCACTTCATCGAGAGAACTAAGATCAATTAAAGTAAAAGTAAAAAGTTAGCTAATTAGTCTCAGTTAATTAAGCTTGGTTAATTGATCTTAGTTGATTTTTCCTTTACTTGTCTTAATTTGGATTTCGGATCACAGCGGAAGTACACTAAATATTTAATTTTGTCATCTATTTACAATGGATTTCCGCAAAGTAACGCCTGAGTCAATAAGTTATTTTATATGATTGTTATGTTGGTTATAAATAAATATCCCTAGTAAAATTATTATTGACTACTCGAGTCAAAGACAAAGTTCCTATGCCTTGTCCCACCTCCATAGCGCGGCGAGTCTCCGTATATGAAGCAAGTTCCATCTTGTGGAACATTCCGCGTCTCGCCCTGACCTCGTCGAGCTGCTTATTGCTTTTCTTCAACAAAACTTGCTTAGTTCCGAATGCTGCTGGCTTTTTAGGATACCGTTTTTTACACAGTTAAGCAGACATCTTAATAAACTGTCCGTCCAATATCCTGAAATAGATCTCTTTGCTGACGAGTGGAAGAAGATAGAAAAAATTACCATAAAGTATACAGAAAAAATAACAGTCTGTAAATGGTTGAAAGGTAATGAATGAGTGAAAGAGGGATGAATGAGATTTATATTATATTTTTATTATTGTCTTGTTTTTGTTTAATAATTTTTTACTCTTATGTTAATTGTCATAAGTGCATGTACTAGTTTTTAAGTTAATAATATAATAAACATAAACGGTTTGGCTAGAATGCTGTAAGTTTATGTTTATAGTTAAATAAATGAATATGAATATGAATACACATTACAGCTACGCAATTGACCAGATCGCGCTTAACCACACTAGTCAGCGGCTCCTTGGCCTGAGGAGCATGCCTAGTGTGGAAAAACTGGCTCTCAATGTGGCTACCGGAACTCATAAACTCATTTAAATTTCTCTTTTGGTAATTATGGGTACTATCACATGTCAGTAATAAATTAACAATATCATAATCAATATTATGAATTATATGTACATTACTTATCCTGGAATTGTATTAAATAGGCGGAAGGCGGGAAGCGGGAGGCGGGAGGCGAGAGTTGGGAAGCGGGAGTCGGAAGGTGGGAGTCGGGATGCGGGAGGCAGGAGGCGGAAAACGGCACGCACTTGGCCAATTATTCAGCATAGCCAGGCCAGCTCTAGAATGCTCTACCATCTATACTTTCATACAATGTTATACACCAGTAGGTCCAATACACTGACGAGGATCGAAGCGTTCATTTTTGCAGAGATGCGTCGCTCACCACTCTCGCTCGATCAATTTAACCAAGCAGCAGCAATAATTAACTTCCACAATATGTCATAAAAGTATGACAACAGCACGCAGTTTAAGCACGGGTTGTCATTCAGGCCAGTTAGAACCGCGGGAGGGTTGTCAAATAGGCTTTACGGGTAGATTAATACAACTTAGTGTAGTGTTTAGTATAAACAAGATAACAAGATAAACCATTTATTGATAATTATACAATTACACTGGTCTACAGTGGTTTTGTTGCCTTTGATATGATGATGATTTTGGGTCTATTTATACACACAATTCGTGAAAATATCAATAATTTTGTAAGATTTGCTCGGATTTTTTTCAACAAATGACTGAAAAATTTAATTTTGACGATAAATCGTTCAAAATTCAATTCGTAAAAATGAGCAAATTTAGTACTTTTACGAATATATTCGTAATCTGGGCACTTAAAAACGTAACAATTTGCGATGATAAACAGGACAACAAAAAAAATTGATTTTTTGTAGAGCTGTGTTATACGTCAAAAATTAAAAAATGTCAATATGAATATAAATAAAAAAATTTCAATATGATATACAAATAAATTGTAATACATGTCATATGGAATAATGTCAATGTTAATACCTAATAAAAAAATAATAATATTTAACAATTACATGTCACGACATGATTCACATAACATTTTATCTGATATTAAAAAATTCGTCCATGGAATAAAAAGTTTCCTGAAGGAACCAGTTCTTGAGCTTATTCTTGAAAATGCTATCATGACATGCATTCTTAATATCTTTAGGCAAACAGTTATATACCTTCGGCCCTATAGATACATATATTTGAAAAATTTATTAATTAATTACTGATATAATGAGTAAGTAATATTGTATAATTTCAATATATTTTATTAAAATAAAATAGACATTCAAAGGAGCCTGCATACAAGCTTTTTTGAAGCTTAGGGTCCTGTGACCTTACGTTCCTTTCATTTTCTGGTAAAATTATAAGTTATTAATAAAAACTTTAAGGGTTTCGTGCCAACAGGAACCTTTTGCAACGTTCCTTGTTCGCACGGAACCCTAAAATATATATTTAGAAAACCATGGCTCACAATATAATAGAGCGTTATGTCCGAGAAGCCTTCACCCTACCAGTAAGTACCACAGTGTTGCCGCTACAAAAAAATAAAAAGCCCTACTTTCTCTATAAGTATATGTAAATTTAAAAAATTCTGAAACACCCGACACAATAATTGGTCTTGGTGGCCATCTTCGATATGATATATTCCATATGTATAATAATAATGCGTGCTAAAAGCGAGTGTGGCTCGATGCAAGAAAGGCATAACTTTCAATCAGGCTGCCCCTGGTTCGATCCCAGCCCTACACCGATGACTTGTTTTTCAAAGTACCTCACTTCTCGTAAGTGAAGACCCCGAGTCCCAACAGTGGGAACGCAATATAGTGAGCTGCTTATGCTAAATGCATGCTATTAATCACTTCTCAAATAATACTACTGGATTTGAATCGTAGAAAAATGCAGTTTATTTATAGATAGAAATTACTCGTAATCAGGACAGTTTTTTTACTATGATTTTTATTCTAATAGAACCAGGTGTCTTTTTATTACAACTTAGTTACTATCAACTACATGTCAAAAATAATAAAATTAAATGATATAATAATAATATAACTTTATTGCACACCAAAAAATAGAGAAAGAATATAAGGTAAAAAACTTAAAAACTAGAGTACAATGGCGGCCTTATCGTCTATGGCAATCTCTGCCAGGCAACCGTGAATGAAACGGATTAGAATTATATTATATAATTAGAATTATATAGATATTTTTAGTGTTTTTTTTCTGAATCAAAATGCAGTGTGACCCCCAAGAAAAGCGCTAGATCTAGCCCAAAACGCAGTAGACTGGCAACACTAAACCCCACGTTTCCAGTGATCCATCAGGCCGACGCGAACAATAACGCTAACAAAACGCCAGCTTTGTCGCCGCGACATGCGATAAATTAAAATCGATGATTAATATGGGAGGGGTGGGGAGGGCTGATTTGTTCGGAAAAATGTAGGGGGGTATATGTAGGGGGTATCGGGGGTGGATATAGTTCAAGGGCATTTGGAAGGGCGTGCGTTAAAAAAGATATAATATGTATGGAGAGACGACGGTCTGCCTCCATTTAACAAAGGGATATCCCCCCGGACAGATGTTGTGTCCGGAGACGGCCGTCCACAGGTCATGCATTGTAGCTTGGACCAGTCGTACGCGCGCTGTAAATACCGTTTGCGCGATTCAGGACAAGCGTTCTGATTGGTAGCGGGCGATGAAGTGCGACAGAGACGCCACATATGTATTTGGAAAAAGAGATAGGTCGAGTGAATTCTGCTCCGGAGCTTACCTAGTGCAAAGGTTATCCATAGCTATACAACGCGGCAATGCCACCAGCGTTATGGGAACCTTTCCGTCAGGTTCGTTCCAGAGTGGCCTTTTAAAATAGTTTTTTGGTCCTATGTTGTATTTTTTTTTTAATTGTAGTATAATAAATGTATGTTTTAAACTATCTATTTTCCATACCCCTAAGTGAGGCAAAACAACATTTGCCGGGTCAGCTAGTAAGTATGTGAAATGTAATCAGAGTAGGTATTAAAAATTAAAACTAAAACCCCTTTTTTAAATATAAAAGTAC
This sequence comes from Mellilla xanthometata, assembly GCA_035578125.1. NCBI lineage: Eukaryota > Metazoa > Arthropoda > Insecta > Lepidoptera > Geometridae > Mellilla > Mellilla xanthometata. The sequence goes on from JAPUBQ010000020.1 coordinate 708,198, forward strand.
GGTTTATGACATCGGAGACTTAGTAATATGGTCCCGTTGGTTCCCTTTTGGCACTATAAAAATCTTTCATTTGAATTGTCAAACCCTCCTATTCAAATCAATTTATGCAAAACCATTTTCAGTTCCCATAACTAGTGGCAATATAAGAGTTTCGATCGAATAGCAGTTTCGAAGTAATTCCGTCGTAACCGGTTATTTGCAGCAATTCCGTTCGCAATTTGTTGCAGAATTTCGAAGCGAGCTAGTGACTAATTGTACTGAATTTGCTCAAATCTATGCATTTCTATGCGACGTTTTTGTGGGACCGGGTTGGATACAGTTATGTACGTAACTCAGAACTAGATCAATAAATGTAGCTTTCAGTACTATTAAGTGTTGGTTAGGTTTAAAACAAGCGAGTGTGGCTTGGTGGGAAAAAATCTGCTTTTTAATCAGACGGCCCCTGGTTCGATCCCGGCCCTACACCAATGATTTGTTTTTCAAGTTATGTCAAAGTCGAATAATTTATTTCGGTTTCAGATTGTTCATGTTGTACAATTACCTAATTTAAATGCACTGAAACCTACCACTAGGGCGTGCAAAATATATTAAGAAATCTGGCTGGTTTCTGACAACATTATAATATACTCGTACTCGTACTGTTCGATTCTCATAAAGGTATTATTGTGTAATGAGGGTAGAACTACAAAACCTGCAGTCCGCGCGTCGCGGCCTGAGGCAGTCACTATTTAGTAGTACAGAGTTACTATTTAATATATCCTAAATAGTGTCGCGCGTCGCTTCACCAAGGATATTTTTACTGTGCCGTGTCGTACTGTTCTGCATTTCAACAAGGAGCTTGACGATCGTTACCCACCGAGCTGCCGCCAGACGCGAGGAGTTGTCCCGGGGAGTGGCGTCGTGGATGAAAGGTACGTGGTCCTATCTAAGTTTCGCAATTTCCTTGTGAGAATCAAAACTTGCATACAGTCCACTCGTTTTGTATCTAGCACGTACGTTATATGTTTGGCTTACATTAGATAAATTAAAAAAAGTTGTTTATAAAATTATGTAAAAAATTAAATAACATGGCAGGTAAATTTATAGGCATGAAATTCTCTTAATGCATAAAAATTATTTTCAGTCAATAAGTGATAATTGCTCCCTAAATGCATTTGTGCTTTCTTGTTTAATTAAATTGGGTAGATGATTATATATTTTTATGGGATTATACGAGCAACTATTAACAAAATAAAATGAGTGCAGGGCCACCCGTCACCGCGGACGTACGTTGGCTGTGTTCCTGCCCTTGAGAATGGCACACTGATTGTGCTGAAACATGTCGGGCTAATACCGACAAAATAAACGTAAGTGATAGCCGGTTATACAAACATTATTAAAATATGCCGTTCTAACTTCCTTTGTGCAAATAATGCTCCCCTTTCGGACTGACATTAAATTAATAATAATGGTGGCGATTCAGCGGCACACACGACTAAACTAAATTTAACTCTTAAATAGACGATTTTTGTTTCACGTTTTATAAAAATATATTTTGTGTAATAGCCATGTATGTACTGTCTAGGAAAAATTAGTAAAAAAATCTAGACATTAATTTACTATACTTTTTTTTCAATAATGTGAGTTGTTTATAAACTATATTGCACAAAATTTAAAAAAAATATAAAATATGAAGGTCAATAATTTTATGTGTGATTTTTAGTATGTTGTTTAAAAACAACATTGTCCATTTAAGGGTTAAAGAAGCCCCGTCTCTTTTCATCTTAGGTGGCCAGAAAGAGACGGCACCTCTGCACCACAGTCAAAACAACTAAAATCACGTCAAATGTAGAGAATATAGGCGACTTTAGAACGCACTCACTTGTATCACCTCTAAAACTGCCGGCACATTCCATATTTGACGTGATTTTAGTTGTTTTGTCTGTGGTTCAGAACGTGCCGTCTCTTTCTGGCCACCTAAGATGAAAAAAGGCGGGGCTTATTTAAATTTACTTTAGTCGTGTGTGCCGCTGAATCGCCACCAATATTCGGGATGTTGTTATATAAACATACAACACTCGTAGATGTAAAGCGCTCACAATGTCATTATCCTATACGTGTGTATATACCGACATGTTTGAGGATCACAACATCCTAAGACGTGTGTCATCCGTTAACCGGCAATTGGCTTGTATTGTGGCCTATATATCTCTCTTCATGAGAGAAGGCACCGAGTTCCAGTACGAGCAAGCTGCGAGTTGCGACGAAGTGTAGGTGAAATCTGAATACTAGTTAAAAAAGTATACAGCGTCACAGAATAATAACTTGTACTTCGTACAGAAGCTTCACTTCGCAATAGTTTTCAAAGAAATATGAACTCAATCTGATAAACAATATGATTTAATTTAGCTCGCGGTCCAGTCGAGCACGTGATGAGTTACGTACCTACCAATTTCTTTTCAAAGGAATATGGGCCTTAATTCACTATGCTACGGTTCATAATACGTTGTACATGGTTATACTTAGTACTAGTTATTATTCTGTGGTATTGAAAAAGCCACGGACTAGGGTTCCTTACTTCGAGAAACTACTTCATATGCCATCTAGCGCGAATAGATATCATTTACTCGTATAGTATCACCGAACCGTGGTCGAACATAATTATAGCGCGCACGCGTGTGTTTCGTTCGCTTGTGGCAGCCTACTAGATTGGCCCATGCGTATTGGCCGCCGCCCGTAGTTTTTAACACCTACACGCGGAGTGACACAGGCCTGACAGCGTTAAGGATGTAATAAAATTATTTAACTTAGTGTTCCTGTAAATAATTTTGAAAAGCAATTAGTGTTTTGTAAAGGTTTGATCATCACTAAAACTTAGCCCCCTTAATTATTGTATTGTTTACAATTATAATTAAATAACATGAATTAACAATAAAAATACGCTTTACACTAATAGATCCCAAAATGATAACCTTAATAGGTCCAGTTTGTGTTGTTTTATGGCACTGGTATTAAAATTCAATTAATTAATTTAATTAAGATGATATTCTATTTTAAATAATTGCAAACTCTCAGCTTTGTCATGTTACCATGGCAACCACAATGTCCTAGCAACAACTCTTAACATAGCAACAATACTCTATTCATCCATTGAAGTCTCACGAGCGTCCCGTTCACTCAATGAGAATGAACGATCCAATTCATTCGTTCATTGTTCCGCCGGGTCTCACAATAACCTTCATTCAATTACTCAGTAATTAGCTCTTTTTAAATTAACTTTTATTGTCAGAGTTCCAATTATGTTGGTACAGTATTGAAGAGCTTTGTGCGTGGAAACAGGAAAGATTTAGTCGCTTGTTGTACCCACTACACCTAGTTTCGTAAAATGGTACATTGATTTCTTTGTTCTTTTTAATTAAATTTATAATAGATAATATGATTAGCTGTACTTATAAAGGAAAAAGTATAAAATTTTAGCTGAAACAGTGTAGATATTCACCTTATAAATGCCTAATAATTTTGTAAACAAACCAAACCATATAAATGCCCAAGTCTAACACTAGCTATTAAATTGAAATTATTAACCTCCACTTCTTCGTAGTCCGAATAAAGAAAATTTTATTTGATTTGATTTGATAATTTATACCTACAATTAAATGTTCTATAAAATTAACATTGGAAAACTATTATTTTAACAATTCATAATACATTAAACAAAAACAATAAGAGAAACATAGACAACATAGAGGAAAATCCTACTACTATTATAAAGGCGAAAGTTTGTAAGTATGGATGTATGGATGTTTGTTACTCTTTCACGTAAAAACTACTGAATGGATTTGAATGAAACTTTACCACAATATAGCTTATACATCAGAATAACACATAGGCTACAATTTTTGAGGTTTTTAATGTGAGGTCGTAAAAAAAACACATTTTTTGCGCTTACATTGCAAACGCTGACTGAATCCTACAAGATAGATCAAAACTATTTACTACAGTATTGTACAACTTAAAAAGGTCTACAAAAAAGTCCGTGATGGTATATGTTTATCTCTTAGGAATAACCCACAATAACCATTTTTATCCTTTACTTTGTACGAGAAATAATGGCTTATTTACGAAGCGATTTTAAGCAATACAGTATTAATCCTTATCCAATTAAGTATCTTAAATACATTGTGCATTTAATAAAGATCAATATGACTTTTTACAGCATGTAAATTAAATAAATATTTTCGAAGATATCACAGATTTAAAATGCAGAGTCATAGCAATTTCGGCGATAAATACCGTTTCGGTGGCAGCGGCGCCAGGCGAACGGGGCGCGGGGGGGAGCGGGGTAGGTGTAGGGAAGAAGTGGCTCATCGCTGAGTGCGCGACCCGAACGCGGGCAGACGCGTAAGGGCAGACGTCGTTGACGGTTGTCTCCGTTTTGCGAATTTTCAAGGCACTAGCGATTTGATAAAAACGTATGGTCGCCTACTTTAAGTAATATAGGCCTAAGGTTAGTTATTGCCAGGCTTCTTTTTGGCTAGGAGTAACACGTCCAAAAAGATACTTCATTTTTACGAATTACTTCATTGATAATTCAATTACTATATACTCGTAGATAGGTTACTTACAGTTAATTATAACAAATTATATTAGCAATAAATTAAAATTGCGACTATAATTTGAGATTTAAACTATCCTATCTCTCAAGTTGGATCGAACTGCACATGGTGTGCGAATTTTATTATAATCGGTTATGTGGTTTAGGAGTCCATTGAGGACAAACATTGTGACACGAGATTTATATAAATTAAGATAAGATTATTAATATTATATGTATGTTTTTTATTATTCTTTATTGTACACTACGTCCTTCTTTCGTCGTTTATAAATTCCTTTCCATCCAAAAGTTGCCTGGAAGAGATCGCTTTAAGCGATAAGGCCGCCAATTGTGCTACACTAATTTTAAGTTAATTGTCTTTTACTGTGCCTTTTTTATTTATGTGTCCAATAAAGAATTATAAAATTTCCATGACACAATGTTAGTTACCGTACTCCTCCGAAACGGCTTGACCGATTTTTACCAAATTTCATATGCGTATTCAGTAGGTCTGAGAATCTTCTACTATATATTTTTAAGGCAAAACAACGTTTGCCGGGTCAGCTAGTTCGTTCATAATTGTTAGGCTTTTATAGCTAAGTGGCCAAGCTCTAGGGTTAAGAGTTTTTAAGCCAAGGCTTCTTAGCTTAGCTTTATTCGTACAAGCAGTTGTACGAATAACAGCCAGGACCTACTATTTACCGAGTCATCCGACCCACGCTAGCGAAACAATATGATGAAATACGGATAAAAATAACACTTTTTAAAGACAGTCCTGTGCTTGGTCACCCATCCAAAGACCGTCCACATTGACGTAACTTAACTTTGATGATCACATCAGACAGCCTTAGGAACGCCTTAGTTAGTGCTTGCTGCAAAATACGAGTAAAATGTTAATTGAACTATTTAATACCATTTAAGAAGGCAGTGAAACCTGGAATATACGTTGAAGCCCTAATAATAAGGTAATAGGGCCCTACACTAAATGAGTTAATTGAGGCACTTACAAATTCATTACCGAAAGTAGATCTTTGAATTTTAAACATGGGACAAGCTTTTTAAGTGGCAATTTATATTTGAATCCTTTTTTCTGTACCTAAAAGGTAAAAATGGGACCTTATTACTAATATTCCGCTGCTGTCTGTCTATCTGTCTGTCTCCAGGCTGTATCTCAGACCCCGTGATAGCTGAAACTTTTACAAGATATGTATTTCCCGTGCCGCTATAACAACAAATACTAAAATTAAAATATTAAGGGGGTCCCCATACAAAAAACGTGTTTTTTGACGTGACAACGTCTTAAATTAGGTTGCGGCTGGGAGTCACTTATGAAAAAGTGTAACGCCCGGTAACGTTACGATGAGTCACCGAACGAGAGAGAGGCCCGCCGAATGCCTTGCGTCTCTCTCCCACTCAACTATGATCGGTCTGCCGCGCGCGCAGCACGCGGCAGACATTGTCACGTAAAATCTTCGCCCGTAAAACCGACTTTACAGGCAACCATTTTTGCTACATATCATTTACGGTAGCTGCAAGACACTTTAAATTGACAGAAAATATATAAATGTATGTATATGACGCGATCATCGCCGTCGATGCGGATTGTTCTGTTTGGGTGACAAAACTAAGACTGTCGTTTAAGAATTGAAATTTTCTTCATGGTGCTACAGTGGGTAGGGTGACACGTTAATCTGTAGGTCCCGGCTGTTTGTGGCCTTCTGGCGGCTTGAATACTCTCGACACCAGAGCTTATGAGAAAAAAAAGTTCGAACTAGGCATCGTGTAATGTCAAACAACCGAATTGAGAAGACCCTCTTCTTTAAAGTAGGTAAATATAATTTTTAATATACATAATTGTTTTAAAACCACCTTTAAAGGGTTTAAGCGATAGCAGCTCAAACGAGTATGCGGCCGCCTTACGTCCAGAAGGCCATGGGTTCGATCCCCGCCAATGAGCTCGAGCTTACGCCGAAGGAAAACATAGCATGGTGGCATGGCATTTCCTAGAGCTCGTCTGGCTACTATACAGCCTCAACTTGAAAAATCTGGCGTAGTCTAAGAGCCCGTGAAGATCGTCCATCACCGATCTGATAACCAGATGAGACGTATTTTTTATAAACAAATATGCCTAAAATGGCTTGCCTACCGAAAAGTGCTCATGGCTTTTTTTTTGCGCATGCTCGTGTATAGTCAAATGATAATTTAGCTACAATTATCAAAAATAAAAATAACATTCTAACTGTTCAGAATCGTTGTTACTCCTATGAAGCGCATCAAAATCGAATGAATCACCTATTTTGACTTACCTGTTTACACCTGCTTGCCAGGTAGTTATACACTGAAATGAGTAGGCAAGCATACCGAGGCATATTCTGTGTATTAAAAACTATCAGTGAAATAAATTTCATTTGGTTATCAAAAGTTTGAAGGTGATGAAAAAAAAAAATCAATAAAAGTTTATTTAATTAAAAATAGCCATGAGCACTTTTCGATGGGCAAGCAATTTTAGGCACGTTGGTTTATAAAAAATATTTAATAAAAAATACGTCTCATCTGGTTATCAGATCGGTGAAGGACGATCTTCACGGGCTCTTCTACTAGCGGCAAGAACCCCCTTAACAGTTACTTATTTCAGACTAGGCATGCTCTAGCTTTTGCCAAAATGTCGCGGTTTTTTCTCGTGGTTACGTGCCCTGCCAGGCATATGCCTAGTTATAAAGAGTAAAAAAAAAGTGAATTGTTTTACAACCACCTTTTTTGTTTTATATTGACGACCTCGTTGGCGTAAAGGTTACCGTGCCGGTCTGCTAATCAGAAGGTTCCGGGTTCGATTCCCGGCCCGGTCAACATCTTTGTGCTTAACTAAATTTGTTGGCCGTGGGTCTGGGTGTTAAATATGTTTTTAAATATAATATATATGTATGTATGTATATGTAGTATATCAGTTGTGTTAGCAACCATAATACGAGCTAGAAATGGTTCAGTATGGGGCTAACCAGCCGTGTGTGAAAGTGTCCTAATATTTATTTTATTTATTTATATTATTAAAAGGTAAATTTCGTTTTATCCAAAACCCTTCATTGTATTGTGTTGTATGGTTGTGTTGTATTTGCATTGTATTGTATTTGGATACATTGTAACATTATCGAGTCAATGCAGGCGCGCTGTTATAATTGGATTGTATTAATTAATCCGATGTCTGGATTGTGAAAACTTAATTTGTTTTTATTGTGTGCTTCGATTTTGTGTTGTTTGGCGATGGAAAGAAATTATTGAAAATAAACGTAATATTTAGTAGGTAAATAGATTTTAGGATAGGAAAGAGTTTTAAAATAATTCTCTTTACGTTTCTTTGTTTATATTTGCCTCAATATCTTTTTGTGCTTGTTGCTTTTGAAACCATGAGTTGTTGGGGTTCTGAGGCCAATATTTTTGTAGCAGCAATTAGGTGCAAACTAAGAGAGAGATCGGGTGAATTCCGCTCCGGATCGTACCTGGTACAAAGGTTATCCATCGCTATACAACGCGGCAATGCCACCAGCGCTATGGGTACCTTTCCGTCAGGTTCTGTCCGGAGTAGAATTTTAAATTAGTTTTGTGATCCTACATTAATTATATAATTAATTATTATGAAAGGTTATACAACTTATTATATTTATAACAAAGTGGTAATATTAGCATATAAGAAATGATTCGTCTATCATCAATTAAGTAAATTTAACATGTACAAGTAAAAAATCTAATTAACCCCTGTTCAAAATTTTCTAGCGGCAGCCACCTTAGATTTTAATTTACATACACATCGTATGTATTTTTATCAAGCTTTTTCATTAATATGTACTTAAATTGAGGGACAAATAATGCTAAGAAAAGTCACATTCAATAATAAAAGATTTGTTTGCTGTTCACAAATTCAATATCCTACTAACATTATCAATTTGACGACCTCGTTGGCGTAAAGGTTACCATGCCGGTCTGCTAATCAGAAGGTTCCGGGTTCGATTCCCGGCCCGGTCAACATCTTTGTGCTTAACTAAATTTGTTGACTGTGGGTCTGGGTGTAAAATATGTATTTATATATAATATGTATGTATGTATATGTAGTATATCAGTTGTGTTAGCAACCATAATACGAGCTAGAAATGGTTCAGTATGGGGCTAACCAGCCGTGTGTGAATGTGTCCTAATATTTATTCATTTATTTATTTATTTATTTTATTTTATTAGCATGGCATGGCGTGGCAAGGCGTGGCGTGAAGTAGCGTGGCGTTGCTTCATTATAAATGCGATAGTTTGTGTGTAAGTGTGTAGGTTTCATACTTCTTCACGCTCAAACGATAGAATCGAATTTGAAGATTTTTGGTTTGTGGACAACTTAGACCCTGGACACAGAACAATAACTTGTACTTCGTACAGAAGCTTCACTTCGCAATGGTTTTCAAAGAAATATGAACTCAATCTGATAAACAATATGATTTAATTTAGCTCGCGGTCCAGTCGAGGACATGATGATTTTTGTACCTACCAATTTCTTTTCAAAGGAATATGGGCCTTAATTCATTATGCTACGGTTCATAATACGTTGTACATGGTTATCCGTAGTACTAGTTATTATTCTGTGGTATTGAAAGAGCCACATAGATTGGCCCTTTGCGCATTGGCCGCCGCCCGTAGGTATGTTTTTAACACCTACACGCGGAGTGACACAGGCCTGCCCTGGAATAACACATAGGCTACTTTTTATCTTGCATTAACGTGGGTATGACTGTAGGGCGCACCTAGTCAATAATAAAATCGATCTAAAAACTAAACCTGGCAAAGTTCGAAGCCTCAAGAGCAGTTTTCTTATGACATGGCTTCACTAACCAAAGAAAACGTAAATAAAGATCACCTCATTCGTAAAGTTTGCTCCATACAAATTACAAGTCGGCAGGCAAGCGTCATGGCCTCGCCACAAAGTGGGCAGTTTGGGTTTTGACTGTACATTTATAGAACAAAAATTAAAGGGTTATTGTGAAAGTAATCCCTATTTAATTTAAGCGAATATATGAATATGGAGCGTGCAGACTCGTTATGCATGTGTAAAAAGTAGTAATAGGTATTTTAAATTTAATAGAAATGATAAACAAGTGCTATCTATGTGTAGTATTTAATGGTGTAGAATATTTATTTAATGAAATTTGTAATTTTATTTAATCTAACTAGTATTTTTAATTATTTAAGGAATGGAAGGAAGAGTTAACATCTATCCAGCCGGCGGTATCTGCGCGAGAGCAGAGAGCTGTAGCGCGCGCGGCGCGGGCTGAGGCGCGGGCGCGGGGTGCGATGACCGGCAGTGAACGCGCAGATCTCGTCGGCGACGGTCCGTGTAACACTCGCCCCTGAAGATGGTGCTCGGAAAGCACCGAAACTGTTCCACTCATTCCAACTTTTAATAATAAGTAAATGTGACCGTTTTCTACGCGAAAATTTAAGGAATGGTTGTAGTGTGTCTTGCCTTTAACGTAGGTACCTATGTTATTTAATATGTCTAATTATTTTCTATATTTTATCATCAATTAATGTTATTTTTGTAGACCTCATTGGCGTAATGGTTACCATGCCGGAATGCCAATGCGGTGTGTCGCGAACTGCAGTCCAACGAACTACCGACGAGAATGCCTTGCTAAAAAAAAAAATCATAACAACAGCTGCTCGCTATGTGTCAAGCAATAAAGCACCAAGTTAGATGGAGTTGGTAGTCCATCCGCTGGGCTTAACTTTAGATGGGTAACCGATACCTGGCCTCATGTAAACTGCCGAGCGCCGGGATATAGCTTCTCCTATTTTATTATTATACTAGTTTTTAACCGTCGATACAAAAGCGACGGATCGGATTTTAATTTTGTTTGAAAGCTAGTCGCTAGCTAGTTACTGGTAACTCTGAAAGCTTGTTGTTACACAGAGCAAGTAAGCCAAAGTCTAGTCAACAAGTGCCTTTTTGGTCAACTTTTTTCAGCAGTCTCCGAAAATTATGATTGAGGTGTCATTCGATTCGGAATGGCATCTAGATAGTTTTCGAAAAACAATGAAGTTCCGCAAATAATAATTACAAAAGTTATTAACAATTAACTAAAAAAAGAGGGGTTTAGTTTTTTACAAATATCTCATAAACTAATAAAGATTTTTCAAATTTGAAAAAACGTAGGACCTAGGTAGAAGTGGCTGAATTGTGTAAATGAGGATATGAAAGAAAAGGGAGTAAATGTAGATATGACAGCTGACAGAATCGTGTGGAAGAGGAAAACTTGCTGTGCCAACCCCACCTAGTGGGAAAATGTTGGGGAAGAAGAAGAGTCAATAACCTCTCTTCTCCGTTTCAAAATTCACTCGAATACACATCACGCCTTTGCGCATTCAAAATAAATCCCCTTATTTTTCCCCGACTTCCCCTAAAAGTCTGAATGCAATACCATTAAAAATTAAAATGCCGTTAAAGCCAAAGCTCCAATGTCAATTTTTAATAAAAGATATTAAAAATACAGGTAAAAAATAAACTGTTGACAAAAGTGAGGTACGGAAAGAATATCCTAAAGTTGAAATTACTTCTGCGAGGGAATCGAGTGAAATGACATTTTAAACAAAAATAGAAGCCTTCTATCAGCTTCGCACCGACGATTGAGTTGCGTGGTACAAGGGATGAACTTCAGCGATGAAATAAATAATAAAATTGTTTTAAAAAACAAACAACCGACTTCAAAAACACAACTAAAAAGGGAAAAATAATTTTAAGCCTAAATCAAATCAAGAATATATAAATAGAATAGGAGAGTTTATTTCATGTACTTATAAAAAACTATTTGCATTTTTTACTAATTCTGTATTCTTGGAGTCGGTGCCAGCAAAGAAAGACAATTGAAAATAGTTTTAATTTGTTCTTATTAGATGGCACCGACTTCAAGAATACAGGATTACTAAAAATTGCAAATAGTTTTTTATAAGTACATGAAATAAACTCTCCTATTCTATTTATATATTCTTGATTTGATTTAGGCTTAAAATTATTTTTCCCTTTTTAGTTGTGTTTTTGAAGTCGGTTGTTTGTTTTTTAAAACAATTTTATTTTTACATTTTTAGTGGTTGGTAATGATATTTTGTTTAACCCATATAGACCCGCCGTGCCCAAACGAGGACACTCATAAATCTACCCATATTTTTTTAACATATTAGTTTTTAGTTAGTTCATTTTATGGATTGTGACGACAAAAAGTGCATTTTTATGTTGTTTAGTAAAAATAATTATTTAAAACGTATTTAAGTCTTATATTGAGCATTTTGTGGACCTGTTTCTTACTTCAGTGATATTTCAAAGTGAGTATACTTTATTTCTATCTTTGTCTTCTAGATATTTTTGGTTTCTTACATAAATTACTTAATTATTTTATATACTATTACTTACTACTTCATTTCATTACAAAACTTAAGTCCAAGTAAGAGAAAATCTAATTTTATCACGCTGTCCCCAATTGGGGCCAATGGGCACATCTGAGGTACATAATTGATTATTTTTGTTGATAGGCCAATGCCAATTTCATAATGGCACGATGGGTATTTACCAGTTGTAATTACTACCAAAGCCTTCAAGAAGTAATTGAAACTGAAATGGACGAAGAAGGAGGCGTTGGTGTGATTGACATAGTGGCACTACCCCCAGGACCAAGTGTGGTATCCATATCGTTTACTTCGATAATTTCGTTACCAGTTACACATTGCTACGTAATCTACGATAAGCTGGTTATCGCGCACTGGTACTGTTCGCGAGGTTAGGACCAAGAAAGGACAAAGGACACTTCTTGGTCCTACCCTCGTAGCAGTAAAGGACATGAAGAAGAAAACCCGTGCCGATGTTGATTACCGCTTTGATCAAGTCAACCTAGTTTTATTTGTGTGATGGCAGGACAACAGTGTTCGCACTATGGGGTCGAACTTTGACAGTGTTCTCCCTCTAGGTAAAGTAAAGAGATGGAGTGCTATAGAGAAGAAAAAAGTGGACGGTGGAATCCCGCGTGTTTTTCAAAACTACAACACCGTACCGCACCACTGTACGAGGCAAAAATGGTGGAGGATTTTATTTTTACATGCTGGATCTAGCCATTGCAAACGCATGGCGTCTCCACCTACTAACCAACGAAGTCAAGATGGATCAGCTTGAATTCCGACGCTACGTCGCTCGTCACTATTTGCGAAACACAGAAAGCGTAACAATGCGACCAGCAGCTTCTGTAGTGCCAAGTCTGCAGCACGATGTAGGGGCCACTGCCCTCAAAAACTATCCCAGCAATTGAGATGTGCCGTTTGTCATAAAAAAGCCCGCTGGCAAAGCAAAAAATGTTGTAAGACACTTTGCATTGGTAAAATTTGTTTTGAAAGTTTTTATACTGTATGAGCCCAGTGGCCCCATTTGAGGACGGCATTTTTTTTCTATCAAAATAAAAAAAATACAAAAATTTTTTTACGTTTCTTACTTCATTATGTCATATTCTACCAATTAATACCAAAAAATTAGTTTTTTTACGGCTCAGTTTGGTTTGGGTCTAAATGGGTTAAGTTTTAGCTATGGAGAGCCAAATAAACTTCACGATGAAAAAATTTGGCGTGTGCCAGGCAGGCAACCAATTGGGAGCAAATCGAGCTGGATGCGAGCGAAGCGAGCGCGAAAATTTTCACCGTATTTGTTCGAATCGTTTGAACATAAAGAAGTCCAAAGCAGCACAAATTACATAATGTTTGTTGTGTTAAAACTTACTAGAACCAAGTGCGAGCGAAAAGAGTCGGATGCGAGCGAAGCGAGCTACGCGCGAGCGAAGTGAGCGCGAAAATTTTCACCGTATTTGTTCCAACCGTTTGAGCATAAAGAAGTCCAAAGCAGCACAAATTACATAATGTTTGTTGTGTCAAAACGTACAAGAACCAATTGCGAGCGAACCGAGCTACGCGCGAGCGAAGCGAGCGCGAAAATTTTCACCGTATTTGTTCCAACCGTTTGAGCATAAAGAAGTCCAAAGCAGCACAAATTACATAATGTTTGTTGTGTCAAAACGTACAAGAACCAATTGCGAGCGAAGCGAGCTGGATGCGAGCGAAGCGAGCTATGCGCGAGCGAAGCGAGCGCGAAAATTTTCACCGTATTTGTTCGAACCGTTTGAGCATAAAGAAGTCCAAAGCAGCACAAATTACATAATGTTTGTTGTGTCAAAACGTACAAGAACCAATTGCGAGCGAAGCGAGCTGGATGCGAGCGAAGCGAGCTATGCGCGAGCGAAGCGAGCGCGAAAATTTTCACCGTATTTGTTCCAACCGTTTGAGCATAAAGAAGTCCAAAGCAGCACAAATTACATAATGTTTGTTGTGTCAAAACGTACAAGAACCAATTGCGAGCGAAGCGAGCTATGCGCGAGCGAAGCGAGCGCGAAAATTTTCACCGTATTTGTTCGAACCGTTTGAGCATAAAGAAGTCCAAAGCAGCACAAATTATATAATATTTGGAGTGTCATAAGCCCAGAACATCCTGGGGGAAATTCGAACGAAGCGGGATAACTCCTAGCGAAGCGAGCGCGTAAATATTTTCCTTATCCGTTCGAGGGTCTTGTCTATTAATATATCAAATTTTACAGTTCCTTCTTCCACTAAGTATGACCCAAGTGGCCAAGCTCTGGCGTCGAGAGTTTTTCAAGCCCCTGATTTAGTTTGACCCCTGCTTGTACTAAGAGTAGTGGTCCAGGCCCAACAAATTAACGTGTTATCCGAAGCACAGTAACGCCCAGATGAAAATATCATATTTTTTTATGGAAGTCTTGTGCATGGTTACCCATCCAAAGACTGGCCGCATGGGCCGTTGCTTAGCCTCGATGTTCGCGTCAGATTACTTTTGTTAGCCAGGCTGCTAATTTTATGAGCGAAATCTGTATTGCCGTATGAGCGCGAAGAAGTAAAATAGGTTATCCAGTTATTTGGGCTTCCCACGGGAATAGCAATGACTTTTAAGATAAAAAGTAACCTTCGTGTTATACAAGGTCTAGTCTACCCCCTATATCAAATTTTAGCGAAATCAGTGTGTCATGTGTTATTTGGTGCATCCTACGGGAACAATAATTATTTTCGGGATAAAAAGTAGCCTATGTGTAAACACATAGTCTAACCTATCTTCATTCCAAATTTCATCAATGTCAGTACAACCATTCGAGCGTGAAGAAGTTAAAAAGATTTATTTGTTATTTGGTGCATCCCACGGGAATAGTATTTATTTTCGGGATAAAAAGTAGCGTATGTTTACACATAGTCTTACCTATTTTCTTCTCAAATTTCATGAATATCAGTACAGCCAAACGAGCTAGAATCTCTCTTCATGCGTAAAAATAACCTAACTTTTTAGGTTTTTCTTCGATTTCCCTAGGAGTCCATCATCAGAACCAGTTTTGGTGACAATGGGACCAATTCAGAACCATACTCTTTCAATTAAAAAAAGAATTTTGAGAATCGATCCACAAATGGCTGAGAAATCGGTGAACATACATAAAAAAAAAAAAAAATACATACACGTCGAATATATAACCTCCTCCTTTTTGAAGTCGGTTAAAAATGGTTACTAAATTTGTCTATATGTACTCGTTTTAATCGCCTTTTAAAATATTTTGGCTGCTATGTATTTGTAACAATGACTTACTAATTGTATAATAATTATAATACATAAATAAATCGTTTAATAAGGCAAAACATACATTCACATATCATGACATTCATAATTATGATTATTATATTTTGAACATTAGAATACAAATTATTATAATTATTTTTATTTGTACACAAAAATTGATATTTTTTATTTTTTAACAGCGGTTTTGGTGATAAGCAGGTAACTTAAGGGCACTAACTCCCTCAGTAGGATTCCCTGAGTTTGAGGAACATACAACTAGTAAGTCATTCTTACTAGTTGTATGAGTATGAACTAGTTTTTCTTAAATGGCTTTCGCTTTATCGTAATACATCGCTTGACGATAAGTGGTATTGTGATATATTATGGTAGATTCTGAAAAAAGCCATTCGCAATTGATGCCATTTATAGTAAGAATGCACTCCATTCTTAATCCCTCTGCTGATACAAAAATACCATTCTCAGACCTCACTGGTAAGTGATTCATATTGAGACCACATTCCAGTAAAGTCAGATCTCTGACTCGCCATTGTGAATCGTATTCATGTATCAGTTGAGACTCAAGATGGAGGTCATTCTTACTATAAATGGTATCCATTGTGAATGATTTTTTTCAGGCTTGGCCAGCAGGGCATTGCGCTTTACTATTTAAGTGCACACTAAAACTAATTAAATTTTAAGCTTTAATTTCAAATTCCATATCATTAGCTCTTTCATTTAATACCCATATTGAGAGAGTTCTCAAAAAATAAATGTGTTTTGTTTTGTCGGCCATCTTGGACTGATTTTTACCAAACATAGCTATGGACACTGCCGACTAACATATTTTTCAAACAAAAAACAAAATCGGTTCATCCGTTTAGATGAGCTATGATGCCACAGACACAAACTTATAACACTCCTTCGTTATTACGCCGAGGGCTAAAACGCCGTTTTCTTTTAACTCGGACCTCGCTTTAACGAAATAAGGGCAAAATAAAATTTCTCTATACAACGTAAGCGGTTTATGAGTTTTCTATTTAGCGACGCTTTGCGATCGACCGTTTGCGACTTTTTATAACGCAAAGTATTGGATTTCAAGCGATTGTTGGTACTTATCTATTTAGATTTGTTTCCTGAGCGAACTGCACAGGTTTTTTTTCACAAGTTAGGTATTTTGCCATCAGACCGTCTAATCACACGAGTAACTGTACATAATATTGGTATGTTAAATAAGCTGCCGAGTAGAACTACCTTTGAATGACTTCAAACAAAATATTAAACACTTTTTTCGAAAAGGACCAGTTTTACTCTCTTAATGAATTCATGTGACACGCAGTAAAAGTATCTTCATTCTTGTAAAGAACCCGTTTTACTCTTTTAGTGAATTCATGTGACATACAATAAAATAATCCTCATTTTTGTAGAAGTCTCATAGTTATAAAGCTTTCCAACGATTCTAGGTTGATGAAAAAATATAGATATTTATGTAATAAGAGCGTATAATAGGCATATACATTTAAGATATGAATTGTTAATTGACTTGCCCAGTACGGCTTGATGCCGTAAGGTAATAAATAATTAGATTTTGATTTTTGATTTTTGTAAGCGACCCTCTGGCGTAAGATAGAGCATGACTGTTCTGGAATAACTGGCTCGCAAGAAGGCTAGTGACAGATATTTAAATTGATTGCTGGCCAGGAAAGCTCAGAAATTATCCTAAGACCATGCAAGAACAAAGTAAGACGCAACAAGGAACAAATTTTAGAGGCCGCATTTTTTAAACAATCTATACGAGATTTGGTATTCAAGTTCAAATCATTTCACACCCTTTAGTTTTTTCTACAATCGCTTTTCAAGTCGTCATTATTCGAGAATATTCTGGAACTCACCGGAAAAGTCCAGAAATTTCATTCCAAATCTAAAATTTTCGAGAAAACGTTCCGAAAAGCGATTTGAATGGTTTTTAACCTTCGACGCAAAAACGACGGGGTGTTATAAGTTTGACGTGTCTCTCTCTGTGTGTGTGTGTGTGTCTGTCTGTGACATCGTATCTCCTGAACTGATGAACCGAATTTTGAAATAAAATGTTTATCAAATAAACATGTTGCATACGTTTTTTGACTATATACCGTTATTAATAATAGCAGTAATAAGAAGACGTTTAAAATTTTCGAAGAATATATATTACTATACATATTACCTATCGAAATAAAAAGTCAAATAAAATCAATATATAAGGGGGGTCCCATACAACAAACGTATTTTGAAGCAATTTTTTACTCGATCTTTATAACGTCATTTGGTACAACCTATACATCACAGAACATTAAATTAAGTGTTTACATTATAAATAAATTATAAAATGAAAAGAAAATTGATATTTAATACCATGATTCAATATAAAAGACATGTTAACCTTTATTGACCTTTATTCGATAATAAATTCCAAGATGGCCGCTATTACTTAAAAAAAAAAATGGTTGCCTGTAAAGTCGGTTTTACGGGCGAAGATTTTACGTGACAACGTCTGCCGCGTGCTGCGCGCGCGGCAGACCGATCATAGTTGAGTGGGAGAGAGACGCAAGGCATTCGGCGGGCCTCTCTCTCGTTCGGTGACTCATCGTAACGTTACCGGGCGTTACACTTTTTCATGAGTGACTCCCAGCCGCAACCTAGTTTAAGACGTTGTCACGTCAAAAATTAAGTCGTGAGTTTAAATTTTTTTATTTAACACTTGCTCGAAGGGTGTTGTTTGTAGGTGGGTGTCGTTTAGCCCGTTAGTCGACGGTAATGGGGCATTGAGCAGAATGTCCCACTAGTGGTTCTTTGCGGGTAACGAAATAACGTGGCTCGAGTGAAGGGTATTGTGCGGTCACCGCGGAGTTTCAATTGGTTTTCAATTTTGTACTTTTGAAACGAAATGAAACCTTAGATTTAGCAGTTATTTCTGTATTATTAAATTTTGTGCGGTAAAGTTTGTGGAGTATACGTTTAAGGGTGATGGGCATATTCGTTTTAATTTTGCTACCAAAAGTGACTAAATTTAAAAGAATATTTAATAAGATTTTGATTTTAATACTAAACTGGCTGACTGACTGAATGGGGGAGATAAATAACTAGTTAGAATGTAACCTGGATCCATATTTTTAATGATTATTGGCGATTGATTGACGACCTCGTTGGCGCAACGGTTACCATGCCGGACTGCTAACTAGAAGGTTCCGGGTTCGATTCCCGGCCCGGCCGACATCTTTGTGCTTAACTAAATTTGTTGGTTGTGGGTCTGGGTGTTAAATATGTATCTTTATAAAATATATATGTATGTATATGTAGTATATCAGTTGTGTTAGTTACCATAACACGAACTAAAAATGGTTCAGTATGGGGTTAACCAGCCGTGTGTGAAATGAGTCCTAATATTTATTTATATTTATATTATTCTGAATATTTTGGTATTACTCACAACACAATGAAATGTGTGAGAAGCATTTAGAAAGAAAGAAAGAAAGAACACATTTATTTCAGACACAGAAGACACATACATATACATTATTTAAATTACATAAAACGAATATGAAAAAAAGACAGCATAGTATGTGTCCCCTAGCGTCCGAAAAAGGTCAGCCCTCAGTATAAACGCTACAGATTTCTCTGCAGCACTGATTTTCAGGACCAACCTTTAAAGACGCGTGGGGATACAGATGAAGTAAAAGTGAAGAAAAAATTAAATAGCAAACACATAAAATACATGAATAAGACAATAAATAAACGAAAATAAGAACAATAATGATAAAACAAACAGACAATTACAAAAACAAAGAATTAGAAACACCACCAAACACATACAAAACCAACGAGAAAAAAATAATAATAATAATAATAAAAAAAAAATATATATATATACTTATATTAAAAAGTCTAGCAGTCAGGGTGAAGCGGCAAGCGGCAAGACCTACTACAGGTACAGAAAAACTAGCTATAGTTATTCTGTAACTGCAGCAGGTGTCCCCTAAGCTTGACCCTGAAGTTAAATTTATTTTGGAGGAGCCGTATTGGTGGTGGTAAGGAGTTCCAGCATTTGGTGGCGTTAAATCTAAAACTCCCTCTAAAAGAGGCGGTGCCATGCCGAGGTACACGCAATAACATTTTACGGGTATCCCGAGATATATAGGGATTTTTGTCATGTATCCAAATGAGCTTACTGTACAAGTACGGTGGTAGCTGGTATTTTATCACACCAAACAGCAGAGTGGCAAGATGAAGATGACGCCTGTGTTGCATCTTCAGTACTCTGTGCTTGTTAAAAAAAGGAGTGACGTGACTACGCGGAGGCACATTAAAACAATAGCGAGCACAAGCATTTTGTACTCTTTGTATAAGACGAGAGGTTTTTTCTAAAAGACAGGGACCGTACACCACGTCAACATAATTAAATCGCGACAGAACAAGTGAGTCAGTAAGCATTATACGAAGATCTGTGTTAATGTAATTCCTAATCTTATAAAGAATTTTCAGTCGATAGAAGCAGTTTCTAACTATTTCTTCAACATGTTCCTCGTACCTCAGTCGTTCATCAAATATAAGGCCAAGACTTCGCGCAGAACAGACCCTGTCGATCATCTCACCGGCTATGTTTAATGACGGTTTACTAATAATAACATTTTGAGTTTGATGTTTGGTCCCGAGGACCATAAATTTAGTTTTCTTAGGATTTAGAACTAGGGAGTTTTCTTGCGCCCATTTGTGAACTCTATTTAGGTCTTCGTTAATCTTAAGCTCTGCCTCTCGAATGTCTTTGGGTTTGAAAGAGAAATACAATTGTACATCATCGGCATATATGTGAAATTTACAATTCTGTATACAACTTGTAATGTCAGCACTATAAAGAGTAAACAAGAGAGGACCTAAAATAGACCCTTGCGGTACCCCCCTTGTAATCTCACGAAGACTTGAGCGCAATACTTCTCCATTATCTTTTTTAATCTCGACAATTTGGGTACGCTCACTTAGGTACGAGTTAAACCACTTAATAACATTATGGTGAAATCCGTAAAAATTTAGTTTAGACAATAACAGAGAAATATTAATACAATCAAAGGCGCGTGAAAAATCAAGTAGAACTAGTATAGTAGCAAGACCTTGGTCACGAGCTGTAATAATATTATCAGTAACATCTAAAAGTGCTGTACAGGTGCTCCTGAATTTCCTGAAACCTGACTGCACATCTGGTAGAATACGATTATGTTCTAGATACTCTGTAACTTGAGCGCAAACTACTTTTTCAAGTAATTTGGATAAACATGGAAGCAAACTAATAGGTCTGAGATCTTTGTATTCTACAGGGTCAGGTAGTTTAGGTATTGGCCTAACAATAGCTACTTTCCAAGAAGACGGAAACTCAGAAGAGACTAGGGAAGAATTTATAATAGCGGTGATGGCGGCAAGGCTCTGTGGAAGAGTGAGTTTAATCATGTCGAGTGATATTCCATCAGACCCCATTGCATTTGTTTTGATTTGTGCAAAATATTTTGAAATAGTGTTAGGTTCTACAGTTTGAAAACTAAAAGTATTTTTGCTAAATTTATTAAATTCATAAAACGTTAATTTACACAAAGTTACACTATCGTTACCAGGGATACTAAGAAAATGATCATTGATTACTTGTGGGTTGTCAAAGTGAGATGGCAGTTCAGCTGATTTAGGCGGCAGCACTTTACTTTTTAAAGTTTTCCACATCTGCTTAGGATTCTTAACATTTCTATGAATATGTTGTTTAAAAAAGACTCGTTTCTCAGAATCCAGAGCGAATGAAACTTGCTTTTTTAAGTCTTTATAATAAGTTTTGTGGCTTTCCAGCTTAGTTTTATGAAAACGTGCAAGCGCTGCATCTCTCAATCGCATCATAAGTCTAATTGTGTCAGTAATCCATGGTGCCGCACGTTCTTTCACTATTTTAGTTTTCACGGGCGCATGAAGGTCGAACAAAAGTAAAATAGCATGATTAAAACTACAGACCATAGAATTTACATCTTTAGCGGAAATTAACAAATCCCACCTGATGCAGTTTAAGTGAGATTCAAATAATTGAAATGAAATATCTTGTAACGGCCTATAGGTAATGCATTTAGGGGATATTTTTGGCTTTTTAAAGATAAATTCACTGATAACAAAAGCATGACCTATCTGAGAGTTGCCCACAAGCTCAACTTGTATATTACAAGAGGGTACGCTGGTACAAATTAGATCTATTGCTGTCTGGCTATGATCTGTGAAGTGGGTCGGTTTGTCTACAATCTGTATAAGGCGAGAATTAGAAAGAAAGTTTTGCAGAGGCTTAGCGTTTAAATCCTTGTTATCAAGGACGTTGACATTAAAATCTCCTAACAAAATTATATTTTCACAAAAAGAGAAAGACGCAATTGATTCTGATAAAGCGCTAAAAAAATCTTCTGCATCCACCCATTGAGCGCGATAAGCCGTGCCTACAATTACTTTTGATTCCTTAACTGTTAGTTTGAACCACATTTGTTCAATATCAGGCGAAACCGGATGCGAACATAGTCGAGCACTTATCCCACGTTTTATATAAAAACCTATACCCCCTCCGTGACCTTGACACACATGCTTAGGCCGGGGAAAGTGACGCAAACGGTAATTAGGTACAACGGGTGCACGGCCTTCCTGTCCTGGCTTTAACCATGTCTCATTTATAGCCATCAAGTCTACTGAGTATCTCAACATGGCGGCGATAAAGTCATCGTGTCCGGTACCTAGAGATCCAGCATTAAAGAGACCAACTTTCAGATATTTACTGTTAACCATTAGAAGTTGTACAACTACAGAGAAAATGTAAAGATTTATAAAATATGTTTAAAAATAATACCATAACTATTTTAAAGCTGGATGTCTTAACATATTGACTATGAGCTGTATAAACAGTAATATAATAAGTGTAAAGAAAGTGAATGGCCACAGCATAATTTAACCGAATTTGAATTAAAATAGTTGTTGATACAATTAAAGTATTTTTTTTTAAACACAAGATTAATATATATGTAGGAATGTAAAGTATTTCTTTCAAATAGGAGTAAATAAGAAAGTAGTACACTACGTCAAAAATAATAGTGTTATATAGGTTACTGTTCATTATCTGTATAACAAAGAATGCTGTTTGTTTTGCAAGATAAGAGCTAAGATTAATGTACATTACTAACTTAAATACACTGACTACATGAGATGATATAAAGATATAAAAGGCAGGCATACACTCAATCAACATATTAATATAACAATATATTAATATAAAAAAACTAAGACTTGTTAAAACTACTAGATAATCACAGTAGTATGTAGAAAAAAAGTACATTGGATTTTGGCTACCAATGTTTGAATACAGATTGTTTACAAAAAGAGTTAATTTATGGTAGTTATAAATATTAATTTGCATGACATATTGACCTGAGATAACACTTGCTATATAACATTTACAATATTCTGAGGAGAAAAGTTCATATAGTAAGATAAATTGTCTATGTATGAATAAGAATAAGTTTAGTAAAGTATTAAGACTATTCATTTCTTCATAACAAATTAATTTACCAGTATTTGCAATAATAGATAATATCGGATAAATTAGATTTGATAGATTACTCGCATCTATCAAAAAACAGATCATAATAGTATAAGGAATGTATAGGTAATCAAGGAAAAAGTTTCTTTAGATCATCTTCGTTACGTATTTGATGTAGGGCGGAGGTTTTATCCCGACGGGCGAAAACGCGGCCATCTCTAGTCCACACGTAGGTCCACTTGTGGAGTCTTGCTGCTTCTCTCGACTTCCCCAGGAGCACACGGTTGGTCTTGGTCAAACGCTCGTTCACATAGAAGCGCACCGGGTCATGAGGAGGCAAACCCAGCTGCTCCGTGGTGGCTCCGCGGCGGACTCGCGCATTCTTTAGCATATTATCACGCTGTGATCGCCGCAGGAAGCTGACCGTGATTGGGCGGGGACGCAGCGCCCTGGCGGCGGGCCCGGCGCCAGCGGTGGTGCCGCCGTACTCATGACGCATGCCGACGCGTCTAACGCTCATTATATCACGATCATCTAGGGTTACCCCCAGCTTTTTGGCTACAGACATGGCGATGTGACCAGTCGACTCACCCTCGTGTTCAGGAATGCCAGAGATTTCGACATCATTAAGCAGGGCCTGCTGTTCACGGTTAGCAGCGTCATCCCTGAGCGTCGCGATCATATTTTCCAGTGAACTAACTTTATTTTCTAGCGCGTTAACTTTCTCAGCACCAGCTGCGTTGGTCGATCTCAGCGTTGTTACCTCCTGACGCAGTTTACTTAACTCCTCGCGTACTTCGTGACGGTATTCACCTATTTCCTTTCGCGTTTCTTGCAGCTCATTACGAAGCAGTCGAACCTCGAGGGCCAGATCCAGGTCCACCGTCATATCATGCGCTGTGTCATTACAGGTGACGGGCTCGAGGTCACTAGCCGGGTGTTGAGGGTCCCGACTGACAGCGCGGGTGAGTTGGACGTGCAGAGGTTCAAGGTTATCTTTCAAACCTTTGACCGGAGTGCTGCAGTCGTTGTTCCGCGGCAGGTTCTGCTTGCAGGACGGGCACAACCAGTCCGGTCGCGGCTTCAATCCACTCGGTATATTAACGCACATCCCGTGATAAGTTAACGGGCAAGCACTGCACTGAACACCGTCCGACGCCGACAAAAATTTGCCACAAGCGCTGCATTTAACCATTTTTAGGCCAAGATTTCACTTTTTTTTGATAGAAATGATGTTATTCTACTTATGTAAGCCGATCAATTTGAAGAAAACACAATTAAACTGCAAAAATATAAATAAAAATACGGAGCAATTTTTTTCGCTTGTTGTTTTGCGAAACTACCCACGCGATCTCATTTTAGTAGCAAATGTTTTTTCAAACAAAAAAATCATAAACTAAGTTCATTTTAATGTAGCTATTTACTTGACCACTTCAAAAGCAAATTGTTGTGGCGCCAGCCATGTTGTACTTAATTTATTATGACAAATTAACACAAGACAAAATATAATATATAAATTAGTACACATAATAAACATTGATTAGTCACAACACAGCCTCAACTCAGCATAATGCTGGTTGCTGGAGATAAGATAATTAGATGAGTCCAAACGAAAAATAAAATAAAATCAGTTAATCTATTCGAGAGCTACTACACACACATACACACACACGTGAGTGTATCTCCTTTCATAACGCGCGATAAGGAACTTCGTTTCAACAGTATTTTAAAATTGTCTCTAAAACACTCAATATATTGTCCACGTATTTGCTTGAAATAAACCATTCCATTTCCGTACCTGCATTTGCCAAGCCAGGAGGCTCTGACTTATAGCAACATTTCATATTAGCATCCGGTGGCTACCACCGGAAGTTGTAATCGGCGACCGGAAGTGGCCAGCCTTATTGTTCATGTAGTCAAGTGTACTACTGTATTCTTATGACAGAGGAAATTGAGGCCTATTGCCAGGAATTACGGACTAAATTTGATTAACGATGACTTGTTTGAAGTTTGTAATGACTTATTATTCTAAGTAGTGTTTTAGCTAATATGGTTGAGAAACTGTGGAACTAAAACAAATACATAAATTAATGTATGGCTTAAAAAAAACAAAATCTTTTTTGCGAAGCTACTTTATATATAACTTACTATATAAACTTAACCATCTTTACTATCTCTTAGTTGAATCTACTGAGTTTATACGGTAATAAAGATTTGTAAAGAGAAATGCCTTTCATTTACATATAAGTATTTGACATATGCAGTCAAAACAAAAGGTACTTCTCAATTAGTGAAAACGTGGAACTAAAAGTTTTCTCATAATATTTCGTAAATGGTAACAGAAAATACTACAGTGGCTCCCTCAGACACTTCGTAAGTATAATTGTGTTTACGTAGTTTTTACTTCCTTGGTAGAACATAAGTTTTCCAAGAAAGTTGATTTGATTCACCCAGCAGTCGACTTCATAATTTGCTTGGAGTTTATTGCGGTTTTTATAAAAGTTTATGTTATGAATAAAATGTTTTTAGGGTTCCGTGCGTACAGGGTATCACTAGGACCATATTCTAATAATAATATAATAAAATATTTATTTTCCATAAACCTTAAGCTATACATTAATGTTCCTAAAATAGTAAGTTTTTATAATAGATTTGTTACATATGTTAGGTAATAAAAAAATTTCATTGTCTCTTTTTCCTTGCTCCAGCTAATACGAGTATGTAAAAATAAATAAATAACAGATAAATAGATAATTACATTTATTGCTAAAATAATACATTAGCAAGTCAGTAGTAGAAATTTACTGTCATAATTAAATATAATGTAAACAAAAAAATACATTAATTAATTGCATTATAATTAAATAATGAATTAATTGCTCTGGTATGTACTCGTGGCGAAAGCTTTTCATTTGACTACCAACATTTTTTAAATATTAAAACACAATCGTGTAAATGTTTAAATATTAAAACACATTTAACACACGGCTGGTGAGCCCCATACTAAACCATTTCTTGTTTGTTTGTATGCAGCGAACTAGAATAAATAGAATAGTAGCTTGGCCGATAAAATGGTTCCACCGTCCACGCGTAAAATACCGCGGTGGGCGGGGCAAAACAGCTACCCGCGCGCCGCGTGACGTTGATGCGACCAATCGCGTGCGAGCTTTATGTGTGTTTTTCGTCGGGATAGCAGTATAATTGTGTTCGTAGATGGATAAAAAACCTAAGCGGCAATTGTATGAAGTTAATCTTCCGTTTATTCTAGTACATTAATCGGCTTATACAAAAAAGTTATACTATATAGATATTCAAATACGTTATCAATAAATTTCCTTCGAATAAAATATAGTATCTCTTTTCTGTACATAAAAGCAAAAGGCTTTAAAAGCAGACTTTCTTGGACGCAGTTTGCAGATTTCTCTACTTTCTCTCAGAAGCGACGTAATGTGCATTTTATTACGTCTCCTTGAACACAGGCGTTTTATAAAGAGAGCTAGGTTCTTTTACTTTTGATTTGGTCCTTTGAATTTACTCAGTAATCGACCGAGCGAAGCGTGTTTTGAGAAACATGATGCTTTGATGTTTTTTAAGTCTCGTTGCTTTGATTGCAGTATTTTGTTTTATTTTTAAACAAATGACTTACAACCCACCATATATATATATATGTAATTGCAATGTTGTTTATTTTTTTTATTTTATTAATCACACACATTTGATACTATATATATTTGAAATATTTAAAAAAAAATATTAATATTCTAAAAAACTTGGGTTTATCCGAGGTAAAAGGTGTCTTCCCACCTACGGTAGCATTCAAATGGATCTTTACCACCCAACCAATCAAAGACACCGTCGTCAAGCATCGACTGTTCGGTGATCGAGTCAGAACACCTTAATTAGCCGAGCTACAAACGCAACAAAAACTGTCAACTACGCCGAGAATATATAAATAAATAAATAATTCGAACACATAAATAATAATAATAAAACATTTCACAAACGGCTGGTTAGCCCCATACTGAACCATTTCTAGTTTTTGTTTCCGTGGTTCGGATGACACGTTAATTGTAGGTCCCGGCTGTTAGCCTTAGTATAAACAATCTTTAAGCTAAATCAGAGACCTTCGGTCGGCTTGAAAACTTTCGTCACCAGAGTTTGGCCGCTTAGCTCATACGAAGAAGAAGAAGAAGTTTGTATTGTTTGCTATATTAACATATACATACATACATACTTTATATAGATACATATTTAACACCCAGACCGACAGCCTACAAATTTAGTACCTACACTTTAGAAGAAAACAGCTATTAACTAGAAGAAGATAAAACTAAGCAACAAATAATGGCTCCAGGACAATAATGTTTGTATAACCGGCTATCACTTACGTTTATTTTGTCGGTATTAGCCCGACATGTTTCAGCACGATCAGTGTGCCATTCTCAAGGGCAGGAACACAGCCAACGTACGCCCGCGATGACGGCTACGCCTCATTATTACACGCTTTTTATTAGCTTCACCTGTTTAGTTTGTAACCGACTTCTTTGGGCGCGATTTTGACCCACTTTAAACGGCCAGATATCGTTCAAACTTTGTAGATTTATTGAGGACCAATGACAATACACTATTTTTTTATTTTTTTTTATATATTAGGACACATTCCACACACGGCTGGTTAATCCCATACTGTATCGTGCAATAGTTTAAAATTAAAAAAAACAAGCTATTATAAATAAACCAAACTAAAAAGTAGAAAATAAATAATAGTTTAAAGAAACTAATAAAATTGTTTTAAAAAACAAACAACCGACTTCAAAAACACAACTAAAAAGGGAAAAATAATTTTAAGCCTAAATGAAATCAAGACTATATAAATAGAATAGAAGAGTTTATTTCATGTACTTATAAAAAACTATTTGCAATTTTTACTAATCCTGTATTCTTGGAGTCGGTGCCAGCAAAGAAAGACAATTGAAAATAGTTTTTTTTAACAAACATTAGTTTGTTCTTATTAGATGGCACCGACTTCAAGAATACAGGATTACTAAAAATTGCAACTAGTTTTTTATAAGTACATGAAATAAACTCTTCTATTCTATTTATATAGTCTTGATTTCATTTAGGCTTAAAATTATTTTTCCCTTTTTAGTTGTGTTTTTGAAGTCGGTTGTTTGTTTTTTAAAACAATTTTATTTTTACATTTTTAGTGGTTGGTAATGTTATTTTGTTTAAGTTTTAGCTATGGAGAGCCAAATAAACTTCACGATGAAAAAATTTGGCGTGTGTCAGGCAGGCAACCAATTGGGAGCAAATCGAGCTGGATGCGAGCGAAGCGAGCTATACGCGAGCGAGGCGAGCGCGAAAATTTTCACCGTATTTGTTCCAACCGTTTGAGCATAAAGAAGTCCAAAGCAGCACAAATTACATAATGTTTGTTGTGTCAAAACGTACTAGAACCAAGTGCGAGCAAAAAGTGGTGGATGCGAGCGAAGCGAGCTATGCGCGAGCGAAGCGAGCGCGAAAAATTTTCACCGTATTTGTTCCAACCGTTTGAGCATAAAGAAGTCCAAAGCAGCACAAATTACATAATGTTTGTTGTGTCAAAACGTACTAGAACCAATTGCGAGCAAAGCGAGCTATGTTCGAGCGAAGCGAGCGCGAAAATTTTCACCTTATTTGTTCGAACCGTTTGAAGTCCAAAGCAGCACAAATTATATAATATTTGGAGTGTCATAAGCCCAGAACATCCTGGGGGAAATTCGAACGAAGCGGGATAACTCCTAGCAAAGCGAGCGCGTAAATATTTTCCTTATCCGTTCGAGGGTCTTGTCTTTTAATATATCAAATTTTACAGTTCCTTCTTCCACTAAGTATGACCCAAGTGGCCAAGCTCTGGCGTCGAGAGTTTTTCAAGCCCCTGATTTAGTTTGACCCCTGCTTGTACTAAGAGTAGTGGTCCAGGCCCAACAAATTAACGTGTTATCCGAAGCACAGTAACGCCCAGATGAAAATATCACATTTTTTTATGGAGGTCTTGTGCATGGTTACCCATCCAAAGACTGGCCGCATGGGCCGTTGCTTAGCCTCGATGTTCGCGTCAGATTACTTTTGTTAGCCAGGCTGTTAATTTTATGAGCGAAATCTGTATTGCCGTATGAGCGCGAAGAAGTAAAATAGGTTATCGAGTTATTTGGGCTTCCCACGGGAATAGCAATGACTTTTAAGATAAAAAGTAACCTTCGTGTTATACAAGGTCTAGTCTACCCCCTATATCAAATTTTAGCGAAATCAGTGTGTCATGTGTTATTTGGTGCATCCCACGGGAACAATAATTATTTTCGGGATAAAAAGTAGCCTATGTGTAAACACATAGTCTAACCTATCTTCATTCCAAATTTCATCAATGTCAGTACAACCGTTCGAGCGTGAAGAAGTTAAAAAGATTTATATGTTATTTGGTGCATCCCACGGGAATAGTATTTATTTTCGGGATAAAAAGTAGCGTATGTGTTAACACATAGTCTTACCTATTTTCTTCTCAAATTTCATGAATATCAGTACAACCAAACGAGCGTGAATCTCTCTTCATGCGTAAAAATAATACTAACTTTTTAGGTTTTTCTTCGATTTCCCTAGGAGTCCATCATCAGAACCAGTTTTGGTGACAATGGGACCAATTCAGAACCATACTCTTTCAATTAAAAAAAGAATTTTGAGAATCGATCCACAAATGGCTGAGAAATCGGTGAACATACATAAAAAAAAAAAAAAATACATACACGTCGAATATATAACCTCCTCCTTTTTGAAGTCGGTTAAAAAACACGCATAGAAAATAAATTTAAATTAAGAAAATAGGGTTAAAAATTTCAATGAATATAATAAATTAATAATAGTGAATAAAAAATTTTTTTTTTTAAAAGCGTGGTGTGCTTTTTAGATATTATAGAAATCACAATCACTCTACTCATATCTGTCAATAAAATATCTATACCATTGACACCATGCACCACGCTTTTTTTAAAAATAAAATATTTTTTTTATTCACACTATTTTCTTAATTCATTTAAATTTATTTGTCTATTTTTTAGTTCGGTTTTCTAAAAAAGCGTGTTTTTTTTTCGTTTTCTTTTTTAACTATTATTTATTTTTCAAATATGCCTAACGAATGTTTTATTACAGTGGCTCAGGACAAACTTCGCACAAAACTGCAAAGTGTGCACAATTTCCCCGGCCGGATGGAAAATTATGCAGGATTCGATGCAAATAGCGTGTGATTGCGGCACCTGGCGTGGAAAATGATTCCAGGATGTGCTTATTGCTGCGGTAAGCTCATTGGCATATACTCTGTGGATAAGGACGTATTACAAACAAATATTTGCTGCTTTTGCCGTACTTTGCTTGAGAGCGTTAGGGATTAAGGCGAAGATAAGAGAAAAATCTAGATTTTTTCCGTTTTTTCGATAAAAATCGTAAAGGGAAAATAACATCGATAAAATTGTTTTAAAAAACAAACAACCGACTTCAAAACCACAACTAAAAAGGGAAAAATAATTTTAAGCCTAAATAAAATCAAGAATACATAAATAGAATATAAGAGTTTATTTCGTGTACTTATAAAAAACTATTTTAAATTTTTATTAATCCTGTATTCTTGGAGTCGGTGCCAGCAAAGAAAGACAATTAATAATAGTTTTTTTTTAACAAACATTAATTTGTTCTTATTAGATGGCACCGACTTCAAGAATACAGGATTAATAAAAAATTAAAATAGTTTTTTATAAGTACACGAAATAAACTCTTCTATTCTATTTATGTATTCTTGATTTGATTTAGGCTTAAAATTATTTTTCCCTTTTTAGTTGTGGTTTTGAAGTCGGTTGTTTGTTTTTTAAAACAATTTTATTTTTACATTTTTAGTGTTTAGTAATGAATTTTTTTTAAGTTTTAGCTATGGAGAGCCAAATAAACTTCACGATGAAAAAATCTGGCGTGTGCCAGGCAGGCAACCAATTGGGAGCAAATCGAGCTGGATGCGAACGAAGCGAGGAATGCGCGAGCGAAGCGAGCGCGAAAATTTTCACCGTATTTGTTCGAACCGTCTGAGCATAAAGAAGTCCAAAGCAGCACAAATTACACAATGTTTGTTGTGTCAAAACGTACTAGAAGCAATTGCGAGCGAAGCGAGCCTTGCGCGAGCGAAGCGAGCGCGAAAATTTTCACCGTACTTGTTCGAACCGTTTGAGCATAAAGAAGTCCAAAGCAGCACAAACTACATAATGTTTGTTATGTCAAAACGTACTAGAACCAATCGCCAGCGAAGCGAGCGCGAAATTTTTCACCGTATTTGTTCGAACCGTCTGAGCATAAAGAAGTCCAAAGCAGCACAAATTACAAAATGTTTGTTGTGTCAAAACGAACTAAAACCAATTGCGAGCAAAGCGAGCTTGATGCGAGCGAAGCGAGCTATGCGCGAGCGAAGCGAGCGCGAAAATTTTCACCGTATTTGTTCAAGCCGTTTGAGCATAAAGAAGTTCAAAGCAGCACAAATTATATTATATTTGGAGTGTCATACGCCCAAAACACCCTGGGGGGAAAATTCAACGAAGCGGGATAACTCCTAGCGAAGCGAGCGCGTAAATATTTTCCTTATCCGCTTGAGGGTCTAGTCTATTAATATATCAAATTTTACAGTTCCTTCTTCCACTTAGTATGACCTATGTGGCCAAGCTCTGGTGTCAGATTACTTTTGTTAGCCAGGCTGCTTATTTTATGAGCGAAATCTGTATTGCCGTATGAGCGCGAAGAAATAAAATAGGTTATCGAGTTATTTGGGCATCCCACGGGAATAGCAATAACTCTTTAAGATAAAAAGTAACCTTCGTGTTATACAAGGTCTAGTCTACCCCCATAGCAAATTTTAGCGAAATCAGTGTGTCATGTGTTATTTGGTGCATCCCACGGGAACAGTAATTATTTTCGGGATAAAAAGTAGCCTATGTGTAAACACATAGTCTAACCTTTCTTCATTCCAAATTTCATCAATGTCAGTACAGCCGTTCGAGCGTGAAGAAGTTAAAAAGATTTATATGTTATTTGGTGCATCCCACGGGAACAGTATTTTTTTTCGGGATAAAAAGTAGCGTATGTATTAACACATAGTCTTACCTATTTTCATCTCAAATTTCATGAATATCAGTACAGCCGAACGAGCGTGAATCTCTCTTTGGCCGTAAACATAACCTAACTTTTTTAGGTTTTCCTTCGATTTCCCTAGGAATCCATAATCAGATCCTATTTTGGTGACAATGGGACCAATTCAGAACCATATTCTTTCAATTAAAATTCAAATTCAAATTCCATTTAATTCAACTATTTTTCAAGTTATATCACATAAAATAATAATAATCATAATAATAATATACATATTAAAATAATTATAAAATAATCAAATGTCGAGAAATGTAAAATATTCATATTAAATTATTTTTATTAAAAAAGAATTTTGAGAATCGATCCACAAATGGCTGAGAAATCGGTGAACATACATAAAAAAAAAAAAATACATACAGTCGAATATATAACCTCCTCCTTTTTTGAAGTCGGTTAAAAAATTAGTTTAAAAGGCCGTCTTATGAACCACTCTATGAATATTTAAACTTATTATGATTCTATCCTCGGCCAAATCCTTGACCTATAGGACATGCCTTTGGCTTTTTCCTTAATTTCCATTTTTATTATTTAATAATTTTGTTATTATATAATGAATTAGGTATTTAAGATACCGTATTTTTATATTTATATTTTTTAATTCCTGACATGTAATATTACTTATTATCAATAAATGAACTATGAACTAATTTGGTCTAAAATGACCTTCTAGGTTTTCCTTTTCATTTCCTGGCTTCTGTCATAGTCCATTGAAAAGTTACATTTGGGGTTGCGTTTTTTAGAGGACGCAATTTTATTTTTTTGATGTGTAGGGGGGGTCAGTGTAAAGCTAAAACCAAGTTTGTGGGGTCGCCACCCTTGTCCCACGGCCGCCATCTTGAAAATAGGGGTTGAAACAGTTTTTATGATATATCTCTTAAACTATTTATTTGATAAAAAAAAATTGATAACATTTTTTGTTGCAAATTAAATTTTCTACAACTTTGGTCCAGTAACTTTTTATCGTAAAACTATAAATAAAAAAGTTATAAGCGAAAATCTTCAGAAATTCGAGAAAAAAAAATATATTTTTTGATATAACTTTTTTTATCATTTTACGAAAAAATAATATCAGACCTTTTTTGTAGATCGTTTTTTGGGGAACAACTTTTATTTGCATCATTTTTTCATTAAGTTAATAGCTAAGGTTTTACAGCGCTCCGAAGTGACTACTATTGTTTAGTACTCTTAACTATACCTATATTATATGTCTATACTAATAATATGTCATCAGTTATTTTATTTTATTTTTTTATTTTTTTTTGTTACTATAACTTTTTTAATTACAAATTTAGCAATTACCTGAACAGTATTCCCGGTAACGGCCATCAGATTTAAAATTATTTTAAAAATCAATAATTGTTAAATCCTGTTATGGAGTGAGAAAGAGTCAATAATTAATTATAATTAAAATTGCTAAATTTGTAATTAAAAAAGTTATAATAACAAAAAAAAATAAAATAAAATAACTGATGACATATTATTAGTATAGACATATAATATAGGTATAGTTAAGAGTACTAAACAATAGTAGTCACTTCGGAGCGCTGTAAAACCTTAGCTATTAACTTAATGAAAAAATGATGCAAATACAAGTTGTTCCCCAAAAAACGATCTACAAAAAAGGTCTGATATTATTTTTTCGTAAAATGATAAAAAAAAAGTTATATCGAAAAATATATTTTTTTTTCTCGAATTTCTGAAGATTTTCGCTTTTAACTTTTTTATTTATAGTTTTACGATAAAAAGTTACTGGACCAAAGTTGTAGAAAATTTAATTTGCAACAAAAAATGTTAACAATTTTTTTTTATCAAATAAATAGTTTAAGAGATATATCATAAAAACTGTTTCAACCCCTATTTTCAAGATGGCGGCCGTGGGACAAGGGTGGCGACCCCACAAACTTGGTTTTAGCTTTACACTGACCCCTCCTACACATCAAAAAAATAAAATTGCGTCCTCTAAAAAACGCAAGGTTAGGCCTAAAAAATGTAACATTTCAATGGACTATCATGGTTCGATCCCAGCTTGTTAATAATTAATAAATAGGCTTACGTTTGACCGCAGCTTGCCTGATATCAAGCCTTTCTGTGGTCTAAAATGTATAACATTCTACAGCTTTGAGGAGTTTTAAAAATCAATGTCGACGGCTGTTTAAACGGTTACTATTGTAACTAAGTATATACCTATTTATTACAAATAATAATATTATATTGACTACTTATAAGTTAGTAGGTAGACATTTTATTATTCTATGACATTCCTTATTTATTTTATTGACTTGTAAATTGTGAATTTATAAATAAAGAACTTTGACTTTATCACGCTTGCCTAGAAGGAACCTGTCTATTATAGGATCTCTCTCCTCGAGATAAAAGACCCCGAGTCCCAGCAATGTGAACAGTGGGCTGCTAATGCTAAACTTCACAAACCGATTTCAAATTGACACGGAACCAGCTATTTCTACCATTAGCTAGTAATTGAACAACACCGACATTATATGTATTAGTGAGCCGCGAGCCGGGGCCGGCGTGACGAGGGTTCCGTAGGGTTCAACCATTAATTTACATTTACACCGAGTGACAGGCGGCGCCAACACCCTCAACATTCTGCAACAATGTTTTGCGACCGTGTACACTATGTAGCGAGAATTGAGAGAATTGGTTTATCTTCTAATTTATAAAATTTCTACGTCACAATGTTAGTTACCGTTCTACTCCTCCGAAAAACGGCTTGACCGATTTTTAAGCTTATTTGTTAACAAATCCTTTAATATATTATGTATAAAATAAAAGGGCTTGTCTAGTACAATACACATATTATGATTAATTTCAAATCCAAAATGGCTAAAACAAGATATATTAAGGCATTGGGCAAAATCGTGAATTCACAGTTCTTTCGTTACAATTCAAAAACTGTTAAAAATATTGGAAAAATATAGACAGACCATCTAAAGTTTACTCAGGTGATTTTGGTTTCAACATTTTTAATTAAATACAGTGTAAGCTCCACGTAACGTCACACGATTTAACGACAATCTCTCTAAAGCGTCGAAATCAATTGGCTTTTGTTGAATTGGTTTGTAATTCCATACAATGATACATTCTCTCCATTCAACGACCACTCTCTATAACGCCATAAATGCAAAGTCCCTTCAGTGTCGTTATATATAATTTATACTGTATTTTATTTTATTATTATAGGACGAACAAACAGCTATGTATAAATAAATATAAGTAGAAGAGAATAATAATACATAGCCTCAAAGTTTATCACCTATGGTTTCTATTTACTTTGCTTAAAACAATTATATAAACATAACATAAAAACATCTTTATTTACCAAAAAGTTGTACATTTTTGTATATCAACACAAACTATAACTAAATAAGTACTAGGCTTAAAAGTATAAAATATGTGTTAATGTACACTTAGTTGATCCCTGAATATTGATATATTGAATTGACAAATAAAAATACAAGCCTTAGTTATAGTTCCTTAAAAATAGATTTTGATGTTTCCATTGCTTATTTTACTCGTATTTTGGTTTCAAATCACAGCGGAAGTACACTAAAAACATTTTTCTACCTATTGACATTTGGGATTAAGATAGCTAAAAGATCTACTTTTAATCGAATTTAATTTAATTTTGACGACCTCGTTAGCGTAAAGGTTACCATGCCGGTCTGCTAATCAGAAGGTTCCGGGTTCGATTCCCGGCCCGGTCAACATCTTTGTGCTTAACTAAATTTGTTGGCTGTGGGTCTGGGTGTTAAATATGTATTTATATAATATGTATGTATGTATATGTACTCGTAGTATATCAGTTGTGTTAGCAACCATAATACGAGCTAGAAATGGTTCAGTATGGGGCGAACCAGCCGTGTGTGAATGTGTCCTAATATTAAAAAAAAAAAAACCCGGATTAACACGGCGTCACACAGCTACTTACCCAACTTTAATCCGTATAATAAAAGAAAGAAACCTAACAAAGCTGACCCTTGACTCTCACTCACCTTAAGGACACTTCACATGTTCCCTTACAATTGCCTCTCTGACCGTCCAAGGCCAATCCTCGTAAATCCCACAACGCCCTTCTCTACTCATGTGTATTACTTTGTACAAGTTTCAGGTTCGATTCCCGCCAAGGTGAAGACTCAATCATTGACCCTTTACTAATGACGTAGTGTGTTAATGGTTACAACTTGATATGTGTTGCCAGTTACAAACAAATATGTCTGTCAATATATGTGTATATGGATTTACTCGTACCTATACCAATATTATAAAGAGGAAAAGTTTGATTTCTGTTTGTTTGACGCGAATAGGCTCCGAAACTACTGAACCGTGTTGAAAAATTATTTCACCGTTGGGAAGCTACATTATCCCTGAGTAACAAAGGCTATATTTTGTTTCCTTTGTGTTAGGATTATTCAAGTCGACTAATACTAAAAAATGTTTCATAGAAATATCATCGAAGCACCAATTTAGATTTTAGTATAACCCTGTAGCTCGGTTAGCTAAGGTGATTTGACGCGATCATCGAAGCTAATTAACGGTCGATGCGGACTGTGTTTGGATGGGTGACCATGCACAAGACTGTCTATTTAAAAGTGGCATAGTCACCTGAGTGCTACCGTGGGTCGGATGACACGTTAAATTTTAGATCCCGGTTGTTAGTCTTTGTTTGTACTAAGCAGTTTCCAGTCGCTAAGACAAGTCAGAGGCCTTCGGGCGGCTTGAAAACTCTCGACATCAGAGCTTGGCCACAGCTCATACGAAAAAGAATAATCACTTATTTGACCCCAAAACTTCGAAACTGTCATCATCATATAACGAATCCCATTACGAAATTCGTCATAAAAATCACGCTAAATACACTTCTTGCCATAAAAAGTGCAATCCGGTTGACCAAACTAGCGATCTGTAAAAAGTTTTAACGTAGTTTGCATAGAGAATGCAATTAAATGGAATGCCGTTATGTCATGTCATGTTTTTTTTATATGATCTAAGTGGCCAATCTGGTGCCAAGAGTTTTCAGGCAGCTACAAAAGCTTAGTTAATTAAAACTTTAACTACATTCTTCTTCACCTAGACCTTCACATCCACTTCTTTAACTAGATCTTTTGTAAATTGGTGCGAGATTACTCGCTTAACAATTTAACATGTTAACTGATCTACCTATTTCTGTTAATAATCGGTACTAGTACTGTTTACGCGAATTACGGACTTAATTAATTAATGATAAATTAATTAATTAAGTCCGTTTTGTTCATTTATTGATTTAAATATAATGTAATAGAAAACAGTTTATTATTTACGTCTACTCCCACTTAGGGCCATTGCAAAGTAAGTAGTATTGTAACTACGACTACATAATTATATATCTGAATCTGAATCATAGATTTCTTATATCAAGCCCTCCACCGTAGACTACAATACCGCTTTCTATAAGGTCGATTGTGGTCAATCGCAAGCCCGTCTAGTAAAAATAAAATCTCAACTCTTTTAATGTTCATTAAAATATTTGATTTTGTGCGATATTTTGCGTTTGACGCGTGTGCGCAATAAACGTTCTTCTAAAAAAAAATATTTGAATAGCTACATATTAATTGCACAAGCTTATAAAATATAGAAAATAGAAAAATGTAGCATTTTCTTTTAATCATTAGCGGCTAGAAAGAGATAAGAGATAGACAAAGCAACGACAAATGTGGTAAAGCGGGTAGTTTTAGAGTTACCTCTTAAAATTTTCGTTCAAAAATTCTACATTTTAAATATTTGACGTACGAGTAAGTCTAGTTGTTTTGTCTATGATTTGGATCGTGCTGATTCTTTCTGGTCTAAAGGCTTCTTTAGAATTAATATAGTCTTGTGTTTACCAGAATCCACTGTCTTGTTTAGAGGACAAGTTAAGAGGATAACTGGAGAAGAAAATAGCTTCAATACAAGCCCACCGCTTAGTGAAAAAACCACTAGATATTCAATTGTGTAGAAGTTTTTTTGGTAAGTAATAATATTTTTATTTTTATTGGCCTTCTGTCTTTCGTTATGTTTATTTACATATAGAATATAACTTCACAAGCCAGACCGAAAGCTACCAAACAAAACCGCAGCTCCGGTAATAAACTCGGTTTACGTGTGACTACAAACTTGATAGTCCATTAAATTTGCATCGGACACATTTATACTTTTTTGTGGCAAGCAGTGTATAGCGAGACCGTAATGTGCAGTAAAACGGCGGTTAAACAGCTGGAATTGGTCATTTAATTATAATAAATTATGGAGATGGACGGCCTTCCTGTTCAGTCTGCTGCGGGGCAAGCACGGGAAGTGGACTATTTATCCACCGGGAAATACAATAATCTGTTCATATTTGTTACTTTTACTATATTTTTTTTGTCGTGTTGGAGTAATATTTTCGTAAATTGTGCGGAATTGAAGCAGGCTGTGCTGTGGCACAAAGTTTACTCACCTTAATTATAATTATGTTTATTAATTAGTACTTGAAATTTAGTAAGCTGCTTTATTTGTCACAATAAATTATTTTCTTTCTTTCTTTTCTTAAAATTTTTTTTTACTCATAATGGGCTTGCGCTTGATCGCAATTCATCTGATGGTAAGCGATATTGCGATCTAAGGTGGAGCGCGTTTGCCCAGAAGAAACCGATTCACTCTTGCCTTGAAAACCGCTTCATTATAGTTTTACAGGGAATTTGGCAAAGAATTTCACACTTTGGCGGTACGCACAATGAAGGTGGAGGCAAACCGCTTAGTACGCGACTTAGGCACCTCCACAAATCTTTGCAACACAAAATATGATACTTGTCATTCCTGTTTGAAGAAATTACTATATAATTCGCTAGCTTTTCAACTCACCGACTAGCATCTTGTAAGCTAGTCATCGAGCATCGAGTGTATTCTATTGAAAAAAACTTTTCGACTAGCTAGTAAAGTACTGAAGAGGAAGAGGAAGACCTGGAAGATCATATTTATACCAAATTAAGGAGAATGCAAAAGTCATGTCGTATAGGGATGTCAAGGATTTGGCCGAAGACAGATCTACCTGGAAAAAACTCCACGGACAAGAGCCCAGCTCTTAAATATTGAATGAATGAATGAATGAATGAGTAAACTAGTCTACGTATAATAAAATGTGAATCTGGCACAATAGGTAAGCAAATCAACTTTCGTCGACCCCACCGTTGTAGGTTAGTGATTAGTGTTTAGCGTAGTTACATTTAATTTTTTCAAACTTTGGTTTTAAGAGCTAAGAAAGATAAATAGTCTGTAAGTAGCAATATTAATTAAGATACATTTAAGTGCGGACAGTGTCCACCTTTTAATTTGTTAAAATGTGTATGGTTAATAAAGAATTTTGAAAACAAACAAACAAACCGTCTACGTATCCTCAAGCCTTTAGCTTCTACTAGCGTTTTAGTTTAGAAATAGAAGTTTTCAGCACCGCGGTAGTTTGTTACAGTAATGTCGGCAATAAGGCTCCGCGACAAAGGGCACAGATCGCCCTCAATACACATATTTCGACGCGACTTGGCGAATGTCTTGTATCGGTGTTTCTTGGAGGAAAAACTAACCGGAGAAGAGCTACTGTAGGAAAAATTTAAATAAGGGGTAAAAAGTATGGCGATGCCATTGCATAAAAATTATGAATTTGTATATGTATTTTTTTATATAAAAATACGCATGAAACTATAATCGCAGCTGAAACTGTTAAAATAATTATAATATAAAGATCCAGAGTGTAAGGAATACTACACTTAAATCATCCCAATCAAGAAAGAGTGATAAACATACACAAATATTCAATTTAATAATATTATATTTTTAATTTAATTACCTAGTCTAGGCATTATTAGTAGTTTAGCATTAAAAATTACAAATTGATTAATAAATAAAGAAATGGAACGATTTCTGAGATAATAATATTAATGCGACATATCAAATCGTAATTAAAAAAATTACAATAAAAAATGCACAAAAGAGTTACAATTTTAAGAAACAAGATTAAGAATAATCAAATAATAATTACAACATACTTTCGCTAGATGACATTAGTGCTCACTTGGCACAAAAGTGCCCAGTTACAACACAATCTATATTCTCTTTACTCCTACCAATATAGGTGACAGATATAGTTGCGGCGCGCGGGTTTCCTCGCTGTATGTCTGGAGGAGTTTTATAGTACCCCGAGCTGATTGTAGCTTTTCGCGTAGAAAACGGTCACACTTACTTATTATTAAAAGTTGGAATGAGTCCAACAGTTTCGGTGCTTTCCGAGCACCATCTTCAGGGGCGAGTGTTACACGGACCGCCGCCGGCGAGATCGACGCGTGCACTGCCGGTCGTCGAAGTCGAACCCCGCGCCCGCGCCTCAGCCCGCGCCGCGCGCGCTATAGC
This sequence comes from Mellilla xanthometata, assembly GCA_035578125.1. Classification (NCBI taxonomy): domain Eukaryota; kingdom Metazoa; phylum Arthropoda; class Insecta; order Lepidoptera; family Geometridae; genus Mellilla; species Mellilla xanthometata. Next base: position 748,641 of record JAPUBQ010000020.1, read on the forward strand.
TCTCTGCTCACGCGCAGATACCGCCGGCTGGATGGATGTTAATTCTTCCTCGTCGCTGGATGATGATGACGATGATGAGAGTATGCTCGGATCCGCACACACCACGCTGACTGTGTCCTGCATTGGATCTGTTACATTGGAGTGGCTCACAGAGTTCAGGACAGGTTTCCAAGAAGGCGCCAAAGTCCAACCACGATCTCGATTGAAATTGGGATGGCGATCAATTTCAATCGCCTCACGCACTTTACGCGGAACCATAAACTTTTCTTTAGCTAGGACAGACACTTTGTCAAAACGTAGAAAATGGCCATGTCCGGCTGCGTGTTCAGCTACTGCGGATTTTGTGAAATCCGCATTCTTAACGCTGCGTATATGTTCCGACAAACGTGTAGAGACATTACGCCGTGTTTCTCCAATGTAACATTTCCCACAATCACAGGGAATCCGGTATACTCCTGGTACGTTTAGTGGTTCGTGATCTTTTGGCGACCGTAACCATTGACGAAGTTGACCCGGTGGACGGTAAAAGGCGCGTATTCCATATTTTCGCTGCAGGTAAGAACCGATTTTGTCAGTCACTCCCTTTATATAAGGCAAATATATCGGCGCACGGTCCACTTTAATTCGTTTATGGCCGGAATTAGTCGCCCATCGCCAACACTGACTCCACTTGTACCCATTACTCTCCAACACTGACCTCACATGATCTAACTCCTGAGGCAGATGCTGCGGATCGCATAAACTCAGAGCTCGATTAATGAGTGACCTAGGTACAGCTGCTAACTGCGACGGATGATGGTGTGAATCAGCTCTCAGGTACCGATCGGTGTGAGTAGGCTTGCGGTAAACCGTGTGTGACACTGAACCATCTGAGTTCCGAGCCACCCGCACATCTAAGAACGGTAGAACACCATTCTGCTCCGTTTCCACAGTGAACTGTATTTTTGGATGAACATTATTTAGGTGTGTAGTAAATTGGGCAAGCGAATCTTGTGCTAGTACAGCAAAAACGTCATCCACATAACGCCACCAACAGCGGGGTTTACATAAGGCACTCTGCAGCGCTACTCCTTCCAACCATTCCATAAATATGTTCGCCGCCACTGGCGCCACCGGCGAACCCATTGCTACGCCGTCTACTTGAAGATAGTGGTCTCCTTTCCACACCAGGTATCCACTCTTGAGACAGCACTCGGTCCATTCTACGTACTCATAAGGTAAGTCGGTACTTCGAATAAGACGTTTTATTATATCAATGGTATCATCAACCGGGACATTAGTGAAAAGAGACGTAACATCAAAACTCACCATAATTTCCGAGGTGGCGATCTTTAGGTCCGATAACAGATTAATGAAATGCCTAGAGTCCTTTACAAAACTATCAGTTTTTCCAATAAACCGCTGCAAAACTGCGGATAAATGTCTTGACATTTTGTAAGTCGGCGCATCAATCTGACTTACTATAGGACGCAACGGCCAGTTGGGCTTATGGATCTTAGGAAGGCCATAGATTTTCGGGGAAGTAGGGTTATAAGGGCGTAGTTTCATTAATAGATCAGTATCGCCACTCGATTGCAAGAGATCCATTACTCTTTTTGTTATACGGGTAGTTGGATTATAGCTGACTTTTCTGTACGTAGAGCTATCACTTAATAGATTTGCAATTTTCTGCTCATAATCAGCCGTATCAACAATAACTGTGGCATTCCCTTTATCTGCGGGTAGAACTAAAATATCTTTATTATCACGCAGTTCCTTAAGCGCCCTGGTCTCCTCTCTATTAATATTGCTACGCGGCGGTTTAGCCTTTCTCAGCCATGTTGCTATATCCTGCCTCAAACACTCCGCTTCCCTATGTGGTATCTTGTTTCTCACCACGACGTCCTCAATATTGGTAATAATGGTCTCAACAGGTATTTTATTCGGAACAAGAGCGAAATTTAAACCTCGAGACAACCCTTTCTTTGCCTGTTCACTTATTGAGTGCGACGACAAGTTAACCACATTATCGGTGAGCAGTGACTGGCCATTTATGTTATGCAAAACGGACTTTGACCCCGCTCCCCCCCCCCGCTCGGAAAGCACCGAAACTGTTGGACTCATTCCAACTTTTAATAATAAGTAAGTGTGACCGTTTTCTACGCGAAAATATTAAGATGCCTTACGTGAACAGTTTACTGATTGTAGCTGTTTACTGCAACGAATGTATTGGCTTTGTTCGAACGCACGACAAGTTTATTTTATTGTATGTGAAGCTGGTACCTAGTATTAAAACCTTTAAGGCGTTGGGGTATCTAAAGCATATAAATGAGACACCTCAAAGCCTTTTTAAGTCGCCTTTTTTTTAATATTAATCCTTATGTCGATAATATTATTATTATTATTTTTTTTATCCTTGATAGGTTAGCGTTTGACTACAGCTAGCCTGATGTTAAGCTGCACTGCAGTCTACGGTGTGGCACGCTTACCTAGAAGATACCTTTTAGATTAACTTTACTTTTGAAGGCCCCCGGATGATACCTCTCAGGAAACAGAGACTCAGGTAGTGAGTCATATTATATTATAATTTTTTTACAAGCGGTGATAAAAATAAATTAAAACATAATTTTAGAATAATATTTACAATTTTGTTGTCACATTTTACACGGTTAATCTAACAACCCCCTGTCTCGTAGTGGCGCTCTGTGTACTCACGCTCCAAGCGCGAGCGCTGATTGGCTGTTGCGAATTTCGCGCAGCAGCGCCATGTTTTGAATGTTGGCGGGCCGCCACCTTACAGCATTTGAAGTGAAGGGCGCGTAACCACAAGAAATCAGTGACATTCTTGCCTGATGTGGTAATAAAATAAAATGAAATGGAATGGAATGGAATGGAAGGGAATGTAATGTAATGTAATGAATGTAATGTAATGTAATGTAATGTAATGTAATGTGATGAATATAATGTAATGTAATGGAATGGAATGGAATGGAATGGAATGGAATGGAATGGAATGGAATGGAATGGAATGGAATGGAATGGAATGGAATGGAATGGAATGGAATGGAATGGAATGGAATGGAATGGAATGGAATGGAATGGAATGGAATGGAATGGAATGGAATGGAATGGAATGGAATGGAATGGAATGGAATGGAATGGAATGGAATGGAATGGAATGGAATGGAATGGAATGGAATGGAATGGAATGGAATGGAATGGAATGGAATGGAATGGAATGGAATGGAATGGAATGGAATGGAATGGAATGGAATGGAATGGAATGGAATGGAATGGAATGGAATGGAATGGAATGGAATGGAATGGAATGGAATGGAATGGAATGGAATGGAATGGAATGGAATGGAATGGAATGGAATGGAATGGAATGGAATGGAATGGAATGGAATGGAATGGAATGGAATGGAATGGAATGGAATGGAATGGAATGGAATGGAATGGAATGGAATGGAATGAGAACGGAACAAAACTTTTAAGTAAGTAAATGTTTTTATGTGGTTATTAAATTACAGTCAGTGTAAGGTCCGACTGTGGCGGTAAAAGCCTCCTCCAATTGTGTCCACATCTCTTGGCTGTTGGCTTAGCACTCAGCAATGGGCAAATATGGCTATGGAAGAACAACTAAACGAGGAAAAATGTTCATCGACCTCAATACAATACGATACAATAATTTATTTATAACTCCATGTTACATGTCATATTATGTTAAAATTATAACGATAATATATAGTACAATTCAATATAAATAAAACTAAATATTAATTAATAATCTTTGAAATACATGAATTCATCTATTAACAACTTGTATCTTTTTATTTTAATTAAATACTACTTAATAATTAAAAATATGCGAATAGACCGGGATCAGTAGTGCCGCTGAATTGTTTCGCTTAGCAATGGACAAATTGAAGTATGCAGAGCTGATTGCCAACCTTCACTAGTTGGAGAGGCACCATAAGAAGAAGAAGAATTAAAAATAAATTAAATCATAAATCAATAATAAGTCTGTGTCCGCATGTAAGGTGCCTATTATGCTGGCGGCATTACCTCGCTGGATCGCCAAACTTAAACGTTGGCTGAGGTTAGCGCCAACTCATGGGTCATTAGCTCCTTTTGATTCCATTAGAATTTCTCTACAATGGCTCTTGTTACAATTTCTTCCTCCAAAATTCTCAGACCTGTCCCAACATTTTTCCGAAAACATTATCATCATCAGCCTATGCTCGTCCACTGCTGGACATAGGCCTCTCCCAAGGCACGCCACTTGACCCTATCCTGTGCTTCTCCTCGCCATCCACTACCCGCTACCTTCTTCAGATCATCGCTCCACCTGGTTGTAGGGCGTCCTACACTACGTTTGCCGAGACGCGGTCTCCACTCTAGAATTCGTCTACCGTAACGGTCATCGGTTCTTCGGCAGATATGTCCGGCCCATTGCCACTTCAGTTTGCTTACGCGTTGAGCTATGTCGGTAACTTTGGTTTTTTGTCGAATTATTTCGTTCCGGATACAATCCCGTAGATAAACACCGAGCATAGCTCTTTCCATAGCTCGCTGAGCGAGTTTGAATCTTCGAACCAAACCTGCCGTAAGTGTCTACTTCTCGGCTCCGTAAGTCATAAAAACATTATAACACGTCGAAAAACCAACATTTTCCGGGAAAACTATTAGAATTCCCACAAACGGGTATAAATATTCATTACCAGAAGTTGGACGTCAACGGCGAAATTAGCGAACATGTTTGTAAGTAGGCAGCGGTGACATAAATCCTAGGCTTTATCAGCGCCTTATCTTATTGGAGCGCCGCCAAGCTTGCCGACCTTACGGCTAACAGAATAGGCAAAGAGTCGTCCGACTTTTACTCACTACACCCGATTGGAGCTAGGTTTTTAACCCCGACGTGAAAACGATGGTGTTGAAAGTTTGTCTGTGTGCGTGCGTGTGTGTATGTTCGCAAACGGATGAGCTGATTTCGTCTTTGTTACAAAATCAGCCACACCGAGAACTTCGTGCAAAAATTGTTTTTTTTTTAAATAAATGGGCTTGCGATTTGAATTTGAATTTGAAAGTTTGTCTGTGTACGTGCGTGTGTGGATGCTTTCAAACGCATGAACTGATTCCGTTTTTGTTACAAATTGAGAGGCCACACGAGTACTTCGTGCAAAAAAAGTTTTTTTTAAATAAATGTGCTTGCGCTCGATCACAATTTACCTGATGGCAAGTGACATTACATGTCTTTGAAACGCTTGATTTCACTTTGCTTAACTACTCGTATTATGATTGTGTTGCAAGTAAGGTATGTTTTGCATTAGGAAATAGTACAGCTGACAAATATATTAAGTAACTGTATGTTTAAAGAAAACTAAATAACAAATTAGTATTTGAAAAAATAATACACATAAAGTCATTTGGGCTATGTGCCAGAAATATCCTACTAATCCTACTAATATTATAAATGCGAAAGTTTGTGTGCAAGTGTGTATGTTGGTTACTTATTCACGATCAAACGGCTTAACCGATTTTGATGAAATTTCTTGTTAAGATAGGTTACACTTTGTATTAACACATAAAAATAAATAAAATAAAAAAGCTTTTATTTATCTTAACAGAAAATAAAACATACATGTATTAATACGTAGGCTACTTTTTATTCTGGAAACAATATTGATTCCCTTGGCATACGCAAAGAACTTCATAAATTATGTTACTTTTACTTTCTCCAACAGCTGGACTGATTTTGATGAGATTAACTATGAAGAAAGAAGCCTCGGATTAAAAAATAGGCTACTTTTTATCCCGGATTAACGCGTAAAAAATAAAATGGGCCAATTATCAGATTCACTATTCAAAATAACAATCGGTCGTAGTGCGTAGACATTCTTAACCTGTTTACCGTATAAAGAGAGAAATATCCCACGTTGACCGTTGGTATTCAATTGCCTTAATGTCTTAATTTTATTTGGACTCCGGACGGGCTACAATTACATAGCACTGAGGTTGCTAAGGTTTAACATTTTGGATCCTAGATTAGGCAAATAGGTCTTAATGGAGGTTTCTACTGAAGGCTTACGTTTGTTTGCTCATTTAGAAATCCATTTTCGATTAGCTGTGAGTAGATGTAAGAGAAACAAGTCTTTATTCAATTACACGTAATTATATTTAGCTTTATTAAGTGTTTTTTTTTAAAGCGAGTGTGGCTCGGTTGTAATAACGTCTGCTTTTCAATCAGACGGCCCCTGGTTCGATCCCGGCCCTACACCAATGACTTTTTCAAGTTATATGTGGATTTGCACTCACTTTCCAGTGAAGGAAAATATCGTGAGGAAAGCGGTATGTTTGAGGACCACATTATCCGAAGACGTGTGTCATCCGCCAACCCGCACTTGGCCAGTGTGGTAGATTATGGCCTATATCTCTCTCCTCGTGAGAGAAGGTCCCGAGTCCCAGCAGTGGAAACGTATAGTGGGCTGCTTATGCTATGTGTTTATTTTTAAGGGTTTCGTATCTAAAAGGTGCTAACGGGACCCTAGTTACAAAGACTTCGCTCTCCGTCTGTCTGTCTGTTTGTCCCCAAGCTATGTCTTCTTCTTCTTTTTCTTTCTATGAACTAAGTTGCCAAGCTCTGGTGTCAAGAGTTTTCAAGCCGCCCGAGGCCTTTGGCTTGGCTTAACGACTGCTTGTATTAAGACTAACAGCCGGGACCTACAATTTAACGTGTCATCTGACCCACAGTAGCGCCCAGATGAAAATGCCACTTTACAACCACCAAACCTGGTCACCCATCCAAATACCGTCCGCATCATCCGTTGCTCAGCTACGATGATTGAAACTTAAAAAAATATAGATATTACTAATGTTTTCTTTGTAAAAACACTGTTTCTCACATTTTTACCACAGTAGGAAGGAAATCTCTTGCAATTTCGTTGGCACTTTCTATTAATTTTTCACGGCAAAATCTTAGTGGTTCCTTGACGTAATCTTCTTACCTTGATCACTGAATAGATAGGTCAGAAGATTAGGTCTGTCGGAATTAAAAATGTTATTCTAAATTTAAAATTATGTTAGTTGGAATAAACAAATGACATTCGGAGTTAATAGTATTTGAAACTGAAAAAATGTTATGAATAAACAAATGACATTCGGAGTTTCAATAGTATTTGAAACTGAAAAAATGTTATTCGGAATTCAAAAATGTTTTTCGGGAATCAATATAAGTTATCTATTCGAAATTTAAATGTGACATTCAGAATTTAAAAATGTTATTCCGAATCAAAATGTGTAATTAATAGTGTTTTTTTAAAGTTTTTCGAAATAAAGGATCGTTATTTGCCAATAGAAATATGTATCCTTGACTAAATCTTAACTATCTATTCTAGTTAAAACCTTTTGTTAAATACTTTTCTATAAATTTGGTTGCAACTTTTAATTTTGTAAGACTGAGATTCAATATTTTGTAAGACTCAGAAAGACTGGTTTGTTTAAGTTGGTCACCCATCCAAAAGCAGACCGCGTTGTGAATTGCTTTGTTTCGATAACCTTATTAAATAGTAAGTCAAGCTTCAGGTTCTTATAACTTCTCAAACAAAATTACACTATTAAAAAAAAACAAATATTTTTCATAAGTATAAATTTTTTTACGGTCCTTCTGTCAAATTCTGTAACAGAATGTTAATACCGCAGACGTTATTCAAAAGGATCTTTTTCGCATTATTATCCTTTGAAACTCCACTGCGGGAGCTTTGTTGCGATACTGAAAAATTGCTCAACACAGTCTACAGGAACTGCGAGAGTTTCTCAAAGAAAATCTCCAGAATATAATCCTGCTACTGAGCTGTTTTCTTGTCTGTGGCAGGGCTTAAGAATCACAGTGTAAGAATGTTGCTAGCGTTATAAGTGGAAAACCAGCAGAATGTAAGTAGTTTCTTTGGGGAAATTTCTAGGCTGTGGTTGGATTTAAGGTGACAGGGATTATTACGTTACAGTGCTCTTTCGTTTGGACACAACGATGTTGAGAAAGGTTCGAAGCTTTTGTGTTCGGAATTAATTTTGGCGTTTATGAATTGTGTTTTAGTGGAGACAAATTACGAGAAATATTATGAAAAGATAGCATAATAGCATAATTATGGACTGATATAGATAATTAGTTATGCAGGCAACGTTTTGGGTATGCTGTATGACTAGAAAAGAGTTTTTTGTGTCTATAAACCTTTTTCTAGACTTTAAAAAACTCTTTTCTAAAAAATCTAAAAATAATGGGAATTGAAATTGTCTTCTTAAATAATACTGTAAGTAGGTAACTGAAATCGGCAGTCAGATGATTTACAGACCTCGATCGGAATCCATTCAAAAATAAATTCTTATTGCCTAAGATTTATCGGATTCCGGTTTCTATAAATCAACGGAAAGAAAAACGGAAGACGTTTTCGGAGTAGATTTTCATCCCCTCTAACCCCTTTTCTGCTAAATGGGAAAGGGTGGGAGGGTGAGGATAACCTTAAAAACAAACAAGTGTGTTAACAGTTAAGGGACCTTCCTTTTAGTTCGTGATATGACCGTCCGTTAATTTTACTATAGTAGAGAATCGCTTGGTATATAGAATCGTAAATAAGACCTTATATTTTTTTTCCGAATTTCTATAATTTTACAGGTTTTGGTCATAAATAATAAACGGTAAAAATATCGGAAAAATAGCTTAGAGACCGTCCAAAGTATAACTCTAAGAATATTTACACTAATATTGGTCCCAATCAGACTTCATCTTCTTCTTATCCCACTTAGGTGGGGTCGGCACAGCAAATCTTCTTCTTCCACTTTCTTTTATTATACGTCATCATTTTTACACTCAATCTTTAAATCTCTCAATGGTGGTACTATTAAAACAATATCTTAAACAAATATTATAAAGAGGAAAAGTTTGATTGATTGTTAGAAATAGAAATAAAAATTGTTTAAAAAATCAAATCATTTTTTTAACTATTTCTTATTGATAAGTCTGATTGGGAATAAAAATGGCATAAAAAACTTAATTTAACATTTATCATTCAGAAGCAATGGGACTGCAATGCTCGCAGAGTAGCTTTAATAATATTATTGCTGTATTAATAAAATGTTATTGATTTGATTTATTGATTTGTTTGACGCGAATAGGCTCTGAAACTACTGGACCGATTTGAAAAATTCTTTCACCGTTGGGAAGCTACATTATCTCCGAGTAACGTATGCTTTATTTAGTCTTTGCAATTTATTATTATTTTAGAGCCCGTGCGAAGTCGGTTGGGATACTAGTTAGAAATAAAAATGGTTTGAAAAATCAAATCATTTTTTTTTTACTAGTTCTATTTCACATTGATAAGTCTGATTGGGAATAAAACATGGTTTAAAAAACTTAATTTAGGATTTTTTGAACCAGTTTTTTTTCTAATTCATATGTCTGATTCAAATTCAAATTAGTTTATTTAGTACAGGGGTGAAACGTACTATGAGTAATTAAATACTAAATAATAGCTAAGTCTTAGTGTACGTTTTGCCATCCACTGCGCCCCGCGCTAAGTATCATAATAATATGATCCTGTTATGCGGGGCGACAGTATTTCGCTTTTATATACGCTTAAATTAAAAAGACATTGTTCTTACCCAACACATCACACAGTTTAAATTGGTACCAAAATAGGTATAAATATTAAATTTGTACTTTAGTCTTTAAGCTATTTTTTCGATATTTTTGCCGTTTATGATTTATTCAGAAAAACCTGTAAATTTGTTATCGGCTTAACCTAAATTTTGAAATATTTTAATTTTAAACTGACATTGTTATTAATATTCTTACTTAATTTTAAGTTGATAATGATTGATTATTGACTTTTGACATTTATTTAATTATTCTTAATTTCTATGTTATTTTTTTTGTATGTATGCTATGGATGACAATCTGAAATAAATTATTATTATTATTATTAACCATTACAAATTAAATATGTTTAGATCTTAGGTACTGTATACGTATTCTACAGCGGTCTAATTAAATATGGCCGTGTTTTCACACCTGACGCAGGCAGTACGGTTATTTGGCCAAACAATTTACAAATCCTTTATTATTAATGTCGAGATTATTCTCTTGTTATTAATTGTGCTGAATTATGTGTTGTCTTAAATGTAATCTAGATTAAATTAATGTTGCATATGAGTTTTCGGACTTTTTTTTTATGTTGGGTTGAAGAAATAGATTTTTTAATGAAATACAGAACTTTATTAACCATTAATAACATAAGTTAAAGGCAAGTCACACTACAATAATCACTTAATACTTAAAAATACTAGAATATAAAAATTTAATAAACTTATAAATTTCAATAAATAAATATGCTTCCCTATTAAATACTACACATAATAGCATTTGTTTTTCATTTCTATTAAATTTAAAATACTACTTTTTACACGTGAATAACGATTCTGCAATCTAATGCTATAAGTAGGCCAACTATATGCGTAAACATACAAGTTAGCGGTATGGTTATTTGTTAGTAGTCTATTAATTAGTTATTTTTATTTAATTTACTTAAATTGTACTGATTTTAATTACTTATCATGTATGAAAAAGCCTTTTTACAGCTGAGAAATATTGTATTTATTGTAATGACATCTTATGCAGGATTCCAATTTGTAGTTTAGTATTGTTAGTGAAATGTAATAGTTTTGTGACTTATTGGAAAATATGTGACATTCATTTATTCTTCACTGAAATCTCATTGAAAAAAATAGTATTTAAAAAAAACTAAAAAACACGCTTATTTGGCCGTTTTAAGTGGGTCAAAATCGCGCCCAAAGAAGTCGGTTACAAACAAATATACAAACAAAAATACAAAAAAATGTGATAATTTTATCAAATTAGTGTATTGTCATTGGTTCTTAATAAATCTACAAAGTTTCAACGAAATCTGGCCGTTTAAAGTGGGTCAAAATCGCGTCCAAAGAAGTCGGTTACAAACAAACATACAGGTGAAGCGAATATAAAGCGTGTAAAAACTGTAAAATTAAGATTTTGCGATTCTTATCATTATCGTTGCCTTGATAAACTTTCAGAGTCCAGTAGGCAGTATAAATGACCCGGGTGGCCAGTGTTCTGGGCAGAAAGTATACCGGTTTAAGCCGGTCATTACGTATTCGACACTCGATTACCGCGGACTCGGTCCGGATCAAACTCCTACCTACTAGTTAACTGACGTATGGTTTACTTACAGTATGGACTGTACCAAATTCTTCTACTTACATACCTATACTTATACTTTTGATCTAATCCTACTTCACAATTTGACGACCTCGTTGGCGTATAACGGTTACCATGCCGGACTGCTAATCAGAAGGTTCCGGGTTCGATTCCCGGCACGGCCCAAATCTTTGTGCTGAACTAAATTTGTTGGCTGTCGGTCTGGGTGTTAAATATGTACTCGCTTCTATATAAAATCAGTATCTATGTATATGTATATCAGTTGTGTTAGCTACCATAACATAGACTAGAAGTGGTTCAGTATAGGGTTAACCAGCCGTGTGTGAATGTGTCCTAATATTTATTTATTATTTATTTATTTATATTTATTTACCTAATCCCACTTCATGTGAGGTCTCCGGTTCAATATGCACGGAAGAGTCCATACCCGTCAATAATTTTTCCACCGACGCGTCGGTTCACTGCATACGAGTACGTACAGAACAATGGCGAGAGATAAGCTCGCAACACCTGCTCAAAGCCTCGCCGAGTCTTCTAAATCAGTGTATGTAGGTGGACCAAAGTTCTACCAGAATATCTGAAAAATACAACTTCCGACAATATATTTAAAATTAAATTAAAATTGTAATTAATACAATAATCGTATTATAATACGGACGAGTATTTACATGATAAATTTACCGACGATGGCAATTGAGACATTTATATTTATATCATTACTAGAGGTTGCCCGCGGCTCCGCCCGCGTGTATGTCGCTTTTCGCGTAACCTGTGGAAAAATTCTATTGTATCCCATTCCCATGCCAATTTTATATAAACATTACACTGCTACGATATCAAAATGAGTTCGATTACTAAATCATCAAAGTATCGGTTTTATTAGTTTGGTGATGATGCGAAAGATTAGATCATGTTCTCCAAGACATTTTTATTTCTTTAAATAATTAGAATACGCGAACCATACCACCAAGTGGATCACATACTTAAATTCCAATTCAGAAGTATTTAATTTCAAAAACACAAAACTTTCCCTTTGAACTTTAAACCCCAATGGCATACCTTAATGCACTCCTGGCAAATATTTTTACAAATTTATTTTAACCATCATATAAACTACAACCTCAACAACTTTCAGGACTTGTACTTGATAAATAAAGTATTTTCCATACATACTTTCACCCCCCATTACAAACCCTTAGTTCACCCCTGGCAAAACTTGATACCATTATTTTTAATTTTACATAAACTATACATATTCCAAATTTCATTGCTGTAAGTTCAAAAACAAAGAAATTCATACAAACTGTTTTACCCCTTTTCACCCCCTTAAGGGTAGAATTTCCAAAAATCTATTCTTGGTACACGTTTAAGTACTAAAATATATACACACTCCAAATTGTACATCTCTAAGTTCAAAAACACTAAACTTTCATTTTTAACTTTAAACCCCCATGGCATCCCCCTTAATGCACCCCTGGCAAAAGATTTTTTAATTTTAAATTGACCATTTAATAAACTACTACCATAACAACTTTCAAGACTTAAACTTGATAAATAAAGAATTTTCCATACAAACTTTCACCCCCCATTACAAACCCTTAGTTCACCCCTGGCAAAAAAACTTGAAACCATTATTTTTAATTTTACATAAACTATACATATTCCAAATTTCATTGCTGGAAGTTCAAAAACAAAGAAGTTTCATACAAACTGTTTTACCCCTTTTCACCCCCTTAGGGGTGGAATATCCAAAAATCCGTTCTTAGTACGCGTCTACATACTAAAACAGATATACATTCCAAATTTCACAACCCTAGGACCAGCCGTTTGGGCTCTGCGTTGTCTATAGATGAATGAATGAATAGGTCAGGACAAAGAGTCTTATAGTATAGATTTTAAATTGACTTGTATAATCTACGAAATATTACCAATAAAACTCTGTATTCTGTATTCATTAATTATTTCTGTATTCACAATTCTCCTTTTTATAACGTTATTGAAAGATCTTCTTAACTAATATAAATTATACATTTAGAAGAAAATCCATCATCTTGGATTTAAAATTTGTGTTAGTGTATGAGTTTTGCTTGTTAAGCACTTTTGTGTGATACCTATACCTATTGATGACGACCTCGTTGGCGTAAAAGGTTACCATGCCGGTCTGCTAATCAGAAGGTTCCGGGTTCGATTCCCGGCCCGGTCAACATGTTTGTGCTTAACTAAATTTGTTGGCTGTGGGTCTGGGTGTCAAATATGTATTTATATATAATATGTATGTATGTATATGTAGTATATCAGCTGTGTTAGCAACCATAATACGAGCTAGAAATGGTTCAGTATGGGGCTAACCAGCCGTGTGTGAATGTGTCCTAATATTAATATTATTAATATTGATGGAGTAAAAAGATAATATATAATCCGCCATTGTTTGGCAGCAGCCATACCGATTTTTATCCAACATAGATGAGAAAAAACTATTTCCTCCCCCCGCTCTTACAGCAATCAAACGTATTTTGCTCATATTTACTTACAGTTTTTAAATGGTTTTGTTATTGTTGTGGTGTTTAAATCAAATACAAAATACAAATCAAATACAAATCATTTATTGATAACACCAAAGTTACAAGTCAAATAATATAATATCAGTACAAAAGTATATGATAAGTATCCATGTCAATTTTCACTACTAATTCTAGTAATATAATATCATTACAATAGTATATGGTAATAATCAAATGTCAATTTCTACTACAAATTCTAGAATTCATATATCATCCAATCATATAATCATATACTATTGTATTGATATTATATTACTAGTAATATAATAGTATATGTTATGAATCAAATGTCAATTTTCAATTCTAGATAATCATTTATATTATAAAAAGTTTGATCTAATAGCCAAACCCTGAGTCTAGTCTTAAAGCTGGCGCTGGAAAGTGCATCCCGGACGGCCGATCGTTATTGTTTTGAACCTGGGACTCCGCACTAGAAAATCAACTTGTATCGTAGAGCCCTTACTGCAGTACCAGTGCCCTTACCCGTAGGGACGCAGTCGCGTCGGTGTCATGTAAAACTAATGGATCGAAATTGTCTCTCGCGCGGCGGTCAATATTTATAGCGGGTTTGGATTGGTTCGGGAACCATGTGACGTATCCATATTTTATTCATCTGTGGACAGCTTTCCATGTATGTTGTCTTCATCCTACTTTCGTAGCGCCTGTAGCTCGGCTAGCTAAGGTCTGATGAGATCATCGAAGCTAAGCAACGGTCGATTCGGACGGTGTTTGGATGGGTGACCATGCACAACTCTGTCGATTTTCAAGTGGCTATATAGAAAAAACTACGCCCTGTGGTGTTTACCCGCGATAAAAAGTAGCCTATATGTTAATCCAGGGTCTAAACTATCTCCATACTAAATACAATTGAAATCGGTTCAGTTAACGGCTGAAACGAACATGAAGAAGTAGCTAATAAACATACAAACTTACACACAAATTATAATCGTAATTTTAAATAAATTATCTAAGGACACATTTTTACACACGGCTAGTAAACCAAATACTGAACCATTTCTAGTTCGTATTATGGTAGCTAACACAACTGATATACTACATATACATACATACATACATACATAGGTACTAAGCACTCAGACCGATAGCCAACAAATTTGCAGCCCAAAGATGTTGGCCGTTGGGAATCGAACCCGGAACCTTCTGATTGGCAGTCCGGCATGGTAACCATTACGCCTGTATGGTAACGAAGTCGTCGACGGTATTATTTAGTAGGGATAGTAGGATAATATTGTTGTATTTTATGAACACGTGACCAACCATAACACGATAAAAAATGGTTGCCTGTAAAGTCGGTTTTACGGGCGAAGATTTTACGTGACAACGTCTGCCGCGTGCTGCGCGCTCGGCAGACCGATCATAGTTGAGTGGGAGAGAGACGCAAGGCATTCGGCGGGCCTCTCTCTCGTTCGGTGACTCATCGTAACGTTACCGGGCGTTACACTTTTTCATAAGTGACTCCCAGCCGCAACCTAATTTAAGACGTTGTCACGTCAAAATGTCAACGAAATTAAAACCCAAGACGACTGCCTCCATCCCGTAACGAGCTGATCTTCATTACGAACCTTGTCCGATTTCATTTGAACACGACACTTCCAAAGGTCAAGGATGTCAAGAAAATTCGGGTAAAAATACATTATCTGTGCTACTGGCCGTGGAATATTAGTAGACAGAGAATGGACGTAATGTGGATCGAGCGATACTCGAGTATGATCAGTTACTTAGTAAAGTGTGAGCGGGTTCAAACAAGTCCAATATGTTGTTGTGTGCTAACACAGATAGAAAGGCACTTTATTAAAACAATTACAAAAAATAAAATTACACAAAACTCATAAAGAACTTAATAGCTAGTGCCTTAACTGGTGACCTTATGGCTAGACGAAGAAAAAATTTAAGAAATATTTTCAAGATATGGCAAGATTGTACTTGTGATTTGTTTTTAAGTCATAAAGTATCTTTAGTTAACGAAAAAATAGATATGATCAGTATTTGACGTGTGGTGTTTTGTGAATCAATAAACACCGGCAGCATGAAAAAATAAATTCTCATTGTTACGTTCTACCATATTGTATAATTTTTATATTGTACTGATTGACGAAACCAAATGCTTGTAATATAAAGATTAATAAATATACTTTGACTTTGACTTTGTGCAAGCGAGAGCACTAAATGAACGACAGAGAGGCACATCTCGCTAGCGCGTTCGGGACGCACTATCACATGTTTTTGTTGACTAAAATTTCGTAATAATTGCTGTTATCCAAATTAATATATTTTAGCAATTAAATAAATACTAATTCTTTTCTATCAATTACTAGTTCTGGACCAATTTTTCCTAATTATCCATTCAAGCGTAGGGTCGGCCATTCTGCCGCGTTAGGTATTTAGGGCTATGTAAATGAGTACGTTAGGTCATAGCTATTTGGCAAACGTAGACACGGAATTTTAACACTTATTGTTGGCTTAGTAAGAGTTAAATTGCTTTAGTAATGTACAAGTATAACAACCATTTTATGCACACGATTTTGACACATATCAACCGGTCGTTAAAAGCGAGATTTGTATGAGATTGTGTCGGTAGTTGGGCAAGGGTCTAGTTTTAGACACGAATTATTCTTGATGGTCCTTACGAGGGTCCTTTAAATTTAATACAATTTGTTATATTATCAAAATTGCTGAGGCGGTGATTTGGTTTGTTTTCACATGAATGTTAATGAAGTTAAAAGATGAAGTTAAGTTTTAAAGAGCAGCGACAGCTGACAGCTTAGTCGAGCGTGCAGCTGTCATACGTTCCAATGGTCGTGCGTTCTATCCCTGTCCCTGTGAAGAAATTTCTTAGTTTAAAACAATCATTTATACAACTACAAAGTTTTACTTTTATTAACCAAGCGAGCGAGTTTTGCCCTCTTCGGTCTGTAGTTAGCCTGGAAGAGATCGCTTTAAGTGATAAGGCCGTCACTTGTAACACTACTTATAAGTTGATTAATTATTTTTCTCTTTGTTTTGTATTTCCTTTTGTGTTGCAATAAAGAGTATATCTATCTATCTAGTTAGTTCTTCTGTAGAAGCCGTATTTTTGAACAAATAAACGACGAGTTTTGGTATACAGGCTCAAAAACTGAATACAATTTTTTTGTCATTGGTGATTTTTTTATGGTCTTAGGAAGGGTTTCGGGAATTATAAATAATGTTCCAAGAAATAAAAAATACAAATACAAAATTTCTTTAGTTGAGACCGTAAATAAAAACAAAATTATTAGGAATCCAAAGGCTTCCAAACTAGTTTTATAAAGTGTATTAAAAATTAAACAAATTTGACCGCAACAGATACAGACTGAATCATCATCAGCCAACATTAATTAGATTATTTATAAATATTTTGGACAATTTACACATTTCTTAAATGTATATATAGTGTTGGAGAGAAACTACCCTCATCTACCACGTGATGACGTCACAGCGACGACCATAAAACGCCGAGCAGACTGGACATCGAGACACTTTGCTTTCGGCTACCGTAGCGACAACATCGTCTGACTTTCTCACTGTTACTCTGCCCACTTTTCCATTTAATTGTTTTGATTAGTTGATTGTTTGTATAATTGTGTAAACCTTTGCTGTTGTTCAATAATTTGTTTGTAATTAAATAAAATCAAGTTGTATTGTTAGATTTGGTTTTCTTTTTTCTAAATAGATTTTGGCCTTATTGCCAAAATCAGAAGTGGGATTCGAATTCAACGTATAGCCTATCACTGACTTAAATTATTTTCGTGTTCTTTGTCGCATACGGGGTTTAAATGAAATGTCTGACCACGAATATCGTCACAGCCGTCATGGCAGTCGACATGGTAGCCGTGAGCATCGTTCTAATAGACGCCGAGAGCGTACGCCTGATGGTGCTTTTCGGAGCGCCATGGAGGCGATCTTGTCACGTCTCACACCATTAGAAGAGCGGTCAGCGCGGCGACCCAGCCGGTCTCCTGAGCAACGAGTGCATCGCAGTCCACGTCGGTCAACTTCGCCATCACGACGTCGTCGCGTGGGCGCTTCTCCGGCTGCGGCGTCGTCGGGCGGGTCACCGCCAGTGTTTGTACACGCCGCTGTACCGACATCAACACCAACGCCGACTAGTTCAGTCGCGGCACTGCCTACTGAGCTGGCGCGCGCCGTGCCAGCGGCGCCTAAGGAGGCACCGGACATCATGTTGGAGTTCAGCATGCCGACACAGCGGGCATCGCGTGCTGATGCTGAGTTGGGTGCAGCGACATCGGCGCAGCAGGAGGTCACCGGGGCATCTCCGAGCTCCGCGCTGTCTTCGGGCACCGACCGCATTGTCGAGGCGATCCGGTCCATAGGAAGCGTGGTGAGATCTAACCAATCTTATTACATTTCTGTTTTCTTGTACCTTTTGCAAAAAGCCTGAACATAAGGTTGAATTTTGCTTTGCTAAAATGAAAACAGTCTCGTAACATTAAAAAAAGCGTAAATTTTTGTCGCGAAAGAGTAACTGCTAATGTTAAGAGTGTGGTCGCTGAGGTCCTTGTTTACATTGATGATTTTCTGCTCTTAAGTGTACGACATTAGATAGCAGATTTGTTTTATTGAAAGTGTTGTCAGTATTAACTAAGACAGGTTTTTCCATAAGTGTACGTTCTTGGCCACAGAAATTGAATACTTAAGTCGAACTATTAGTCAAGGTCAGGTACGACCGAGCTCTGGTAAAATTAAAGCGTTGACTGAATTACTGATCCCAAGAATGATAAGTTAATGCGTCAATTGTTGGGCCTGTCGAGTTATTTTCAGTGGTATATTGCCAATTTTGTTTAAAAACTGTCTGTATTGCGGCATAGACTGCAGTACTTTGGCTGCGGCTATGCCGACAAATATGTGCAGGTAACGGCTTGCGGAGCAGCGTCAGCAGCGGCCTGCCGAGCAGCGTCGGCAGCAGTCTGCTGAGCAGCATCGGCAACGGCAGCCGAGAACGCGGAAGTGGAGACTGCGGCGGCTGAGCACCGTCGGCAGCCGAGCACCGTCGGCAGCCGAGCACCGTCGGCAGCCGAGCACCGTCGGCCGCCGAGCACCGTCGGCAGCCGAGCACCGTCGGCAGCCGAGCACCGTCGGCAGCCGAGCACCGTCGGCAGCCGAGCACCGTCGGCAGCCGAGCACCGTCGGCAGCCGAGCACCGTCGGCAGCCGAGCACCGTCGGCAGCCGAGCACCGTCGGCAGCCGAGCACCGTCGGCAGCCGAGCACCGTCGGCAGCCGAGCACCGTCGGCAGCCGAGCACCGTCGGCAGCCGAGCACCGTCGGCAGCCGAGCACCGTCGGCAGCCGAGCACCGGCGGCAGCGGCCTGCCGAGCACCGGCGGCAGCGGCCTGCCGAGCACCGGCGGCAGCGGCCTGCCGAGCACCGGCGGCAGCGGCCTGCCGAGCACCGGCGGCAGCGGCCTGCCGAGCACCGGCGGCAGCGGCCTGCCGAGCACCGTGCCGAGCGGGGCTGGCGGTTGCGGCATTGTTTCGACATCATAGTTCTGCCTTACGGGGAACTATGGTGGGGCTGTATATCGGAAAAGGTTCCGTCAGCATTGTGGGCTGTATATCGGAGAATGTTCCGTCAGCATTGTGGGCTGTATATCGGAGAATGTTCCGTCAGCATTATGGGCTGTATATCGGAGAATGTTCCGTCAGCATTGTGGGCTGTATATCGGAGAATGTTCCGTCAGCATTGTGGGCTGTATATCGGAAAATGTTCCGTCAGCATTTCGACATCATGACCCGGTCATGGTGGGGCTGTATAGCGGTTCCCATAAGGATCCGTCAGCATCGTGTATTTCGACATCATAACACGGTTATGGTGGGGCTGTATAGCGGTTCCCATAAGGATCCGTCAGCATCGTGTATTTCGACATCATAACACGGTTATGGTGGGGCTGTACAGCGGTTCCCATAAGGATCCGTCAGCATCGTGTATTTCGACATCATAACACGGTTATGGTGGGGCTGTATAGCGGTTCCCATAAGGATCCGTCAGCATCGCGTATTTCGACATCATAATACGGTTATGGTGGGGCTGTATAGCGGTTCCCATAAGGATCCGTCAGCATCGCGTATTTCGACATCATAACACGGTTATGGTGGGGCTGTATAGCGGTTCCCATAAGGATCCGTCAGTATCGCGTTGATTTTCTGTTTAATATGAACATGTTTTGTCATGACTGCAGCATGTCTGAACATGAGCTTATTAATTTGTACCTATCTTGCTTCTAACAATATGACACTGACAAATTGTTATGAACAAGTTTGTTTCTCTTAAACATGATTTGAGCATTTGTGTTGTTCTCAGATTCTGATGACAAAGTCGAGGAGTCCACATAGAGATCCGAGGACGGATCTCCGTCAGGAGAGGCCGTGTTGGAGAGAAACTACCCTCATCTACCACGTGATGACGTCACAGCGACGACCATAAAACGCCGAGCAGACTGGACATCGAGACACTTTGCTTTCGGCTACCGTAGCGACAACATCGTCTGACTTTCTCACTGTTACTCTGCCCACTTTTCCATTTAATTGTTTTGATTAGTTGATTGTTTGTATAATTGTGTAAACCTTTGCTGTTGTTCAATAATTTGTTTGTAATTAAATAAAATCAAGTTGTATTGTTAGATTTGGTTTTCTTTTTTCTAAATAGATTTTGGCCTTATTGCCAAAAATAGCATAATTTCTTAAGTGTAACCTAATATTAATTTTTCTTTAAGTATGATTATTTAATTTTACTTTTTGACAAAACCCTTATACAGCTGCTATCCTTTTAATCAAAGTCATTATTTTATTACTGAAATCGCAGTATTCAAGTGACTAAACATCATTTATCAAACTAAGTTACAATATGCTATGTCTGACGTGCGGTTATTAATACTCATAGTATCGAATATTATAATTATTGTGATGCATTATTATTTTAATATATCGCCGTCCCCGGAGAATAAAATGATAACTGCCATTATCTTCATTTTAGTGTTATTCCATTTTTTATATCTGTGGGTACTGACTGATACATCTGCTCATTTTTTTTCGTGACTCTAATACTGTTATTTACGGAAATATAAAATATTACAATGTTATTCGATTATTAGACCAATGCCTAAAGTTACAAGAATATAATTGTATTGTATTATTATCATAATATTTTGAAACTTGTAAGTTTGACAAACAGTCATGAAGTTATATTCTAGGGATAGTTATATCTTAGGGAGGGCCGTCCTACACAGGGAAGCGGTGATTGGGGGTCAGTACCGCCTTAATTCTACCCCTACTAAAGTTATATTCTCGTTATACATTATTACATTTATAAAACCAGGAAAAATTATCAAAATATCAGCAAAAGCCATTGCCATAATAGAAACTCGACTAACAATAATTACGCCGTACTTAAGACATAATTCCGCGTAAAACATCCAGGGCCGGACTGGGTTCGGAATTTTAACAAGACAAGTGCCAGTGGACATTAGTTGTATCTGTCGCCGTACCCTCGTCCGGCCCTCGTCAGCTGACTGTTATTAGGCCCTGGCGCCGCTACGATACGTCTAATACCTGTCAGATAAGTAAATATTCACTGATCAGTCTTAAAATGTAGTAGCGCCTGTAACACGGCTAATTAAAGGGATTTGACAAGATCAACACAGTTTCAAATAATGTCTTTACTGTGGTCTAAGATGAAACACGATTGCCTACATAAAACCTGTTTACTTTAGTCTTGGCGTGACATGGCGAGGCATGGCGTGTCGTGGCGTGGCGTCGTGTACCGTGACGTGGCGTGGCATGTCATGGCATGGCGTGGCGTCGCATGGCGTGGCGTGTTCAGTTTTCGGTTGGCGTTTCAAAAAAGTTTTTTCAGTTGTACACTACTGAAAAAACTTTTTTTTAAGTAAGTGTGACCATTTGTTCGTGCAAATGTATAATATGTGTCAGATAAGTAAATATTCACTGATCAGTCTTAAAATGTAGTAGCGCCTGTAACACGGCTAACTAAAGGGATTTGACAAGATCAACACAGTTTCAAATAATGTCTTTACTGTGGTTTAAGATGAAACACAATTGCCTACATAAAACCTGTTTACCTACTCTAGTTTTGGCATGGCGTGGCGCGGCATGGCGTTGCGTGGCGTGTCGTCGCGTGCTGTGGCGTGGCATAGCATGACATGGCGTGGCATGGCGTCGCGTGGCGTGACATGGCGTGGCGTGGCGTGACATGGCGTGGCGTTGTGTGGCGTGGCATGGCGTGGCGTGTTCAGTTTTCGGTTGCTGTTTCAAAAAAGTTTTTTCAATGTTGTGCCAATGTGGCACAACTGAAAATACTTTTTTTCTGAGTAATTGTGACCATTTGTTCGTGCAAGTATATAATATGACTTACAATAACAGTTTACAAAACATCTTTTACTTGGCTAATACTTGTATGTTAAATAAAGAATTTTGAAGCAAACCAACAAACAATGTGGCACAAGCATAGATCGTGTTTTTTCTGACTTACCATATTTTTTTTATTCTGTTATTGATATGATATGAATTTGCCAAGATATGATTTTATGTTTTTTTTTTATTATTTTCAAGGCGAGAGTGAACCGGTTCCTTCTAGGTAAGCGCGATCCACCGTAGACCTCAATATCACTTACCATCAGGTGAATTGTGGTCAAGCGCTGGCCTATTCAGAGTAAAAAAAAAAGACTAGAAGGAATACTTAGGTAGTTATTTTAATTCTACGCCTCGGTACATTAAGTACAAAAGTTTGTGTTGCGTCCACTGTTCTGTCATTGGAGAAATTGCTTGCCAGTTGTTTATAATTAAGTTAAAGTATTCATAAACTTGTTTAGCAGAGAGACTGCTTCGGACGACGAGGCAGATAATTTTCAAGCGCTTTCGACTGTGGCATTTCTTGAAAGAAGAAAATAAAATTCAGGCGATGTTGTACCGAGTTTGAAGCTTTATATATTTGAGCGAAGCGCTGATTGAAGGCGATTGTAGGTATTTCACAAAATAAATACAATATAAAATATATTCAAGTAACATGCTTTAACGATTCTAGAAAATGTCGTTTACATTCAATTTAAGAGATTTGTTTTAATTTATTAAGCTCAACTGTATAAAATAAATATAGCTTTAAACTTAATTGTAAAGTGATTATTTTTCTAAAAATAACAGAACTACTGGGTATTATCTAATCGCTAGAATATTAACAATTCTTAACATTTATTGTGGATGAAAAAAAGATAATTACGCAGGATATTATAGAACTTAAAATAATAATAGTTTAAAAAACTAAAAAACACGCTTATCTGGTCGTTTTAAGTGGGTCAAAATCGCGCCCAAAGAAGTTGGTCACAAACAAACATAGAAACAAAAATACAAAAAAAAATAAAAATATCAAATTAGTGTATTGTCATCGGTCCTCAATTAACCTACAAAGTTTCAACGAAATCTGTCCGTTTAAAGTGGGTCAAAATCGCGCCCAAAGAAGTCTGTTACAAACAAACATACAAACATACAGGTGTAGCTAATATAAAGCGTGTAAATATGCTAGTTTGCTTTCCATACCACCTAAATTAGATAATCATCTAAGAAACAATATAGGTAGTTAAAATCATAATAAACTGAGACTAGCTTATCCAACATTCATACTCAGAGAGTCTTATCTTTTTTTTTCGAATGAAATTCTTACGTAAGTGGCCAAGCTTTGGTGTGGAAACTTTTCAAACCATACGAAGGTGTCTTGACTTGGCTTAACAACTGCTTGTACTAAGACTAACAGTTGGGACCTACAATTTAACGTATCACCCGACCCTCCGTAGCACCTAAAAAAAATGCGACTTTTGAAAAGATAGTTGTGCATGGTCACCCATCCAAAGACTGACCGCATCGACTGTTGCTTCAATTTTTTTTTTACGTGAGGAAATGCATTTACGCATGCCCACCACACCCGGGGAGGTGGGTGGGGTATGTCACTAGCGAAAGGCCTCTGATGGCTTAACGATTGCTTGTACTAAAATGACAATGCCACTTTAGAAACGACATTCTTGTGAATGAATGGTTACCCATCCAAACACCGTCCGCGTCGACCGTTGCTTAGCTTCGATGATCGCGTCAGATCACCTTAGCTAGCCGAGCGACAGGTACTACGCGAGTACGCTACTAGTCTCCCTAACCCGTAAACACTTGACTAGCCCATTCCGACTAAGCACGCAATCATTAATTAAAAATACGATTAAAATTTGTCGTGACCTAATTAACGACGCACTGGGGACGGGCGGCTTTTAAATTATTTTTACGAGGACCTCATAAAAAAACCTGCTTAATGACTTGATTGCGAAAATCCATCAAAATGAAGTAATTTTCGTTAAAAACGTTGTTAAAAATTTCATTGAGGGTAGAATGGTGATGTTAAGTAGTTATTATTAAAAAAATATTCTTGACAGGTCGAGAATGTTTTTAGGCTCGCTAAATAAGGTGATCTGACTTGATTACCGAAGTTAAGCGACGGTCGATGCGGACAGACTTTGGATGGGTGATCATTAAAAAAGTAGTAATTACATATGCTTTCTGGTAAAATAAGTCGAAAAACTAAGACGATAAAGGCGCTGCTGTGGGTCAGATGACACGTTAAATTGTAGGTCCCACCAGTGCAAGCAAACGTTAAGCCAAGTCAAAGGCCCTCGGGCGGTTCGACAAATCTGCCTATTAACACAAACACAATAAAAAAAAATGCTTAACATTTATAAAACTCGACCTCGTTGGCATAATGGTTACCGTGCCGGACTGCCTATCAGAAGGTTCCGGGTTCGATTCCCGGCACGGCCAACATCTTTGTGCTACATTAGATTTGTTGGCTGTCGGTCTGGGTGTTAAATATGTATCTACATAAAGTATGTATGTATAGTAACAGTTGCGTTAACAACCATAATACGAGCTAGAAATGGTTCAGTATGAGACTAACTTCAGAAATGGTTCAGTATGAGAAAAAAACTTTAAAAATTGCCTTGCACTCCATCAAATACAAATAATTTATTGATAACACCAAAGTTACAAGTCAAATAATATAATATATATCAGTACAAAAGTATATGATATGTATCAATGTCAATTTTCAATTATATTCTAGTAATATAATATCATTACAATAGTACATATATTATTAATCATCGGTGGACAAGATAGGTCTTATACAGTTTTTTTTCATGTTTTAATACATATCTACATTATTATACAAAGCTCCAAACGCGCTCGAGTAAGTACATATTTAGCATCGTGGGCTCCCCTACTATAATAACTATCTATTTACCAACTAAAAGATGATCAAAGATGAAACAGAAAGTGAAGATCAAGGTTTATTTATCGAATAACTATTGTACCTTCAATTAGTAATTTGAATCTTAATGAACAATTGGAGGCGTTCACGGAATATTAGTTCCTTGTTTAACAAAACGATACCTAGAGTAGACATCAAAGGCAAGGAGCTTTGGAGAGATGTTGTCATTACCATTGTTTACCTTCCTCATTAATTCAGTTTGCTGCCAAAAATAGAAGTAGACATCTTTAGTGATATAGGATTACTAGTAGATAACGTAACATCTTTTAACGCGGTATATTTGGAGCAAAATACACTATTTTGAAAACTCTTATAAAATCCTGCGTAAATGATAAATATCTTGTTTTTTTTTTCATTTTTGTACTTTCAGTTCAGTGTTAAGAATTGTTACAATTTTTTAAACATAATCACGTATAATTAGCTCCATAATTTTAACTATTGAAAAATATGCGTTTTACAAATTAAAAATGTCGTGCATCTATCTGAAAGTAATAAAGAAAACATACTTTTTGTAGGTAATCATACGTTATAGCCAGCGTACTAGAATGAATAGAAGTGCCAGCAAAGAAAGACAATTGAAAATAGTTTTTTTTAACAAACATTAATTTGTTCTTATTAGATGGCACCGACTTCAAGAATACAGGATTACTAAAAATTGCAAATAGTTTTTTATAAGTACATGAAATAAACTCTCCTATTCTATTTATATAGTCTTGATTTGATTTAGGCTTAAAATTATTTTTCCCTTTTTAGTTGTGTTTTTGAAGTCGGTTGTTTGTTTTTTAAAACAATTTTATTTTTACATTTTTAGTGGTTGGTAATGATGTTTTGTTTAAGTTTTAGCTATGGAGAGCCAAATAAACTTCACGATGAAAAAATTTGGCGTGTGTCAGGCAGGCAACCAATTGGGAGCAAATCGAGCTGGATGCGAGCGAAGCGATGTTTGTTGTGTCAAAACGTACTAGAACCAAGTGCGAGCGAAAAGAGATGAATGCGAGCGAAGCGAGCTATGCGCGAGCGAAGCGAGCGCGAAAATTTTCACCGTATTTGTTCGAACCGTTTGAACATAAAGAAGTCCAAAGCAGCACAAATTACTAAGTGTCAAAACTTACTAGAACCAAGTGCGAGCGAAGCGAGCGCGAAAATTTTCACCGTATTTGTTCGAACTGTTTGAAGTCCAAAGCAGCACAAATTATATAATATTTGGAGTGTCATAAGCCCAGAACATCCTGGGGGAAATTCGAACGAAGCGGGATAACTCCTAGCAAAGCGAGCGCGTAAATATTTTCCTTATCCGTTCGAGGGTCTTGTCTTTTAATACTTATATCAAATTTTACAGTTCCTTCTTCCACTAAGTATGACCCAAGTGGCCAAGCTCTGGCGTCGAGAGTTTTTCAAGCCCCTGATTTAGTTTGACCCCTGCTTGTACTAAGAGTAGTGGTCCAGGCCCAACAAATTGTTGGATATTGTAATCGAATAGTTTCCCATCTCTAATTATCTTTTATTATCTATGCTCAACTTGTCGGTGTTACCCATCACTAGTGCAATAAAAATGTAAAAAGAAATATGGCGTTTTCTGCTCCCGGCTAGAATTAATATAAAGTCCAAAGTAAAAATACATACAAGTGTCCTCTGTTCATAAGGAAGCTCAATAGCACGCTTCCACTGCGCCATCAGTGAAAATCACGACAGCAAAAGTACTTAAAGGAAAAAGTTGCGCCCACGCTGCGGTTGGGGCGCACGCGGTTTTTGGAAGCAAGTGAATAGAAATTATTATGGAGAAGATAATAACGTTGCCCATACTGCGGGAGGGCGACTCGTTTTCGAATTGGAAATTCCGGTTAACACTACTTCTACAAGAAAAAGAGGTTGGTCACACATTGGATGAAACTTATGATAAAAATGCCGACAAGAATTACAACAAGGCCGACAACAGAGCAAAATGTCTGCTAGTACAATGTCTCAGCGACAAATATCTTGAAATAGTTAAGAATTGTGATACAACGACGCAGATGCTTCATGCGCTGGAAGCACAACTCGAACGAAAAAGTGTGTGCAATAAACTTTATCTGAGAAGAAAAATTATAACCTTAAAATGCTCAAGTGGAACAAAACTTCAAGATTTCTTTATGGAGTTCGATGGACTTCTCAGTAAACTTAATGCCATTGATTGTAAAATTGAAGAAGTCGACAAGGTATGTTATTTACTAGCTGCTATGCCCTCAGAATATGAAGCAGTAATAACATCAATTGAAACCATGTCCAGTGAAAAATCTGTTAATTTAGATTTCATAAAATCAAGATTATTAGATGCGGAAATTAAACTCAAACATGGACATGAGAGAGTCGAACAGAGTTTTTCTTGTTATACCTGTGGGTTATCTGGACATAAGTCATACCAATGCAAGAAGAGACACATAGAAAATGGAGAAAATTTCAATAATCAAGGACGGGGACACACCAACTTTGGACGAGGACAAATATATGGACGTGGACGATCCAGTCGAGGAAGAGGAAGAGGCACTTGGCAGCGAAGACCTCACTCACAGAACAGAAGCTCATATGCCCACTGCACAATGGAGGAGCAAACAAATGTAATATACACAGCTGCGGCAATCCAAGAAGATATGTGCTATCAAAGTGAAGCGGAGAGTACAGGTATTAACTTTGTTGTAGATTCAGGGTCCTCAGAACTTATAATGCAAGAGAAATATAAAAGCAAGATGTATGATATAGAGCCAATTGAAGAGACCAAAATTTATGTGGCAAATGGAGAATACTTAACAAGCCGAGAACGAGGTAAATTTAAAATCTTAGTTGATAATGAATATATTGTATTTGATGCACTAATTGCTGATAAAATCTCTCACAATTTACTTTCTGTCAAAAAATTAACCAAAAAAGGATTTGAGGTGATATTTTGTAATGATGTAGTATGTATAACAAAAGGAAATCTTAAAATTCAGGGTACTTTGAAAGGTCCTTTGTATACAGTCAATTTTGATCTTGATACTAATAAATGTATGGCAAGTGAAGTTTTGGACAAAAATGTTTGGCATAAAAGATTAGGACATTTAAATAGGAAAAGTTTAGGAATTTTAGGTCTTCCCATTTCTGATGAGACATGTGATGCATGCACACAAGGTAAGAGCACCAGGAGAAACTTTCCTGAGAGCACTGAAAGAAGGTCAAGGCAAATCGGAGACTTAATCCATTCTGACATATGTGAGGTAAGTATTCCTACAATTAATGGTGAGCGTTATTTTCAGGTTATTGTTGATGATTAT
Source organism: Mellilla xanthometata (assembly GCA_035578125.1). Lineage (NCBI taxonomy): Eukaryota > Metazoa > Arthropoda > Insecta > Lepidoptera > Geometridae > Mellilla > Mellilla xanthometata. The sequence goes on from JAPUBQ010000020.1 coordinate 777,084, forward strand.
TCACACTTTCTTACACTAAAGCTTTTGAAACAGAAAAATGAAGCGGAGCAAAACTTAATGGATTATATCAAACAACTTAAAACACAACAAGGATATATCACAAAGAAATTAAGACTAGATAATGGTGGTGAATTTTCTTCAAATTATTTCAAAAATTACTGTCGACAAAAGGGAATTGTTATTCAATATACTACACCATACACACCAATGCAAAATGGAGTAAGTGAGAGGATGAATCGTACCATACTTGATCGAATGAGGACAAAATTTGCTGAAACAAAATTACCCAAAGATCTATGGGGAGAAGCTGCCTACTGCTCAGCTTATGAATTGAACAGGAGTCCCAGTAGAGTACTAAAGTATAAGACACCAGCTATGATTTGGTATGGATATAACAAAATTGACAACATGAAGATATTTGGTTCGAGAGCATGGAAGGTAACAATACCTAAACCTGGAAAATTAGATGTCAGAGCAAAACCAATGTATATGATGGGATACACAGGGAATGGATATCGCCTGTGGGATCCATTGAGTAACAAAATTGTAGCATCTACTGATGTGATTTTTGATGAACGGAAAACAGTATTTAGTGAAGAAGTAAACAAAGAGGTTCAAAATGAAAAACAAGAAGAACAAAGAATAATTTATGATGATGATACATATGATAAAGATTACAAGCCAACTAAGAGAGAAGAAAAGAAAATTATACAAGAAATGTTAAAACAAAGGGAAGTACAGAGCAAAGAGAATAAAACTGAAAACTTTAATCAAAGGGAGAAATTTGATCATGAAGAAAATATTAATGAGGAAACCACAGACGAGGATGAAGATGATGAATTAAAAAAGACAAGATCTGGAAGAATAATAAAGAAACCTCAAACATATCAGATAGGAAATACAGCTTTTTGTTTGGCAACAGAAGGACAAGAAAATGTACCACGGAGCTATGAAGATGCAATCAAAGACAAAGAATGGAGAAAAGCAATAGAAAAGGAAATAGAATCTTTGGAAAAGCTAGAAACATGGACAGTAATGGAGAATAAACAAGGAATTAAAGCAATTGATACTAGATGGATATTTACTCTAAAAGATAATGGAATTAAGAAAGCACGACTAGTTGTAAAAGGTTTTCAGATACCTGATAAGCATTATGAGACAAACTATGCACCTGTAGCAAGAATGGCAACTGTGAGAGCGTTCCTGGCTCACTCAGTAGAGGAAAATACACCAGTGTACCAATTAGATGTACCTACAGCTTTCCTAAATGGAGTCTTAGAATCAGATGTTTACATAAAAGTACCACAAGGAATTAACATAAAAGGAAACAAAATATTAAAATTGAAAAGAAGTCTATATGGATTGAAAGAAAGTCCAAAGTGCTGGAATATACAGTTTAATAAAGTTATGATCAAGGCAGGTTTGAAACGATCAAGTCATGATTTTTGTTTGTACTATAAAGAAAATGTAAAATTACTTGTATTTGTTGATGACATTTTATTGACTGGAAATGCAAGAGAAATAGAGAAAATAAAGAAGCTATTATATGAAGAATTCAGAACAAAAGACCTAGGAGAAATAAATAAATTTTTAGGAATGGAAATTGAGAAAATTGAAGATGGAATAAAGATAACTCAAAAATCATATATAGAGAAAATGTTAGAAAAATTCAGAATGACTGAATGTAAAGAAGCAAGAACACCAATGGAAGCAGGATTCAATGCAGATATGAATGAAGAGATCATAAATGTACCATACAAGGAACTTGTAGGTTCACTGTTATTTGTTTCATCGAACACTAGACCAGACGTGACATTTGCAGTATCATACCTCAGTAGATTTCTCGACAGACCAACAGAAAGTCTGTGGAAGGCAGGAAAAAGGATTCTACGTTATCTAAAAGGAACCAAGTATATGGGATTAATCTATCGGAGACAAGGTAATGCTAACTATGATTTAAAATGTTATTCAGACTCAGATTGGGCATCAGACAAGGCAGATAGAAAGAGTATCAGTGGCGGTGCAGTCTTTTATTGTGGTAAGCTCATTTCATGGTTTTCTAAGAAACAAGCATGTGTGGCGTTGTCAACTGCAGAAGCCGAGTATGTAGCAGGAGCTCAGGCAAGTACTGAAATTGTTTATTTACAAGGAGTCTTGTCCAATCTTCATGCCAATCCAATTTGTACTAAACTATTAATTGATAATCAAAGCACTCTGAGACTCATTGAGAGCTATGAGAATAGTAAACGTTCTAAACATATTGATATCAAAGCACACTACATTAAACATATTGTGTCAAGTAAATTGTTAAAACTTGAATATGTACAATCTAACAAAAACATTGCTGATATTTTAACTAAAGCTTTGCCATTTAATAAGCATTCATACCTAACTTACAAAATGAAACTTGTGTAGATCTAATATATATTATTGTAAAATTTCATATATTAATGTAAGACTTGTTAAAACTAAGATCATACTGTACAAGAAATTATAATTGAAACCATAACTAAAAGCTAATTGTACCTATGTAAACACAGTATCTAAGATGTAATTGATGACTAAGAGATTATTTTAAAAACTTTATGTATTGTAGAATTGTTTGATATGTATATTAAATACCTATTAACAAAAGGTTTGTCATGTTAAGTTGTATTATGTAACTTAAGTATATAAGTTTATCAGTCAGATTTAGAAAAGTAGGATGTAAACTGTTGTTAGAAACTAATCATAGGTATAAAAATTTAGAAATGTTTTGAGTTTGTTCTATAGAATTTGTAAAACACCTAGTAAGATTAACATTACAGTTTTTGGGAACTAATTTAAATTTGAGATTATATACAGGGTGATTTTGAGCATAGGAGTTATTTAGGAATTAAGAATATTTTAAGATTGAGATGTGAAATTAAGAGGGGGTGTTGGATATTGTAATCGAATAGTTTCCCATCTCTAATTATCTTTTATTATCTATGCTCAACTTGTCGGTGTTACCCATCACTAGTGCAATAAAAATGTAAAAAGAAATATGGCGTTTTCTGCTCCCGGCTAGAATTAATATAAAGTCCAAAGTAAAAATACATACAAGTGTCCTCTGTTCATAAGGAAGCTCAATACAAATTACCGTGTTATCCGAAGCACAGTAACGCCCAGATGAAAATATCACATTTTTTTATGGAGGTCTTGTGCATGGTTACCCATCCAAAGACTGGCCGCATGGGCCGTTGCTTAGCCTCGATGTTCGCGTCAGATTACTTTTGTTAGCCAGGCTGCTAATTTTATGAGCGAAATCTGTATTGCCGTATGAGCGCGAAGAAGTAAAATAGGTTATCGAGTTATTTGGGCTTCCCACGGGAATAACAATGACTTTTAAGATAAAAAGTAACCTTCGTGTTATACAAGGTCTAGTCTACCCCCTATATCAAATTTTAGCGAAATCAGTGTGTCATATGTTATTTGGTGCATCCCATGGGAACAATAATTATTTTCGGGATAAAAAGTAGCCTATGTGTATACACATAGTCTAACCTATCTTCATTCCAAATTTCATCAATGTCAGTACAACCGTTCGAGCGTGAAGAAGTTAAAAAGATTTATATGTTATTTGGTGCATCCCACGGGAATAGTATTTATTTTCGGGATAAAAAGTAGCGTATGTGTTAACACATAGTCTTACCTATTTTCTTCTCAAATTTCATGAATATCAGTACAGCCAAACGAGCGTGAATCTCTCTTCATGCGTAAAAATAACCTAACTTTTTAGGTTTTTCTTCGATTTCCCTAGGAGTCCATCATCAGAACCAGTTTTTGTGACAATGGGACCAATTCAGAACCATACTCTTTCAATTAAAAAAAGAATTTTGAGAATCGATCCACAAATGGCTGAGAAATCGGTGAACATACATAAAAAAAAAAAATACATACACGTCGAATATATAACCTCCTCCTTTTTGAAGTCGGTTAAAAACTAACAAACACGCTTATCTGGCCGTTTTAAGTGGGTCAAAATCGCGCCCAAAGAAGTTGGTTACAAACAAACATACCAAAAATAAATACAAAAAATGTAATTATTTTATCAAATTAGTATTTTGTCATCGGTCCTCAATAAATCTACAAAGTTTCAACGAAATCTGGCCGTTTAAAGTGGGTTAAAATCGCGCCCAAAGAAGTCGGTCACAAACAAACAAACATACAAACATACAGGTGAAGCTAATAGAAAGCGTGTAAAAACGCAATGATTAATGACGTATTTGCGATCTTGCGCGAATCTAACTTACATGGAAGTAACTTTCAAGACACGCAAAACCCATGTGTTTTAGAGAACCAAGACAAAGGACCAAGACCAAACAATGTACAGTATAATCCCAACAACCAAATAAATTATTACAAGATCTTGTATTTTAAAGTCTTAATCGACAAACAAGGTCAAGTGACAGTAAATTACGTGACTTCTAAATACCGGGTGACTGCAAAAGGGAGGGGCAATAAGAAATTCATTGTGAGCAATCTGACTGCACTGAGTTATGAGAACAACTGGGTTTGGGCCTGGAGACTTATTGAGAAGTTTGGATGTACAGTGTAAACTCTATATAACGACACTGAAAGGACTGTGCATTATAAGGCGATAGACAGTGATCGTTAAACGGAGAGAATGTATAATTTTATGGAATACAAGCTAAACCAACTAAAGCCAATTGATTTCGACGCTTTAGAGAGTTTGTCGTTAAGTCAAGTGACGTTACATGGAGTTTACACTGTATTTACATTGAACTAACAAACATACACACATACAAACTTTAGCATTTATAATATAAAAAGGATTTCTCCCCAACTTTAAGTTGTTTTTAGCAGATTTTCAATTTCGAATTCAAATTGTTGTAATTTCTGTTTGTGATACTTGTTTTTGCAAAATCTTTAAAGTTTCCGTTAGTTCTTTAGTAAAGTGTATATTTCTTTATAGTCCGGCCAATTTAGACATTCGAAGTTACATAAAGTCCCAACAAGCTGAATTTTGGTACAATTGTTCAAAACACGATTATAAACAATAGCTGAAAGTTTCCCATCATTCCCGTGTGTGGAAATTTTGTGTGAAGTATTTTTTGATAAAACTTACCGATCTGCTGAAAATCGCGAAAAACTATTTTTTTTGACCTTTGACCTTGAATAAAAAATTTTCCACACACGGGAATGATGGGGAACTTTCAGCTATTGTTTATAATCGTGTTTTGAACAATTGTACCAAAATTCAGCTTGTTGCGAATTTATGTAATTTCACCCAAATTTTTTGGTCTAATTTGACCGGACTTTTAGCACTTTTTACCTTATACCCCTTTTATATTTTTTTCAGAAAACTGGCATGGCGTGGCATGGCGTGGTATGGCGTGGCATGGCGTCTCATGGCGTGGCATGGCGTAGCGTTGTGTGACGTGGAGTATCGTGAAAAAAACTTAAAACTTGTGTCAAAAATGGCGGCCTTATCGCTAAAAGCGATCTCTTCCAGGTAACCAAACATGACTCATCACACAAAAGCAAAATTGCCTACATAACGCTGACACCTCGCTTGCTACGCTTGATTGGCCAAATATTTTTACTCTATTAATGACAGCAATTAAAATTTACGATTCATAACTTTTAATCTGTTAACTCAAGGTTTTGCCCCCGGTATCCTCTTAACAAAGTTGTCACTCGGTTCCGGAATCAAAACTTCCTGTTTGTTCTCGACTTCCGGTTTTAAGTCGAACAACTGAACTTTATCGATAAAACTGCTTACAACTCTATTTATAACTTTTTGGTAGTCTGTTATAAAGGGTTTGTGATTACACTCTTGGGTAACATGTGAATACGATTGAGTTGTAGCGCCTTTAGCTCGGTTAGCTAAGGTGATTTGACGCGATCATAGAAGCTAAGGAACGATCGATGTGGTCAGTGTTTGGATGGGTGACCATGTAAAAGACTGTCGTTTTTCAAGTGGCATTTTCATATGGGCGCTACTGTGAGTCGGAGGTCACGTTAAAATATAGGTCCCGGCTGTTAGTTTTAGTACAAGCAGTCGTTATAAGCCCAAAGGCTTTTGACTAAATACAAACATTAATTACAAAATATATAAATTTATGTTAGCTATCAAATTAAATAATAAAATACATATTTTAGGGGGCTCCCATACAACTATCGTAATTTTTAAGTGTGTTTTACTTGATCTGTATAACGATATTTGGTAGGCCGTCTATACATTCACAGAATATTTATTGATTTATGAATTCAATTTAAAAAAGAATTATGAAATAATAATATTTTAGGATGGGCTCCCATACAACAATGAATAGAAAAATAGAATAATTTTATTCATCATGGGGTATCCTATTACAAATACAATTAATATCGATAACAAGATACAGTATGAACTTGTTTATAAAAAAACTCTATGTACAATATCTATATGTGAATAAATAAATAAATAAATGAATAAGTGTCGCTTAGCAATTAGATAAAAATTTTGTTACCTGTTTTAACTTTTTATCACTAATGTACGCCAAACAAAAACATACACAAATACATTATCATCATAATTATCATATTATACATTTAACTATGTATTAGCATGCATTATATTTGACTTCAATGGTACGGTACTCTTCATGCGCATTTTATCAATTATTATTTTATTATAAGTTTCTTAGTAACTGTGCACTTCCTTTTTAATTAAGTGTCATATACATAAATACATAGTCCATAGTTAACATAACACATGTGAACAAATGGTGGAAGTGTCGAAGCTCCCCGGGCAGGGTTGCGATCCGAAATGGATTAGGGAAAGGTCTGAGCGATCCTTTACTTATTACTAACTGTGGCAGATGGTTGCGTTCACTATTTTATCTATGGCATTACGTAAGTATACAGTATGGATAACTGAACAATACAGATATCCAGATGACCTCGTTGGCGTAATGGTTATCATGCCGGACTGCCAATCAGAAGGTTCCGGGTTCTATTTCTGGCACGGCCAACATCTTTGTGCTGAATTAAATTTGTTGGCTGTCGGTCTGGGTGTTAAATATGTATCTATTTATATAAAATATGCAAACGAAAAATTAAAGTATTTAAAAAAAAAATTGGTGTGTTTCTCCGATCGACCACCATACCTCCACTACAACGCTGAGCTAAAGTTAAACAAATAAATAAATTTTAAGACACATTTCACACACGGCTGGTTAACTCCACACTAAACCATTTCTAGTTTGTATTAGTAAAAAAAATATTTGTTTATTTTTAATATAGAAACATATTTAACACCCAGACCCAAAGCCATATAGTTAAGCACAAAGATGTTGACCGTGCCAGGAATCGAACCCGGAATCTTCTGATTGGCAGTCCGGCTAACCTTTACCATACGGCTTTGGGTCTGGATGTTAAATATGTATCTATATAAAATATGCAGTATATCAGTCGTATTAGCAACCATAATACGAACTAGAAATGGTTCAGTATGGGGTTAACCAGCCGTGTGTGAAATGTGTCCTTATATATTTATTTATTATTATAGATATTTATTCAGGTCAAATTATATTCTTACATTTAATACATGTCACATGTTAAAACTACTACTAATAATTGAAGGATGTACAGATGTTTCCTAGATTAAGAGACGGTTAGTTTTCCAACTTTTAATAATAAGTAAGTGTGACCGTTTTCTACGCGAAAATATTAGTTTTCCTGTCACATTACTTACCCCTTCTACCACAAGATGACCAATTCCCACCATTACTTCGAGTATAGGATAATCCGCTCTCTGAAGAGATGTCAACTGGCGCGTTTAACCGAGGTTACAGGAATAGGATTGAGGATTCGAGTTAAGGTGAATTTTCTTTTGAAGAGTGTTATGTTTTTTTTACTCTAAATAGGTCAGTGCTTGACCACAATTTACCTGATGGTAATTGACATTGAGGTCTACGGTGACGCGCGCTTACTAGAAGGAACCGGTTCACTCTCGCCTTGAAAATCGCTGACATATCTGTGTGTTTGTCTGTCTGTGGCATCGTAACTCTCAAACTATAGAGAAAGTAAAAGACCATTACAGTGCCACCAACTTAGCTGTTCAGTTGACGGCGTCGCTAGTGGAGATTTGTTGCCACATAAAAACGCTGAACTTTTAGTTCCAATTTTGCCCACCTGAACAGCACAAGTTGGTGACACTGTAGCTACGTTTTCCCAAAGCAAACTGTGCCGAAATTTGGTTAACTTTTTAAACATCGCTTTCAATTTTTTTTAGGAAAGTACACCGAAAACGTGACACGCATTATTATAAAAAAAATCCTGTCCATAGAGTAAACATCATTCTCCCAAACGAATAACCTATTTGGATTTAGTTGGTTTGAAAAGGATTCTAGTCGTAAAGAGTGTTAGCTATGTTTCATGAAAATCGGCTCAATGGCCACAGTTATCAAATTGCGGTAAGCATTTGTCTATCTATCTTATTATCTTTTTCTTATCCTATACCAACTGACCCGGCAAACATTGTTTTGCCTTAAAAAATAGATAGTAGCCGATTCTCAGACCTACTGAATACGCATATGAAATTTGGTAAAAATCGGACAAGCCGTTTCGGTGGAGTGCGGTAACGAACATTGTGACATGGAAATTTTATATAATCGATACAAAAAACGAAAATTTGCAAATTTTAAATGAATTTATTTTGTGACATATCTACCGCTGTCCTTCACGTGTGTGTATGTACGCGAGTGGATGATCCGTTATTAATTAACGACATCTATCAGCTGTCTCGGCGGTGTATTGATTCTCGCTCTCTCTCCCAGGGCTAGCAGACATTTAAAAGGTATATTTATTTATTTATTTACGTATTAAATTTCCTTGCTTAATTTAATCGAGCCAGACAAGAGTGAGCGTATTAGGCAACTGCGAGGATCATTTAACTTATTATGTGTTAAATCTCACTAATATAATATACGCGAAAGTTTGTGTGTGTATGTTTGTTACTTTTTCAAACGGTTGAACCAATTTTGATGAAATTTGGTATGAGAAGGTTAAGCTTAGATTAACACATAGGCTACTTTTTATCCCGAAAACAATTGGGTATTTGAAAAAAAAATTTTTTTGTGATAAATGGAAAGATTATATATTAGTTTTATAAAAAAACTATTTTTTTTTTTTTTGCAATAATTCAAAAGTTATTTCAAAATAAAAATTAATTTTTGAATCCAGTACCGAAGACACGCCGACAACTCCCGAACAAACCCGAGCGCGTGTGACGTCATAATGTTAGTTTTATTATACATTGTATTCATTATTTTCCTATCAACTGCATTGAGTGTCTGAGTGAAAACTAACATTATGACGTCACACGCGCTCGGGTTTGTTCGGGAGTTGTCGGCGTATCTTCGGTACTGGATTCAAAAATTAATTTTTATTTTGAAATAACTTTTGAATTATTGCAAAAAAAAAAAAATAGTTTTGTTATAAAACTAATATATAATCTTTCTATTTATCACAAAAAATTTTTTTTTCAAATACCCAATTCTGGTTCCCGTGGGATACGCAAATAACTTCAAAATCTATGTTACTCTTTCACGCTCCGGTTGGACCGATTTTGATGAAATTTGGTATGAAAATGTTTTTTTAGATAGTGTCTATAATTGTAGGACAACCCTTTTTTTTTTACTTGGAGGAAATTAGAGTTACGCATGCCGCCAATCCTCGGGGGGCGGTATGTCGGGCTCGGTGCCAGAGTAGCGACCCCTACCGACTAATACCTCCAAGGTGTTCCCTCTAACTCTAATTCTAATTTGAAGTGGGGGTGATGAGACCTGCACTGACATCCCGCTAGGGGCGTATTGTGCATTCCCCCCTTACCAGCCTACCCAAGCCAACCGAGCTCCTTGAAATAACGGAGCACAGCCCTGGATCGCTGGCATACCTGTTCCACCCCTGTTGCGTCAGATGGTGTGTTTGTCTGAAGATTAGCAATGGAAGGCGAACTTTCATCTTGAGCTGCTAGGTGTTCCCTGTCTGCGCCTTGTCAGGCCGGGAGACTGGAACCCAACTAGTATTCCTCAGTCTTGTAAGACAACCCTAGGTTCAGACGTAAACTAGTCTAGACCTATGCACAGTGGTGGATAATTACAATATTGTTGTTATAATGTGTGGGAATACCGTCGGCTGGGTAATCAATCACCTTACTGTTGTAGCTTCATCTGTATCCAATTAATGCGGACATGTTTGGCTAAGTGGACTGTCTTAAGGTACGCGCACATTTGCACGAGCTAAACTGTTGTGACGCTTCTGATACTCACATGTTGTGACGCTTCTGATACTCACATGTTGTGACGCTTCTGATACTCAAATGTTGTGACGCTTCTGATACTCACATGTTGTGACGCTTCTGATACTCACATGTTGTGACGCTTCTGATACTCACATGTTGTGACGCTTCTGATACTCACATGTTGTGACGCTTCTGATACTCACATGTTGTGACGCTTCTGATACTCACATGTTGTGACGCTTCTGATACTCACATGTTGTGACGCTTCTGATACTCACATGTTGTGACGCTTCTGATACTCACATGTTGTGACGCTTCTGATACTCAAATGTTGTGACGCTTCTGATACTCAAATGTTGTGACGCTTCTGATACTCAAATGTTGTGACGCTTCTGATACTCAAATGTTGTGACGCTTCTGATACTCAAATGTTGTGACGCTTCTGATACTCAAATGTTGTGACGCTTCTGATACTCACATGTTGTGACGCTTCTGATACTCAAATGTTGTGACGCTTCTGATACTCAAATGTTGTGACGCTTCTGATACTCACATGTTGTGACGCTTCTGATACTCAAATGTTGTGACGCTTCTGATACTCAAATGTTGTGACGCTTCTGATACTCAAATGTTGTGACGCTTCTGATACTCACATGTTGTGACGCTTCTGATACTCAAATGTTGTGACGCTTCTGATACTCAAATGTTGTGACGCTTCTGATACTCAAATGTTGTGACGCTTCTGATACTCAAATGTTGTGACGCTTCTGATACTCAAATGTTGTGACGCTTCTGATACTCAAATGTTGTGACGCTTCTGATACTCAAATGTTGTGACGCTTCTGATACTCAAATGTTGTGACGCTTCTGATACTCAAATGTTGTGACGCTTCTGATACTCAAATGTTGTGACGCTTCTGATACTTAAATGTTGTGACGCTTCTGATACTCAAATGTTGTGACGCTTCTGATACTCACATGTTGTGACGCTTCTGATACTCAAATGTTGTGACGCTTCTGATACTCACATGTTGTGACGCTTCTGATACTCACATGTTGTGACGCTTCTGATACTCACATGTTGTGACGCTTCTGATACTCAAATGTTGTGACGCTTCTGATACTCAAATGTTGTGACGCTTCTGATACTCAAATGTTGTGACGCTTCTGATACTCAAATGTTGTGACGCTTCTGATACTCAAATGTTGTGACGCTTCTGATACTCAAATGTTGTGACGCTTCTGATACTTAAATGTTGTGACGCTTCTGATACTCAAATGTTGTGACGCTTCTGATACTCACATGTTGTGACGCTTCTGATACTCAAATGTTGTGACGCTTCTGATACTCACATGTTGTGACGCTTCTGATACTCACATGTTGTGACGCTTCTGATACTCACATGTTGTGACGCTTCTGATACTCACATGTTGTGACGCTTCTGATACTCAAATGTTGTGACGCTTCTGATACTCAAATGTTGTGACGCTTCTGATACTCACATGTTGTGACGCTTCTGATACTCAAATGTTGTGACGCTTCTGATACTCAAATGTTGTGACGCTTCTGATACTCACATGTTGTGACGCTTCTGATACTCAAATGTTGTGACGCTTCTGATACTCACATGTTGTGACGCTTCTGATACTCAAATGTTGTGACGCTTCTGATACTCACATGTTGTGACGCTTCTGATACTCAAATGTTGTGACGCTTCTGATACTCAAATGTTGTGACGCTTCTGATACTCAAATGTTGTGACGCTTCTGATACTCAAATGTTGTGACGCTTCTGATACTCAAATGTTGTGACGCTTCTGATACTCAAATGTTGTGACGCTTCTGATACTCAAATGTTGTGACGCTTCTGATACTCAAATGTTGTGACGCTTCTGATACTCAAATGTTGTGACGCTTCTGATACTCAAATGTTGTGACGCTTCTGATACTCAAATGTTGTGACGCTTCTGATACTCAAATGTTGTGACGCTTCTGATACTTAAATGTTGTGACGCTTCTGATACTCAAATGTTGTGACGCTTCTGATACTTAAATGTTGTGACGCTTCAGATAACAACCAATGTAAGACTCACATTACTGAACTGGATGTATTTAGTAACAGTCTCAGTCAATTTAGAAATAATATAAGTTATAGGTTAAATTGTTAAATTGCTTAGTACTTAAGATTTCCCCTTTTTTATGTATATATGAACCTTCCTTATCATTAAGTTTACACTAGCATGCTGTGTACTCTTTTTTTGGATTGCCGACGTTTAGTTTAGTTTATGTTTGTAAGGTAAGTCTATGACTATCCATCGTCATAACACAGGTATATAAAAGACAAGATTAACATTATTTAAATTAGACTTAAAATACAAAATATACTTTCAAGACCTGAGAAAGCTGGCTAAGAGTCTAAAAATCTGTTTAAATCACTTCTTTATACAAGCAGTAGCTTAGACGCGAGATCTACCTGGATTAACGTCAAGCGTAAGTAATACTTACACGTTGAGGGTTCCGGATTCAATATTTTGAGTCACACTGAATCGAACACCGGTATATGTGTATGGGTTGAGAGGATGTTTGTTTGTGTGTGTGTGTGTGATTTTAATTTTAAGAAGATATAAGATTTAAGATTATATAAGATTACGCCATTATTTAAGAAGATATAAGATTATGCCACTAAAAACGGCAAGGAAAATAAGATCACGAGTAATAGTGTGGTCTTATTTGAGTTTGAGGAATTTAAGCGTTATTAGTATGGCAATACAGTTGAATTTTCTAACGCTCACTGCGTACGGTCATAAAAATTTTCTAGCTGTTATCGCGGATCAAGATAGCTTATGTTTATTACGGCACTAGTCGAAACTCAACCTTAAGATACAGTGGTAAGGTTGACTTGACTTTGGTCATATTTTTTATTTCTGTGTATTTTGTAATAGATACAATAGTATAGTAAACTCATGGCATTTTTTGTGCTGTGTTTGTATACACCACTGAACCTGGTGTATATTTGATCAAAGCTGCCATCGCTTAAAGGTGATTTAAGTTTCGTCTAGAATCCAGTGAACCCTTGAAAATGTTCGGATTAGCAAGTCAGATGTAAGCTTAGTTTCTTTATTCACAAGAGACACTAGTTTAACTGGAGGCAACTCTCTGCTCGATTCACTCGCCTTTATCTTTCTTCTCCAATCGACAAAGAAAGCTCTTGAGAAGGAAATTAGGTCGAAAGCTTTTAAGTTATTCTAGAGTGGCTTGTTTACTTCTAAAGGTTTTTAGTTTATTGAAAACTAGCATCTCGACCCGGCTTCACACAGGCTCTGAAAATAATCTGAGTAGCAAAGAGAAACAAAAATATGACCTATGTGACTCGGAGATAATGTAGCTTCCCAACGGTGAAAGAATTTTTCAAATCGGTCCAGTAGTTTGGGAGCCTATTCGCGTCGAATAAACAAATAAATAAACAATCAAACTTTTCCTCTTTATAATATTGGTATAGATAGAAAACTTAGTTGGTTACACAAGTTTATTAATAAGCCTCCAACTTCCTATTAATGTATAATAATAAATACAAACATTTAAGTGTGTGCATAGTTCCAAACTTTCGTACAAAACGCTTTGCGTCGACCTTTATTGTTAGGACTGCGAAGCTTTGGAACTCACTACCTGAGTCTCTGTTTCCTGAGAGGTATCATCCGGGGGCCTTCAAAAGTAGAGTTAATAGGTATCTTCTAGGTAAGCGTGCCACACCGTAGACTGCAGTGCAGCTTAACATCAGGCTAACTGTAGTCAAACGCTAACCTATCATGGATAAAAAAAAAAAAATGAAGATAGGTTAGACCTTGGATTAACACATAGGCTTCTTTATCCCGGATTAACTTCTTTTTGTTTGGGGCGCAGCTAGTATACTAATGATTGGTTAAGTCAGGCTCACGCATGAAGTTCCATAATATTGTCTTAAAAAATATATAATTGACGACCTCGTTGGCGTAATGGTTACCATGCCGGACTGCTAATCAGAAGGTTCCGGGTTCGATTCCCGGCACGGCCAACATCTTTGTGCTGAACTAAATTTGTTGGCTGTTGGTCTGGGTGTTAAATATGTATCTACATAAAATATGTATATATTTTGTATATTTAGTATATCAGTTGTGTTAGCAACCATAATATACGAACTAGAAACGGTTCAGTATGGTGCTAACCAGCATTAATAATAATAAAAAACAAAACAAAAATATTTACAGCTATTTACTATATTTCACATTTAATTACCCTTTTTTATTTACTAATTTCACATTTAATTACCTTTTTTAGCCGTGCTACAAACCCTAAAAGTATTACCTATAGCAAGTTTAATTAAGCTTATAAAAATCCTTGCTCTTCAAACTCTGAGTTACCTGAACCACGTTAAAACTTATCTTTAATTTGCGCAGTCACTGTATAAAGTGCAGTTTACAACGGCTGCAGTAAAAATGTAATTTGTATACAAAGCAAAGGTGGAATTACACGATGGAATAAAAGCAGGTTTTACTGCGTGGTTTTTGTATTCTGTTTATTATAGTACGGATCGCGAGTGGACTTGAGAGCTTTTTGTTGTTGCTTTGTATCATTTTGCTGGGTCTGGAATACTGTAACTGATAAGGTAGCTTTTTAAATTAAGAAGCTTGGAAATGTTTAAATTTGGAATGCAAGTTTTTAGGACTAAGTATTTAAGCCTTCAGTATACCTAGTCAAATTCAAAGTATATTTTATTAACCTTAGGCTAGTTACAAGCACTTGGTTTCGTCAAACAGTACAATATGAAAATTATACTATATATATATAATAATATAATCAAATTACAATAGAATTATTTGTCATTTTTACATGCTAGTACATTCAAGTCATTAAATATAATATATGCCTGTCTTCTATAGCATCCGCTAGTTTATAGTAACTTTTTTCATGTAGTATTTCATTGATTTTTATTAGTAATATGTTTTTATTAACATTTTTAGCCGAAGCAGGTATTTTATTGTAAAAGTGTACGCCTAGACAGTACTACTAACTACGGTATTCGCATGCGGCAGCGAAACGACAAAAAAATAAGTTGTATTCGCATGTGTTACGTCTTGCTCTACTATTTAGCTAGATGAAAGTGTTGAGTCCTTGTCGGTATTGTTTTGCAAGTAACTGCGAAATGGCCGTTACACAGACGCAGTTGTTTCGCTAGCGGAGTTACGCATCGCAAGGCGTTCTGTCGGTGAGGAAAGAATTTCGTACAATGGAAGCCGAAAATATTGAAATATTCTTGAATTTCATTCGAAATTATTCCGATATTTACATGGGCTTGTTGATTAAAAAATGCATTAAAAAAAAGACTCCCGTCCTTTTCTTGAATTTTCCTCCATTTTTTAAATGCATTTTTAATGCATTTTTTTCTTCTATCATTTCATATTTCCTTGCGAAACTTACCAACGTTCCACAGATGTTTCGCTACCGTAATTTTATTCATTACTATTTACGCACAGATAGTTTTGCTTATAATTAATTACCTTATTGTTGTAGTCACGCGTTGTAAGAGCGCTGTGTCCTATCTATATAGTAATTATATACTAAAATATATATACATTTATTATATTAGTAATAACCCCGCGGGTGCAGACGAGTGGATAATAAAGCGCGAGATTACATGAAATAAACTTGAAGAAAATATGGGGGCTACTTCTGTTTCTTAAGTCGCTATAGGAGCAAACTAGCATTTTAAAAAAAAACCTGCATAAAAGGGAAAAGTAGCGCCTGTAGCTCGGCCAGCTAAGGTGATCTGACGCGATCATCGAAGCTAAACAACGGTCGATGCGGACGGTGTTTATATTGGTTGCACAAAATTGACGTTTTTCAAGTGGCATTTTCATCTGGGCGCTAGCTTGGGTCGAATGACACGTTAAATTGTAGGTCCTGGCTGTTCGTCTTAATACAAGCAGTCGTAAAGCCAAGTCAGAAGCCTTCGGGTGGCATGAAAACTCTCGACACTAGTTCTTGGCTACTTAGCTCTTAGCTCATACGAAAAAGAAGAAAATCTTGAATATAGGTTTACTATTTTTGTTATAAATCATAAACGGTCAAAAATAAAAAAAATGCTTAAAAACACCGTTTAAAGAACAACTCTATGAATATAATTACTTACTTACACATTACTATGTTATATTATGTATTAATTTAGTGATTTTCTATGTACTCGATAGGTGCACAATAAACATTTCTTTCTTTCTCTCTTTCTTCCTTTGGTACCTATTTGTCTAATAAAAAAAAATTTTTGGTCCGAATATTTTTTTTTAAATTATTTTATAGTATCCCCCTGTCGCGACAAACTGTATAATAGAAGCAAGATATCTTCAAATGCTAGCGAACCCTCTCCGCCATTGTAGTGGATGCATATTTTGTTCTGTCTCCAAGATTCACAGACTTGGGAATAAAAACTTGTAGAAGTAAAGGACTGATAAGTTCTTTTTATACTTTGTTGGGAAAAAAGAGTTAATGAAGAAAGGTGCTTAATGACTGAGTAAGCAAAGCGTATCTTTGACACAATAAAGTTGCAACAATATTGTTTTTAGGGTTCCGTACCTGTAGGTAAAAACGGGACCCTATTCCTCCTTTGTCATGCGCAAACCTGACTTGCACATATTTCCTAAAAAAATTAAAAATGTGAAAGTTTGTGTGTGTATGTATGTATGTTTGTTACTTCTTTACGCTCAAACGGCTGAACTGATTGCGATGAAACTTGTTTTTTTATGATATAGGCAAGCGCTAGATCGAAACTCACCTGGTGTTAAGTGATGTTGCGATCTAGGCTGGAGCGCGCTTGCCTAGAAGAAACCGATTCACTCTCGCCTTGAAGACAGTGAGGTTATAGTTCAGAGGGAACAGGGATTCCGACAATGAGTGCGCAGTTTAATGGTCCGCACAATATATGTGGAAGCGAAACGCTTCGTGCGGATTTTTGGAATTTCAACTGTATAGCGGTGCCTCCTAGCCGTCTCCCTGCTCGTCCGATAGTGGAAAGGGGCCGGAGGAATGGTATAAATATAGTTTAGACCTTGGATTAACACTCAGCCAAATTTCAACCGGATCAACGCAGTTAGCATAGCGGTGCAGCTAGTACTATATAACGCTAAGCAATTTAGTAAAAAAAAATGTATTTACAGCTCGGCATTTGACCTGTAGGTGACCACAGGAGTCAGGACTCTTTTTTTTTTTTTTACACGGCTGGTTAGCCCCATACTGAACCATTTCTAGCTCGTATTATAGTTGCTAACACAACTGATATACAACATACGAGTATACATACATACATACATATTATATATACATACATACATATTTAACACCCAGACCCACAGCCAACAAATTTAGTTAAGCACAAAGATGTTGACCGGGCCGGGAATCGAACCCGGAACCTTCTGATTAGCAGACCGGCATGGTAACCTTTACGCTAACGAGGTCGTCTAACTCTGACCGCGTGCGAAGCATAATCTGGTGTAACTGGCTCTCAAAAACCGTTGCTTAGCTTCGACGATCTCGTCAGATCACCTTAGCTAGCCGAGCTACAGGCACTTTAAGTTCAGAGATAACTTGTAAACAAATATACTGTTACACGGTAAGCGCGTGACACGGAAAACAGGAAGCAAAGCATTAAAGTAACTTCGTAACTTTACGCGTAACTTGAAAAATGTAATTCACGTTTGTACGTCGCGCCGTCTCGTTACAGAGGGGGGAACGTTATGCGAGAACTTGGCAGAGGGTAATGTGTACTGGATCTAATTAACAAGGCTTTTCAAAAGTAGATAGAAAGAGAGAGGTAGAAAGAAAGAAATATCACACTGGTCTACAGTAATTTTGTTGTCTTACATATGATAATAATTTTAAAGGGTTATAACTAAATATTAAAGGGTATTAATTTCCTCTTACAACAAACGTTATTTTTAAGTTGTTTTAATACATCTTTAAAACTTAAAAAATACATTATAAAGATAAAATAATAAATAGTTTTAGCTCATATTAAGCATTATATTCTCATCAGCGAACTAGAATAAACGGAAGAGTACAATTGCTGCTTAGAATTTGGATTCATCTACGCACACAATACAATATACTGCTATCCCAACGAAACACATACACACACAAAGCTCGCACGCGATTGGTCGCATCAAGGTCACGCCACCGATACTAGCCGCGTGGGTAGCTGTTTGCCCCGCCCACCGCGATATTTTACGCGTGGACTGTGGAACCATTTTGTCGGGCAAGTTACTATTCCATTCATAATAAAAAATAAACAGGATACATAATACAACTTCTTTTTTTTCTTGCTATATAATAAAAATGGTACGGAACGCGAGCCCGACTCACGCTTCGCCATTTTTATGTTATTCTGAGCACATCAACTTCTATGGTTACAAAATTCAGCTTAACACCCGTGTGTTTCTATCCCTGTGCAAAAGTTGTAAGTGTCGCGTGAAACTGTAACCGTTCCTTAGCTAAGCAACGAGTGTGGTGGATTGGAATGGCTGCCAATTTCCTCTACTTTCACCCTCTTAAGCTTAGCTTTAATTAATGTGGAGATTCGTTATAGTATGATAGTCTAGTCAACAAGTGCCTTTTTGGTCAACTTTTTTCATTTTTAAGCAGTCTCCGAAAATTATGATTGAGGTATCATTCGATTCGGAATGGCATCTAGATAGTTTTCGAAAAACAATGAAGTTCCGCAAAAAATGAAAATTTTCAATTTTTTAATTTAAGTTAATACTTCTTAAATCAATAACTTAAAACCTAATCTAATATCGTCAGTAAATATTTTATGCAAAATTATTCCATAACTATCCAACTGAAACTTTCAAACAAGTGCTAGCCTTAATTGAATCTTAAAACTAATCAAATTTATTATAACTTTGGAAAGTTTATCTGTAACTCAATTAAGTTTATTTAAATCGGTGGCTTTTCTAACGTTAAAATTAATTAAATAACATTTTTCTATGTATTAAATAAAAATGTTACTCATTCAAGTCTAATTTCTAGTTACTGTGTAAACTCCATGTATCGTCACTCGATTTAACGACAGACTCTCTAAAGCGTCGAAATCAAATGGCTTTAGTTGGTTTAGCTTGTATTCCATACAATGATACATTCCCTCCATTTAACGACCATTCTCTCTATAACTCCATAAAATACACAGTCCCTTTAGTGTTGTTATATAGAGTTTACACTGTATTTTTTATTTAAGCCAAAGATTAGGGCAAAATCTTGGCTTTATAGATATTTTGCTATAAATCGTTGACGGGAAAGAATATCGAATAACTGTTTAAGGCGTTGACAAACACTAAATCCTGTTTTTACAGTTTTGTAAAAAAACAACCTCGTTCAAGTTAAAAAATCTGTAGTCAAGCACCTAAATAGTGTTCCTGCAGCTTCCTTAGGAGCCAGTTACTCCTAACTAAACATGCTTCACTTTAAACCAGACTATGCGTTCTGTTGGTAAAAAGCCTTGAAAATTTAAATGAATCTACAAAAAATTCTTCAAACTAAAACTGCCCAGAATACGTTTTAAAGCTCCTTTAACACAATAAGGCTCAGAGTTTTCAAGCCCTTTTGTAAAAATTGAGTTTGTAAAAGTTGATTGAACTCCCGACTTAGATTTTTATTTTTGCAGATTTCTTTAATTGCCTTGTGTTTTGTTAAGATACTTGTAATTTACATTTTTCTTTGTGAGAATGAGATATAACATAAGCCAGACGCTAGACTGAGGTGTTACGTTTTCCCATTCTAATAGCAGAAGTATTTCGAGTTTTAGATGGCTTTAATGTAAGACTTTAGGGGAAAAAGATTCTTATACAGAGCATAGAAGTAGAAATATATTAATTTTAATTTACTTTTTATTATGTAGTTTTAATCTTACTTATTGTGATTTAGTTAAAAAAACGAGCTGGGTCTTAGAATAAATAACACTGGTGACTCCCGCTCCGGGTCGTTCTTGGTGCAGAGGTTGGCCATAGCTATTCAGCGCGGTAATGCAGCGAGCATGATGGGTACCTTTGCACCGGGGGCGAGCAGGAGCGGGTTATTTGATTAGTTTTAGTATTAGTTTTTAATATGTGACATGTATAAAACCAATATTGGCATTTGTTAAAAAATATATTATTTTAATAAAATGTTTTAGTAAGTGACGTGCCGTGTATGACAAAAGTAGTCATAAGGTTAATAAATGATTTGATTTTGTATTTTTGATTTAGATTTTTTTAAGCAATGGTCGACGCGGACGTTGTTTGGATGGGTGACCATGCACAAGACTGTCAATTTGCATTTACATTTGGACTACCGTGGGTCGATTGACACGTTAAATTGTAGATCTCGGCTGTTAGTCTTTGTGCAAGCAGTCGTTCAAACCTCACAATTTCATTGGTCAGACAAACATGCAATTTCAAATGGAAAGTAATTGAAACCAATAGAAGCGATACAAGGGAATAAGATTGCTTATTTTACAATTCAATTGAAATATAATAAAGCAGATTGTATTACAAATCAGCTGATACGAAATGTTTTATTTATTTGAGAACAAGATATCAATGCCAATAATTCTGGACTTCAAAGCGTATTTTTATTACGACATGCGCAAAACATATATGTTTTATTTCCTATTTAGTATAAATAGTCTTTTCTATTTTTGTAGTAAAAAAAACTAAGCAAAAAGCATATAAAACATTTTGACATTTCATCAAGTAATTTAGCGAGTGCAGCCAGCATCCTGGCGGCCATTATAACCCGAGATTAGGGCAACACTGTTGCAGCAAACCGTAAAATGCAATTGCAGACATTTTAGCGGCTTCAGGGAACCACATTGTTGGAAAGGGTGTGTGTACACAGATATCTTACTGTCGTTGGACTGGTTCTTTAAGTTATGTGTGTTACTCGCTTTATGGTAAAGGAAATATCGTGAGGAAACCGTCATGTGTCATCTTTAAAGAAAAGAAAGAAATCTATTTAATACGACAGAAAAAATAAACACTTTTTTTGTATTGTGGTTGCTAACTCAACTGATTTATACTATATACATATTTATCACCAAGACAGACAGCCAACAAATTTAGTTCAGCACAAAGATGTTGGCCGTGCCGGGAATCGAACCCAGAACCTCCTAATTGGCAGTCCGGCATGGTAACCATTTTTTTTTTTTTTTAACCTTGATAGGTTAGCGTTTGACTACAGCTAGCCTGATGTTAAGCTGCACTGCAGTCTACGGTGTTGCACGCTTACCTAGAAGATACCTTTTAACTCTACCATTACGCCAACGAGGTCACCTTTGTCCGTTTTTGTGGTACCATCCAGTGACAAGGGTGCTTCATGGGTCATAAAATCCAAGGGTCCGTAACTATAATAAAAAAAAACTGATGCAATAATATAAATGTGGTCCAACCTTTCAGTCCAGTTCGTACATTGTCAGCATTACTGCATTCCGGAAATAACATAGATTAGGTGCCGATTCCGCTTTGATCGCTGTTTTGGGACTACCTACTATAGTTATAACCAGTTTAGTGGTTATGAAAGTCATCATGGTTTCAATTCAACGTGTATGGATATTAAGTTTAAGTGTTACTATGAGTACGGAGTATTATTTGAACTCTGCATTTGTAAGGGTTTAATATCTAGTATTAAACTTTTTAATATGCGGTTAAAAGTCTGAATTTATTGTTGTGTCGTTATTAAACATAAACGTTTGTTTTTTTATTAAAGTTTGATAACAATGAATATTTATTATACCAATTTAAGCATCAAAGTATTGTGCATCCTACTAATATTGGAAATGCGAAGCTTTGTGAGTATTTTTGTTACTTTACCACACTCAAATGGCTCACTGTTTAACATGAAATTTCGGATTAACATAGTTTATAACAAGGTTTAATACATAGGCTACTTTTTATCCCAGACTAAGGCGGGTAAATCTGTGGGCGCAGCTAGCTTAAAGATATAGTATTTATTCTTCTTTTTCGTTTGAGCTAAGTGACTAAGCTCTGGTGTCGAGATTTTTCAATTCACCTGATAGAATCTTACGTGGCTTAACGACTGCCTGTACTAAGACTAACAACCGGAACCTACAAATGTGACACTGACCCACGGTAGCACCCAGATGAAAATGCCATTCATTCAACTACATTCTTGTGGATGGTCACCCATCCACCCGCATCGACCGGTGCTTAGCTTCGATGATCGCGTCAGGTCACCTTTGCTAGCCGAGCTACAGGCGCTACGGAGATTTATTATAATAATAGTAGTTAAAAAAAACTAAAAAACACGCTTATCTGGCCGTTTTAAGTGGGTCAAATTCGCGCCCAAAGAAGTCGGTTACAAACAAACATACAAACAAAAATACAAAAAAATGTAATAATAAATATAAAAAATATAGGCGACTTTAGACCCCACCTATTTGTATCACCTCTAAAACTGCCTGCACATTCCTTAATTGACGTGATTTTAGTTGTTTTGTCTGTGGTTCAGAACGTGCCGTCTCTTTCTGGCTTAGATGAAAAGAGACGGGGCTTCTTTAAATTTAGTTTAGTCGTGTGTGCCGCTGAATCGCCACCATTGTATCATGAAAATGGTTGTTAAAAAAACCATTATCTCCCATATACATTTACTCGGCTTTGACAAGCCTGATTTATATCGCCCAAAAAGCCTAACCACTGGTAGCGATTAAAAGAATGACGTCATCACAGTCCACACGTGAAAACATTAATAATTTTACACCGCGAAATTGTATTATGGCACTCCATTAATACTGGGTATGAGTCAAACGGTCAGCAAAGAGTAGGTTTTATTAACAGCATATTGTATTGTCGATCAGCAAAAATGGTATCTAAAGTGACATCTGTATCTTGGCTAACCACTTAAATAAGAATTAGAAATAGTTAAAGATGTATTTTTTATGTAACTTGATGTAACCTTTTCTGTGCAAATAAATTTATCAATTATATTATTAAGGTAATCTAGCGTGATCATAGAGGTTAAGCAACGGTCGATGCAAACAATCTTTGGATTGATAACTATGCACAAGTCTGTCTTTTACTGTCTTTTTTGTGTGGGATTTTCAACTCGGCGCTATTGTGGGTCAGATGATATATTAAATTGTAGGTCCCAGCTGTTTGTCTTAGTACCAAGTCAGACCCAGGCCTTTCAGCGGATGGAAAATTCTCGACGCTAGAGCTTGGCCATTTAGCTTTTACGAAGAAGAAAAAGTATCTAGCAGCTAAAAATGATACTTTCCATAATTAAATCAATAGCGGCTTATAAATTATTTATAGTTTATTAAAGCCAGGTAGTAAATTTATCATTCCCAACAAAAAAATCTTATAGAATTAGTTCAATTGTTCAAAAAGAAATGCGTTAAAATTCGGTATTGGAATGTATTGTAATAATTTTGTAATAATCAGTAAATAAAAAAAGTAATAGTCAGTTAAAATCAGTAAATGAATCAGTCAATCTTATTTTTTTTTATGCGTGGCTTTTCACTTCTCTGCCACCAGAGATGTCAAAATCAGATGACATGGCGGCAAAGAGATGTTTTGACGGCAATTGAGCTACTAAGTTCGGACGTTACGTAACGTAATTTACAACAATCTAATTTTCTCTACAGTTGTAGGCGCGCGTCGAGATAATTCCGTTGGATTTTGTTGCTGCCCAATCCCTAAAGCTGCTGACCAATTAAACCACTCCTCTATTATAAATAACGCATAATAATGTTGTAACATGCAAATTTTAATGAGTTGTTATTACGAAAGCTTTGGAAAGGCCGTTTCTAATTATGGAGGAGGTTTTCGTGTTTTATTATACAGAGGGATTGTTTGAGACCGTTGTTAGAATGGCATAGGATTGCTGTGATGTTTTTTAGCTGCTGACCAAAAATGCTAATGAGTTTGTCGCGATTTTCTGTGTTTATGTGTTTTTTTAGGATTCCGTACCTAAAAGGTAAAAACGGGACCCAATTACTTAGCCTCCTCTGTCTGTCTATTTGTCTGTCTGTCTCCAGGCTGTACCTGTATCTGTATCTCAGAAACAGTAATAGTTAGAAAATTTAAACTTTTGCAAAATATGTATTAGCCGTGCCACTATAACAAAATTTGTTTTAAAAAATACTAAGGGGGTCCCCATACAATAAACGTATATTTTTAGTATTTTTTTTTCTATATATCAATAACGGTAGCTGCTAGACATTTGAAATTTGAATTGCCACCCTTAAAATTTTTTATTTTTAGTATTTGTTGCTATAGGGGCACGGGAAATACATACCTTTCTAGCTATTACTGTTTCTGAGATACAGTCTGGAGACAGACAGACAGCGGAGGCTTAGTAATAGGGTCCCGTTTTTACCTTTTAGGTACGGAACCCTATAAACATAATCACAATCGAAGGAAAGCTGATATAAAGCGGTACTTCCACTCTAATACATTATATAATTCGCATTATCCTCGATCTCCAATAGGTTTCCATAAATTAAAGAATCTTGGAGTTGAAACTTTACAAGGTTTCTGTTGTAGCATTTTCTCAAACTTTTCCACCTCTTCGCTAGACAGTATCTACACGGCGTATAAATCTCACTATTCTGGGTACAGCCATTTTATGGTCCATAAAGCGTGCAGCATTACGTCGGTTCCAGTGAAAGAATGACGTCAGAGATTACCTACTGCCGTTATACAGAATGATTTGTCGCTATAGGGGGGATTCGAGCGGGAATTAAGTGTGTGGTCTTTGAGTAATACTTTTTTTTGTCTTTCCGTCTATACTTTCCCCTTTGCCATAGACATAGTAAGGTTAAACTTAGAATAAAAATTATCCTAATTTGGGTATCAAATGAAAGAATGAGTAGATTGGTAAACTTAAAAATCATTTCTATATCTGTTACCTATACATTTTATTTTGGTGGCATTACTTTTCAGAATATTAACCAAACGAACAAACAGGAATTACATCTTTTTATCTGTTCTCCTAATACTAAGATGGCGGCAGATCAAACTACGTGTAAACCCTCACACTCGATTTAACGACAAACTCTCTAAAGCGTCGAAATCAATTGGCTTTAGTTGGTTCAGCTTGTATTCCATACATAAAAAAAAACAAATACAATTATACTTTCTCTCCATAACGACCACTCTCTATAACGCCATTAAATGCACAGTCCCGTCTGTGTCGTTATATAGAGTTTATACACTGTATTTGTTCGTTCTATCACCCCAGGGGGACTGAAGAGGGATAATCCTTGAAGGATATAGTCAACTTTGTATTATATCTAAATTAAATTGTTAATTTCCTTATCCGCCAAATAAGTTCTGACTAAAAATATTTTCAAAGAGTATTAATTCAAAACATACAAACGAATCTCCGATCTTATTTCATAACCAAATACTCTCCCTAATAAGAAGAATGGAACCAGATAACAATTGAAATAACAACTAAACTGCCCGATTAAAGACCATAATCCCCTTTCTATTGTGCTTTTTTAAAATCTTACTTGTATTTAAAATCTCATTTTCCGCCATATCTCTACAAAACTGTAATAACAGAGTGTCCTACTTTCTCTCCGTATAATCTGTTGTTTAATAAATACTCTCCATTGTCCATTGTGCACAAAACTAACTCAAATTCTGAGCAGTGGTTGAAATACAGTATACTTAAAAACAGTTAGTAAAGTCTAAAGGTTTTATAAATAACAAATAACTTGTGAAGTTTTTAACACTCTTTGCCTGGGGCCGGTTTTGTGCCAAGTATTTTTTTATTGTTTCTTATGTATAGTTTTTCTTTGTTGCGTCACTCGATATACAGACAAACTCTCTAAAGCATTGAACATAATTGGCTTTAGTTGGTTTAGCTTGTATTCCATACAATGATACATTCTCACTATTTAACGACCACTCTCTATAACGCCATAAAATGCACAGTCCCTTCAGTGTCGGTATATAGAGTTTACATAGTATGTATATACTGTAATAAATTTAGTCCAGCACAAAGATTTTGGCCGTGCCAGGAATCGAAACCGGAACCTTCCGATTGGCAGTCCGGCATGGTAAACATAAAGATTGTCAATTAAAATTTAGTAATGATAATTTTATATGTTACTAGCTGACTCGGCAAATGTTGTTTTGCCATGAAAAATAGAAAATGGCCGATTTTCAGACTTACTGGATACGCATATAAAATTTGGTAAAAATCGGTCAAGCTGTTTCGGAGGAGCACGGTAACTAACATTTTGTCATGGACATTTTATATATTAGAAGAAGAAGATAAAATTTAGTTATGTTAATTTTATATATTACTAGCTGACTCGGCAAACGTTGTTTCGTCTTAAAAAAATAGATAGTAGCCGCTTCTCAGACCTACTGAATACGCATATAATATTTGGTAAAAACCGGTCAAGCCGTTTCGGAGGAGTCCGGTAACTAACATTGTGACACGGAAATTATATGTATAAGAAGAAGAAGAAGATAGCTTTGCTAATGTAGATTCTCGACTTCTTACTAAAAGTTATTCATTATTTATTGTACTGTCTTAATTATCCTATTTTCTTCGTTTCCTATTCCTTTTCTTTAGAACAAAAAAGCGTATTTAACTTACAGCAAAAGCAATTGCAGCAACTTTTACTCTTTCTCTCTTTCGCTCTTTACTGTAGGACCTCATCAGCAGTAAACAGTTTAGAACAAAGCTTAAGGCTTGGATTAATAGTTAGTGCTTAACTAGGAATCTAGACTTGGTCAGTCTGGCTCGTCTCCCTAATGACTAGCAACTACTCGTGGCTAGTTCAAACCGGTTTTAACTGACTAAAACTGGTTGTTACTAGATAAAAGCGGATCTTTTGTTAAGTCGTTTGCGGTTAATCAATCTCAGAAAGGGAACTAAAAACTGGTGTTAAGCGAAACTGGTATATTTGATTATTTTTAGGTACAAAGCAAAGAAATTGGGAACCGTTTAGACTAAATAAAAATTAATGAGCCATCATAATGTTTACTGAGTGGCTTTTGTTCTTAAATGTTCAGCTCTTTTTAAATACTAAACTTATACTTAAATTCTAAATGTGCCATTTTTCAATAGCAATAAAAATATATTATTTTATAAGAAAATCTGTATTCATTCTCAAATAAAAGACCGTAAAAATCCCCATTGAATGTAGTAACGGAAGCTAATAATTAACAGAAACATAAATACCGCAAAACAAATACAAAAACGACCATTTTCAAACGTATCTCATCCGTAATCGCAACAAAACGGAACTTCAATACCACAACAGAAAAAGGATTCCCGCTTTTCTGTTTCTAGCAAGGGATAATAAACTTTAAGACAAGGGTATTGGGGTGAATTTTGTTTGTAACTGTTATTTAACTTTTTATCCGACTGCTACTGAAAGAGGTTTGTTTCTACTAATGTTTTTTGAACGTATGTAATTTTTGTTTGAAAATTCTTTGATTTTCATGTTCGAGCTGTCTTTAAATGAAACCGTTTTAATAGTAAATTTTATAACATCTACAGGGTAAACTCCATGTAACGTCACCCGATTTAACGACAAACTCTCTCAAGGGTCGATATCAATTGGCTTTAGTTGGTTTAGTTGTATACATTCTCTCCATTTAACAACAACTCTCGTAACGCCATAAAATGCATAGTTCCTTCAGTGTTGTTATATAGAGTTTACACTGTATAAATTAATAAAATAACAATTAAAAATAAAACCTGTGTGGCAGCCATAATATTAGGTTTGAAACTTAGCAAAGTATAATTATATATTCTACTGGACAAGCCGTTTCATTTAATATCCATATTGAGGTTGTTGTGAAAATATAAATACCAACCATCCGCCATTTTGATGACATTGTGATGAAGATGATAAGTGTTAAACTACTGCCCCATTCAACAGAAAATTAATGGACACCGTATTGGGTGAATAATTGTAATATCATTTGCGTTTTTTATTATATCCTTATGTTTTAACTATTTTTAATTATTTACTGTGACTGTCTGTGTAATTGTTATTTTTACATTATTTAGCACATGTGTTTATGGATTTGATAATAATTTATAGTAAAGAAAATTCCTTAATATAAAATGGCTGTTTCGACAATTTTTTTACGGGTTTTGTAACTCTTATCATTATTACTATACTTTTTTTACTCCATTAATAAATTTATTTTAATATTCTTAAAATACATGCAAATGTTGATAGGACTTAACCAATAATAAAATCGCTGTAGGATAACGTTTTTATTATTTTAGTTTTGTTCTTGTCGCATTTGCGTTATGTATATTTTGTGTGGTTATTTGTAGTTAATCCATTAGTAAACGGGTAAGCGGATACATCCTGAGGGAAGCCGCTGGGGTGTAATTATGTAACTTCCTGAAGTTGCTTTAGATGCTATTAGAACAAGCTTCACTCAAACTTTGCGGGTAGCTTGGGAAAAACTGATAGTTTCGTCTTCGAGTGGGGAAAGGTTAAGTGCTTGAGGAATTAGTAACATGGGGTTTTAATTTTGTGGGTAGTTTTAGTTTTCACGGTCTAGTGCTGAGTGAATAGGGCTGCAAAACGCGAGGTCCTAAGATCGATTTTAAGTGGCCGAACTTTAGTGTCGAGAGTTTTCAAACCACCAGAAAGACTTGCATTAACGACTGTTTGTACTAAGAGGTCAAGACTAACAGTTGGGGCTTACAATTTAACGTCAGAATCGACCCACGGTAGGGCAGAGAATGCATTTTTTTTAAAGACAATTTTGTGCATGGTCACCCATCTAAAGACAATCCGCATTGACTGTAGCTTAACTATTATCGCGTCAGATCACCTTAGATAGCCGAGCTTCATGCACTACAAAGTGACAGATGCGAATACCTTTGGTTTTTTAAATTTTGTGTAACTTTGACATAAACACATACTTTTAAATTAACGAATGAATGAATTATTTCCCATTAGTTCTAGTGCTGTACTCTCTTTAATTTAATTTCAAAGTTTTTCATAAATATATATAAAATGATCAAATTTAATAGACTTACGCTTGATCACACAACTGACGGCAAGCGGATATTTATATTATAAACTTAACATATTTTGTAAAAATAACCAATCGGCACACGAAATATGGCCCTAATAATCGAAGCGAACAAAACGACCGCCATTAAAAAAAAAGTTCCCCACGTAAACAGCAATGAGTACGATCACCGCCGGGACTTCCCGCCAAATTCATCAACGGCGCAAACGGCGTCAATAAATAAAACATGGCCGCCAACCATAGACAATGACAGATGGCTTTTATAACCTCTCCGGTCTCGGAGCGCTGTGCCAATGATTTATTTATTGATTTGGAATCGCGTTCGGTTTATTAGCTATGATTTCTAATTGATGGTATGTCGGGGAATATTTTCATTGGTTATGTTCACATTTCACGTTTTGGAAGTGATTTGGGATGTTTGTTTTGAAATGTGATGTTTATTTAGTTGTTTTTTTTAAACTGTTTACTTAGTTGGAGTATATCTTACATGACATTAACCTAGTTTAAATAAAAAAAAATATAAGACCCCTGCCGTGATGGCTTGTGATGGCAACCATCTTGTATTTGAAGTAATGAGAAATAAAGAGTGTTTTACTTTTCAAGCTTTTTTTATTTGATATCTACTAAATTGGGGAAATTACGTAAAAAACAGTGATCCGCCATTTTATAGCGGCAATCATTTTGGTACAATTTGCATCAAACAAGAACACTACAAAAAAAAATCCGTTCGATCTTTAGGGCGCTCAATGCCACATATACACACACACACACACACACACACACACACACACACACACACACACATACACACAAGACAAACATACGAGTATAACACTCTTTTGGTTTAAAATCCACCATAAAGAGCTTTCTGCCGCAAATCGCATGAAAACTCAGTTTTGTAATGATAAAAAAACCGCCACAAAACCTTAACACCCCACACGATTAGACACAAAGGAGCAATTGGCAGATTTTTAATTAATATTCGTCACTGTACAGGGCTATCAGAAAAAAATGCTTAGCTGCGAATTCATCTATAATTATTACTGTTTTAATCTGTCTAATTCCATCCAATCGTTCGTTCGATCCATCGGAACAATGAACTTCGGTTCATTCATCTCATTAATCATTAAATAATCGATAATCTCATTAATCGTCACAACACTACATTATTAAATGCGAAATAGAAATGAAAATATCTTACTTGCTGTCAGAGAAACCTGCGCACGCCGCTCAGCTTACAATATAACTTACTATAGCAAAAAGTGTCGTGACAACTTTTTGTAAGAATTTTTTCCGTCTAGCCCCCTTTCACAAAGCGCGATACGGAATTTCGTTCAAAAAATATGCTACCTTTTTTATGATAGATAGGCACCCGCTTGATCGAAACTCACCTGATGTTAAGTGATGTTGCGATCTAGGGTGGAGCGCGCTTGCCTAGAAGAAACCGATTCACTCTCGTCTTGATTACAGCGAGGTTATAGTTTAGAGGGAATAGGGATTCTGGCAATGAGTTCCAGAGTTTAATGGTCCGCACAATATATGTGGAAGCGAAACGCATCGTGCGGACTTTTGGAATTTCAACTGTATAGCGGTTCCTCCAAGCCGTCTCCTTGCTCGTCCGGTAATGGAAAGGGGCCGGAGGAATTAGCTGAAAAACAAATGTATTTCTAACTCAGATAACCCTGTATGAAGCAAAAGCGCCGAGACAAGTTGATTGATGAACTGAAGTCAGTAGCTGAATGCGATTCAATGCTATTGTGATCTGCTCTTTGGACGACTTTTGGGTGAAATGCGAGTTTCTGGTTTGTACAAAGGATTTGTTACATGATTACACTAATTATAAAATAGATTGCTTAAAAAAACACAAATTCCTGACTGAAAGATTTTTCAATCACAATATCACTAACTATTTCTTGACACCTAGCTTGAAAAAAAATTAGGAGGTAAGATTTTTTAAATTACGCAAAAATATTATTGACAAACTGTGCCACGCAATAATCCGGGACAAATGAAATTAATCCGGGATAAAAATTTGCCTATTTGTTAATCCTAGGTATAACCTACCTTTATACTAAACTTATGACAATCGTATAGTGGGCTGCTATGCTATTATATTTATTTTATTGACTTGTAAATTGTTAATTTATTAATAAAGAACTTTGACTTTGACTTTAAGCAGTTGAACACATCCAAATCAAATCGTTTATTAACCTTACAGCATCGCACCGTACTGGGCAACTCAATTTACAATTATTTATTACTCAAATTTTATTTATATACACATACATACATTCATGACAAATTTGTAACTTAGAATATGACATAAAATATATATATATAAGATACACACATATGATAATAATAATAATAACGCTATCTATATCATCCATTGCAATCGTTCAAATTCTAATAAAAAATTATGAGACTTTGCTACGAGAAAGAAAATTCTGTTATTGTTTGCGACATAAATTCATTAAGTAAGTAAAAAGGCTGCTTGAAAAGCACTCAAAAAAGTGTTTAATTTTGCGCTTGAAATCACTATATGGCCGTTCAGAAACGCTTCGTGGCAACTTATTGAACATACAAATTTTGGTATTTAATCCTTTTTTTTTTAACTTTAGCTAGCCTGTTGTAGCCAAGATCTGTTGTACGTACTGTAAGTCGAGAAGGCAGGCTCAAAGGTTTCTGAGGTTAACTGACCTAGTGGATGGAGGTGACGCAGGGAGCTCGGAATTCGGATTAGCACTCACTGAGAGGTCGGACTGCTCACATAGGACAGCTACAAAGAGCTATACAGGGCTACTTGGTGATTTAATGAAGACAATAGCATAATAGCATAGCTTTAGCAGCCCATTGTACGTTCCCACTGCTGGGACTCCAGGCTTTCTCTCTCAAGAAGACAGATAGGCCGTAATGGCATACCACGCTGGCTCTGGTGCATGATACATATTTTTGTACATTGTGGTCCTCAAACGTGTCGGTTTCCTCACGATGTTTTCCTTCACCGTAAAGCGAGTGCAAACCCACACATAATATGAAAAACAAGTCATTGGTGTATGGCAGGTACTGAACCAGAGGCCATCTGATTGAAAAGCAGACGTTCATCCCACCGAACACTTGCTTAGTAATGAAGGTAACGCGACCGGTTAAATTTTGAATTTATAGTTTTATCGTTATACATATATAAAAGACTGTAAAAGTTAGTAAATGTTAGTAGTAGTTGTCTAAAGAACGACCCCAAAAATATATTACAATAATTACAAATAATTTTTGGAATTTGACAAGCAATCAGACTTATAATATAGACAAAACAAAGTTTTATTCAAATGCAAAAGTTTTATCGCTACAAATATTCTTAGGTTTGATTTGTAAAGGGTCTATAAATTATTTTTCTTCAATTTCAATTGGCGGAGATGAGCATTGAAAAATGCTCATCTCGTTTGCAACAATACTTAAGTTGTAAAATCTGTCTCCAAGCCTAACAGTGTGTAGTCTTTGAGAGCCAGTTATTCCAGACTAGGCACGCTCTACCTTAAGCCAGAGTGTCGGTAACCCAAGTTCTGAAACTGATCACGTACCTAACTGTGAGGAGTTTTTTTTTAGCAACTTTCAAAGCGATTCGACTTCAAACCTTTATGTTCATATATATTGGAAGTTGCTTTAAATTAATAACATATATCTTTGTACTTCTTAAGAGTTCAACCAAAGTTTTACCAAAACAATTACTACTTAGATTGTCGTTGTTTTTCTCACATTTTTTACTAAGATTTACAAAACGAAAAATGCAGATTACGTTTCTTTTTCTTGATTTTTCTTCTCAGATTTAGAAAAAAATGTTAGGTCTTTATATAAGTCGTAAACATTAATTATTATTGACCTATAAGGGTGACATGGTCGTATCCGACCAAACCCTTTTTTTATAAATATAAAAAAAACACATGTCTAAAAATACCGTTCGTTACCTATAACCGTGTATAGGGTGACAGTAGACACTAATGTCAGTACGGTTGCGAGTGTCGTATAGATGGAATGTCTCGGCTTAGACGGTCTAGCGAACCCTAAAGACGCTCGGTGGTAGATTCTGGGTGAGTGATTTCGATATCGGCATCGGTTATTCAGAGGTCACTAGTCTAGTGTCAAGAAATGTCAAACATTCCTAGAGCTTAATTAAGGTTTGGAATCAATATTTTATGTCACAAAACAATTCTTCTTCTTCTTCGTATGAGCCGAATGGCCAAGCTTTCAAGTTTGAAAGCCGCCCGAAGGCCTCTGACTTGTCTTTACGACTGCTTGTACTAAGACTAACAGCCGGGACCTACAATTTAACACGTCATCCGATCCACGGTAGCGCCCAAATGAAAATGCCACTTTTAAAACGACAATCTTGTACATGGTCACCTAACTAAAGACTGAGTGACAAAACAATAAAATATTTTGAGGAAACTATTATATACATAAATTTACATACTCGTATATTGTAATTGAATTTTTACGATTTTATTGTATGTTATTATTCCATTGTTAATTAGTATTCTGTTATATTATCTATACTTATATTATAAAGCGGAAGAGTTTGTTTGTTTGAACGCGCTAATCTCAGGAACTACTGGTGCGAATTGAAAAAATCTTTTTGTGTTGAATAGTACTCTTATATTTGTGAGTCTTTAATACTTGACAATAAAGAAATTTTAATTTGAAGCGCGGTGGTCAAACACTTTCTAATGCTCGCCTGGCTAGCTACTACTCTCAAGTTGAAAAATCTGTCAGCAAGCATCGAACAGTGTGTTCCTGCAGCCTCCTTGAGAGCCAGATATTCCAGACTAGGCATACTCCATCTCAAGCCAGTGTCGCTAACCTGTGGTTGCTAATGCACCCTGCTGGTCAAATGCCTAACTGTAGGAAATAAAAAAAAAATGGTTGCCTGTAAAGTCGGTTTTACGGGCGAAGATTTTACGTGACAACGTCTGCCGCGTGCTGCGCGCGCGGCAGACCGATCATAGTTGAGTGGGAGAGAGACGCAAGGCATTCGGCGGGCCTCTCTCTTGTTCGGTGACTCATCGTAACGTTACCGGGCGTTACACTTTTTCATAAGTGACTCCCAGCCGCAACCTAATTTAAGACGTTGTCACGTCAATAATTGACATATAAAGCATTTATAGGCGAACTCCATTTCGCCACAAAATTGTAGTTTTCCCCTTAATTTTTCTACAAACCTCACGGAGCCCGAGACCTTTCCAACAAATGCTGTACCGTGGAAATCGGTTCGTGCGTTCTGGAGTTATAGCGTCAGGAAGAAAAACACGACTTATTATCATATTTTTTTTTTACACATTCACACCCGGTTGGTTAGCCCCATACTGAACCATTTCTAGCTCGTATTATGGTTGCTAACACAACTGATACATATACATACATATATATTATATATAAATACATATTTAACACTCAGACCCACAGCCAACAAATTCAGTTAAGCCGACTTGACCGTCTTGACCGGGCCGGGAATCGAACCCGGAACCTTCTGGTTAGCAGTCCGGCATGGTAACCTTTACGCCAACGAGGTCGTCATAGATATATTATAGATAATATGCTTATTATTTCTTTCTTTCCCCTCTGACCGATCTTGCCTTCGCTTCGCTTTCATAATCTGGAATTCCCGCAGCCTCACGCGTTAATACTACTCCGAGGATAATCTTATCGTCCCGTCATAACTGTGACAAACACACATATATCAACACAAATGACTAAATGCGGTGCAAAACTTTCACTCAACTCGCATGTTCAATTAGAGACACAGTATATAAACATACGAGTAGGTCTTCTTCTTCAGACTTAAGGACGGTTGGAAGTAGGGTTCTGACAGTCTATTAAAACTGAAAGAAAGAAAGAAAGAAAAGAAGAAAGAAAAATATTTATTATGCACAAATAAAACAAAATATATATAATATGTACCAACAAGAATTAACCATTTCAACTATGCCCAGAAGGGTTGACAGTTCTTTACCAATGAGGATGTAAAAAAAAATGGTTGCCTGTAAAGTCGGTTTTACGGGCGAAGATTTTACGTGACAACGTCTGCCGCGTGCTGCGCGCGTGGCAGACCGATCATAGTTGAGTGGGAGAGAGACGCAAGGCATTCGGCGGGCCTCTCTCTCGTTCGGTGACTCATCGTAACGTTACCGGGCGTTACACTTTTTCATAAGCAACCTAATTTAAGACGTTGTCACGTCAATAAATAAATAAATTAGCCTTTTTTTTTCCCAAACTTTTGTACAGATAAATATTTTTTTTAAAGACAAAGTTAATTAATTTAGTATGTATTTGTAAATGATTAATTAGTAATTTTATTTGATGTTGGTTAGGCCACCCAAAGTCGGGTGTAGGCCTCCTCCTTGCGCAGCCATGTGTGGTGATCCTGGGCAGCTCGAGTCCACGTGGCACCGGCAGTGAGCGCGATGTCGTCGCTCCACCTGGTGCGGGGCCGGCCTCGGGGTCGCTGCCAAGGGTGTAGTTGCAAGCAAAAGCTGGGAGGGCCTCGGTGTGTTTCCACCGAAGAACCTGAAGCCCTCCTTAAAGCATCGAGGCTGGCCGCCGAAGGGGTTTTAGTGGGTAAAAATCCCACATAACTCAGCTGCACCCCGTAGATGGGTATCTTATTGAAGATTTCCCCCTAGTAAAAAAAGTATTTTGCTTCGCATGAGCTAAGTAGCCTCTGGTGTCGAAAGTTCTCGAGGCGCCTGAACGTCAGTTCGTTGTGACGTGGATTAACGACAGCTTGTACTAAGACTAACCACCAAAATGTATATATAAATTACTAGCTGCGAAATCGGTCTGCCGTTCGAGCGTGAAGAAATAACAAATTTACATACAAACAAAAAAAAATACATTTATAATATTTGTAAAAAATATTTGGTTCCTACAAGATAATATCTACTAAGAAATTAAATTCTAGTCAAAGATCTAGTGTTGACCTACTGCTTCTTTCGCAACTGTGACAGCGAAACTCACAAATTCAGGCGTGACAACGCATTAGGCCGCGACACAATGCGCATTAATCTTCGTCACAAACACTAATTAGTTCCTAATTCATAACGTGTGTGCCGCGCCTTAACTGACGCTAACCGGTTCAGAGCGGTTTAGAGCGGTTCACACTAGATTTGGTCAGCGCAGACTGGACGGTTTTGATGGCGTGTGTTTTATGGAAATGTCTGATTTGCGGGTAAAATGAGGCTGCTTTGGCTGAAAAGTCTGTTTGTGATTGATTCTGGAACTTTATGTAACTTAGTGATAGATGAATGAATGATTATGTAGCTTAATGATTTCTTTTTACATTTAATATTGTAAATAATCATTAATTTAATACATGAAAATATTAATAATGTTTAGATTTATCAATTTAAAAAAGTAAGAAAAAAATTCATAAAATAAAATTTCTTCTATCTACAATGGATTTCCGCAAAGAAAGGACTAAGTCAATAGGTTGTAAAAATAATAGTTTTTTTTTTATATTGTTACCAACATTTTTAGCACCATTAAAGTTCTTAGTGGTTTGTTCTTTTGATGCTATTAAGCAATTTTTTAAAAATTTTAGCCATTTATGATTTATAACGATAACACTGATAATTCAAAATTTTGCCCACATCGCCTTAAGCCTTAATTCACTTCTGGACACCGTGGGTACGTTGACGCGTAAATAGTTAGTCTTCATACAAGTTCTTATAGTCTAGTCAACAAGTTCAAAAACGTGTTAAATAGACATAAAGCTCCTAAAAATATGTGCCATAGCTCATTCAATTCGGAATGACGTCTAGAAAAATGTTTTTTATTAGCACATAAAAAATTGCGATTGTTATTAACAAAATAAATAAAAAAATGCTTTATGTCTATTTAACACGTTTTTGAACTTGTTGACTATTAAGCCAAATTTGAGTCTTTTGACCTTTTTTAAGTAACCCCAGGGTTTTTGAAGCAAAACAAAATAGAAGAAAAAATTAAATATTTAGTGTACTTTCGCTGCGATCACAGCGGAAGTACACTAAATATTTAATTTTTTCTTCTATCTACAATGAATTTCCGCAAAATAACGCCTGATTCAATAGGTTATTGCTTCAAAAAGGTCAAAAGACAACAAGTTGTCTGTTAAGTAATATGAAGAATTATCTAGGTAAATATATACTAACTGACCCAGCAAATGTTGTTTTGCCTTACAGTTAAAAACATTATAATTGATCAGATCGAGCGGGATGAAAAATGATTAACTTACTAAAATGGCCATAAAAATAGTTGGTTGGTGATAAAAAAGTACAAATTTAGGGTTGTATGTATTTTTAATGTCACATTATAAAAAAAAAGAAAAAAATAATTTGTAAAAAAAATTAAAAAATATTTAAGGGTGAACAACTCTTATAACTTAGGGGTATGGATAATAGATAGTAGCCGATTCTCAGACCTACTGAATAGCATATAAAGTTAAGTTAGTACAATCGTTAGCCTGTACCTGTATATTCATAACTGTAATAGCACATCTTGCGCACATGCTTGTATGCTTATAATAGTTATGAAGTGCTAACTTCACTTAGCACTTCTTAACCATTATAAGCAGTGCGCAAGATCTTTTGACAAAATCACAAAGAAACAAGCAGCCCGATTCTCGTTCAAATTTTAACAAGAGAAAGAAAATAGTTCATTAGCATTAAAGGCCTACAAACCCCCCTGATTACCTCTTCCGCTACATTCCAAACTTGGTCACGTAAAAAATGAATTCAAATTACAAGTTTTAAAGAGTCAATTTAGGAAGAGCCCGGAGTCGGGTTTTAATTAAGAGAACGCTCCAGGGAAAAACTGGAATAGTAGACTTGATGAGGAATTGTGAGAGAAATGTTGATTCGGCTGCGAATTGGTGCTCGGGTGGTGGAACGATATCAGTGGTGATCGAGGTTATTGCCATGTGGAACTAAAATCTCTACCTATTTCTTAACTTCTTCTTCTTCGTATGAGCTAAGTGGCCAAAGTCTGGTGTCAAGAGTTTTCAAGCCACCCGAAGGCCTCTGACGTGGCCTATCGACTGCTTATACTGAGACTAACAGTCGAGACCTACAATTTAACGTGGTATTCAACCCACGGTAGCGCCCAGATTAAAATAAGACTTTAAAAACAATATTGTGCATGGTCACCCATCCAAACACCGTCCGCATCGAACGTTGCTTAGCTTATAGATGACTTTAGCTAGCCGAGCTACAGGTGCTACTATTTCTAAGCTACCTAATACTTCTGTGTGGCTTTTTAGGGTCCGATACTAAAAGGGTGCGAACTGGACCCTATTCCTAAGCCTTCGCTGTTTGTACGTCGGTCTGTTTGTCACCAGATTGTATCTTACAAATCATGACAGCTAGAGACATATTATTATTTTGTTTACAAACTATGTATTGAACTTAAACACGAAAAGCGAAATGAATGAAATCTGTTAACTGAGACTTGATTACAACAGTCATTTTTACCATAACATTTTTTTTTATTTTTAATCAGCGTAACTCAACAAGGCTTGTGAGCCACCTTTCACGTTACAATTGGGTTGTTTCACAATGAAAATTCAATCAGGCAGTCGGAAAGTTAGCACCATAGAGAGTCCAGGGTCGGCCATACATCACGGCTCGGTACGTGCCCAAATAAAGGATGAGTCGCATCAACAAAGCTGGATCGCGTTTGTTCATAATTATTCAACTTTCCGGCTCAACTCCGCTTGTTCTGGAAAGTTCGTATTGTGATCTACAGGGCTATGTAGAAACAGTTTGCCTTGGATATTTACACGAAACAAACGGTCACACTTATTTAAAACTAAGTAAGTTAACTTATTAAGTAAGTGTGACCGTTTGTTTCGTGTAAATATATTATATGCCTTACGATAACAGTTTACAAAGTACAGTATACCTTGGAAATAAATACTTGACCAATTGCATAACACTTAAAAGTCGCTTTTTAAACGACTTCAAAAAAGGAGAAGGACTTTAATTTGTTCTTCTAAGATGGCACCAACTTCAAGAATACAAGTTCAATAATTGACGACCTCGTTGGCGTAAAGGTTACCATGCCGGTCTGTTAATCAGAAGGTTCCGGGTTCGATTCCCGGCCCGGTCAACATCTTTGTGCTTAACTAAATTTGTTCGCTGTGGATCTGGGTGTTAAATATGTATCAATATAAAATATGTATGTATGTATATGTAGTATATCAGTTGTGTTAGCAACCATAATACGAGCTAGAAATGGTTCAGTATGGGGCTAACCAGCCGTGTGTGAATGTGTCCTAATATTTATTTATTTATATTTATTTTATTTATTTATTTAGTTTGCCATGGAAATAAATACTTGACCATTTGCATAACACTTAAAAGTCGCTTTTTAAACGACTTCAAAAAAGGAGAAGGACTTTAATTTGTTCTTCTAAGTTTTTTAAAACAATTTTATTTGCTTTAACTTGGAGCCACATCGTTTTCTAGTGCTTGCCTGGCAAATTGATAAGTTTGATTAGTATGTACCTAAGTACATTTTTTTTATTGATTATATTAATTAGCTTCAAGACACGTAACAATATAACATAATTTATCGCTGATTAAATCTGAACCTAAGAAAGACCAGGGCCTGGGCGGGGAGAGCAGCGGCAATGCGCTGTGCGGTCCTGCATCCCTGCCCCCGTCGTGAGATGGGACACCGTGAGGTTGTAGTCGGTAGTGGTGGCAATTCAGCGGCACACACGACTAAACCAAATTTAAAGTAGCTCTGTCTTTTTTCGTCATAAATGACCAAAAAGAGATGGTACGATCTAAACCATAGACAAAACACCTAAAATCACGTCAAACACGTCAGATTCAGAGCTGATAATTCAGGTTCAGAACGTGCCGTCTTTGGCCACCTAAGATGAAAAGAGACGGGGCTGGCTTCTTTAAATTTAGTTTAGTCGTGTGTGCCGCTGAATCGCCACCAGTGACCGCCTCGCCGGCCCTGGTTGTCGACAACAGTATTATCGACTAACGGTACTAACCCTGTATGTTGATTATGGTTTGTTATGTCATATGAGGGATGTGACAATGGTACAGAATGGTACGAGGAGAGTGAAAAGGGTTTTCAGTTGGAATTAGATAGCGTATCATACTATTTGCTTGACAGACGACTTTAACTTTTGCACTATTTTTACTAGGGATGGCGATGAATGAATATTTTTTCCATAACATTCTTTTTACTTACAAATATGTAGACATTTTATGCTGGCGTTACTTATAATGAATATCTTATAATTATTATTATTATTATTAAAACAAGTGTAAATTAAACATTTACTAAACTTCCGAAACAAGATTGATTTGAAAATTAACGCAATATATGTCTTTTCATTTCACATCAATCTCGAGGTGGTTGTAAAAATATTTCATCCACCATTTTGAGGCGACGGCCATCATAGATCTATTAACATTTAACATAGATATGAATACACTAAAATACACCTACCCTTCTTACACGTAACTTCATATATAATACGAACTAGAAATGGTTCAGTATGGGGTTAACCAGCCGCATGTTAAATGTGTCCTAGTATTCATTTTATTTTATTTATTTCTTTATATTGATATCAATAAATGATTTGTAACTTATTGATTCAGGCGTTACTTTGCGGAAATCCATTGTAAATAGAAGACAAAATTAAATATTTAGTGTACTTCCGCTGTGATCCGAAATCCAAATTAAGACAAGTAAAGGAAAAATTAACTAAGATTAATTAAGATTAACGTTACATATCACAATTCAAAAATTCTTAACTCTACACGTGTTTCGCCTAACCACAAGGCATCATCAGGAGATGCTGACTCTTCAAACGACAAGTCGAGAGAATGATTTGTATTTGTATTCGTATCTTTCAAATAAAAAATACTTAAATAAGAACCGGTTCATTCGTTCAGCAGCTACAATGCCACAGACACACACATCCGATTTTGCGGGTAAAATAAAAAAAATATGAAATTTACAAACGCGAGTAGTACCGTAGTATAAAGCTAGTGCCACACAGCCGTAACGACACCGCATAACTGATTCCCGCTTCCTTAAGGTAGCGGTTCGCGCCGCGACAGAGACAGGAGACCGCGACCGGAGACCGCGACCGACGACCGCGACCGTTACTTGACGTTAGGAAATGTATAAGCGACAGTTCGCGAGCGAGACAGAGACAGGAGACATTTCCTAACGTCAAGTAACGGTCGCGGTCGTCGGTCGCGGTCTCCGGTCGCGGTCTCCTGTCTCTGTCGCGGCGCGAACCGCCACCTTTAGTCAGTAAATGAACTCATGTGAAACTGGGCTAATATCCCAACTGTCCCAAACAGCCGAGTTGCGACCGGAGTCAAAAATAACCGTCGGTTTAATGAGTAGTTATCGTTACGGCGCGTCGTTACGTGAATATACGGGTTTCGAAGTGCACGCGGTCCACTTCCAATACGAGAGTGGTTTAATGGCGTAGGAAATGTTTGTTTTGTTGATACCAAATTCATGTTGGAATTCTTCTACTCAAGCAAATCGGTGATACAATACAATATTGGTGGCTATTCAGCGGCACACACAACTAAACTAAATTTAAAGAATCCCCGTCTCTTTTCATCTTAGATGGCTAGAAAGAGACGGTACGTTCTGCAGCATAGTAAAAACAACTAAAATCACGTCAAATGTAGAAAATATAGGCGACTTTAGTCCTCACTCACTTGTGTCACCTCTAAAACTGCCTGCACATTCCATATTTGACGTGATTTTAGTTGTTTTGTCTGTAGTTTAGAGCGTGCCGTCTCTTTCTGGCCACCTAAGATGAAAAGAGACGGGGCTTCTTTAAATTTAGTTTAGTCATGTGTGCCGCTGAATCGCCATCAAATATGACTTTATTGCACACCAAAATACGACAAAAAATAACAGTTTTATAACAAGAAAATGAATAACAGAGGTAGTACATTAGGCGGCTTTATCGCCTAAGGCGATTTC
Source organism: Mellilla xanthometata (assembly GCA_035578125.1). Lineage (NCBI taxonomy): Eukaryota > Metazoa > Arthropoda > Insecta > Lepidoptera > Geometridae > Mellilla > Mellilla xanthometata. Next base: position 819,408 of record JAPUBQ010000020.1, read on the forward strand.
TGCCAGACAACCTTTGGATGGATTTAAGTGTTTTTGGTGATGTAGTTAATTATATCTACACATATTGTTTACACAAATAATTCAGTTCAGCTGCGCTATAGTCAAACGCAGTCTACGAGTCTACGAACGGGCGGAGAGCGAAGTCTTAGTTACAGGGTCCAGATGGTACCCTTTGTGTTTTAAAATAAACTATCTAAAACAGGTGTTTGATTAAAAGTGTGTTTGTTTGTTAATAACTTATTGACTCAGGCGTTACTTTGCGGAAATCCATTGTATCTATATACAATACAAGACAAAATTAAATATTTAGTGTACTTCCGATATCGAAATCAATTCGATTCGTCGTTCGAAGAGTCAACATCTCCTGATGATGCCTTGTGGAAAGGCGCAACACGTGTTGAGTTAAGAATTTCCGAATTGTGATAGCGGAAGTACACTAAATATTTAATTTTGTCTTCTATTTGTTTGTTTGTTATTTCTGTACGCTCAAACGGCTGCACCGGTTTTGATGAAGGATAGTTTAGACCTTGAATTAACACATAGGCTACTTCTTATTCTGTATTTCTTTTTACTTTTAACAGGCTTGCGCTTGATCGCAATTCACCTGATGATAAGCGATAATGTGATCTAAGGTGGGGCACGCTTGCCTAGAAGAAACTAGTTCACTCTTGCTTTGAAAACCACTGGATTATAGTTATCGGGGAACAGGGCGAAAGGCATCAAAGAATTCCACACCTTGGCGGTTTGCACAATGAAGGTGGAGGCAAACCGCTTAGTACGCGACTTAGCTAACTCCACGGTATAACGATGCCGCCTTGGTATTGACTTTTTTGTCCCGGATTCATGCAGCTAACACCGTGGGGCGTAGCTAGTGGGAAATAAAAGAAAATTGTTCAAAGTAGGTCTACATCTGATTGAGTTTAATAATCTCTCTCCGGAGTGTTTCCCGGAAGAACCCGGAGACCTCCGTTTAGCACAGAGGCAGGTTACCGGGTTTTAGTGGATACAAATCCCACATAACCTGGCTGCGCTCTATCGTAGCCAGGTATCTTGTCGAAGATTTCCCCCTCGTCAACAAAAAAAAAAGGTTGATAGTCTCTCTGCCTTCCCCAATATGTAAAGGCGCTGCAGCTCCACATCCTTGCTTGAGGCCGCTCACAATGAGGCGAGATATTTATGAGGTCAGACATCATACGAGCATGAGTGCAAAAGTTTGCATTATTCATGCACATGGATTACTCATTCTAGATTCCTATGTGTAAGGTGCAAAATTAAAAAAACACATTATTTTTCTTCTTCTTTTTACCTTTTTGTCGCTCTGTGATGGATTGGCACAGCATATGCACTTCTTTCTGTCATCTTTTTTATTATTATTATTTATTTGTATTAGGTTTGCGTTTGATCGCCTGATGTTAAGCAACGCTGCGGCCTACGTTGGAGCACGCTCACCTAGAAGGAACCTATTCACTCTCGATATGAAGATCTGTTTTCAGCCTATTCTTATTTAAATGATCATCCATGAAATCTACCTTAACTAAAAAGTAGAATATTTTCTTGGTAAGGCTTGATTGTTTACAAAAAATAACTTCACTTCTCAATGACCATCTAAAGGTCCAAGATCCAATTTAAAATTAATTATTATTGTATTTTGTAGCTAACAGACATTCATTAGATTGTATATTGTAGGGCACAGAGATTTTTCAGATTATGTATTGTAGGGCACAGAGATTTTACAGATTATGTATTGTAGGGATCAGAGATTTTTCATTTTGATTGTATTTTGTACGGAGCAGTAATAAAACCATATAAGAATAATTGTATATAATTAATAATTAAAAATAAAATGAATAATTAACCTTAAATAAATAAATACATATCTCGTAGGGTAAAGTTTCCGTTTGTAGTATCTACCGTAGCTACTCTGTGTGATGTATGGTTGAGTACAAGCCAAGTTGCATCGTGTCTAGAAGCAACGCGTCAGCAGTTGTTCCGCCGGTGATGGGAATTATGATGCAAGTTGATGCATTATTGCATAAGTGTACCAAATATTGGTTAGCTGTAATGTTAACTTAAGTTTTCTGATTGGTTAATAAAATGGAATTGGTTTTCTTATCGCGACTAGAAGGAAAAAATGCATCCAAATCCAAAATTCTACTTATTTTAGACTAGACATGCTCCAAATAAAGTTAAGTGTCCTCCTAGTCAAATGCATAGAAAATACATAACTTTTGAAAACTTCAGGTTTTTTGCTATCAACGTTTCTGAGATACAGACTGGAGACAGACAGACAGCGGAGGCTTAGGAAGGGTCCCGTTTTTACCTGCTTAGGTATGGGACCTAGTCATAAAACACAAATAAAATTAAGTAATACAAATGAAAATACTTGCGGCAGCAAATTTACCTCGCGATTCAGCGAGGAAATGCTGCCAGTCTTGAAGACTAAATTTTATTGAATTTTAATTTTATTATTTTTGACATGTAATAAAATATGTATCTTTCTAAACTAAAAAAATAAAATATTAAAAAAGGAATTAATCATACTCGTAGTATAAAGTTTTTGTACGTGTTATTAATCAATATTTTCAGAATCGGAAAAGTTAAGCCTGGTTTTAAACGCATCTACCTGTCTTAATATTTGTACATTTGTCATATATTTAAATTCTAAATTATGAATAGTGACCATATAGTAATAGATGATATCGACTCGACTGAAATTAATCATACATATCACACGTTAATTCCAGAACAATGCAAAGAGTTTCTGGGCATTAATGCGAACAAAAAACAATTTACTCTAGTTTTGCAAAATATTAGGAGCATCCGGAATGCAAAAAATTTTGATAATTTTACAGCGTTCTTGCAAAGATTGAACTTTGTACCAGACATTATTGTTTTTACGGAATGCTGGCTTGATCCATCTTTTACTAGCATAAATATAGACAACTATTACTGTTCGCATTCCAAACAAAACAAAAACCAAAATGACGGTGTAGTGGTGATGATAAAAAATGGTATACCGGCTAATGTAACAGAAGCTCCCCTGATAGATGGCACCGGTCTCCTAATTAAAATCTCCAACGTCTACTCGATCCTTGCCATTTATAGGCCTCCTTCTTTCCAAAGTATGACTCGTTTCCTACCATCACTGGAAAATATACTTTTAGAAATGAACTGCCAGACATCTGTTGTCGCTGGAGATCTAAATATCGATATTAAACTAACAACCTCGGATAATAAAGCCAAAGACTATTTAGAAATGCTTTCGTGCCACGGTTACACCGCTGGCCATCAAATACCTACGCATGACAAAACATGTCTGGATCATGCGTTTGTAAAATGTGCAAGACCCTGCTCTGTAGTTGTTTGCTGTAGCCAAGTAACTGACCACGACACTGTTATTATGAGCATTCCTGGCAAGCCCCCACAAATTGATATTCCCAAAACAAGAGTAAAAATTGATTATAAGGGTGTCGTATCTGAGCTCGAAAAAATAGACTGGACCAATTTTTATACACACACAGATCCCAATTCAGCTGCCGAAGATCTCGTTTGCATTTTAAATACTGCAGTAAACATGAACAAAACTATTATCACGATACGGAACTCAAAGAACATACGCAAAGATTGGATAACGCCCGGATTAATTAACTGCATGAAAAAGAGAGATGCACTATACTATAAAGCTAAAAAAAATCCTAATGACAAAGAAATGCTGAATAAATATAAGAAATATAGAAATCACTGTAATAATATCCTACAAAACCTAAAAAATACATATGACCTTAATAAATTGGAGTCAAGCAAGAGAAATAGCAAAAACCTTTGGGCATCAATAAAAGACATCTGCCACTTAAAATCCGCAAGCTCTAAAAATAGCGATCTACTCAATGCTGCTGCCAATCCTAAAGATGCTCTTAACAAAGTGAATCACTATTTTGCAACTGTTGGTGAAAACTTATCAAATGAAATCTTACACCAGCTTGCGACAACAGAAAATGAACTAGCTCAATCCATTACCCTAACATCATCTCCTGCAAATTCACTATATCTGGCTCCGACAAATCCTTTCCAAATATCTAAAATTATTGGCAGACTTAAAATAAATTCAGCTCCTGGACAAGATAATATCTCAAATCAACTACTCAAACTCGCCAATCATATTCTAGCAGCACCTATAGCTTTTATGTGTAATTTGAGTATTGAAACTGGTGTTTTCCCTCATTTATTCAAAACTGCGTACATCTGTCCCATCCATAAAGCTGGAAACACGAATCTACCTTCAAACTATCGTCCGATATCACTTCTTACATCACTATCTAAAATTCTTGAACGCGTAGTAAACATAAATCTAATTAATTTCTTAGAAAATCAAAATCTTCTTTCTACCAATCAATATGGCTTTCGGAAAGCTAAGTCTACGGAGGATGCCGTTTCGTCTCTAGTGGATCACGTGGCTGGTAATCTAGACAAAGGCCAGAGATGCATTGGAGTCTTCTTAGACTTGGCTAAGGCCTTTGACACAGTATCGCGCCCCATACTTTTGAAAAAACTGGAACGTCTCGGAGTGAGAGGCATTGCACTCACATGGTTCAATTCCTACTTAACTGAACGGAAACAACGGGTCAAGGTTGATGAGCTGCTAAGTGACTGCGAAGAAGTCACATATGGAGTACCACAAGGCAGCGTGTTAGGGCCGTCCCTCTTTCTGGCTTACATAAATGACTTGTGTCAAATTAAAATACCTAACGCTAAAATTATCGCCTTTGCAGATGATACAGCAGTCATATTTCATGCCAGAAACTGGGAAGAAGTATCAAAAGTTGCCAATAGGGAAATCTTTAGTTGGTTAAAATTGAATCTACTAACCCTTAACGCTTCCAAAACAAAATTTGTAGCATTCAGAGTGTCTAGCCGTTCTGCACCTCCCTTTCCGTTAAGCATCAAACTTCACTCATGTTGCACCACAACTTGCCTTCTTAGTCACTGTAACTGTCCCAAACTAGAACAAGTGAAAGACATCAAGTATTTAGGCATTTATATTGATGAGCTCATGTCATGGATCAAACAAATACAATCCATAAGTGGCAGGATCAAGAAACTCATTTTTATCTTTAAAAGGCTCAGGATAGTTGCTGATAGTCGAGTCATAAACATGGTATACACAGCATTGTGTATTCCTATCTTAACGTACTGTATCACTTCTTGGGGCTGTGCATGCATCACACACCTCATTAAAGTGGAACGCGCACAAAGATTAGTACTGAAAGTAGCACACAATAAACATTACAGACATGATACCGACGCACTATATATAGAAACTAAGCAGTTACGGGTACGTCAGTTATTCATTGAAGCATGCACGTTGAGATACCATAAGTATGCACTATCTATGGTTACTCGAAAACGAACGCTGAGATGGGTAACTCCAACATGCAAAACAGAAATAGGCCGGAGATGTTATTCCATACTAGGTCCATACATATACTATCAACTTAATAACAAACTTAAATTTATAGACTGCAACAAACATGCACTTCGAATATTAATTAGAAATCACCTGATGACCCTTAACTTCTCGGAAACGGAGGGTATAGTCCGCCTAAAAATATAACCCGGACTGCCCTTTTCTTGACCTCCAAACTGCACCCTGCACTACTACACACACACATACATAAGAACACTCGCTCTCTCTCATACAATCACACATACTGTGCGGTACAGCCGGGCCGTCCGCGCTCCTACGCAATTTCAACGAGCGGGGGAGCGGGGGCGGAGACTTTCGTGTGTGACTGCACCGCAACTCGAGGGGGGATGCGCAGGGTTGTGAAGGGAAACACCAGTCTTCTTAGGCCAGCCAGTCTTTATTCTTCTTTTCGGAGGAGTTTTCTTGAGGGCTTGAGGTACTGGAACGAACTGTAATTGCTCAGGATCCCAGCCCTCAATTTATACAAATTTCGTCTGAGCTCTGATTGGACTTGCAAATGAACACCAATTAGAATCTATTTAATTCGTCCAATCAGAGCCCTCTATTATGCTATCTCTTTCTAGCCTCTCTTTCTAACAGGGTACTGACCTAAACTCTATCTTTACTGTAGGGTGAGCACCTACCTAATTTCCTCATTTTTCTACTAATTTCTTTATTAAAACCTACCTAAATTATTATTTATTTACTATATAGGTAACCTGTCATTATATAAAATTATTCCTTATATAAAAGTCTACTTAAAATTATTTCTTCGTAAATACTATCGGTCGTCCTGTACACATACACACACACACAAACACACACATACACACTCACACACACACACACACACACACACACACAAACACACACTCACATACACACGCTAGCACACTTTGGTGGTCTTGACACCCCACTCAGTGTCCACTTCGTAGCGGTATACTATACTATTTATACATTTATTTACTTGATAATTATTTAATTTACCCTTGTTTACAACATATTTATCTGAACTTTATTTTTAGCACCTCTGAAGAGAGCTAGCTCCTGCAAACACAGGGTATCCTACTGCAGGAGCTAGGCACCACACTTACATTAAGACTTAGTAAAAAAAAAAAAAAAAATTAAGCTAACTTACTCTTTGTTTCATGCTACTGTGCTTATACTTTGTAAGAACGCTCATACATATACTAAGAGGGCCATTCTATATAAAACATAGTAGATGCACGTTTCACGTTATACTCTGTGTAAAAAACTAATAACAGAACTAAGGTTCGTCCATTTGTACGTTTGACTTCAGAGTTAGATATTATATTCCGACTTATACAGAGTTATTGCAAATTGTGTTCTTCTTTCCAAGATCTTCTTTTATTTTCTTACTATTATTATTTATCTTCTTTTTACCCGACAGAAAAATAAAGATAAGATAAAGAATATTTATTTCAAAACAATAGTTATGCGTACAGATTACAAAGGAGAAAATACATACTTAAAAACTATAGGTACTCACAACAAAATAAGGCTACGTATGTTTTTATTTAAGCTTAAAAAGCTTCTAGGGCTTGCCGGAATGGCTATGGCTCTTAAATTGAAAAATCTGTCGCCAAGCACGTAACGGTTTTGCGGTAGCCTCTTTAAAAGCCAGTCATTCCAGAATAGGAATGCTCCTTAGGCCAGACAGTTTCATCTCGTGAGGTAACACGCTCTGCCGGTCAAATGCCTAGTTCTGTGTTAAAATACTATTTATCTTGGTAATTTTATTTTCTTCGTTTATACCGCCGAAACGCACCTAATGTTATGTTCCGGCAGTCACCTTGAAATACCAGTTATTCTGACAAGGCGTACCCGACCTAAAGACAGAGTGTCAAATGTCTGTTCTGTGTAAAAAAAAAAACTATTTATTTAGGTGTTCCCACTGAACTACAACCTAACTGTCTTCAAGGTGAGAGTGAACCGGTTTCTTCTAGGCAAGCGCGTTTCATCTTAGACTGCAATATCACTTCACATCAGGTGAGTTGTGGTCAAGCGCAAGCCTATTAAGCGTAAAAAAGGGTGTTTATTCTTTTGTTATCACTTTAATATTTATCATAGCCCACGTCAAGTACTTAGCAGTGTGTGCGGTAGCCTCCTTGTGACGCGGTTATTCCAGTTATTCTGGGCTAAGCAAGCTCCATCTTAAACCTGAGTGACACAAACATGTGTTGTTACACGCTCTACTGGCTAAATGCCTATGTTACGTGTACATTCAAGGGTTTTCAAATCTAGAGTAAATAGGTTCCTTCTAGGCAAGCGTGTTACATCTTTGACCAGAGTCAATACTGTAGCTTGTAATTAATAATAATTTTATTTGTAATAGGATACCTTATTATACATAGAATAATAATATTCTAATTTATTCAGAAAAACTTAACATCAGGAAAGCTGAGGTCAAACGTGATCATCATCATCATTTAAAAGTTTTTTTTTTTTTTTTTTTTAGGCTAGGGCATCGTCTTGTTTTCCTCATAGCCCTGTATAAGCAGTATTCGGTCTCAAGCGTGCAGTTCACAGATCCTCAATGGGATTGTATCAGTTGCAGTAGAAGCGGCTGCTTTGCGTTATCCAGTCGAGATACACGTATATCTACTGCAGACCTTTACACTATGATGTATAATAGTTGCCTAGGGAATTGTGGCTTTGTTAACAACAGAGAGATACTATTGTACTACTAAGATGAGCTTTAACTAAGAGCTACAATATGAACGGCGCGGGTAAACTGCGGTAGTAGGTTTTGTACGAAATAAAATCATACAGAATTAACAAATTAACAATATTTTAACAATACACTTTAATGATTCAAGATTCCAATTTGAAGTTTAGTATTATAAGTGAAATGTAATATCTTTGTGACTTATTGGAAAATAAATAACATTCATTCATTAATTCATTAATTAATTAATTCATTCATTCATTCATTCATTCATTCATTCATTCATTCATTCATTCACCCATTCATTCATTCATTCATTCATTCATTCATTCATTCATTCATTCATTCATTCATTCATTCATTCATTCATTCATTCATTCATTCATTCATTCATTCATTCATTCATTCATTCATTCATTCATTCATTCATTCATTCATTCATTCATTCATTCATTCATTCATTCATTCATTCATTCATTCATTCATTCATTCATTCATTCATTCATTCATTCATTCATTCATTCATTCATTCATTCATTCATTAATTCATTCATTCATTAATTCATTCATTAATTCATTCATTCATTCATTCATTCATTCATTCATTCATTCATTCATTCATTCATTCATTCATTCATTCATTCATTCATTCATTCATTCATTCATTCATTCATTCATTCATTCATTCATTCAGTCATTCATTCATTCATTCATTCATTCATTCATTCATTCATTCATTCATTCATCCATTCATTCATTCAATCATTCAATATAAAAGAAACGCGACAATGCCGCGAGCGTTATGGGTACCTTTTTGTCCGGAATGGCATTTAAAATTAGTTTTATTATTAGTTTTTACTTAATAATTTATTTTAAGTTTTAAATTGTATGCTTTGTAAATTGTGAATGAGTTTAGTGGTAAGTTAATTTTATGACTTGCGTCTATAACCATGAATATTTTAAGTTTTAGTTTAAATAAGTTTATGTCTATTAAGAAAATCTGCCCATCCGATATAATGTGTCAAATTTCGTTCATTCTATTAAATCTTATGAATGATTAAACATAAGTGAAGCAACGTTATAATAAAATATTTATCCTTATCAACATTTTGATAATTTTGCATTATAAATTTATTAAGTAGACTGTAATTTTCGAAATTATACTTTGAAAGAAAGAAAGAAACATTTAATTTGTGACACGAACAACAAAGAAAAAACAAGGCGAGTGTTATATTGGGGAAACACGGCGAAACGTCTCGACGCGGCTGTTAGAACACATTCGTAGTGTTAAGAATGCAGATTCCACAAAATCCGCGGTGGCGGAACACGCAGCGGGGCATGGCCATTTCCTGCGGTTCGATAAGGCGTCTGTCTTAGCGCGAGAGAAGTTTGTGGTACCACGAAAAGTTCGCGAGGCAATCGAGATTCATCGTCACCCTAATTTCAATCGGGATCGCGGTTGGACGTAGGCGCCATCATGGAAGCCCGTTTTAAATATTGTGCGATCCGATATGACAGAACCTACTCAAGACACAATCAGTGTAGTGTGTGCGGACCCGAGTATACTCTCTCCAATACCATCCAGTGATGAGGAAGAAACAATCTCCATCCAGCCGGCGTTATCTGCGCGGGAACAGAGGGCTGCGGCGCGCGCAGAGCGTCGCGGGGTGCGGGACGCGCGGGTCGCTGACGCTCCCGCGCAACATGCGCCGGGCCAGTCTGTGCGCGGATCTCGTCGGTGACAGTCCGTGTGCAGCTCGTCCCCGATGATGACGCTCTTAATGCGTTGAAACCCGTTGGACGTATATCCAACGTTTTTAAGTAAGTGTGACCGTTTGTTTCGTGTAAATAAAGAAAAAACAATACATAGGAAACAATAAAAAAAAACATTTACGTATCATAAAACCGTACAGTTTACAGTTTTTATATACCTTTACACAGTTCTTGTGTATATTATATATTTTCCAAATGAAAGCTGTGTACGAAACAGATTTTGAAGTTTCTTTGAGTGTTCTGTTTTGTGACGAAAGACTTTTATTATGCTATATATATATATATAAATCTCGTGTCACAATGTTTGTCCTCAATGGACTCCTAAACCACCGATTATAATAAAATTCGCACACCATGTGCAGTTTGATTCAACTTGAGAGATAGGATAGTTTAAATCTCAAATTATAGTCGCAATTTTAATTTATTGCTAATTATTGTTTGTTATTATTTTACAGTCACAATTATCTGTTAACTCCAAATGATTCTAACAGATGTCGACACCTTTCGACTGGGTTGAGTAAGTAATCAATAGATGGCGCTGCTATGGTAAATCTACGAACGTGTCATATAAGCTACACTATCTATTTTTCATACCCCTAAGTGAGGCAAAACAACGTTTGCCGGGCCAGCTAGTATGCTATATAAAGTAGAATTATAATAATTTTCAAACAAATGCATCAAGATGTTATTTTCCATTAAAAAAAGGTAAAATCTACGCTGTAGGTAAACTAAGCGCGAAATTATCAGGAATCCAATCTTGAAACTAGGAATCGTGGAAAAGTGCGGGTAATGTAATACAGACCTAATCTCGCTGCCTTCACCGCACTGTACAGGGGAACTTGGAAAGGAACTTGTGGGACTTTAGCAAGTCAACCTTTATTGTTAGGACTGCGAAGCTTTGGAACTCACTACCTGAGTCTCTGTTTCCTGAGAGGTATCATCCGGGGGCCTTCAAAAGTAGAGTTAATAGGTATCTTCTAGGTAAGCGTGCCACACCGTAGACTGCAGTGCAGCTTAACATCAGGATAGCTGTAGTCAAACGCTAACCTATCAAGGATAAAAAAAAAATCTTTAGCAAGTCGAGAAAAAAACCCATTCTTATAGTTCCGTGCCTAAAAGGTAAAAACGGGACCCTATTACTAAGAATCCGCTGTCTGTCTGTCTGTCTGTCTGTCTCCAGGCTGTATTTCAGAAACCGTAATAGCTAGAAAGCTGAAGCTTTCACAAGAAATGTATTTCCTGTGCCACTATAATATCAAATACTAAAAAATGAAATAAAATTTAATATTAGGGAAGTCCCGATACAATAAACGTGTTTTTTTTTTCGTATTTTTTGCTATACCGATATCAATGACGGTAGCTGCTAGACACACAAAAAATTCACAAATCTATAAATGCATGTTAGCTATCAAATTAAATAATACATGTTAAAGAAAATACATATTTGAAGGGGGCTCACATACAACAATGGTACGGAAACCTTCATGCGCGAGCCCAACTCGCACTTGCCCAATTATTTAAGTAACGCCTGAGCGGTAGGGTTCCTTCAAAAATTTCTTCAGCTTCACCTGTATGTATGTTTGTTTGTGACCGACTTCTTTGGGCGCGATTATAACCCACTTTAAACGGACAGAATTCGTTCAAACTCTGTAGATTTATTGAGGACCGATGACAATACACTAATTTGATAAAATTATTTACATAAACAGCCCACTATATGTCACCACTGCTGCGACTCGGGGCCTTCTTTCACGAAGAGAGCAATATAGGCCATCACACATCTTCAGATATGGTGTTCAAAATATATTTTTTTAAGTTAAATCTCTTTGTTGAACACCCCATCTTATTCATTGTAATTTCCTCTCCATGCATTGATTGCGTGGTAGAGATTGCTTTCAGTAATAAGGCCACTTGTAACACTACTTATAAGTTGTTTATCTTTTTATCTGTTCTGTATTTTGTTATGTGTTGCAATAAGGAGTATATCTATCTGTTCTCAAACATATCGGTTTCCTCACGATATTTTCCTTCACGTAAAGCGAGTGTCAATCTACACTTTACTCGAAAAACAAGTCATTAGACTCAAGATTGACCCAGGGACCGTTAGATTGGAAAGCCGCCGTTTGCCCACTGAGCCACACTGCTGTTATTTGTAACCGTAAATGTTGGTTCCTATTGGCGCTACATTTATCCCATTTTTACATAACACTTTCTTAAATAACCCTGTATAGCGGCTTGCAATCTGCATCCAACTGCGGTATGCACCGGGGACGATAAAATGTGTCACTACTATTTTATACCAGTTCCTTCTAAGTACGCGCGCTTCACTGTAGACCTTATTGTCACTTACCAACAATCGCGATCTATAATGTAACGTGTTATCCGTCTCACGGTAGCGCCCATATGATAATGCCACTTTTAAAAAAACAGTTCTTATGCATGGTCACCCATCCAAAGACTATAGTTTATGTTATATCAGTCTTATTTTATTGTATAATACGTGAGTGGGTTGAAAAGTTCGTTGCCTAACTAACACATAATAAATACTTAAATTATTTTAATATAATTCACCTCATTCGTATAATTTACTCTCTGGTTGTCAAATTCTATCGAAATAGCATTACCTGTATATAAATTAGGCTGAATTTTGTGTGCATTTGTGCAGAGATTTTAACGAATGGAGAACATTGAGGTTGCACAATTTCCTCCATAACAGTCATCAAGTACCTGTTTAAAATAACCTCGTAGCTCTTTTACGTTATACTTTAATGGGCATAATATGCCTTGAACAATAAAAAGTGGTACAATATGTATAAATAACATTTCCATTCTTCTTAGCTATCAGTTTTAAAACGAACATTTTAAAGTGATACCATTTCTTTTTAGGAAACCCCTATTTTTGTGTCAGTGTATACCTTATCTTCCACACACCAATTTCATTCAATAAAATGAGGGTGGCAGGTAGAAAATATCTAAATACGTCTAAAAACGTTACTAAAAAGGCCGTAGGTGAAAATACATTCACATTGAGCTGAAAAGCGCCATTTTACCCGACCCAGGTTCAATAGGAGGCCTCCCGGAGCTTATTTAAATATATTCTAACTATCTCCCATTCAGAGCAGATCTTCTATACCCTGTACTTGTCTTGATTCTTAGCTCCACTACTTAGCACCACCAGTTGGACTATAATATAATATTTAGAAAAATAAATAAACAGATGTCTTCAAACTAGCTCTCCACTTGGGTTTGGAATAAAAAAAATTAAAAAGGGCTTTTTCCTGAAATCAATAAAATATAATACATGACACAATATACAATTAAAATGTCAAAATTAAATTAAATTTATTTATTATAAAATACTTAATTCTAAATAATGAACCCGCCCCTAATCAGTAAAATAAATATAGAGTAAAATGGATGGATAAAGATGAAGGTTACTTATATCGCAAAGTGATTATCATAGTAGTTTCTTGCCACGCCAAGTTTTAAACCAATGTGTTACGGTTTTTGACTCATCACATTATGAGTACGTTTTATTATTAAATGACTAAAATAAAACGTTTTATATAATGGAACACAAAATGAGCAGCGCTCTTTAAATATATTTCTTAGCCACTGTTACAATAAATATTTAAATCAAAAATAAATGGGCATCAAAAATATATATTTAGATCAAAGACGCATCTTTGCGTCTTTAGCCTAGCCTATTGTTAAACTATTGTTAAGATAGGTTAAAAGACATTTATTGCGTCTTGGGTATGAAGACGGAATACACAAAACAAAAGTATATAATCAAGCTTTTGTTAATTATAGCTCCATTAGTAGTGCAAATCAGTAGGGCCAATGGGAAAAACTTACTATACTCTGCTTTGTGTTCGTTTTGTATGAAAGGGTTCACTTTTGTGATGCTTGTTGCATGACACATTTGTGGATAGAAAAGCCGTTTCAAGAATATCAGTTTCTGTTAGTATTTTCATTTTGTTTAAATAATAGTCTGGTCAATTTAGACATTCAAAGTTACATAAAGTCCCAACAAGCTGAATTTCTGTAAAGTTGTTCAAAACATAATTATCATAAACAATATCTCCAAGTTCCCCATCATTCCCGTTTAAGGAATTTTTTTTATTGAATGTCAAAGGTCAAAAAAATGAGTTTTTCGCGATTTTCAGCAAAACGGTAAGTTTTATCAAAGAAGTATGTCAGACAAAGATTGTAGATCATATAAAAAATGTATCAATACTTCTTTTCTTTCTAGTCACTGTTTCTTCATTCAGTTATTGTACATATTTTATGATCGAAGTCTATGGCGGTTCAGAAGTTAAACCTGCGAAAATCGTTTAGTATTTCTTTTGCCAATCCCCTAAAGATTTAGTGCCGCATGCTAGCTAAGCCGAAAACCTGCTACATTCAGTCACGCCACCAACTGTTTGCAAAACATCAAATATTCAAATTGGCAATGAATTTTATAACGGTAGCATTAATCTGCTACTCGTGACCACAAACATGAGAAAAGCTAGTTTGGCATTTAATCTATTGAGGGTTCAAAATATACTTATTGATTTATTGGTAAAATAAGCCTTTTTATAATATTTTTTCATGTATAAAAATAAAATAAATAAATATTAGGACACATTTCACACACGGCTGGTTAACCCCATACTGAACCATTTCTAGTTCGTATTATGGTTGCTAACACAACTGATATACTACATATACATACATACATATTTTATACAGATACCTACATGTTTTTATATTATTACTAGCTGATCCGGCAAACGTTGTTTTACCGTAATAAAAAAAAAACTAAATATACAGTAGCCGATTCTCAGACTTTCTGAATACGCATATAAAATTTGGAAAAAATCGGTCAAGCCGTTTCGGAGGAGTACGGTAACAAACACTGTGACACGGAAATTTTATATATAAGATTATTTTTCATTAAATATAAATGCGCACAGCAAAGAGACAAAGTGTTTTGCTTCGACCTTCATTGTGAGAACTGCGAAGCTTCGAGATTCTTTTCCTGACTCTCTTTTTCCTGAGAAGTACAATTTGGGGGTTTCCAATCTAGAATAATTAGGTTCTTTCTAGGCTTAAGATCAGGCAAGCTGCGGTCAAACGTAAGCCTATTCATATTAGTATCTTCATTTAAAAAAACCTGCCCATTGAAGTACCTGATTCTTTGACCTCTCTCTGTGATGCAACGGTTAAAAATTAACTCTTTAACTCTTTAGATCACACATTTAATCATATTGACGACCCCCCGTTAGCGTAACGGTTACCATGCTGGACTGCCAATCAGAGGGTCCCGGGTTCGATTTCGACATCTTAGTTTTTTTTTGTAGTGACAGAAATTTGTTGTATCAATATAAAGTGTTTATGTATGTATATGTAGTATTTAAGTTGTGTTAGCAACTTCAATACAAACTAGAAATGGTTTTGTATGGGGGGCTAACCAGCCGTGTGTGAAATGGGTCCTGGTAAAAAAAAAAGATTCACTATTCGAATTATATTGAACCCTAAACCCCCCTGTAGGTTCCCGCTATGCCTTAGGTTCAGGCAGGCTATGATTCAACCCCCGCAGGAATGCAGGCGTCTGGCGGCAAGCCAACGAGCTGAGAAATCCACCCTTATGGTATAAGTAAAGAGATAGGGAGGAATAAACACTTTTATACGTTTTGTGTGAGGTTCAGGGGTCGATTCCTGCTGAGACAGGCAAAACTAGTTTTTTTTTTTTTTAAATAATACATATATTATGTATTTTTTGTTTATTTTTGAATGAAAAGCAAAAATAATAATAATAATAAGAATATAAGAATAAGAACTCTCTTACTCTATAATAAGAATCCAAAGGCTTCCAAAGTAGTTTTAAGAAACTACTCGTATGTTACGGGAACCAATGGCATCTCCCAAATTTTCACTACGTTATGTTTACACTTAAACCGAAGTAATATAAAGCAATTTATGAGAAAGTTAATGTGTAACTAGAAATAGAAAATAATTATAAAATTAAAGACACTAGCTCTTAAGTCATTTAAGCGTTTTCTGTAATTAATTTTTTGTGTGTGTTTTAATAACGTATTTTGTCCAATATAACAATATTTTCCGAATGATGGTAGGTGCCTCGATATTGCAGCGCTTCTGGCATGTTTGTCGATGCACAAGTTGATGGTTTTCATGCAATTTTACTTAAACGCATTTTTTTTTAAGTCGAATGACAAATAGTTCCAATAGGTACCATACTTCAAGTCATAAGCAATCAATACAATAGCCCGCCCACTTATGAAACATTGGATAGCAACAATAATACCTTAAGTTTTACTACATGTACTTATTTCTGCTGTTTTGTAAAAAAAAAAGTTTTGTTATATTTAATATTTTATTTAATATAGGTTGATTTCTCATAACCATTAATTAAATATAACCTAAAAGGTTAAGGCAAGAGAAAGCGAAATTTTAAATATTTTCTTCATCGAATTCAGTTATAAATCTTATGCTCTGTACCATTCTAATTCCCAAACTTATAACAAGACACACGGTTGCTGCATATTAGTTGTATTACTGTTCCCGCTCATTACTAATGATGTTAATTTGCAGACTAAAGGCGGTCTTTTGCAACTTTTTGCTGTTTTTAGTGACGTTTATTTACTTTCTTGATAAACTGAAAAATATAAAACTAGTCTCATATCAAAATTTAACATAATATCTAGTGATCACAAGAAACAGAAACACGATTAGTAACAATTCGCTCGATAGAATTTTGTTTTGAAAAAAACTCTAATTTACCGGCCTTACGATATCATTTATATATTTCAACGCGATGACAGCACAGTTAGCCGTGCAACTGCCTTACGTCTGCAAGTTCACGGGTTCGATCTCCGCAAATGAGCTCAAGGTTTCGGTGATGGAAAACGTGAGTAAACCATGGCATGGTGTATGTCATTGTATAGTGCGACCAGTCTTAAGTTAAATAATTGGCCAAGTGCCAGTTGGGCTCGCGTAAGCAGAGTACGAATATTAAAAATAATGCCAAAATAAACACGTTTGTTTTATGGGAGCCCTTCATAAACTTTATTTTATTTCTATTTTTTATTTTCAAAATAAATGCTCACTTACCTAAATGTTCTGTGAATATTTTCTAGAGGGTCTTGCAAATATCGTTGTGAAAATATCGAGTAAAAATAACGTAAGAATTATGATTGTTGTTTTAGAGCCTTTCGAATAGGTCCCGACTTCTTTCTGGGTACGGAACCCTAATAAAATAGACGCCAGTCTTCTTGATAATAATTAAGATAACGGCACTAAATAATTACTGCACAAATTATCCCGAACTATTTCCCATAGAAAATCGATCCCTTATAGGTTTCCTATAATCATTATCCCCAATAACTCATGGCTTCCGACCTCTTGATCATACTGCCATAAATAGAGTGTAATTGCTATTGAAATGTGAACTTTATAACTATGGAACAAAGGTCTATTATTCTATTTAACATTTTCAATAACCTTAAACAGTGTAAAGCGTGTTATACGAAATATACAAGAGTAAGATGAAAGGTACCGCATATAAGAACATACTAAACCATTTCTAGTTAGTGTGTGTATATGTGTGTGCTTGTAACTACTTCGCGCTCAAATGACGATACAGATTTTGATGAAATTTGGTGTGGCAAAAGGTTCGACGCCAAGCCACGCTACGCTACGCTACGCTACGCCACGCTACGCCACGCTACGCCAGGCTACGACACGCTACGCCAGGCTACGACACGCTACGCCAACAGAAATAAACAATACAATACAAAGCTATTTATTTGTAATAAAAATATGGTTACAGAAAAGCTGTTACTTAATTGATTAAAAACTTATGAAAATGGTAGGCAAGTGACTGTAAGCTCTGCACTAGGTTAAATCTGTCTCGCAGGGCTTACCATTACGGTGTAAACTTTATATAACGACACTGAAAGGACTTTGCATTTAATGGCGTTATAGAGAGTGGTATCCGAGGAAAGGAAAACGACAGAGAGGCAGACCACCAGCCCGATGGTCAGATGACATCGTTAGGCACGCTGGAAAGAGCTGGTGGAAACTGGCTGAAGACCGTACTTTATAGCGTGTTGGAGAGGAGGCCTATACCCAGCAGTGGGAAGACACGGGCTGATGATGATGATAGAGAGTGGTCGTTAAATGAAGAAAATGTATAATTGTATTCCACAAGCTAAACCAACTAAAGCCAATTTATTTCGATGTTTTAGAGAGTTTGTCGTTAAAGCGTGTGACGTTACATGGTGTTTACACTGTATCTAGATTACCACAGGTTAGCGGTGCCATCGCTTAATGCCATTAGGTAAACATTTGTAATACAAGTTGCTTGTAAGGTTTGTACAGTCGAACCAAAGAGTTCACCTCATTAAGTTCCGCACCTCAGGGTTCTGTTCTCCCACACTGCAGTCTTGCTTCAATAAACTGTATACGGGCTCTTACTAGAACCTTCTATAAGATGCTTTACAATGCGTTTTAAATGCTATGCGACCTAGGCTGTTAGGTATGTCACTGGTTATATCTGGTACAATTTGCAAGAATCAACTTTATGTATAGCATTTTACTAGTTTATTGTAATAGTTTTTAGCAAACGAGTTATCGAAGACTATTATAACAATGTCTGAGGATATGTTTATTTATTTATTTATTTATTAGGCACTCAGACAGATTACAAACATTCATTTTAACATAACTAAACTAAAAGAAACAAAAACAAGTCTGCAATCCAAAAAAAAAAGAGTACACAGCATGCTAGTGTAAACTTAATGATAAGGAAGGTTCAGATAAACATAAAAAAGGGGAAATCTTAAGTACTAAACAATTTAACCTATAACTTATATTATTTCTAAATTGACTGAGACTGTTACTAAATACATCCAGTTCAGTAATGTGAGTCTTACATTCATTGGTTGTTATCTGAAGCGTCACAACATTTGAGTACCAGCTCGTTATATGAGCGACACATGCGCTGTATAGGACTATTACTGGAAACGTTGTTTTTATACAGTAGATCCGGAGTCTCCGGACCAGCTGACCCACGAGCGGGGAGTGTGCATGACTAAAAAAAAATGGTTGCCTGTAAAGTCGGTTTTACGGGCGAAGATTTTACGTGACAACGTCTGCCGCGTGCTGCGCGCGCGGCAGACCGATCATAATTGAGTGGGAGAGAGACGCAAGGCATTCGGCGGGCCTCTCTCTCGTTCGGTGACTCATCGTAACGTTACCGGGCGTTACACTTTTTCGTAAGTGACTCCCAGCCGCAACCTAATTTAAGACGTTGTCACGTCAAAATGCGATGTCCGCAAGTACTTTCTGGTCCTGTGGGAGTGCCAGAAACGAATAGAGTCCAAGGAGTATACTGCCGTAACCTGCCACCAGGAGCCTGTGGATCTCGTAGAGGCCATCGATAGATGCGTCGCTGATAAAGCTTTTGTCAAATTTAGATGAGTCTTGTTAAAGTAAAGAAATTTATTGAGCGAGAAATACGCTTATTGTGTATATTTATTTTTATTTTTATCTACTATTTTTTTGTTTATTTTGTCTAAACTTCTTCTGACCACAGTTGTCAGAGACATTGTTAGACCAAACATATTGCATACGCAGTTTACTTTTTATAGAAATGTTCGGTAAATGATTTACCTATTTTTATTATTACTATAATAAAATGCATAAAGCAGTAAAAAACAATTATTAACTGCTTCACACTACAACGCTGTATAATAGGACACAATTCACACGGCTGGTTAGCCCCATACTAAACCATTTCTAGTTTGTAATATGGTTGATAACACAACTAATATACTTCATATACATACATAAATAATTTATATCGACTCAACTTTAACTCTCAAACTGACAGCCAACAAATTAGTTCATCACAAAGATGTTAGCCGTGCCGGGAATCGACCCCGGGACCCTCTGGTTGGTAGTCGGGCATGGTAACCATTACACCAAACGGGGTCGGTTTGAAAACTCTCGACACCAGAGCTTGGCCATACGAAGAAGAAGAATAAGGCAAGAAGAAAGTCGGTGGCGATTCAGCGGCACACACGACTAAACTAAATTTAATGTAGCTCTGTCTCTTTTCGTTATAAATGACCAAAAAGAGATGGTACGATCTAAACCATAGACAAAACATCTAAAATCACGTCAAACACGTCAGATTTAGAGCCGATACAATTGGGTGCGCTCTAAAATCGCTTACTTTGACGTGAATTTAGTTGTTCTGTGTGTAGTTCAGAACGTGCCGTCTCTTTCTGGCCACCTAAGATGAAAAGAGACGGGGCTTCTTTAAATTTAGTTTAGTCGTGTGTGCCGCTGAATCGCCACCAATGTGTCATCTTACAACCCCTACATCTTCCAATATCATATTAACTTACAACCTTAATTAAATGTAACATAATATGACAGCACAATAATAATTCGTGCCTGTTCATAAATCCAGGGCCGGATTACCACGGCCAGGGAATTGGCAATTGTTCACCAAATTTAATAATATCCTCTCCCTAGAGACCCTCCATAGTACGTGCGATATTGAATACGGCCCAGTGCTAATGTCTTTAACTGATTAAGGCGATGGGAGCAAAATAGCATATTTTGAATATTTAAAAATTCTGTAAAATCGTGAGTAAATGATACAGATAGTTTTTTTTAAATTTAATTAACCTTAATTCGGAGTGAAAAATGGTAAAGTTTCCGAAATACGATTACGAGAAATTAGCTCGATAGTTTAATTTTTTTTGTAAAATATTTAAAAATAGCCTTTTATTTGTACTACTTCAGTTACATATATAGAAGTACTAGCTGACCCGGCAAACGTTGTTTTGCCTTAAAAATATATAGTAGAAGATTCTCAGACCTACTGAATACGCATATGAAATTTGGTAAAAATCGGTCAAGCCGTTTCGGAGGAGTACGGTAACAAACACTGTGATACGGAAATTTTATATATAAGAAGATAAGCAGCCTACTATACGTTCCCACTGTTGGGACTCGGGGCCTTCTCTTACCAGGAGAGAGATATAGGTTATTATCCACCACGCTGGGCAAGTGCGGGTTGGCGGATGTCTTCGGATATAGAGGTCCTCAAACATGTCAGTTTCCTCTCGATGTTTTCCTTCGCCATTAAGTGAGTGCAAATCCACACATAACTTGAAAAACAAGTCATTGGTGTAGGGCTGGGATCGAACGAGGGGCCGTCTGATTGAAAAGCAGACGTTTGTACCACCGAGCCACACTCGCTTTTACCTACAGTTACATACAACCATCGATACTTAAAACTTTAATGATTTTTTTTTGTAAATTAATAGATAACAAGATCCTCGCTTAGTACTCGAATGATCTTAAGATAGTATAAGTTAATGCTGAACAATTTATTGTATAGAATTTAAAAAAAAAATTAACAAATTTTAAAAATGTTTTAAAGCCGTCTTGAAAATTATGAAAATTATGTTGTGCTTCTGAAAGTAATAATTAAAAAAAATACCTTTTTTTGATAATAGTATTAGTAATAGTTTAAATTATATAAAAATAACATGTCAACATATGAAACATTAATCAAATAACCCGCCCCTGGTCGCCCCCGGTGCAAAGGTGCCCATCACATTCGCTGCATTACCGCGCTGAATAGCTATGACCTCTGCACCAAAAACGACCCGGAGCGGGAGACACCGGTGATGTTATTTTGCCTAAGACCTAGATCTTGTTTTGATAGTAATGATATTTTCTAGGATCGAGATTATAATTTAAATGTTGGTTTTACATGAATTTTGTGAAATCTCTACTACCCCATGGAAGGCAATTTGCTCAAATATGCGCGGCTGTACTCAGCACAATAGCGCCTTAAGATATTATGTTTATCAGTCAACTGTGTATAATATAATTGGACACGTGCATTGATTACATTTGACAGATACCTAAGTAGGTAGGCAGACGGGGACTAACGTAAAACCATTTAAGGACGGCTTTGAAAACTTTAATCTATAACCACTAAAGCTTTGGTCTGGTGATCATGACGCACAACGCTGCGGTATGCGGTATGCGTTGCTGAACACTCAATCAGAAAAACGTCGAGAATGTTCTCTTGTTCCGTCGCAGTATGCGTCAGCGGCGAGGGGCAAGCGCGGTGAAGTGGGGAGGTGTACTGCCGCACAGCGCGGCGTCATTCTCGGTTCAACGCTGCGGTGTGCGGTGCGCGTCACGGGTGTGCGTCACTGAGTCAATATGGAATTGTTGAGCTGCGGCAAAATCAACTGACCACCTCTCCGCAGGGACGCTAAATGCTGCGTCGTGACGCTGTGTTGTGGCGCATACCGCAGCGTTGTGCGTCATGATCACCAGACCCCTTTAGAGACAGAGGCCTTTAGGGCGGCTTTGAGGTATCAAAGCCGCGCAAAACATTTTTTTTTATAGAAAGTGTGAACATATGCATCGACATCGTATTAAGCGTATACGACACTTGACAAGTTGGAATAATCACTTTCAGTATGTTCCAACAGCCTCTTTTGGGCCCAGTAATTCCAGACTAAGCATGCTACACCTCCGGCGTGAGTGTCTGCGACGTGGTTTTTAGGGTTAGTACCTAAGAGGTAAAAACGGGACCCTATTACTAAGACTCCGCTGTTTGTCTGTCTCCAGGCTGTACCTCAGAAACAGTAATAGCTAGTAAGCTGAAACTTTCACAAGATATGTATTTCCCGTGCCACTATAACAACAAATACTATAAAAAAATATAATAATGTATTTGAGCTTTCAAATTAAATTATATAATTAAAATAAAATAAATATTTGAGGGTATTGTGAGTTGTATTGGGAGCCCCCAATACAACTATGGTACGGAACCCTTCATGCGTGAGTCGAACTAGCACTTGGCCAATTTTACAAATATGTCATAATGATAAAACGAAATATTACGATTTTTTTCCAGATAACGATGACTATTTATTGAATAGACATTTATTTTCATGACATACAAAAAATATGAATTTATTCCAAATTGTGACTACTTAATTCGTTTAATCAGTGATTTTGGTAATCACGAAGGCGATGCATCGCCACGGCATGCGTCGCCACGCCAGAAATCGGTTTTACGCGGCTTTAAATGTTTCACATCAAAAATAATATTCTATGGTTTCGTAGTGTTACAACGTACTCAATCGTAGTTCCATAGTGTTATAAGGAACTTTAGTAGTTCCATCCCTGCTTTTATCAAATTTCTACCAATCACAACACATAAAAGCTATAAATAATATCCAAAGTTCCAAACTTAACCATCGAGCAAAACTTTAACCAATGCACGAATAAAGTTGTGTGCAGAAATTCATTGCAAATGCAAGGGAAGAATTTTAGAGGTGTGAAGCTAGATGCCGTATTTTATTGGGACGTTGTGAGATATATTGCTATTCATATAACGCTTTAGAGGAAGATGTATGTTTAATATGTGGGGTTTTCATATTTTATATTTTGAAATAGTAAAGGCACTCAAACTAGCATCTTCTTCTTCTTATTTGTATGAGCTAAGTGGCTAAGCTCGGGTGTCGAGATTTTCGAGCCGCCCGAAAGACCATCAGAAAGTAGATATTTCAAGGAACAAAAAGCCCCCAAGCTTTTTAAAAAAAGCTGATTATAATTATTTGATGACAGAATTTTCGATTGAAAATTAGAGTGCTTTTTTGATATAAGTTAATATAAGTTAAAATAAGGCGAAAAAAGATTTTTTTAATAAAAAAATTACAGTGTATAAAAGTTGTAAATCTTTTAAAATACCTACAACTTTGCTTTGTAACTTTTTTCTATAGGACTTGTAGTTTTGAAATCAAAATAAACCATTTTTTACATATTTAATACCCAGACCGACAGCCAACAAATTTAGTACATCACAAATATGTTGACCGTGCCGGGAATCGAACCCGAGACCCTCTGGTTGGCAGTCCGGCATGGTAACCATTACGCCAACGAGGTCGTCATAAAACTCTTTTTTAAGAAGTCGGGTAACAAGTTTTAATTATTAACGTAAATGAGTCGGCTATCTTCAAGCTTGTCCAAAGTCCGCTAAACTTAAATGCACCCTTAACAGATTTAAAAGTTAAATAAAACTTGAACTTTATTAAATTTTCCACACGCTTATCTTCGGAAGTTAATTGCTTGGTGAAAAAAGGGGCTAATAAGCCAAAGTTCAAGTTAAAGTGGTCAGTTTGGAGTGTTTAAACTAAAGTGATTATCTGTGGCTGCTGACCAGTGTTGGTTGACCGGCCGGTCATTTGCAGGGATGCAAAATTCTTAAGAAGTTTTCCATAGAAAGGCTGCAGTTGTAGTAAGGCATGTATGACGAGAACATTTATTCGATACATAGTTTTTTTGTAGTGACCTGCGTTGATCCGGTGTAAAAAAGTGAGAGTTAATAGTTGATACCAGTTTTCACGAAAATTGGTTGAGCTGTTTGTAAGCGAAGAATGAGCAAATATACTCGTACAAACTATTGGGTTTTGTATATTAAAAAAATGTGAAATATTTCACAGTATAATAGGCGTAATGGTTACCATGCCGGACTACCAATCAGAGGGTTCGATTCAAAAAATAGAAGTTTTGTATGAAAAGTAGTTGTTCTTTTTTAATTCTGGAATAAATATTAGTCTGTCTGTATCTAGAATTAACAATATTTCCGTTCTTTTGCATTTCACATCTATGATAATTGCCTTTGGCTTGAATCGAGTCTGCTCTTTAATACACGGACTTTGATTAAAACTGCACACGGAGTTATTGCGGAAAAGAGAAGGCGATAAAACTTAATTGAGAAGTGCCTTTGGTTTTAAGAAAAAAACTGACCAAGTCAGAGTTGGATTTGCGCAAGAAGGGTTCCGTACAATTAATTTCAAAAATGGCAAAAAACACTTTTGTTGTATACCTTTTTTTCTCTTTTTTCATATTACGACACATTTCACACACGGCTGGTTAGCCCCATACTAAACCATTTCTAGTTCGTATTATGGTTGCTAACACAACTGATACACTACATATACATACATAAATACTTTATATCGATAGACTTTTTACATCTAGACCGACAGCCAACAAATTTAGTTCATCACAAAGATGTTTCCGTGCCGTGAATCGAACACGGGACTCTATGGCTGGCAGTCTGACATGGTAACCATTACGCCAACTAGGTCCTTGAAACACTCTCATATGGAACCTTAAAAATATAACTGTATTGTGGATTATTTTTGTCGCAGGGACTTTTAAATTATCGGGTAAAAAAACATGTTACCTTTTTTCCTTTTATTGTTGTCTTTTTTTAATATCCGCGTCGACCGTTGCTTAGCTTATGATCGCGTCAGATCATCTTAGCCAGCCGAGCTACAGGCGCTACGTAGCTACATAATTATAATATAATTACTAGCCGACCCGGCAAACGTTGTTTTGCCTCACTTACGGGTATGAAAAATAGATAGTGTAGCTTATATGACACGTTCGTAGATTTACCATAGCAGCGCCATCTATTGATTACTTACTCAACCCAGTCGAAAGATATCGACATCTGTTAGAATCATTTGGAGTTAACAGATAATTGTGACTGTCAAATAATAACAGACAATAATTAGCAATAAATTAAAATTGCGACTATAATTTGAGATTTAAACTATCCTTTCTCTCAAGTTGGATCGAACTGCACATGGTGTGCGAATTTTATTATAATCGGTTAAGTGGTTTAGGAGTCCATTGCGGACAAAAATTGTGACACGAGATTTATATATATTAAGATAATTACCGATTTGAGACTGGAACTGGAATATTATTATGTTACGATTAATGTTATTTCATTTAAGGAAAATAAATCATTTTTCCTTTTATTTTACTGTACTTTACATTATTTAATTTCCTTTTAAAACCCAAGCTTAAAATCACAATTACTAAATGAATAAAATAGTAGTTTAAAAAAACTAAAAAACACGCTTATCTGGCCGTTTTAAGTGGGTCAAAATCACGCCCAAAGAAGTCGGTTACAAACAAACATACAAACAAAAATACAAAAAAATGTAATAATTTTATCAAATTAGTGTATTGTCATCGGTCCTCAATAAATCTACAAAGTTTGGACGAAATCTGGCCGTTTAAATTGGGTTAAAATCGCGCCCAAAGAAGTCGGTTACAAACATACAAACATACAGGTGAAGCTAATATAAAGCGTGTAAAAACTAAGCTTAGCTCTAACTCAACTGGTGTGAAACCTCGCTTGTTAATTGTAAAGGCGAGTTCACACAGCGCGACGGTACGCAGCGGCCGGAGCGCGGCGAGCGTGAACTAAGCTTTAATTTACTGAAAAACTGTCGTGTTGCCATGCGTGTGTACTAGGCTTTTTGTTTGTTTAGCCTGAATTTTATTTGACTTTTAAAATGTTTCAGAACTATTTAACTGTAAAACCTTTGTTGTGTACATTTATGATAGGTTTTTTAATAGAATAGAATAGAGTAGAATGTCTTTATTATCATATTGTTAAATAATTATTACATTATATAAACATAATCATAACTTTTTTTTTATCTTTGATAGGTTAGCGTTTGACTACAGCTAGCCTGATGTTAAGCTGCGCTGTAGTCTACGGTGTGGCACGCTTACCTAGAAGATACCTTTTAACTCTACTTTTGAAGGCCCCCGGATGATACCTCTCAGGAAACAGAGACTCAGGTAGTGAGTTCCAAAGTTTCGTAGTCCTAACAATAAAGGTCGACGCAAAGCGTTTTGTACGAAAGTTTGGAACTTCAACTATCATCAATATGGACTCGTCAGTATTTCATTCAATAATAATTAATAAATTAAATTAAAAGAATAGCAGCTGTATAGTTTAGGGGCTTTGTCGAAAAGTAAGTAATTATAAATAAAGAATAAGTAAAATAGGTTCTTTGTTATTGCATGGAATTCAATTAGTTTTGATATCTACTACTACTAGATAGTAGTGTTTATTTCACTAATAGCAAACTATTCTGTCATTCATGGTTTACTTTAAGAAGTAAATTTATATATAACTATTATCTATCCATTGTAAGTAATTAGATTAAAATTACTTACAATGGATAGATATTTTTTTTTATAATAAAAAAAAACGATACGTACTCGTAATATATGATTTTGTACAATTTGAAGACACAGTTTTTTTTCCTTATTAAATCATATTTCGCTTGTTATTCAATTAAATATTATTATAATTCAAACCTAAAAAATAGTTGATTCTTATGAATTGTTACTTCTATTGACCTTGTAATTAAAACATTCCAGACTAACGTAATTTTAAAGCAAATTAAAATCTAAACTCTAATCGATCCATCCGTTCGAGAACTACGATGCCGCATATCCATAAATACACAAACACGTCAAATTTATTACACTCCATTATATTGACGTTGTGGACTCAAAAATATACATAGATAATTCTTTACTGGAAACAAAAAATCAACTACACATTTAAACTACAAAAAAAAAAACTATAATAAAAATAGAATGCACAACAAAAAGACATTTGAAAATTCGCAAAGCCTGTTTCTATTCCACGTAATTAAATTTTCATTTAACAAAATGTTCTCCTGAAGTGTAAAAGCAAACGTTATATTATCCCTCCCAGCGCAGTAAAGCGTGAGACTCACATGCGTGAGGACACACGACCGTGCTGTGATGAGTGTGAGAGCATTCGCTCGTGCGTGCGGCGCGTCGAGTGTGCATACTGCTTTATAATTACTACTACTACTACTTTTTTTTTTTTTTTTTTTTTTATCCATGATAGGTTAGCGTTTGACTACAGTTAGCCTGATGTTAAGCTGCACTGCAGTCTACGGTGTGGCACGCTTACCTAGAAGATACTTATTAACTCTACTTTTGAAGGCCCCCGGATGATACCTCTCAGGAAACAGAGACTCAGGTAGTGAGTTCCAAAGCTTCGCAGTCCTAACAATAAAGGTCGACGCAAAGCGTTTTGTACGAAAGTTTGGAACTTCAACTCTGTATCGGTGTCTCTTCACTGTCTCTCTGCTCGTTCTGTAGTAGAACGGAGAGACTACTATGATGGCTCGCTAACCTAAAGATAGGTTTTTCTTTGGATTAAAATATAGGATACTTTTTTGAATGAATGAATGAATGAATGATTGAATGAATGAATTTTATCCCGGATCAACGCGGGTAACACCACAGGGCACAGCTGGAACAAATATTATCAACTTACTCTCAATTTATTTCACATGTAGAGAAAGAAAGCACTAATCCATATCTCATATAAACTTATTACGTTACGCTTCTCACTGAAATATATATTTGTGAGGGAAATACGTGAAGCCATTTGCCAAGTTTGGTGAAGTTAAGCTGCGTACACAATGAAAGAGACCTGTAGAAACTGTAGACTATAATTTATTATTTCATTAAAATGTAATATAATGTAATCTAATCTATGATACATAAAATTTCCTTAATCCCTAATATCTTCTAATATATAAAATTACCATGTCACAATGTTAGTTACCGTACTCCTCCGAAACGGCGTGACCGGTTTTTACTAAATTTTAAATACGTATTCAGTAGGTTTGAGAATCAGATACTATCTATTTCCCATACCCTTAAGTGATAAGGGTTGTTATTTTTTTTATAATGTGGCATTAAATATACATATTTTTTTAATGCCACATAAAAAATAAAAACAAAAATTAAAAAGAAATGTAAGGGTGAACAACCCAAAATTTTCAATTTTTTATCACCAACCTTTATTAGTAAACCAAAACAACGTTTGGCGGGTCAGAAATATTACAAAAGCGAAATTATGTAAGCGTGATAGCGTGTGTGTATGTATGTTTATTCTAATTCACGCCCGAACTGCTGGACTGATATTGCTATTGATATTATAAGCTGTGTGTCCACAGCCTTGCAATGTAGTTTCGTCTCGGTATTTGCTCGGTAGTGTGCACGCCTGCTTATGCGGAAAATATGATGAATGCATTTGAGCGTTTAACGCTAAATGTGAATATAGAGCCTTATGTTTACTGTAGACGTTACTGCAGTTGCTTGCATAGTAAGAAATATTTTTAGCACATATATAAGTACTTGACTGAACAAATGAAAACTTACTTAAAAAAGTGTAAGATATATGTACATATATCGTATACGTATTTGAAAAAAAAGTGTTACGAATAATGTATATTTTTACTTTTTTTAAGCAACAGGTTTTTACAAATATATGTACAATATGATATAAAGATAGATAGATATACTCTTTATTACAACACAAAAGGAAATACAAAACAAAGAGAAAAATAAATAATCAACTTATAAGTAGTGTTACAAGTGGCGGCCTTATCACTTAAAGCGATCTCTTCCAGGCAATATGCCTTGCGGCAACAGCTTAAAAAGTAGGTACATAATTATGTTCATACATATACTATTTAATCTATGACGGAAAACCATGGGTTGTTAGAAAATACGCGAAGTTATACCTAGATAAAACTATAATCCAGC
The DNA here is from genome assembly GCA_035578125.1 of Mellilla xanthometata. Taxonomy (NCBI): domain Eukaryota; kingdom Metazoa; phylum Arthropoda; class Insecta; order Lepidoptera; family Geometridae; genus Mellilla; species Mellilla xanthometata. Next base: position 848,864 of record JAPUBQ010000020.1, read on the forward strand.
CTGCTAAGTTAATAAATAGTATTACTTTAACATAAAATTCCCATACTGAGGGAGTTACGAAACCATTAATCCGCCATTTTGTGCCAACAGCTATCTTTTGACTTATTCTTATTAAACATAGCTATGGGCAAATCCGACTAAAACACCTTTCAAAGAAAGAAAGTTAATTTCAAATCGGGTCATCCACTCGCGAGTTAACAAGTCTAACTTCGAGTCGAGTCAAAACGCACATTTTAAAATAATTTAACTAATAAAATATATTTTCGTCACTCAGATAATAATAAAAAATAATAAAGAATATTTATTTCAAAAAGAAAGTTATGCGTACAGATTACAAAAGAGAAAAATACATACTAAAAACTATAGGTACTTACAAATTACATTTTAGTACGCTTGTTTAGCCCTAAGCCTGAGATAATTAAGCAACAAATCACTTCTTACTAAATATACATATTATGAATACATATTACATTGTACATAATGTATGTATGTATATAATATGAAACTCCAACTAACTCACCAGCTTCTCTCAAGCGTTGCTAAGATCGCGGGTAGTTAGATTAGAGACATGTATTCACTAATAGTCCATGTATGCCTCTTGAAACCAGTAGTGTTGGGGTATGGTGAGTCTTGAAATAATTTTCAAGACTGGACTGCACAGAACACAATTCATTTATCATTTTTTGGCCTTATTACCTGTTTCTGCCATGGGTTGGATGACACATTAATCGTAGGTCCCGGCTGTTAGTATTAGTATAAGCAGTCGTTACGCCATGTCTGAGGCATTCAGGTGGCTTGAAAACTCCGACACTTACTAGAACTTGGCCACTAAGATCAATGGAAGAAGAAGAAGACCTATAATGTTGAAGAACCGTACCGTACGCCTATCACGATTGGCTTGCCCAAGAGAAGTCCCGTAATGAAGGTAGTGGAAAGAAAGAGAGAGAGATTCTGCAGAGGTGTCACGAGCCTCACTAATGAAAAATACGACTTAGAAGACCTTTAATTTTTAAATTCTCTGAAAAACTATGTAATAAACGCTTTTGGAATCAAAACCCTCCTACATTTTATACTTTAAGGCATTTTCTCACACTCACGCAAATAACCAAATCACTACTCAAATAATAGAACCGCTAAAGAACATTTGCTTATGCAAAGACAAGAGAAAGAGTTTACTTTCAACTTAAAACACTAAGAATACTTAGTTAGTACTAAATATTAATCAACAATCAACCAACATGTTTATCAAATTTAGCAATAAGATTTGCGGACAGAAGATGAGTATGGCATCAATGGGTGCTCAGCTCAGCAGATAATAATCTCGATGAAAATCTGACACCATATTAGATTATTGTTCCTTGGAAACAGATTGCTAAGCAGGATATAAAAAAAAAGTACTAAATTTTAATAATAATTAGCTAATTAATATATAACATAGCAAATCAATTTTAAAATTATTGTAATTAGGGTCCACCATTGTTGTCGCAAATATATGATTATATATTTCAAGACTAGGACTGCAAGACTAACAGAATCCCATCCCTACAACCGCAGTCAGCACATTGCACGTCTGATTAGAACATGTAGCGAATTGAATTTATATGCGGAGGAAATAACTTTAACACAACTTCCGATTTTACTATAACTTTAACTTTGGTATACAGAGTTACTCGTAACTTTTCTTCTTCTTCTTCGTATGAGCCAAGCGGGCAAGCTCTGGTGTCAAGTATTCAAGCCGCCTGAAGCCCTATGACTTGGCTGAGCGACTGCTTGTACTAAGACTAACAGCCCGGATCTACAGTTTAACGTGTCATCCGACCCACGGTATCGCCCAACTGAAAGTGCCACTTTTAAAACAACAGTCTTGAGTATAGTCACCGATCCAAACACCAAAAACTAAAAAAAAAAACTATTAAAAATTGCTTAAGTTTTTCCAAAAGCCGTTAAGCAAAAGTTATTTGTCTAGAAGTTTTAAAGCCAGTCTTTACATGTATTGCCACAGATACAACTAGCCCTGTATTCACAGTAACTTTAGTTACATTTACTGTAACTTTTGGTTACGCCAGCTCTGGCAATTCGACAGTAACTTATGTAACTTATATGTTACAGGCAATTTTATCGTTGCTTTAGTTTGTTAGTGCTACTTTTTGCTCAAGTTTGTGTGTATTTATTAGTAATGTTTATTTTCACAGAATGCTAGGCATTTGACCAGTAGAGCGCGTAACCAAAAAGTTAGCGACTCTCAATGTGAAGCATGTCTAGTTTGGTGAAACTGGCCGTCAAGTAGGCTGTCAGAATACACCGTTAGAAGCTTTGTTAATTTAAAATATTTTTGATTGTATATTATAATTCATGTGACATAATTATTTTTATGAATTTTGTTGTGAAATATCTTTAAGATGGTATATTTACAGTGGTATATATCGGTGTGGCGACGCGTCTAGTATAGTAAAATAAATGATTATTCGGTAAATAGCCATCGTCATCAGGAAAAAAACGTAATATTTTATTTAATCATTATGACATATTATTTAGTTCCTATCACAATATGTTATTTTTTGCATATTACTTTTACAAAAAAATTTTGATGGTTCTCATCTGCCAGGCGTTCCGTGACGGCTCACATTTTTCATTTTGAATTTGCTTATAACTTTTGCCCAAAAAACACGTGCTCAAAACTTTTGTTAATACGCCTCAGTAAATAAAAAAATAAATTGAATTGAGTCTATTTTTAATCCCGGATCAAAACAGGTACAACCGTGGGGCAAAACTAGTAGCTATAAATATATTCACATGCTATAAACTTGTACGGTTGCAGGTTGTAACTCCGGGCACCTATTAAGATGCCCCACGATAAAATATCGCTTGCATCGCATCCCGACGCATCTGATATATTAGCGCCCGTATCCTGGGGACAGGCGAGGCGGCAATTATACACGTCGCACGTAAATTGTTACTTGACAAAGAATAGACACCTTAGAAAGGTAGGTGTAAATTTTTTTAAAGTGTCCATATTTTAGGTATCATATTTTGGGAATAAGAAGTTTATTTTCTGTTAAACACAAATTACCCTGTATACACAGTTACTTTTGACGTGACAACGTCTTAAATTAGGTTGCGGCTGGGAGTCACTTATGAAAAAGTGTAACGCCCGGTAACGTTACGATGAGTCACCGAACGAGAGAGAGGCCCGCCGAATGCCTTGCGTCTCTCTCCCACTCAACTATGATCGGTCTGCCGCGCGCGCAGCACGCGGCAGACGTTGTCACGTAAAATCTTCGCCCGTAAAACCGACTTTACAGTCAACCATTTTTTAATGTAACTTTTTGTTACGCTGGCAATTCAATTAACAAACAAAAAAATATACATTAATCTTAATATATATAAATCTCGTGTCACAATATTTGTCCTCAATGGACTCCTAAACCAATTAACCGATTATAATAACATTCGCACACCATGTGAGTTCAATCCAACTTGAAAGATAGGATAGTTTAAATCTTAAATTATAGTCGCAATTTTTATTTATTGCTAATTATTGTCTGTTATTATTTGACAGTCACAATTATCTGTTAACTCCAAATGATTCTTACAGATGTCGATGAGGTTGAGTAAGTAATCAATAGATGGCGCTGCTATGGTAAATATACGAACGTGTCATATAAGCTACACTATGTGTGGCAAAACCACGTTTGCCGGGTCAGCTAGTACACAATAAAATACAAAAGCAGTACATATTCAATTATAATACAATCTAAAGATAACGACGGTTATTCATCGTTTTAATGATAAATTACTTGAAAAACATAAATTGAAATGATAATTTACTCTCAGAAATTAAAGGTTTTGCTTCTCTTAGCGTCTGCTGAAAATGAATGTCGCCTTACGTCTCGCATTACGTGGGTTCTAATCCCGCTTATGAGCTTAAGCTTCCAGTGAATGAAAACACTGAGAAGAAAGTATAGTGGTGGAAAATTTTCTAATGGGTGCTGGCCTGGCTGGTTATCACCTTCATGTTTAAAATCTGTTTCTATGCGATCTTCTGCACACATGACATATTCTTTGACATTCCACGTTGGCTTCAAGGAGAGTTCATGCATTTAATACGTTCATACATTACTGCTAAGATATTTACAAAATATCCCCAAATATTTTTTTTTGATTGGCTTCTGAAGACCTTTTTCATAATAATGTTTTTTTTTAATAAAATTGCTTATACCCATTTAAAGCGTGAGCTCATACATTACTGGCAAGATATTTACAAAATATCCTTCACTATCCAATTTTTTTTAATTGCCTCCTGAGGACCTTTTTTATTTTTTTTTAGATAGAAAGTTTTTTTTTTATCAAAAAAATCATTATACTACGAAAAAGGTCCTCAGAAGGCAATTAAAAAAAATATCCTTCGCTATCCAATTTTTTTTTAAATTGTATTCTGAAGACCTTTATCATAATAAAATGTTTTTTTTTTTTTTTTTTTGATAAAATTGACTTCTTATACCCTTTTAATACGTCATACATTACCTACTGCTAAGATATTTACAAAATATCCTTCGCTATACAATTTTATTTTTTGAAAAAATTGGCTTTTAAATAAGACCTTTTTCATAATTATATGTTTTTTTTTATTAAATTGACTTCTTATACCATTTAAATCCGGGGTTTCACGGAACCCATTCCAACGTTCTTCCGTTGAGAAATACTTGCTCCAACTTAAGGTAAAGGATAATATGGGCAAAGTCTATATTTTACAGGTTTTTCGCTATTCATCGTAAATCGTAAAATGTATCGGAAAAATAGCTAAAAGGCCGTCTTAAATATCTCATGAACGAGCCAGTTACGTAATTTATTCTTAAGTATGTCATCGTCCTAAAAACTTAACTTAATAATTCTTTTTATTATCAAACTTATTTATCTATTTATCTACCCAAAAACTTCTCTTAGAATCATTACATATAAGCAACACATCTTCTTCGTATGGGCTAAGCGGCCAAGCTCTGGTGACGAGAGTTTCTTTAAAGCCGCCCGAAGGCCTCTGACTTGGCTTAACAACTGCTTGACAAAGACTAACAGCTGGGACCTACAATTTAACCTGTCATCCTACCCACGGTATCGCCCAGATGAAAATGCCGTTTGAACGAAAACCTTGCCACTTGAGAAACGACAGTCTTGTGCATGATCACCCATCCAAACACCGTCCACATCGACCGTTGCTTAGCTTCGATGATCGTGTCAGATCACCTTAGCTAGCCGAGCTACAGGCGCTACATATTAACTTTTTAAACATATTGTGTATAATGAATAGGAACCGATGTTTGCCAAACACTACGCCAAAAGCTTCAAAAGGCTTCCGGCACAAGTTTTAATGAAAGCGGGTAGTGCAATATTAGAGTAGTTAGTTAGTTCTAAACATAAGTGCAGCACTACCACGGTATAAAGTGGTGCCTGTGGCTCGGCTAACTAAGATAATCTGAATCGATTACCAAACTTAAGCAACAATCGTTAGATGGATGACCATACAAAAGACAGCCATTTAAAAATCATAGCATTATTTTATGATGGATAGGCAAGCGCTTGATCGCAACTCATCTGATGTTTAGTGATGTTGCGATCTAGGGTGGAGCGCGCTTGTCTAGAAGAAACCGATTCATTCTCGCCTTGAAGACAGTGAGGTTATAGTTCAGAGGGAACAGGGATTCCGGCAAAGAGTTCCACAGTTTAATGGTCCGCACAATATATGTGGAAGCGAAACGCTTTGTGCGGATTTTTGGAACTTCAAATATATATTTTCTGTATATATTTTTTGTTTCAATATAAAATTGATTGTTTACAGTGTGATCTTTAAACAATTAAATTTCTCGACGCCCTTGTTGGCGTAATGGTTAACATGCCGACCCGAGGGTCCCGGATTCGATTCTCGACACGGCCAACATCTTTGCGAAGAACTAAATTTGTTGACTGTCGGTCTGGGTGTTAAATATGTATCTATATAGAGTATTTTGTATATATAAATGTAGTATATCAGTTGTGTTAGCAGCCACAATACAAACTAGAAATGGTTTAGTACGGGGCTAACCAGAAGTGTAAAAAAAGCATTTTTTTATTTATACTTGTTACAAATCAATTCAACTATTTAAAAGAAAAAAGGTGTACCTATTTAGTATTTTGTAGTCGCATCGAAGTTATTAATTCAAAATGTAGAATAGTTGTACTAGTTATTATAAAAGTGAGATAATGGAATTAGTATGGAATAAGTACGGATTACGTTCGGTTGAAGATCGTAGTAGCCTTGGCCGGTGACCAATTTGTAGGGGATTTGCTGAGCCAAGTGGAATACCTAGGTAAATAGATTAGGTAGAGGAAATAATATGCATGGTGGTAGAGAATTTTTTTATGTTTACCCCCTTAAGCCTACCCTGGTTTGCTATATTTCAGCTATGGGTAGTTGAAAATTAAATAAATATTAGGACACATTTCACACACGGCTGGTTAGCCCCATACTGAACCATTTCTAGTTCGTATTATTGTTGCTAACACAACTGATATACTACATATACATATATACATAGATACTTTATATAGATACATATTTTACACCCAGGCCCTGTCGGTCTGAGTGTTAAATATGTATCTATATAAATATGTATCCATACAAAAATCCAACAAATTTCGCACAAAGATGTTAACCGTGCCGGGAATCGAACCCGGAACCATCTGATTGATAGTCTGGCATGGTAACCATTACGTCAACAGGGTCGTTAAATTGAATACAGCTTATCACTGGTTCTTTTAAAATAATTTCATTTTAATGTAAGGAATCAGCATTTCAAAACATCATAACTTGTATTGACTTGTATAATATTTATTTCATTATAGACCAACATAAACAAAAAATATATGTAAACATCATATAAAATTTAAATAAAATAAATATTTGAGTGAGGCTCCCATACAACTATGGTACGGAACCCTTCATGCGCGAGCTCAACTCGCACTTGGCCAATTATTTTTCATCTTTGATAGGTTTGCGTTGTGTCATACCCTCTCACTTTCAAAATTAAATGGGTGTAAGAAGCGATTGTTTCATTTTTTATTGAATTGAGTCACATTTATTGCCATTTCGCGCGCCGTTCCTTCGTCAAGTTTAAATCATAAAACTTAGTTTATCACCTTGAACTGGAAGTAAGGAAGTAGCGACATAGTCCGAGTTGTTCCACGCTAAAACTTCTTATAAAAACTTATCATGGAGAGTCTCTTTCCTTTTGCCTGTTGTTCTATTACCCCCTCCTTTTCGAACCAAACTATTTATTGTAAAAGCCAGTTGCTCGTTGTAAAGCTAGGCCGGTAGTAAAAACTTGAAAAAAGTCTTACATACGTGGGAATTGTTATCTTGCAATATTTATAAATAAATAACTGAAAAAGATATGGCATACAACCTATCAGCGTGCCTTACATAATGATTGTCATATGTATATATTAAAAACATCATAAAAATAAAATATGCCTTAGTAAAACGAGTAATGAAAACAGTAAGAATAATAAATTAATTTATTAAGTTATATTTCCAATAAGACTTAAGAGATATTATCATAAATTTTTGAACGCTGTTTTTTATGAAAACAGCGTTCAAAAATTATACTATTGTATTAATACTATTGACACACAATCGGTTTCGGCGCCTTGTTTGTATAGTATCTATCTGATATCCATTTAATTCCAAGTTTTATCAAGATGTTATCAGTGAAAATGATCGCGAATAAGCCCGGAGTCCCCCGTAAAGCACAGAAGCAGACCATTTTGGGAGTTTAGTGGCTACAAATAGCACATAACCTTGCTCCGCCCCAAAGATTTCTTCTCGTCAGCAAAAAAAAGTAAAATGGTCGTCCGCTAACAAATTTTATATCTACAATTGGTACTCATTTATGTTTAAAATCAATGTTATAAATGTTACTATTATGTAAATTAGGCAACAGTACCTAATCTCACGAAGTCTTGTGGTTTTATCATAATGGCAAAAGCTCTTCTAATTTTCTGTATGTTCTAAATCAAGCTGTAAGATCTTAAAGAGTCTACTTTGGACTCAAGAATGTTATATTTTTGTTCATGCTTGCTACGTACTAGGAGCCATATACACTAGTATGTAACTGTTTTGTACAATAAAATTTTTGCCAAATTCTCTGTTCCCCGATAACTATAATCTAGCGGTTTTCAAGGCAAGAGTGAACCGGTTTCTTCTGGGCAAGCGCCCTCCACCTTAGATTGCAATCTCGCTTACCATCAGGTGAATTGCGGTCAAGCGCAAGCCCATTACTAGTAAAAATAAATTATGTTAATAAAGATATTTTAAAATTGGAAAATATGTAGAATAAATTTTTTTTTTCTTTCTTTAAGCTTTGAAAGGGCCAAATGTTATCGGGGGCAGACAGTAAGCTAGAACTGAAGGACTTGGCCACTTTTCCCCAAGTTTCGTAGCGTAGGTGGGAATTATTAGCTGTCTTCGTGAGAGTGTTGGTTGGATAGTTTTTATCGCGCGACCTAGCTTTTATATCGGGATCCGTTTGTGAAGATTGTTTTGTCTGAATTGCTAAAGTTTTGTTTTTAAGTTCCTTGTGAATTGGGTTCTGTTTTGTTTATGAGGGTAGGTTTAATTTTTTCGCGTGGATCGTCTGTTTTTTTTTTTTAAATTATTAAGAAATGTTTTATTAAAGTTAATAAATACGTAAGTGATCGTTCAAAGTAAAGGTTTCTTTCTTCCCTTTTATAGAAAAACTAGCTGATCCGGCAAGCGTTATTTTACCTTAAGTAGGTACAGTTAAAAACACTATAATGGATCAGTTATCAAGCGAAATGAAAAATGATTAAATTACTAAAATGGCAATAAAAAAGTAAACATTTAGGGCTGTTTGTATTTTTTAATTCCATTTTATATGAAAAAGGCAAAATATTTCGTAAAAAAATAAGGTGAACAAATAGGGGTATGAAAAATAGATAGTAGCCGATTCTCAGACCTACTGAATACGCATATAAAATTTGGTAAAAATCGGTCAAGCCGTTTCAGAGGAGTACGGTAACTAACAATGTGACATGGAAATTTTATATATTAGAAGAAGAAGAAGATAATATATACTCATTGCGATAAACATAAACAATTATTTTATTGAACAACAGAGATGAAACCAGCAACGTTGAATCATGAAATCAAAAATGCACGCATGTAGGTCACATATATTATTATTTATATTACTCATTTAAGTCCTGAATTCTACAAACTGAGCCGTTTCACCAGAGGTGGACTCAAGGTGAGGGGTGACTCAAAGTTAAAAACATAATCTAAACTTGACGTATATTTTGAAATACAGAATTCAGACGTGTGGGCGTCAAACAAATGAAATTTAGATACAGGTTCCGCTTATGCGCAAATTAGAAATCAGCAGCAAATAACCTTAAGCGAGTATTCGATAATAAACAATTATTAATGTGTAAAATTTTAAAACATTTGCTGAATATAAAGATACCAGCTTCTGTAATAAAATGTCACATAGTTGGTTTATTTACAATAAAGGTTTGTATTTGAATTTTAATGAAGAATGTCGAAAAAGTTTTTGACAGCCTTACAGTTTCACATTCAACATAATAATTCTTTCTTAGTTAATATATTCTCGTATGTGCGTACAGATTAAAGTAACAGAAAATAACTAGCCCCTTCAAGCAGTCTATGCTGCAAGACTAGCGGAGAAAATCTATTTTATAATTTGATTTTCAGAAACTATTAAATATTTCAACATTTCCCTCATATTTACTGTTCACCTTAATTACGTCCACTTTCATTTGGCATTCATATTGAGTTGAAACAAATTATTAAGTTATAAATAATTTAATTACATTACTGACTGCCGGGAAAATGTTAATTTAACTTTTATAGTCGCGGTTGAGTTTTAAATTATTATATTTATACTTTTTTATAAGAACTGGTTTGAAGTCTTGCTAGAAATAACTTGCTGAGGTAAGTATATAGAGTGTTTATTTAAGCTAACTTTGGTATTCAATTCTTCATGAATACTTAAAAAAATATGTATATTATAAAAGATCCAATAATCTAATTTTATTTCAAAACCCAATATGGACTTATTTTCCATTTGAAATTTAATTCCAGTATTAAGCTTTTGAACGTTCCGTTTGGACCTCTCTACCTGATGAAGAGTGTCATCCAGGGGATATCTTCAAGAACCCGGACACCTCCGCTAAGCACAGAGACAGGTCACCGGGGGGGTTTTATTGGGTAAAAATCCAATATACTGGCTGCGCCCCATTGTAGGCAGGTATCTTGATGAAGATTTCCCTCTCGTCAACAAAAAAAGGGGGGGAATATCTTCAAAGTGGAATAAATATATAGGGGTTTTCAAGATTAGCGTTCCGCATTTAGTTTTCAAATACAAATACAAATCTTTGAAGTTCTCTTCCTGGGTCTTTGTTTCCTCAGAAGTACCTGGGGTTCTTCAAATCTAGAGTTATATTTTAGTAATGGGCTAAATACGTAACCGCATGTTCCCATAATATGTTTTAGGAATTAATGTATTTTGAGAGAATAAAAGGGGAGTATCATGTTTGGTTTACAATATAATTGGGTTGTTTCCAACTCGTTTGTTTGTCGTACTTTTAATGAAATGTCAAAACCATGTGATAATAGAGTATCGTCAAAGTTTGAGATGGTTTTTTCAGTGACAAATTTTGTCTTTATTTTGCTAAATTATTCACTAAAAATGAAAAGCATGTTAGTTATAAATATGTTTATGAAATAAAAACTTTATTTATAACAAGTACAATGTAAAGTGTATATAACGACATTGAAGGGACTGTGCATTTTATGGCGTTACAGAGAGTCGTTAAATAGAGATAATGTATCATTGTATGGAATACAAGCTAAACCAACTAAAGCCAAATTGATTTTGACTTTAGAGAGTTTGTCGTTAAACCGAGTGACGTTACATGGAGTTTACACTGTAACTGCTAGAGTAGTAAGCTAGTAAAAAGAAGTTGGCCTTTTTACTAGCTTACTACTCTAGCAGTTACAAAGGTCAAAATACTCAACATGCTGGTCGCATTACCACGTTGAATGGGAAAGCTGATACGAGCCAGGAATATCCCGGTATTTTGGTCGCGCGTCGTTTTGGTTAGTAATAAAATTAGTAATAATTATAGTATTATTAAAAAAAATTAACTAAGGTAGCATCTGTGGTTCTTTATTTACTTATTTACAAATAACTATTAGAGAAAAAACAATTAAAATACTATAAATACAAACTTAAAGATACGCTACGTAAATTTGTAATATGCAACTAAGTAAATATCTTTAAAAAAATGTAGTAAAGATTTTTTTAAGAGAGAAACCAAACCTAGTCTCAGAGCAACTAATAATTTTGAAATCCAAATCACATAAAAAATCTGTTTCAAAATTCGTTTCCCAACGTTATAAGAGTCAAAGGTCGCATTTCACAAATCATAAAGCTACAGCACAATGCAGTATGCACAGCGCACAAGTAAAGTGTTTGAAAATTACAATAATATTCCATGTAAAGTACGAACTCCGCTTTGGGAGAGTCCCCGGTACAAACCGGCATACGAGAATTCACTCAAGCGGAAAACGTTAGAGTTTGTTACGCAGATATAATGAAATACATAGATGATGCAAGATCTTTATTACTCACATAGTGGTAGGGCGTTCTCTAGTGCTCGACTAGCTTTTTTTTTACGAGGAGGAAATCTTCATAGATCCCCGACTACTTTGGGGTGTAGCCGAGGTATGTGAGATTTTTACTCACTAAAACCTCCTCGATTGCCATCCCTTGTGCTTTCAAAAAGAGAGAGAGTGCTCGACTAGCTAGCTCCTCCAGACTGGTTCGAAGGGCGAAGAGGGAACAATAGAACATTAGAACATGAGGCCCGCAGAAGAGCCACAAAGCCAAGACAGGCTAACGTAGCCACATCGGACCCAGGTGTGCTCGAGACGCGGTCGGACGCAGCTCTGCACACTGTTAAAACCCCCCTCCCCCCCCTTGAGTTCAGAGGACTCAGCGCCCAGCCAAAAGAGGGGCTCCTCGAGGGCAGTGCCCAACCTCCTTACAAGAAGGGGAGGAAAAAAATCAAACGAACGAAAAACGACTAGCTAGCATGCACTTACAAGTTCAAAATCTATCGACAACCACCTAACAATGTGTTCAATCGCATACCGAGCTTTGTAATTCAAAACTCTATTGCTTTGCTCACCATCTGAATAGCACATGGCTCGTCTTGCATCATTTTATTATAAAAAAAAAAACATAAAATAAAAAAAAATAAAAAACAGTCCAAGTTGACCGACTTATATTTTGGACGAGACGGAATATGTAATCTGCCATTTTGCAATGGCAGCCTTTTTGCATCGATTTTCATTAAACATATAATATCTAAGAACACTCTTAGCCTTAAAACGGCTTGATGAGGTTACGGTGCCACAGATAGACACGCACACACACAAACACATGAGACGCGTCAAATTTATACGATTCCGTTGTTTTAGCGCTGTAATAAAATTGAAATCAAACAAAAATTTGTGCATGAATAATATAAGATACATTTTTTCTGAGGAACGTGCGGTTAGCGTCATCTAAGTGAATCGTCTGTGGCACCACATTTGCTTTGAAATATGATAGGAAAAGGAAACTGGAAAGTTAAGAATCGCTCTGACAAATGAAGTGTGGACAAAAAGGAAATCTACTGTTTTGTAGAGATATCAAGAATAAAGATTTCAAATATATGCTGAAATAGTAATGATATTACAATAAACCGGTGAATTCCGTTTATTTCCGGTTTGCTCATACGACACGTTAAGGCGTAGATAGATAAGTTTTATTATAACAATAGTTAAATCATAGTTTTAAAACTCTTGATACCAAATCCTAAGCACTAACCCCAAAATACAAATCAACAGATACATACAAAAATAAATGAATAATAGACTTTTTTATATCTAGAAAAACAAACTTGAAGTGTTTGTTGGCAAAAATAACAAGTGAACAATGAAAAAATTTGTTTTTTTATTTAATTTTAGCAATTACTTAACCAATTTCGAATAAAAATATATGTTAAAAAATTATCTGCATCAAAGTTCCTCCTCCAGGTTTACATTAATCAGTTTTTAGTAGACTATAATTTTGACACTAGAATTTACCACTTGATTTAGACCAAAAAGGAAATATGTTGCACCCTGTACAAGTAGAACGGTTGAACTTTTCCAATATACGTGAGGGATGAGCAGGCGGATAATTTACGGTTATTTACGAAAACCGGAACTACTCGTAGTGTTCCAAGGTTCTGATTGTTTATGTCCATAGTTTAAAGATATAACAGATATTTCTAGTACCTGTTTTGTATGTTATTTATATTTTAAATGATATTTTAATTTTATATTTACTAAAATATTTTTTAAAAGTTACTTTTACTCTGCAAATTTATTTTGCAAACATTCATTTGCTTGCTTTAGATGAATGATCAATTTTTCTTTTTTACTCTGAATAGGTCAGCGTTTGACCACATTTTAGCTGATGGTAAGCGATATTGAGGTCTACGGTGGATCGCGCTTACCTAGAAAGAATATTAATTAAATTAATTATTATAAATATATAATTACTCTCGTCAATTATAAATTTACTCTCGTTAAGTAAATTGTTCTAACTTTTGTAAAAAGATGATTCTAAAGGCGTGTCATATGTGTACAGAATAAAGTTAATTTTAATTGAAATAAACTTTATTCAATATTACGAAAAGCTTTTTTTAAATAATGGGCATTTAAAATTCCGGGTAAATATTTAGCTACATGATGCTAATATTGCTTTTTACAATAAACCGGTAAACTCCAAATTATTTCCGGTTTATTACACCCTGTCACAACCATATGTGGTCCACAGTTATGTAATCCCGTTCTAGGTCAGTAGCCGCTGTTTCTGTAAATTCGTATATTACCACAGTTTGATTCGGATGGAATATTTGACGAAATTGTCCGGACATTCGTTTACGGTTTTTGGTTCAACGTTTTGATTTGGGATTAAGGAACAGAGTTTTGCTATCCGTTTTATGAGAACACATGTGTCAATTAATAGATTTGGAAAATTTCCGACACAAAAAATTATGTGGCAGCCATCTTGTTTTTGAATATTAGAAAAAAAACCATTATTATTTAGACACTTTTCACACACGGCTGGTTAGCCTCATACTAAACAATTTCTAGTTTGTATTTTGATTGCTAACACAGCTGATATACCTACTACATATTATACATATATACATATTTTAAATCAATACATATACATACATCAATCAGACCAACAGCCAACAAGTTTAATTCATCACAAAGATGTTGACCGTGCTTGAAATCGAATCCGGGACCCTCCGGTTAGCATTCCGGCATGATAGTCATTACGCCAACGGGGTCATCATTTAATGAAACCACAAATAACTTTTGTGTTGTATTGAAACTTGTTCAAAAAAAAGAAAAAAACAATGAATAATGAATTGCTTATTTTACACACATAATATTAAATCATATAAAATATGGTTCAGAATGTGCTCTGAGTACGCAAGGAACTCCAGCACTGGTTTTTAACTTGCTCTTTCACACTAATTTTTTATCATAGTGTAAGTATTCTACTAGGGAATGAATGTGGAGATGACGGCTGATAGAGTGGCGTGGACGCGAAAAATAGGCTGTGCCGACCACACCTAGTGGGAAAAGGTAAAGAAGAAGAAGAAGAGTGTATGTATTCTACTAATCAAGGCCTTACATTTGATACCCGTATTAAGGCAGTTTGGAAAAAAATATGTCATCCGCTATTTAGTAGCCCCTAGAGGCCCAACGAATTAATTCTGCGCGGAGTCACGTAATAAATACAAGTAACAAAATACGAATTAAAAATCCAATAATAAACTTATTGACTCAGGCAAATAACTTATTGACTCAGGCGTTACTTTGCGGAAATCCATTGTAAATAGATGACAAAATTAAATATTTAGTGTACTTCCGCTGTGATCCGAAATCCAAATTAAGACAAGTAAAGGAAAAATCAACTAAGATCAATTAACCAAGCTTAATTAACTAAGATTAATTAACTAAGATCAATTAACTAAGATTAATTAAGATTTAATTTTGTCATCTATTTCCAATCCAATAATAATTTTAAAGCACTTTCAAACTGTATGATATGTTAAAAATGTTGAATATTTAAATGTCGTATGACGTTTCGCTTCGCTGGACCACTTCAAATGGACTTCCAATTAGGATTTACGAGTATATCGATTGTGCAATTGCTTTACGGGAAATATATTTGAAATGTATTTTTCATAAAATATGCAGGACTAGCTGCGTCCTGTGGTGTTACCTGCGTTAATGCGAGACTGAAATATGTTGATCCGGGATAAAAAAGGTAAAAAGTTAAGTAGCCTTTGTGTTAATCCAAGGTCTAACCTATCTTTACATTAAATTTCATCAACTTCAGTTCAGCCGTTTAATCGCGAAGAAGTTAGAAACATACACACAAACTTTCGCATTTATTATATTATTAGGATAAGATATACTGGATTATCGTACAATTCGTTTTGACGACCTCGTTGGCGTAATGGTTGTTTTCTCTGTCTACGCGTAATGGTTACCATACCGGACTGCCATTCAGAGGGTCTCTAATTCGATTCCTGGCACGGCCTCCATCTTTGTGTTCAACTTAATTTGTTGGCTGTCGGTATAAGTGTTAAATATGTATCGATATCAAGTATTGATGTATGTTTATGTAGTATATCAGTTGGGTTAGGAACCATAATACAAAATAATAGTAGATGGTATTGTATGGGGCTAGCCAGCAGTGTGTGAAATATGTCCAAATATTATGTATTTATTTATCTACGAGCTTAATTTCAACAAGTTATAAATTAGATAAAATAATAAAACTTCTAATATGCTACTAACAATTTATGTTCGTTTTTCAAAAATATATTCTAAACGGTAGACATGAAAAATTCAAATTCTACCACAGATTTAATAGCCATCTAGCAGATATGCTGCAAAATTTTCAACTTACACTCAGAGAAATTGCACAAAACCCGTTACATTGGCGAGTAAATAAAAAATAACTATTCTCCGGCTCTTTCCGGACGTGCGAGGAAAGCCGGGGGAATCGCACTACTCAGCTTTTTATAAACATAGACCATAAACACTGATACTATATTGCATAGATTGGCCATTGTAGGAACTATTGTTTGAGCACAGATGTTTGGTATTATTTATAAATTATGTGGATACAAAGTGAGTGTGGCACGATGGGAAAAACGTCTGCTGTTCAATCAGATGGCCCCTGGTTCAATTCCAGCCCTACACCAATGACTTGTTATTCAAGTTTCATGTGGATTTGCACTCGCTTTACGGTGAAGGAAAACATCGTGAGGAAACCGACATGTTTGAGGACCACAATATCCGAAGACGTGTGTCATCCGTGAATCCGTCAAATCATAATAATATTTGTGTTATATCAATAGTTTTAAATTTTAGTCTGTTTATTACAGAAAGAATATTAAAATACTATGTACAAATTTAAATATAAAAAGAAAAGAATAAGAAAAATCAAAACACTACAATTAAAATTAAAGTTAGCTCACCAACCAGGCTGTCGCTGCGGGGCAGAGTTCCCAAGATGCTGGCAGCATTACCCCGTTGAATAGCTAAATTGAATATGTTTTTTAGATATACGAGTACATTTTATTTTCGAAACGTCTTTTTTTGCTAACAGTGGTACGGTTCTGTCGTACACACGACCAAACTAAATTTAAAGAAGCCCCGTCTCTTCTCATCTTAGGTGGCCAGAAAGAGACGGCACGTTCTACACCATAGTCAAAACAACTAAAATCACGTCAAATGTAGAAAATATAGGTGACTTTAGACCGCACTCACTTGTATCACCTCTAAAACTGCTTGCACATTCCATATTTGACGTGATTTTATTTGTTTTGTCTGTGGTTCAGAGCGTGCCGTCTCTTTCTGGCCACCTAAGATGAAAAGAGACGGGGCGTCTTTAAATTTAGTTTAGTCGTGTGTACGGCAGAATCGCCACCATTGTTAAAGTTTTCCGATCTCCCTTTAAATAGTTCTCCTCTTCTCTCTTACTAGCATTTTCCTTTACTACCACATATGAAGCGCTCCATCTTATTATTTTCCACTTTAAAGCGGGAAGCGTATATGATGCTCACAGAAAAATATGCAATTTCGCTCCACTGAAATTTCTGTACGGAAGCGGTGGTGGAAACTTGCTTACTTGTAATAAACTTTTGTGAAAGAGCATGCATAGTTATGAGTATACTTCAAATCTTAATACTAACTTTTATGTTATGAAAATAAACTTTATTTACACAAACTGCAAAAGACTAAAGAAAGATATTGCCTCTACCATGTGAATTTATATATCAAGTTGCACTTTTCACACACACGCACTTTGAATTATTTCAACGCAGGGGTGCTAATAAAACGTGGGATCTACGTAGCAACGTCAAGAAGATGCAACTGAAAACGCCGGTTCATCGACTCGTGAAATTGGAGAGGTCCGTTTACGTGTTGGGGCCCGCGATCTACAACCGCGTACCTGCGACTGTCCGGGATGCACCTTCCACCGCCAGCTTTAACACTACAATCAGGGTTTGGCTATTAAATAAAACTTTGTATAATATAAATGATTATCTAAATTTGAAAATTGACATTTGATTCATATCATATACTTTTGTATTGATATTATATTAGATACTAGAATTAGTAGTGAAAATTGACATTATGATTAATATCATATACTATTGTAATGATATTATATTATTAGAATTAGAATTGAAAATTGACATGGATACATATCATATACTTTTGTAATGATATCATATTATTTGACTTGTAACTTTGGTGTTATCAATAAATGATTTGTATTTGTATTAAACTATGTTTTTAGAGCGTATATATTTATTTAATGCTATGGCCGCTCAGTCGGGTGTGCGGTCGCCCTATGACCTGAAGATCATGGGTTTGATCCTCGCTAATGCACGTGCTTGGGATTAAGGAAAACATCGTGAAGAAACCATTGCATAGCAGTCTACCACTAAAAAAGCGAGTGTGGCTCGGTGGTAATAACGTCTGCTTTTCAATCAACCGGCCCCTGGTTCGATCCCGGCCCTACACCAATGACTTGTTTTTCAAGTTATGTGTGGATTTGCACTCGCTTTACGGTGAAGGAAAACATTGTGAGGAAACCGACACGTTTGAGGACCACAATATCCGTATATAAGACGTGTGTCATCGGCCAACCTGCACAAGGTCAGCGTAGAGGATTATGGCCTATATCTCTCTTCTAGGAGAGAAGGCCCCGAGTCCCAGCAGTGGTAACGTATAGTGGGCTACTTATGCTATGCTTATTTAACTTCAAACGCTTACTATTCCTGTAAGATGCATAATATTTCTCCTAGAAGTAATCTGAGGCCTGAGCAGCTTAACTTATCCGATACGGAATGGAATTGAATCGTGAGGCTCTATTGCATCGATACATGCATGTTTGCATAGAGAACAGCATTATCGAGTAAAGCCTATTCACTCGTACTAGACTTGGGACTCTGATACAATTATTATATATTCATTTCTTTATTGGTATAAGCGAGTGTGGTGCGATGGTAAAAACGTCTGCTTTTCAATCAGACGACCCCTGGTTCGATACCAGCCCTACAGCAATTACTTGTTTTACAAGTTATGTGTAGATTTGCACTCACTTTTCGTTGAAGGAAAACATCGTGAGGAAACCGACATGTTTGAGGACAATATCTAAAAACGTGTGTCATCCGCCAACCCGCAATTGGCCAGCGTGGTAGATTAAGGCCTATATCTCTCTCCTTGTGAGAGAAGGCCCCGGTTCCCAGCAGTGGGATCGTATTGTAGGCTGCTTATGCTTATGTTTTTTTTGGTATATATTTTTTTACATAATAATCGTAATCAGTTGATTTATTCATTTAGTCATGGCTACAATCTAGAAAGAAAAAAAATGAAAAAAAATAATTAAACACATGTTTTTTTCAATTCACGTCAATAATGTGAATAGACGATCTTATTGTTTTAAAACAAGTTCTCAAATTCTTCTGTGTTGTAAATGTTTGTTCTGGTAGTCGGAATAATCTGCGATAGAATCCCTGAGCCAATAACTAGAAGTTAATATTCAATAGGACCCTTAGCACATGTCACTGTGAAATATTAACCTCAGTTTCTTTTTCTTCTTCTTATGAGCGAAAAAAACCAGACAATATAATTTAAACCATTAATATGCAATTATACTTCACCGTATATTCTTGGCCATATTATAACACATGTTACTAGTGACATGGTAGCTAAGTCGCATAACATTTTAAAATCGTTGTATTGAGGTATGTTATTGTTTCAGTTTTTATTACTTCTAACGATAGACATCTCATTGGATTGGATCAAAACCAATCATATCGGATGATCTCATTGGTTTAAACATTTCGCGAAACCAAAAAGTTAATTGAAATTAAACATAATTATTAATTTATTATATGAATATAATAAATAAATAAATAAATAAAATAAATATTAGGACCCATTCACACACGGCTGGTTAGCCCCATACTGAACCATTTCTAGCTCGTATTATGGTTGCTAACACAACTGATATACTACATATACATACATACATATTATAGTTATATAAATACATATTTAACACCCAGACTCACAGACAACGAATTTAGTTAAGCCAAAGATGTTGACCGGGCCGGGAATCGAACCCGGAACCTTCTGATTAGCAGTCCGGCATGGTAACCTTTACGCCAACGAGGTCGTCAAAATAATAGATATAGATAATAGATATAGAGTTTCACAAATTATGTCCACTTCCATAATATTAAGTCTAGAGCCTAAATATTAACAAAGCGTTAAAAGTTTAAAAATTAATTATATTTCGTCACTTCATTTTTCAGATATGGTCTACTTTTTGGTTTAACTATGTAGGTAGTACCTTTATCCTACAGTCAACATTTAAGTTCGTTTGATCATAAATATTATGTGTAACTGAATAATTAAACTTAATCGGCATACTACGGGTATTAGAATAAAATTGGTCAATTTTGTGGATATTTGAGCTCATACAGTGTTACTACACACCCTTTTTCTTTTGAAACGATTCTCGTTAAAATTATGTCTAATTATAATTATCAATATGATAAAATTACTTTTACAAAGTTTAAATTTATCTCTTGCCTATGGATAAAATTAAATATTTGAATAGACTTGTGCTAGAGGTACAGAACTAGCTATTATACTATTGATTTACACTGCATTATGTCTAATTGTATCAACATGATAAAATTAATTTAACAAAATTTTAATTTATCTCTTGCCTATGGATAAAATTAAATATTTGAATAGACTTTTGCTAGGGGTGCAGAACTAGCTATTATACCATTGATTTACATTGCAATATGTCTAATTATATCAACATGATAAAATTAATTTTACAAAATATAAATTTATGTCTTGCCTGTGGATAAAATTAAAGATTTGAATAGACTTGTGCTAGAGGTACAGATCTAGCTATTATATTATTGATTTACACTGCATTATGTCTAATTATATCAATATGATAAAATTAATTTAGCAAAATTTAAATTTATCTCTTGCCCATAGATAAAATTAAAGATTTGAATAGACTTGTGCTAGGGGTACAGAACTAGCTATTATACTATTGATTTACACTGCACTATATAGGTTACCGGTTGAATGGAGAGTAAGTGCTCCCAGATTTGTCTTACCTATCTAGAATTATGCTGGAGACAGATTTACAATGCAAACCTAGAATTTGTCTAGTCTGATGTAGTGGAATAGGTGAATGTGATACTGTGTGCCTTTGTACTATGATATTCTGAGGAAGATGAGTCAAGTTGCTTAAAATGCAAAAAACATTTTTAGGTAAGGATTTTTAATTTTCCCCTGTTAAATTATCTTACTGAAAAACTGCAAGCCAGTTTGTCACTTAAATAAACTAGTACGGTGTACCTTTGTACTATTACTACGATATTCTGCGGGAGATGAGTCAAGTTGCATAAAATGCATAATTTTTAGGTAAGGATATATATTTTCACTTGTCAAATTATCTTACTGAAAAACTGCATACCAGTTTGTCACTTAAATAAACTAGTACTGTGTACCTTTGTACTCGTACTATGATATTCTGAGGAAGACGAGTTAAGTTGCTTAAAATGCAAAAAACATTTTTAGGTAAGGATTTTTATTTTTCACCTGTTAAATTATCTTACTGAAAAACTGCAAGCCAGTTTTTCACTTAAATGCTTTTGTTTACTTGACATTTGGGTGCTACCGTTGGATTATATGAGTCGTTACATTGTTTGTCTTGACTCTGAGTCTTTGTAGAAGCAGTTGTTAAGCCATATCAGAAGCGGCTCGATAACTTTTGACCATTTATCTCATAGGAAAGAAAATAATTCAAATTCAAATCATTTATTTCAGACATAGTCCTTGACACATAATCAAAATCAAAATAATTAAAAATCAAAATTAAAATCATAAAAATAGTAATACAAAATCAGGGTCATAGAAAAACAAAATCAAATAAAATTTAATGTCAAATGTATTAATTACAATAATAATAATTCAGGTTAATATAAACACAATCAGTAGAAAAAGACATAAATATCGAGGATAATAATGACCACCATGACCTACGCACACACACACACACACACACACACACACACACAGCTGCTTATGACACATCACGCTTTTGACTATTTTTATAATTTAGGAGTAATAATATTTAATTAATGTAATTGAATTGTGTACTGTATTAATTAAATTCAATAAATAAATATAAGCCACGTCACAGGCCTTCGGGTGGCTTGAAAACTCTCGACAATAGAGCTTGGCCACTTAAAAAGAAGAAGAAGTATAGAAGACAAAATTCAATATTTAGTGTACTTCCGCTGTGATCCAAAACCCAAATTAAGATAAGTAAAGGAACAATTAACTAAGATTAATTAAAATTAACGTTACCTATCACAATTTGGAAATTCTTAACTCTAACGTTTCGCCTTTCCACAAGGCATCATCAGGAAATGTTGACTCTTCGAACGACTTCGAACTTTCGATTCGTCGTTTTTTTTTAAAAGAAGAAGTATCTACAACCTCGTTGGCGTAAAGGTTACCATGCCGGTCTGCTAATCAGAAGGTTCCGGGTTCGATTCCCGGCCCGGTCAACATCTTTGTGCTTAACTAAATTTGTTGGCTGTGGGTCTGGGTGTTAAATATGTATTTATATATAATATGTATGTATGTATATGTAGTTTATCAGTTGTGTTAGCAACCATAATAAGAGCTAGAAATGGTTCAGTATGGGGCTAACCAGCCGTGTGTGAAAGTGTCCTAATATTAAAAAAAAAAACTTAAACTGGCTTGAAAACTCTCGACAATAGAGCTCATAAGAAGAAGAAGAAGTATCTATGTACTCGTATGTATGCTGTAAGCTAGCAGACACCTGACCTCCATAAGAATCGAGTAATCGAGTCTCGGATCGAGTGAAGGGCAATTTTTCAGCTAGAGACTAGACAAAGTATGTTCTTAAATGAATTAAACATTGGACTGGATATAAATGGTCAAAAATATCAGTAAGAAAAATATACATAGTATTTTATTTCATATCAAATCAAATCGGTTTTTAACCTTACGGCATCGCACCGTACTGGGCAAGTTAATTTACAATTATTTATTACTAAAATTTATATACACATACATTCATGACAAATATATAACTTAAAATATGACATAAGCTACACACATATGATAATAATAATAATAACGCAATTTATGTCATCCATTGGAATCGTTTAAAATTATAATAAAAAATTATGAGACTTTGCTACGAGAAGGAAGATTCTGTTATTGTTTGCGACATAAATTCATAAGTGAGTAAAATATATTATCATATTTTATTAGCTAACGAGGATTGTGGTAACTCTTCTTCTTCGTATAAGCTAAGTGGCTGAGTTCTAGTGTTGAGAGTTTTGAAGCCACCCGCTCCTGACTTGGCTTATCGACTGCTTGTACTCAGGTTAACAGCCGCGACCTACAATTTAACGTGTCATCCGACCGGTAGCTCTCAGATGAAATTGCCATTTTTTTTAAATAGTGTTGTTCATGGTCACCCATCCAAAGACTTTCCGCTTCAACGGTTGCTTAACCTCAATGTTGGTGTCTTATCACCGTATTCTTAGTACAAGCAGTCGTTAAGCCTAGTCATGACTTCGGGTGGCTTGAAAACTCCCGACACCTGAGACCACACTCTTACTTGTGGCCTTATTTTCTTGCCGTTTTTAGAGACATCACTTTATATCTAGTTCACTTTTGATCGAAGGTTAGGACACTCAAATTAATTGTCATGGTAACACTTTGAAACCACAATAAATTCTTTGACGTTGACTTTGAAGGAGATTATATCATATCCCATTTTTTATTTTATTTTTTGTTGACGAGAGGAGAATCTTCAACAAGATACCTGGCTACGATGGGGTGCAGACAGGTTATGTGGGATTTGTACCCACTAAACCCCCCCCGGTAACCTGCCTCTGTGCTTAACGGAGGTCTCCGAGTTCTTCCGGGAAACACTCCGGAGACCTCCTTGCACTGCGCTGTGGCCCTTCCCGGATTGTTTCGCGACGGCGTCGCCGTTCAACCCGGACTCGAATGGAGCAGGTGTCGGAACCCCATCTCGGAACACCTTCGAGTCTTATGCCCCTTTTAGTCGCCTCTTACGACAGGCAGGGGCAATTCCGCAGCCTTTTTCTTTTACCCAGGCCGCAGGGTTATCAACAAGATACCTGGCTACGATGGTGCGCAGCCAGGTTATGTGGGATTTGTACCCACTAAACCCCCTGGTGACCTGTCTCTGAGCTGGAGGTCTCCGGGCACTATCATATCCCACGCAGCTTAGTCCTCTGGTGTTTCCCAAGTGTAACCAACCCTTTCCGAGTGACCCTCCCCTCAAGGCGGTCCAGATAAGGAACTTTCTCAAAGGAATAAAGAGGAACAAACTTCGCTCGCGAAAAGTAATGAACAAAATTCTACTTTACGTAAATTGTTTGTGCTCGCCCCTGATCGGGAAATTCAAAGATTTATGCAAATTACTTTATTAGTAGATCGGTCATTATTTGTAGCGCCTGTAGTTCGGCTAGTTGGCTAGCTAAAGTGATCTGACACGATCATCGAAGCTAAGCAACGGTCGATGCGAACGGTGTTTAGATGAGTGATGCACAAGACTGTCGTTTTCATAGTGGCATTTTCATCTTGGCGCTACCGTGAGATGGATGACATATTAAAATGTAGGTCCCGGCTGTTAGTTATGGTTTCTGATATACAGCCTAGAGACAGACAGACAGACAGACAGCGGAGGCTTAGTAATGGACACCCATTTTTACCTTTTAGGTACGGAACCCAAAAAAACAGTCTTAGATGATGATGATAATGATATTAGTTATTATTTTATATCGTTATAGGTTAGCGTTTGTTAAGGTTTGCGCTTGACCATTGGTGGTCACTGTTTCAGTGGATAAACTACTTGTAATTGTCTACTTATTTAAATACTAAACATAAACTGTATTAGTGACTTTTTCTTGTAAAAACACAGTTTAGTTATTAAAAGAATAAAAATAATGATGTCTTTTTATAATATATTAAAAAGTATGGTTATTTTTTGTATTATAAAGTACGTATCAATTTACTTATACATCACATTAAAAACAATTTGCAATGGGAGAAAGCGATTCACATCTAATAAAAAATCATTTGCGCTCATACATGTGCTCATAACGTATAGCTACTCTCTCTTATCTTAAAGAGATTTTTGTTTCATTATCTTTGAAAGAAGTGAATTGGCACAATGGTAGCTTTGATAAACGCCATTTTATACAAAACTTTGCGAATTTAATGTCTGTAATACAAATAAAATAAATTAACAGACCGAATCTCTCTCCTTGACAGATAAGGCTCCGAGTCCCAGCAACGGGAACGTATAGTGGGCAGATTTTGCTTAAAAAAAAATTTCAATCATTTATGGCGCCAGCCATCTTGGATTTAAAATTTATTATAATGTGTGTATTCTACTTATCAAGCCCTTCCATTAGATACTCATATTAAGGCAGTGATGAAAATATATGTTATCCGCCATTTTGTGGTATCCGCCATCTTAGATAAAAAAAAATTCAAACATAGCTAAGAACACTCTCAACTATCACAATTTCAAACGAAACAACCTAAATCGTATTCACACCATCTGTTAAAGATAAAACACACACACAGACTCACACATACATACAAACACGTCAAACTTAAAAACCCCGTAATTTTTCGTCGGGATCTACAAAAGTAAGAAACAGATATATAAAAAAAATTGTACGAAATTGTATCAAAATAACAGTATCAGAACGTTAAGCAGTATTTGGTCTACTCGAAACGATTCTTCCCCTCGTTTCAAGCCATTTCGTAGTGTATCGGTCGAAACCCAACACCGGCCGCTTAGGAGAGGCTTTCGGGGTAAATATTGCAAAGACGTGGACGGTTCATATTCCTTTCTAGTAGAGGAGCCTTGGAAGAAACTTTTGTAGTTAATCGAGCTTGATCTTTTTAGGTTTCCGTACCTAAAAGGTAAAAACGGGACCCTATTACTAAGACTCCGCTGTCTGTCTGTCTCCAGGCTGTATCACAAAAACCGTTTTAGCTAGAAAGATAAAATTTTCACAAAATATGTATTTTTTATATTATGATTTAACAACAAATACTAAAATAAAAAAATGAAAATATAAAGGGGGTCCCCATACAATAAACGTGTTATTTTCGTATTTTCTAGCTATATATCAATAAAGGGAGCTGCTAGACACTTCAAATATATAAATGTATATAAATTTTCAAATGAAATTATAAAATTAATATATAAGGGGGCTTCCATACAACAATGGTACGGAACTCTTCATGCGCGAGCCCACCTCGTACATGGCCATTTTTTTTTCACGTTATATACTAGGTATTTACCCAGCAGGGCACGTAGCCTATACTAATATCTAGTCTGGTAAAAATGGTTCTCAAGAAGGTAGCTGAAACTGGCATAGCATTACGTTGATACGTTGATATGCGGGCTCCTTCCCGCAATCAGAAGTATTCTAGCTTCTTCTGTGCGTAGGGCCCGACTGGTGTCGCTAACCCAGCCAGCCGATCTCGCTAAAGAATGCCAGCAGATCGCGTACGCCGGCGCAGGCCTCACGCAGCGTCCTCGGTGACCCGAAGGATTTTTCTTGCTCTCGAAGTTTTTTGCGCTCTGGAATCGTCAAGTTACAGCTATTAGGTAATTATAGACATATTTTTCAACTTGAGTTTAGTAGAAAGCCAGGTGTGCTCTAGGTTTCTACCATCATGCTAGGGTTTCATCACGATGATTAAAAGCTCAAGCTTCTTGATGGAGATAGAACACACGCCCCGTGGGACGTAAAGCAACCGCATATCCAATTAAGCTGTCATCGTTATAAAACAAGTAATGGCGGATGATATTTACTCTTCTTATTTTTACAAAAACGACAATTCATATGTTGTGAAATAATATGAAATATTTTTTATTACGGATCACAGAACGTATTTAAAAGCACACACTCTATTTATATGTAATGTTAGTAAGTATTTTCTTAATAATATTTACGTTACTGGCAATTCTAATGTTAATTTAAATGTCATGTGGTTAGGTCACAAACTTTACCATCATTAGATAGGGCAACAAGAATACTATTAACCTTCTTAATTTTATGTAAATTCTTACTTACTTTCGATATATTTTAAGTATTGTATTAGATTATAATAAATTTGTATATAGAATCAATAGCCCAAAAACGCGCGCGAGTCACTTGAATTTTAATATCATGGGCTCCTCTACTATGAATTGCTGACTTCACTAAATTTTGTGAAGAAAATGTTAACGCAATACCGCTTAGAACCGGAGAGAAATTCGAGAAGGTACACTGCATTTTTGTTAAAGAATATCGTTGTTTGAATGTTTCTTTCAGCTTTGAATTTTGTGTTGAATCTTTGACCAATTTGGCAGAAAATAAAAGCTGGTACATAAATATATAGTAACTTTATTGTGTAGTTTCGTAACAGGACTTTTGAAACCTTACGTATTTCTTGTGAAATGCTATTATTATTCTGAGTTACTTAAGTTAATTGTTGATTTTTAAACGTATTCAAACACCACAGATATGAGTCATATCTTACGGGACTATGACTAAAAATATTTATTGAAAAATGATTTTGAGGTTATAAAAACTTTGTTTTTTGTAGAACCACTATCTACCATCGTTACAGCCAACCTTTTTAGATACTTGAATCCAAATTTAGAATTCCTATGTTTGAGAATTATTTACGCGTAAAAAGCTACTTAGTACTAAGATAAAAGAAATAAATTTACGAATTATTTACTAAGATATGTGATTTAGCAATCACAAAACTTGTTGACCTCGTTGGCGTAACGGTTACCATGCAGGACCGCCAATCGGAAGGTTCCGGGTTCGATTCCCGGCACGGCCAACATCTTTGTGCTAAGCTAAATTTTTTGGCGGTCGGTCTGGGTGTAAGATATGAATGTATCTATACAAAATATGTATGTATAAATAGTATATCAGTTGTGTCAGCAACCATAATACGAACTAGAAATGGTTCAACCATCCGTGTGTGAAATGTGTCCTAGTATTTATTTATTTATTATTATTTATACAAAACAAAAGGCAATCTTTTCAAAATGCTACTCTCTCTAATTTGACTAGACAAATGTTCAAAATTGAAAAATTCTCCTCTTAAGACTTATCTCTAAAAGAAAAGCACTTCTTTATTTATGAAACACCCCTTTTCTTTGTCACCATATAAGCATAGTGCATAGTGCATAAGTGAAAATTCTATGGAGCGTGAACTGTGAGGAACATTATGCAAGCGATACCGAGTTCGCATATTTATGAGAGCTCCGCGGGTGCATCTTGAAGAACAGGTCAATAAATTTCATGGGAAAATATTATATCGGTAGAAAACTTATCACTTTAAAAAACTGAACGAAAAACTAACGATAATTTAGTTCGAGATGTCTATAAAAACTTAAGATTACGTGTAAACTCTATATAACGACACTGAAGGGACTGTGTATTTTGAGGCGTTATAGAGAGTGTTCGTTAAATAGAGAGAATGTAATATGATTGTATGGAATACAATCTAAACCAACACTGTCAAAAGGGAGACATTTTATTAAAACCCTGTATAATGATTAAAAAAAAACAACTAAAGCCTAAAGATTTCGACGCTTTAATGAGTTTGTCGTTAAATCAAGTGACGTTACAAGGAATTTACGCTGTAATTAAAATGTGAAAACTTATGTTAAATTTCTGTTTAACTAAAATCATGTAAATGAGTATATTATGTTTATCTATTTCCTTAAATAAATAATTAATAAAAAAAAGCTTTTTTATTAAAGAATGGGGTTGAATAGGTTTAATTTACTACTTGAAAGGTTCTTTTTTATTTTTTATTATAGCGTAGTTTTTTCGTGTATTTTTTTAATTTTAGTTTAGTCGGAATAAATATTGAAAATTTTACATAAATAAAATTTTATTTCAAAGTATTTATGAACGACCTATACGTTAATTAAAAAAAACAAAACAAAAAACTTAATAAAACCAAAACATTAATTAAGATAGCAGAAATGTTTTTGAATTAGATTTTTCATAAGACCTAGTTATTCTTTAAATTGTACATATACAATAAATTATTTTCCTGATTTTTATTCTACCTTGTTTAATATCTGTATGCAGTAAAAAGACTATGTATCAAAACGGCTTGGTTAGGCTTCAATTTTTAGCCACGTGCATTCACGTTTAAGATATGTATCTTTATATACTTTTAGTTTAACATTTACCTGGGCGCTATAGTGGGTCGAGTGACACGGTAAATTGTAGGTCCCGACTGTTAGTCTCAGTACATTATTATGACTTCTAATATGGCAAAACAAAGTTTGTCAGACCAACAGCTTGTAAATTAATAAAAACAATACCTAACGCATACATTCCCAAAACAAGCCTTCAAAACCGAACAAAAGATTAATTTAAAACTCGTATCATAAAAGAATGTACTTTCACAAAAGCTTTAGGCATTGTTAGTTCCAAAAAAAAAGATTACCACAAAATTTTCACTGTCAAAAGCAAAAAATATTTCATAACACTTTTTCTCTTAACACCGATTTAATGAAAGTGTATTTTTGTGTTACGAAAATTGGGCTTTTCGTGATAAATTGGTGACAAAGCTAGACTTAATCCTAATATGATTTCCAAAGGGCCTAAAAGGCCGGTGATTGCCGACTGGGTGTCACCTTTATCAGCTGTCACCTTTAGGGTTAAATAAGCTCTCGACTGAGCGGTCACTTGGAACATCAAAGGAATTACGAGAATAATGCTGATAAATACATTTATTACACCTGAGACGTAACTAATATCTTTATATTTTTTTAAGAATTACCATTTTCTTATTAAAACACAATTGTAGCGCTTGTAGCTCGGCTAGCTAAGGTGATCTGACGCGATCGTCGAAGCTACGCAACGGTTGATGTGGACAGTATTTGGATGGGTGACCACGCACAAGATTGTCGTTTTTAATTGGCATTTTTATCTGAGCGCTACCGTGAGTTGGGTAACATGTTAAATTAAAGGTCCCGGCTGTTAGTCTTAGTACAAGCAGTCGTTAAGCCAAGTCAGCAAGTCAGAAAACTTTCGACACCGGGGCTTGGCCAGTTAGCACATACGAAGAAGAAAAAGATTAAAACACATTTTACACATGGCTGGTTAGCTAAATATAAACCATTTCTAGTTTGTATTATGGTTGTTATAATTTATATCGATACATATTTAACACCTAGACCGACAGCCAATAAACTTAGTTCATCACAAATATGTTGGCCGCGCCGGGAATCGAACCCGAGAGCGTCAACGCTAGCCGTAACTAAAAAAAAATGTTTCAAGACATTCTGTTAAAACTTGTTGAGGTCTACTGTTCACAGAACTACAAGTCACGTCAACGCGGGAACGGAGGGCTGCGGCGCGCGCAGAGCGTCGCGGGGTGCGGGACGCGCGGGTCGCTGACGCTCCCGCGCAACATGCGCCGGGCCAGTCTGTGCGCGGATCTCGTCGGTGACAGTCCGTGTGCAGCTCGTCCCCGATGATGACGCTCTTAATGCGTTGAAACCCGTTGGACGTATATCCAACGTTTTTAAGTAAGTGTGACCGTTTTGTTTCGTGTAAATAAGTCACGTCAAATTTAAAACGTCCCGTCGTTATTGCGTCAGTGATCAATAAAGAATATCTTAAACTGTCATGGCAAGTCTAAAGGTCAGCTCACACCGAGACGCGACGAGATGCGACGCTGCGCGCTGATTTTACATGAATGAATAAAATGAAAATGAATGAATTCATGTAAATCTGATTTTACATAGAGTGACTTAAATACATTATATTTACTACCTGAAAAGATACACATTTCATTGTGACAAAATAAAGTAAATAAAGTCTATTTTGAAACCTTCGATCATATACCAGATTCAGTGTTGCATACAAACACAGCACAGAAATGGCATTAGTTACTATATTATTATTATTGTATCCATTACAATAAATACAAAATACAAAATATGACCACGTCACAAAAAATATTTCAATTCAAGTCAACCTCACTGTATTTTAAGGTTGAGTTTCGACTAGTACTATGTAATAAACATAAACTATCTTGCTCTGCGATAATAGTTAAAAATTCAATAACCGAACGCAATGAGCGTTACAAAATTAAACTGTATTACTATACTAATAAAGCTTAAATTCCTCAAACTCAAATAAGACCACATTCTTCCTTGTGGTTTTATTTTCTTGCGGTTTTCAAATTCAAATTCATATCAATTTATTGAGAATTTAGTAATATACAGATATAAATTATTAGTCAATGAAAAAGTGCACTATTTTCTGCTAACAAACGTGCAATAATTAATAATCTACGTCAAAACTTAAAGTTTATATAGTTCTTAGAGACATCAGCTTATATCTAGTTAATTTTTCATCGAAATTTGATTGCGCTGCACAGCGCTGCATCTCGAGACGCTTTGCAGCTTGTTCTCACAATGAAATGTGTATCTTTTCGTGTAGTAAATAAAGTTCATTTTGAGTCGCTCTATGTAAAATCTGCGCGCGGCGTCGCGTCTCGTCGCGTCTCGGTGTGAGCTAACCCTAACGCACGTTATAATTATTGTACCATTACAGTCGCCGCCTTATAATTACATCTAACTACGTAATATTGGCATAATTAATGTGTTTCAGTTGATGTTCATTAATAATAATTGATAATATTGCCCATTAATTAAGTTTAATCAATTTGGTGACAGCCAACGTTTGGTTCTGCATAAATTAGTCGAACTAAATTATTATAAAATCCTAGTAATATTGTAGATGCAAAAATTTGTGTGTAAGTGTATAAGTTTTGTTACTTTTTCGCGCTGAAACGGCTGAAACTATTTTGATGAAAATTGGTATGAAAATAGGTTAGAATTAGAACTTGGATATTATAATTAGAACATAGGTTACTTTTTATGACAAAAACAATTGTGGTTCTCGTGGGATACGCAAATAACTTCTATACCCTTTCACGCTCCAACAAATGAACCTTTTTGGATGAGATTTACGACGAATATAGGTTAGATTCTGGACTAACTTCTCTAACGCTTAAGTGAAATGCGCACTAAGCGGTTTGCCTCCACCTTCAATGTACGTACTGCTAAGGTGTGGAACTCTTTGCCAAATGCCCTGTTCCCCGAAAACTATAATCTTGCGGTTTTCAAAGCACGAGTGAACCGGTTTCTTCTGGGTAAGCGCGTTCCACCTTAGATCACAATATCGCTTACCATCAGGTGAATTCTGATCAAACGCAAACCCATCATACTATAAAAAAAAAAAAAAATGTCGCGAGGAAAACCAAATGCTCCAAAAGTACGGCACAAAATCAAAAAAATGCGTATCATGAGCCAACCCCCATTCGGCAAGCTTAATCCACTACGCTGGCCATGTGCGGGTTGACGGATTACACATGTCTTAGGATATTGTGGTCCTCAAACGTATCGGCAAGTCCACACATAACTTGAAAAACAAGTCATTGGTGTAGAACCGGGATCAAACTAGGTGCTTTTTAATTGAAAAGAAGACGTATACCACCAAGCCTCACTCGTTTTTTTGAAATATAAAAAAAATACTTACAAACAAAAACGAAATTTTGAAAAAGTTATCTTGCTAAAACTTCAGCCAACAAAAAAACATCGAATAATATTTACAAAATGATGTGAATGAAATGAAAACAGGCTCAAGTAACCGAAGCCCGTCCCACGCAATACTTGTGTAGTAAGTTTTATCTGGTCTAAACTAGTAAGATTAAGTTTCTCTCAGTAGAAGGGGTGGGGAATAGTTGGGAGGGAGAGGGGGGTAGTGAATAACGGCTTGATTACACGATGTTAGAAGGGAGGGGAATGCTGACAGAAAATAAGGGAGAGATTTGTCCTTTTTAACCTACTAATATAAGAAAAAAGTTTTTTGTTGTCAATACATTTTTATTAAAAATAATAATAGTGGCCCGGATGGTATCCCAGCTATTGTTTTGAGGTCCTGTGCGCCTGAGCTGTCTCCTGTTCTGACACGCTTGTTTCGGCTCTCTCTGAAGTCTGGCCAAGTGCCAAATTCGTGGAAGCTGGCTAACGTGCAGCCTGTGCCTAAAAAAGGTAGTCGTGCTGACCCTGCCAACTACAGGCCCATTTCGGTCACCTCCATACTCTGTAAGAGCATGGAACGTGTCCTGAACGGCAGGCTCCTGGCGTACCTAGAATATAATGACCTCCTCAGTGATCGACAATATGGCTTTCGCCAGAATCGGTCTACTGGGGATCTTCTAGTGTACGCCACACACATCTAGAGTGAGGCTATCGAGAAATACGGAGAAGCCCTGGCGGTTTCTCTCGATATTTCCAAGGCCTTCGACAGGGTTTGGCATGACGGCCTTATTAGTAAGCTTCCAGCGTTCGGCTTGCCAGTTGGTTTCTGTGTGTGGATATCAGATTTCCTGGGGGGCAGATCAATTCGAGTGGTCATTGATGGCTGCTCGTCTGATCTAATGGCGGTTAACGCCGGAGTCCCTCAGGGGTCGGTTCTCTCTGCAACGTTATTTCTGCTGCACATAAACGACCTGCTAAAACCCGGTATCTTTGGGTATGCAGATGACAGCACTGTTGTAGAGAGCTATATGTCCACTGCTAGAGCCAGTGCGGCTGAAATCCAGACGCACAGAGAGTCCATGATTGATCGCTTAAACTTGGCCCTTAAGGCAGTCTCCGACTGGGGCGATGCCAATTTGGTGAAGTTTAATGCGTCAAAAACACAGGCGTGTCTTTTTTCCGCTAAAAAGAGGCCTTTCGATTTGACCCCCACTTTCCGAAATGTAACTGTACCGATTGCCGACAACCTCGAACTTCTTGGCGTAACCTTAACTCCAACCCTCAACTTTGGCTCGTACATTGAGTCCAAGGCTCAAATTGCGGCCAAAAAACTGGGCATCCTCTCAAAGGTTAGACAGTACTTCACACCGGAACAGCTGCTCACTCTATACCAAGCACAAGTTCGGTCGTGTATGGA
Source organism: Mellilla xanthometata (assembly GCA_035578125.1). Lineage (NCBI taxonomy): Eukaryota > Metazoa > Arthropoda > Insecta > Lepidoptera > Geometridae > Mellilla > Mellilla xanthometata. Next base: position 882,710 of record JAPUBQ010000020.1, read on the forward strand.
GTATTGTTCGCATCTTTGGGATGGCTCTGCTAAATACCAGCTTCAGGCGTTGGAGGCAATTGAGAAGAAGGCCAAGAAAGTTATAGGTAATGACTCCCTGTGCAGTGCGAAACTTCAAAGTTTGGAGCACCGCCGCACGGTTGCGAGTCTGTCGGTATTCTACCGGTTGCATTTCGGTGAGTGTGCGTCGGAATTACATGACTTAATTCCCCCGGCCCCTTTCCATTACCGAACGAGCAGGGAGACTGCTAGGAGACACCGATATACAGTGGAAATGCCGAAATTGCGTACTAAGCGATTTGCTTCCACGTTTATAGTACGGACGGCCAAACTGTGGAACTCCTTGCCGGAATCCCTGTTCCCACTGAACTACAACCTGACTGTCTTCAAGGCGAGAGTGAACCGGTTTCTTCTAGGCAAGCGCGTTTCATCTTAGACTGCAATATTACTTAACATCAGGTGAGTTGTGGTCAAGCGCAAGCCTATTAAGCATAAAAAAAAAATAAAAAAAAAACATTTTTATTTTTAAAAATAAAAATGTATTTTTTTATTTTTAGTATACAGCCAGGTTTTGATACAAAAATTATTTTGCTATATATCAAAACCTTGTTAACACTACAAAAAAAAAATTAAGTACTTATACAGCCAGGTTTTGATAAAAAAAAATATTTTGTACAGAAATACAGAACTTTATTAGCCATAAATAACATACGTTAAAGACAAGACACATTACAATAATTACTTGATACTTAAAAATACTAGTTAGATTAAATTATAAACTTACAAATTTCATTTACAATTATTACTTCACATTCTGATTTAAACATTTATTGACGATTAATATGATATATTTGTAATAATAATATGAAAAGATGACAAGATATGTAAATATGTGCAGTTGAATAAAGGCTTTTTTTATTTTATTTTATTTTACATATTTCATTTAATAAATATTCTACCCCATTACTACTCCAGTACTTGTTGTTATAGCGGCAACGGACATACACCATCACTATTATGGTTTATGATATACTCAATTGGCAGATAGACAGATAGACAGGACAACAAAAAAACTATCTCCAGACAATAAACGGGGCTCCCATACAACATTTTTTTTTTCTCGTTAGCATTTTTTTTAGATAATGGTACAGAAGCCTTTATGTACGAGTTCGAGTACCACTTATATTTAAGTAACTAGGGTTTCGTACCTAAAAGGCAAAAACAGAACCCTATTACTAAGCCTCCGCTGTCTGTCTGTCTCCAGACTGTATCTCAGAAACCGTAATAGCTAGAAAGCTGAAACTTCCTCAAAATATACGTATTTCTCGTGCCACTATAACAACAATTACTAAAAATGATAATAAAAAAATATTAAGGGGGGTCACCATACAATAAACGTGTTTTTTTCCTATTGTTTTGCTATATATCAATAACGGTAGCTCTTAAAATTTTCACTAAATACATATAAGTATATTGGCTATCAAATTTAATTACTAAATTAAAATAAAATAAATATTTGAGGGGGGCTCCCATACAATGGTACGGAACCCTTCATGCGCGAGTCCATCTCGCACTTGCCCAATTATTTTATTTCTGTTATCCGTAGTTGATTTGATTTGATTTGATTGGAGTATAGCCTAGGCCTTATTTAGACAGAGGGCAGCCTTATGAGATAAAGTTTCAATTGAATGATTTAATCACTATAGTTTCCGATTGCTCTGTAGAAGGTTTTCAATCAATTTGTTTTCATGGAAGTGTTGAATTTCATTTACGCTCTCAATTTGAACGAGTTTTTGTAGCGCCAAAAATATTGTTAAAAATATTATGTAAAACCTAAAACTTATTATGCTTAAATAAAAAGGATAACTGAGAAGCAATAGTTGTTTTCACTGACGACCTCGTTGGCGTAATAATTACCATGCCGGACTGCCAATCAAAAGGTTCCGGGTTCGATTCCCGGCACGGCCAACATCTTTGTGCTGAACTAAATTTGTAGGCTGTGGATCTGGGTGTTAAAAATGTATCTATATAAAATATAATATTATGTATGTATATGTAGTATATCAGTTGTGTTAGCAACCATAATACAAACTAGAAATGGTTCAGTATGGGGTTAACCAGCCGTGTGTGAAATGAGTAAAAAAAAAGTTTGCTCTCGTTGTGGAACACTTGAAGATGTCACCCATCTTCTCGTGGAATGTGACCGAAGCGAGTCTTTGAGGGCTAGTATGCGGAGCGAGCACGGGGTCAGGTCGTGTGACGTGGGCATGTTCCAGGGTATCCTGGCGGCACTCGCAAGTGATGCGGCCAGGACCCTGTATACGCTTGTTGCCGCTGTGCTCGCTCTGCGTATGGAAGACCCCACACTTCATTAGTATAATAGTTATAGTAGTAGAATAGTTGTTATTTGCCAGACGGGGCTGACGTAGTCGCGTAGCGACTTAAGTCCCCTAAAAATTAAGAATAAAAAAAAAATTAAAAAAGTTATAATTAACTTTATGAATTAATAACTTTATAATGTTATTTATAAGCTAACATTTCTGTAATTTTCTCTACAAATATATTTTAAACAAATTTGTTTCCTCTGTGATTCTTTTCTATTCAAATGTAGGGTGCTCGCGCATCTCATCAAAGCATTCGTACACAAAACATCTTGTCTCGTTCTGTGACGGCTGTACCGAAAATTATGTGCCGTTTAATACATTGCGCGCTGTTCCTAAACAGAAGTGGGGCAAAGATTAGACGGATGCAGACGGGAAATATGCAATATATGTGACCTTGACCCTCAGTAGTAGTAGTGGTAGGTAATAATACGAGCTAGAAATGGTTCAGTATGGGGCTAACCAGCCGTGTGTGAATGTGTCCTGATATTGATTTATTAATTTTAATAAAATAAATAAAAAATCAATTTATTCAATTACACATATAACATTTTCAAAAATCAACACTGTACAGTTAATTTCAAATTCAATAAAACAAAACTAAATATATAAAATAGGTTCATAATATTATATTTACAAGTCACATTTGATAACTACATATAATTAAAATGTTTTAAATCGTACACAAAAAAACCTTACCTTAAACAAAAAATAAGATGAAGAAAGAATGAAGCTTCATAATTTGATAAATTTATTACATGATTTTGATTGATAATTCTTGATTGTTTTGGTACATATGTATGTATGTGCATTTAGCAGTCGTTAAGCCAAGTAAGAGGTCTTCTAGCAATTTGAAAGCTCTCGACAAATAGATCTTAGCTACTAAGCTAATACGAAGTTCCAGGCAAGCGCGTTTAACCTAATTACTTACTTAGATCACAATACCGCTCCATTATAACATTTATTTAAAAAAAAATGTGAGAACGGCTAAACTGATTTTGAAGAAATTTGGTTCGAAAATAGGTTAGATCTTGGATTAACACATTAGCTACTTTTTATCTCGAAAACAATTGTTGTTTCTGTGTGATACGCAAATAACTTCAAAATCTATGTTACTCTTTCACGCTGTAACGTCTGGAGCGATTTTAATGAGATTTACTATGAAGATAGGTAAGACCTTAGATAACAATATAGGCTAATTTTTATCCCGGATCAACTTCTTTTGTCCCGGATACGTGGGTAACGGGGCGCAGCTAGTGTTTGACACTTAACTACATAAACTTATTAACCAATAAGTATTATAAGTGGTCGGAGACATGCGTTATTTAGCGTTCCCTTGGCTAGGACGGAGGCGGGGCGGCTTGCTCCCTTACCAAGAGCTACGTTTATGTACAATGAGTTAATAAAACAGAACCAGAATCTTAATCTTTTTAATTGTAAGGAGGCAGAGCTTGTACAAGTAATCAGAGATGTGTATAACAGTATAAATTTGAAACCAATTAGTTAAGTAGTTTAATATAATATAATATTATGTCTGTAGTGTATAAGTAGTTAAGTACCCTAATGAACTTTAATAAGCGAAGTAGATTATATCTGTAAAGCTTATTATAAGTGTATTAAATAAATAAAAAAAAAAAACTGTACAAATTTTAAACACCACCAAAGTGTCCCATCTGCACTCCCAGAGGACAGTTATCTATTCTATGCTTCGACAAGCCGAGACCGGGCCAATTCGGCTGGTGCTCACATGGACAACTGTAGCCTTCCTTCGCTCTCAGTAATTGGGAAAACGCAATTTTGCCCCATGTGCAAATTGCTCTAGTTAAGCGTCGTGATTTCGCTTGCGCCGCTTTTTGCTGTCGCTTTTTTCGCTCGCTTATTAAAGCAAACATGTTGTGATTGTGATTAAAGTGGCCGTTCCATTTGAGAGTTTTACGAGCCTGTAGAAAATTAAAAAAAATAACGAGTGTATTAAATTTGTTCGGAGTTGAAGTACGGTAGATGTGTAGAGTTGAAATGAAAGCTATTGAGGCTCGGTGGGAGGAATTCTGCTTTTTTATCTGACGGCCTCTGGTTCAATACCGTTTCTACACCAATGACTTGTTTCTTCAAGTTATATGGGTATTTGCACTCGCTTTACGGTGAAGGAAAACATCGTGAGGAAACCGGCACGTTTGATAACCACAAGTCCGTGGAAGCCCTATATGGTCAGAATGTACTTGATCAAGTTAAACTCCCAATTAAAATATCTTTTGCCGGAAAATCATTGCACCCAATAATACGGAATAGAAGCTTTAGGAAAAGAAGATAACAAATAAAAATAATATGCGACGAAAATCTAGCTAAATTGAGTTTTACTGCATAACCATAAGCAGCCTTCTTTACGATCCCACAGCAAAGACTCGGGGCCTTCCCTCACGAGGAGAGAGATAGATGCCATAATCCACCACACTAGCCAAGTGCGCGTTGGCGGATGACACACGTCTTCGGATATCGTGGTCCTCAAAAGTATCGGTTTTCTCACGATGTTTACCTTCACCGTAAAGCGAGTGCAAATCCACACATAACTTGAAAAACTAGTCAATGGTGTAGGGCCGGATACGAACCAGCGGCCGTCTGATTGAAAAGCAGACGTTTGTTGCGAGCCACACTCGCATTTAACGTATTATCTGAAGATTTTCCAAAACTATACACAAAGAGGCCACACAAACTTTAGTAATCAAATTACGCACGCCTCCAAAGCTTTTGTGTCAAAGCCTTAATTAATCGCAAACCTTTGTCGATTCAACGCAATAGTGTAACGTCTGGCTCAGATTTATTATGGGGAACCTTTGTATGTCAGACAGTAAAGTTTGAAACAGACTACCCACCACGGGGGTTTTTTTTTTATCCATGATAGGTTAGCGTTTGACTACAGCTAGCCTGATGTTAAGCTGCACTGCAGTCTACGGTGTGGCACGCTTACCTAGAAGATACCTATTAACTCAACTTTTGAAGCCCCCCGGATGATACCTCTCAGGAAACAGAGACTCAGGTAGCGAGTTCCAAAGCTTTGCAGTCCTAACAATAAAGGTTGACGCAAAGCGTTTAGTACGAAAGTTCGGAACTGGGGTGTGATAGCAATTCTTCGATCAAATACATATATACCAGATTTAGTGTTGCATACAAACACGACACAAACAAATGGCATGAGCTTACTATACTATTGTATCTGTTACAATATACTACGTCCCAAAATATATTTCTATTCAAGTCAACCTTACCACTGTATCTTAAGGTTGAGTTTCGACTAGTGCCGTAATACTCGTAAGCTATCTTGCTCCGCGATAACAGCTATAAAATTCTGTGACCGTACGCAGTGAACGTTAGAAAATTCAACTGTATTATACTATACTAATAACGCTTAAATTCTTCAAACTCAAATAAGACCGCACTCTTTCTTGTGGTCACATTTTCCTAGCCGTTTTTAGACTCATCACCTTATATCTCGACGACCTCGTTGGTGTAATGGTTATCATGCCGGACTGCCAGTCAGAAGGTTCCGGTTTCGATTCCTGGCACGGCCAATATCTTTGTGCTGAACTATATTTGTTGGCTGTCGGTCTGGGTGTTTAATATGTATCGATATAAATGTATGTATATGTTATATTAGTTGTGTTAGCAACCATAATACGAACTAGAAATGGTTCAGTATGGGGCTAACCCGCTGTGTGTGAAACGTGTCCTAAATAAAAATTTTGCTGCACCGCAAATGCAGTCAGTCTTAAATATATGATAGATGTTGATCCATAGTTACAATTTGACAAGTTACCCAGTAATTCTCAGACACTGACACTTTGACAGTTTTTGCTATAGTAAGCTATTGTAAGCTGTGCGGCGTGCGCATGTTTCTCTGTCTGTCTCTCTCTTTCTCTCTTATAGAAAGCAAGTCAGATATTTTCATTTCTATTTCGCATTGAACAGTGTGGTGTCGCGACGATTATATTTTTGAGTGTATACAGGTTTTTTGTAAGTAATAAATTCGCGATTCAGCGAGGAAATGCTGCCAGCCTAATGGGTACGTTTGGGGGAGGGGCTTCGACGTAGTCTTTTAGGATACAAGACTTAATTTTAATTTTATTTATTTTCATAATTACTTGTAACTGACATTGATATTTTAAATTGTATGGTACCTATAATAAGAAAAAGTAATAATTACTTAAGTTATAAATAATAAAAAATATTTTATTACAATTCCTTCACTAATTAATCGAAAGGAACTTCCCGTGACCCTTGACACTTCTCAAGTTTTTTTTAAAATAAATAATAGAGGTTACAAGTTGACAAGTTATCCAGTAATTCTCCACTTACAGTTACTCCTAAACTTGGTTCTAACGAAGCAATTGGTCGGAATAACTTGGTTTTGCTAGTGTTTGCTAACTCAGAGTTTGCGGCTAGTTTTGCCTAATCAGCTGTTTACTCAAATCTCTGCTGATGATTTCGATTATGTATTATTCTGTTTATTTGTTTTTAATATCTGTTTGTATTTAGGGGTATTATTAGTATAGGCTACGCTCCCGGTGTTGCTTGTGGTATTCAAGAATAAAAGAAACCTACTAATATTATAAATGCGAGAGTTTGTGTGAATGAATTAATGAATGAATGTCATATATGTTTTTTTTATATAAAGACACATTCACACACGGCTGGTTAGCCCCATACTGAACCATTTCTAGCTCGTATTATGGTTGCTAACACAGCTGATATACTACATATGCATACATACATATTATATATAAATACATATTTAACACCCAGACCCACTGCCAACAAATTTAGTTAAGCACAAAAATGTTGACTGGGCCGGGAATCGACCCGGGACCTTCTGATTAGCAGACCGGCATGGTAACCTTTACGCCAACGAGGTCGTCAGTAAGTGTGTTTGTTTGTTACGTCTTCACGCTAAAACGGCTGAACCGATTTTGGTGTAATGTCGTATGGTGATATGTTAGACTTTAGATTAACATTATTAAGAGATGTATGGAAGAAGCGTACATACTGTACCGACCCCACATGAAGTGCGATAAGGTGAAGAAGAAGAAGAATGAAAGGTCCCTTAAAAGGTATCGGTACTAGTAAACTCAAACAACGCGCAAAACTAAAACAAGACATCAAATAATAGTTTCATAATACATGTGCCTATAACACCACCCTACTTTCTCCATAAAACAAAATCGTACAAACCAATAAAACCGATTCCTACCCCACCCAGGCCCTTATTCATAGAGGTCCATTCATAGGGCCCTTGAGAACACTTGCCTTACAAATGGCCTCCAATACATCACAACTATGGAAGTCCAACGTTAAAATATCTTTGTCACTGTCACCGCTAGGATTTAAGGCCCTTTTTTAGACCCAGAGGCCCTACTACCGGGTTTCATTAGTATTATCAGGGATCAGAATACTGAAGAGGATTGCTGATTACCATGCAAAAAAGCGTGGCGCGGAAGTTTGCCATTATTACCGATGGAACCTAGATGGCGCTGCAAAAAAGCGAGTGTTTTTTTTGTAAGTTAGGTTCACTATAGGGGTAGTTCTATTGTACATAAGATAAATATTTATAAGTTTGAAATTTAGATATATTAGATTATATTTAGATATAGTATTCTATGAACTACTCTGTTTGTGGATTTTTCATAATAAATAAATAAATGAATAAAAATGTACAAAGAAAAAAAAAAAAAAAATTGAGCGTGCAGCCTAGCTGTCGCCAAATTTTGCAACGCGCTGCAGTCGCATAGTGATATAACGATAGTAGGAAGATTGCTGATTCCCATACAATAAAGCGTGGCGCGGAAGTTTGCCATTATTACCGATGGAACCTAGATGGCGCTGCAAATCGAGCGTGCAGCCTAGCGGCCGCTAAATTTTGCAACGCGCTGCAGTCGCATAGTGATATGACGATAGTAGGAAGATTGCTGATTCGCATACAATAAAGCGTGGCGCGGAAGTTTGCCATTATTACCGATGGAACCTCAATGGCGTTGCAAATTGAGAGCGCAACCTAATTTTGCAATGCGCTGCAGTCGCATAGTGATATAGCGATAGTACTTTGCGTGACCAAGCGAAATCGTTTCAAGAAAATACGAATAGAAGGCGCTATGATTATGATTTCCAACAAGAGGTTGAACGTTTATTTTTATTTGTATATGGTACATTATGAAATAAGCATTTTTTCTCTTAGTATAATTTCTACGCTCTTAACGCTTCACCAATTTGACGTACAACGTTATTAAAATTTAAACATTGTAAACTGTTCACGTAAGGCATCTTAATATTTTCGCGTAGAAAACAATTACACTTACTTATTATTAAAAGTTAGACCCATTCCAACTTTTAATAATAAGTAAGTGAGACCGTTTTTCTACGCGGAAATTATTAAAATTTGAATAAATTAAACAAATATTTTTTATTTTTTACCCAATTAATCTATATTTAAATCTAGTATAGACCTATTACCTACATACATCGTTCAGAAGAAAATCGTGCCCAGCTTTCAAAACATTTTTCAAAATTAGAACATTTACGATCCAACTCGGCGAATTTATTTTTGTTTCATGGACGATAGCAATCAATCATTTGTAAAGTCATCATGGTCAAAGATCTCATAGTAACCTTCATTTCTTGTGATTTGTAGACGGCATTAGAAGCAGGCTTCTTAACCGTCCAGTTGCTATGGTTACCAGGCTTTATATACTAGATCTTAGACCTGGTTATGTGGATTAATCTTAGACCTGATATTTGATTGTCTGAAATCTAGGACAAGGCTTACTGAGATTAATTTAGGTCCAAGAGAAGTCTGACAAAAACAAGTTGAAATTATATAAGCTGTGACCGGAAAATGACTAATGATTTGTACTCCCTTTGTGTCAACGTGCAGAATAATGGGCCAAGTGCGAGTTAGGCTCGTGCATGAAGGGTTCCGTACCATTTTTGTATGGGAGACCCCCTTAAATATTTATTTTTATTTAATTTTGTAATTTAATTTGATAGCCAATTTATTTTTATGCATTTTGTGAAAATTTTAAGTGTCTAAAACTTACCTTTATTGATATATAGCAATAAAATAGGAAAAATAAACACGTTTATTGTATAAATAAATAAATAAGTAAATAAATATTAGGACTCATTTCACACACGGCTGGTTAACCCCATACTGAACAATTTCTAGTTCGTGTTATGGTGGCTAGCACAGCGGATATACTACATATACAGACATATAGATGCATATTAGATATTTTATATAGATACATATTTAACACCCAGACCCACAGCCAACAAATTTAGTTAAGCACAAAGATGTTAGCCGCGCCGGGAATCGAACCCGGAACCTTCTGATTAGCAGTCCGGCATGGTAACCATTGCGCCAACGAGGTCGTCAAAAAGGTCGAATGGGGGTACGATTAAGCGCAAGCCTATTAAATGTAACTCTATTATATTGACAACCTCGTTAGCGTAAAGGTTACCATGCCGGTCTGCTAATCAGAAGATTCCGGGTTCGATTCCCGGCCCGGTCAACATCTTTGTGCTCAACTAAGTTTGTTGGCTGTGGGTCTGGGTGTTAAATATGTATTAATATATAATATGTATGTATGTATGTATATGTAGTATATCAGTTGTGTTAGCAACCATAATACGAGCTAGAAATGGTTCAGTATGGGGCTAACCAGCCGTGTGTGAAATGTGTCCAAATATTTATTTATTTATTTATTTAGACAGCGGAGACTTAGTAATAGGGTCCCGTTTTTACCTTTTAGGTACGGAATAAAAAAAAATGTTTTCTCTATTACTCGAGTTATACAAAATAGTATAAGGCTGTACTCGTCGCCAGCTCACTCTGCGCAGAGCTATTTATTTACGCGAGAGGTTCTACGGCACCACCTTGCAAGCTTCCGGTACCACTTTACTCATATTTCCGGTGCACTTATTACGTGGATAGGACTTTGTTACGTCCTATGACAATTGCTATTGCTATGAGTTAGCTTGTAAGTGTGGGAGTGTTGTTTGAATCAACTCACACGGGATAAGAAATATTATAAAAAAAAATGGTTGCCTGTAAAGTCGGTTTTACGGGCGAAGATTTTACGTGACAACGTCTGCGCGCGCAGCACGCGGCAGACCGATCATAGTTGAGTGGGAGAGAGACGCAAGGCATTCGGCGGGCCTCTCTCTCGTTCGGTGACTCATCGTAACGTTACCGGGCGTTACACTTTTTCATAAGTGACTCCCAGCTGCAACCTTATTTAAGACGTTGTCACGTCAATAATATTTTCAGAAAAAAGGGTTTATAAAAATGTTTCATTGTCAAACGTTGTATTGTATTTTTATCTATTCCTATTGACTACACAATACGTAATGGGGACCACTTTAAAATACAATGTAACACGGTGTTTTACGATTTAATTCCATACATTTTCTCTGAAGTATGTGCTTAGGGACTTATTGTGGTCTTTATATGTATGTACGTTTGTTTCTTTATGCTAGCACCAGTCATTACGTGTGGTTTCGCTTGTGCTTATTTAGTAAGTTTAAAAAGGATTCTACAAAAAGAAAAATGTTAAGTTTTTGGTGTTAATTCTTAAAATCACTTTGGGACTTGGCATATCTAATTTAATTAATAATAAATAAATATTAGGACACTTTCACACGCGGCTGGTTAGCCCCATACTGAACCATTTCTAGCTCGTATTATGGTTGCTAACACAACTGATATACTACATATGCATACGTACATATTATATATAAATACATATTTAACACCCAGACCCACAGCCAACAAATTTAGTTAAGCACAAAACAAAGATGAATAAATAATTCAAATTCTTTATGAATCTTCTTCCAGGATCAGATACAATTAATCAATTAATATTTTAGGACTGAGCTCTTGCCTGTTGATATTTTTATTTTCAATCAGATGCCATACTGACATATGACATACGAATAATCTACTTTGAATAGCAATTGTGGCTCAGTTGGGAAACGTACGCCTTTCAATCAGACTGTCCCTGGTTCAATAACGGCCCTTACACACCCACAGTAATGACTTGCTTTTCAAGTTATGTATGGATTTGAAGAAAAACATCGTAAGGAAATCGAAATATCTGAGGACCACAAAATCCGAAGACATTTGTTATCCGCTAGCCTGCACTTGACCAGAGTGGTGGATTACGGCCTTTATCTTTCTACTCGTGAGAGAAAACCCCGAGTTCCAGCAGCAGGAACATATAGTGGGCTGCTTACGCTATGCTAATGTATTAAACATTTACTTGAGCACTACCCCCCTATCCGTCATACTTTTGGAGATCCTATGGGTTACTCCAGGGTCAGTTCCACTTTCAGACACTTTTCTATTTTTGACGTGACAACGTCTTAAATTAGGTTGCGGCTGGGAGTCACTTATGAAAAAGTGTAACGCCCGTTAACGTTACGATGAGTCACCGAACGAGAGAGAGGCCCGCCGAATGCCTTGCGTCTCTCTCCCACTCAACTATGATCGGTCTGCCGCGCGCGCAGCACGCGGCAGACGTTGTCACGTAAAATCTTCGCCCGTAAAACCGACTTTACAGGCAACCATTTTTTTCCCATTGTCTCATGGTCCCTTCTTTACTGTTGAGCCACGCAAGTTGAGCCACCCAGGAGCCGAGCAAGTGCCGCGACTCCTGGGTACCAAATGTATGGAGTTTGTATGGAGACATTTTTTTTCTTCGGGACCCATATTCTTCATTCTTTTTTGCAGATCACCAATGGGCCAAAGGTCCCTAACAACATTTCCTTAAGCACCAATTCCCTATCTATCATACTTTTGGAGATCCCATGGAGTGCTCCACAGTCTGTTCCACTTTCAGACACTTTTCAATTTTTTATGTTACTTATTTAAAAAAAAAGATTAAACAAACATGTATCTCACGTATTTTATGAACGCAAATTGTCCGTCAGTCTTTCAGTAAAATTTACATATAGATATTTGATTGTATGTACAGATATTAAGGGAAAACGAGAGATGAGGTTTAAGAAAACGTGTGAAGATTAATGTTTGTCATTTGGAATGATTATGTGGGTGTGAATCAGACGAGAGATTTGTCAGTTTAATGAAATGTTGGGAATTTGCGTGCTTGTGCTATTTGAGATAGCATTAGGGCTTGAATAGGGTACTTGATGTAAAGTACTTAGGTACTTCGCGGCAATTTGATGTTATGTTTAATTTTAATACAGCGATTACGTGTAAAAAAAAGCTGATTGGCAAAAATCATCTTGTCAAAGTTTGGCTCATTAAGTCAATTCATTTTTAAGTTAATAAAGCATGCATATTTGCTTATTTAAAACTTGCTGTATTTTTTCTTAAATAAAATAGGTAATATATTAGGTCCTTACATATGAAATTGGCGTTTTTTCGTACTGGCCACTTTAATCACAAATTTCTCCAACACATTACCATTTTTTTTGGAAATTTGGATAACTTCTTGCAAGGGAAAAAATTCAACTCCGATGGGGCAGTCCAAATCGCCTTCAAAGATTTTATTGATTCCCGCCCGACTGTTTTTTTTAGTAAAGGGATCAATGCCTGCAACTACCTATGAGATGGCAAAAGTGTAAAGAAAATAATGGTTCATACTTTGATTAATTAAATATATTATAATAAAAAATATTCGACTTTTTGTTCCTCCCATACAAAACGCCAATTTCATATGTAAGGACCTAATATGTTTCGTATTAAACTATTACAATCGTGTCAATTCCTTAAATAAAACAATAACAATAGTCAAATTAAAATGTGACAAAAATTTTTTTTTCAGATATTATTTATTTATTTATTTATTCATATAGCATTACAGATAATTATATTAACTTATTAGCTAATTAATTACTGTACCCTGTACATAGGGTGTAGCTACATCTAACTTAATCTATGTCTACTTATAGTTAAAAATTATTTTAAAAAATTAAAATTATATCTAGATAAAAAATCAAAAATCTTAAAATACTGGATGATAAAATAAATGTTAATCAGTAAATATATAGCCTATTTTATGTCATCTTCGAAAAAATCTGATATATTATAATAGCATTTGGCATTGAGGTATTTCTTTAGCTGGTTTTGGAAGTTAATGACTTTTGTTTGGTTTCTTATGTCCTGTGGTATTTTATTGTAGATTTTTATGCTCATATATTCAGGTCCATTCTTGAAAATTTCGAGTTTGGGTTCTGGCAGGACAAGTTTGTTGTTTCTACGAGGGTTTGGATCTATTGTGTATAATTTTATGTTTTTTTTGACAAATAATGCTGCTTCATAGATATATATATACAAGTTAGAGTAAGTATTTTTAATTTTATAAAATGTGGTCTACAAGTTGATAGAGGTTTAATATTAGCTATAATACGGATGCATTTCTTTTGCATGAGAAATACTTTTTCAGCATCCGTGCTGTTTGCCCAAAAAATAACCCCATATTTTAACCAGGAAAAAGCATATGCATAATATGCAGTTATTGCTGTTTCGATGCTACTGTTAGCCTTAAGGACTGATAGTGCGTATATAAATTGCGACAATTTATTTTTTAAGTGGTCTATGTGCCCTTTCCAGTTGAGGTGTGAGTCTACGTTTAGGCCTAAAAGAGTGTATTGTGAGACTTCACTGATGTTAAGATTTTTTGTGATGTTGTTTAGATTAAGTGACTGTTTTTGGTAAGGGAGGAACTGAATAATTTTTGTCTTATTTGTGTTCACTTCTAAGTTTTGAGCTGCTAGCCAGGATTTGATTTTACAGAACGTATCTGATATTTGAGACTGTGTGGTTATGTTTGGTGTACATTTGAATATAATAGAAATGTCATCAGCAAATAGCACACAAGGTGCTTCAGTAACTACTGGTAAACTATTAATGTATATCAGGAACAGTATGCAACCTAATACACTGCCCTGAGGTATTGAACAGTTTATTGTTCTGGTTTGTGATCGCACTGTCGTAACTACTCCGGTGCTGTGATAGCAGTGTTTTAATTGAACAAATTGTTGTCTATCATGCAAGCATGTATCTTCAGTATTTACTTGGCTTTTTTGGATCGACGCAAGCCTGAAATATAATAGACTAGCTGACCCGGCAAACGTTGTTTTGCCTCACTTAGGGGTATGAAAAATAGATAGTGTAGCTTATATGACACGTTCGTAGATTTACTAATTAATTACTCCTCAATTAAATAAATCTAAACTAAAAACCAGAAACAATACCCAGGGAAAAATGAAAATTCCAATTCAATATGAAGTTAAAATAACAAATATTAATAACTGCATACTTTTTAAAAACTACGTTTTGCATAATAAAAACCTTTTGACAACTTCGTTAAAAATAATTGCAAGTCACTTTCAAAACTGTCACAAATATTAACACTTCAAAGAGAACTGTTTACGCCCGAAAGCGAAAAGAGCGCTTTGAGCGAAAGCGAAAAAAGCGCTTTAAACGAAAGCGAAAAAAGCGTTTTCACCCAACTAATTACTGTGCGTTCTGAGTTATGATTTCATGAGCGAGAAACAAAAGCTATTTAGAGTCAAGCAGAAATTTTAATTAGTAAAGACTCTCAGGTTTGTACCTGCTTTAATTAAATCATATATTATGCATGTGTTAATAAAGGTTAAGCAAATACATACTTATACTTGTTTAACTCCGGAGGTTTATTGTGTCATTTCAATAAGTAATTAAAAGTAATATGTTTTTAAGAAAATCAGTTAAGGAAAAAAACTTTAATTATGTTGCCTGAATATCAACGCATATTTTTAACGTTTTTAACGTCTCAGATTAAGAATATACTCATGAAGGTTCTCAAGTATTCGTATTTTGATGCAATTTGCATATTTGGATTTAGATATGATAATGATTTTGAAAAATGATCGCAATTCGATAATTTTTCAAAATTGAAAGAAAAAAAAACATTGCAGCCATTTAAAAAAAACTTTGCATATCTTACAAAATGATTGACAGTCGTCTAAGACAACAAAACCACTGTAGATGAGTGTAGATAGATAAATAGATAGAAAAATATTTATTGGACACAAACATGAAACTTAAAAAGAAAAGGCTTACTAATAAGTGTGTCACAATTAGTGGCCTTATCGCTTAAAGCGATTTCTTCCAGTCAAATTTTGGTTGGAAAAGATTCATAAACGACTGAACATCAATGAAATTGGTCAAGTGCAAATTGGACTCGCGCATTTAGGGTTCCGTAAGGTTTTGTAATAGAAACGCTTTCTTTCCACCACTTTTCACCAAAATCCATTCTGGTTCCTATGACTAAGGATAGATGGAGGAAACTTTAAACACCGTACCAGTAAGTAAAAGTAAAAGTAAAAAAAAAGTAAAAAAGCCTTTATTCAATTACTACATTTTATAAAAAATTACATATTTTAATTTACACCTTTTTGTGCAAAAGTTGCCGCTTGGGCATAGGCCTCCCCCGTTTTTTTCCAACTCTCTCTCTCCCTCGCCTGTCTCGTCCATGTTGGTCTGCATATCTTAAGGAATAGGTCCCTCCATCTTTTCCTTTGTCTTCCAGGATTTCTTTTGCAATCTAGAGGGACCCACTCCGTCACACGTTTTGTCCATTTTGATTGTCCATCCTGCAGACATGTCCCGCCCATTTATATTTAAGGGTTCTCTAAAGAAGAACCGTACCAGTAGGTGTAAATAAATTATATCCCAGCCGGTCAGGAATATGCTACTGCCAGTTATCTGTCGGTTAAATATAGCACTTGATCGTGTAAAATCAACGAGAGTATATCGACTTGATGGCGCAATGCTTTATCCCTCTTATGACACAAATAAGTGATTTTAGTTTAAATGATCATTAATTCTTTCCACGCAGTGTGCTATGCGTACTTTTATATCTCAATAAAAGAAAACAGTCCTTCTGAAGGCTTTAATAAATTTCTACAGGTAAGCTTACATAAGCAGCCCACTATACGGTCCCACTGCCGGGACTCAGGGCCTTCTCTCACGAGGAGAGAGATATAGGCCATAATCCACCACGCTGGCCAAGTGCGGGTTGGCGGATGGCACACGTTTTCACATATTGTGGTCCTCAAACATGCCGGTTTCCTCACGATGTTTCGTAAAACGAGTGCGAATCCACACATAACTTGAAAAACAAGTCATAGGTGTAGGGCCAGGACCGAACCAGGGGCCGTCTGATTGAAAAGCAGACGTTATTAGCACCGAGCCACACTCGCTTTTTCACAAACAGGTAAGCTTAATTTTTCATTAATCTGTTTATTAAAAAAATATGACGAACACGTGAAAATTAAAACACTGACTCCACATTGAACTTTTATAGTCTGTCCTGCTCTACCACACGGATACATTATAGCTCTGTCCTTTGCTAGCACCCCGTCCCGCGACCGCAGAGGTGAACAGTGCTAATATAAGACATTGTTTACATCGGCAATCAAGTGGGATATTATCATTGTATAAAACCCAGGCTTGTTCTCTTTAGGTGGCAGGTTCTAAAGAGCTGTCCGTATTTTCACGACACGATGGCCAGACATGGTCATGTGAAATGTTTGTTTTGTCCAATCCTGTATTCAAACTTGTGGTACCCCGCGGCGTTACCCATCTTAAACTGGGATAAAGAGTATGTAAGTTTTTTTTAACTATGTCGATTACCCATGTAGACATAGGGAGGTAATTCTAAAGTTAACCTATATAATAACTAGCTGATCCGGCAAACGTTGTTTTGCCTCACTTAGGGGTATGAAAAATGGCTAGTATAGCTTATATGCCACGTTCGTAGATTTACCATAGCAGCGCCATCTATTGATTACTTACTCAACCCAGTCGAAAGGTATCGACATCTGTTAGAATCATTTGGAGTTAACAGATAACTGTGACTGTCAAATAATAACGGACAATAATTAGCAATAAATTAAAATTGCGACTATAATTTGAGATTTAAACTATCCTATCTCTCAAGTTGGATCGAACTGCACATGGTGTGCGAATTTTATTATAATCGGTTAAGTGGTTTAGGAATCCATTGAGGACAAACATTGTGACACGAGATTTATACATATTAAGAAGATAAGATAAAACTGTCTATGCTTGGCATTTGAACAGGGTGAAAGTGAAAAAGATCATTTTCTTACAATTGACTGTGAGTCCCTTGTAATTACGTGAGTAGCTGCAAGCTACCTACTCGTACCTATGTCTACATGGGTAATTGACATAGTTTTAAAAACATTTGCATTGTAATGCGAAACATTCGTTTGCAGTTGACTGCGAGTCTCTTGTAATTTCTAAATGGCTTACCATAGCAGTTAGTTAAGCTCGGGTCTAAGATATAACTTGTTTTGTCAGACCTTCGTCCTATATTTTTTTAATAAATCGGTAACTTTTATAGAGCGCTAAATAGTTCAAAGATACATTTAAAAGTCCTTTTATTTGATACACATATTGAAAGAGTTGTGAAAAATAATGTCTAATCTGTCAAATTCTGGTGGCGGCCATTTTAATCAAACAAAGTTAAAACCAGTCTCTCATTCACTTTTGATCTCATTCGCTTTTCATACAAAAAAATACATTTTTTTTATCCTCTTGGGAGTTACCAAAAGACACACACACTATAAACTTTTAACTCACCGGCGTTTTTGCACCAAGGTTTAACAACAGTGCAAAGTTGCAATAAAGATAACTCTTACGGAAACAGGAAGACAAACAGACTCTCACACTCATAGACTCTTACCAATATTCCGCTGGTGTGATAAACTATTGAGTCAGGATCACACCACCTATTTCAAGAGGTAGAGGTTATGTAGCAGTGCAGTGGCGAAACATAGTACTCGTAGGAGTTTATTTTTCCCCAAATGGACGGACTCTTTCAGAATTCAATTCGTTCTTGCATGTGATAGGAGCTGTTTTAAGACAAAACTTTCCTCGTCAGGCACTTGTGGCAGGAGATTTTAATGCTAAGTCTACTGCATGGAGCAACCCAGCTACTGACCCCCGAGGCGATGCCTTGGAAGAGTGGGCGGCAACAACAGACCTTCTGGTTCTCAATCAGGGCTCAATTGCTACATGTGTACGATGGAATGGAGAGTCTATTGTTGATATTACCCTAGCTTCCCCGATACTAGCAGGCAGGACAAGTGGCTGGCGTGTTTTGGATAAGGTAGAGTCTTTGTCGGACCATCGATATATCCGATTCGACATTTCCACTTCACTCAACTCTAATAACTGTCAACGCCCTGCATCAAGATCTGTAAGATGGGCGTTGAAAACAATGGAAAGAGAGGCACTGATGGAGGCTGCCATTGTCAAGGCTTGGCTTACGCAAACTGACGACTTAGATATCGATGTAGAAGCAGAGTGGTTTAAAGATGCTATGTCACAAATATGTGACGTAAGCATGAAGAGGGCCAAACCGCATATACCAAAGCGTCAGGTATACTGGTGGTCTCAGGAAATTGCTCTTATGCGCAGAAACAGTATAGAAGCAAGACGCCGATATACACGACATCGACGCCGCCGCAGGACTAGGGATGAAGCGGTTGAAGCTGAGTTGTATAACGCCTATCGAGAGAAGGCGCGAGAACTACACACAGCTATCAGAGATTCTAAAAGTCGAGCACATGCGGAACAACTTGAGGCGCTTAGCCGAGATCCATGGGGCCGCCCTTATATGCAAGTTAGAGGAAAGATTCGTCCATGGGCTCCTCCATTAACAGAATCCTTAGAACCCTGGTTATTGGAGGAGGTTGTGACAAATTTATTCCCTAGGGGCGTAAACTTTCGTCCTCCTGAAATGGGGTCGTCACAAGAAGAAGCTTGCGAGCCTGAGGCTATAACACCAGTCTCTGAGGGAGAGCTGACAATAGCTATCCTGAAACTTAAGGCTAAATCTAAAGCCCCTGGACCTGATGGCATACCAGGTCTTGCCTGGGTGTTGGCATTGGATGAGCTTGGGGATCGATTCCGCAGGCTCCTAGATGCCTGTCTAGAAAAGGGCCAGTATCCAAAGCTCTGGAAAACAGGAAGTCTGGTACTTATCAGAAAGAACGGGCGTCCAGCAGAATTACCCTCTGCATACCGACCAATTGTTCTGCTGGATGAAGCAGATAAAATCTTTGAGCGGGTAATAGCTGGTCGGCTTATCCGACATCTTAATATGGTAGGACCAAACTTGTCTGATCAACAGTTTGGGTTCAGACCAGGCAGATCCACAATCGATGCCATCTGTCGAGTGAAAGCCCTGTCTGTCGAGGCGACATCTCATGGTAGTGTGATGGCTGCTATATCTTTGGATATAGCTAATGCCTTCAACTCACTGCCATGGGTATGTATCAAGGAAGCACTAAAGTACCACAAAGTACCTCCTTACCTAAGGCGAATTATTGATGCCTATCTTTCCGCAAGATTTATAATGTACAAGGGGAGAGATGGTAGAATCGTGCGGAAAGAGATGTCTTGTGGAGTTCCACAGGGCTCAGCTCTAGGGCCTTTGCTGTGGAATATAGGCTATGATTGGGTGTTGCGGGGAAATCTTGACCAAGGCGCCAACGTGATTTGTTATGCAGATGACACTCTGGTAACTGCGCGGGGAAGGAGCTTTACTGAAGCCGCTCAGCTGGCCTCGATTGCCACGGAGCAGGTCGTAGGAAGAATAAGATTATTGGGGCTTCGAGTTGCGCTTAACAAGTCGGAGGCATTGATGTTTCATGGGCCGCGGCGGGCGCCTCCACGGAATTTCTTTATCAATATTGGAGAGATACGTGTCGCTGTGGAGCCATCCATGAAATATTTGGGTCTACATCTTGATGGCAGGTGGAATTTTCGAGAACACTTCGCTCGAATGAATACTCGCCTGCTGGGCGCTGCCGCAGCTTTGAAGCGTTTACTCCCTAATCTTGGAGGACCCAAAAATGAGTGCCGGCGTCTTTATCTGGGAGTAGTTCGATCCATGGCTCTATATGGAGCACCAATCTGGGCAGAAGCCCTTAATCGCCATACAATACCTCTTCTGAGGCGATCTCAGAGGGTTCTGGCGATCGGGGCAGTTCGTGGGTACCGAACTATTTCATATGAGGCTGCGTGTCTATTGGCTGGATCACTCCCTTGGGACCTAGAGGCCGGAGTGCATGCTGCTCTGTATGCATGGCGAGCAAATCTCTGCCTGCGTGGAGCTCACCCTACACCGCAGGAGATAGCTATGTGGAGGCTCAGAGCTCGTCAGTCCGTTATCGATGACTGGCGGGAAAGGTTGGCTAATACCACTTATGGTGGCTGGACTATAGGAGCGGTCCTACCAGTCCTTGAAGACTGGCTGGACAGAGCGCACGGATCGTTAACCTTCCGGCTGGTGCAGGTGCTTACCGGACACGGCTGTTTTGGGAAGTATCTATGCCGTATAGCCGGAAGGGAACCGACTACCGAGTGCCACCACTGCAGATGTGTGGAAGATACTGCGCACCACACGCTGGTGGAATGTCCTGCCTGGGATAGTGAGCGCCGCGAACTGTCCACAGTAGTAGGATGGGATGTCTCGCTTCCGACATTGATAAATTCAATGGTTGGATCGGAGATATCCTGGGAGGCGGTCGTTTCCTTTTGTGAGCAAGTAATGACTCAAAAAGAAACGGCCGAGCGCGAACGCGAGATAACCAGTGATCTCGCGATCCGGCGCAGGAGACCTGGGCGTCGAAGGAGGATTTTTCACGCCCTCCTTCGACCCCCTTGAGAAGGGTTAAACACCCTGAACTGTAGGCCATAAGGTGGTATGCGTGGAATCCCGCACACGATAAAGGAAGCAGGCTAGAGATTCTCCAACTCTACCCGTCCTTGGAAGAGTCTCAGACGACCAGCGTCGCCGTGGTTGTGGACGACTAAGAAATTGCTCCCATAACCACGACCCAATAACGCATGGTAGTAGCGCAGTGGGGTTTTAGTCGGTTGGAGTCCGACACTACCCACGAGTGGCACTTGTGCCGCAAGTGGGTGTCCGTTCCGGATTTCCCCACTTAAAAAAAAAAAAAAAAAAAAAGGATCACACCTCCATAAACAAGGCGAGCGAAGATCCTCATTAAGCCAGGATATGACGTCACCAATCCATAACCGTAACGCAGGACGAGATGCAAATGCCTTTCACTTAGAACGAGTAATGGGGCAGATAAGTAGCCCCTGACTTGGCACATTTGCTGGGACCATAGAGGTTAGAATTAATTGAACTCTACTTAGAATACAAAACAAAACAACCTTATGTCATGATTTCAGTTGCCTATATCGCTAATTCAAGCATATTTACAATAAAACTAGCTGACCCGGCAAACTTTGTTTTACCTTAATAAGAAAAAAATCTAAATATACAGTAGCCGATTCTCAGACCTACTGAATACGCATATAATATTTGGAAAAAATCGGCCAAGCCGTTTCGGAGGAGTACGGTAACAAACACTGTGACACGGAAATTTTGTTTATAAGATAATATCTTAGCTAATATTTCATTGAAATAATTGTCCTTCATAATGTTCAAATGTCGTGCAGCGCCATCTATTGATATTTGTTTGAGTTTGTTTAAATTATCGGTGACCGTTTAAGCTGCGCGCGATTGCCGCATGCAATGCGCGCCATCTACCCTTTGTGATCGGTCGAGTCGAATGCCCGTCTATGATTGGCGGATTCACTCTCGACAATACAACGACGAGCAAGAAAGTGTTGCGGGGAAGAGCATAAGGCAGACGCTGGAGAGACGGCTCACGAAGAAGACATACATTGACTGAAGTACTCGTACTACGCGATCGTCACACTTAAGACCAGCTTACATTCTAAACAAAACAAACATTAAGTATAGGTACCTTAACTAATTAATACTAATTCAAGAAGCTAAGTCTTAATGTAAGTATTGTGCCTCCTGCAGTAGGATACCCTGTGTTTGCAGGAGCTAGTTCTCTTCAGAGGTGCTACAAATTAAGTTGGGATATGTTGTGCTGTTGAGTGCTAGTTAAATATGAGTGAGTGTATATGGTTAAGTAGGTCATTTTAAGTGCTAATTTGAGACGCAATATTTTGTACTTTGTAGTGTCTGAAAAACTAGACCAGAGCGCAGAGGTACAACTAATGTTTTGACTGATGGTCAGAAATAATTATATTCGCGTAGAGACGGTCACACTTATATTTTTGACGGTGACGTGAATGTTTAGTTATAGTTAAAGATGTTAATGTAAATATTAAAAGCAGCTGATGTTAATAATTTTGTAAGTGTGATCGTCTCTACGCGAAAATAATTATTTCCGACCGCCAGTCAAATCATTCGTTGTACCTCCCATAAAGCACCGAAACTGATGGACTTATTCTAACTTTTAATAATAATGTAACATGCTTTACGTGAACAGTTCACAAAGTTTAAAACTTATTATTTTTCATATGGGTAGCTTGGCTCTGGTGTCAAGATATTTCAAGCCACCCGAGAGTGCCACTATGTAAACTTTTTGACTCTCAACGTAAAAAATGTTAAACTGTTCGCTTTGATCAGAGCTTTAAAAATTTAAATTATTATTATTCGTTTATTGAACTCATATATGTTGCAAAAAATACAGATAATAAATTCAATGAACATAATCATTCTACTAAAGTAGTTCCCTCACGAACTGTTGTATCACCGAAAGTTCGAGCTTATTAGCGGGGATCAAATCTTCGCCCTGCGGAACGTAAGGCAACCTCACCGCCGGCTAAGCTGTCATAAAACTTGCAGGAAAGAACTAGTGGAATCTGACTAAGGATTTAGCACTCCAGGTAAGAATAAACTTTTTTCTACAAGGTAAGCGCTTTTCACCGTATTGATGACCATCACGTAAATCTTGGCCAAACTTTAACTTATTTAGTGTTGAAAAAAGCATGAAACCAAATTCCTATCCAGATCTTTTACTAACTCCACGTCTAAACTGATGTTACACATCAACCAACTTCACCTGGCCCTTACAACTACCCTTATCTAAGGCAAAGTCTTTGCGATATAGTAAAATGGGGGCTCAACTAACACTGGTGGCGCTAAAGATGTTAGAAATTACTAGAAGCATTTGTCAAAGTCCAACATGCAGCGGTCTTGTTTGCGAAGCGATGTCTCTCTAAGTAAAAGTCGAGTTAACTAAATGTTCACAAGAGATTTTGCATTTTCTATGGAAGATGATAAATTGTACTCGTACTTTAGAAAGAAAAAAATCTTTCGTGATAGAAAACTTTTTACGACTTTTTTTTTTTGGTTACGTACCTAAAAGGTAAAAACGGGACCCTATTACTAAGCCTCCGCTGTAGGTCTGTCTCCAGGCTGTATCTCAGAAACCGTAATAGCTAGAAAGCTGAAAATTTCACAAGATATGTATTTCCCGTGCCGCTATAACAACAAACAAACGAAAAAAAAAAACATAATAATTAAGAGGGGTAATACAATAAACGTAACAAAAAAATACGTTTATTGTATGGAGACCCCCCTTAATCATTATTTTATTTTATTTTTGGTATTTGTTGTTACAGCGGCAGCGACCCCTAAAAATTAGTTTCTATGCATTCCTAAGAGTTGTTCTAACCTATTTTGCAAGATTTTTGACTTATTTTTTTTTTGAAACCCTAATTTTTTTTGAATTCACACACGAATCTTCACCTCTATAAAGCGAAAATAAATTACATCTGTGTAAAATTTACGATGCGTCTTGCGTACAGTTCCAAAATAAACCCAATCGATGACACCATTGGATTCAATTTGGATTTAACGAAATGGGTCTTAATGAAAATGGTAAATATTAAAGTAAAATCCAAAGGGCCGTGCCAAGTCAATTTTGCGAGCAAATGAATCGAAAGTCGTTAGGGACCCGGATCGACCTACATTTCCAATCGGAGGTTAGATTATGATTGACGAATGCTCTTTTATACCCTCCGAATACCATAATATATTTGGTTCTTATTAGATTACGTTTTGTATCCATAATATTTAGAAATAGCGTAGCTTCCCAATATCCACAAATAGCGTAAGCTAGAAGTCAAGTGATTTCAGAGCCTATTCGAAACAATCAAATCTACTTCTTCTTCATATGAGCTAAGTGGCCAAGCTCTGGTGTCGAGAGTTTTCAGCCCGAAGACCTATAACTTGGCTTAACGACTGTTTGTACTATGACTAACAACAAGACCACAGTCAAGCTTAAAATCAGGCAAGCTGCGGTCAAACGTAAGCTTATTTGTCATAAAAAAAAACCGGGACCTGCAATTTTATGTGTCATTCGACCCATGGAAGCGCCCAGATAAAAATACCACTTGAAAATCGACAGGCTTGTGCATGGTCACCCATCCAGACACCGCATCGACCGTTGCTTAGCTTCGATGATTGCGTCAGATCACCTTAGCTAGCCGAGCTACAGACGCTACAATCAAATAAACATTATGTTTGTTTGATTCCAAACAATCATATCTTTTTTTTTTAATATTGGCATAGATAAAAGGTTTATTTTTAGTGGTCTCTTCGCCGCTACAGGACTTACCGAAGACTTAATTTTAAGCCCCATTTCGCAAGCGAAATTATAATAAATTTCAATTCCGTTTTCGCAATTATGATCCTGTTAAACTCTGCTGAATATTGTTAGAAATACCTAACAGTGAGTGATTAAGTACCGTCCTAAGTTAAAACTTAAGCAAAAGATTAATTTCCGACCGGCCTTGTCCCTTTTCCTAAGTTGGAGAAGAAAACTTAGCGAATTAGGATAAAAAGCCCCATTGTTTGGGTGAAATATAATCTACAATCTCTTTGGTTAAGTGCTAGATTGTTCTGAGAGTGGTGGTTACGGGATAAATAAATCGAGAAATAAAGATTTAAAGTTACAAGAAGAAAGAAAATACATTAATGTGCACAAAACAAAAAAAAACTTACAATAAACATTACAAGGGATTCCAAGATACTTGACCAAGCCGAGTTTGGGGCCTATAGCAAAATCTGGTTCATTATGAAACACTAGCTGACCCGGCTAACGTTGTTTTGTCATTTTTATTAAACTGTTACAATAAAACTGACATGAAAGTTTTTTTTTTTTTTTTTTTTTTCACTTTCACACACGGCTGGTTAGCCCCATACTGAACCATTTCTAGCTCGTATTATGGTTGCTAACACAACTGATATACTACATATACATACAAACATATTATATATAAATACATATTTAACACCCAGACCCACAGCCAACAAATTTAGTTAAGCACAAAGATGTTGACCGGGCCGGGAATCGAACCCGGAACCTTCTGATTAGCAGACCGGCATGGTAACCTTTACGCTAACGAGGTCGTCTGCGCATATATCGTTGACTTCTTCTTCTCCAAATGAGCTAAGTGGCCATGCTCTGGTGTCAAGAGTTTTCAAACCACCCGAAGGCCTCTGACTTGGCTTAACGACTGCTTGTATTAAGAGTAATAGGTGGGACCTACAATTTAACGTGTCATCCGAGCCTAGGTGAAATGTCAATTAAAACGAAGGTCTTGTGCAACTCACCCAAAGACTGTCCGCATCGGCCGTGACTTAACCTTAATGATCACGACAGATCACCTGAGTTAGCCATCTACAGGCGCTACGTCGTGACTGACAGTTATGTGAACAGAATGTGTTATAAGAATGGTTATAAGGAAAAATTTAATATAATCATCATCAGCCATTATTATTTTTTATTTCATGTTTTACATATATTTTGAATAATTTACTCACTATATAAATTATAGCTTACAACGAGCTTACAAGCTTACATATAAGCTTTATTATGGTACACTTGCATTAAATTCTACTTTTTATATTTTACGTGAAAATTAATAAACATCAATAAAAATTTACGTGTCTTTTAACAATTAATACGTTTGCTCTTGTCCACAATTAATTCCCTAATGGTAAGCAATTTTATCGATCTAAGGTGGAGCGCGCTTACCCGGAAAAAACCGGTTTACTCTTGCTTTGAAAACCGTTTATAATATTAGTTGGAGAGGATGTTTATGTATTACGTTATTTTCTAACACCCTTATATAGTGGTATTCTATATATCTGAATGCAAGATTTTGCACCTAATTACCTATAATTTAAAATTTTTCGCTATTTCATCTCCAACCCGTTAGACCTTTGACAAGTTGTAGACCTAAAGTCAACGTTTCCTTCACAAAGTTCTTGGAATCCATGCGTCGGAGGTAAAAAGGTAGGGTTACGAATTAACTGCCGTGCACCTAGAGTACAGAATGACTGGATGAGCCATAATTAAATAACCTTAATATTTTTTGTCAAAATGCAAATTAATGTTTTAACTGTTATGTTTAAACGTTCTAATTAGTAAAGGAGACATATGTAAAAGTTTTTTTTTTTCAAATGCGCTATGGGAGCAAAATGGTATACATATTTTGAAAATCCTATTAAATTCTGTGTAAATGATATGGCTACGGTTTTCTCAGTATTATTAGGTTTAATTAATAATCATTATAGCTCCAAAACACAATTACGTAAAATTCGCTCGATCATTTTTTTTTTTAATAGTCGTTTTCAAATTTATAATTGTTGTGTTTCCGAAAATCATAAAGATATTACAACACATTTGACTTTTTTGTCGATACTGATATTGTCTAGAATTGTAAGAACTCGTAATTTCATTATCGTTATTTGTTAATTTTATCGTCTAAAATCAACATCCTACTAATATAATAGTGTGTGTTAGTGTGTGTAAGAGAGTTTTTTGTTTGAATTTGGTATGAAAATAGGTTAGACCTTGAATTAAAACATAGGCTACTTTTCATCCCGAAAATAATTGTAGTTACCGTAGTATACGCAAATAACTTCAAAAACTATGTTACTCCTTCACGCTCCAACAGCTAAGCCGATTTTGATGAGATTTTGTACGAAGATTGGTTAGACTTCAGACTAACACATAGGTTACTTTTTATTCCGGATTAATCTTTTTTATCTTGAATTAACGTGATTAACACAGCGGGGCGCATCTAGTTTCGTAATAAATCGTGCGGCAAATTAAAATTGCGACTATAATTTGAGATTTAAACTATCCTATCTCTCAAGTTGGATCGAACTGCACATGGTGTGCGAATTTTATTATAATCGGTTTAGTGGTTTAAGAGTCCATTGAGGACAAACATTGTGACACGAGATTTATATATATATTAAGATTGTACCAAGCGCCTTGACATGTCACATCTAGCGTTTATGACATCTTTGTACCCTCGTTATTCTGTGAGCGTGCGCTCGAGTGACGCGCGTCAAACGTACTCATTAGTCTTAATGAGAGCCCGTGATGCTATTCACGCGGCTCGATTAAACCTCCGCCACTCTTCCGCTATAATACAGAAAAAAATACTATACATTTTTAAAGAAAAAAAAAACTTACTTAATTAGGTGGGAAAAAACAGACCATCTGACGCAACAGGGGTGGAACAGGTATGCCAGCGACCCAGGGCTGTGCTCCGTTACTTCAAGGAGCTCGGTTGGCTTGGGTAGGCTGGTAAGGGGGGAATGCACAATACGCCCCTAGCGGGATGTCAGTGCAGGTCTCATCACCCCCACTTCAAATAAGAATTAGAATTAGGTGGGAATTAAGATAACTCAGTTGAAGTCTGAAGAGTTACATAAATTAATGCGCACCTAGTCCTATATAATGTGATATAGCGATGCGCGACTGTGAATGATTCCAGTCGAATTATTCGACTTTATAAATCATTCGACTCATTCGAATAATCTCCGAAAATTAGTAACTAGCATGATACCCACTCAAAATTAACCAGACTGAATGAATAGTGAATACTACATTAGTTACTACTTGAGCCGACTCCACTCCAACGATTCATTCATTTGAAACTTACAAGTGACATTGACAAGATTCGCTAACAATCGAGTCAAAACGCCATTAGAAACTAATTAGTAGTCATCATTCGATTATTAGCATTGTATATTACTAATATTAGTAGTTGTAGATAATTCGACTGGTCAAATTATTCGCAGTCGCGCATCTCTAATGTGAAACGTGAGTAAGGAAACATGGGGGAAGTGAAAAAACTAAATATGGATAAGTTTAGAAGATGCTTGTCCCAACAGTGAGTGATAAATGCAAGATCTATGCCACTTAAACTTTCCTAGCTGGATGAGAATGATCAGATGAGAAATAATGTCACCGCGAGTTAGCTTTTGTTTTTCTTCACGTAGCGCCATCTATTGGCAAGCATCGTTATTACTTCTTGGAGCTTGATACGGGCAGCTTATGTCATGCTTGTTACTAAATAAACTTAAATCTTTTGGTCTGTTCTGATCCACCAATTAAAAAACACCTCTTCGATGATGTCTCTTGGAAGGGCAAAACTCGTGTTGAGTAAATGCTAGCCGTTTCAGCATTTTCAGAGCACGCCTGCTAGCTACCCTCAAGTTAAAAAAAAACTTTCAGACTAGTAACTTGCTCTGTTAGTCAAATTTGACTTAGCACAATCAGTCGTTAAGCCAAGTCAGACCGTCGGGCAATTTGAAAACTCTTGACACCAGAGCTCGGGCACTTAGCTCATACAAAGAAGAAGAATTTTAATGACTTTCATTCAGGCGTTACTTTGCGAAAATCCATTGTAAATAGAAGACAAAATTAAATATTTAGTGTACTTCCGCTGTGATCCGAAATCCAAATTTAAGACAAGTAAAGGAAAAATTAACTAAGATTAATTAAGATTAACGTTACCTATCACAATTCGGAAATTCTTAACGCTAGGCGAAACACGTGTAGAGTTAAGAATTTCTGAATTGTGATAAGTAACGTTAATCTTAATTAATCTTAGTTAATTTTTCCTTTACTTGTCTTAAATTTGGATTTTGGATCACAGCGGAAGTACACTAAATATTTAATTTTGTCTTCTATTCGCTTTAATTTTAACCAAAATACCTCTCCTTGCCGTATTTAACCGCAGTTTGCCCAACGTGTTTACTTGTTTATTTAAACTGGATATTTAAACTTTATTTAAAGGAATTAGTTAAACTCAAACGAGAACCGTAATGAAGGTTCAAGAAAATATCTACATAGAACGTCGGGAAGCTTAGACAAGAACACAAGTTAAATTTTGTTAACTTGGTCCGTAAGTTAAAATGGAAAACTGCCAGGGGATAATTTTTTGACAAAAACAGTTCATATGCAAGTGGGACTGGAATATTCTGCTGTATAAATAAATAAATAAAATAAAATAGCATTTATTTGCCGAAACTTAATATTTACTTTATACTTGCAGAATAACGGTTCTGCAAGTTCCATATTGATAATAATTATATTTTATTATTACCTATAAAAGGGATTACTTACACAAAAACTGTTAATTTTTTGTTTAAACATCATACTCTTTCTGATTTTTTATGTTTCTATCCGTTTCCAAATCAAGAGTGACCCGGTTAAATATTTTCATTTTTTTATTTTTAGTATTTTTTATTATAGCGACACGGGAAATACATATCTTGTGAAAGGTTCCGCTTTCTAGCTATTTGAGTTTCAGAGGTACAGCCTGGAGACAGACAGAAAGCGGAGGCTTAGTAATAGGGTCCCGTTTTTACTTTTTAGGTACGGAACACTAAAAAAATCTCCATGCTACATAAATGAACCACAGCGCTTCGCTAGTTTTAAAATAAATCTTGAAAGAGCCATTGTGCTATGAATTTTAAAATGGCGTCGAGCGATATTGAAACTTTTCAACATTTATTCGTACGTCTATATGTACTGTAGTGCTCGGAAAGTGGAACAGGGAACTAGGGTATACGCCATGTTTGGAATAGTTGATCGAGCGATAGAAGCGAGCGAAATGTATCAGCATCAACTATCCTACTAATATAACTGCAATTATATTATTGAAGTAATTGCGTTTGTTTACTTTTATTCTATTGTAATTTATAATTTCATTGTGTGTCTTCTTCTTCTACTTCACCTTATCCCATTTAGGTGGGGTCGCACAGCAAATCTTCTTCTTCCACTCTCCTCTATCAGACGTCATCTCCACACTCAATCTTTTCTCTCTCATGTCTTCATTCACACACTCCATCCATGTCTTTTTCGGGCGGCCTCTTGCTCTTCTTCCTTGCACTACCATTTCCATACATCTCCTAGTGACATGCATCTCCTCTCTACGCATCACATGTCCATACCACGCTAACCTTCTACTCCTTATTTTCTCCCTCACTGGGGCTACTTTCACACTTCCTCTGATGTACTCATTCCTTATTTTGTCCATAACTGCAATTATATTATTGAAGTAATTGCGTTTGTTTACTTTTATTTTATTTTAATTTATAATTTCATTGTGTGTGTGTTTTTAAATTACTATTTTGTGCCTTGTTTTGTAAAAATTAATCGAAAAATGTTAAATGTACTGTATTTTATAAGTAATAGGGTCCTGGTAACCTGAATTAAATAAAGTTATTATTATTATAACACTGGTTTACAGTGGTTCTGATGCCCTAGATAAGAAAATGATTTTGGGTTTTTTTATGCACACAATTTATGAAACAATCAATAATTTTATCAGATTTGCTCAGATTAAAAAAGTGACTAGAAAATTCACTTATTTTAACAATAAATTGTTTTAAATTAAATCATAAAAAACGAGCACATTGAGAGCATTCGTAAATATAGTCATAATCTAGACAGTTAAAAACAAAAAAAAATGTAGAGCTGTGAAATAAATGCGTAAGTTTGTGTGTGTGTGTGTTGGTTACTTCTTCACGTTCAAATGACGATTTTGTCAAAATTTTGAATAGCATTAGGTTAGACCGTAGATTGACACATGGGCTACTTTTCATCCCGAAAACATTACTGTTTCCACAATGGTAAAACGCAATGTGGTTCTTGCGGGATACGGAAATAATTACTGTCAAAGATTTGAGCTGAATTGAAATCCTTTACTTAATTCTCAAAACGGAGTAATCTAACAGCCACCTTGAGAGCCAGTCATTACAGACTAGGCATGCTCCACCTTAGGCCTTTACGCGCTTTTCTGGTCAAATAGCTGTACTGTGTAAAAAAAGTCTTACCTGGCCGTTGCAAAAAAATTAAAAATGCCAACAAATTTAGTTAAGCACAAAGATGTTGGCAGGTCCGGGAATCGAACCTGTAACCTTCTGATCGGCATGCCTAGCGATGAAATACCTAGTTATACAAAAAAAAAGAAATTTTAATAATAACAATGCACTTTATCAAACGCATAAGAAACACGAAACTAATTGGGAAATATAACAAAAAGCGTCGTCATTTAAACCGGCAAGTTACATTTATCAAGATACAACACTCTATTTGCATTTATAGTGGTTATTTCGATGTAACTTACACTTTTTTCTCCCAGGAACTAAAGACTCATAGATATGGCATTCTAGTACTCTCTAATAGTTCTTCTTCTTCTTTGTATGGGCTAAGTGGCCAAGCTCTGGTGTCGAGAGTTTTCAAGCCGCCCGAAGGCCTCTAAGACTAACAGCCGGGACCTAAAATTTAACGTGGCATCTGACCCACGGTAGCACCCAGATAAAAATGCCACTTGAAAAACGACAGTCTTGTGCATGGTCACCTATCCAACACTGTCCTCGTCGACCGTTGCTTAGCTTCGATGATCGCGTCAGATCACCTTAGCTAGCTGTGCTATAGGCACTACTACTAGTTCTGAATCTGATAGTTACATTTAAAATAGAGAAATAATTTAGTCTAGATATTACACTTTATGCGCTTTAACGTGATTTTTGGGTATGTTAGAATCTAGGGGGGAGAAAATAAAACACTGTATTTCCCTGGATACAAATACAATTTTACTGTATATCTTAATGGTAAATTTATATGAGTTAATTAAATTTAGTGTTTACAGTTAATAAGTTAAGTTAGATTGTCCTACATAATCCTAATATGGTACTACATTTTAAGTGGTATATAATGATTTTGACAATAAACTTTGTCTTGTAGATTAGGATAGTATCTTAGTACTTGTCGTGGAACTAATATCTAATCTAACCTACAAAAAGTAACTATTAAAATAATGTAAAATTTAGTTAGCTTTTGTTTTTCTTCACGTAGCGCCATCTATTGGCAAGCATCGTTATTACTTCTTGGAGCTTGATACGGGCAGCTTATGTCATGCTTGTTACTAAATAAACTTAAATCTTTTGGTCTGTTCTGATCCACCAATTAAAAAACACCTCTTCGATGATGTCTCTTGGAAGGGCAAAACTCGTGTTGAGTAAATGCTAGCCGTTTCAGCATTTTCAGAGCACGCCTGCTAGCTACCCTCAAGTTAAAAAAAAACTTTCAGACTAGTAACTTGCTCTGTTAGTCAAATTTGACTTAGCACAATCAGTCGTTAAGCCAAGTCAGACCGTCGGGCAATTTGAAAACTCTTGACACCAGAGCTCGGGCACTTAGCTCATACAAAGAAGAAGAATTTTAATGACTTTCATTCAGGCGTTACTTTGCGAAAATCCA
Organism: Mellilla xanthometata; assembly: GCA_035578125.1. NCBI lineage: Eukaryota > Metazoa > Arthropoda > Insecta > Lepidoptera > Geometridae > Mellilla > Mellilla xanthometata. Next base: position 915,592 of record JAPUBQ010000020.1, read on the forward strand.
TTGTAAATAGAAGACAAAATTAAATATTTAGTGTACTTCCGCTGTGATCCGAAATCCAAATTTAAGACAAGTAAAGGAAAAATTAACTAAGATTAATTAAGATTAACGTTACCTATCACAATTCGGAAATTCTTAACGCTAGGCGAAACACGTGTAGAGTTAAGAATTTCTGAATTGTGATAAGTAACGTTAATCTTAATTAATCTTAGTTAATTTTTCCTTTACTTGTCTTAAATTTGGATTTTGGATCACAGCGGAAGTACACTAAATATTTAATTTTGTCTTCTATTCGCTTTAATTTTAACCAAAATACCTCTCCTTGCCGTATTTAACCGCAGTTTGCCCAACGTGTTTACTTGTTTATTTAAACTGGATATTTAAACTTTATTTAAAGGAATTAGTTAAACTCAAACGAGAACCGTAATGAAGGTTCAAGAAAATATCTACATAGAACGTCGGGAAGCTTAGACAAGAACACAAGTTAAATTTTGTTAACTTGGTCCGTAAGTTAAAATGGAAAACTGCCAGGGGATAATTTTTTGACAAAAACAGTTCATATGCAAGTGGGACTGGAATATTCTGCTGTATAAATAAATAAATAAAATAAAATAGCATTTATTTGCCGAAACTTAATATTTACTTTATACTTGCAGAATAACGGTTCTGCAAGTTCCATATTGATAATAATTATATTTTATTATTACCTATAAAAGGGATTACTTACACAAAAACTGTTAATTTTTTGTTTAAACATCATACTCTTTCTGATTTTTTATGTTTCTATCCGTTTCCAAATCAAGAGTGACCCGGTTAAATATTTTCATTTTTTTATTTTTAGTATTTTTTATTATAGCGACACGGGAAATACATATCTTGTGAAAGGTTCCGCTTTCTAGCTATTTGAGTTTCAGAGGTACAGCCTGGAGACAGACAGAAAGCGGAGGCTTAGTAATAGGGTCCCGTTTTTACTTTTTAGGTACGGAACACTAAAAAAATCTCCATGCTACATAAATGAACCACAGCGCTTCGCTAGTTTTAAAATAAATCTTGAAAGAGCCATTGTGCTATGAATTTTAAAATGGCGTCGAGCGATATTGAAACTTTTCAACATTTATTCGTACGTCTATATGTACTGTAGTGCTCGGAAAGTGGAACAGGGAACTAGGGTATACGCCATGTTTGGAATAGTTGATCGAGCGATAGAAGCGAGCGAAATGTATCAGCATCAACTATCCTACTAATATAACTGCAATTATATTATTGAAGTAATTGCGTTTGTTTACTTTTATTCTATTGTAATTTATAATTTCATTGTGTGTCTTCTTCTTCTACTTCACCTTATCCCATTTAGGTGGGGTCGCACAGCAAATCTTCTTCTTCCACTCTCCTCTATCAGACGTCATCTCCACACTCAATCTTTTCTCTCTCATGTCTTCATTCACACACTCCATCCATGTCTTTTTCGGGCGGCCTCTTGCTCTTCTTCCTTGCACTACCATTTCCATACATCTCCTAGTGACATGCATCTCCTCTCTACGCATCACATGTCCATACCACGCTAACCTTCTACTCCTTATTTTCTCCCTCACTGGGGCTACTTTCACACTTCCTCTGATGTACTCATTCCTTATTTTGTCCATAACTGCAATTATATTATTGAAGTAATTGCGTTTGTTTACTTTTATTTTATTTTAATTTATAATTTCATTGTGTGTGTGTTTTTAAATTACTATTTTGTGCCTTGTTTTGTAAAAATTAATCGAAAAATGTTAAATGTACTGTATTTTATAAGTAATAGGGTCCTGGTAACCTGAATTAAATAAAGTTATTATTATTATAACACTGGTTTACAGTGGTTCTGATGCCCTAGATAAGAAAATGATTTTGGGTTTTTTTATGCACACAATTTATGAAACAATCAATAATTTTATCAGATTTGCTCAGATTAAAAAAGTGACTAGAAAATTCACTTATTTTAACAATAAATTGTTTTAAATTAAATCATAAAAAACGAGCACATTGAGAGCATTCGTAAATATAGTCATAATCTAGACAGTTAAAAACAAAAAAAAATGTAGAGCTGTGAAATAAATGCGTAAGTTTGTGTGTGTGTGTGTTGGTTACTTCTTCACGTTCAAATGACGATTTTGTCAAAATTTTGAATAGCATTAGGTTAGACCGTAGATTGACACATGGGCTACTTTTCATCCCGAAAACATTACTGTTTCCACAATGGTAAAACGCAATGTGGTTCTTGCGGGATACGGAAATAATTACTGTCAAAGATTTGAGCTGAATTGAAATCCTTTACTTAATTCTCAAAACGGAGTAATCTAACAGCCACCTTGAGAGCCAGTCATTACAGACTAGGCATGCTCCACCTTAGGCCTTTACGCGCTTTTCTGGTCAAATAGCTGTACTGTGTAAAAAAAGTCTTACCTGGCCGTTGCAAAAAAATTAAAAATGCCAACAAATTTAGTTAAGCACAAAGATGTTGGCAGGTCCGGGAATCGAACCTGTAACCTTCTGATCGGCATGCCTAGCGATGAAATACCTAGTTATACAAAAAAAAAGAAATTTTAATAATAACAATGCACTTTATCAAACGCATAAGAAACACGAAACTAATTGGGAAATATAACAAAAAGCGTCGTCATTTAAACCGGCAAGTTACATTTATCAAGATACAACACTCTATTTGCATTTATAGTGGTTATTTCGATGTAACTTACACTTTTTTCTCCCAGGAACTAAAGACTCATAGATATGGCATTCTAGTACTCTCTAATAGTTCTTCTTCTTCTTTGTATGGGCTAAGTGGCCAAGCTCTGGTGTCGAGAGTTTTCAAGCCGCCCGAAGGCCTCTAAGACTAACAGCCGGGACCTAAAATTTAACGTGGCATCTGACCCACGGTAGCACCCAGATAAAAATGCCACTTGAAAAACGACAGTCTTGTGCATGGTCACCTATCCAACACTGTCCTCGTCGACCGTTGCTTAGCTTCGATGATCGCGTCAGATCACCTTAGCTAGCTGTGCTATAGGCACTACTACTAGTTCTGAATCTGATAGTTACATTTAAAATAGAGAAATAATTTAGTCTAGATATTACACTTTATGCGCTTTAACGTGATTTTTGGGTATGTTAGAATCTAGGGGGGAGAAAATAAAACACTGTATTTCCCTGGATACAAATACAATTTTACTGTATATCTTAATGGTAAATTTATATGAGTTAATTAAATTTAGTGTTTACAGTTAATAAGTTAAGTTAGATTGTCCTACATAATCCTAATATGGTACTACATTTTAAGTGGTATATAATGATTTTGACAATAAACTTTGTCTTGTAGATTAGGATAGTATCTTAGTACTTGTCGTGGAACTAATATCTAATCTAACCTACAAAAAGTAACTATTAAAATAATGTAAAATTTATTCATGTCAAAAACATTTAAAGTTAGGAAAACCCGCCCATGACCGTACCTGGTGCAAAGGTGCCCATAACACTGGCTGCGTTTCCACGCTGAATAGCAATAGCTATCCTCTGCACCAAGTACGATCGAGAACGGGGATCCCCCGTCCTATCCACTAGTCTTCGCCCGAGTTCATCTACTAGCCTCCTCGCATCTGCACCCCAACTTCCCATAGTATCAACAGCAAAAGGAATAAAAAAAATATTGAAACTCAAGACCCGCATATTTAACCTTTTTTTCCTACATATATACAATCTAACCTACATATACCAGGATGCCACGGCTGATGACGAAGGGGAATTCGATGAGGAAGTGGAAGGCGAAGGCATGGAATGATATTTTTTTTGGTATTGCATTTGTGTATGTCCTTGTGTTGTCCGAAATAAATTGTAATTGTATAATTGTATTGTATATATACAATGTTCTTTACCATGTCATATCTAGACAGTTACTACAATACTTTTTGCGAGAATTTTTCGTTCTCGCTCGTGACGTAGTCGCTAGGGGAAATGGAGCTAAGCGAGTTATGCTTACAAACATATTGTTTTGCACTTGTGCTACTATACCTAGGAAAATATATTGCCGCCAGTAGAAAAAAGACAATTTCAATAATTTTACAAAATGTATATGTACTATGTAATATTATATATTACTAGCTGACCCGGCAAACGTTGTTTTGCCTTAAAAAATAGATAGTAGCCGATTCTTAGAAGACCTACCGAATACGCATATAAAATTTGGTAAAAATCGGTCAAGCCGTTTCGGAGGAGTACGGTAATTAACATTGTAACTTGGAAATTTTATAAATAAGATATTTTTTTATTTTTCTCGCCAATTAATAAAGAAAGTACTCAATAATTTATTCAACAAAACATTACAAAAACTAATACCAATTGCTTTAGTCATAATGTGTTTATCTAGACCATATAAATTAGGGTTTAAGCCCTATTTTTTTTAATTTTGCGTCGGATACCAGAGTCTTTATATTTTATTATTTAGTGAAAATACTCAACCAACTGGCTTTAAAATCATACCAAGCCTTGCTATGCATACAAAAAATATTTACCCAAATAAACTTTAGCCGTTTCAGCAAATTGACTTTTTAAATAAACACGGTAACTCGTTAGGTTAATGCATGCAAAAATGAGTTCGCTAAAGTTAAATAAAGAGTGCTCGTATACAGTGACTTGCAGAATTTAATGTCGATCAGCTAGCACAGAGGCCGATTTATTCACAGATTAAAAAAAATGTTTCATGAAACAAAGAACTGACTTCTAAATTATACCTACTTTTATAAAAAAATAATATTAATAAAATAAGTAAGATTAATATTTTAACAGGAACATCGCTATATTTTTTTTACTGTCATGGTGTTTCTGTCCTATTTGTGATAAATAAATACTAACTGTAACTAAAAAGAGAAAAATAGTTAAACCTGGAAAAAATCAAGAACATTAAAGAACAATCGAATAAATTATTTGATATAATATCGATTTACAATTATATTCTGTTTTTTTTTTTCAGTAGGTGCCGTAAAAATCGAATATATAACCTCCTCCTTTTTAATTTGGTTAAAAAAGCGAGTGTGGCTCGGTGGAAAACGTCTCCTTAACAATCTGAAACTTCTGGTTCAATATTGGCCTAATACCAAAGACTTAAGGACCACAAAGTGCAAGTATTTTCTACTATAAATACTCTACACCTCTTTTGTATTTTTTTCGTATGAACTAAGTGGCGAAGCTCTGGTGTTGAGAGTTTAAAGAAGGCCAAAGGCCTCTGATTTTTCTAAATGAGTGCTAGTACTAAAACTAACAGTTGAAATTTACAATTTACCATGTCATCCGGCCCATGGTAGCGCCCATATAAAAATGCATTTTTTTTAAAGTTAATCTTGTGTATGGTGCACATGAAAAGACACCGAATCGACAGTTAATAAATATTAATTCAAAATCAAGTCCCATATCCAAATATTACATAACATTATTAGTAAATTAAATTAAATAGAAGACAAAATTAAATATTTAGTGTACTTCCGCTGTGATCCGAAATCCAAATTAAGACAAGTAAAGGAAAATTTAACTAAGATTAATTAAGATTAACGTTACCTATCACAATTCGGAAATTCTTAACTCTACACGTGTTTCGCCTAACCACAAGGCATCATCAGGAGATGCTGACTCTTCGAACGACAAGTCGAGAGAAATGTTAATTTTTCCTTTACTTGTCTCAATTTGATCACAGCGGAAGTTCACTAAATATTTAATTAGTCTTCTATTTACAATAAATTTCCGCATAGTAACGCCTGAGTCAATAAGTTAAATTAAATTAATTAATGATCGATTTGGATCACCTTAGTTGCCCACCTATCCGGGCTATAGTAACAATAACTTTTATAATCAGTTCATAAACACATAATTATATATCACACACAAAAAAAATTATATAATCGAATTTAGAGACAACTTATGACTTATTTTTAGAGCCAGTAAAAAAAACTCGTGGTATCAGAACTTATCATTTTATCTACCTGTAAGTGTACACCTATATTAATATCGTCACCGAACGATCCGAGTCTCGTTAGCAAATTAAAATCGAGATCCACCGGCAAATATTTATTTGAATACATCGATGACACGTCGATAAGGTGAGCTTGGAATTACTGGGGACTTGATCTTGATTATTTTGATTGATTATTGGACTTTTTTTATAATTAAAATCTATTAAGAAAAAGCTAGCTCCACCTAGCGATGCTTAAGTTATATTATGTTGAGGCCCTGGAGAATTGGACGCGGGGGTGTCCGGTTCTTCACCAGGGATAAGGGTCTCCCGAGGAGATGCCTTTGGTTGTCCCAGGGCATCGCTTGAGCCGTAGAGGGGGGTGCAACCCCCCTTGAGGTGGGTCCGCTCGGATTACGGATAGCCTGGGCGGGGAGAGCAGCGGCAATGCGCTGTGCGGTCCTGCATCCCTGCCCCCGTCGTGAGATGGGACACCGTGAAGTTGCAGTTGGTAGTGACGGCCCTCTGGCCCTCGAGCCCGACATACCCCGCTCGCCTCCCCCAGGCTTTTGTAGCGGGAGATGCGTAAATGCATTTTCAGACGAATAAAAAAATGGTGACTGTTAGCAAACCCTCCAAAACGGCTTGACCGATTTTTACCAATTTTTATATGCGTATTTAGTAGGTCTGAGAATCGGCTACTATCTATTTTCTACCCCTAAAAAAAAAAGGATTATTTACATATTTTTTTAAAATACTTTGATGAAATTTTTTGTTTATTTTTTTTCATAATGTGACAAAAAAAATACATACAACCCCAAATTTTTCTTGGCCATTTTAGTAATTAAATCATTTTTCATCCCGCTCGATAACTGATCAATTATAGTGTCTTAACTGTTCTTAAGGCAAAACAAACAACGTATGCCGGGTCAGCTAGTTTACTATAATTTTAACCTGCCTTAGTGAATTCTCTTCAAAAAGCAGTACCTATGTAGGTTCTTATCTACGCCATTTTACAAGCAAGCTAACTTCCTCGAAAGCCTTAAGACGTATAAATCAGCAAGTTCGCGAGTGAAGGTTATTAACGGAGCGTATTAGTCGCGCCTCCCGACCTCGCCTATTTATTAAGACCAGTAGTTAGTGATACATAGTGTAACAGGAAAGAAAGTTAACTTTTTTATATTTTGTCTAGTTATCCCACTGATATTATAAAAACGTAAGTTTGTATGTGGTGGTAACATTAACTGTGTGTGTTTGTGTTTGTTACTTCTTCACGCTCAAACGTCTTGGCTGATTTTGATCGAATTTGACATGGAGGTAGCTTTGACTTTGGATTAACATATAGACTTCTTGTTATCTCGGGTTCAACGGGGCAATGCGGCCAGCATTTTGGAAACTCTGCCACTGCAGCCTGCATGGTGAGCTTAATTTAATTTAAATTGTAGTGTTTTATAATCTTTTTTTGTGCATATAATCTATCTATCTATCTATATTATATAATCGTGTGAATAAATGGAAATACACTTTAATATGTTTAGTTTAGTTTGGAAGCAAACTGTGATATTTTGAACAATCATATCTAGGTGCTACGATTTTACGCTTGTGTTACATTTGATTAGGTGTTAAAAACTCCCTAAGCTCTAAAACATAATTACGTTAAATTTGCTCAAAAGTTTGATTTTTTGGTGCCCTTTGAAAGAAGATAAAGTAAACAAAACACAGCCTGTATATAATTATTGATTAAACATTTAAGGTTTTGTAGTACTAAAAAAGTCTTCATCACTTTGCTCGCTCCATCTGTACGTCCAAGTTAAATTACTTTTTTTACACGCTTTCTATTAGCTTCACCTGTATGTTTGTTTGTAACCGACTTCTTTGGGCGCGATTTTAACCCACTTTAAACGGCCAGATTTCGTTCAAACTTTGTAGATTTATTGAGGACCGATGACAATACACTAATTTGATAATATTATTCCATTTTTTGTATTTTTGTTTGTAACCGACTTCTTTGGGCGCGATTTTAACCCATTTTAAACGGCCAGATTTCGTTCAAATTTTGTAGATTTATTGAGGACCGATGACAATACACTAATTTGATAAATTTACGGTTTTCTATAAAAAACGTGTTTTTTAGTTTTTTTTAACTATTATTATCTTGTAAAAATTTTACGTTTTTTCTAAAGTTGCAACACTGTTAGTACAATATACTGTGTAATACCACACGTGTTTGTAATCACCATTTTAATAACCGTGCTTCGGTATCGGGGCTTTAATGCGATTATGTGGCACTACGATATTATACGCTCATACAGCCTATTTCACTTATACAGCCATTTTACTCATACGGGTATTTTACTCATACAGGTATTTTACTTATACAGGTATTTTACTCATTCAGTTATTTTACTCATATAGGTATTTCACTTATACAGCCATTTTACTCATACAGGCATTTTACTCATACAGGTATTTGACTCATACAGGTATTTTACTCATAGACAGGTATTTACCTCATACAGGTATTTTACTTATGAATAACAAGCGCCCTGCCGTGTCGGTCTCGTTGATCCGGGATAAAAATATACCTGAGTAAATCCCAAGTTAATCCCAATTATTATGGACATTGTTTCTAGTATTTGAGCTTAAGATGATTACGAGGGAAAAATCTTGAAATCAAGGGTTCTTTTGCTATAAGTAAATATAGCTTAAATCGTCTATTGAACAACTATAACAATATTTTTACTTTATTTGGTACCGATCAAATTGGTAATAAATATGGTTTGAAGAAATGTAAAATTAAATTTTTGGAACTAGTTTTTTTTCATATCGTAAATCTGATTGGAACCAAAATAAGTCTAAATATATAACTAAGTCTAATAAGTAAGCATTTTTTTCTATATTTTGTACCGTTTATGATTTTAAAAGAAAAACTGTAAATTCAAGTAATAACTATTGTTTACGTCAAAGAGCAAGTCTTCGCTGTCTGTCTGTCTGTCTCCAGGCTATATCTCAGAAACCATAATAGCTAGAAAGCTGAAACTTTCACAATATATGTATTTACTGTGGCGCTATAACAATAAATACTAAAAATACAAAAAATGAAAATATTATGGGGATCCCCGTACAATAATCATGTTTCTTTTTCATATTTTTTTGCTATATATCAATAACAGTAGCATGTAAACACCTAAAATGTATAAATAGCCTGGAGACAGACAGACAGCGGAGACTTAGTATTTGGGTCCCGTTTTTACCTCTTAGGTAAACCCTAAAAACATGAGAATGACACAATAAAATAAGATATTCGTAAGGAATAGGGACAGGTAGGTTTCCATAATAAAAAGTACCGTGTTTCAAAATCGCATTACCTTGGAAATTGTCGTAAAACGTATTTTACGGGGTTGGCTGACTTTTTGCTATTCGAAGGTACTTGTGGGATGCTACTATTAGTTTATTTTTAACCTACTTCTAAAAAAAGGAGGAGATTATAAATTATTGTGTTTTTAATAAATAATTAATCGGTGTTTTACATTTCATTTATGCACCAGTTTTTAAAAATCTTTTTTTTTATTATGATGAGATATTTTATTTTAAATTCGTTCCATATTTTTAGTATAATATGTGTGTATGAATGTCTGAGAAGCATATATTACCTAACTCTTTACCTTGAACGGTTTGTATCAACTATATAATTATGTGTTTTGTCAACAGTCTTGCAGGGCGCGTAATGGCGTTTCCAAGTCTGGAATAACTGGATGCTGGCAGATTACACCGTAAGACACTTGAATTTTGTAGGTAGCCAGACAAGCACAAGAAAATGAAATACCTCAATATTATACTTTCTTCTCGATGTTTCCTATTACCGGAAGTTTATTCTTATTGGCAGGGATCGAACCCGCTCTCTGCGAGGCGTAAGGTTACCAAACACTTGACTGAGCTGCCTTGCCTTTAACAAAACTTAATCAAAACTTACGTCGCTGGCTATAATTCCAATCAATCCCGGCCACCAATGACTGGTTTTATCAAGTTATGTGTGGATTTGCACTCGCTTTACAGTGAAGGAAAACATCGTGAGGAAACCGGCAAATTCGAAAAAAGGCAAGTAGGCAAATTTATTTTTATTATATTTAATAAGTAGGCAAATCAAATTAATATGGGCAAATACATACTTTTGTAATGATATCATATTATTTGACTTGTAACTTTGGTGTTATCAATAAATGATTTGTATTTGTACTTACCCTTAGGAATCTCATTAATTTGGGCTCACAGTTTGAGAAGCATTCCAAACAATATCTTTGATCGATATTCCACCAGTAACCTCTATAGAAAATATTCACTTTATCCAATTCCAAGCGATTCCTAGGAGACGATATAAAATTGTTGCTCCCACGGCGGCGCTTAATAAATCTGCTTATCTGTAGCTCCGCCTACTGATTTGTTGAGGGTGCCTCTGACAGATCTCTGAGACACGAACCAAGGGCAAGGAAAGGCTTTCGTGGTCTCAAGCCAAGGATACTATCCACTTGAGCGTCCGTGGGTACTACAGTATCATTTTTACACGCTTTATATTAGCTTCACCTGTATGTTTGTATGTTTGTTTGTAACCGACTTCTTTGGGCGCGATTTTGACCCACTTTAAACGGCCAGATTTCGTTCAAACTTTGTAGATTTATTGAAAACCGATGACAATACACTAATTTGATAAAATTATTCCATTTTTTGTATTTTAGTTTCTATGTTTGTTTGTAACCGACTTCTTTGGGCGCGATTTTGACCCACTTTAAACGGCCAGATTTCGTTCAAACTTTGTAGATTTATTGAGGACAATTGACAATACACTAATTTGACAACATTACGTTTTTCCATAAAAAGCGTGTTTTTTAGTTTTTTTAAACTATTAATTATTTTTACTGTTATCTGTCAGTGGCACTACAGTGCCACAAACTCGAAGCGGTTGTAAAAACTTATTTATTTTTTTACCTATCTCAATTTTTTTTTCGTAATCACTACTACACTTTTCTTTCAACAAACGTTTTTACCGGGACAGGTCACGCGATTTTTTTTATACATCTATCGAGCGATAGCGCCGAACAGTTAACGTATGTTAAAGTCTATCCTTAAGTTGAAAATCTATCACCAAACAACTAACCGTCTGTTCCGGAAGTATTTTTATGGGCTAGTAATTCTAGACTAAGTATGATAGGTCACATTTCACACACGGCAGGTTAGCCCCATACTTAACTACTTCCTATCTAATTTAGATCGCAATATCGCTTACTATCAGGTGAATGGTCATTCAGCGCAAACCCATATATACGAGTAAAATCTAGTATAAAAAATAATAAAAACACGTGTATTTTTTCTTTTATCTTTTATATAGGTAGCATACTTTTACAATTGTTAAAAAAACAGCTGTGTTCATAAAAACACAAAAAAAAAATACTACTTATAGGTTTTCGTTTGACCACAGCTTGCCTGGTGTTAAACAATCATATTATGGTCTACGATGTTACTCGCTTACCTAGAAAAAACCTATTGATTCTACATTTGAAAGTCCGTTGATTCTCAATCACGCAATAGTGAACTTTTAAATGTTTTTTTTTAATCTCGCAAGTTAACTACTGGATAAAAAAACCCGAACGCTAAGAAAAGTGAAAAAGTCTTTGAAGTTTTACAATCACATAATAAATCACGAAGCGCCTGTAGCTCAGCTAGTTAAAGTGATCTGACGCGATCATCGAAGCTAAGCAACGGTAGACATGGTCATTGTTTGGATGGGTGACCATACACAAGACTATCGTTTTTCAAGTGGCATTTTCATCTGGACGCTAACGTGGATTAGATGACACGTTAAATTGTAGGTCCCGGATGTTAGTCTTAGTACAAGCAGTCGTTAAGCCAAGTCAGAGGCCTTCGGGCGGCTTAAAAACTCTTGACACCAGAGCTTGGCCACTCAGCTCATACGAAGAACAAGACTAATGGATGAAAAGAAACCCGAACGCAAAGAAAAGTGAAAAAGTCTTTGAAGTTTTACGATCACATAACAAATTGCAATGTTTAATCTTCGACGTTTTCTAAGTCTAAGTATAAGAAGTAATCTTCGAACAAATTAAATTAGAACGTAACTCAAGTCAAGCTCGAGATTGTTCACTTTAGCCCGAGTAGTAGAAAAAATACTACACTCGTTCGTTTAGCCTTCTATTGCAATTGAAACTTTATAAAAAAATTTGGAACGGGGCTAAGTGAAGAGTGTATGTAACAAGAAAAAAATTATCTAATTTTTTTATTTTAAATTACAATACCATACAATAATTTATCGATAACTTCATGTCATATGTCATATTATGTCAAAATTAAAACGATAAAATTTATTAAAATACAAAAAAAAAATATTCAATAATTACAACACATTTCACACACGGCTGGTTAGCCCGATACTAAACCATTTCTAGTTTGTATAACGGTTGCTTACACAACTGATATACTTCATATTAAACATACACAAATTGATGAATAAATATTTTCATATTTTTTTTCAAATACATTTTATCGATGTGTATTTAACACCCAGGCCAACAGCCAACAAATTTAGTTCATAACAAAGATAATGACCGTGCCATGGGAAACGAACCCGAGACCTTCTGGTTGGCATTCTGGCATGGTAACCATTATGCCAACGAGGTCGTCAACAATTGAGAATCAGTAAAGCTAGGAACAAATAAATATGAGCATACAAGAAACTTTCAGTAGCTAACACGCGAACATTTTTTGTTAAGAAAAGAGTTATACTTTTAGTACTAATGAAGTTCTAAAAAATTGTCGTCTAAAAGTATTTATGTTTTGAGAAATGCCAAAATCAAAACTACCCGTTTTTAGACTTCAAAGTGAAAGACAAAGAATTTATTGCAATATTATGTCTATTTACAGTTACATGATTACCCATAAGGCATAGAAATTATTTACTGGAGATGAGCAACCCTGTTAATTCATTTGATTTTTTTAATGATCCGTCATTTAAAAAGTCTTCTATTTTATAATATCTTTCGTTATGAGTAAGTTTTTTAAGTTTGTCAGGAAAGTTTTAATATTATCCGTACGCTTTAGGTCGTCTGGTAATTTGTTAAATATTTTAATAGCCATAGAATGTGGGCCCGAGCTCTGCATTTCTAATCTACACCTTGGTACTTGCAAATTGTATTTATGTCTTACGTGGATACGGGGATTTTTTTCACAAAGAAGCAAATTACTAGGCTTATAGGTGGGAAAACAAAAAAAAATAGCACACGACGTCATGGTCAAAAGGAAAGTACCTTATTGTTTGCTGCGATGAGTCTTAAAACTGTGAAGGCTGTTTTGCATAATGAGTGTACACGATTAGGTTTTAACGATGATGACTTTACCAGACCTCATCTAATGCATTGAAAATACTATTTTTATCATCCCTAATGTTGTAACATTCTACTTATGTTTCCAATACTTGACTTGTAATTACTACTGTTATAGCGTAGACAACAAAACACTCAATTTAAACAATTTCACATGATGGTATAATATTCACATCGATGTTGTAAAATCTCATTATAACATCAATAAGAACAGCGCGCGCTCGCTCCTGATTGGCCATTCGCGCGTAGCTGCGCTCTCATTGGTTACATTTTAATGGCGGCAAGTTCACTGTGACCATACACGTACGCGTGAATTTTATGTTTGTTTGTTTATTGACAGCTTTTACTCTTGTTGTTTGATTAATTGTACTCGTATTAGTGAAGATAAAGTAGTGTATGCAACTGCATATAACACAGGTATTAAAACACTCGTTACTATTATGAAACTCGTTTCATAAACTCACATTCGTGTTTTAATAACCTTCATTATAATATGACAGTTGCAAAAACTACTATTAGGGGTCCAGGTCAAGGCGGAAATTCAAACAAATGGTGCTATAAAATTAAAAAATAAAATAAATATTTATGTCCGTAAAATTATGGATAATGTAAAAAAATTACTCATTTTTCAAGTACTTTCAATCAGTAATTGTATAAAAAACACGTAAAAAAACAATATAGGTAAACATCTTAAAGTAAATTAAACAAGCGTAAAAATGCGAAACTGGTTCCAATTAAATATACTGTTACAATTATTTTTATGTAAAACCATTCAAAACATAAATCCAATCTTATGAAGAAATAAAGTTTAAAATACTGATTTGAATGGTTATATTATAAATTAATAATTATTAAGTGATGAGGTAATAAACATAAATAACAAACAGTTATGCCTACTTTTTTAATGACTTATGGGCCTCGAAAATTGCAATGGTAAGCAAACGTATGCCATTGCATAAGACCTTTTAGAATGTTTGTTCTAGAACAAACGATATAGAAAGTTCTAGAATGTGTATTCCAGAACAAACTTTCTAGAAGGTTCTATTATGTTTTTATGGTGTCCCTTGTTAATATTCTTGAGTCTTATTTATATTCCTGTCATCAAGTATAAGCGTCATACTCAGTGGATGAAATAATGTATTCCAACGTTGTCTTGCTTTGTGGATTCAGAAAAAAAAACTTCCTTACTCGATTGATAACTTTATTCGAAGTTTTATATATATTTTACCCAGTAATAGCCCTGGTTCAAGATTTTTCTAAGAGATACTTAAATAGTTTTTTTTTTTTTAAGATAGGCTTGTGTTGATCGCAACTCAACTGATGTTGTGGTCTAGGGTGAAGCGCGCTTCCCTAGAAGCAAGATGTTCACTCTCGCTTTGATGATAGTGAGGTTATACATACTCGTATATACTAGTTCAAAAGTTCAGAGAGATCATTTACTATGTTCTCTAGCATATACCTAGCAAATGGAAAGTTTCATTAATAAATAAAAAAAATAAAAATGTAACAGTGTATAATTTATTTTTTACCGTAAATAGAAATGAAATGTTAACGAAAAGTAATATTCCGTATTAAGGAAAAAATTACTAAGCCTACTAAACTGTATGCAGTGCCTTGAGAGCTAAGTATTCTTGACTTAACATGTTTAATTTTTACGCAGTGTCGATAATTTTTGTGGTTTAGTGCTCTAAAGATCTAGCCTTGCTGTATAGTGTAAAAAAAATAGCTAGTGGTAATTTTTTTTACACGCTTTTTATTAGCTTCACCCGTATGTTTGTTTGTAACCGACTTCTTTGGGCGCGATTTTGACCCACTTTAAACGGCCAAATTTCGTTCAAACTTTGTAGATTTATTAAGACCGATGACAATACACTAATTTGATAAAATTATTAAATTTTTTTGTAGTTTTGTTTGTAACCGACTTCTTTGGGCGCGATTTTGACCCACTTAAAACGGCCAGATAATTGTGTTTTTTAGTTTTTTTTAACTATTATTATTTACACTATAGAGCAGGTCATTCGGTTTTTAGGGCACTAAAACAAGGCAGTAAAGCACTTTAGTTAATAATCTGTACCCGTTATATTCCGCTTTATAATTGGTCTTTGCTATGGAAATCTCGAACAAAGGCTGGTCTGAGTAATTTACCCGGATTTCGACTCGTTATCAAGATCTCGACTTTTTTCGAGCTCCCTTCAACTGTTTTCGAGTTTTTTTCAACTGTTTCGAGTTTTATTCAATTGTTTATTCCCAGCGTTCATTTGCGATTGTCTTGTTCGGTGTGACGTTGACGCTTTTTGAGCAATCAGCTTTTGTTTTTTCTTTGGTGATTGTTTTTGCGGAAGAATATTATTTGCAAGAAAATGTATGGTAGTGCAGGGCATTTTAAAGTACTCGCTTGGCTAACGACCACTCTTAAGTTACTCGAATACAACTCTAAAAAGTGTTTACATAATACTTCTATTAATGTTTGTTTTATAACTCATAAGTACTTAAAAAGTTCAAAGATTGCTATAAATTCAATGGAGCGACGACGGTCTGCCTCCATCTAGCAAAGGGATATCCCCCCGGAAAGATGTTGTGTCCGGAGACGGCCGTCCAACGATTATGCATTGTAACTAGGACCAGTCGTACGCGCGTTGAAAATACCGTTTGCGCGATTCAGGATAAGCGCTCTGATTGGTAGCGGGCGATGAAGTGCAACAGAGACGCCGCAGAGGGTTGGTATATCTACCCTGCGATTTTTTTCTATTTTTTGTTGTTTGCGTTAAATTAATTGATGATTAATTTACACTAGCTTGTGCTTATGGTAAATGTTATGTTAACAAATATATTTTAAAAGTGACATTGAATTGAATAGAAAATGTCCTTCCACCATGCAAACTCTTTAGCTATTTCCATGCCACAATGCTATATGCGTATTAAGTAGATCTGAGAATCGACTACTATCTATTTTTCATGCTCCTAAGTGTTAACCTTAAATTTTTACTTAAAGCAAAACAATGTTTGTCGGGTCAGCTAGTCAATCTATGATAATAATCTATCTACTGACGGTGAGACAGCATGGTTTTAATAAAAGAGTCCCGTTGACACCGTTTATGTAAGAAATCCTAAAAATAAAATAAAAAAAGAACTCCAGAACCAACAAGTTCTCAGATAACACAATTGAAAACTTGTCTTCAAAGCGCGACAACGAAACTTAAAAAGCAAACGGAATAAAAAAAATAGTTAGCAAAGTCTCCAAGGAGTAACATCTTTGCAGTTGGCAAAGTGCATGCTGGTAGAAGCCAAGACTAGACAACACTATTTGCATTTACAGTTTCATTCTGTTCTCTAAACATAAGTTTGAAACCAGTTTTGTATTGTTTCTTTCTAATACTTTTATTTTCTCATGTTGTGTATATAGGAAAATGATCTAGATTTGATCCTGGTAAATTATTTTAATTTGGTTATTTTCTTTTTTGTGAACCATAATAAATCAGTGTAAACTCAAAATAACGACACTGAAGGGTCTGTGCATTTTAGTGGTCGTTAAATGGAGAGAATGTATCATTGTATGGAAAACAAGCTAAACCAACTAAAGCCAATTGATTTCGACGCTTCAGAGAGTTTGTCGTTAAATCAAATGACGTTACATGGAGTTTACACATATACAAAGATTCTCGTCGCTAAAAAAGTAGCGGTAAACATTTATTTTTAACTAGCTCTGCCCCGCGGTGTTACCCGCGTTAATCCAGGTCACAAAAAAAAAACTATCCGGAATAAAAAGTAGCCGTATCTTCATAGTCAATCTCATCAAAATCGGTTGAGCCTTGAAGTTGTAACATAGATTTTGTAGTTATTTGCGTATCCCACGGGACCTGATGAATATATGTCAAGGTGTACCTACAGGCATATTCCTACCACGTTCTTAAGAGTAAGTTATTCAAGACAAGGCAGGCTCCCTTTTTGGCCAGTGTCACTGACTTGTATGCACCATGAAAGAAAGAAAGAACACATTTATTTCAGACACAGAAGACACATACATGACACATACAAGACACATCAATGTGGTTATGCACTTATGCACTTATACAAATTATATCTAAGTGAGCGATAATCGACCTTATCTTGATACTTATAAAATTCATATCGCATTGATCTTATGCTCACCCTAATTGTTAAAAAATGAGAGTCATTATTCTGTAAGAAAACCAAGAGGATTAAGAAAACCAAACAATAGGTTACTTAAAGTGCAAAAGCAAGGGATTTACAACAAAATACTTATATGTATGTTAACTGCCTCAATGTATAACGGACCTACCTTTTCACACATTTAAAAGAAAATTGAAAAACTTCTTTGTGGAAAACCCTTTTTATGCTTTAAATGCATATAATTGAGGTTGCCTCTATCGGAATCTCTATTTATGTATGACGGGCTGTAAAGTGACATGAATTATGTGTAAATGTGTTGTTATTTTCTATTTTATTATTATGACATTGTACGACTAATTATATTATTATGACATTGTATGACTAATTATTTATTAATTATTTGACGTGCCTAGTATAACGCAATGTTATAAGGTTAATAAAGTTCTATGATTTCTATGATTTCATTGTTACAAATGACTTTGTCAAGGCATTTGACCAGTCCGGTCAATATACGAAACAACTCCAATATTAAAAGTGTTTTTAAAGACCCCATTTCGTTCTTTATTATTTACCTTATTTAATTTTAACTTGGCAAAGATGTGGAAATTTGCCTTCTTTTTAAGTAAACAGCTATTCTCGGTACTTGAGAACTTTAATGGTTTTTTCATGGGATTTTTAACGGGATAAACTCGCAAAATTGGTATTTGATTACTTTATGAAAATTTTGCGCGAAACGATTTTTTTAGCGACAATTTTTTTGTTCAAGTTGTAAAAATTTTAAGATCTGTTTTACATAGCGTGTTTGAGAACTAATTATTTTTTTATGAAGAGTGTAGAAACTATACTAATGGACATTCCAAACTAGGCAATTTCCGCCTTCGGCTAGCTAGAGTGTCACTGACGTGTAGTTACGCATTTGACTAGCATCGCGCGTAAACATCACGAGTGAGCGACATTGACCGAAAGTGGAGCATGTCTATTCTAGAATTACTGGGTGTCAAGAGCGCTATTATATACTCGTACTTACATATAATTATGAGCAATAAATTAATCAAAATTGACGGTTGTACAAACCGTATTTAATATTAGGCTTATTAACTATTGTTTATAGTAAAATTATATGGTATAATATTATTTTGTATAAAATTTTAAATTATTTAATATGTGTTATGACGTGTAAATTTAAAAGTTACCAATAAAGAACTTTGACTTTGAGCAAAGCGCCTGGGGTACGGCAATGGATTTTTCACAAAATAAATTAATATAAAATCAACAATGATCAGTATTGATATTATAAGCTCTATTCGATTCATGATAAAACATATTTATTTACCTACAAAAAATTGAAAACTGTTGTGAAATAACATTCAGAAGTAAATTTTTTTTTAATTTAAAAACGACTATTTTTCATAATATAAAACAATCGAGCGAATTCTACGTTTCATTTCATTGTGTTTTGGAGCTCTAACAATTCTTTAATTAAATGAAACGCTTGAAGCGACTGTATCTCGTCCAATTAAGAAGATCTGACGCGATCATCGAAGCTAAGCAACGGTCAAAGCGGATAATGTTTGGATGGGTGACAACGCACAATACTATCGTTTTTTAAGTGGCACTTTCATTTGGGTCGGATGACTCGTGAAATTAGATAGATAAACACTTTATTAAAACACTCACAAAAAAATGGAACAAATTACAGAAAACACATAAAGTACATAAAAGCTAGTGCCTTAACTGGTGACCTTATCGCTAATAGCGATCTCTTCCAGGCAACCAATTTCAAGAAAGAATAAAATGACGAGGTGTAATAACATGAGTGTATATGGGAATTCAAATACATAAATTTTAAGCTGTTACGTCTTAATTGACGACCTCGTTGGCGTAAAGGTTACCATGCCGGTCTGCTAATCAGAAGGTTCCGGTTTCGATTCCCGGCCCGATCAACATCTTTGTGCTTAACTAAATTTGTTGGCTGTGGGTCTGGGTGTTAAATATGTATTTAAATATAATATGTATGTATGTATATGTAGTATATCAGCTGTGTTAGCAACCATAATACGTGCTAGAATTGGTTCAGTATGGGGCTAACCAGCCGTGTGTGAATAAAAAAAAAATACAAGCAATCGCTAAGCCAAGTCAGAGGCCTTCGGGCGGCTTTAAAACTCTCGGCACCAGAGCTTAGCCACTTAGCTCATACGAAGAAGAACAAGAATCACCTTGCCAACTATTTTGAAACTCCTAACAAGTTCCATCATTAGACTTCCAAATCCCCCGTAACGGTGCATTACCATAGCCTTTGACAAGGGGGAGTGGGGAAACCAGGGACACGCGGAGACGGGAAACTTGGACGCCCTTTGATGAATTGAAAACAAGTTCTGTGTTTGGTGCAAGGGGGAAGATGGGGAGAATTGAAATTAAATACCACGTTTGACGATTTTAAAGGGAGGTAAGTGTGTGTAAATCGAGTCACTTCTTCTTCTTTGTATGAGCTAAGTGGCCAAGCTCTGGTGTCAAGAGTGTTCTAGCCGCCCGAAGGCCTCTGACTTGAATTAACGACTGCTTGTACTGAAACTTCTTTGATAATGCTCCAATTTAAAGGTTAAAAGTAGTTTTTAAAATTTGACTGAATCTTTATTCTCTATAGATGTAAATATAAAATATACCTACATTGCTTTTAGTGACATAAAATACATTTTTAGTTTTATTAATAATTTTAATTATTGTAATTTAGCAAAAAAAATATATAATTTCATTAATAAATATTTAGATTTGACAAACGGCCGGTACTAACAATTTAACGTTTTTTAGTGGCATTTTCATGTGTGCGGGGGACACATGCAAATGCTACTTGAAAAACGACAGTTTTTGGTATGGTCACCCATCCAAACACCGTCCGCATCGACCGTTGCTTAGCTGCGATGATCGCGTCAGATAACCTTAGCTAGCCGAGCTACAGGCGCCAAACAGTATAGGTTAGAAAAATAAAAAAATAAAAATTGAATTAACCCACTGGTTATAACTCAATATGCCAGTGTACGTGCTATCCCAGCTGCTTTGGATGATGATGATTAAAAAACGCTTTTAAACGCCTTTTTCCATAAATTACGCCATCCACCAAGAACTGGACTTCCTCACATCTCTACAGTTGCCGAGTTGCAAACTGACCTTCCCAAGCCTTTGAGTTTGAAAGTCGGAGGCTTCTTGCGAACTTATCCAAATATTCCGTTAAGAAAGCCTTTTCATGTTACCCTGTATAGTGATAATGAGTGTTATGTGTGTGTGAGTGTGTGCGTATACAAACCAATCAGCACAACAGCATGCAACCAATATATTCAAAGTGTTGAAATGTCAAAAGAAATCAATCAGAATAATAACTGGTCTAAAGAAACATAGCTCAGCTTGGAAATATTTTGAAAAGGATAAAATAATGACAGTAATTTCAATGTAGGTACATAATTATATAACATCGTGATAAAAATTAATAATAATTAAATGTTACAAAATAGTCGACATGCTATTCTATATATATTGTTTACGTAGAAGATAAGTAAATAGGTCTATGTTATACAAAAATATTAATGTAAAAAAAGGTGACAAAGAAAATAACAAATCTTAAAAGTAATACGTTGAAACAGAAAATAAAGAGCTTTTGTTAAAATGGTAAACCCTTTTATAATTTAAGCGAATGTGGAACTTGCAGTTCAATGATAATTCAATAGTTACATCAGTAATTTTCAGATATCTCAGATCATCAGTAGTTACAGCATAACTTCACGAAGCTAGTGTTCATTGATTTAACCTAGTAGCACAGTAAAATAGTCAACATTATATTATTCTACAGTAAATTTATGTTTACTTTATACTTAATATGGAACTTATTCATGTGTAAAACGTGGTAAAAATCAAATCAAATTTAGTTTAGTAATTTGCAAGGAATTGACACAAACATTCACACACAAACATCCTCTCACCCCAAACGCATATACTAACATTTGTACGAAAAAACAAATGCGTTAATTTTTCTATAAACAAAAAACAACAACAATATTAACACGAAATAAACAAAAACCCAATCAGGCCATACTGTAAACATATTTGTTTCGATCGAAATAAAGTCGACTCGCACCCGACTGCTATACAAATAGAAAAACAACTACCGTATCAATAAAACATACGGAAAATATAAATAAAAGGAAACATTCGGGAAAGTGGGTTAAATAAAAAAGGTTAAAAAACACTTTTATTTTAACCACAGAATTTTAAAACATGGCAGAGTGTTATAATTTCTACGTATCTCCAAGTATCTCTCTCTCTCTCTCTCTCTCTCTGTGTGTGTGTTTTTTTATCTTTTATTTATTGATTTATTAATATTAAAATGAGGTTAAACTTATATTGCAGTGCTCTCACAAATAAATAACAAGACTAAAATAACATTACTCCTTTCCATCCAAAGGTTGCCTGGATGAGATTGTTGTTATCAATAAGGCCGCCGTTTGTGGCACATAGTAAAAAATTTTACGTTGTACTTTTAATTTGACTTGTACCTATAATCTGCCCAATAATGGGTTTACCTATCTACGACGAAATAACACAACGACGACGACTAAATAAAACATAATAATAAAGTTTTGAGTGTGTTTGTGTGTGTGTGTTTCACTCTGTTTTCCACTCAAACATTGATCAAGTTTTTTTTAGAATGGTTTGATAGTCGGGAGTAATTTGAGCTACATAATATACAAGCTGTTTAAAAACGGGGTAAAAGGGGGTACCCTTTTACCCCTTTAGAGATGGAATTTCCAAAAATCCGTTCTTAGTACGCGTCTACATACTAGAACAAACACACCCTCCAAATTTCACAACCTTAGGATCAGCCGTTTGGGACCGCCAATAGATAAATGAATGAATGAGTCAGGACACAGAGTCTTATAGTATAGATAAAAATTGGTTCAAGATAGCTGACGCAAAAATATGTAGTGTCGTATTATAACTGTTGTAATATTATTTTATAACTGTACACAAAATACAAAGTATTAAACAAATTGGTGTTACATAATATAATTATAATTATTAATTATCGAAGCTTGTAATAAATATTTGATTTTTTAGAAACATTATAGTTACTATGTTTATACTAAGGTATTGCTACAAATGTATGTTTTATCAATATTTTGGAAGTATAATAGGAAGTAAGATAGACAAACTCGTAACCCCTTTTTTTTCATCTTGCGCTAAAAATATAAACAAAACGAAACAAAAGGTATCCAAAACGGGTTATTCTCAACCGATCGCGATATGAGAGCCAGGTTTAGTACGGTTGGATTTATCCCCGACCCCACCTGGACCTTTCGACCCCTCCATGGTTTATTTGACCCCATATTTTCGGAAATGGAAGTGGGAATTGAATTCGGGGGCTTGTTTAAGATATTGATATGGAGATGTACCGGTGAATCTCCGATACTGGGAGCAAAAAAAAGGTGGTTTATTTCTTCCTTTTTAGGGTTCCGTACCTAAAAGGTAAAATCGGGTCACATTTCACACACGGCTGGCTAACCCCATACTGAACCATTTCTAGCTCGTATTATGGTTGCTAACACAACTGATATACTACATATACATATTTTATATAGATACATATTTGACACCCAAGCCAAAAAAAAGCTAAGCACAAAGATGTTGGCCTGCTGGGAATCGAACCCGGAACCTTCTGATAGGCAGTGCGGCATGTTAACCATTACGCCAACGAAGTCATCAAATTGTTATTGTATTGTCTATAACATATGTTTTAATTGATTAAATAATATAAGTATTCAATAAACTTAGTTATATAAGTAAAAACAGACTTTACAAGAAAATAACAAGTTTAGTGTTAAACAATACAGCAATGAAACCAAAACAACGCCCAGTTAATTTTCCCCAACAAACTTGAGCAAAGTACGCCCGTAACCGCTTTTAACTATTTAACCAAAGACCGAACCAACTCTCATTATCTGTCGAACTTGCTTCAATTTTACGAAGTAATGTTTTGGTCAGCTGTTTTTGGGCAGCAACAACTTAGTTCAAATTCATAACTGTCACTGCTCTGAGCAATGCTCTCATAATAATCCATAAAATATCATCTTATAAAATCCATAACATAATTATTATGACTAACATATCAGTTAATAATTTTAAGAGAAATAAATATTAACTAGATTAATATAGTATTAAGTAATTAATTTTAAGTAGCGATGACCTATTTATTAAGCACACCTTTTTGTATTTCTTGTATTAAAATCTAATAATTTTAATTAAAATTTTTATATATAAAGACATTTCGAACTTTGAATAAAGCAATGATCAAGCCAATTAATGTTTTTTGTCAATTTTCACAAAATATATTTAGCCTGTTTTGAATTTGTAAAAGGAGAATTATGATCAACCGGCAGCTCAATTAGCGACAAAAAAGTTGAACGCTAATACCAAAAACCAGCCAATATCAAAACACTTGGTTGGATTTAAATTGGGTACCAAGAACAAATAAAATACATTCAAACTGAAAAACTTTTACTAAGAATTCACATGCAAAAAAAGGAAAGAAACTGCAACGGCATATTTAAATAATTTATATGTTGCCTTCTTGTTATATTTAATTGTTTTTTCTGTAATCTTTATTTGCAAATAAATATGTACTTTTGTACAAAAATAAACAACACTTATTAGTCAGCAGCACATATTTGCAATGTCATCAAACAGGCGCAAAACCTATACACAGTCGCGAAATAATAATTTATTCCAAAATTTAAATCAAAACAGTAACCACTTAAACTTCCATTATTTTTAGCCTATTTTCATAACATTTCTATATCATCCTTTACAAAAATGTTTGCTGACCAATAACGATGACATTGCTTGACTTAAATTGCTGACAGTTTAGATAAGTACGAGTATGTTTTGCTAACCATATAACTCGTTCCCTTATCATGCAGAACTTGTTAGTACCTGTCTAAGTTTCACAACTTTATTAATTAGTTTTATGGTGTTTTGTTCAATAAATTAACTTTTTATTGCGTTTTATGTAAGTTTTTAATAAGCTGCTGTTGAGAATACGTAATAAATAATAAAATAATTAGGCAAGAGGCCGACCAAAAAAGACGTGGATGGAGTGTGTGAATGAGGACATGAGAGTGAAAGGAGTGAGTGTAGAGACGACGGCTGATAGAGGAGAGTGGAAGAGGAAAATTTGCTGCCGACCCCACCTAGTGGGATAAGGCAAGGAAGAAGAATTAAACATTAACCTTTGAAATAATCACTAAAATTCACTCTTTTCAGATAAAACGGAGCTGTTTTATGGATGTATTTTTTTAAGATTCCCTACTTAAAAGTAGAAATTGGGACTCTAAAAACATCTGTTTTTTTTGTCTGCCTCTCTGTCATTAGGCTGTATCTCATTTAAGTGTATCTCATCTCATAAGTAGTGACAGCTAGAAAGCTGAAGTCTTACAATTGATTTGTATTTTTTTGGCCGCTGTAAGAACAAATACTATAAAATTAAAAGAGGCTTCCATAAATAAACGTAATTTTTAAGAATTTTTCTCTTCAACGACATTTGGCGCTCCAAATATTCAAAGAAAATTATATTATGTAAGAACTTCAAAAATTAAAGCTATCATTTATAAAACTAAAACACCCTTGTGCCATGTTTGCTGACGACGCTACAATATTCATACCACAAAAACAATTGAATAAAGAAGATTTTTGAAACACTGGTAATTGATTATTTACAAACAGTTACACATTGGCTAGAATCCATAAATCTTAAAGTTAATATCTCCAAAACTAGCACAAAGCAATTCACAAGTTATAAAAGAGTGCCTATCAATTTATATTGCAAGCAATGATGAAGTTAATGATACACCTTTCCTGGGAGTCGTTTTAGATAAGCTTCTGAATTGGAAAGCACATATTAATAAATAAAGCAATACTTACTTACTACTTACTATGATGGCTCGCTAACCCCAAAATGGATCCTGGCCTCCGACACCAAGAGACGCCATTTTTCTCTAATTAAATTTTAGTTAATTGATACTTGTTATTTTTAGATAATATTGTTTTTTTTTTTAAAAAGACTGTTGTAACCTAATCACTATTTTAAGATCTCGTCTTTGTACACAGTTATGCAATAAATAATAATTTATTATATTCTTATTCAGTTTCCCGAATACGATAATAGATGGCGCTGTATCGCCTTAAAACTCGCAAACGGTGTGTCGTTTAATTTTTATGAGGATTGTGGGAATTGCAATTGATGTAAGGAAATTGCGAAATTAGATAGTATTTTTAGAACTGCGTCGATAGATTCATTAATCTGTTTGGGTTGATGATATTTATACGAAGCGGTTAACTCTAGACATGCGCAGAATGTGTCACTAAAATGAAAAGATATGTACATAGCTTTTTATATCTGTGAACTATATCTTTCTTATAGTTCAGTAGTTCATTTAGTTCAGTACTAGTTTTCTTTCACTATTTCATTCAGGGTATTGTAGCAGTAAAGTAGTTGTAGAGACAGCACGATCTAAACCTATTATTAATATTCCATATTTGACGTGATTTTAGTTGTTTTGTCCATGGTTTAGATCGTGCTGTCTTTTTTTGTTCAATAATGGTGAAAGAGAGAAAGTTACTTTAAATATAGTTTAGTCGTATGTACACCAGAATCGCCACCATTATTTATATATTTTACTAGCATCCCGTCCTGGCTTCGCACGGGCTATAAAATAATCTAAGTTGCAAAGAGAAACAAATTATAGCCTACTTTACTCAGGGATGATGTAGCTTCCCAACGGTAAATTTTTCAAATCAGTCCAGTTCTTTCGAAGCCTATTTGCGTCAAATAAACAAAACAACAAATTTTCCCCCTTTTTAATATTGGTAATTTGGTAGGTTCAGATCATTATTTTCGGTACGTCATTTACAAAGATGTGATAAATGTTTATTAATTATTATTTATTTACAATAATTATTTTGAACATGTACCTAATTATGTTTATTAATTATTATTTTAAATTTTAAAATGAACGTACCTATTATACTATGTAGTGAATGAACCGCTTCGTATAAATATCATCAACCCAAACAGATTGACGAATCTATCGACGCAGTTTCAAAAATACTAACTAAATTCGTAATTTCCTGACATCTAATGCAATTCCCACAATACTCATAAAAATTAAACGACACACCGTTTGCGAGTTTTAAGGCGATACAGCGCCATCTATTATCGTATTCGGGAAACAGAATAAGAATATAATATTATTATTTATTGCATAACTGTGTACAAAGACGAGATCTTAAAATAGTGATTAGGTTACAACAGTCTTTTTAAAAAAAAAACAATATTAAGTAAAAATAACAAGTATCAATTAACTAAAATTTAATAATATTATACATATTAACTATACATTTTTACTAATTTACGCTACTCTGAAATATTCATTCATATGTTAATACTCGTTGTCTATCAACCATTTTCTAAAACAAGACTTACATTTATTTATAATAGAGAGTTTTCAGCTTTGTGGCAAAAATTGTACACATTTAATGCCTTTCTATTGGCCTTTATAATTTTAACAAAATTATTATATTTATACTTTGGGCGGAGAGTCGCAGCACGACTAAATTTGATATTAAAATATTTTATGTGTTTTTATTCGTTTTCGATTTTAGTTGTTTTGTGTATGGTTCAAATCGTGCTGTCTCTTTCTGTTCACTAAAGATGAAGAGTGACAGGACTACTCTAATTTTAGTTTTGTCGTGTGTTTGCCAGAATTGCCACCATTAGCTTTCAACATGCCCCATTCCCGGCCCGGTCAACATCTATGTGCTTAACTTAATTTGTTGGCTGTGGGTCTGGGTGTTAAATATAATATATTTTTATAAAATATGTATGTATGTATAATAATATGTAGTATATCAGTTGTGTTAGCAACCATAATACGAAATAGAAATGGTTCAGTGTGGGGCTAACCAGCCAGTGTGTAAAAAAATAAAATAAAAAAAATATAACATTTTTTTTGTTGGTTAAAGCTTGCCTCGCCTACGTGGTTTGGGGCTCACTGATTCAGGGGTTGGGGGTTAGGGGTTGGATCGAGCCTTCTTCAAGCAGTAAATTACACTTAAACTTTGCCGAGGGCGAGTTTACATCTTCAAACGATTGCGTTTAGAGACAGGCAGGGTGGGGAATTTTATCAAGGGGTGCGGAATTCTGCAGAACCTTCGCTGTTTGTAAAACAGCTATAATTTAAAATCGTCTATTAATCGTATTGGCAGACGAATCAAAATATGGAAAGATGACCTCAAAAAAGTGGCTGGTCCGGTTTGGACCCGTTTAGCAAGAATAGAATAGAATAGAATATAATATTTTTATTCGTCATAACGTATCCTATTACAAATACACTAAATATTATTAACCAGATACAGTATGGACTTGTCAATTATAATGTACAATGCAAAACGAATTTTGAGGACTGTGTCGCCCCCGTCCGTGGGAAAATTACCCTTTATTCGATTCCCCACACGTGGTCCTTGGGTGGTGCAAAACAGGCGACACTCACACTGGTGGTAGGCTTCGGCCGGGGCTAGTGACCACCCACCGGACTAAGTCACGCCGCCAAGCGGCCTTGCCGTGTTCCGGCGTTTGGTCCGGTGACGCCGTTAGGGGATTTGGGTCGGGATAGCTGCTTCGTTGATGCATTTTAGCCGGTTTTAGACACATGAGCGTGGGGACACTGGGTATCTAGTCACGGAGGGTAGCGGGATCCGAGGCACGGTTCTCCGCTGGCCGACCGCAGGTAGTAGGGGACCCAAGTAGTGAGCTAGCTACTCATGAAAGGCTGTCCCGCCAACTAGCGAAAAATCCCGGGGATGCGCCATCGTGCCGGTTAGCGACCGGATGAAAGGGCCCGATGGACATCCCTGGGGGGGCTCGGGCGTCCCCGCAGTCTCCGGACTAGCTCCCCACTGGTGTCTTTTACGTTTCATGTGTCTTGGTAAGCATCGCGAAGCCTCGTCCCACTGCCATATCCCCACCGAACTCACTCTTCGCATTATGAAAAACAAAAGAACAAAGAACAGGGTACAACAGCGGATGCACTCCCTTTCGCTTAAAGTGCACCTCTCCAACATTCGAGGTTTGCACTCCAATCTCGTTGCGGTCCATCACTATCTGGAGACCGACAAACCTGCTCTCTTGTTCCTTACGGAGACGCAGATCAAATGTCCATCTGATACGGCGTACTTGCAATATCCCGGTTACACCCTAGAGCATAATTTCAAGGCTCGGGCAGGGGTTTGCCTGTACGTCCGGGATAACATTTGCTGTCAGCGTCTCCGTAACCTTGAAAATCGTAGTTTCTCTGTCCTGTGGGCGCTTGTAGACACAGGCATAGAGAAAATTCTCTATGCCTGTGTCTATCGTTCGCACAGCGGTGACCAGGAGACAACCAGGCTCACTGATTATCTCAGTGAGGCAGCGGACACGGCTCAACAAAAGTACCCGACAGCCCAATTAGTGCTACTGGGGGATTTTAATGCACACCATCAGGAGTGGTTATTCCCATACCGGGACACAGACCATGCTGGTAGAGAGACGCGAAAGCTTGCTTTAACGTTAGATCTCACTCAGCTGGTCCAAGGTGCTACTCGGGTACCTGACGTTGAGGCGCATACACCTTATTGCTTGGACCTTCTGCTGACAACTGATCCAGACCGGTACTCTGTGGCGATTTCGTCACCCTTGGGTAATTCCGATCATTGTCTGGTGAAATCTGTATCCGTTTATTCCCCATCTGACCCGAGCCCTAAGGGCAGTCGTCGGATGTGGCGATACAAGTCAGCAGATTGGGATGAGATGCGGTCATTTTTTGCATCTTATCCTTGGCAGTCTGTTTGTTTCTCTTCTGGTGATTCATCAGTCAGCGCGGATGCCGTGACGGATGTACTGCGACTGGGTATGGAATATTTCATACCCTACTCAGATGTACCTCTGTCCGACAAGGCTCGCCCTTGGTTTGGGCCTCAATGTGGACGTGCTGAAGCACTGAAACATGAGGCATACCTTGCCTGGGTCGATGCCCGCCACCGCAAGGCTGGGAATATTTGCCAGAAGAAGAAAGAATTTAACAAGGCTGCCAAGTCCTGCAAAAAGGTTTTACAGAAGGCTCGCTTCGACCATATTAGCCGTGTAGGGAACAAATTAGCTTCTTATCCCACGGGTAGTAAAGCATTTTGGTCCCTGGCCAAATCGATCGAAGGGAACTTCTGTCGCCCCTCACTGCCTCCACTGCTGAAGCCGGACGGTTCGCTGGCTCACGCAGCAGTAGAGAAAGCCAACTTATTTGCTTCTCTATTTGCTGAAAGTTCACGTCTTGATGCTGGTGGCGCGTCGCCTCCGTCATCTCATGTCTGTGCGTCAGTGATGTCTGACATAAAGATACGCCAGACTGAGGTTCGGAATGCGCTACGCGATCTAGACGTGAATAAAGCCAGT
Organism: Mellilla xanthometata; assembly: GCA_035578125.1. NCBI lineage: Eukaryota > Metazoa > Arthropoda > Insecta > Lepidoptera > Geometridae > Mellilla > Mellilla xanthometata. The sequence continues at coordinate 945,608 of JAPUBQ010000020.1, forward strand.
GGTCCCGACGGTATTCCAGCTTTAGTTCTGAGGACCTGTGCGCCTGAGTTAGCTCCTGTGTTGACACGTCTTTTTCGGCTTTCTCTTGAGACTGGTAAAGTGCCAAGTTCTTGGAAGCTTGCTAATGTGCAGCCCGTGCCTAAAAAAGGTAGTCGCGCCGACCCTGCTAACTACCGGCCCATTTCAGTCACGTCCATACTCTGCAAGAGTATGGAACGTGTCTTGAACCGCAGGCTCCTGGCATACCTAGAAGCGAATGACCTCCTAAGTGACCGACAATATGGCTTTCGCCGGAATCGGTCTACTGGGGATCTTCTAGCGTATGCCACACACATCTGGAGTGAGGCTATTGAGAAGTACGGAGAAGCACTTGCGGTTTCTCTGGATATTTCCAAAGCCTTTGACAGGGTCTGGCACGACGGCCTTATTGGCAAGCTTTCCTCTTACGGCCTGCCTGCTGGATTTCGTGATTGGATATCGGACTTTTTGAGGGACAGATCTATACGGGTGGTCATTGATGGCTGCTCCTCGGATCTAATGGCGATCAATGCCGGTGTCCCTCAAGGGTCGGTGCTCTCTGCGACATTATTTTTGCTGCATATTAACGATCTGCTAAGTCCCGGTACCTTTGGGTATGCAGATGACAGCACTGTTGTAGAAAGCTACATATCCACTGCACGAGCCAGTGAGGCCGAAATCCGGTCTCATAGGGAAGCTATGGTTGAGCGCTTGAACTTGGCTCTTCAGGCAGTCTCCGAATGGGGCGATGCCAATCTAGTCAAGTTCAATGCCACCAAAACCCAAGCGTGTCTTTTCACCGCTAAGAGGAGGCCTTTTGACCTGGCCCCTTCCTTCCGAGGTGCAACCGTATCGGTTACCGACAGCTTAGAACTCCTTGGCATAACATTGTCTTCAACCCTGAATTTTGGCTCCTACATCGAGAATATGGCTCACGTAGCAGCCAAAAAGCTGGGTATCCTCTCGAAGGTGCGAAAGTACTTCACGCAGGAACAGTTGCTTATATTATATCAAGCACAAGTTCGATCATGCATGGAGTATTGTTCGCACCTTTGGGATGGATCGGCAAAGTACCAGCTTCAGGCGTTGGAGTCAATTGAGCGGCGTGCTAAGAGACTCATAGGCAATGACAATCTTTGCAAAGCAAGGTTGCAGAGCCTAGAGCACCGCCGCATTGTTGCCAGTCTGTCGGTATTCTATCGGTTGCATTTCGGCGAGTGTGCGACTGAATTACATGACGTGATTCCCCCCGCCCCCTTCCACTATCGAACGAGCAGGGAAACGCCAAGGCGGCATCGGTTTACGGTTGAGGTACCCAAGGCACGCACAAAACGTTTTGCCTCCACCTTTGTTGTCCGAACCGCCAAACTTTGGAATTCCTTGCCGAATTCCCTGTTCCCCAATGACTACAATCTAGCGATTTTCAAGGCGAGAGTGAACCGGTTCCTTCTAGGTAAGCGCGATCCACCGTAGACCTCAATGTCGCTTACCATCAGGTGAATTGTGGTCAAGCGCTGACCTATTCAGAGTAAAAAAAAAAAAAAAAAAAAAAGAATTAATAAAACAACAACAATAGAATAAAATAACATCAAGGAAAAATTGTTAGAAATCAAAAATGTCAGCTGTAAAGGGGCTTCGTCATAGATTAAATAATAAGGTTTAAATGTGTGATTGACTGAAATGTGTGTTTAAATGTGTGTGATTGACCAATGTCAACAAACTTAACATATCAAGGGACATAAATAAGTGGAAGTTTTTAGAGGAGGCCTTTGTCGACAGACAGGCTGTCACAGAATCCAGTTGCCGATAATTAGTTAAGATAATACAATATACAAATAAATTAAGTATTAAGTTAGTAGGCATGTATATAATGTTTTAAGTTAAGAAAAACAACAATAAAGGCTATTTTATTTTATTTTTAAATTTTTTATTAATCGTTTAGTTAACTACCTACGAGTCAAATTGAAATTCGAGTCAAATTGACGACCTCGATGGCGTAAAGGTTACCATGCCGGACTGCTAATCAGAAGTTTCCGGGTTCGATTCCCGGCCCGGTCAACATCTTTGTGCTTAACTAAATTTGTTGGCTGTGGGTCTGAGTGTTAAATATGTTTTTATATATAATATGTATGTATGTATATGTAGTATATCAGTTGTGTTAGCAACCATAATACGAGCTAGAAATGACTCAGTATGGGGCTAACCAGCCGTGTGTGAATGTGTAAAAAAAAATCTTCACACCATATTTCATCAAATTCAGCTTAGCTGTTGCGTGAAGAAGTAACAAACATACACACTTACACACAAAGTTTTGCATTTGTAATATTAGTAGAATATATTTCTTATATAGTTTTGTGTAACACACCCTTAAAATGTTCTTGTATCAGACAATTTGTTTCCCCTGCCATGTGCCCGGGGCGGTAATTCTCCCGATGATGGTTTGGAAATTTCAGTTTATCTTTCCCCAATCCGATCAAGTTTCGAGTTGTCAATCTCATCAATTTCTGTATTCCATTAGGCGTATCGTTTTTGACAGGAATAAATTTAGGTAAAGGAAGGAAAGGTAACGTTAAAGTTTAATGAACATTAATGATTGAAAGAGATGTTTACTCTCTTTTCATCTCAAATGCTATGCTATGATTAAGCTATGGTAGTAAGTAACTCTATATAATTACACTGAAGCGACTGTGCATTTTATGGCTTTATAGAAGGTGGTTAAATCGAGAGAATGTTTCATTGCACGGAATACAAGCTAAACCAACTAAAGCCCATTGATTTCGACGCTTTAGAGAGTTTGTCGTTAAATCGAGTGACGTAACATGGAGTTTACACTACACACACAATAAGAAGAAAAAACTAAAATATAAAATAAAACAGGTCTATACATGTTTACATATTCTTTTAAGTAGAAGTATACTTAATTAAATTTCCATCTGATTAAATGAAAGTCATTTAATCCCAAATGAAAGAGCAGAAACATTTCCCAAAGAGCTGATCATTAAAGAACGTAAAGAGCAAAGAGCGAAACCGCTAATGTGACCATGGCTTTTAATTGTTATCGCAGAACAATTTACATGCAAAGTATCGTCCCGGGACACGCGGGTTGTGTTGTCACTTTGTGACAGAAAAGTTGGCTGTTTTATTCTTTTATTGCTGATCTTTTTAAAATACTACTAAATAACTACGTAATTGACAAAATACAAAAATTAAAAAAAAAAAATTACGCAAACCTTTTTCAAATAAAAAAAAACACCAAACAACTCACACTCGCTCTACATAATCAAGTACCATGTTATAGTCAAATGTATAATACATATAATATTTTGTATATTTTATTAATTATACTTATTTTAATAGGGTGAAAGGTTAGTAGTAGTCAAAGGTACCTACGGTACGTAAAAAGCGAGTGTGGTTCTGTGGTAATAACGTCTACTTTTCAATTACACGGCTCCTGGTTCGATCCCGGCCCTACACCAATGACTTGTTTTTCATTTTATGAGTGGATTTGCACTCGCTTTACGGTGAAGGAAACCGGCACTGAATCTGAAGACGTGTGTCATCCGCCAACCCACACTTGGCCAGCGTGGTGGGTGATACATCCTTTATCTCTATCCTAGTAAGAGAAGGCTTCGAGTCCCAGGAACGTATAATGGGCTGCTTATGCTTATGCTAGGTACGTTAATTTAGGATATAGGATTCCTTAAATTTTTAGCTTCTCAAGGGCAATCACTGGCCTAAGCATTTAATTTTAAGTTAATGAACAGCAACCTCATTCCGAATCCAGAAGTGGGAAACAAATTTAAACTTTGCCCTCAAATCCGCGCCTAAGTTCCAAATATAAAGAGCTCATTAATAAAACTACAACACATAGAGCATATACACTGTGGAAACCCATTTAGTACACAGCTTGTTTCAATTCCGTAAAAAAATAACACGCTCTGATTGGCTGAGACGTAAAGCTTTTACTAGAAGTATCTTATTCACTTATATTGATTTTTATATTTTTTTTATCATTTCATTGTAACGAAGAATAATTTTATAATTTCATTTTAACGAATATTTTTTATTGTTACGCAAGTAACTGCGAAATGGCCGTTACACAGACGCAACCGTTTCGCTTGTGGGGTTTCGCACCGCAAGGCGTTACCACGCGTTCTGTGTAAATAAACGTATGTCGTAATGAAAATGTATGTCGGTGAGGACAAAATTTTGGACAATGGAAGCCGAAAATATTGAAATATTATTGAATTTGATTCGAAATTATCCCGTTATAATATTTAGTTGGGCAACTTGATTACAAAACTGCATACAAAAAAGGTAGCATGGAGGAAAAACGACGTCTGCACTTAAACACAGCCCACGAAAGCTACAATGACATTTCCTTGCGAAAGAACTGCAGGCTACTAACGTTCCGCAAATGTTTCGCTACCGCAGTTGTTTCGCAAAGACTCGCTGCTGCATGCGAACGCGTACTAACAACGAGGTTTAAATTTTGAGTAATAATAAAATAAACGGATTGACAGATTACAGTCAGTGCATCATGTGTTTAAACATAAATAAACGGATCGACAGATTATAGTCAGTGCATCATGTGTTTAAACATAAAATGAACGGATTGCCAGATTATAGTCAGTGAATTGTATGTTTAAACATAAAATAAACGGATCGACAGATTATAGTCAGTGCATCATATGTTTAAACATAAAATAAACGGATCGACAGATTACAGTCAGTGCATCATGTTTTTAAACATAAAATAAACGGATCGACAGATTATAGTCAGTGCATCATGTTTTTAAACATAAAATGAACGGATTGCCAGATTATAGTCAGTGCATCATATGTTTAAACATAAAATAAACGGATTGACAGATTATAGTTAGTACATCATGTGTTTAAACATAAAATAAACGGATTGACAGATTATAGTCAGTACATCATAAGTTTAAACATAAAATAAACGAATTGACAGATTATAATCTGCAGTCAGTTCATCATGTGCTTAAACATAAAAAGAACGGATTGCCAGATTATAGTCAGTGCATTGTATGTTTAAACATAAAATGAACGGATTGACAGATTAAAGTCAGTGCATCATATGTTTAAATACTCTGCGGCCAGTTAAACTGGAGCGAAGTATAAATATGACGTCAGCGCCTTAACTTCTCGCTGCTAAACTCGTGTTTAAGCTGATCAAATTTTAAAAGTGCTCACTGTAGCGTCTTAACACTACACGTACAGAACAGTCGGCAGTATGGGAAGTATAGGAGAAAAGTATATGAGTATATTTACACGAAACAAACGGTCACACTTACTTAAAAACGTTGGATATACGTCCAACGGGTATGACGCTCTCGCGCAACATGCGCCGAGCCAGTCTGTGCGCGGATCTCGTCGGTGACAGTCCGTGTGCAGCTCGTCCCCGATGATGACGCTCGTAATGCAATGAAACCCGTTGGACGTATATCCAACGTTTTTAAGTAAGTGTGACCGTTTGTTTCGTGTAAATATATAATATGCCTTACGACAACAGTTTACAAAGTGTAGTATATAAGTAGTTTCGTACCCGAAGAGTACCACCGGGACCCGTCTTTTGAGGACTTCGCTGTCTTTCCGTCTGTCTTTTGTTTCTCTGTCTATCACTAGGGTGTTTCATAAGCCGTATTTTTATTAACTTTCTAGCTGAACAGAACAGTTATGTTCATAGTTACAAATGATTTATTTCTGTTGCCTTTTAACTTTTTCTTCTTTTCTTCTTGCACCTTAAGAAGAAGAAAAAGTTATAGGAAAGAAGAAGAAACCATAAGCGTGACAAATTATGGCGCATAGTTGGCGTCATCACGGGTCACTGTCTTTTTAATAAACACTGTTTTAACCCTTAAATGGACGCTTTTTGTTTCAAGTTTAAAAAAAATATATTTGTTTAATAGACAACTTAACTGTGTAGGAAAAAATAGTAAAAAAATCTAGACATAAATTTACTATACTTTTTGACGTGACAACGTCTTAAATTAGGTTGCGTCTGGGAGTCACTTATGAAAAAGTGTAATGCCCGGTAACGTTACGATGAGTCACCGAACGAGAGAGAGGCCCGCCGAATGCCTTGCGTCTCTCTCCCACTCAACTATGATCGGTCAGCCGCGCGCGCAGCACGCGGCAGACGTTGTCACGTAAAATCTTCGCCCGTAAAACCGACTTTACAGGCAACCATTTTTTTTTTGCAATAATGTGAGTGTTTATGAACTACATTGCGCAAAATTTTAAAAAATATTAAATGAAGGTCAATTTTATGTGTGATTTTTAGTATGTTGTTTAAAAACAACAATGTCAAAGGGTTAAACTACATATAACAGATAGTCCTCTGTTTGAGCATGCATGGAGACAGAAGAAACTGAGGCAGAGGAAACGCATGTGCTTCTAGAATGTTCAAGCGTGAGTGAACAGCGACATCGGACCATCGTTCCTTCATGCATGTGGGTTTCCTCAAGAAGTGTCCGTCGTTGTGAATGTCATCATCATCAGCCTATGCTCGTCCACTGCTGGACATAGGCCTCTCCCAAGGCACGCCACTTGACAATTATTAATAATTATTTTGTAGATAATACGAGTATATTTTTTAAATATTTTTATATATTATATTTTGTTTTTTTTTATCACTGATTGACACAATGATATGTCCAACTTTCCATACTGCTAGAATAATGTAACATCTTAAGTGAGAATTTTTAACTAGACACAGGAATGAGAGGATACGGCTTAGATTAAGTTTGCAGGGGAATTAAAAGTTAGTCCGTGGATTAACGTGGATTCTTCCAGTCTCGACCAATTTCTCTTCATATTTGGATATTAGGACGACTTCGTTGGCTTCAAGGCTGCCGGACTGCCAAGCAGAGGATCCCGGGTTCGATTCCTAGCACGGCCAACATCTTTGTGCTGAACTAAATTTGTTGGCTGTCGCTCTGGGTGTTAAATACGAGTATGTATTGATATAAATATAAAGTATTTATGCATGTATATGTAGGGAATCAGTTGTGTTAGCTACCATAATACGAACTAGAAATGGCTGGTTAGCCCCTTAATAAACCATTTCTAGTTTGTATTATGGTCGCTAACACAACTGATATACTACGCACACATATAAACATACTTTATGTCGATACGTATTTAACACCCAGACCGACAGCCAACATTCAGTTCAGCACAAAGATGTTGGCCGTGCCGGGAATCGAACAGAAAACCTTCTGATTGGCAGTCCGGAATAGTAACCATTACGCCAACGAGGTCGTCAACGAGTTTGTTTAGACCGAACAGTGTGTTCAGTCTCCTTGAGAGCCTGTTAATCTAGACTAGGCATGCTCCATCTTCGTGCTATCTGAGTCTAGTACGTGATAATTCTACCATAACACTTCTTTACTTAATCATTCTTCTTCTTCGTCGTATTACGACAACCTCGTTGGCGTAAAGGTTACCATGCCGGCCTGCTAATCAGAAGGTTCCGGGTTCGATTCCCGGCCCGGTCAACATCTTTGTGATTAACTAAATTTGTTGGCTGTGGGTCTGGGTGTTTAATATATATGTATTTATGTATAATACGAGTATGTATGTATGTATATGTTGTATATCAGCTGTGTTAGCAACCATAATACGAGCTAGAAATGGTTCAGTATGGGGCTAACCAGCCGTGTGTGAATGTGTCCTAATATTTATTTATTTATTTATTAGTTAAGCGTTGGCGACTCGTTGGCCTAATGATTACCATGCCAATCAAAAGGTTCCGGGTTCGATCATCGGCACGGCCAACATCTTTGTGCTTAACTAAATTTGTTGGCTACAAACTAAATTATTCATGTATGTATCATTCATGTTAGATACCATAACACAAACTAGAAATAGTTCAGTAACGGTTAACCAGCCGTGTGTGAAAATTTTTTTTCGAAAATTACAACAAAATTTTGATGATAATTGACATTTAAAATAATTGAGTGAAAGATGAAAAAGTCAGTGCCCCGAAATGTTAATAATTTAAAATAGGTTAGGGTTCGAGGAATCATTATGATAATTTATTCAAAAGAATGAAAAATTAGAGACATTCTTTCCTTGACAAGAAATTTCTGAGGGCTACAGTTTGAATTATTCAATTCGTCCTTGTATATTAATTTTACAACTTGCTTCGCCCCGCCGTTTCGTTTGAGTTAATCTAAGATGAATCACAAAGACTAATATTAAGACCTTTGTGCTAAGTTTCTTCCTAGTAACCTTCGTACCAAATTTAAATAAAATCGATTCAGCCGTTCAAGCGTAAAAGGTGACAAACACGCACATACAATTCACATTTATAATAGGACTAGCTGACCCATCAAACGCTGTTTCGCCTCACTTATGTATGAAAAATAAATAGTATCCGATTTTCAGATCTAATGAATACGCAAATAAAATTTGGTCAAAATCGGTAAAGCCGTTTCGGAGAAATAAGGTAACTAACAGTGTGACATTTAATTTTTTTATATAAGATTGAGTTGGATCAAGTCTGATTAATATTTTCAAAACTGTATCAAAAATAAAATTATCATCACAGTAAAATAGAATTATTAAAACTTTTAACAATAAGTCCAGTAGTTTCGGAGCCTATTCGTATCAAACAAACAAACTTTTCCTCTTTATAATATTGGTACATAAACGTGTAAGGACCTATTTCTACATAACTAAAGTGGAGAAAAATATAGAAAACAGCTTCGAAAATGAAGAAAATTGTGTCAAGTTTTAACATTATTTACCTAACAAGAACGTTTAATGAGCCAGTGCTTCGTTTCTAAGAGAATTCTTTATAAGAAAAACTATTTCTCCAAGCACTGTAGAGTTTTCTCTGCAAACGTAATTTAGTTCTACTTTGAGATAAATCACGCGAAATCACAGTAAATATTTTATTATCAAAGTTCAGTGTTCGAGTGCAAATGTACAGTGCTAATGCTAAAGTGGTGGATCAGAAATGCATTTACGCATGCCCACCACACCCGGGGAGGTGTGTGGGGTATGTTGGACTCGATGCCAGAAGAGCATCACTACCGACTAAAACCTCACGATGACCTCCTTACCGGAAAGGGCGGGGTGAGGTTCCGCTTTCAACCCTCCACCCCGCCCACCTCGGCTAGCCTGCGAGGCTCCTTCTCAGGGGATGAGTCCCCTTGCAGTGCACATAGTTGCGAAACCCCCCCGTAACGAGGTTCCGCAACCTACTGGTGCCACTCCATCTAGCACTTGCATACTGGGAATACAAGTGTAGGGAGCGGCCCGCCTCAGGGACCCTCTTCGCTTCACCGTGGGTGACCAGGCCACGGTTACTGAGCCCCCCCGCCTCGACAATGCGGGGCCCCACGGGGGGTGGATCAGCTACCTAGAGTGATCTGACGCGATCGTCAAGGTTAAGCAACGGTTGATGCGAACAGTCTTTGGTTGGACCATGCACAAGTCGTATGATACGTTAAATTGTAGGTCCTGGCTGTCATTCTTTGTACAAGTAGTCGTTAACCCAAGTCAGAGGCCTTCGGACGGATTAAAAACTACCTACACTTTTTTTTTCACACAGGGTTGGTTTACTCCATATTGAACCATTTCTAGTTTGTGTTATGGTAACACAACTGATACATACATAAATATTTAAGTTTTTAGCCAACAAAATTAGTTAAGAAGAAAGATTTTGGCAGTGCCGAGAATCAAACCCGGAACCTGCTGATTGGCATGGTTATCATTACACCAACGAGGTCGTCAATGGCTAATACGATGAAGAAGAAGAATGAAAAAGTAAAGAAGAAGTGTTGTGAAGTAATGAAAGACGCGAGTGCAGACAACAACTAATACCCATACTCACGGGACGTACAATAAAAATGAACTATAATCTACCATAACAAGAAGCATGATAGGCAAAATGAGTTCAGAGCTTTGTTTCTATCTTTATACTCTAAATAGGTCAGCGCTTGACCACAATTCACCTGATGGTAAGTGACATTGAGGTCTACGGTGAAACGCGCTTACCTAGAAGGAACCGGTTCACTCTAGCCTTGAAAATCGCTAGATTGTAGTCATTGGGGAACAGGGAATTTGGCAAGGAGTTCCAAAGTTTGGCGGTTCGGACAACAAAGGTGGAGGCATAACGCTTAGTGCGTGCCTTAGGCACCTCAACTGTAAACCGATGCCGCCTTGGCGTTTCCCCGCTCGTCCGATAGTGAAAGGGGGCGGGGGGAATTATCTATCTATCTATTTATCTATCTAAGCCTATAAATCAGCCCACTGCAGGGTAAAGGCCTCCCTCCTGTCCCTCCACTTTTGTCTGTCCTGGGCAACGGTCTTCCAGTGTGGGTTGTGTGTGTCAAGGTCGTACCGCCATCTTTGCTTAGTATACTAAGAAAAACTTAAGTTTTGTACAATATTTTATTAGTTTAATACTTAATTTGAATTATAACATAGTTACAGAAAAATTAAAATACTAATTACAAATAGAAGACAAAATTAAATATTTAGTGTACTTCCGCTGTGATCCGAAATCCAAATTAAGACAAGTAAAGGAAAAATTAACTAAGATTAATTAACTAAGATTAATTAGAAGATTAACGTTACCTATCACAATTCGGAAATTCTTAAATCTACACGTGTTTCGCCTAACCACAAGGCATCATCAGGAGATGCTGACTCTTCGAACGACAAGTCGAGAGTTATTTACTAATTACAAGCTTAAAGAAAAATTAACACACTATAATTTAAATTAAAGTAAGCTCACCATCCAGGCTGTCGCTGCGGGAGTTCCCAAGATGCTGGCAGCATTACCCCGTTGAACAGCTAAACTTAGTCTTTGTAAGAAATAGCTACCAGCTCTTGGATCAGAAGCGAGGACCAACTTAAGTTACAAATTTATGATATGAAAATGTGAACAAATTAGTTTTTTTGTATCTGATTTATAACTTCTGGTTTAATTTGAAACCCTTTTATCTTGAGATACAGTAACCTTGTACTCACTTCGTAGTGAATATGTGTGGTATAACTCGGGTATCATTTATCTTGAGAATACTGCGGTAACACTCTAGATTTATTTATTGTTATATCCTGCGGTTCATTCATAATTTTCTAAATAACATTCTAGCATACTAGAAAGAATAGTTTGTTTTAAAATCTTCATTATTTTGAAAATATTTTTATTTATTAGGACACATTTCACACAAGGTTGGTTAGCCTCATACTGTACCATTTCTAGTTCGTATTATGGTTACTAACACGATAGACTTATACTATACAATACTTACATATACATACCTACATACTTTATATAGAAACATATTGATTATATTAAATAAGTAAATAAATAATCTTATTTACTCATCATTATCGGTTTATGCTCGTCCACGGCTGGACATAGGCCTCTCCTAAGGCACTTTCAATACAAACAACGATATTATATTTTACCTACAAATAAAATATAAACACTTAAACCGGCTGGTTAGCCCCAAAACCCTTTTTTTACTCATAATTCACCTGATGGTAAGTGACATTGATTTTTAGTTTGTATTATGGTTGCTGATATACTTCATATGTATACATACGAGTAAATACTTTTACATCGATACATATTTAACACCCAGACCAACAACCAACAAAATTAGTTCTTCACAAAGAAGTTGGCCGTGTCGGGAATCAAACCCAAAATCCTCTGATTGCCAGTCCCGCATGGTAACTATTTACGGCCACTAGGTCGACTCTTTCCTTGGAAATGTCGGCATAGTAACTTAACTAGTATTCTGTGAGTGTTCCAGTAACTGGCAGTAACGTGCAGAACCCAGGTGTGGCTGTAGGGTTGCCACGTCTCGTTTGACGCGACCCTGACAGGGCTTGCCGTGGATTACGTCTCTTAGATTACGCAGCCCTACAAAAATTACCAGCCTTGCAAATATTTCCATACTCTCCGGTTTCTTCTCTCAATCAAACAATCAAACCTTTCCTCTTTATAATATTTGTTTAGAAAATTCCTCTATGACCTCGCTGGCGTAGTAGTTACCATAACGAACTGCCAACCACAGGGTCCAGGGTTTGATTTCTGGCACGGCCAACATCTTTGTGATGAACTTAATTTGTTGGCTATCGGACTGGGCGTCCCACACATCGACCGTTGCTTCGCTTCGAAGATCACATCAGATCACCTTAGCTAGCCGAGTTACAGGCGCTACATGTAGTATAACAATTGTGTTATCAACCATAATACAAACTAGAAATGTTAATTTAGTCCGGCCCTAACCAGCCTTATGTAAAATGCGTCATAATATATATCTTTTATTTATCATCGTCATCCACAGCTGGTTCTCTCCCACTGCTTATAATGTGCCGCTCTTCTAAAATGCCTTCATCTCGGTCTAGATACGACCTGTGCCTGATGTTATGTCGTCGCTCCATCGTAGCCAGTATCTACCGGAGAGTAATCGACGGCGGCGCCTCTATGATATGACACAGAGTACGTGCCCCGCCTACTTAGCGCGACCTCACGAATATTTCAGGCTAATTTCGGGAACTAAAGGGAATTTTATTTTGAAAGATGTTACGTCGGTTATTTATGCATGCTTATGAAAGTGGCGTAGACAAAATGGTGTATGTGTTTATGTAACCTGGTTTTTGACGTAATTCTTGTGTCTGCTTATATTTTTCTGAGCAATCCTTTTTTTTTTCTTCGTATTAACTAAGTGGCCAAGCTCTGGTGTAGAGTTTTCAAGCCGCCTGAAGGCCTCTGACTTGGCTTAATGACTGCTTCTACTAAGACCAACAGCCGGGACCTACAATTTAACGTGTTATCCGATCCACGGTAGCGCTCAGATGAAAATGCCACTTAAAAAAGACAGTCTTGTGCATGGTCACCCATTCAAACACTGTCCGCATCGACCGTTGCTTAGCTTCAATGATGGTGTCAGATCACTTTAGCTAGCCGAGCTACAGGCGTAACTACCATGGCAGACTGCCAATCAGAAGGTTCCGGGTACGATTCCCGGCACGGCCAACATCTTTGTGCTGAACTTAATTTGATGGCTGTCGGTCTGGCTGTTAATATGTATCTACATATATAAACTATGTATGTATGTATATGTAGTATATCAGTTGTGTTAGCTACCATAATACGAACTAGAAATGGTTCAGTATGGGGTTAACCAGCCGTGTGTGAAATGTGTTCTAATATTTATTTATTTTATATAAAATATGTATGCATGTATGTATATGTAGTATATTAGTTGTGTTAGCAACCATAATACGAACTAGAGATGGTTCAGTATGGGGTTAACCAGCCGTGTGTGAAATGTGTCCTAATATTTTACATTAAAGAAACAGTCAACTTAAACATCTTGAAGAAAGAAAAACTTAACTTATTTCATTTCTCTTTACCTAATTAACTCCTTAATTATTCTAAACGTATATTAGTCTATCAACGATGCAATCAAAAAAGTTTTAATTTCCCAGATTAATACTTAATTTTCCCACCTCTTTACAGCTTTAACTTTTTAATTATAATCAGTCAGCCGATCTGAGTTTAAGGGCTGGGAATGAAACACTAGCGGGAGGTAATTAAGTGCTTTGTCTTGGAAAACCTTAATTGTTATAAGTTGTGCTCGGGAGACCAATGGTAGGGTTTTTTTTACTTTATTGACTGCGTGAGGCGTGGTCTTAGATTGAGCGGATTCCAGATGCAGTGGTGAAAAAAATAAGTAAATAGAGAATTTCTTTATGCAGGTACAATTGTATTATTTAGTAAACTAATTAATAAAATCAGCTGTATCGCCAAAACAAATGGTATTTATTGTCAATGGTGGCGATTCAGCGGCACACAAGACTAAACTAAATTTGAAGAAGCCCCGTCTCTTTTCATCTTAGGTGGCCAGAAAGAGACGGTACGTTCTGCGCCATATAATATAATAATAATTTAGGTATTAATTTTCATGTCACTACATTGGTGGCAATTCAGCGGCACACACGACTAAACTAAATTTGAAGAAGCCCCGTCTCTTTTCATCTTCGGTGGCCAGAAAGAGACGGCACGTTCTGCGCCATAGTCAAAACAACTAAAATCACGTCAAATGTAGAAAATATAGGCGACTTAAGAACGCATTCACATGTATCACCTCTAAAACTGCCTGCACATTCCATATTTGACGTGATTTTAGTTTTCGCGTAGAAAACGGTCACATTTACTTATTTAAAAGTTGGAATGAGTCGTGTGTGAAATGTGTTCTAACATTTTACATTAAAGAAACAGTCAACTTAGACATCTTAGTATGCCGTATACTGTCGATCTAATAAATTAAAGCCAATAGTCATGTTAAAAATATTTTATTAAAATATTTCAGAAATTTTAAAATTGCTATTTGTATATTAAAGAAATTAGTCGCTAATTGTCTAACCGCACTCCACTCAACCAATAAATTTAATTAGGCAAGTAATTTGTGTAAAAATCTGCGCAGAGATTTGAGAAAAGTTTATTGAATCAAGCTCAGTATCGGTGGATCTTAAATAGATTGAATGAAACCTAATAAAGAGTTAGTGCTCCATACAGACGTTTTTAGGGTTCCGTACTCGAAGGATACGAAAGAAACCCTGTTACTGATACTTCGCTATTTGTGTGTCATTCTGCCCGTTTGTTTCCAGGCTGCATGTCATGAACCGAGATAGTCTTTACTGTACACATCGTCCTTGTTCAGTCGTTTTTAAATTCCTCTCCATCCGAAAGTTGCCTGGAAGAGATCGCTTTAAGCGATAAGGTTGCCAATTGTGGCACACTTATTTGTATGTACTCTTCTTCTTTTTTTTTCAATTTCATGACTGTGTCCAAAAAAGAATTTTCTATCTATCTATCTAGTTAGAGAGTTATAATATTCTTCGTATGAGCTAAGGTGGCCAAGCTATGGTGTCAAGAGTTTTCATGCCACCCGAAGGCCTTGTCTTAACGACTGCTTGTACTAAGACTAACAGCCGGGACCTACAATATAATGTGTGATCTGACGCATAGTAGAGGCCCTTCGATCTGGCCCCTGCTTTCCGGGATGTAACCTTACCAATCACCGACCATCTTGAGCTTCTTGGCGTGACGTTGTCTTCGACCCTCAACTTTGGCTCCTTTATTGAGTCCAAGGCTCAATTGGCAGCCAAGAAGCTGGGTATCCTCTCGAAGGTCCGACGGTACTTCAGGCCGGAACAGTTGCTTACATTGTATCAAGCACAAGTTCGGTCGTGCATGGAGTACTGTTCGCACCTTTGGGATGGATCGGCTAAATACCAGCTTGAGGCGTTGGAGACGATTGAGCGGCGAGCAAAAAGGCTCATTGGTAGCGATGCTCTGTGCAAGGCAAAGTTGCAGAGCCTTGAGCACCGTCGCAAAGTAGCCAGTCTTTCGGTTTTTTATAGGTTACATTTCGGAGAGTGTGCGACCGAATTGCACGATTTAATTCCCCCCGCCCCGTTTCACAATCGGACGAGCAGGGAAACACCAAGGCGGCATCGTTTCACTGTGGAGATACCTAAAATGCGCACTAAGCGGTTTGCCTCCACCTTCATTGTACGTACTGCCAAGGTGTGGAACTCTTTGCCAAATGCCCTGTTCCCCGAAAACTATAATCTTGCGGTTTTCAAAGCACGAGTGAACCGGTTTCTTCTGGGTAAGCGCGTTCCACCTTAGATCACAATATCGCTTACCATCAGGTGAATTCTGATCAAGCGCAAACCCATCATAGTATAAAAAAAAAAAAAAAAAAAAAATAGTAGCGCCCAGATAAAAGTGCCACTTTAAAAACGACAGTTTCGTCATGGTCACCCATCCAAATACCGTCAATTTCGATCGCGTCAGATCACCATTGCTAGCCCAACTACAAGCGCTTCCAGACAGTTAGAGACGTTAGAGAATTAAAATTTATGCAGATCATGTAGTAGGTACCTCTGAGGCCGCTAAAACAACAAATAATAAAATATGAGTATAATATATTTAAATGCCTCTATTGCAAAAATAGCGTGATTTACAATTTTTATCTTGATGTTGGTAACGATAATTTGTGCGTGATTGTACTCATATATTTACCGAATAATTTGTTGATATTTATTCTATAAAAAAACACATTCAACAAAATTGTTCTAGCGCCAGCTCATTGCATATTTTTTAAATGTGATTTTATTGACAGTTATAAAATGGTACTGAACCCTTCGAATCCGAGTCCATCTTGCATTTGGCCGATTTTTTAATTTATTTTACTTGAATAAGATATTTGTAGTCTGGATCCCGCTTGGGTTGCTTTATTTGGTACTTTATCAGAATTAGAAACTAATTTAAAAACATTAGTGCTTTTATTATGATATGTCTAGACAAATTCAATTGACAGTTTGATTGTCATATCAATATTGTAAAGAAGCGTTTCTAGCCTGTAAGCCTGCTGAAAAATTCATATTAATAATATGTATGTATTTGTAACATAATAGATTATTATTATTGATGTTTTTGGTAAAAGTAATGTCAAAAGACTAGAAAGCCTCGAATTCACTAGGGCACAAGTAGGGCACAAGTTCTGAGACTGTTACAGAACATCTACGGTGCGTGTTCTCAGAACATTTTGGTAACATGTCGTGATACATTTCGCTTGTCCACACCAGCAGTCTCCGCCGAGATGTCGCCCGAGGAACTATCAGGACTAAGTCGGTTAAAAATACTGGCCTTTGTAAGCGACATAAAATATTTAAACCATAGCCTACTCTGCTTACTTTGCTTACTCGTGAATAATAGGTAATTTACTCAAAACAAAGGTAAATAGTAAATAATAAATATAGAAAAAAAAACCTGGCCTTTGTAACCCAGGAAATTCTCTAATAACGCTTACGTTTTTCCTGCAAAATCCAATATGGAAGTTTGCGCACGATTACAAAAAAGGCTAGTCGAAACTAAGCAAAAAAATTGGTAAAAAAAAATATGACTTAAAGCTATAGCATCGAAATCTATTAATGAGGAGGATTAATGATGTCGCAGGAAGTTCTGTCTCGCGAGCCAAAACACGGAACCTGTTCTGCGACACGTAGATGTTGGTGTATAGTCGCGTGCGTCGTCGCAGAACAGAGCGCGACGTCGCGGCGACACGTAGACGACATGTGCCTAGACAGGTTCTGCGACGATTTGTCGCCTAGTGAATACGAGGCTTTAATGTATTCTTATAGTCTTTTATAGTATACTTTTAACTATTATTGGCAAGTTGTAAATCATATTGGGAAAATATTTTTTAAATATATATATATAATATGTTAATATATATAATATGTTAATTAATTGACATTTTGCACACCGCATATGCGGTAGCCTACAAGGGACATTTAATAATATATTCCATGTTTATATTTTACCTGTGGCCATGTTTATTTCATTTCAAACAAATGCTATTTTTTGTTTTAATTGATTACGTAGGAAGATAGGTAAAGTTCTACCAGCAAATAGACTAGCTAAGCTAAGTTCCATACTTACAGAATCGTTATTCATGTGTAAAAAGTACTATAGGTATTAAAAATTTAAATGAATATGAACAACTCTTATTGTGTGTAGTATTCAATGGTGTAGAATATTAAATGAAATTACGACAGTAAATTTACTGTTTGTTTATTTTTTGTCCATTTTAAAAGTTGTTTTGCATTGTTTTATATAATAAATATTATCATTCTATTAAATTGTATCCATTATAACGCGTTATTAAACTCGTGCTTAAAGACAGTTAGCACTCATCGCCTCAGATTATCTGCTACCAACGTTGCCATGGATGCTAGAATAACATTTTTTCTCTACTTAGACAGATTTTTTAAAATTAGCTGGATATTAAGGAAATGACATTGACATATTGTAAAAAAATTATAGATCATTATACTCTTAGAAAAAAAATGCTGTTACGTTATACAAACCTTACGGTTAAATTATTAAAAAAAAAGTCTTTAGACCGTCTAAAGAGTCCTAAGAATACCTACTACTGTTATTGATATATACCAAAAAAAAAACGGGTAAAAACATATATATTGTATGGAGACCCCCTTAATATTTTCATTTTTTTTTGTATTTGTTGTTATAGCGGCACAAGAAATGCAAATCTTGTGATAGTTTCAGCTTTATAGCTATTACGGTTTCAGAGATATAGCTTGGAGACAGACAGACAGCGGAGACTTAGTAATAGTAGGGTTCAGTTTTTACTAAAAAATATTTTTGTGCATGATTCTCGTTTTTAGTGGCATTTTTGTTTGGGCGCTACCGTGGTTGAATTGTAGGTTCCAGCTTTTAGTCTTAGTATATTTTTTTATTCTTATATTGACTGGCACCCCTAAACAGTGCCTGTTATTATTATTATTATTTAATTTTCATATGGGTTATTTTGTGCCTGAAATAAAGAACTTTTATTTATTTATTATTAAGTCGTTAAGCTATATCAGAGGCCTTCGGGCGGCTTGAAAAAATCTCGACACCAGAACTTGGTCACTTAGCTCATACAAAGAAGAAGAAGATTATATTATTTCTGCGTTGAAAATGGTCATACTTACATTACTATTAAAAATTGGAATTAGTCCAACAGTTTGTGAAGATTATAGAACTTATTGCCCCGTTTCCAATCCAGTTGTTTTCAAAGTTCTATGCCCTTATCTACCTGTTATCCCCTGACCTATTTCCCCCGGGGGTAAGTCTTGTGGAATTTACTCCCCTCTTTGCGTGGGACAAAGCAAGGGTTCAGGATGTACAATGATAAATTCTTCAGGTTTTTGTTTAGTGGGAGTGTTCATCGACTTTTACGAACGGGGTTTAAAAATACGATGTGACTATTTGTACGGGCACTGGACGAATAAATATAATTTATTCGTCAAGTACCTGATTAATGTATATGAGTATAAACGATAGTGAAAAATATGTTGAGATACTAATTTATTTAACACCTGAACATTTAATTTATTAAAGAGCATTTATTATATTTAAAAAAATACTCCCAAAAAATAAATTACGGTATTCAAATCGGCAAAAATTTACCATTTATTGGTATAAATTAAAAACGCAAAATATTTTTTTTCTAAATTTGCACTCTTATTGATAAAATAAAATTATTCGAGCGACTTCTGTACGAATAATAATAAATTGTTCGTACAGTACCCGTATTAATAGATTCAGCCTTAAAAATATTTAATAAAGAATAAAAGGATTTAAGTATCAGTTGCTTCATATGAGTAAATTAGATGGTGAATAATTATTAAAAATTGATAATTTTTCTATATAAACTAGCAGCCAGTCCCGCCTTTGCATAGGCTATATAATAATCCAAGTTGTAAAGAGAAACAAAAACGGTGAAAGAATTTATCCAATCGGTCCAGTAGTTTCAAAGCCTATTTTCTTAAAGAAACAAATATTTATCAAACCATTCCTTTTTATGTATTGATATAGGTAGATGAAAGGAGTTTAGTATCTTGTTTTGTTTATGATGAGTAAATTAGGTGGTAAATATATATTTAATTTACTATTTTTTTTTAATAAATAATTGTCATTAAATCTCGTTTGGGAGTCAAAAAAATGCTTATTTTAAAGTTAAATCAATTAATAAATATTGACGCCATGAAATATTTCAAACTCTGAATGAATTACGAAAAACAAATATAGTTTTCAAGGTTTTTAAATAATTATACTCATATTTTATTAATTTTACAACTTCCAAAGCATTTATAACATTAAATAGTTCCACTACGAAAAATCGTAAAAATCCTCAACTTCTTTCTAAATTATTCTAGAACTAAAAACGCATTACATTTATAACATGCAACGATTCAGCTACGAAGAATCTGAATCTACGAAGGTTCTAAGAAATTGCCTACGTTATTTATAAACTCTACTTACTTACGAAATAAATATTTGACACTATAGAATCGAGACACTACTTCTTACTAAGTAAGTTCTAGAAAATACACTACTTCTAGCCAGGTAAGTCCTAGAAAAATGCCACGAATCAACTACGAAGAATCTGAATCTACAAAGGCGCTACGAAATTGCCTAAGTCATTAACTAACTCTATTTACTAACGAAATAAATATTAGGCACTAAAGAAACTACTTATTGCCAGGCGAGCTCTAGAAAATACACTAATTCTAATTCTAATTTGAAGTGGGAGTGATGAGACCTGCACTGACATCCCGCTAGGGGCGTATTGTGCATTCCCCCCTTACCAGCCTACCCAAGCCAACCGAGCTCCTTGAAGTAACGGAGCACAGCCCTGAGTCGCTGGCATACCTGTTCCACCGCTGTTGCGTCAGATGGTCTGTTTGTCTGAAGATTAGCAATGGAAGGCAAAATTTCATCTTGAGCTGCTATCATCAGGCCGTAACTCCTTCTGGTTTGTTTGGTGGCCTCACAGTGCAGTAGCACGTGTTCTACCGTTTCATTTTCCTCCAGACAGCCCCTACATAGAGGGCTGTCTGTCGCCCCTATTTCATGTTGGTGGTAGTTGAGATCACAGTGGCCGGTAATGATGCCGACCATCGTACGTGGTCCCCTCTTGTGAGTTTTAGTTAAGTAATTATTTGTTACTTTTTTGTTTAATTTGGGTAAGAAAAAATACACTACCTCATGCCAGGCGAGCTCTAAAAAATACCTTACATTTTGCCCAGAAAGCTCTAGAAAATACCTTACCACCAGAAAATTTGTCCACTATCGCTCATAACTTAACCCCATATTGGAAATGGTTCCTTAATCGATTGCCGATGTATATTTTACATAAGCACCTCTATGTTCCGCGCTGGATCGCCCGGTTGATCTAGTCTAACAAGTCCTATTGAAGAGAACTCAAGCTTGGTTTAGTTCATACAAGATGTATCCACAAGGTATTAGGGAAGGATAGGTTTATGCATGTTAGTATAGAACATGTATCTTAGAGATTATCTGTATTCTATGTTAGATTAGGGCAAGCGAAAGTTATATGTGCTGAAGATTAGTTGAAACCTTTGTTTTCTGATAGTCTTCAATATGACAAAAAGGGTTTCAAATTAAGAGTAAAACAAGTTTTTTCTAGGTAAGCGTTCTTTATTGTAAGTCAGTGCAGCTTAACATCATGTTAAAGGGATGTAACACTATGATAAATTGCTTATCGATAAAGGTTTTGTTTTGATTTAATAAACATTTTTTTTGTTTAAATTTACATAATTTTTTCATAATATAACTAATCCATTTATTCACACACATATTACAAGGATTCATATTGCCGTATGCTGTAAAAAGGGGTTTTAAAATGATTGGGAATAGGAATCGGGAATGAGAAGGGAGTTAAAAGATTGATAGTTTTATTTATGTTTTTTTCTAATTTTTTTTACAACGAGTAATATAATATAGCACAAGGTTGTTTGTAAGTGTGTTAATTCTACTCGAACGAGTCTTAAAAAAAATCTTAGACATGAACCCTGAAAACGATTTCAAGATAACAATTTAAAAAATATATATTACCGCTGACTAACGATTGGGGGGAGGGGGACATAATATTCTAAATCATCATCATCAGCCTCTTTAACAATCTTCCACTGCTGGACATAGGCCTCTCCTAACGACCACCAAAGAGCACGGTCTTCTGCCTTACGCATCCAGTGCTTACCAGCCACAGAAGTTACTTGACTCCAGGTCAAGTAATTTCTTGACCTGGAGTCAAGTAATTTCTTTTGAATGAATGAAAGAAAGAATGAATTATTTATTGTCTATGAAACCAGGTACAATAGGTACAATAGGTGTTAAATTGATTGTTATAAAAGACTTATAACTAAATTAAATATTATTCCGCTAGTTTCTACCCAAAGGGTTCTTGACCCGGAGTCAAGTAATTTCATTAATGTTTCCGCGTAGAAAACGGTCACACTTACTTATTATTAAAAGTTGGAATGAGTCCAACAGTTTCGGTGCTTTCCGAGCACCATCTTCAGGGGCGAGTGTTACACGGACCGCCGCCGACGAGATCCGCGCGTGCACTGTGACCTTTTTTACGCGAAAATTTTAAGATGCCTTACATGAACAGTTTACAATGTTTAATTGCATTAATGGCTCACTCAAGTTATAAAATATAACATATTATACTTACGTAACAACCACTCAAATTTCCATACCCGCATAACGCGTTTAATCATAGACCAATAAACCATAGACATGACCCTCAAAGGCCGATCCGGCGTAATGTAACATTACAATGTGATCAAATTAATCAGAGCAACTAACCGCTGTGTCCTGCAGCCGTTTAGTGCCGCAATAAAATAGATATTACGGCTCGAACGATACTCCCACGGGGGGTACTGCTGGTTAGCAATATTGTCGTAAACCAGTATAATCTAGAAGCTAGTTGTATTCCAAAATCTCGAAAATAGACTTGACGAGCGCATTTCTTCTAACACTATTTATCTGTTGTTGATTTTTTTTTACTGAATCTTGGATTAAAATAATGATGTTAATGGTGGCGATTGTTCGGCACACACGACTAAACTATATTTAAAGAAACCCCGTCTCTTTTCATCCTAGGTGGCCAGAAAGAGACGGCACGTACTGAACCACAGAAAAAACAACTAAAATCACGTAAAATATGGAAAATGTACGTAGTTTTAGAGGTGATACAAGTGATTGCGGACTAAAGTCGCCTATATTTTCTTCATTTGACGTGATTTTAGTTGGTTTGACTATGGTGCGGAACGTGTCGTCTCTTTCTGGCCACCTAAGATGAAAAGAGACGGGGCTTCTTTAAATTTAGTTTAGTCGTGTGTGCCGCTGAATCGCCACCATTATTTACAATAACAATTTAATTTATACTTATTCTTGTAAAACTTAAGATAAACACAATTCAAATTTTAAAAACATCATTAAACACTGTTTCCATTCTATCGAATATCAAAATCATCGGGTAAATAGCTTTGGTATTTTTATTTAAAAATCTATTTTGTTATTCTTGACGAGGCAAATTTTATATTGGAGTTTTCTGATTTCTAAACATTGCTTTATGATACACTGAATCAAGATTATAAACAAAAATATATGTGTATCTAAAGAAAATAGGTTTTTGATCTTTAAGTCATAATTTTAACTGGTGACAATTTTAACAAGCTTTGATAACTTAGAAATAATTGAAGTTGCGAGCAAAATAAAGTTTGTGCTCGTAATTTTTATACTTTGGTGACGAAATCAAGAAGCAACCAGAATTATGAATTTGTAATAAAACTGTTTTTTTTTTTCATATTAATACTACATAAAAATACAAAAAAATGGAATAATTTTATCAAATTAGTGTATTGTCATCGGTCCTCAATAAATCTACAAAGTTTGAACGAAATCTGGCCGTTTAAAGTGGGTCTAAATCGCGCCCAAAAAAGTCGGTTACAAACAAATATACAGGTGAAGCTAATAAAAAGCGTGTAAAAACCTCCGTTAATTTATCATTGTACATATTAACTGATTGATGAACAACCTTTTTTTGTTTGTTTTTTTGTTCCACGCGTAATTTCAATTTTCTAGTTCCTATAATTAACTGATTAATTGGATAAAATTTTTTGTTTTACACGTGTCTTGTTTTTTTTTGTTCTACACGTAATTGAAACTTCTAGTTCCGATCTAGTACCAGTAGTAGTTCCCAACCAAGCCTCCGTCCGCTTAATGCTAATCTCCTTAATTTATCCGAACCGGAGATTCTCAGGATTAAGTGATTTAAGTTGGAGAGTGGTGCCTTTGGAAGTTTCCAGAAATATTATGATTTTGAAGATCATTCCGGAAGATCACTTTGATTTCTTAAGTGCTTTGATTTTACGTGAAATTTAAAATATTATTATTTTTGATGTACATATAAAATAAATAAATAAATAAATATTAGGACACATTCACACACGGCTGGTTAGCCCCATACTGAACCATTTCTAGCTCGTATTATGGTTGCTAACACAACTGATATACTACATATACATACAAACATATTATATATAAATACATATTTAACACCCAGACCCACAGCCAACAAATTTAGTTAAGCACAAAGATGTTGACCGGGCCGGGAATCGAACCCGGAACCTTCTGATTAGCAGACCGGCATGGTAACCTTTACGCCAACGAGGTCGTCATATATTTAAGTTCATTAAATATATTTTTTTTGATTGAAAAAGTGAGTGTGGCTCGGCTGAAAATCGTCTGCTTTGAATCAAACGGCTTGATTTGATCCAAGCCCTTGACAAGTGACTTGTTTTTCAAGCCATGTATGTATTTGCACTCGCTTTACGGTGAAGAAAAATATCGTGAGGAAACCGACATGTTTGAGGACCACGATATCCGAAAACGTGTGTCATCCGCCAACCTGCACTTGGCCAGCGTGGTGGGTTAGGGCTGGGATCGAATCAGGGCTGTCAAATTAGAAAGTAGGCATTTTCATTCCGAGCTACACTAGTTTTAAGTTTTCTATAAGCTTATCTAAGCTAATATATTATGTCTTGTTTATATTTGTATTTGGTTTATGTGTTTACACACTTCTCGATACTATGTCTAAATATTAGCACAGGCTTTCGTACTTATCGTTAGCCCCAAGGCTTACGCCAAATCAGCTAGGTCAGTCATTAGGATAGGCTTATCCTTTGCCTATAACTCTGTCAAATTCAAAAGTAGCTTTTTAAGGTTAAAATTTGGTGGGAAATGATGAATTTTCAATTTGACAGGGTTCTACAAAGTGGGTTCATGTTAGCCATTGTTTGTTTTGGTTTAGTTGCCATCATATCGTGGAGATTGCCATTTCTGTGGTAGGCTGTGGAGAGGATAGGTTTTGGTCAGGGAATTTATATTTTTTTGATAGAATGGGCATAAAAGCTGTTGGTTTGTTAGAATTTTAAGAGATTATAGTTAATGGCAATATTTTGGCCTTTGTTATGGTTATGATTATTAATATCAATTTGAAAAAAAAAAAAAACATTTAGTATTTTAAAGTAATGGCTTCATCATAGGTTTAAAATTTATCAGATTAAAATTATTTTACTTTGTTTCGATACCCATTTTGACGGAAATGTGAAAAAATTAACTGACATTTTGTGGTATTAGTCATCTTGGTTGCCATATTCACACACATACACATAGAACTCGAATAAAGTAACACCTCATTTTTTAGACGTCAGGTGTAAAATACACGTGTTTTTTATTATTATAATACCCGTTATTGAAGATTTTTAACTTACCCCACGTAAATCTTCTTCTTCTTCTAATATATAAAATTTCCATGTCACAATGTTAGTTACCGTACTCCAACCGAAACGGCCTGACCGATTTTAACTAAATTTTGTATTCGTATTCAGTAGGTCTGAGAATCAGCTACTATCTTTTTTTCATACCCCTAAGTGATAATATAATATGATAAGGGTTTTTCACCCTCAATAATATTAGTTTATTTTTTTGGCGATTTTTTTTATAATGTGGCATTTAAAATACAAGCAACATATAAACCACGAAATACAGAAATACAGAAATACAGAACTTTATTAGCCCTAAATAACATACGTTAAAGGCAAGTCATACTACAATAATTACTTAATACTTAAAAACATTAGTTAGATAAAATTAAATAAACTTACAAATTTCATTAAATAAATATTCTACCCCATTAAATACGACACACATTAGCACTTGTTTTCCATGTTTATTAAATTTAAAATACTACTGTTTACACATGAATAACGATTCTGCAAGCTCCATATTCATATATTCGCTTAAATTATAAAAGGAATTACTTTCACAAAAACTCTTTATTTTCTGTTTAAACATACTACTATTAAGATTTGTTATTTTCTCTGGCAACTTGTTGTACATTAATATTTTTGTATAACATCCCTGTTTCTGTACTTTAGCTAGTCTATTTGCTGGTAGAACTTTACCTATATTCCTACGTAAACAATAAGGAATAACATCTTTTTTATTCTGGTACATTTCATTTTCATGAATTTCTAGCAGGCTATTATATATGTACATTGAAATTACTGTCATTATCCTATCCTTTTCAAAATATTTCCGAGCTGAGCTACGCTTCTTTAAACCATTTATTATTCTGATTGACCTCTTTTGACATTTCAAAACTTTGAATATATCAGTTGCATTTCCCCATACAGTAATGGCATACCTAATATTTGAATGTATATAAGCATAATAAACAGATACAAGTGATTTTTTATCTAATAAAGGTCTAAGTTTAAACAATGCATAATTGGCACTAGCTAATTTCTTACAAAGCTTTTTTATATGTGCACTATGTTGAATAGTGTTATCTATTGTATAGCCTAAGAATACATTTTCTTTTTTTAATGAGTTACCATAGATACCTAATCTGGACTGGTATTCCATCACAATGCTTTTACTTGAATTTAATATAATACCATTTGATTTAAACCAATCTTCAAGCAATGTCATTACTTCATTTACTTTTTCATCTAACTTGATTTTACTTTTATCTCTTATTCCTACATGAGTATCATCGGCAAATGAGCTTATATGGGACCAGTTGGGCATAACATTTACAAGATCGTTAATGTAGATTAAGAACAAAACTGGCCCCAAAATTGATCCCTGTGGTACTCCGATTGATAAGCTTCCTACGGTTGACGATTTTTCTCCTACTGTAACAATTTGGGTACGATTACTTAAATATGATCTCATAATGCTTAGTTCAGAACCTTGAAAACCATAATGTTGTAACTTCATCATTAAAATATCATGCCGTAAACAATCAAATGCTTTAGATAAATCGCAGAATATGCTAGCACATCTATTTGACTTGTCTAATGATTCTAAAATAAAATATACTACATCTCTAATAGCCATTTCCGTTGATTTACCCTTCCTAAAGCCAAACTGTGACATAGTAAATAAATTATTTTCTTCAAAGTATTTGACGATTCTATTTTTTATTACTGCTTCTAAGATCTTAGATAAAGTGGGCAATATGCATACTGGCCTATAGTTACTTCGATCAGTGCAATCACCTTTTTTAAAAAGTGGTATTATTCTACCCGATTTAAAAACATCTGGGAATACACCTTCTGATAAACATGAATTAATTACTAAAAATACCAATTCAAACAAATAAACATTTTTTAAAATAAGATTCCTAACTGTCCTAGTACTCATATCATAGATATCTAAAGAGGACTTCTGTTTCATATTTATAATTATACTATTGAGCTCTTTATGATCTACTGATTTGAAAATGATGACTTGTGTACTTTTTCCATTACCTAAATACTTCAAGCACTTATTTACTTCAATATTTAAGTTGCCAGTTATATTATTTGCAATACTACGGAAAAATTCATTGAATAGATTTGCTATTTCTTCTGGATCTGAGATGGCTTGGCCACTAAGATAAATAGATAGATAGATAGATTAAAAATGCATACTGCCCCGAATTTTTATTTTTTTATCACCAACCCCAATTTTTTAAGGTCATTTTAGTAATTTAATCATTTTTCATCCCGCTCGATAACTGATCAATTATAGTGTTTTTAACTGTACTTAAGACAAAACATAGTTTGCCGGGTCAGCTAGTTATTAATAAATTACATCGAGCATTCTAAAAGTTTCTTTATAAATTCTTTGCTATTAACCAGGTTATTGAAAGTGCTAACTACAATATCGGCTTAGTTAGTGTTTGCTAAAGCTTTTAGGTTTTGAACGGTAATGTATATTGAGAACTAAAACTTGCTTAGTTTTGAACTAGATCTGAGTACTAAAACGGGTTAGTGCTAAACTTAACGATATAGGGCTAAAATTAGTGTGATTATTCTTCTTCGTATGAGCCAAGAGGCTAACCTCTAGTGTCGAAAGTTTTTAAACCGTCAGTAGGCCTCTGACTTGCCTTAACGGCTGGTTGTACATACAGTTTTAGATGTCATCCAACTCACGATGAAAATTACACTTTTAGATGACAGTGTTTTGCATAGTCTGCCATTCAAAGACTGTCCGCATTACCCTTTGCTTGACTGCGATGATCAAGTCAGATCACCTTAGTTAGCAGAGCTTCTTTAAATAAGTCTAAGCTGGGATGATATGGAATTGTATTTAGGGACTTTTTACCATTATGACTAGACCTTGCTTGTCGCCTGACCTAGTTAACTAAATATTTTATCTTTTTGCGCAGTAACGTAAAAATATATCATCATCATCAGCCTATGTTCGTCCACTGCTGGACATAGGCCTCTCCTAAAGCACGCCACCTGGCCCTATCCTGTGCTTCTCTTCGCCATCCACCAAATCAAATCAAATCATTCATTAACCTTATGACTACTTTTGTCATACACGGCACGTCACTTACAAAAACTTTTTATTAAAATTATAATTATAATGTTTAATAACTAAATCACAATAATTAAGATTAATAATATAACTACATATAAGAATATAATTAAAATTAGTGTGAAAAATCTATTTTATGTCACTAATTGTAATTTATATAAAATATCAAGAATATGTTTTATTATTAATCTTGTCATGTCCGAACTAATTACTACTATTTACAACATGTCAATGCTTAAATTACTACAATGTCAAATTTTAAGTAATATCAGATTTAAAATATATTTAGTACAGATAAATATAAATAAAAAGCCTTATTTGCCAAATGTAAATCGACTTCTCTATCATTCCTGTATAATAATCATAAAATATTTACGTAATCTGGAAAACAGAAGCGTCTCAGAGGATTTTCTTTCTTCATTTCCCTAACAGGAACAAAAATATGACCAAAAAATATTGTGAAAGAAATGAAATCGTAAGACAATATTCCTAACCTGACTAGCATTATATATATCATAAATAAAATTAAAAAAAAAACTGGCTAGGTTAGAAAGGAAGGATTCCGTACCTACCTGTCTACACCAATACTATAAAGAGGAAAAGTTTGTTTGTTTGACGCGAATAGGCTCCGAAACTACTAGTAGTTTTGGAGCCTATTAGCTTTCTATAAAAAATAATTTTTCGAATCGATCTAGATCGATTTGAGAAATTCTTTCACTGTTGGGAAGTTACATCATATTTGAGTAATATAGGCTATATTTTGTTTCTCTTTGCTACTCAGATTATTTTAGCCCGTGCGAAGCCGGGACGAGATGCTAGTAAAAAATAAAATTGAAAAAAGTCACAAGAAATGTTCAAATTAAAATCATTTATTACTAATGTTGTACGGTTGTTCCTCTTTAATTGTTATTTTATTCTGTTTTCAATATAATAGGTATATTTTAATGTTATAGCGGCAAGAGAAGTACGTACAGGTACACGTTCTGATACAATTTCAACTTTCTAGCTATCTAAATAAATATAAAGCATCGCGATAAACAGATAATTATATATATGGAATACACATATGGACAGCAGAATTTAAGAAATAGGTTCTTCTTGGTACCTTGTAGATACGTAACCCTAAAAAACCATCGACAGCAAAATCGCAACGAAACATGAAGCAAGATTATAAAAACACGCTGTAAAAATACGCTCTTAATGATAAATATTCATGTGTCTGAATTCACAAAGAAAACTCATCTCTTTTGTTAACTAGCATAAGGCATATAATCGAATAAAAGTCTTCGAATAAAAAAGGCAAAGTACACCATAGCTTAGGGTTGGAGAGTAATGGTGTGTAAGTAAAGCCATCTACGCAATAACATTCAAAATTTGACGGCTCCTTATTGATATGGAAATATGAAGGTGGATAAATGACCTTTATCTAAGACAGTGAAAATAAGAATACCTAGCATCAAACGCGTAATCGTAAAATACCGCGGTGGGTGGGGCAAAACAGCTACCCGCGTGCGCGCGTGGTGTCAATTGGTGTGCCACGGCAACAATCGCGTGCGAGCTTTGTGTGTGTGTTTCGTTAGGATAGCAGTATAATTGTGTGCGTAGATGGATCCAAATTCTAAGCGGCAATTGTATGGAGTTAGTCTTCCGTTTATTCTAGTTCGTTGATACCTAGGCTGTATGTAAGCCAAGAAATCTATGGCTATAGATATATATATACTCATGGAATATATAGATTGTATAGTACCTTTCGAAATTTTATCTCTATAATAATTTATTCAATCTGATAGCTTTCTAAATAACGACCTTGTTGGCGTGATGGTTACCATAATGGACTGCTAAGCAGAGGGTTCCAAGTTCGACTTCCGGTACGGCCAACATCTTTGCGATGAATTTAATTTGTTGGCTGTTGGTCTGGTTGTCACATATGTATCGATTTAAGTATAAAGTATTTAAGTTTGTGTATGTAGTATATCAGTTGTGTTAGCAACCATAATAAAAACAAGAAAGGTTTTAGTATGAAAACCAGTCGTATAAATGTGTCCTAATATAAAAAAAAATATCATAAAACGAGTTTAGAAATGAATAGGTGAGGACTTCAGTAGGAGTTGCTATTATAATATTTTACTTTCCACTATTACAACAGAAAATGATCCACACCTCCGAACCTATTGCATTGTCATAACAAAAGAGCCTCGCTATTACTGAGTAGAAAATAAGTGCAGAGAGAAATGAGTATATTAGAGGAAGTTTGAAAACATCTCTTTAAAGTTTTTAATAACATAATGTTAGTTATAAAAGTCGATAAATTCTTATATTTATTTATACAATACTAAGCAGCATACATAATTTTAAAAATAAATTAGAACTAACGAAATTCGCGAAGTATTTATGCATAGAGACACTAGAAATAGACTAAGTTTTATAATTGTTGGTGATTTAGTTCAAGCAGTTTCTCTGGACTGTTTTCTACTGTCTACTTGGTTTACTATACAGTTATGATTGGAGATATTATCGACTCACGACATTGGGGCAGTTATCGGTAGGTAGCGGTTACTTTATGGGGTGTTAAATCGTT
Organism: Mellilla xanthometata; assembly: GCA_035578125.1. Lineage (NCBI taxonomy): Eukaryota > Metazoa > Arthropoda > Insecta > Lepidoptera > Geometridae > Mellilla > Mellilla xanthometata. The sequence continues at coordinate 976,528 of JAPUBQ010000020.1, forward strand.
TGTTACTCACTTTTATTGTTGCCAGTTTTGAAAGGGTTGTTTTCAGGGGTAGGATTTGTATGGTGATTTAAGGTTTTGGTTAGTTTTACCACAGACTATACATAATTATGTAAATATATTATTGGCCTTATGTCACGTTTAAATATACAATTTAGTTTTCATGCAGTATGAGAAGCGAAAAGGTAGTATGGCTCGGTGGGAAAATATCTGCTTTTCAATCAGACGGCCCCTGGTTCAATCCCAACCTGACACCACTTACTTGTTTTTCAAGTTATGTGTGGATTTGCACTCGCTTTACGGTGAAGGAAGCCATCGTAAGGAAACCGAAATGTTTGAGGACCACTCCGACGAAGTGTGTCATCCGCCAACCGTACCTGGTCACCGTGGTAGATTATGAGAAGTTATCATAAATAAATGAATAAGAAAATACAATCACGATTTTGTTACTTATTATTGATTAAGCTTATAAAAGCCACGGTTGCGCCCAGATGAAAATGCAACTGTATAAAAGACAGTGTTTCAAATGCTTCTTAAGACCGCATTAACCGTTGCGATTGCTTCAGGTCACCTTAAGCTTAGGTCTGGTGATCATGACGCACAACGCTGCGGTATGCGCCGCAACGCAGCGTCACGACGCAGCATTTAGCGTCCCTGCGGAGAGGTGGTCAGTTGATTTTGCCGCAGCTCAACAATTCCATATTGACTCAGTGACGTGACCCGTGACGCGCACCGCACACCGCAGCGTTGAACCGAGAATGACGCCGCGCTGTGCGGCAGTACACCTCCCCACTTCACCGCACTTGCCCTTCGCCGCTGACGCATACTGCGACGGAACAAGAGAACATTCTCGACGTTTTTCATATGATTGAGTGTCCGGCAACGCATACCGCATACCGCAGCGTTGTGCGTCATGATCACCAGACCGAAGCTTTAGCTAGCCGAGCTCAATGCACTTCAATTATAAATACGTTGTTATCTCTGTAAAGCCAAGTAAGTTGAAAGGCAAACTTCATACGTAGTGAACAGTTAACCTCATCAGAGTCAGTTCAGAAGCACCTAGGGTAATGCATCTACGATACTTCAGCGGTTCTTAGCTGAGGTAGTGTTTACACGGGCAGTTTTATAGCTACGGATACTTTGTGGCAAAGTCGTTTTATATGTATGTAACTGGCTACGCTTCGCGGAGTTAGCTGCGTTGATCCGGGACACAAATTTATCCAGGATAAAAAGTAGCCTATCTGTCAAAACAAGGTCTAACCTTTCTCAGGGTAAATCTTATCAAAATCGGTCCAGCCGTTGGAGCGTGAAAAAGTAACAAAGATATTGAAGTTTTGTTTAGTTTATAGTTTATTTATTATCTTGCAACGTATGACATAAGGCTATGTAACATGTACCCTGTTGTAATAGGGCGTAGCAAGAGGCACACAGTCAGTGTCTTTACAATATTAGTGACTATAATAAAACTAATATAAATAATAATAGTTAAAAAAAATTAAAAAAACACGCTTATCTGGCCGTTTTAAGTGGGTCAAAATCGCGCCTAAAGAAGTCGGTTACAAACAAACATACATACAAAAAAATGGAATAATTTTATCAAATTAGTGTATTGTCATCAGTCCTCAATAAATCTACAAAGTTTGAACGAAATGGGTCCGTTTAAAGTGGGTCAAAATCGCGCCCAAAGAAGAAATACAGAAATACAGAACTGTATTAGCCCTAAATAACATAGTACGTTAAAGGCAAGTCATACTACAATAATTACTTAATACTTAAAAACATTAGTTAGATAAAATTAAATTAACTTACAAATTTCATTAAATAAATATTCTACCCCATTAAATACTACATACATTAGCCCTTGTTTTCCATGTTTATTAAATTTAAAATACTACTGTTTACACATGAATAACGATTCTGCAAGCTCCATATTCATATATTCGCTTAAATTATAAAAGGAATTACTTTCACAAAAACTCTTTATTTTCTGTTTAAACATTACTACTACTATTAAGATTTGTTATTTTCTCTGGCAACTTGTTGTACATTAATATTTTTGTATAACATCGAAGTCGGTTACAAACATACATACAGGTGAAGCTAATAAAAAGCCTGTAAAAATAATAAAGACTATGTTAAAAATGACTATTATAAAAGTCATAAAGTTATTTACGTATCCCACGGGAACCATATGAGTTAATCAATCCAAGGCCTAACATAAATCTTCAAAGTAAATCTCATCAAAATCAGTTCAGCCGTTGCAGCGTGAAGGAATAACAAACATACACATTTACATATAAACTTTCATATAAGCGTTTCGTAATACGTTCGCATAAAGTGCAACTTCCTTTCCTAGTTTAATAATGTACATAGCTAATAGATTATTGAGAATGCTCGTTAGTGGGTCTCAGCTTAATATGCAGTCACGATGCATGCTGTTATAATAACCGGCAACCATTTCATAAATACACGTGGATTTGACAATGTTAATTTGACATTTTAATATTGTAATTTGACATTTTAATATTGTAATTTGACATTTTAATATTGTAATTTGACATTTTAATATTGTAATTTGACATTTTAATAATGTAATTTGACATTTTAATATTGTAATTTGACATTTTAATAATGTAATTTGACATTCGTAACTGTTTTTTTGTACCTATATTGAATAACAAATAAACTGAAACGTAGATTTTGAATTGGAGAGAATAGTTTAATTATTCGCTTTCTACTAAACTTGTATTTAAGTTATGAGTCATTATAGTATGACTAATTATTATATTATTATGACATTGTATGATTGACGTATTAATTAATTAATTGTTGATGAATATATGATGATATGTAAATTTGACGTGCCTAGTATAACGCAATGTTATAAGGTTAATAAAGTTCTATGATTTCTATCAAATTGACAATATTAAAAATTTGACATTGCAGTAATTTAAGCTTTGATATGATATAAGTAAATAGTAGTAATTAGTTCGGACATGACAAGATTAATAATAAAACATCTTCTTGACATTTTATATAAATTACATTCAGTGACAAAAAATATAATTTTCATATTAATTTTATTTTTATTTTTACTATGTAGTTTTATTATTAATCTTTATTATTGGGATTTAGTTCTTAAAAATTGTATAATCTTAATAAAATGTTATTTGTAAGTGACGTGCCGTGTATGACAAAATCAAATCAAAATCAAATCGTTTATTAACCTTACGGCATCGCACCGTACTGGGCAAGTCAATTTACATTTATTTATTACTAAAATTTAATTTATATACATTCATGACAAATATTATATAACTTAAAATATGACATAATATATATAAGATAGACACATATGATAATAATAATAATAACGCTAATTATATCATCCATTGGAATCGTTCAAAATTATAATAAAAATTATGAGACTTTGCTACGAGACAAAAGTAGTCATAAAGTTAATGAATGTAAATGATTTGATTTGATTGAGAAACTCCTCGTCTTTACACGCTTTATATTAGCTTCACCTGTAAGTTTGTATGTTTGTTTGTAATCGACTTCTTTGGGCGCGATTTTGACCCACTTTAAACGGCCAGATTTCGTTGAAACTTTGTAGATTTATTGCGGACCGGTGACATTACACTAATTTGATAAAATTATTACATTTTTTTTGTATTTTTGTTTGTATGTTTGTTTGTGACCGACTTCTTTGGGCGCGATTTTGACCCACTTAAAACAGCCAGATAAGCGTATTTTTTTTTTTTAACTATTATTATTATTAAAAAGTCAGTTAAAAGTTATAAGTAAAGAGAACCGTTTCTTGTGAGTGCGTAATGTTTGCCACAAGCGTCGTCAGTTAGGAACAAGTTGACACAACAGTTGTCGCGAAATTATAAAAGTTGTAAAACTCCAGTAGAATTATTTCTCTTGTTAGTTTAGAGACACGGATTACTCTAGTCACATTCTGTAACTTAGAAGTGCCTTCAAAACAAATCTAATTAACTCTTTAATTAATTAGGGAAGGGATAAATGTAAAATTTACGACTTATGAGTTGGGAAAAAAACTTGCTCCAAATTTAATTTTACAATAAGTTTTTTTTGTGTGGTTTTATTTTTAGTTTTTAATCATATAATTTATTTTAAATTGTATAATTTGAAAATATAATTTAATCTTGTTATTTAAGCGAATATACCCATAATATGAATATTTTTAAGTTTTTAATTTATTTTAAATTGTATAATTTGAAAATATAATTTAATCTTGTTATTTAAGCGAATAGACTCATACGAATATTTTATAATTTATTTTAAATTGTATGTTTAATAAATAAATGTTTTATAGTTAATAACTTTTATTTTATTTTACTTTTATTTTATTGTATTTATTATAAAATGATAAATTTAACATATTGTTAATTTTGATTTATTCAGAAAATTCTTACAGTAACCAACAGCTAGTCATTTGAATAGCAAGGCTAGTTAACAAAAATTAGCGACATTCTGGCTTAGGCGCTTTTAAGTTCAGCCGCACCATATACATTTTAGCTAAGCGCCCACCGACGGTAGACTTTTCAAAAAATAATATGATTTATTTTTTCAAATCTACAGTTAACAATTATTACATTGTAAGCTCTAACTATATCCAACCCAGATGAAAGTGCCACTTAAAAACAGTCTGGTGCATGGTCACCCATCTGGACACTGTCCAAATCGAGCGTTGCTTAGCTTCGTTGATCGTGTCATATCACCTTAGCTAGCCGAGCTACTGGCGCTATTTTGTTATGCAGATTCAGATTCAGATTATTTATTAACTTTATATATTTTGGTACGTCATTTACAGTGGATATGTTTTAATGCTAATATATAATATAATTTAAATGTCCGCGAAAGTGTGATAAACGTCAAATCTAGTTTTTTTTTTTATTATAACTTAAACTGAAAATATCCCTCTGTGAGCTTCATGTCCAGATATTTGTCTAATTTATAAAACGCATTGCATGTCAAAAATGATTTAATTTAACATTTGAATTTTGTATATTTTTATTTAGTTATAGGCTGTGGCAACTTATTATAAATCTGAATTTTCGTATAAACACGATGTCTTTGGGTCTTTACGAGCCACGTCTTAGGAATACACAACTGCTAAGCTAGTAATAACTGCATTTTAATTAAGTATCTATCTATACTGATTATAACGTTAACCAATGCAAATTATTGCAGTCATGTGCAATGGGGAGTATGCATCTCTACAAGCTTCCATGCTTAGTTTAGAGATGCAGGCTTATTACTTGTAGCTTTTAATACGAAAAAAAAATTAAAATATAAGTACCTATATGAAAACATTTTTGCTACGAATTGTATTTTTTTTTTGTCTAACCTATATTGTCCCACTGTTGGGCAAAGGTCTCCCCCAATGATCACCACGCTTTTCTGTCCTGAGCTTGTCCTTCCATCCTTCCTTCCTTCCTAAAAATAGTAATTGTAAAAATAAATTATTTGATTTCATTTGATTCGAGCACTAGAATATACTATACCAACATGCTGAATCTACAGACTGGTAATCCACGTTAAAAACACAACAAGTCAAGTTTTACAATATTCTAGCCAAATATTGTTCGCGGCTCGTATGTGGGGAGTCGGGAACTTGGCACCGAACAAGTTGCGTCTTGGAGCTGGTAGGTGGAACACCACGGAAATTGGATGGGGAGGTTCAACTTTTACGCGTTAGTGGTGTTTTCTAATGGGCTTAGGTTGTGAGTAGCTGAAGAACAAAAGAGTTGAAACGTACTTTACTTTATGTAAATAATTATTTTAATAAATTTATTTTATTATATAATTATGTTATAATTGTATATTATTTAATGACTTATTTTAATATTGGCATTTAAATATTGTAAATTGACATTGTAATATTGAAGATTGACATTGTATTATTATTGTAAATTGACATTGTAATATTGAAGATTGACATTGTATTATTATTGTAAATTGACATTGTAATATTGAAGATTGACATTGTATTATTATTGTAAATTGACATTTTAATATTGTATAGTGACATTCATATTTAAGTGTACTTTTGTACCTATATTGAATAAAATAAACTGAAACTGAATCTGTACTTATTTATTTCTAGCTGACTCGGCAATTATTGCTTTACCTTAAGTACAGTTACCCTTATCACTTAAGCGTATTGAAAATAGATAATATCCGATTCTCAGACCTACTGAATACGCATATAAAATTTGGTAAAAATCGGTCGAGCCGTTTCGGAGGAGTACGGTAATTGACATTGTGACATGGAAATTTAAAATTTTAGAAACACTACTTTAACTTTATAATAATTATTAATGCCAAAAAAACGACTCTGACTCTTTCAAGTCGTAAATAATTTATAAAAGCGCAGTTACATCATTCTGGTATTTTTATCCCACAAACAAACAGACTGCACAACTTTTCCGTGTTCTAAAATTGAGGAAACCCTCCAAACATTGTTATTACAACTTTTTGAGCAACACCAAAATATATCTGGCTTCTTATTGGACGTTTTACAAAAGCTGGCTTTTTAGGGTTGCGTACCTAAAAGGTAAAAACGGGACCCTATTACTATGCCGCTATTGTCTGTCTGTATATCTATACCAATATTATAAAGAGGATTACTTTGATTGTTGGTTCGTTTGAAGCGAATAGGCTCCGAAACTACTGGACCGATTTGAAAAATTCTTTCACCGTTGAGCTACATTATCCCCGAGTAACATAGGTTATATTTTGTTTTTCTTTGCAACTTAGATTATTTTAGAAACCGTGAAACGCTGGGACTTGCTATTAGTACCTTATAAAAGCCACGATGATTTGAAAGTTGGAATTTTCGTTAACTATGCACTTTCGTTGCTCCTATAACAACAAATGATAAAAATATAGCATTGTACAAATATAGTATACGGTGGGTCCCCAACCAATAAATGTGATTTTTCGTATTTTTGTTCAATATTAACAACGGTAAAAGGCGAAAACTTAAAATTGTCACACAATGTTTACTAGCATATTTTCAAATTAAATAAATTAATAAAAATAAAGATAATATTAAAGGAGACCCTTATACAACAAGTCTAAATTAGGTTTGTTCTATGACTTTTAAGACTGTATTTAGCAATTCACTCGATCTTTATACGGCTTTTGGTATACAAAATCTCAGAAATATTTAAGTATACATTACGTAAGAAACTATTTTTTATAATATACAGTTAATAAAATTTAAATAGATATTTAACGACAGCTCCCATAAAAAAAAGACGTGATTTTTGTCATATTTTTTTATAATGGTACGGAACCTTTCTTGCGCGAGCCTAACTCGGACTTGGTATTTTTTTTCATTTTTCTGTGAAAATGTAAAATTATTTTCATCGCGGTTTATGAGCCGTTACCCTCAAAATAATGGAAAGGTACTGAGGAAAGTTTGATCGCAAAGTGTTAGGAAATATAGCAGCAAGTAGATGGAGATTAGATAAGGATGGGCTGAAGCGGCGCGCCGCGTCTTCGTTTCATTCTTAAGATTTTTTTAAGTATCACGAATCCAGCCGTGCCTTACGTATTGAGCAAAGTCCCAGTGATAGTAAGTATTTCACGAAACAAATCCTACTAATATTATAAATGCGAAGGTTTGTGTAAGTGTTTATGTTTGTTACTTCTTAAGGACTCTGGATTAACATAGGCTACTTTTTATCCCGGATTAACGCGGGTAGCGCTGCGGGGTGCAGCTAGTTCATAATATATTATCAACAATATGAATATTACTGTATTAAATCTTTCGTAAGGCATATTTTAGTTACGTTTTTATAACCAGCCATCACTTACGTTTATTTAATATGAAAATTGAAATTATAAACTCTTTTATTCCGTTATGTGAATTAAAGTACCTATGATTGTAAAATTTATATAATAATATGAGGAATCACGGTTACCATTTATATTATTCCTTGTTCTTATTAGATGGGTCCAATTTGGTTATTTAAAAAGATAAAAAGGTACGTTACATATGAGTTTAAGCCTAAAAAAAAAAAATAGGTAAACTGCGTACCTACTACTAAAACTTTTCAAACAAAAAAAGTATTATGATTAAGCCTGAAAAGCAAATTGATAAATTACGTATGTGTTTGAATCATTCTACTTAGTAAGAGATGCAAAAACCTATTTTTTTTTTCTGTTTCATTCCAGAACCGTCTAAATACTAATAGGTATATCGAAATAAACCTCCGCAAACAAAACAAATCACGTCGGAACCTGCACTAAATCACAAAGTCACGAACAAATTGATCACCAAAACGATAAAAACCCGAGCATTTATTCCAAAAAAGGACCGCTATTTCTTGACCATTTCCCCTCCCTATCCGGTATGTATATGTAGCCGATACATTCCAATTTCGCACATTCTATAATATTTATACGAAAGCGAGTTCCTAATTTACGTATTCGGCCGACATTTTGAAATTGAGCTTTGAAAAAGTCGGTGGATACGTATTCATTCAAAGCCTACGTACTTTGTGTGAGAAAATACGTATTTAACCACATACGAGTAAGCTTGGTTCAAAATAAATAGAAGACAAAATTAACCCTTAAATGGACGATTTCTGTTTCAAGTTTTAGAAAAATATATTTGTGTAATAGACATAAAAAAAAAATAAAATTATATAAAGAGGCAACTCGGCTGGCATTTGAGGTACTCTTCCCACTGGCACTGGTTTTTTAGATTAGTTATACTTTTAGTTTTGTAAGTGGTTTAGTTTTGACGTGACAACGTCTTAAATTAGGTTGCGGCTGGGAGTCACTTATGAAAAAGTGTAACGCCCGGTAACGTTACGATGAGTCACCGAACGAGAGAGAGGCCCGCCGAATGCCTTGCGTCTCTCTCCCACTCAACTATGATCGGTCTGCCGCGCGCGCAGCACGCGGCAGACGTTGTCACGTAAAATCTTCGCCCGTAAAACCGACTTTACAGGCAACCATTTTTTTGATTTTATAATTTATTGTAAATTGGTTGTTCTGTCTGTATAATAAATAGTGTTTAATCCAAAAAAAAAATATCTAGACATGAATTTACTATTCTTTTTTTGCAATAATGTGAGTGTTGTTGAAACTACATAGCGCAAAAAAAAAAATCTGGTCAATTTTATGTGTGATTTTTAGTATGTTGGTTAAAAACAACATTGTCCACTTAAGGGTTAAATATTTAGTGTAATTATATTTAAGTTATTAATTTTGTCTTCTATTCACAATGGATTTTCGCAAAGTAACGCCTGAGTCAATTGGTTCAAAATACTTAATTTTGATAGATTTTTTGATCAATTTTTTTCACACATTTCATACACAACTGCTTAACCCCATACTGAAATATTTCTAGTTTACCGTTTCTAATGGGTTTAGCCCACATAAACTTGGTTCAATATACTTTTTTTTAACAAGTTTTTTTTTACACATTTCACACCAGGCTGAATAGGCCCATACTGATACTCTTCTAGTTTGTATTGTGGTTGCTAACCCAAATGATATACTCGTACATACATATTTTATGTATAGATACATATTTAACACCCAGACCGATATTTTCACCAATTTCTAATTCAAGTCTGATTGGTACCAAAATAAGTATAAATAAATAAACTATTCTTAGATTATTCAAAATAAGTATCCTTAGAGTGGTTCTTTAGACGGCTTTTAAGATATTTTTTCGTTATTTTTTACCGGTTAGATTTATAGTGAAAAAACTGTAAAATAAAGATTTTGCCCTCATTTTTATTTACTACGTAATTTGTAGATTATATAGAAATTTGCGTAGTAGGCTAGATTACCTATAGTTTTATCAAGGGATTGTAGCGCCTGAAGTACGGCTAGCTAAAGTGATCTGACGCGATCATCGAAGCTAAGCAACGGTCGATGCGGACGGTATTTGGATGGGTGACCAAGCACAAGACTGTCGTTTTTCAAGTGGAATTTTCATTTTCATCTTGGTGCAACCGTGGGTCGGATGACTCGTTAAATTGTAGGTCCAGGCTGTAAGACTTAGTACAAGCAGTCGTCAAGCCAATTCAGAAGGCTTCGGGCGGCTTGAAAACTCTCGACACCAGAGCTTGGCATCTTAGCTCATACGAAGAAGAAGAAGAAGGGATGACCTCGAGCATACCAATAAAAAAACGTTTTTTCTAGACTTCTAGACTTGCTAAAGCTGTCCTGATAAAATGTCTGTGTAAGTTACAAGTAACTCTGTATATATCTCGTTACCAAGCCAAATTAATTCACAATTAGTCACCGGGGTGTAACAGTCTTAATAGCCAGATATTTAGGTAATTGTAGAACAATTATCTGTTCTAGACTGGAATAATCGCATCTATTATTAAGCGACCTGGCAAGGTCAGTGACCTCTAATTGTCGTTTAATTAAAGCGCCTGTAACTGTTTCTGTTTATCTTAATATATATAAATCTCGTGTCACAATGTTTGTCCTAAATGGACTCCTAAACCACTTAACCGATTATAATAAAATGTGCAGTTCGATCCAACTTGAGAGCCAATTCTCTGAGATCTCAAATTATAGTCGCAATTTTAATTTATTGCTAATTATTGTCTGTTATTTTTTGACAGTCACAATTATCTGTTAACTCCAAATGATTCTAACAGATGTCGATACGTTTCGACTGGGTTGAGTAAGTAATCAATAGATGACGCTGCTATGGTAAATCTACGAACGTGTCATATAAGCTACACTATATATTTTTCATACCCCTAAGTGAGGCAAAACAACAATTGTCGGGTCAGCTAGTTTATTTATGTAAATGGCACTTACAGATAAACTAAACGTATCACTTAGACTATTAGAAAATTAAAATAAAATAAATTACAATGCTAAGAACTTTTATTATGACTAAGCTTAAATAATACATTAAGATTAAGAAAACTATTTACAATTAATTTCTTGGTATACCAAGAAAAAGAACAAAGAACAAATTCAGAGAATACAAAAAATATTACTCGGCAAACTAAGCTGATCTGACATAATCATCGAGGTTAACCAACAGTCGTGCAAACATTTTTTGGATGGGTGATCAGGCACAAAACTCTCGTTTAAAAAGTGGCATTTTCATCTAGGTGCTAGCGTAGGTCGGATGAGACGTTCAATTGTAGGTCCTGGCTGCTAGTAGCGGTCGTTAAGCCAAGTCATGGGCTTTCGGGTGGTTTGAAAACTATCGACATTATAGAGCTTGGCCACTTACTCTCGCTTGTACGAAGAGGAAGAATAATTTCATTAAACAATAATGTTACAATAATATTACAATAATTGCATAATAATGTTACAATAATGATATAGTAATGTAATAATAATGTTACAATAATGTTGCAATAATGTAACAATAATGTTATAATAATGTTACAATAATATTACAATAATGTTAGAGCTCCTTAGTAAGAGGAAAATATAAATCAATGCATAATTTGTCAAGGACACAGATTACTAAATAGTTACTAAAGACTTGCACTTTGACATTTGTTATTATTAAATAAAATAAATAATAGGACACATTTCACACACGGCTGGTTGACCCCATACTGAACCATTTCTAGTTTGTGTTATGGTAGCTAACACAACTGAATACTACATATACATACATATGTTACATATATATTTTATATAGATACATTTTTAACACCAGACCGACATCCAACAAATTTAGTTCAACACAAAGATGTTGGCCATGCCGGGAATCGAAACCGGAACCTTCCGGAACCGGCATGGTAGCCATTACGCCAACGAGGTCGTCATATTCGTATTCTACTTATAATTATGCAATCCCAAAATCAGATTTACATCGAAAACAAATCAACCAATAAAAATCATTGTTACTAAAAGTAAGGAAGTAAAAACGAAGAAGTATTTTACCACTTCTCAATGTTAAGAACAAATGAGGGTCACAAAAACAAGTAACGAACGCAACCATCCATCTTGCGAACAACTCCAGTAATTCCGGCACAATAAAACCCAAATTACTTCACAAGTTTTTCCACTAGCCCTTTCTTTACGACCCGCAAATATATCATCAATCTGCCGCAAGGTCGGGTAATCAGGGACACAGATTACGCAGGACCAGATAAGTAACTCTAATGATTTTATGACTTTCTATTTGATACCCTGTGGTAATACCGCGGCACATATAAAAATATTCAATTTTCGAAATACAAAATTGCCTATGCGTTCATATTTAAACTATCTTCATAGTAGTTGCTTTGACACTAAACTTTCGAATACTATCTTTTACTAAAGATAGTATGAACTACTAGATTTCTATGAGATAAATTATTATTTATTGATTTATATTGTGCTATTATATTGATTTAGTATTTAATTTTATTGTGTGATTTCTTACTGTATTGTTATAAATAAATTACTTTGACTTTGAATCTCATCAAAATTGGTCCAGGATATATTCAATATTTGAAGATGCTTCTCCCAACACAGTTGGATGCGAAATCTTTACCACTTCAAGTTTTTTTAGCTGAGAAGAAGTAAATATCAGTGACGCAGCAAGTGCAGAAAAAACTCCACTGCAAGTTACCTTTGCGTTGTTTTTAGCCTAGCGCCATCTATTGGCAAGCGGCGTTATTCTTGTACGAGTACTGGTGACACACAAACAGACAGATTCTTAGTAATAGGATACCTTTGTGGTACTGAACCTGTAGCGCCTGTAGCTTGGCATGCTAACGTGATCTGACGTGATCATCCATGCTAAGCATCGGTCGATAGGGGCAGTATTTGGATGGGTAACCATTCACAGTATGTCGTATTAAAAAAGTGGAATTTTTATCCGAGCGCTACTGTGGATCAGATGATACGATAAATTGTGGGCCCTGGTAAGTCAACCCAAGTTAGGGGCCTTCGGGCAGCTTGAAAGCTCTCGACACCAGAGTACTTCGCTCATACGAAGAATAATATTATGGACCCCTTAAAATCCCTATTCAGAGTTTACCATATGTGACTTTAGTAACCCATGCCCTACTAGCATATAGAGATTTACGGTGCTATTTATGTGGCACGCGAGGTCCTGCCAGTAACCTGAGCTTAGGTTTATAGTCTCCTCGCCAGGATGTACCCATTACCGAGGGCCAGTGGTGCACTGATGATGCCATGTTTAGGGGAAACGAGGTAACAAATCAGAGACCCTATTTTGCTCATAGTTTGTCCCTTTAGAAAATATCTAAGCTAATCTATCTTGAGTAAGAGATACCCAGTCGAGATAAGTAAGATTAATATTAAAATTATATGCTTCAGGTTGTTCCGGCGTGTGAGGAGTCCAGCCATGTGGAGTGGAACAGCTAAGTTAGGTGAAAAATCTAAAATCTAAGTGTTTCTGAATATGTGCTATTGAATAAGAAAGAAACGTGTTTAGTCTTATAAAAGAAATAGTGTGACATCATATTTATTGGCAAAAAATATTTTACGGATCAATTCATATGTAATTTAATAAATATTGTAACAAAAAAATATAAATATACTTGTGCACATTTCAGAGTGAAATATGTCATCTGTATTAAACAAAATTAAAACAATTTTTTTTATTTATTAATTCATAAATAATTCATTCATTCAATGTCAAAATACCAGTATTAATATCTTATTTTGTCATTTTTACAAAGTCATCTATATCAAAGAGAGTTTCCTCGATAAACCAGCGCGGCGTTTAAATCAAGCTTCGTCGTCATCTTTTTTTTTTACACATTCACACACGGTTGGTTAGCCCCATACTGAACCATTTCTAGCTCGTATTATGGTTGCTGACACAACTGACATACTACATATACACACATACATATTATATATAAATACATATTTAACACCCAGACCCACAGCCAAAAAATTTAGTTAAGCACAAAGATGTTGACCGGGCCGGGAATCGAACCCGAAACCTTCTGATTAGCAGACCGGCATGGTAACCTTTACGCCAACGAGGTCGTCTTTCTAACGTATACAACCATAAAAATCAATAAACAACGTGGCTCAACATAGAACATGTTTTTTTCCTAACGTACAATTACTATATCCTATAACTTAATAAAATTTCGTATCCGCAGCAAACATATTTCCCATCCACCCTAAAAGCACCTGAAACTAAATCTTAGCCGAAATATAGGTAAGGGAATCTTCAGTGAGAAATTCAATCAATCGTCTTAAAAGCATTTGCCCTTGGAAGGGTCTGCCTGATGGGCCAAATTGCTCTGTGTTTGGTTGCTACCTGAACATGACATGCAAACAGTAGGTTAACTTTTGCAAAAACGCGTTATTATACATTATGACTAAGTTAAACTACTGTCCCCGTACACTGTGTAATTTAATAAGGCTAATGAAAGTATGGTCAGCAAATGTCATTTTTTGTACAAAATACATACAAACTACTCATCATAAAGCCGAAGGCGGAACATGCGTTATCTGGAATAACCTTCAAAGAGACAGTTGAAACAAAACGCTAGATGCTTGACGACAGATTTTACAACTTTTAAGTAGATACTCGTAGTCAGGCGAGCACCAGAAAATAATCATCCGCCGTGCTATTGTTTCCTCAGGATACGATGTTTTCCTTCACCAAAAGCTTAAAATCAATGTCGAGGATCAAAACGACAACTCAATCGTAAGGCTACCGAACATTCCATTGAGCTACAAAAAAGGTATAATTACTTTTAATTATCTAGTGTATAAAACGAAATTTGTAACAAGCAGGAAAATAGGAGCCAGTGACAAGACCAACAAGAGATTGCCTCGCGCACCAATAGATGGCGCTAGGAAGCAAGCTAACTCGCGGTGACGTTATTCTTTTAACAAACGGGTAGGCTCGCAACCTTAACATCACACAAATTTGAAATTTGCACTACTGCCATCTATGTGTATAGTGTTTATTCTTCCTGTTGCGGCAAGGATACGATTGTATGGAGTCTTTGATCAGTTGCCTATACACAATCCATTTACCTCCACTATGATGAGTTAGTAAGTATTACCTAACATAGTAGTCATATTTTGGTGCATATTGGACGGTGCGAACGAATAAAGCCCAGTGCTCAGTATAAAGCAAACTTTCCTGAGTGCCTTGGACAGCTTGCTTACATAAATTCTTAGGACATAGGCGATAACAGATCAAACGGGCGTGCGGCTGTTTACATTCTAAAGGTCGTGGGTTGAATTCAAGCCAATGAGCTCAAGCATTCATTGAAGGAAACGATTGTGAGGCAACCGTAGCATGGTAGTAAAGCGCTTTCTAGTACTTGCTTGGCTGACAACCACCGTCAATTAGTAAAATCGGTTGCCAAGCATCTTCTGTTGAATACGAGCCGTGTATTTTATCTCTCTCGTATATTAACCAACGAAACCAAATTATCAGCGAACGCTTCGCTCATTTTATTAGCTTAGTCTAAATACTCACGCATTTTTTTGCAAACTTAATATACACCTTGCTCCGCTCCTAGGCTTTTTCATTAATTGACTTGGGGTTCTGAGGCCCTCCCCTTAACTATGTATTTTATTTTAATTTTATAATTTATTTTAACATAATTAAATATTTTCTGAATGCTGAGAGCGTCTAACAGTATAAATAAATAATCAAAATGAGCCATTGGTGTAGTGCCGGAATCAAACCAGGAGCAGTCAGATTAAAATCTAGTCTTTTTCTCACTTAGCCACATTCGCATTTAAGCTTAACATAACCCTGAAATACACAGAAAATTTTGTTAGAAATTATCGCCCCAAAATGATCAAACTGGTAAAATTTAGCGACCAATAAATGATCGTCATCCGATAAATCGTTGGATAATTTGAAGTGCTTCGGTTAAATAGATTTTGTCCAAGTTTGCTGCTGGATGGTAATTGGATCGTATTTAAGCGGATGAAATATTAGACCAACATTGTCTTATATAGTACCAGATATAGTTTTGAGGTATTTGAACTCAGTAAATACTAATATTAGTTTATTTAAAAAAACTGCCGACAGATTTTTGCGGTCGTATCTCGTTTTAAAGATACTACAGAATTATAAACTGTACAATTAAAGAGAAGCAGAAGAAACATTCAGCCTATTAGGAAAAAGGTTTACTAAAAGTCCTATTTTGCTTTCTAGTTTTACGATTTTTTCCATTTTTATAAGCTTTAATTTTATGTTGAGAATCGTTAATGTTACAAAACAATATAACTTAAAATTCGCTCGCTAAAATAGTGTACATTTTTGAAAAATAGTCGTTTTAAAACTTAAAAACGTTTTGCTTCTGTAAGTAATTAATATATTACAATAAATGTTATTGTTGTATTTATATTATCTAGAATCGTTTTAGCTTATAATTTAATTACAGTGAATTGTCGACTTTAAACGAATTTATTTCGTGCTAAATCCACTATTGCATCATCAAGCGCTTCGCTCAAATATCTATGTATAAAATAGCGCCTTAAAGTACTGTTTACACAATAAAACAAAATAGTAGTAAATTACATGGATTTAATTTCGTACGAGAAAAGAGAAAGCCCAAATGAATCGCGCGGAATTACTCTGGTGGCAATAAAGACTGCACTAATTACTTAAAGTGCACAATTCACTACAACAGGGCCTGTACCATATTTATCCTGGTCTTCTTCGTATAAAGTAATTAGCCAAGCCTTGGTGTCGAGAGTTTTCAAGCCGCCCGAAGGCCTCTGGCTTGGCTTAGCTTGGCTTGTACCAAGACTAACAGCCAAGACCTACCACCCACGGTAGCGCCCAGATGAAAATGCCACTTGAAAAACGACAGTCTTGTGCATGGTCACCCATCCAGACACTGTCCACATCGACCGTTGCTTAGCTTCAATGATCGCGTCACAGAGAGAGACCATGGTACGACTTTTGACTATTGGTTTTGGTTGTTAAGGTGTCTTTTCACAGGTTTGGCTTTTATTAGAAATAAATTTTCTAGAAATATCAGTTCGCTTAGATGCTTGTGTTATTATTATATTATTTACAAATGTGTTTTATTATGTGATTCAAAAGTCTTAATTTTCAGGGGAGAAGAGGGTTTTTTGCAATATCTAAAAACTGTAAGTTTTATTAAAATTACAAAATAGTACATTATTTAACTTACTTATTCTCTGGCGCAAGACCCATAGTGTGTCTTGGCCTTCGGCAAAAGATTATTAAGTTCTATTATATTAGAAATTGAGAACTCCTTTATTTCTAAAAGTCGGTTGAAACATCATATTTTTATACAAATATAACAAAAGTACATTTTAACTTTCAACTTTCAAAATTGTTAATTCAATATATATACGCTATACCAAAACCATAAGCATATTTTTCAGGCAATCGAGTACCAATACAATCTCTGAAACAATTGCACGAAAATTGACTGAAACTGAATTCGAAATTTCATCCGCTGGAAGGAGCTTGTAGGAAATTAAAACCCGACTGCTAATTAAGTGTGCGGTCACTGGTCCGTGGCGATGATAATAAATACAACTTGATGGCCGATGTAAGCAATGTCTCATATTAGCACTGTTCACCTCTGTGGCGCGACCACAGAGTGACGGGGTGCTAGCAAAGGACAGAGCTATAATGTGTCCTTGCGATAGAGCAGGACGGGCTAATGAGTTTAACGGTGTGTCGGTGTTTTAATTTTCGTATGTTCATCATAATTACTGTAATCCCTGTTATTTCGATCCACTCTATTTATTTCTAACTACGAACCAGTCACGGCTTTACACGAGCTATGAAATAATCCAAGTTGTAAAGAGAAACAAAATAAAGCCTTTGTTACTTGGGGATAATGTAGCTTCCCAACGGTGAAAGAATCTTTCAAATCAGTCCAGTAGTTCCGGAGCTTATTTGCGTCAAACAATTTTTTTTTTATTTTTTTTCTTTAGACACAAAACAGGAGCATAGTTTGACGACTTTTGTTGGCGTAATGGTTACCAGCTGGACTGCTAACCAGAGGATTTTGGGTTCGATTCCTCTTTGTGATGAATTAAATTGTTGGCTGTCGATCTAGGTGTTAAAATATTTATGTATCGATGTGAAGTATTTATGAAGTATTTATCAGTTGTGTTAGCAACCATAATACAAACTAGAATTTGTTGAATAACCTTACCAGCCGTATGTGAAATGTGTTGTAATATTTATTTATATAGTTTACTGCGCGGAAAGAGTTATGATGAATCACTTACATGTTTCGGAAGAGGAGTAATAATTGCGCCATCATTGGTCCACGTGGAATATTGTGATTGGTCTACGAGTAGTGTTTTTACACCTCATTTCTCAGCTGGAAAGTAATGTTTTAATAATAAAATCGACTGTGAATTTTAATGTCATTTCACGGTTTTCTCACATCAGATGAGTGGAGTCGTTAAAATAATAAGAGGATATTCTTTTTTTATTTGAGTATTCATTTAATTAATAAAAGCAAGCGTGCTGGTGCTATGGTACAATTATCAGGTTATCACATGCTTCAGACTACAGATAATAGGATATGGTACGTAAGCAAATATTAGGGGTTTTAGTAAGATCTAATCTCTTTAGACTATTAACTCAATTCGTTGGCTGTTTTTAATAAAATATGTTCGAGTATGTATGTGTATGAAGTATATCAGTTTTGTTAGCTACCATAACACAAACTAAATGGTTCAGTAGAAGGTAAACCAGGCGTGTGTGAAAGGAGTCTTAATATTTATATATTTACTAATAACTGACCCGGCGTACGTTGTTTTGCCAAAATAGATAGTAGCCGATTCTCAGACCTACTGAATACACAAACAATATTTGGTAAAAATTGGTCAATCCGTTTCGGAGGAGTGCGGTAACTAACATTGTGACATGAAAATTTTAAATATAAGATTTATAGTAAGATTATCTCTAATATTTTAAAAAATATGTCTGAAATGTCACTGAGAGATAATGTACTCATAGTTTCCAAACAATGAATGATTTTTCAAAATTCGTCCAGTAGTTTGTAGCCTATTCAATTCAAACCGACTATCAAAACTCTTCCTCTTTATTATAGTGGATATGGTAAAGATGGAACCAAAATATTCCCCTTATATGTATTTTAAAAACGGCCTTCTCATGTCCCAATTCTCACCAGCACCTATTTACGTGTTTTTATAGAATCAATCCCAGATGTGGGTTGTATATATGTATATTCTGTTCCCTGGTTTGGATGCCCGCCCGATAATCGATGGCTAATCGAGTGTGCCGGCCCGGACAGAAATAGATACCACAAATATTCAGGGCTACTGGGTATAACGTAGACATTTAGCCACTGAGTGTCCGGTCTTTGATAGGCTTATATATCAAGTTGCACTTTTCACACACACGCACCTTGAATTATTTCAACGCAGGGGTGCTAATAAAACGTGGGATCTACGTAGCAACGTGAAGAAGATGCAACTGAAAACGCCGGTTCATCGACTTGTGAAATTGGAGAGGTCCGTTTACGTGTTGGGGCCCGCGATCTACAACCGCGTACCTGCGACTGTCCGGTATGCACCTTCCTTAGGTTCGATGTGGAAATAGCAATAGATATAGATATTAATAAGGATAATTTTAATAGAGGATAAAAATAGGAGACTAAAGTTTTTAGATTTTTTCAAGAAAATAATATGTAAGGTAATAACAAATAGAAATAAGTAATCAATAGAATAACACTTCTATACAATTAAGTTTATATTAGAAGTGCCCAACATAGAATAAGAACAAAAACTTCTTTGGTAAGGTTATGTAAATAGTAGGTAAAAATAGACTAGGATATAATGATATTAAGTAGGATAGAATGATATTAAGTAGATTAAGATCCCCCAAAAATCAATCTGGGGAGTAGGACGATTTAAGTACTAAAAAAAAACAATAGACATTTAGCCAGCGTGGTCAATTATGGCCTATATCTCTCTCCTCGTGAGAGATGGCCCTAAGTCCCAGCAGTGGGAACGTATAGTGGGCTGCTTATGTATGTGTTATGTATTACACTTATTAGACATGCATTTTTATCCTGAGACGCAAAAATAAAGGAGTGTTATAAGTTTGTAGTGTCTGCGTGAGTGTGTGTGTGTGTCTGTCAGTGGCATAATAGCTCCTGAATGGATGGATCGATTTATATTTTTTTTATAAGAGATGTATTGGGCGGCAGCTATTGTTAAAAAAAATATTCCAAGATGGAGGCGGCTATAAAATGGCGAATGACATCGAATACACTAATATGGATATCAAATGAAAGGGTTTGATAAGTAATAAACATAAACTGTGTAAATCTAAGATGACCTCGACACAAATTATTGAGTCGGTTTTTTGTTTTATTTCCACTTTGTTCTGATATGCTATTTTTGTACACAAAGTTATATGTATGAGAACAAGTGAGCTAAGGGACCGAAGTCTCTGGCCTTTCTATTTAAATAACATTTCTATTATTTTGGGTAGTTTTCGTACTACAAACTCATAAAATCTAAAATTACTACTTTGTAAATGAAAATGCGTCCTAAGTGATTCACTTCCACGTTTATAGTACGGACGGCCAAACTGTGGAACTCCTTGCCGGAATCCCAGTTCCCACTGAACTACAACCTTACTGTCTTCAAGGCGAGAGTGAACCGGTTTCTTCCAGGCAAGCGCGTTTCATTTTAGACCGCAATGTCACTTAACATCATGCGAGTTGTGATCATGCGCAAGCCTATTAAGCGTAAAACAAAGTTTTTTTTTCATATTACCTAATATATAATAACCTAACTCTGTATATCAACCTACGGTATCAACCGATCCTGTTTGAGAAGAGTTACGTCAGTTGACATCTTCTAACGTCATTAATGACGCATCTTGTTTGTGGTTGGTGACATGAAGTCTATGTTCGCTAACTTTCACACATATAATAAAATTTGCATGTGACTAGGGTTTTTTCTATTACTTGCCTAAATAGCTACCCTCAAGATACATTGAAGTTAAAAAATATGTCACTAAGTAAGTACTTAAATGTGAGTTCTGCCCGCCTTGTTATGAGAGTCAGTGATTTTAGACTAGGCACTTAACTCCATACTAAGAAATAATATAAGTTATAGGTTAAATTGTAAAATGCTTAGTACTTAAGATTACCTTTTTATATGTATATCAGAGCCGAACCTACCTTCTTATTAAGTTTATACTAACATGCTGTGTACTCTGATTTGGATTGCAGACTTGTTTTTGTTCTTTGTAGTTTGGTAATGTTAAAATAAATGTTTGTAATCTGTCTGAGTGCCTAATAAATAAATAAATAAGTGTTCTCATAGTGAGGAGTTATCCCAGAACCCTCCTTAAATAACACAAGGGATGGCAACAGTGAACTGCATTGGGGTATAGACGGGGTATGTGGGATTTCTACTCACTAGAGTACATAACCCGGCTATACTTCAATGCAGTTGGGGATTCAGAAGATTTCCCCTTGTAAAAAAGTCATACTCCACTTAGAGGCAGAGTAATGATAACTCATGAGGTTACACGCCTTGCTCAATTACCCAGCTTTAATGTTTCAAATAGGAATGAACTATCAATTCACATTAATAATTATTTCTACGTGAGAAACTACTCTCACAAACCAAGTAGGTTTCTATCTATCAAAAGATAAAGAGCCTTAAAGACTTGATTGCTCATAGCGTTATCCCTTTTCCGAAACAAGTAAGAGATTCCTCACTAACTTTTCCCGCGCAGTGTTTTAAGCACATTGTTTTTTTTTTGCAATAAATAGGCTTGCGCTGGATCATAATTTACCTGAAGGAAAGCGACAATATGATCTAAGATGGAGCGCGCTTACCCAGAAAAACTCGGTTCACTCTTGATTTGAAAATCGCCATATTTAAGTTTTCGGGAAACAGGGAGCTTGGCAAAGAATTCCACACTTTCACGGTTCGCACAATGAAGGTAAGGAAAGGAGGCAAACCGCCTTTGACAATTTTTTTTGTCTACCTAAACAAATAAAATAAGTCCGTCTGAAGGCTTGCATTAATTTCTATGTAGGTTTAATTTTTCAGTGATCCTCAAATCACCTAATTAGTATTTACAGAAACACCAAAAACATCTCGTTAAAGACTTTAGTCCGTCCTGCTCTATCACACGAACACATTATAGCTCTGTCCTTTGCTAGCACTCCGTCTCGTGACCGCAGAGGTGTACAGCGCTAATATGAGACATTGCCTTCATCGGCCATCAAGTATTATACTATCATTGCCTTATGCAGATCCCATCTTACCGCCATTCCATCGCTGTGACCGCACTAGAATAGTAATGGCCAATAAGAATGAATTTTCGGCGAACACAATCTGATTATTCGTAATAAAGCGATTCAGTGCCATGGTCAAGCAAATTGCATGATTATGTTCTTGGAAAGTGCCTTATGCTATTTGAATTCATATGCGATTGCTTGACAGACTTTTTGTGGTAGTGTAAAAGTTATTTGATGAAGCGAATGTACATATCTCGATGAGTAAGCGTCTGCTTCTCTCTGAGCAGGGCTGGGATTGAAACAGGGTTCATTAGATTGAAAAGCAGACGTTTTTTTTTAGCACCGAGCCACACTAGCTTTTGAAAAATGTAGTAGTTACGTGCGTTTGGCGCTATGGACTGGGTACTTAAATGTGCGTTTACCTTTCTAATTACAAAAAAAAAACTATGTTAGTCTTTTTCTGAGAAGAACCAATAAAAAACTCTAGTTTAATGTTAAATCTATAAAAATATCGAATACATAGAAAATTAGAAAGACATAATTCTCAGCAAATTCAGATTTCGTTTTATTTCTATCGTAATCTGATCAATTATGAATTCTAAGAAAGAATCGCGTAAACCATTCTCTTTAATGTTATATTTATTGATAGAATATTTATTTCATTGCGAACAATATAACATCATTAAAATAAAATTATACCTTATCTAAAATTAATTAACGTAATACTATCTAATCAAAAAATAATTAAAGTATAACTACATAAATCTAATCTTATTTCTTTTTTGGAAAAAGATTTCGAAAGTCCAAAATAGTGAAAAGACCAGATCTGTATTAAAATTGTTAGAGTGTATGTATTTCAAATATCTTCTAATAATGTCTCTCCAAACTAATATCATGTGGAAATCGCCAAACGAACCGGGAGCCTGATCGACCTTTCCAAATTGGCCTATAAGGGGTGACTTTCAATTTGAACCGGTTTGAACCGCCTTAAACAGACCAGTCCCCAAGTCTCTTATAATATGAATGGAATAAAAATAATTCGCATAATATTCTTATTTAACATGGTACAGTGTAATAATAATGTAAATAGTTTATAATTCGCAATTAAGGTTTTTACTTTTTCATAATTGTTATAGTTATTTTCTTTAGAATTTATTTTCTGATTAATAAACTAAAATAAACTTTGTTGATATATATATATGTTTTATTACCCGGCTTTCACTTACGTTTATTTTGTCAAATGATAAATGATTCGGAAATTCGTTGACATTCTAATAATTATATCTATTGTTTTGTTTGTGTATCTGTATGAGTATAAAAAAAATAACATTAAGTCAATATTCAAGGTACTCTTAAAGATGCTGCTTTTTCTTCCCCAAATTGACAAAACTTTGTACATTTACAAAACAACAAAACCAAGATTTTTTTTATCGTTGTTTGTTCCTGATTGGTGCGCTTCACACAGGGAGCAAAAGTTAGCTCAAGTGCCATTTTCATCCAAATCGACATTTGGGCGTCCGCACAAATGTCGATTTGGATGATTTTCGGGCAGAGACTTTTTAACAACTCATTTAGCAGACTTGGCAATCTGTGGCGGTATCGTGTGAATATTACAGCTGAAGCTGCATGGAAGATAGACTCTCAAAGGTCTAGTCTGGTCTGTTACAATGAGGTTTGAAATATGAAATATTGATAGATCTATATTGATGCTTCACTGCAACGCTAAAAGCGTTTCGTTCTAGAATAGTACTTATAGTAATAAGAAATTAAAATAAATCATTGGTTAGTGCGATCTATGTTAGTTTTAATCAACCAATTGAATATCTTCTGCTTATTCATAATTATATTTGTTTGAGGCATCTAAATAAGGGTGTAGGTCTCCGTTTACTTAAAGTAAGTTTTTTCTCTAAATAAGTTAAGGGAAAAAGAAGTTATGGTTAGTTGAAATTTACTTCAAGCATTGCTACAAATTTTTAGACATAGTTGAATGCGGCTTACATAAACGTATTTCAGAATAAATAAACTGATATTATAAATGCGAAGTTTGTGTGTACGTGTGTGTGTATGTTTTTAACTTCTGTACACTCAAACGGCTTAAGTTATTTCGATTAAATTTAGTACGGGTATAAAACTTTTGACTCTAGATTATCACATATACATAAAAACTACTTTAAAAAATAAAGTGATATTATATTAAAGACAAAGGTTAAGTCTCTGCTAATTAAAAAAGCATATAACTCCGTTGACAAATTTATTAATGACAAGGATTTTCCGCTATTTGCTACTTTATGTATTTTTTTTTTGTTAATTTTATCTCCTTTTTTTATAAGTTTTGATTGTTAATTTTGACGTTCATAAGTAAATAAATAAATAAATATTAGGACGCATTTCACACACGGCTGGTTAATCCCATACTGAACCATTTTTAGTTCGTGTTATGGTTGCTAACACAACTGATATACTACATATACATACATACAAATATATATTTTATATAGATACATATTTAAAACCCAGACATACAACCAACAAATTTAGTTAAGCAAAAAAATGCCGGCTGGGCCGGGAATCGAACCCGGAACCTTCTGGTTAGCAGTCCGGCATGGTAACCGTTGCGCCAACGAGGACGTCGTTGACGTTCATAAGTGTACTACATGTAACTATATTTGAAATAAATTAATTGAATTGAACTTCGTAGAAACGCGGGTTGAACCGCGAGGCGGTACTAGTCAATGTTGTTTCATACTTTTTGACTGAAGAGTCCAAAAACACGCCAGCCGAATGGAATTCAATTTGATCGCAGCCCAGATCGAATGATCTCGAATCTTTAACTCAATCGGCAGTACGTGTTGTATCTTAGTTTAGAACTTGCTTCGGGCTTTGCATTTTAAGAGGATTATCCACTTGCTTTTAGTCAAAAGGTTTAACGATTAACTTTCTAGCCTATGTAAGAGACTAACTTGAGTCAATAATGAATTTTGACGACTTCGTTGGCGTAATACTGGACTGCCAACAAAAGGGCCCCGGGTTCTATTCCCGGCACGACCAACATCTTTGCGATGAGCTAAATTTGTTGGCTGTCTGAGTGTTAAATAAGTATCGATATAAAGTATTTATGAATGTATATATATGTAATATGTGAAGGGGCCAACTAGTCGTGTGTGAAATGTGTCTAGTATTTATACTCTTTGTAAAAAGTTTACAAATTTAAATTAAAAAAATATATATGTGTTAAAATTTCTATTTTGCCGCCGATCCGACGACTTGGCAAGCCTGTAGGTAATGATATTACTTTCTAACTTTACGCCGTTTATAGCTTTACTCACATGCATAAGCATAAGCAGCCCACTAAACCGTTCCCACTGCTGGGACTCGGGGCCTTCTCTAACTAGAAAAGTTATAGGCCATAATCCACCACGCTGGCCAAGTGAGGTTTGGCGGATGACACACGTCTTTGGATATTGTTAAACGTGTTGGTTTCCTCACGATGTTTTCCTTCACCGTAAAGCGAGTGCAGATCCACACATATCTTGAAAAACAAGTAATTGGTGTAGGGCCGGGATCGAACCAGGGGCCGTCTGATTGAAAAGCAGACGCTATTACCACCGAACCACACTCGCTTTTTGTCTCGCTTTACTGTGGAAGCAACGTGCTATTTGTGTACCTACATAGTTAAAGATAATTAATTTATTATTCATCAGTTGAATGGAAATGATCTAAGAAGTATTATCCTATATTAAGCCTACCAAGACAAGTTGCTAAGTTAGCTAACCGTCCCAAACTTTCCACCGCCGATAGAACATTCTAGAATATTCTCGAATAATCTGGAACATTCAACGATTTACCCGTTTGCGGAGCTGAATACTAAACGCTGTAGAGATTAAGAAGATTATGTACATAAATGTGTTTATACATGTGTTACTAGAGTTAGTGATGCCTGTAGCTCGGCTAGCTAAGGTGATCTGACGCGATCACCAAAGCTAAGCAACGCTCGATACGGACAGTCTTAGGATGGGTGGCCATGCGCACCACCTTTTTAAAAGTGGCATTTTCATCTGGGCGCTACCGTAGGTCAGATGATACGTTAAATTGTAGGTCCCGGCTGTTAGTCTTACAAGCAGTCGTTAAGCCAAGTCAGAGGCCTTTGGGCGGCTTGAATACACACGACACTAGAGCTTGGCCACTTACACAGAGTCTGGGACCTACAATTTAACGTATCCTCCGACCCAGTAGCACCCAGATGAAATGCCATTTGAAAAACGACAGTCTTGTGCATGGTCACCCATCCAAACACCGTCCGCATCAACCGTTGCTTAGCTTCGATGATCGCGTCAAATCACCTTAGCTAGCCGGCTAGTTTTAATGTAAAACGAATTTCACGAAACAATTGACAAGCGAAATTCTCTAACCAATTATATAATAATTGTTATCGTTACAGAGATAAGTTAATAAACAAATTAAGCACATTACCTGTAGCTGACAAAACTTACCCTAAACACGAATAGATTGAGGTGACAGTATAATTAGAACAATGTAATTATGAAATATTATTCGTACATACAAATTGCTAGTTAATTGCCAAGGTATACTTGCTAGTCATGAATGTGACGTAGGGGTTACGTCATTTTGCAACTATGCTTGTAACGCGTAGCAGGTAATATTCAGTACCTAAGGTAATCGGCTAACAGATGCTATAAAAAATTTATGCAGACTTAAATGGAGATGGGCAGGACACGTCGCGAGAGCATCTGACGGCAGATGGAGCGAGCGTATCCTTCATTGGTACCCAGCAGAAGATCTTAGACCCCGAGGACGAGCACGCAGACGATGGCGCGACGATATCGAAGAAGCAGCAGGAAGTACTTGGACTAGGCTATTTTAACCCTGCAGCTTGGGTGAAAGAATAAGGCTGCGAAATTGCCCCTGGCTGTCGTTAGAGGCGACTAAAAGGGGCATCAGACTCGAAGGTGTTCGGAGATGGGGTTCCGACACCCACTCCATCGAGTCCGGGTTGAACGACGACGGCGTCGCGAAACAATCCGGGAAGGACCACAGCGCAGTGCAAGGAGGTCTCCCGAGGAGTGTTTCCCGGAAGAACCCGGAGACCTCCGTTAAGCACAGAGGCAGGTCACCAGGAGGGTTTTAGTGAGTACAAATCCCACATAACCTGGCTGCGCCCCATCGTAGCCAGGTATCTTGTCGAAGATTTCCCCCTCGTCAACAAAAAAAAAGGCTAGCTCAAGATCGAATGTCCTGGCAACGCATGGAGGAGGCCTACACCCATATGTGGGTGCCCCAAGAATCTTTATAATAGTATTTTAATTAATTGTAATTTGTTATTAATAAACAGAAGAATGTATTTATATATAAAACTAACATAGATTTCTTTAACCCATTATATGTTTTTTAAGTTTCTGGGGAATAAATGGCTTTATTTATTTATTTTAAGGTAATCGAAAAAAAAAATAACATATTACAGCAAGGTATTTGATCAATAGGTCGCATAACCACACGAGTAAGCGACATTTTGAATGGAGGAATGCCTGGTTTGAAATTAATGGCTACCTAAATACATAGTGATACCTAAATATGTGTTAGGTGATTGGCGATGTCTTTAAGGTTCCGTACCTACTTGCAGAAGGTAAAAACGGGACCCCATTACTAAGCCTCCGCTGCCTGTCTGTCTCCAGGCTGTATCTTAGAAACCGTAATAGCTAGAAAGCTGAAACTTTCATAAAATATGTATTTCCGCTATAACGACAAACGCTAAAAGTAAAAAAATAAAAATATTAAGTGGGTCGACATACAAAAAACATGTTTTATTTTTTCGTGTTTATATGTTAATAACAGTAGCTGCTAGACACTTAATTTTTAAATACACATTTACATTTACAGACACCTAATATATAAATGTATATGAACTATCAAATTAAATTATAAAATTGAAATAAAATAAATATTTGAGGGGGTCTCCCATACTACAAACGTAATTTTTAAGTAGTTGTTTACTTGATCTTTGTAACGATATTTGATAGATCACATTTACAAAATATTGAATTACCTATGTATTAAATACAAAAAAAATATATCATAAAATAATTTAAAAAAACATATTTCAGGAGGGCTTCCATACAACAATGGTACGGAACTCTTCATGCGCGAGCCCAACTCACAATTGGTCAATTATTTTCTAAATGTCACTGTCAAATGTCAATATTACTTTTGACGTTTCCTGACACTCTCAAAACACCGAAGCGCCGTCAAATGTATGTTATAGTTTAAGAGCTAAAAAACTGTAAGATATTCCATAACTAGGCCGCGTCACTCATACATGGCAATTTGAAGGCGAGATAATTAATGAAGAACGTATAACATGGCTCATAACTCACAGGCTAAATTATGTTCGGCTTCGCACAAATACGAGTATCAAGGTTACAATACAGGGTTGATAGAAACACACAGTCTTGAGAATTGGCTTGAACATATCGCTCATTAGACGACCTCGTTGGCGTAAAGGTTACCATGCCGGTCTGCTAATCAGAAGGTTCCGGGTTCGATTCCCGGCCCGGTCAACATCTTTGTGCTTAACTAAATTTGTTGGCTGTCGGTCTCGGTGCTAAATAAGTATCTATATAAAATATGTATGTATATATTAAGTATATCAGTTGTGAAAGCGACTATATTACGAACTAGAAATGTTTCAGTATGGGGTTAGCCGTGTATGAAAAGTGTCCTAATATTTATAATTATTCGTGTAAACTTCATGTAACGTCACTAGATTTGACGATAAACTCTCCAAAGCGCCAAAATCAATAGCTTTAGTTGGTTAAGCTTGTATTACATACTTAAACGTACTATATGTCAGATGCAGATGTAAGTATACGTATGTATGTATTACTGTATATTATTTATACATTATATATACTATACTTCCTTCAGTGTCGTTATATCGAGTTTACACTATATATACTTATAATTAGAATTACAACTGTTATGATAAAAGTAAAATTACCACTTATACATTTAATTTGTAAATTGGTTTTGCGCATCTTCCGTATTTGTCTTTTCCATAAAAAGGTTGTTATTGGTCTCTTATTATGATTTAAAGTTAGGCATAAGTAATATTATAGTAATATCTACTTCAACACAGTTGTTAATGCTATGTTTCTAAAAACATAACCAGTTCAATTATCTATAAGTCGATGCAGTGAGCTTTGCAAAGCCTGGATTGACGTACATCTAATGAGTATTCAGTACTAAGTCGTGGCTCATGTCAAACTGTGGGTTTCGCAGTCTTGATTGACATATTGTATAGGGTTAATAGGTTAACTGTTATACTGAAATTAATGTAGATTTACATTATTCTCTGGCTTCATTCGAGGCGATAAAGGTTTACCACTTTGTAGACGTCCGACCTCCACACGGATATTTTAGTGACCTTATGATCACCATCATTTGAGGAATTAAAGATATTTTCTTCTAATTAAAAAAAAATATATTATAATTTTGGAAAAATCTCGTTTTTTTTGTAAGCAATGCGACCGTCTTATTCTTTTTCCTTGCCTTATCCCACTAGGTGGGGTCGGCACAGCAATTTTTATTCTTCCACTCTCCTCTATCAGCCGTTGTCTCTACACTCACTCTTTTCTCTTTCATGTCCTCATTCCACTCCATCCGTTATTCATCCATGTCTTCTTTGGTCAGCTTCTTGCTCTTCTTCCTTGCACTACCATTTCCATACATCTCCTAGTAACTTGTATCTCCTCTCTACGCATCACATGTCCATACCACGCTAACCTTCCACTCTTTAATTTCTTACTCACTGGGGCTACTTTCACATTTCCACTATATGTCATACCCCTATTTGTAAATTCTCATAGGCTCACAGAAACATTGGCTTTAGCCGTTTCTAAAACGTAAATGATATTATACTTACCACCTCGACAAACAACAGGAAATGTCTGAAGCGAAAATTTAAAGGCAAGCGTGACGCATGTATTATGATATTATACGAGTCATAAATCAAAAAAATACGTGCGTTATTAAAAATCCCGGCGGGCGAGTGTAATATATTATTAATATGCAAATGGGACGCATACATCAATCCCCTGATGGCAGATACCAATACAGGAATAATGTAGTAAGGGCGCTTTTGAAATGTAACTTTTTAGGGTTCCGTACCTAAAAGTTAAAAAACGGGACCCTGTTACTAAGACTCCGCTGTCTGTCTGTCTCCAGGCTGTATCTCAGAAACGGTAATAGCTAGAAAGCTGAATCTTTCACAAGATATGTATTTCCCGTGCCGCTATAACAACAAATACTAAAATAATAAAATGAAAATATTAAGGAAAACATAAAAGTACTTAAACGAGTTTTTTTCGTATTTTTTTTCAATAACAGTGGCTGCTAGATACTAACAATCTTTGAAATGTAACTTAACTAACAATCTTTAAAAAGTAAAAACGGGACCCTGTTACTAAGACTCCGCTGTCTGTCTGTCTGTCTCCAGGCTGTATCTCAGACCTAACCGTAATAGCTAGAAAGCTGAAACTTTCACAAGAAATAAATTTCCCGTGCCGCTATAACAACAAATACTAAAAATAAAATATTATGGGGGGTCCCTATACAGTAAACGGTTTTTTTTAAATTTTTTTTTTGCTATATATCAATAACGGTAGCTGCTAGACACTATAAATCTTCACAAAATACAAACGTGTAAAAGTATATTGGTTATCAAACTCAATAATAAAACTGAAATAACATAAATATTATGTAAACGGGGCTCCGTATACAACAATGGTACGGAACCCTTCATGCGCGAACCCAACTCGCACTTGGCCAATTATTTTTCATTTTCATATGAGCTAATTGACCAAGCTCTGGTGTTGAATAGGTAGTAGTATGTTTAAACAGAACATAAAGAGTTTTTGTGAAAGTAATTCCTTTTAAAATTTAAGCGAATATATGAATATGGACAATTTGGGGGTCTTCAAATCTAGAGTAAATAGGTTCCTTCTAGGCAAGCGTGTTACATCTTAGACCACAGTCAAGCTTAACATCAGGCAAGCTGCGGTCAAACGTAAGCCTATTCATCAATAAAAAAAATGGAGCTTTGCGTTATTCACGTGTAAAAAGTAGTATTCTAAATTTAATGGAAATGAAAAAAAAGTGTTATTGTATGTATTTAATAGGCTAGAATATTATTGAAATAAAATTTATAAGTTTGTTTAATATAATTTTAGATTAGAAGGTGATCTGACGTGATCATCGAAGCTAAGCAACGGTCGATGCGGACGGTGTTTGGATGGGTGACCATGCACTAAACTAGTTTTCAAGTGGCATTCTCATCTGGGCGCTATCATGGTTTAGATGACCCGTTAAATAGTAGGTTCCGGCTGTTAGTCTTAATACAAGCAGCCGTTGAGCCAAGTCAGAGGCCTTCGGGCGGCTTGAAAACTCTCGACACCAGAGCTTGGCCACTTAGCTCATACGAAGAAGAAGAAAACAAAAACAAACAAACTTGGGTACTTAATTTTTTTATGATATTAAAGTGATAGATAATACTTTATTGGACACAAACTTAAAACCAAAAATATAACAATAACTAAGAACAATAAAATAGTGTGCCACAATTGGCGGCCTTATCGCTTAGAGCGATCTCTTCCAGGCAACCTTTGGATGAAAAGGAGTTAATAAACAACTAAAGTGATATTAAAGCTGGACTTTTGACCTGTAACATGGAGTGTTTTGACCTAGTTCCTATCTTAATATATACATATGTATGTATTCTATACAAGTGTTTGTGGAATAATGCTTAAAGCATACTTGACTGGATGATACGGCTCATCGCGCTTGTCTTCACACTTGACAAACTATCGAGTACCTTCGAAACACCTACTTACCTGCACGTGGGTGATCCATCGTTTGATCTTATAACTACATAAATATATATATGTCGCGGATTCAATTAGATTATAATCAGCGTGGTCGTCGTCGTCGTCCGCCATTATAATTGAATTGTTGGTCAGTGCGCACAAGTGGCGCAGGCACTGTATCGTGGCAGACTGACAAACACACTCAAGTCTCCTCGAATGAACGCACTACTGACGCGTCCTCGAATGAACGCACTACCGACCAATAGGAAACAACTTCATTCGTACATTCACTCAATTGTTCCTTCAATCAGCACAGATAACAAACTCTTGCGTTCACAGTGCTGCCATTCGATAGGATGGAACTACTAATCGAATAAATTAAAATAAAACATTCCTCTAACATATATAACTACGTATAACTTAAGTTTTACTAGCAGATCGTCTCGCCTTTTCATGGGCTATAAAATAAATCTAAGTTCCAAAGAGAAACAAAATATAACCTATGTTACTCAAGGAAAATATAGCTTTCCAATGGTGAAAGAATTTTTTAAATCGGTGCCGTAGTGTTGGGCTTTATTTATCCCGTTTAAGAACCCAAAAACCCTACCGAGGAGACTATGCTTTTGGTTGTCCCAGGGCATCACTCGCACTGTAGAGGGGTGTCGCCCCCCTTGAGGTGGGTCCGCTCGGACTGCGGACAGCGGCCTGGGCGGGGAGAGCAGCGGTAATGCGCGAAGCGGTCCTGCATCCCTGCCCCCGTCGTGAGATGGGACACCGTGAGGTTGTAGTCGGTAGTGACGGCCCTCTGGCCCTCGAGTCCGACATACCCCGCCCGCCTCGTCCAGGCTTGTGGCGGTAGATGCGTAAATGCATTTCCTCACAACAAAAACAAAAAAAAAACCTCAAACAATGATTTTCTTCTTTATTGTACACTACGTCCTTGTTCAGTTGTTTACAAACTCCTCTCCATCCAAAAGTTGCCTGGAAGAGATCGCTTTAAGCGACAAGGCCGCCAATTGTGGCACACTAATTTGTAAGCTCTTTCTTTTTCTTTTTTAAATGTAATGAATGTGTCCAATAAATAATTTTCTTTCTATCTATCTATGAGTTCCTTACTGCATTTATACCGCTGTCGTATCACGCACAATGAGTTTTTGTTCCTCCAACAGATGTTCAGCGTTCTTTGTAAGAGAGTGGTGGGATGAAATTTTTATGATTGCAGACTCGATACCGCGCGGAAATAATGAACATTTGCCCGTTCGCCGCGAACCTATGAAGATTGCAGACTTTCATTTCGTATTGCTTTTGTTTTTCGCGAAGAGGTTTACAACTCGAGTTATTAATAATTAATTGTATTTAAATTTTGATACATACGAGTAGAGTGAGACAGTGTGAATTTGAAACAGAACCTTATAATGAAAAGCCATTTATTCAAATAGATTAAATAGCTTTTTTTATTTTTACTTTTACCTATTGCTTGTACAGTAAAGTAACTTACGTAACGCTAACTCATATGGTAACACGCTTACTAGGCAAATCAGTAATGTGTAAAAAAAAGTACAAATACAAATTAGTAATATTAGTTATTACTAAGTTAGTAATATTAGTTATTATTACTAGTTCTGTTTCGAATTTACACTCTCTCACTCTATGTCTCAAAATTTAAATACAATTATTAATAACTCGAGTTAAATATTTAGACATGACAATTCTTTTTTTCTATAATAATAATAAGTAAAGTTAATTTTCAAAATGTCAAATCTACTATACTATAAGAATCTTTTTCCTGACTCATTCATTCATCTATAGGCAACGCAGAGCCCAACCAACGGGTACTAGGGGTGTATAGTTTATTTTAAATAAAAAATAATGGTATATTTTTTTGTCAGGGTTGAATTAAGGGTGTTTAATCGGGGTGAAAGTTGTATTGGTTAGTTAAGTTCTTTATTTATTATGTTTAAGTCTTGAAAGTTATTATGCCAGTATGTACTTATCGCAGGCGAAGTCGCGGGTAATACCTAGTATATAATAAATTATTTGTGAATTTAGCGATTTCTCTTGTCATTGTGATGTAATTGTTGCCTCGTTGGCGTAGGCCTTCCCCAGTTTACTTCATATTTTCCTATTTCTTGCCACCTCGTCCATTCCTGTCCGTACCTTTAAGTAAATAAGTCTTCCCATCTTCTATTTGGTTTCCCTATTCCTCTTTTATCTCTCGGTACCCATTCTACTCTTCTATTCTCTATATCTTTCTTGTCCAACGATCGCAGCTCATTCTTCAAATGTGTCCAGCCCAATTCCACCTTTAATTTGACGACCACGTTGGCGTAATGGTTGCCATGCCGGACTCCCAATCAGAAGGTTCCGGGTTCGATTCCCGGCACGGCCAACATCTTTGAACAATTTGTTGGCAGTGGGTCTGGGTGTTAAATCTTATATATAAAATTTCCGTGTCACAGTGTTTGTTACCGTACTCCTCCGAAACGGCTTGACCGATTTTTTTCTTAATTTTATATGCGTATTCAGTAGGTATGAGAATCGGCTACTGTATATTTAGAAATAATTATTAAGGTAAAACAACGTTTGCCGGGTCAGCTAGTATGTATCTATATATATAATATTTATGTATGTATATGTAGTATATCAGTTGTGTTAGCAACCATAATACGCACTAGATATGGTTCAGTATGGGGTTAACCAGCCGTGTGTGAAATGTCCTAATTCCACTTTAAAGTTCTAATGGTCTTGACGATATCCCTGATTTTCGTTTTCTTTCTTATGCTATCGCAAGATATTCTGACTGAATGTTTTTGTTTGACTCCTCTGCAACGTAGTTTGTCATATCTTTAGTCTTCTTTCCTTAGGGCCCAAGGGTCTGGCAGCAACAAGCAGTGCGGCTATGAAATTCCTTACCCCTGAACATCAAGAAAGCTCAGACGATTGATACAGTTGCATTTTGAAATCTGAACAAAGTTCAAAAAACCACGCTTCATCAGTTTTTTAACGCCTCTAAAATCTGGTCAAAGTACTGAACCAACGAGTTTCAGGCATCATATTTCAAAACCATTATAAATCCATACCCCATAAAAAGAAAATACCTTAAACCGCCACATAAAAAAACGCAAAGTATCATTATGGACTAATTTATACCGGGGATTATAAAAAGAAACGAGATTGGGGCCAATTCTGTAGCTACCCACATAATTTCACAGAAATTCGACGGTTCTCTACTTGGGCCGATTTGACGACCTCGTTGGCGTAATGGTTACCATGCCGGACTGCCGATCAGAAGGTTCCGGGTTCGATTCCCCGCGCGGCCAACATTTTTGTGCTTAACTAAATTTGTTGGCTGTGGGTCTGGGTGATAAATATGTATCTTTATGAAAATATGCATGTATGTATATGTTGTATATCAGTTGTGTTAGCAACCATAATACAAACTAGAAATGGTTTAGTATGGGGCTAACCAGACGTGTGTGAAATGTGTCCTTATATTTATTTATTGAATAAATTAATAAAAGGATGAAACGGTTCAGACAAGTCTTGCGACTGATAGAAGAAACTATTTTATCCTAACATGCACTGGTACTTTAAAAAAAAACAATTATAACTATATTTTTAATCTATCACCAAGCACCTAATATATAATTCAGCCGCTAACCTCTTTAAGAGCAAGAAGAATTCTAGACTTTGAAACAAATACAAATAATACAAAATAAATTTTAATACAAATACTAGGTATGCTCCATATTTGGCCAGAGTTTCGCACACTCGTTTTGTTATGCCTTGCTAAAAGCCTAAAGCTTAAAGTCTAGCTAAAAGCGTATCTAAAAAACAGTACAATCTAAATTTGGGTACCAATGGAAAATGCTTGCTTAATGGAACACAATATCACTTGGCCCCAATTTTAAATGAAAAAAAAGCCGCGACCACAAAAAATTGTATCGGGATTTTAAATATTTATAGCATAAGCAGCCTCCTATACGTACCCACTGCTGGGACTCGGGCCCTTCCCTCGCGAATTTTTTTATAAAAAACTGGAAAAAATTACATCCGAAAAGTCTTACTTATCAGTAAGTCGATTGGCAAGAAATTTTCTAGTAGTTCGATTGATAAGACTAGTGGGAACTGCTCGAGGAGAGAGGTATAGGCTTTCATCCACCACGCTAGCGAAGTGCGGGTTGGCGGTTGACACACGTCTTCGGTTATTGTGGTCCTCAAACAGCCGGTCTCCTCACGATGTTTTCCTTCACTGTAAAGTGAGTGCAAATCCACACATATAACTTGAAAAACAAGTCATTGGTGTAGGGCCGGGATCGAACCAGAGGCCGTCTGATGTAAAAGCAGACGTTAATACCACCGAGTCACACTCGCTTTAAAATCTTTATTTTTTAATTTACTTTAATACAGTAAACATTACTTGGAAAGTATTTGAATATCAGTTAAGTATAACTTAAAGGTCAGTGGGCTTACAACCTTTTGTTAACTGGAGTAGATAGTGGGTTCTTTACAAAAGGTTTAGAAAGTTTTGCTTTTAAGTTTTAAACTGAACTATGTTGCTACGCTTTGAACTGCTAGTAAAAGTTTGTTACAGTTTTGCTCACAAAACTTAAATTTAAATTAAATTAATTTTATGAGTATATACAATACTTATGTAGTGTTCATACTCTGTAAAGCGAGTGTGGCTTGGTGGGAAAAAAGTCTGCTTTTCAATCAGATGGACCCTGGTTCGATCCTGGCACTGCACCAATGACTTGTTTACAAGTTATGTGTGGATTTGCACTCACTTAACGGTGAAGGAAAACATCAAAAAGAAACAAACACGTTCGAGCCCTACAATATCTTAAAATATCTGTGTCATCCACCAACCCGCATTTGGCCAGCATGGTGGATATCTCTCTGTGGGCGCTACCGTGGGTCAGATGACACGTTAAATTATAGGTCCCGACTGTACGTCCTTAGTACAAGCAGTCGTTAAGTCAAATCAGAGGTTTTTGGGCAGTTTGAAAACTCTTAACACCAGAGTTTGGCCACTTAGCTTATACCAAGAAGAAGAAGATGTCGCTTGTCATTGAAAAAATTGGTCAATAAGGTGCAAAAAAAATATAACTGACCTTCTTTTGACTTTGGACGCCCATATGGAATAACAACAGTAAGGACACTCGCACCAAAAGTAAAACAATCAAGCTCCAAACCCCAAGCCACGAGGACAATACTTTGAAAGAAACAACAGACAAAAGAGTGAATCCAAATATCATTTATTCATGCCCAAGTTGTGTTAAGGCGTGAAGTTTTGGAACTTTACAGTTAAAGCAGTAAGGGTTATGAATATGGATCATCACGATTGTACCATATTTAGGGTTATTACCTAAAAGGTTAAAATGGGAAACTTAGGAGTAAGCCTCCGCTGTCTGTCTGTTTGTTTATCACCAGTCTGTATTCCAGAAACAGTGATAGCTAGAAAGCTGAAATTTTTACAAGACACCTATTTTGAGGTAACGGTTGAATACTAAAAATATAATTGAAATAACATTTCATCATTTAAACTGGTATTTACGAACGTAAATAAAAAATCATTCGGCTCAAAGTAAACGATAAAATTTTAATACGTTTTGCATAAACAAGAACTACCTAGCTTGAAAAAGAATGTTAAACAGTTTAAAATTAGAATTACGTAGTTCAAACGTTTCTCAGAAGTTTGATTACAAATTGCCTGATCAGTTACATAACAAACTAACAATGTAGGATTTGAGTTACTGTCTGTATCTATATACTGCACGTATTCCACAAAAATATGCAAATATTGAAAGTTAAAAGCCTTAATGGCTTCGCAAACAGGACTTCTCTTCAGTTTTGGGCTGAATAAGCAAAAGAGAGCTCCTCGATTTTTTTCTACACATTTAGAATCTTAGAATCCTACTACCTACTAATATAATAAATGCGAAGGTTAAATAAATAAATAAATATAGGACACATTCACACACGGCTAGTTAGCCCCATACTGAACCATTTCTAGCTCGTATTATGGTTGCTAACACAACTGATATACTACATATACATACATACATATTATATATAAATACATATTTAACACCCAGACCCACGGCCAACAAATTTAGTTAAGCACAAAGATGTTGACCGGGCCGGGAATCGAACCCGGAACCTTCTGATTAGCAGACCGGCATGGTAACCTTTACGCCAACGAGGTTGTCGGTTTGTGTGTGTATGTTTGTAACTTCTTCATGCTCAAATGGCTTAACTGATTTCAATGAAATTTAGTTTGGAAAAAGATTAGACCTTTGATTAACAGTTTGGTTTCAGATCGCAGCGGAAGTACACTAAATATTTCAGTATTTTCTTCTAATTTATTTTTTTTCCTTTTTAAGCGGGGTATTAAAAGCAGTATTATCCGGACGGATATTAACATGAAGTGGGATTTAAAGGGAACATTTTAATTTTCATTCACGATGGATGCTATGTAAGGGAAATTTCAGAGAGGGATTATTGCCTTTTGGCTTCCTTTGTTCCTGAATAATGTGTTTTATGTACTTCGTGTGCCTGGAGCTCGGCAAACTAGGGAGATCTGACGCGATCAGCGAAGTTAAGTTATGGTTGGTACGGCTAGTGTTTGGGATGGGTGACCAAACATGTACTTTAAAGCTTTCCGCTGATAATAACGTATGTAAAATGTACCAGCCTTCCTGAATTTGAAAAATCTGTCACCTAGCACCTGATAACATTATTAACCAACTTGTTAGTATATAATTACTAGCTGACCCGGCAAACGTTGTTTTGTCTTTAGAAATAGATAGTAGCCGATTCGCAGACCTACTGAATACGCATATAAAATTTGGTAAAAATTGGTCAAGCCGTTTCGGAGGAGTACGGTAACTAACATTGTGAAATAGAAATTTTATATATTAGGATAGATAAAAGAAATTAATAATATTCAAATGTAAATAAGTAATTCTTATTATAGTAATATTAAGTAGGTTATTAATTTTAAGCAGTCTTAGCCATGCCCTAATAACTTAGCACAGGATGCACATTTCTTGTTCAACAATGATTGTGTTGCTAATAAAGTCATTTCGAATTTGGATTTGAATAGTGTGCCGTGCCTGCTTGAGAACCAGTTATTCCAGCCCAGGCATGCTCCACTTTAGGCCAGAGTATCGCAAACTTGTATGGTTACGTGGCCTGGTCTAATGCCTAGCTGTAAAGAGTAAAAAAAAAACACCATCAAACATAGATATAATGTATGTTATTCATTTTTTTAAGCCTATACTGTCCCACTGCTGGGCAAAGGTCTCCCCCAACTCCCTCCACGAATCCCGGTCGATAGTTTCCTCTCGCCAGACATTCGAAAACTGGTCAAAATCGTGACGCCAGCGGGTCCTCGGTCTCCCTCTACTACGCCGACCTTGAGGATTCCACTGTGTGACGATCCCGGTACAGCGGTCGGAATGCATTCGAGCCACATGACCCGCCCAATCCCACGTTGTTCATATTTAAACATTTAAAAAAAAACCTTTCAGAGCCTGGCAGTGGTCCCACCAACGGCGAGTAAACGGCTATCGGCTATTTTCTCGCTCAAGAAACGTTCAATAGATATAACATTCCGTGTAAATAAAAGAGATGCACATACAAATAGTTGATCGCTGACTGTTCACACTGCCGGCGACGACTCGCCTTACTAGTTTTATCGCTTAAGCGACGAGCTTCCAAAAATAAACTCGCTCAGCAATCAATACTCGTTCAGCGATACTCGCCCGCTACATCATTTCTATACAGCGCAGAATTTAATGGCGCACGAGGCGAGTGGCGCGAGTAATCGCTCGTCGCACTTACACACTCGCTTATAGCTCGGCGACAAAACTATCGAAACTACACTCGCTTCCCGCTGATCGCCAACTCGTTTATAGTTTCTAGTTCTACCAGGCCTGTGTCACTCCACGTGTAGGTGTTAAAAACATACCTACGGGCGGCGGCCACTCCGGAGTGGCCAATCTAGTAGGCTGCCACAAGCGAACGAAAACACACGCGTGCGCGCTAGGTATATGTTCGACCACGTTCAACTTAATTATTTGCGAAGTACTAGTTATTATTCTGTGTTATTTGATTGATTCATTATATAATTGCAAGATGGACACAAAACGAAAAAAAGCAAAAAAATACTGTGCAGTATTTAATTGTTTAAATATGGATCGTGATCGAAATTAAACTTTTTTTTTGTTACCTAAAGACGCTGACAGGTAAGGGTAAAATCTATTTTGACTGTATTACATAATGTTCCTATATGAAATGAAATTAATTCAAACTACAAACCGTTTCTCCCCGTACTATTTCAATATCCAAAAAGTACAATAAAAAAGATAGTTGCATTTCATTTGTCGTACATTTACGAAATTAGACTAAGAGCCCAACGCAAAATATTTTCGGTGATACTTTAATAGATGATACCTATGGAATTCTATTCGCGCTAGATGGCATATGAATTAGTTTCTCGAAGTAAGCAACCATAGTCCGTGGCTCTTTCAATACCACAGAATAATAACTAGTACTACGTATAACCATGTACAATGTATTATGAACCGTAGCATAGTGAATTAAGGCCCATATTCCTTTGAAAAGAAATTGGTAGGTAGAAAACTAATCACGTGATCGACTGGACCGCGAGCTAAATTAAATCATATTGTTTATCAGATTGAGTTCATATTTCTTTGAAAACCATTGCGAAGTGAAGCTTCTGTACGAAGTACAAGTTATTATTCTGTGGTTCTACTCGTTTCTCGTTCATCGTCGCCGGTGGGACCACTGCCCTACGAATGGAACATATTTTTCCCAACAAAGCTTTCAGCAAAATCGAAACAGCCAACAATTTAATTCCCAATTTCTCTTTAGCTTCATATTTTAGTAATCCGTAAACAATAACTCAGAGTTAAGGAACATAGGATATTATTACTTTCCAAATCCTCTTTATTAAATTGTAACAAACTGGAAGCCATTTATCAATGTCCAGCGTAGCAATAGATCTGAAAACCAATAAACTGTTGCTCTGACTTCCTAAATATTTCATTTTAGCTATGCCTACTTACTCATTTAAACGAGAAATACAGAACTTTATTAGCCCTAAATAACATACGTTAAATGCAAGTCATACTACACTTAAAAAAAAATAGTTAGATAAAATTAAATAAACTTACAAATTTCATTAAATAAATATTCTTACTACACACATTAGCACTTGTTTGTCATGTCTATTATATTTAAAGTACTACTGTTTACACATGAATAACGATTCTGCAAGCTCCATATTCATATTATACCTATTCGCTTAAATTATAAAAGTAATTAATTTTATTATGGCTCCTTTAGCAGCCATAATAAAATTAATTCCTTTGAGGTCTTTTCTCACGAAGAGAGATATAGTCATAGGCCATATTCCACCACGCTGGCCAATTGCGGGTTCACTATATTCTGGTCCTCAAACATATCGGTTTCCTGACGATGTTTTTCTTCACCGTATAGCGAGTGCAAATCCACACATAACTTGAAAAACATATCGCACATTCATTTCCTTAACGTCACTAAACAAAAATGATTAATTTTGAGATAAGTAACTCCATCTATACTAGATTTTACTCTATTGTTTTCAAAAACACTCAAAAACAAACAAATTTTATTATAGTGCGATATGATTGGTGAAAGTCTGGGATCTAACAAGGGGCTATCTGATTGAAAAGTAGACCACTCATATTCACTTATCTAACGGCCCCTGGTTTGATTTAAACCTACACAAAATATGACATGTTATCCATCATAGCCAACAAAAGCTAATTCTTCAGCACAAAAATGTTGGCCGTGTCGGGAATCGAACCCGGAACCTTCTGATTGGCAGTCCGGCATGGTAACCATTACGCCAAAGAGGTCGTCAACTTTATAGGTTTATCATGAATGAGGGACAATAAAATAGGTAAAATGAAATCGCAAACATTGTTTTAATGTTTTTATTTATTAAAATGTTTAGGTCTGTATCTCATTAATTATTTATTTTAGTACGAAGTCTTGTTACAGACTTTATAGGTATTCTATAATTACACTAATATGTTTAACAAAATTAGTGCGTTTGGATAAAACAAAAAAAAAACAATAAAAAAACCTTAGCATATTTAATTGATTTACAAGGTTATATGGGAACTATTGCAAAACATAAATTAAGGTGGAGGATAAAACTATTTTTAATTCAAATGAATTAATTAAGAATACAATAATTATAATTATAATATTCCATACAAATAAATAAAATCAAACAAAATGAATTTAGTCAGATTAATAGCAAAAATATTGCGAAATATATAAATAACGAAGAATTAATATTATCTGATATTTTTTGTGAATCACTCATAATTGCAGAGCCAGTTTTTTGACACTATATAGAAAGACTTGTGGTTGTAACTAGTCTTAAAACCTTGAATTAGTTTTTTTCACAGATATATCATAGTTTGTGCAAAAAATTATGCTAACAACATAAAATATAATAAAAATTGTTATGGGAAGACAATTATTAAAGTAGTTAATTAAATTTTGTATATAATTTTGATCATGTAAAAAAACATGATTAAATTACGTAACCCTCCTTGTGTCTAAATACGATAAAAAATATATATAATACGAAAGAGTTAATTACGAAAAAATATATCACTTTATTGTTTAACTTATAAAATTAGTTCAAATTTACCAAGTTG
This sequence comes from Mellilla xanthometata, assembly GCA_035578125.1. NCBI lineage: Eukaryota > Metazoa > Arthropoda > Insecta > Lepidoptera > Geometridae > Mellilla > Mellilla xanthometata. The sequence continues at coordinate 1,019,368 of JAPUBQ010000020.1, forward strand.
CTAGAACCACGCAAAAACTCAAAAGGTTAAAATTAATTACAAGTTTTACAATAAAATAAAAATAAAAAGGGTCAGTCGTGAATAACAATCATATTTAAGGCCTACGCACACAGCCAATTACAGAGAACTCAAATTATTAAGTTGGCGTACGATATAAATTTCATTAAACTTTTTAACCTTTATATTAAAACTTTTGTAAGGCATATTTGAATAATGTTTGTATAATCGGCTATCACTTACGTTTATTTTGTCGGTATTAGCGGGACATGTTTCAACACAATCAGAGTGTCATTCTCAAGGACAGGAACAGAGCCAACGTACGCTCGCTATGACGGCTGCACCGGCACTGCCTACTTCACCGACTTATTACCCCTTCGAGCCACAGCACGCGCCTCACGCGCCGCCGCGCCGCTCGCTGAGCTCGCTCTAAAGCTTCGGTCTGGTGATCATGACGCACAACGCTGCGGTATGCGCCGCAACGCAGCGTCACGACGCAGCATTTAGCGTCCCTGCGGAGAGGTGGTCAGTTGATTTTGCCGCAGCTCAACAATTCCATATTGACTCAGTGACGCACACCCGTGACGCGCACCGCACACCGCAGCGTTGAACCGAGAATGACGCCGCGCTGTGCGGCAGTACACCTCCCCACTTCACCGCGCTTGCCCCTCGCCGCTGACGCATACTGCGACGGAACAAGAGAACATTCTCGACGTTTTTCATATGATTGAGTGTCCAGCAACGCATACCGCATACCGCAGCGTTGTGCGTCATGATCACCAGACCGAAGCTTCACACGCCGCCGCGCCGCTCGCTCTAATGTTGCTTTTGCAGCCAGCGCAGGCGTTACCGGTGGATGGTTTTTTTAACCTTGTTTCCAGCAGACATCTAAATATACAGTTATTCCAGACTAGACATTCTCCAGCTTTTCAATAGTGTGTGGTTGTGTGGCTACTCGATCTGAAGGTTAAATTAAATTAAGCTATTTTAAAATGCTAGCATTTTAAAATAGTTGATATTTAGATACCTACGGGAAAAATACTTTTCAACCTTGTTTTTTAACAAACTTTTAATAAACATTGTAAACTGTTCACGTAAGGCATCTTAATATTTTCGCGTAGAAAACGGTCACACTTACTTATTATTAAAAGTTGAAATGAGTCCAACAGTTTCGGTGCTTTCCGAACACTGTTGGACCGAAACTGTTGGACTCATTCCAACTTTTAATAATAAGTAAGTGTGACCGTTTTCTACGCGAAAAAACTTTAAATATATTGTAATTCTAAACTAAGCATGTTCCAGCTTTGACTAGTGACACTGATTTGTGTGGTTAATCGATCTACTAGTGATATGACTAGGAATTTACTGTATAAAAAAGTTGTTAATACGATACCCATGGGATAAAAAATATTTTTTAAACAAAATTGATGCTAAATAATCAATTTTATAACTTTGAAATTTATATCGTATTCCTACACTGTCCTTGAAAAAAAAAACTCAACCACTCAGAGTCTCTGTGTGCGTAGGCTTGTATAAATGGAATGATACAACCTGCCGTACCGTTAACTAATGCTATATACATATTTACACACACTATTGGTCCTTCTATTTTACAAAATTATGGTGTATTGGTTTGAAATAGAGAAACAAATTAAAAATCCTTAGCGGCGCGCCAGTAGATCTTTCACGCAGATCGAATCGGTTTAACCATCAAAATCGGTTTAGATGGTCGGTATTGGAGGTGAAACAATCACATGTCACAAAAAATATACATATATAATTGTACTTATGTCACATAAAAAAGTTTTAAAATCTACGGATAATTTGTTTCTTTATTTTAAACCCCTAAATGGAAAATACATTAGCAGGGACAATTAAAAACATAATCATTATTGCTTACAATTAATTATCTGGCAGTATTTAATTGGTGTTATAATATAATTACATCCAAACTTTAATATTCAATTATGAATATATTTCATTATATTTCAGTCAACTATGGAAGTGTATTTAAACAGTTTGTTTCATAAAATTAAATTTAAACGCTTAACCATTTATAAAACAAAAATTAATTAAACTTTTGATGTGTTAATAATTTGAATTGATCAATTTAATTCTCGGATAATTTCTGTCTACGAATATATCAAAATTATTCACTAACCGCAATCAAAACTAATATAATACAATTTTGGGTTTAAGATGGATATGCGGCAGAGCTGGTTTCCTACTATATATACAATTTCTAACAATATTATAATATTTACAACAATTTACATATGCATAACTTTGTCTCACGACATGTTTTTCAAAATCTTTTACATTAAAAGATATGATAATATTATTATTCCTCTATACTCAACCACCAATGTATCAATAACGTCTATTCACTATAAAGTTCACTGATTAATCACCAACTTTATCATTTGTCACTTAAATCTCATAATATTTTAAATCGTCACTTTCGAAAACACTAACCGGCAATCAGTGCTAAACCTTCTCTAATGCCACGACACAGACTAATGTCCAATCACCGAAACTTTGTCCTGACACGACCGTATTCACTTCAACAACATAGTCTTAAATTTAGTCTGTGTCATATCCAACGATAATATAACAGACTAAAATCCAACGGTTAAATAGTTGCGAATTTCAAACAGAATATAAGTAAGTCGCGTAGTTTCAAATGTAGTCTGTGACGCACTGGAGAAGGTCTGGCTCGAGTCACACGATCTCGTCGTGATGGGCCACGTCACTGCAGCTGCCGGCGCGCTGCAGTCAGGCCCTCTGACGTCACACTCTCAGCTCCTCCATCGTCACATTCGACTTGGCGTTCAATTGCGTATTCTTCTTTGTCAACGTATTGGTGTTAAGCATTTGCATTTGATGCGCAGACAGCAACGGTTGGTTCTCTTGCAGCTGCCCGCTTGCCAATGTGTTTATATTAGACTTCCCTATCTTGGGTGGCGGCGGCGCTCTGGGCAATGTTGCCATCCCTGCCACAACATTATTGCTAGGGAGATCCGCGAATTCTGGAGGCGGCAACTGATGATGCGAATGTGTGTGATGATGACTCAGAATAGTGGCTGGATCATTTTTCAAACTAGTCTGGTAAGTTAACGCTCCTTCCAAGTCTCCGCAGATATTGTTTGGCATTTGACCGTTTTCAACTCTTTTCTTCAGATGAGTTCCGTTGTTGTGACCGTCTTGGCCGTTCATTCTCGTTTTGTCCCTTTGATAGTATACTCCGGCAAAGATTAGGACGTTAAGAATGAGTAGAGAACATCCGATAGCAATTGTGACACTTAGTGCAGTAGAATAGGCAGCGAAACCATCTTCAGGAGTAGCTGTGGTAGTCAATTCTGTTTTTTGTATTTCACCAGCCGTGCTCTGAGTCACAGAGTTTATTCCGACTATATTAAAGTTTATTGGAGAAGTGATGTTTAGAACGCTTAGAACAGGTATTTTGGTAGCCGCTCCTATATCTGTTACTACTATATCTGTTGTCTTTTTGAATGGTGGTATAAAAGTCTTCTGCGTAGCTTGTATGGATGTAGTATCTTCATTTTCGAGCTGATGATGAGAAGGCGGTACATCCTCACCTCCAGGACGATGCAAATCTGGCACCAAGTTCAGCCAAAATGATAACCTGTGAACCGAATTATCAGTATTAAATCAAAGTCTCAGGATTTAGTTACAAGAGCTATTGGTTACCTAAATGGTTAATTGGACTCTTGGAACTAAGTTCAAGTTAATTGATGGTTTTAATATCAGGCTCCGGGTAATTGTTCTGAACCGTTTATTACAATTACTAAGTCAACTTTGTTTCATTTTACATATAGCTTGAAAACGTCATTAGACCGTTTAGAAACATACCCTGTCTTATCATTAGGGTCAAAATAGATGATAAAAAGTTAATTGTCCACACGTATATACTGAAGTTACCATGCATTTGTAACTTTAGTATCATGATGATCATTCACACCTTTTTATTCCTTTTCTTATGAGGTTTCTGCTGTACTACAATTCTTATAATTGCTCTGTCAGTCCGTCTTTCCATGGCTCTTTTTCTCTACAATTTTTTTACACATTTCTCACACGGCTGATTAGCTCCATACTAAAAAACCATTTCTAGTTTTTATTATGATTGCTAACACAATTGAAATACAACATACATAAATATTTTATATCTATACTACAAATTTGATTCAACACAAAGTTGGCCGTCCAAAGAATCCGGGGCCCCTTGGTCGGCAGTCTGGCATGGTAACCATTACGCAGAAGAGTTCGTCTTGAATTTACATGAGTTAAATTTGGTTCGGTGTTGGCCTATTATTCCTCAATACTTACCCATGAACCCGGTAATAGTTCTTGAGTTTGGATTGGGTTCGGTTTTAGCTTATTACTTCCATAAACTTACCGATGAGCCCGGTAATGGTTCTTGAGTTTGGACTGGCTGTCAACATTCAGGTACTTCTTGGTTCGGTGTTGGCCTATTATTCCCCAATACTTACCGATGAGCCCGGTAATAGTTCTTGAGTTTGGACTTGGTTCTGGTTTGGCTTATTATTTCCATAAACTTACCTATGAGCCCGGTATTGGTTCTTGAGTTTGGACTTGGTTATGGTTTGGCTTATTATTTCCATAAACTTACCTATGAGCCCGGTATTGGTTCTTGAGTTTGGACTTGGTTCTGGTTTGGCTTATTATTTCCATAAACTTACCTATGAGCCCGGTATTGGTTCTTGAGTTTGGACTTGGTTATGGTTTGGCTTATTATTTCCATAAACTTACCTATGAGCCCGGTATTGGTTCTTGAGTTTGGACTTGGTTTGGTTTTGGCTTATTACTTCCATAAACTTACCTATGAGCCCGGTAATGGTTCTTGAGTTTGGACTTGGTTTGGTTTTGGCTTATTACTTCCATAAACTTACCTATGAGCCCGGTAATGGTTCTTGAGTTTGGACTTGGTTTGGTTTTGGCTTATTACTTCCATAAACTTACCTATGAGCCCGGTAATGGTTCTTGAGTTTGGACTTGGTTTTGTTTTGGCTTATTACTTCCATAAACTTACCTATGAGCCCGGTAATGGTTCTTGAGTTTGGACTTGGTTTGGTTTTGGCTTATTACTTCCATAAACTTACCTATGAGCCCGGTAATGGTTCTTGAGTTTGGACTTGGTTTGGTTTTGGCTTATTACTTCCATAAACTTACCTATGAGCCCGGTAATGGTTCTTGAGTTTGGACTTGGTTTTGTTTTGGCTTATTACTTCCATAAACTTACATATGAGCCCGGTAATGGTTCTTGAGTTTGGACTTGGTTTGGTTTTGGCTTAGTACTTCCATAAACTTACCTATGAGCCCGGTAATGGTTCTTGAGTTTGGACTTGGTTAGGTTTTGGCTTATTATTTCCATAAACTTACCTATGAGCCCGGTAATGGTTCTTGAGTTTGGACTGGGTTTAGTTTTGGCTTATTACTTCTATAAACTTACCGATGAGCCCGGTAATGGTTCTTGAGTTTTGACTTGGTGTCAACGTTCAGGTACTTCTTATGGACAGCTTCGTATGCAGTCCACTCGATGTTCTTCATCCTCGCTCGTTCCTGACGCCCAGCGCGGATCGGGTCACTCTCTTGAGCTTCGTTTGGATTCCTGATGAATATTGTTTTAGTTTTAGTGGAACTTCGTTTGGATTTTTTGTAGTGAAGATATAGTTATAAATTTATTAGGCAAGTCTTACGACTTTTTATGTATCTGAAGGTCTGGTTTTAGTGATTGTTGATTTATATATTAATTTCAGTTTAGATTAAACTTTTTGTTTAGCTTCGTGTAGTTGTATAATCTATATGGACATAAAGATTGTTTATTGTGCTAATTATTATTTATTTTTATTATGCTAATCTGTTTTCCTGTTTATTAGAAGAACCACTACTGCTATTAATTGCTAGTTCACCAACAGTTTCTACCATTTTGCCTTGCCTGCTCGCAAGATTTTTAAATGTCATTAATATTTGTTTTGTCTAACATTACCATCAAACCAATATAAAAAACTTACTATACACGTATATTTTAACAATGAGTATTTTTCGAAGCTTCGATTCTTTTTATTTAAAACTGTGTTGTTTGTGATTTCTCGCTGGGTTGTAACTCGCTCACTTTCTTTGACAGAATTAAACAATTTAAGCAAACAAAAGCCTTCAATGTTACTTTACTCTCCACTGTCGCTCTGCATAACAGGACCATCTGGTACACAGTGGTAAGCGCAACAACTCTTCATGTACATGACCTCTTTACAATTATAATACTCTTTGAATGTACACTTTACCTACTTGTACTAATAATATTTACATTTTGTTGTACTTATGTTAATTGCGGAAATATGAAAATTAGTATATTAATGAGAACTCACCCAGTCTTAGCGAAGTTCCCCCAGTAGAGCATGACGGATTCCGCCAGGGCCACCTCAGCCTTGGTGTAGTTCCGCGGGAAGTGCGCCAGCCCGCCCACCAGGGGGGCGCCGAAGATGTAGGGGAGCTCTTCACCGTGGATACAGCCTTGTCTCTGTTTACAAAATATACATTACTAGCTTTTGTGTTACCTACGATAATCCGGGATAAAAAGTAGCCTACATGTTAATCCAAGGTCTAAACTATCTTCATAGTTGTTGACAACCTCGTTGGCGTAATGGTTACCATGCCGGGGAATCGAACCCGAAACCTTCTGATTGGCAGTCCAATCAGAAGGTTTCGGGTTCGATTCCCGGCATGGTCAACATCTTTGTGCTTATCACTGAAGTTAGAGGGGTTGCATTAGGGTGCGAGACAAACCTGCCTGCAAAGTCCCATTGTGGGCAAAGACTCCCTTATTTGCTTTTCTTTTTTGCTCAGTAGGATAAACGACTGTTATTCAATCAGACGGCACCTGGTTCAATCCCAGCCCTACACCAAAAACTTATATTTCAAGTTGTGTGTATGTGCACTCGCTTTACGGTGAAGAAAATAATCGTAAGTAAACTGACATGAGGATCACAATATCCAATGAGCTATCCAGCTTTGGTGGTGGATTAAGGCCTATATCTCTCTCCTAATAAGAAAAGCTCCAAGTCTCAGCAGAGGGAGCATATTATATAGTGGGCTGCTTATACTTAGTAATTTATGAACTAAACGCGATCACCAAAACAACGCATACTAAACACAAAGAAAACAATAAAAAAAACTACATAATGACGGCAGTAAATCAACTCGCCACGCTCTACAGAAGCCGATAAAAAACCCATTGTCGTGTAAATCACCAAAGCATAAACCAACCAACTGAACGGCCAAACCGGAATCGAATATAAAAGTAAAGAACCGCAGTATAAAACCGGAAAGTACCAGCAAATACCGGAAAATACCGGTTTCGCCCGGTTGCAATTTGCTGAACGCTGCTACAAAGTCCTTATTGGCCGCCATCTTGTTAGTTCCGGGCAAGGAATCACTCGCAACTAGAATGTTTCTGGAAAGTTCGAGAGAGGCACTAGAAACTGTCGCAAGCTAAATTGTATTTTGTCTTCGGAAAAGGAACCGTTTTCTGGAAAGTTTCGGTTGTTACCGAGATAATATTGTTTTCGAAAACGTTTCTTTGTCGTGGAAGTCTACATTTTACACTAGTGAGCATCGGTACTCATGTTCTCGGATATTGTGGTCCTCAAACATGTCGGTTTCCTCACAATATTTTCCTTCACCTTTGCTGAGAGTAAAGGGGATTTTTTTCTTTTAGAATGCATATCCACATAATTTGAAAATTAATTGCTTTAAGGCCGGAATCAAACCAGAGGCCGTCTGATTATAAAGCAAATGTTTTCCCGTCAAGCCACTATCACTTCATTCGATACATAATAAAGATCTGTCAATGTATGATGCCTTCTCAACTATACTCTAGCCAAATTCGATGTGAACTAAATGTAAACAAACAAAAAAATTACAATTTTAGGGTTATCACTTCAAGAAAGTGCTACGGATATCAGAATTTCTATATTTTGTCATAAAAGTCGTCCAGACTTTTTGTAATTTCAATTGAAAAGTCATATTTACTGTATTTAAAGATCAATACCAATAACAAATTGCCAAGAAAAGAGTTTTAAACGAAATCAGAATATTCAGTAATTACTTACATTGGAATTTGCATCAACCCTAGCTATTTTTTCGTTTGAGTGCAGGAATCTCAAACCATTGGCCACATTTCTATTATTCTGCCAAATAAAATACAACACTAAAACCTTTAAAAATTCCAATTAACAAGTTAATTTTTATTTAGTCGCATTATTGACCTGATATATGACGTTCCGTTGTACGCTGTATTTTAGTAAGATGCAATTTCAACAAATAATTTTATTTAAAGGAAATAGTAATTTGTAATCACTAAAAATAACAGTTTTAGTATACATTTCAATGACAAGTTTCTTATAAAATCTACGTCAAACTTAAGTGCTATTTTAGGGAGAATACAATGTGAAGATGACGTATTCTTGCAACGTATCAATAGCGTAAAACGAAACGTGCTAAAAACAAATCGTAAACAAACATGGCCGCTCCTTCAACACTTGTTTGCCGACATTCGTTTGTATTACAAGTATTTCTATATCTTTCGTGCGCTTTGCCTTGTTGAGTTTTTATTGTTGTTTGTCTGTTGAGTTTTTGTTGTTATTATCGTTGTTATTATTTAGTTGCTCGTTACGCTTTCCGTTACTAAGAAATGAGCGATCAACCGGGGACGAGTTCGTTGAAGCTCTTTTCTTCGCCTAAGAAGAAACGCCAGAAGAAATCGGCTTTAAGTTCCTCCGAAAAAGGAACAATTATTAACATTTATAAGCTGGTTGAAGAAACTTGGCCCAAAGACCAATATTGGTATAAAAAGGAGCTCGTGAAGAAAACCGCTGAGACCGCCGGCGTCGGTGTCACGGTAGTATACAAAGTTCTGAAAGAATATAAAACTGAGCACCGTGTCAGCTCCCCAGTGCCACCTCCACAAAGAACTAAAAGCATTGACAAACTTTTAGATTTTGAATTAAGTGCAATACGCCGAAAATTGCACGAGTTCTTTTTCAAGAACGAGATTCCGACTGTGGATAAAGTCTTAGAAGCAGTGAACGATGACGACGATTTGCCAAATTTTAAAAGGACAACGTTTCAAAAACTGTTGAAAAAATTAAAAATTAAATATTTAAGAAGGTCCAGGAAAAGTACCCTTATAGAGAAAAAGGAAATAGTCAGGTGGCGACGGAACTATTTACTAAAAATACAAAAAATGAGAGAAGAAAAGCGAAAAATATACTACATGGATGAAACATGGATAAATGAAGGTATTTATTTTAATAATTTAGTACACTAATGAGTAAATACCACTTTTAAATAGTTATATCCCAATCAATTTACTAACCAATAGTAGTCAGGGTTGTATCACACTATGATGTCAGTCACAGTATGATATTGGTCTGGTAATATGTTATCAAATTAAAAAGTATGACTGACACACCAAGACAACCAAGATCAGACTGTGACTGGCATTATGGTGTGAATTGACAAACACATTTCTATGTTTATTAAATTTAACCAGACCAAGAGCAAATTGTAGTTGGCATTAATGTGATAAAATCAACTGTTTAAAATAACCTTTAGTTAGTATTATCAATCAATATTTATTATCAATGAATATTCATCTATCATTTTTTTTAAAGATTTTTCATAACATTGTTGCTTATTTGTAGGACATACACAAGCAAGGGTGTGGCAAGATTTAACAATCAATTCAACTCGAGAAGCCCATCGAGAAGGCCTTTCAACGGGACTAAAAGGGCCCTCTGGAAAAGGCAAGAGGTTAATTATAGTTCATATTGGTGAGTTTTTAAATGCATTTGCAATGTAGACTTTTTCATTTACACATACAATCTTTAAAAATCACAGCTGAAGTACATATGCCGGTTTAGCTTTGATTGGCAAGCCAGGATAATTTCATAATTCTGGTTCTGTATTGGGTACACATTGTTTCCATCATGGATACACCAATTATGATGTAAGGCATCATTTCAATCTAATCAGATTACATAATTAAAAATAAAACCCATTATTTGTTATTTCAGGGAATGAAGATGGATTTTTAGATGGTGGAGATTTAATATTTGAAAGCCAAAAAGGAGAGGGAGATTACCATAAAGAGATGAACTCCAAGGTGTTTGAAGAGTGGTTTGAGAAAGTAATCAATAAAATTGAGCCTGGTTCAGTGATAATCATGGACAATGCTCCCTATCACTCACGTCGACTGGAACGAGTACCAAACATGCAATGGAAGAAAAATGACATACAAAACTGGCTCAGAAGCAAGGATATCTCGTTCCAGGAGACTGCCATAAAAAGGGAGCTCATTGATTTGGTAAACCCAATAAAGGAAAAATATTTAGAGTATGTAACCGATGCATATGCCAAAGCAAAAAATGTAGAAGTTTTGCGGTTGCCCCCATATCACTGCGAGTTGAACCCTATTGAAATGATATGGGGGCAAGTTAAAGGCTATGTTGCAGGGAAAAATAAATCTTTTAAAATGGATGAATTAAAAAGATTGCTTAAAGAATCCATGGACAAAATAACCCCTGCAGCATGGCAAAAATGTATACAACATGTAATAAAGGAAGAAAATAAAATGAGAGATCTGGATGGTATAACTGACAATGTCATAGATCAGTTTATCATCCAGGTCTCCGGTGATACTAGTTCAAGTAGTTCAAGTTGTTCGAGTGATTCTCAATAAATTAAATTAATCATGGATTTCTTATAGTTTTATTTCATTTAATAACCACTATATAGATAAGTTATTTTTAGGAAAAAACGGAACCCTTATTGGATCACTTTGTTGTCTGTCTGTCGATGTGTTTATTTCTAAGATCCTTTTTCTTAGAAACATGTGTACCTCCAGGTATTAAGCTGAAATTAATACCTAAAATAGAGGGTCTTCTAAGTCTAGGCAATACAAAGATATAGCAGTATTTTAATGTAAGTTTTCATTAGGTACAATTCACAGGGTTAATCAACTGCAAAGTTCAGTTTGTCGTGACATTCATCCAATGTTGAAGTCGGTAAATAGTTTGAGTTATAGTAGTAGTGTTTTAATAGTTTATGTAAGTACCTACCTGCTTACATGCTAGTATGGAAACCTTGGTGTGCGAGTTTGACTAGTTTTATTGTAATACATAATCGCGTTAAATATAATCGAGATGCATTTAGTCGATACGATTCGGGCCCTTGTGTACGCAAGCCTTTAGACATCCCTCTCTCATTATAAACTTAGAATAAAGCGAGTGAAGCCACGGGCATAAGCGTGAGCAGTTGAACATTAGAAAAAAAGTTCTTTACCACTGCTGTCAGTGGTTGCTAGGCAACGCTTTGTTGGTAAACATTTCACATCGAATTTGGCTAGAGTATAGCGTGTAAATTAATGCAATTTTTAACTTTCAAAGTTTGTTTTATACTGGTCAAAAGCCTATCTGTAATGTATATAGCGCCTGTAGCTCGGCTAGATAAGGTGATCTGACGCGATCAACGAAGCCAAGCAACGGTCGATGAGGACGGTGGTTGGATGGGTGACCATTCATTAGATTGTCGTTTTTAAGTGATATTTTTATCTGGGCGCTACCCTGGCTCGGATGACACGTTAAATTGTAGGTCTTGACTGTTAGTACTTTATTTTTTGTTTGTACCGTAGTACAAGCAGTCGTTAAGCTAATTCAGAGGCCGGCTTAAAAATTGTTGACACCAGAGCTTAGCCACTTAGCTCATACGAAGAAGAAGAAGAATGTGTATATAATACGTGACTATCTAAAAGTCAATTATTTTCTAAGGTCATCTAGGTCTAAGTTCACTCAATCAAGAAAATGGCTTAACAGGCACCTGGCAGGTAACACGAATCTTCACCCGGGTGTTAATTTGTAACTGCATTGACAGATTTGACCAGCCAACACGGGACCCTCACTGCCATGTTACACTGACTATACCAGGTATCTTCATAAACTGGTTGATTTGAAGACCCCCAGTCAAGAGATTTTGCTTCAATGTAAATCTAGGGTGGTTAGTTGGAAGGCTCTTACAAATTCTACCTCTTGTTAATTATTGGGCGAGAAAGCGTAGCTAGCGAAGTCTTGTTGCACTCGTTTCGTTAAGAAGTATGGTTTAGTTCTTTTTCTTTATTTTTCTATCTGTGATCAATCTTCTTCTTCTTTGTCTTCGCCTTTTTGCACTATGTGTGGTCGGCACAGCCCGTTTATTGCTACAACCCTTTTTTTTTTGTTTCCTGTAGACTTTTTTTTTCTTATTTAATAATGTTTTTTTCTCAGTAATTTGGCTAAATAATTTATCATGAAAAATAACATTTATTTTACTTCTAAGTTAATTTTTATGTGTTTTTCGTGGATAATTAATTCTTCAATCAAATTTCAAGTCATAAGTAGTTTCATGCAAACTGAGAACATTATATAAGTACCTACATATGCGATGCGCAGGTGCCTCCTGTAAATTATTATAAATATAAATCGTTTATTCAGGCAACAAAGAGTTAGTACATATTTCAAACTTACAATTACTTTAATTTTCTCCAATATTACAAACTACCAATTTAATTAAATATTAAATGCTTTTACCGGTAAGCTTTTTACGGCTTTTAGGAAATTTTAAAATAGTAGTTTCAAAGCATTTTAAATAATATTTTACATTATTCAATGCCATTCTTCGTTTGTATGCTAGGAGTAAAGTTTAACGTTACAAATTTGCTAGCCATAATTGTAATAGCTTGCGGGCCTTTTTTAAGATTCATTTTTCACTGCAATAGAATATAATAAAAAAAAAATTATTTCTGGGAACACAATTTTGCGTACAATTATCCGAAACAAAGAAAGAAATATGTACATTCTATCAGCCGTCATATCTACTTCTACACGCACTCCTCTCTCTTTCATAATATCATCACACATTCATCCACTACTTCTTAAGTCAACCTCTACTTCAACAACCTTGAACAATCTTATACGAGTATATACTTCTCCTAGTCACATGCATCTCTTCTCTGTGATCAATAAATACTAAAAAAAAGAATAAAAACATTTTTGACCTTGCAACATCTCATCGCATTTGGCAAGTCATTTACATTTAGTTTAAGCAACACAGAATGATATCAACTAAACTAAACTTAATTATTATAACATAGACTAAAATTGTAGAAATTTCAAAATTAGGGATGTTATTGCAAAATTATGTCAGAAGAAAATGAAGATTCATCAAGTTGCATATTCAAGAATTCTTTTATAGAATAAAATGGATTAGTTTAAAAAAAATGTATTAGTGTGCACTCTATCCAATATTTATGAATGTACATTGTACATGACATTTTACGAAATACAGTGTAAACGCTATAAGTATATAACGACACTGAAGGAACCGTCCATTTTATGGCGTTATGGAAAGTGGTCGTTAAACGAAGAGAATGTGTACAATACAACTCAAATTCACGTTCTCCAAATTCTAGAAACAATTTATTATCTAGAAATATAATGTAGACGATTAATTTATCGGAATAGTTGTGGATTGATTCCCGGAAATCTGTTCGCGACATTGCTCCAATGAAAACCGAAACAGCTTTGATCAGGTGTGTTGGTAGAACAGAACGACAGCATTTGATATGTGAGTAATTAAATGAATCTACATCAAATCGTATTCAGGTTCAATTTACATATACATCAGATGTTACGCTCAATTAATTTTCTGGGAGAGGGTTAATTAGTTGTATTAAGACGAGTGAGAAATGTTTTGCGGCTTTAGATTTTACTTATCGTATTTTCTCTGCTTTTGATTTTGAGACAAACGTGTGGTTTTTTTAAATACGGCTTGACTACTTCGTTGTCAAAAAGTTAGAGGTTACCATGCCGGATTACCTACCAGAGGGTCCCAGTTTCAATTCCCGACACGGCAAATATCTTTGTACATAATTACAAAATTTGTTGGCTGCTCGTCTGTACAAAATAAATGTAATATGTATCGATATAAAGTATTTATGTATGTATATGTAGTATATCAGTTGTGTTAGCTACCATAGCACAACGATTTATAACGAAAAAAATGGTTGCCTGTAAAGTCGGTTTTACGGGCGAAGATTTTACGTGACAACGCCTGCCACGTGCTGCGCCGATCATAGTTGAGTGGGAGAGAGACGCAAGGCATTCGGCGGGCCTCTCTCTCGTTCGGTGACTCATCGTAACGTTACCGGGCGTTACACTTTTTCATAAGTGACTCCCAGCCGCAACCTAATTTAAGACGTTGTCACGTCAAAATTGTAAATACATTAAAATTGTTAACTGAATTAAAATCGTCAAGCTTGTGAAGATAAGTTAGTAAAAGCTTTTTCGATATAACATGCCGTTAAGCCCGCATAATCTGCTAAAGCCAAACTTAACCCTTCAATGTCAAACCGCAGTTTAAACAGAGACATCTCACACACCTTTGTCTTCGAAAGCCGCTAACAAGCTCTGCTTTAGATATCTAAAATAATGCTACAGTATAAACAGTAGAGCAACTTCGCATAGTTTCGTGCCTCTAGCGAGAGGACTAAAGCTATAACATTCATATATCCTTCTTCTTTTGATTATGGCTGCAAAAAAGCTGGGTATCCTCTCAAAGGTGCGACAGTACTTCAGGCCTGAACAGTTGCTCACCTTGTATAAAGCACAAGTTCGGTCGTGCATGGAGTACTGTTCGCATCTTTGGGATGGATCTGCCTAATATCAGCTAGAAGCACTTGAGTCCATTGAGAGACGAGCTAAGAAGCTCATCGGCAATTCTTGCGTTGCGAAGGCGAAACTTCAGAGCCTAGAGCACCGACGCAAGGTTGCTAGTTTGTCGGTTTTTTATCGGATACATTTCGGGGAGTGTGCTATGGAACTTCATAATTTGATTCCACCATCTCCGTTCTACTACAGAACGAGCAGAGAGACAGTGAAGAGACACCGATACAGAGTTGAAGTTCCAAACTTTCGTACAAAACGCTTTGCGTCGACCTTTATTGTTAGGACTGCGAAACTTTGGAACTCACTACCTGAGTCTCTGTTTCCTGAGAGGTATCATCCGGGGGCCTTCAAAAGTAGAGTTAATAGGTATCTTCTAGGTAAGCGTGCCACACCGTAGACTGCAGTGCAGCTTAACATCAGGCTAACTGTAGTCAAACGCTAACCTATCATGGATAAAAAAAAAATGGCTCTCTACGGTCGGTATGGCCACAATTTAGCCAATGTCACGTGGTGTGTTGCAAACAAACGCTGATTGGGTTGGACAGTGACAGGATAACTAAAACAGGCACTGAGCAGATGGCCAGTGGCAAAATTTTGAATTCTGAGATAATTTGTTAGTTTTTTTTTTACCCACATAAAGCTGAAACAATCACTTGACGTATACAGGACGGCACATTAGTGAATTAGTTCTAGCTATATACAATATACAAAACACACGCTTATTATAATTTAATATTGTTAATGGTAATAATATATATCAACGAAATCAGTAAATTTGTTCGAAAATACCCGGAGCTATTCACTAAAGTATCAGACAGTTTACGGAAACACGAACCTAGGTATCAAAATAAATTAAAAATTCCAAAAAGTAGGTTAAAAATACATAGTTCTGGCCCTAACTCAATGGCAGTTAAAATATTTAATAAGCTACCAGAAAAGTTAAAAGCAATAGAAAAAGACAGTATTTTTGAAAACAAATTAAAACTTTTATTGTTACATAAATGCTATTACTGTATTGACGAATTTCTAGACGATAAGGATTTATTTTTTGCATGCAAATAAACCGGCTCACTCCTCTTGTGTTGCGATACCCGAACAGGGTCCGTTATGAGATATTTACCTTTTAAATGTATAACATCTTAATTATGCCATAACGAAGCAATAAATGTATTTGACTTTGACTTTGAAATCTACTAAGTATATATACAAAATTCGTATGTACAAGAGGGAGAAGAGACGAGAAGTTGGACATTCATACATTCTGACAGTGCGTGACATGTCATTGTCACACCTAGGACTAACGCGGGAAAAAATATCGAGAGACGTGACGTAGAACAAAAGGAATTTAAATAAGATGAAATATCTACAAATACAATACAAAACCCGAGTTTACACAGAGTTTACACTGTACTTGTTATAATTACTCAATGTTAGTACACAGCATTAAAAAAAATCTGGAGTTAAAAACAGAATAATAATAAAAAATAGAAATAAATCAGAACACAAGGTACGAGTACCATGAAAAATTGTTAAGAACTATTTATGGAGTTCTCTTACTGCATATATTTTGTAGTGCCATTCCATACTAAGTTGAAGCACGTCGGAATCTAACGCTTTCTAAAACTTCGCAAATGGAATATTCTAGAACTCATTAGTCGGAAAGTCTTTGTTTGACTCTACGTCGTACAGCCTCTAGGCACAGACTACAGATCTTAATGATTGGTCGTATATGTAGATAGATAGATGGAAAATTCTTTATTGGACACAAACATAAATTATAAAAAAAAGAAAAGGCTGCGAATTGTAATGCGATATATATAATACATACTAGCCGTTGCCCACGGCTCCACCCGCGTGTAGGTAGTTTTTTTTGCGAATCGAATTTTCCCAAAATTTTGTTTGGATACCTTTCCAACTAATGCAAAACCGTGGAAATCGTTTCGTGCATTCCGGAGCTATAGCGTCAGGAAGGAAACCCCGACTTATTTATATACTTATTATATATTATAGATTAACAAGGATTTATTTTTAATTTAAGCAAATGATTTATGGCCCAAATCACTAAATTCTATATATTAGTAACACTTACAAATTCGTTTTTCTTATTGAATCCTTTCTATGAATTTGTTTATAAAGTCATTGATAAATTATTTTCCTTTATTAAAAAAAAGCCGTTCCGTTAATTGGGTTAACGAGTGCTTGTATTAAGACTAACAGCCGAGACCTACTTTTTAACGTGTCATCCGACCAACGGCAGCGCGATAAAAATGCCACTTGAAAAACGGCAGTCTTGTGCATGGCCGGTCACCTATCCAAACACCGTCCACATTGACCGTTGCTTAGCTTCGATGATCGTATCAGATCACTTTAGCATGAGTTACATAGTTTTCACTGGGTATGCTGCAGTCTAATGCAAATATTTTTTTAAAGTTTAGCTTTTTAAATTAAATTATTAAAGATCACACATGGCTGGTTAGCCCCATACTGAACCATTTCTAGGTCGTATTATGATTGCTAACACAACTGATATACTACATATACATACATACATATTTAACTCCCAGACCCACAGCCAACAAATTTAGTTAAGTACAAAGATGTTGACCGGGCCGGGAATCGAACCCAGAACCTTCTGATTAGCGGTCCGGTATGGTAACCTTTACGCCAACGAGGTCGTCAGTTTTTACTGTAAACCGGTGCGTAGTGTCTCCGTAAACAAAAAAAATAATAGCTATGGTCCATCTAGTAACTTCTTAATCTATGCACGTGTTTGCAGTATATTTGCATCGCCTTAATTACTTTCTCTAAGACTCAAATGAAAGAAATTGCTCTCCATTTAAAGCGATAAGACCGGTCAAGATGTATGCCCGATTGGAGATTAAGTGTCTGTGACTCAATCTAGATAAGAAATGAAATAGGCTAAGCTATTAAACTACTTTAGTCGTTAGAAGGGTTATTTAATTTAAGTTAAGTTATATTTTGTATAAGTGTTTATATGTATCTTATTCCGTTGTATAACAATCTTTGAGTCTTGTTTTATTAGAGAACACAGGATGTTACCTTGTGAAGGATTCAAAGAACATTATTATAATGTGCATTAAGATATGAATATACTTTTAAACCTTTAAGTTTAAAGTTCTTTAGTAATTTTTTTTTGTGTCAATGTACAGAAATGTAAACTTAACGTATGTATATTTTTGTTCACTAATTATGTTATTGTAGTTCTGTTTATTTAACGAATGAACCAACCAGTACTTTGTATTCATTTTTTTTTTGTAGAAGCCGTTGTACCCAATCCTACGTCAAAGTTACCATCTATGGTTTGCACTCTTAAAAATTACAAACTCTAGTTGGCAGTCCGGCATGGTTACCATTACGCCAACGAAGTAGGCATTTTTTTATTATTTTTTTCTCTTGAAAACTGAAAAAAAAATACCTGAGGATAGTCTCCATATTTGGTCTGGTAATCAAACACGTAGAGGTAAGAGTTTCTTCTGAGAGCGGAGTGAGTGTCGGCAGTCAGGACTATGGGGGCCACGACCTGGGCGTCACTCAGGGCTTCTAAAGTCTCGTCTCTGAGGAAGAAAGGAAAGGGTATTAATAAACCGTGGTGGTAAAGTTATTTCTATTCTTCCTTTGTGGCACCAGCAGCTCGGCTAGCTAAGATGATCTGACACGATCATCGAAGCTAAACAACGATCGATGCGGACGGTGTTTGAATGGGTGCACAAGATTATCGTTTTTGAAGTGGCATTTTCTTCTCGGTGTTTCAGTGGGTCGGATGACATGTTAAATAATAGGTCTTGGTTGTTATTCTTAGTACAAGTAGTTGTTAAGCCAAGAGACCCTAAAAACGCTTGACACCAGACCTTGGCCACTCAGCTCATACAAAGAAGAAGTGATCCTCTGGCTAGCAACCAAAAATCTGTCGCCAAGCACCCGATGGTATGTCATAATTATAGCATAAGCATAATCAGCCCACTATAAGTTCCCACTGCTGGGACTTTGGGCCTTCTCTTACTATTTGAGAGATACAGGCCATAATCCACCACACTGGCCAAGCGTGGGTTGGCGGATGACACACGTCTTCGGATGTCAGTCCTGAAGCATGCCAGTTTCCTCACGATGTTTTCCTACAACGTAAAGCGAGTGCAAATAATACACACATAACTTGAAAAACAAGGCATTGGTGTAGGGCCAGGATCGAACCAGGAGACGTCTGATTGAAAAGCAATCGTTTTTATAACTGTGCCACACTCGTTTTTAGTAGTAATAGGTATTTTAAATTTAATACATATGAAAAACAAGTGCTATTATGTGTAGTATTCAATGGTGTAGAATTTTTATTTAATTAAATTTGTAAGTTTATATAATCTAACTAGTATTTTTAAGTATTTAAGTAATTATTGTAGTTTGACTTGACATTAACATATCGCACATATGTTGCTATAACGTCACTTATGCAAATGATGTAATATTTCAGGAGAAGCATTTGAAAATTCATCATCCTATTACAACATATAGTTCTTCTCGATAAACAAATAAAACGATAATAAATTAAAACTACAACTTTTAACTTCATTTTAAAATAAGAGCAAATATCTTACTAATTACTATTAAAGAAATATAAAAGTTAAAAAGTTTTGTCAAAAATTACATAAGTGACGTTATAGCACCGTATGTGCGATATATTGTTATTTATGGCTAATAAAGTTCTGTACTTCATCATATATGTTACTAACCTTATATTAATAGGATGCTGTACCGGTCTCTCCCAATCCGTGTACTCATTAATGATGGTGGCTAAGATCTCTGAGAGATGGTAGCTGTAGGTGTTCCGGACGAAGGACTTGAGGATCTTGGAGCGGCGGTCTGCTTCTATCCCATACTGGACATCGTCTCCGCTAAATGCGAAGTAGGCTTCAGCTTTTGTCACCCCCAGCATTAAGTCGTATCTGAAGAGAAAAATGGGGAATTAAAAAAAGTAAGATATTTCGTTTTACTTACTTTTTCTTCTTGTTCTATAACTATTAGTTTGGTAGTACTAAAATCGCGACATGATGCCATCTCGACCCTTAAAAATAAAAGTAAGGTGAGCAAGGAGGTAAGAGTATACGACGACAAAACACCTCTGCAACGGGAGGAACTGCAAAAGCTTCGCGAAAATCTAAAAGTAAGGATTGAAAAAGGTGAGTTGAATTTGACGATAAAATATGTGAAAGGTGTACCAAAGATAGTTCAAAAAAACTAATATACTTGTCAAGAAGTCCATACTATGATATCACTTTTATGTACACAAATCTGTTCTCATTACACCCCAAATTTGATCTTTTGTTGCAACGGGTTAGTGCCACGAGCCCATCTATTGTTATTGTTACCGAGACCTGGTTAAATAGTAGGGACCGTAGCAGCTCATACAATATTCCTGGATACTCACTTTATAGATTAGACCGCAAACATAAGAAAAATAAATCTGAAGGCAAAACAAGAGGTGGAGGTGTAGCTATGTATGTTAGAAACCAGGTCAATGGAGTACCAATTATAGTGAGGCAGAACACAAAATATATGTGTGACGATGTGGAAGCACTTTTCCTTGATATCCAGTATGGTAGTTATCATTTTCTTGTGGTTGGAGTATACAGACCTGATGATAAAGAAGATTTTATGTGGAAACCTCGTGACACCAAATTGATGGAGATAATACAAACTGCATCGGAGAATAATACTGTTGTTATTGTAGGAGACTTTAACTACAAATCTTTAAAGTGGCCGTTATCACCTGGAGAGTTACAAATGAAGCAGCAGATTACTAAACCAGAGGATATCTTCATAAATATGTATATTAACAGTAACCTTTTTCAAATTGTTGAAAACCCTACTCGGTTCCAAATAAATCAGACTCCGTCTCTGCTAGATCTCATATTGGTAAATGAGGAAGGGTTAATCAAAGATGTTACATATAATCCTCCGGTTGGAAAGAGTGATCATTGCGTATTGGAGTTCAGCATTCAGCTACTTATGCAACCAGAACGTACATTGCCAAAGTATAGAAGGAATTTCTCACTTATAAACTTCAACGATTATAATTTTAAACTTCAAAACAAGCTTGATGCTTTTGACAACTCGCTTTGCACTGAGCAGCTATGGACAAATTTACAAGATGCAATAAATGGGACCTCTGATTTATTTGCTCCCTTGAAAGAAATTAAACCTGTTAAAATTAAAAATAAGCCTTGGATAACCAAAACAGTTCTAGAATTAATAAAAAAGAAAAAAATACTTTGGAATATGTATAAAATATCAAATGACCAGAATGATTATAAGCTATACCGTGACCTGAATAATAAATGTGTGGCCTTGTCAAGAAGAGAAAGAAGCATTTATGAGTGCAGAATTTTAGACTATGGTGATAAATCATTTTATTCTCATATTCGTAAATGTATAAGCACAAAAGTTAGTATTCCACCAGCGATTCGAAGTCAGAGCGGAGATCTAGTTACAAAGCCCGAGGATATTGCTAACGTTTTTGCTGATGAATTTCAAAGAGCTTACTCTGTAGAGCCAACCATGTCAACAAATCTTCAAGTTTCAACAGTTGCCCGCATTGAAGATTCCATAGGTGACATATCTTTTGAAACATGTGAAGTGAAAAAAGCTTTGTTGGGCCTGAACACTCAATCTGCTCCTGGTCCAGATCTGCTTCACGGATGCATTTTAAAAAACTGTGCAGAGGTAATTTCTCCTGTGTTGTCTGTACTTATGAAGAGCTCTTTTGACTCAGGTTACTTACCTCAGGCCTGGAGACATGCTATTGTTACTCCTGTATTCAAGAAAGGTGACAAAATTAAGCCCGAAAATTTCCGTCCAATTAGTCTAACCAGTATAGTTGTGAAAGTGATGGAAAAAATTATATGCAAACAGCTCACACGGTTCTTGAATAGGGAGTGTGTCATCTCAGTGAAGCAGCATGGGTTTGTAGAGAAGCGGTCAACAGTAACAAACTTGCTCTCTTGTGTGCAGTCCTGGTGCAAACAGGTGGATGGTCAAAACCCGGTTGACATTATCTATTTAGACTTTGAACGTGCCTTTGATAAAGTCCCGCACCAACGCCTCTTAGCGAAGCTGGACCATTTCGGCATACGAGGGAAGCTTCTAGTATGGATTACTAATTACTTGTTGGATAGAACCTTTCAAGTCCGAGTGGGTGACTGCTTGTCACAGTGTAGACAAGTCCTTAGCGGCGTTCCACAGGGCTCAGTGCTTGCTCCACTCTTGTTCGGCTTATTCATAACTGACTTGATTGAGCTCATAAAGTGTGATACGGCTTTTTTCGCTGATGATGGAAAACTCTTTGCTAATCCGCTCATTAATTCAGGCCAACTCCAGCAAGACATTGAACGTATACAACTCTGGACAATGGATTGGGTCATTAGATTGAATGCTGCCAAATGTAGTGTCTTACACCTGGGACGGAATAATCCACAGATAACTTATAGCCTAAAGGGTCATGCCATAGCCAAAGTCCAGCAACAAAAAGATCTAGGAGTTGTTATTTCATCTGACCTAAAGTGGGAAGAGCACATAAGCATGATTGCTAAAAAGGCAAACTCTTTTATCTATGTGATCCGTAAAGCTTTTTCTTCAATGACCATTGAAATTTTCACCAAGATATATAAGACCTACATCAGACCGCTGTTGGAGTATGGGTTCCAAGTTTGGAGCCCATACTTCCGAAAGGACATTGACCTCCTAGAAAGTGTTCAAAGAAGAGCTACCAAGATTCCTCCAGCCTTACGTCGCAAGACTTATGAGCAGCGATTGAAAGCCCTGCGTCTCACCACACTGGAAGAAAGGAGGTTACGTGGGGATCTAATTGAGACTTTTAAAATTATTAATGGGTTCTACAACCTTCCTAATTTAGCAGACAGCTTTAAAAATTGTAATCGTTGCGAGAATAGCAGAAGCCATAACCAGAAAATCCAGCGTGATCCTGCCAAGACTAATACGGGGCATCATATACTCAGCAACAGAGTGGTTCATAATTGGAACAAGTTGCCTGAGGAAGTAGTCAGTGCTACGTCAGTGAACAGCTTTAAAAATCGGCTTGATAGCTGGCTGCAGAAAACAAAAAAATCTCTTGCTAACCTGTGATCAGTGTAACAGTGGACTTTAAACATTGACATAGAACAATGGACATTTTATGATCTGTTAAAAATTTAATTTCAACTCAGTGTGATATAGGCATATCAGCATTTTGCTGCTCGCCTATGAATCAAATAAATAAATAAATAAATAAATATTCAAATTCAAATGTATTTTCAACATATAAACTTGGCGATCCAGCGAGGTAATGCCGGCAGTATTTTAGGCACATAATCTGCGGACACTGACTTATAATCTACTATTTGTAAGGTTTGTGTGTGTGTTTTTATTTATATAATTAGTTTCAAGAGTCACAGCCAGGAGCTAATATCGAAAAAATAGCTTAGACCATTTAGGTACAGATTTTTTTACTATATTTGTGCTTGTTTTTCATACCGATCAGACATGACATGGAAATAAAACTGATTTAAAAAAATCTAAAATTACAATAATATTTTTAACCACTTTTTAGTTCATATTAATAATAAGTCATAAGTGTCATCAATACTAAAATAAGAATATACTTAGAGATGTTCTTTATATGGGCACCAAGGTTTTTTTTTCAATATTTTCTACCATATACATATGTCGACGGTTAAAAAATAACAGTCTGTAAGTGGTTGAAAGGTGATGAATGAGTGAAAGAGGGATGAATGGGATTTATATTATATTTTTATTATTGTCTTGTTTCTTGTTTACTAAAATTTTACTGTTTTGTTAATTGTAATAAGTGCATTTACTAGTTTTTAAGTTAATAATATAATAAACATAGACGGTTTGGCTGGAATGCTGTAGGTTTATGTTTATAGCTAAATATATGTATTAATAAATAAATAAATAAAAGTATGATTGCTAACGAAATCTTAGAACACAAGATTTGCCCTTGCATTGATATCAAAAATAATTCATTTAAAAACTAAATATAAAAAACATTTGCTACAAATTGTAACAATATGAACCGCCTAAATAAAGAATATGATTGATTGCTTTAACATTTTGATAATGACCAACAAAACTTACTTAGTAAGTTGAGCAATAGCACTCTTCCTCATGAGAACTGCGTTGATTACGTTGATGGCGTTCTGGCCGTGCCCAGAGCCCGGGGGCCGCGGTGGAGCACCCCACTCATACCCGCTCTCCTGGTTCACTAGCAGGTCACCCGTGTCTGTGGACAAAACATACTTCAATTTCATTTCATTTATTTAGTACCTGGTTGAAAAATAAAAAAAATATGCCTTGCTCTGTATTTTTTTTTAAAATGTCATTTTTTAAAAATGGTTCCTAGCTAGATCAATTTATTGCCCCCGAAACCCCCTCTATATTAAATTTCATGAAAATCGTTGGAGCCGATTCTGAGATTTCAATTATATAAGTATACTTACAAGAATTGCTCATTTAAAGATATAGGATTTATTTCAGTTTGTCATCCACAGTATACATAATTACAACAAATAAATTTAATAATAACAAATGTCAAAAATAATATCAATCAAAATCATAATTGAATAATGTTTGTATAACCGGCTATCACTTACGTTTATTTCGATAGCCGGTTATACAAACATTATTCAAATATGCCTTACGAAAGTTTTAATACAGTAAAATCATAATTGTTCTTAAAAAAACTATCAGAATGTCAATATTCAATAATAAAGATAAATTTGTATGAATTTAGTGCACCGTTCCAGTTAGTTTCGTTATGTTAGGTTTTCATTTGTTATATTTAGTTTTGTCTCATTTAATTTATGAAAATTACACATGCCAAATTTTTTTTAATTAAATACTAGGACACATTTCAAACACGGCTGGCTAACCCCATACTGAACCATTTCTAGTTCGTATTATGGTTGCTAACACAACTGATATACTACATATACATACATAAATATAAGGGAGACACTGCTTTCTTCTTAAAACATAACACGATGTGATTCATCTAAAAACAGAGTTTATTCGTGAAAACAAACAAAACTTACAAATATCAACTGGTGGAATACCTACTAACCTAAAAACAGAGAATCGACAAACAAATGTTCATGCTTTAGTATTATTAGTTTATAAGTAACAATAAAGTTGAATCGCCTGTTCCACATTCACATACAAATCTAAGTTTCAGTAAACTATTGTAATTTAATGATTTAATTTCACTTGTTTTAACATTAGTTTTAATTCACTTTCCGTTATTTTTCATATATGAACTAGTGGCTCCCTCATATGCCGCAACTGTCAGAAATACTTGAATGTCACTGTTAAGTGTCAGCACAAAGCTTACACATATTATATATTTATTTATATAGATACATATATTTAACACCCAGACCGACAGCCAACAAATTTAGTTCAACACAAAGATGTTGGCCGCGCCCGGATCGAACCCGGAACCATCTGATTGGTAGTCCAGCATGGTAACCATTACGCCAACAAGGTCGTCGAAATATTACACTAATAACTGAGTGATACACTAAAAACATTATAGCTATTACACTAATAACTGACTAGCTATTGGTGGCGATTCAGCGGCACACACGACTTAACTAAATTTAAAGAAGCCCCGTCTCTTTTCATCTTAGGTGGCCAGAAAGAGACAGCACGTTCTGCACCATAGTTAAACCAACTAAAATCACGTCAAATGTAGAAAATATTTACTGTGACTTTAGACCGCACTCACTTGTATCACCTCTAAAACTGCCTGCACATTCCATATTTGATGTGATTTTAGTTGCTTTGTCTGTTCGGAACGTGCCGTCTGTTCGGAACGTGCCGTCTCTTTCTGGCCACCTAAGATGAAAAGAGACGGGGCTTCTTTAAATCTCTGCTGGTCAAATGCCTAGTTATATGATGACCTCTACAGGAGTGTGATAGGAGAAGCTGCTGATGATGATGATGATTCTTTTACACATACAAATTTTACTTAGTAATAACCATACCTTGTACAGGACACAATAAATCATACCATCTCTCTCATTAAAAACTTACCACAAAGAAAAACTAAAAGTCTACTTTAAAATCTCGGCCTATTATTTCGCAGGAAGAAAGACGAGCATTTTCATACTTTTGCAAGTTTTATTTCGTATTTTTACGAGCGAGAGTACAAGTTCGCGACTCGACAGCCAAGAGAGGGAGATTCGAAAAGTCGCCATAAAATTAACATTGCGTACATCATAAAGTTGAAGAACAACATTTTTTAACACTCAACGTAAAAAGAGGGTATTTTATAAGTTTGACGCGTGTGTGTGTCCGTGTGTGTATTTGTGTCTGTGGCATCATAGCTTCCGAACGAATGACTTGACAGCGGAAGAAAAACTCTCGAGGCCAGAGCTTAGCCACTTAGCTCATCCGAAGAAGAGGGAGAGGAACGGCTGACTAGATCTTTTTGTGTTCATTACTTTGACAGGTAAAAAGGAACCCCTATAAGTATAAGGGTTCCTTTTTACCTTATAAGTATAAGGGTTCCTTTTTACCCTAATAGCAATAAGGGTTTCTTTTTACCCTTATAGGAATAAGGGTGTCCTCTTTACCCATATAGGCATAAGGGTTCTTTTTACCCTTATATGAATAAGGGTGTCCTCTTTACCCATATAGGCATAAGGGTTCTTTTTACCCTTATAAAAATAAGGGTTCCTTTTACCCTTATGAGAATAAGGGTTCCTCTTACCCTTAGAAAAATATGGGTTCCTCTTTACCATTACAGGATTAAGGGTTCCTTTTCACTCTTATAAGAATAAGTTTTTTTTTACCCTTATAGGAAAAAGGGTTTCTTTTTGCCTGGGAAGGAAATTTCTTTGTTGTCCTCTGTATTTCTGTTTGTCAAGAACGCGGGTAACCACCTCAAGAGACAAGCCTATGTATCATAAAAAAAATGTTGCGCATAATATGGAACGAGGTAACGTACGATTTCATTAGTTCCTAAGCCTTTTATGCCGGTTGACATTTTTTGTGGAACAAAATGAAAGCCATGCCCACATATAGTACCTTTATTAGGTCGTCTGTTTTTTTTTTTTTTTTTTTATTATTATTTGGCTCTAGTGTAAGCATGTCTTTTAAAAACAACGCCGGTATATAGTAGAAAATAAAAATGAATACGTATTTACATAAAATATAATGCCAACAATACAATTTAAAATAGTTTTTTTTTTTTTTTTTTTTTATTGATAAATTAATTTATTAGGTAAAACTTCTTCCAAAATCAGTTGGTTATTAAGTCATCATATACTAATGCAAATTAAGAGTACACAATCTACCCAAGACCGTACTGGGTGCCAAGGTGCACAAGACGCTGGCTGCGTTTCCACGCTGAATAGCTTTCATAATAAAGTTTAAATCAAAGTTTATTATGTGTACTATTATATTATAACTTGTCTTGTGTAGATCAATTTGTCACAAAAACATAATTTTCTTTCTTTCTTTCTAATAATGGCTACTCTGCTTCTGACTTTGGCCAACCGGCCTTCTTGCTACTATAATACGTCTCAAGCAAAAACAAGTTATAAAAGTGTCTCTCAATTAATGTGAAAATTCGAAATAATCTTATTTTTGACCAAGCCCTAAGATTCTTAGTTGTTAAAAGTCATTAGCATATCGACGGCAATCTCCTCAAATTTCTCCATCGGAGCTTATCAGTAGAAATAAAAAATAGACATAACAAAAAACTGAAAACAAAAGAACTCGACAACAAAAAGGTAAGTCGAAATCTATTGGTCACCCAACCAAAAGTGACCGAATCATTTTTCTGCAGTAGCTTTTATAAAAATCAACCACCAAAAACTTAAAAAACGATTACATTTCAAACCACGTTTTTGACGTGACAACGTCTTAAATTAGGATGCGGCTGGGAGTCACTTATGAAAAAGTGTAACGCCCGGTAACGTTACGATGAGTCACCGAACGAGAGAGAGCCCCGCCGAATGCCTTGCGTCTCTCTCCCACTCAACTATGATCGGTCTGCCGCGTGCTGCGCGCGCGGCAGACGTTGTCACGTAAAATCTTCGCCGGTATTTTTTTTTGTTAAATAATAATAAAAAAACAAAAACAAAAAACGAGCGCAAACAAAAGAACTCCAAAGAAAAGACAAAGTCTTCAAATCAGGGTTCCGTTGCAAGCGAGCTGAAAACTGAAGCCCTCGGGGACGGAAACTTCGAGACAATTTAATAACAGCTACGTGACGACCCTGCCAAAGACGCAGGGCCGTTTTTGTAGGGGCATATTATATATTGACGGGGGAAATCTTGAACAAGATATAAACATACTTGACTGCATTTTTTTGCCGTGACAACGTCTTAAATTAGGTTGCGGCTGGGAGTCACTTATGAAAAAGTGTAACGCCCGGTAACGTTACGATGAGTCACCGAACGAGAGAGAGGCCCGCCGAATGCCTTGCGTCTCTCTCCCACTCAACTATGATCGGTCTGCCGCGTGCTGCGCGCGCGGCAGACGTTGTCACGTAAAATCTTCGCCCGTAAAACCGACTTTACAGGCAACCATTTTTTTAGTTTGTAACACAACTGATATACAAACATACTTTATATTGATACACATTTAACACCCAGACCTTAGCCCACAAATTTAGTTCAACAAAGATTTTGACTGCGCCGGGGATCGAACCCAGGTTCCTCTGGTTCTCTCTGCCCCTCTGGTTGGCAGTCTTGCATGGTAACACACGCCCAAAGAGATCGTTAATTTGCCGAGAGTATTTTCACTTGCTTTACTGTAAAAGAAAACATCCTGAGGAAACCGACATGTTTGAGGACCACAATATCCAAAGACTTATGTATGTCTTACGCAAACTTGGCCAGCATGGTGGATTATGGCCTATATCTGTCTCCTCGTGAGGGAAGGCCCTGAGTCTCAGCAGGGAAACGTATAGTGGGCTGCTTATGTTTATGCTACTTTTAATCCA
Source organism: Mellilla xanthometata (assembly GCA_035578125.1). NCBI lineage: Eukaryota > Metazoa > Arthropoda > Insecta > Lepidoptera > Geometridae > Mellilla > Mellilla xanthometata. Next base: position 1,048,201 of record JAPUBQ010000020.1, read on the forward strand.
TATTTTCGTGGAAAAGAAGGGGCGCAGCCAAGCTATCTTTGAACGTATCTAGACTCTCTATAACTAACCTCCCACCCCCCGCTCCCGCTCCCTTGGTCCGTCACTGGTGCCAGCCGTGACGGACACTACTCCCGGGTTTGAGGAAAATAAAATCTGTCTTCGCAGGGGTGTCACCGGCGAGAAAATATTAATCTTGTAAACCACGGGTTTGTGAAGAGTATTGACAACGTTTTGTTGTTGCCGTGTTGACGTTTTTTGTAAACGGGAAAAGGTTTGTGGCTTTGCACGTGTTACGATTCAGGGGAAAGTCAACATGCCCATTTTATGTGGATTTGGCACTTCCTATAAATAAACTAGCTGACCCGGCAAACGTTGTTTTGCCTTAAGTACAAATAAATAGTGGCCGATTCTCAGACCTACTTTACCAAATTTTATCATGCGTCTGAATACGCAACAAAAATCGGTCAAGCCGTTTCGGAGGAGTACGGTAACTAACATTGTGACATTTGAAATTTTATATATATTTGAAGATTAGATAAATACAAGGACACATTTCACAGGCTGGTTAACCGTATACTAAATTCTAGTTTGTATTACGGTTGCTGATATAGTACTTATTGAACACTTAGACAAACAGCCAACAAATTTAGTTTTAAATATGTTCAACATTTTTATACGCAACGAGTATTTCACGAGTATTTTTTTACTAGTTAACGCCTTTAGTACACCTATTCGTACACCTTTTAGTACACCCCGCATTCGCATGCGGCAGCGAGTCTGCGAAATAATTGCGGTAGCGAAACATCTGCGGAACGTTATTACACTGCAGTTCCTTTGCAAAAAAAAGGCATCATCATTTCATATTTTTGGCTTTCATTTTTCGAAATTCTGTCCTCTCTGACAGAACGCGTGACGCAATGAGATGCGAAATTCCACTAGCGAAACAGTTGCGTCTGTTAACAGCCATTTCGCAGTTGCTTGCGAAACAAAACCGACAAGGACGCAACTATTTCATCTAGCTATATAGTAGAGCGAGACATAACACATGCATAACGTTGCCATACAACTGACAGTTTTTTTGTAGTTTCGCTGCCGCATGCAAATGCGTAGGTGTACTAAAGGCGTAAAAAAAGAATTAATTCAACATTTGTTTGCAAATGGGTTTCAAAATTTCCAGTAACTAAAGTATTAGAACGAAGGGGCTTTTTGACGTGACAACGTCTTAAATTAGGTTGCGGCTGGGAGTCACTTATGAAAAAGTGTAACGCCCGGTAACGTTACGATGAGTCACCGAACGAGAGAGAGGCCCGCCGAATGCCTTGCGTCTCTCTCCCACTCAACTATGATCGGTCTGCCGCGCGCGCAGCACGCGGCAGACGTTGTCACGTAAAATCTTCGCCCGTAAAACCGACTTTACAGGCAACCATTTTTTTCCAAAGAATTTCTCACCAGCACTCGACAACAATAAAAATAAGTGTTATTAACAGAAAATAGAAGCTCTTCGAGATAGAATTCGTTTTAAAATTCTAGCCGAGTTACAATTTACTCAGACATTCACTCCCACTGGACTAAATCGGCACAAAACTTTCTGAACACAATTTAATAACGACTCCACCTCAAGAAATGAAGCAATTTCTACAGTCGGATGATTTTACTTAGTTATAAGTTAAAATGTACCTTAGTAAATATAGGTATCAATACTAATAATAAGATAAATAACAATCGAGTGTGTAAATCTATATTCAATATTTTTCCTAAAAACTGATAGGGGACGGAGTAATGGAAACCAAATAATTAATAATTAAAAAAAAACTAAAAAACACGCTTTTTATAGAAAACCGTAATTTTATCAAATTAGTCTATTGTCATCGGTCCTCAATAAATCTACAAAGTTTGAACGAAATCTGGCCGTTTAAAGTGGGTCAAAATCGCGCCCAAAGAAGTCGGTTACAAACAAACATAGAAACAAAAATACAAAAAATTGAATAATTTTATCAAATTAGTGTATTGTCATCGGTCCTCAATAAATCTACAAAGTTTGAACGAAATCTGGCCGTTTAAAGTGGGTCAAAATCGCGCCCAAAGAAGTCGGTTACAAACAAACATAGAAACAAAAATACAAAAAATTGAATAATTTTATCAAATTAGTGTATTGTCATCGGTCATCAATAATTCTACAAAGTTTCAACGAAATCTGGCCGTTTATAGTGGGTCAAAATCGCGCCCAAAGAAGTCGGTTACAAACAAACATACAGGTGAAGCTAATATAAAGCGTGTAAAAAGGTGTATTTTGGAATTTTTGTCTGTCTCTCTGGTACGTTATAACTTCAAAATTACTCAAAGAATTTGAATGCGTTTTTACGACTAGACTAAAAATAACTAAAAGCGTTATTAAAACGTTATTCTCATGAAAAAGTAATGGTAAGTAGTTAATTATTACAAATGAAACTGGTTAAAAAGTCTACAAAAATTGTTTTTTGAACCATTTTTTTTAATCTGATTGGTACCAAATTAGGTATAAATAATATTCTCAAAGTCGTTCTTCAAACGGCCTTTGATATTTTTCACTTCTAATAATAATTATAATAAATATACATTTAATACATGTCACATGTTAAAAACTAAAACTAATACTAATCAAATAACCCGCCCCTGCTCGCCCCCGGTGCAAAGGTGCCGGGCAATTATTAACTTTCCTATACTTTTCCTATTTTATTGTTAACCCTGCCCATCACGCTCGCTGCATCTTAATAAATTATCTAATTCAGGTTTTTAGGACCCATATCAATTCTAAATTACATTGTATTTTACATTTTATGATTCAATTCAATTTCACAAAACAAAAGCACAAACAAACAAGTTATTATCGCCTTACACACGTTTCCCAAAATCATAACCTTGTTAAATAACGCTTACTATTTCGACAAAAATCAGTATACACGTGTGTCAAATGAACGTCTAAATATCCTACTTTTCCTTTCGCATGTAAGATTTGTCGAGACATTTCATCGAACGTGTTGTGCGTGAATCGAGCTATTGACATTGTGGGGAGTATACTGCCCTGCCAGATTAGGTATGAAACCTAGATAAAAAATTTCACAATATTCTAAGAACAATCTTATCTTAGGTAATATATATAAATCTCGTGTCACAATCAGTCAGTTTGTCCTCAATGGACTCCTAAACCACTTAACTGATTATAATAAAATTCGCACACCATCTGCAGTTCGATCCAACTTAAGAGATAGGATAATTTAAATCTCATCTCAAATTAAAGTCGCAAATTTAATTTATTGCTAATTATTGTCTGTTATTATTTGACAGTCACAATTATCTGTTAACTCCAAATGATTCTAACAGATGTCGATACCTTTCGACTGGGTTGAGTAAGTAATCAATAGATGGCGCTGCTATGGTAAATCTACGAACGTGTCATATAAGCTACACTATCTATTTTTCATACCCCTACGTGAGGCAAAACAACGTTTGGCGGGTCAGCTAGTTGAAGACTAAAACTGAGTGTGTATCATAGAATTATTTAGTGTTTCAGTAATGATTGTAGTGTGACTTGCCTAAAACGTATGTTATTCATACACACAAGCGTTAGTGTGCGACACACATTTAGCAGTATTAAATGAGTGAGGCATTCTAACGTATTTTTGCTCGCTTAATCCGCTGTGCAATACTCTTTCAGCCTCTTTCTCCTCGCTTGGCATACTTTTGCCCGCTCTACTCTACGATCTAACCTCGGGTTTAGGAGCAAAATAATATAACCTTTTATTCTGCGTAGGCTGGCAAAGAGAAGTAGGTGTTTGTTTAGACAAAGACATTCTATATTTATGAGTTCAAGCGTATCGAAATAACTCATCAAATTAAATGTATTTATTTTATACTGTCGTATTTATTGTTAAGGACTCGAAATGCCTGGATACGTGATCAAACATAATTAAGAATATTTAGTCTTTTTGAATGGTCTTGCGCCTGTAGTTCGGTTAACTAAGGTGATCTAACGCGATCATAGCGGTCGATGCAGACAGTATTTAGATGGGTGACTATGCAAACTATGCAAAGACTGTCATATAAAAGTGGTATTTTCATCGGGGCGCTTCAATGGGTCGGATGACACGTTAAATTGTACGTCTCGGCTGTTAGACTTGGTACAAGCAGTTTTTAAGCCAAGTCAGAGGCCTTTGGGCGGCTTGAAAAGACTAGACACCGAAGGTCGACGTTTATCTCATACGGAGAAGAAAAAGAATTCATTATTTTTTAAAATAAAACATTGAACCGTGAGTAAAAATTTTGTAACCCATTTCACTAACAGTTTGGTATTCGCCACTTTAATTGCTTTTAATGTACTTTTCCACCTAACCAGTGCCATTTAAAACTAAAACAACATTCAAATTTAGTTGGCAAGTTTGGAAAGTACCTAACATTTGAACGAATGGAGCAATTCTATTGAATCAAAATGCAATGTCGAAGTTAAATTGTGAAACAACTTCCGCTTTGAAGCGCTGCTGTTGCGTGAAACAGATAACGATTCAGAGCACTGTAAAGCGCTGCAAAGCGCTGGCTTGCATTTTTAACAACCGGCGTAAAAACGACAGGATGTTATAACTTATAAGTTAAATTTGTCTGTATTTGTGTGTATCTGACTAAGCATTATACTATGACCTTCATAGAAAGAATTGAAAATCTTTAGAACTCTCTTCGTCTCTTTTTCCTGAGAAGTACAACTTGGGGTCTTCAAATCTAGAGTAAATAGGTTCCATCTAGGCAAGCGTGTTATATCTTAGACCACAGTAAAGCTTAACATTAGGCAAACTGCGGTCAAACGTGAGCCTTTTCATCATAAAAAAAAAAATTCGTTTTGTTTTAGTTTCTAAGACATATTTTTCTTCTTTCTCTTCGTATAAGCCAAATAAATGGTCAAGCTCTGGTGTCGAAAGATTCAAGCTGCCCGAAGGCCTTTGACTTGGCTTAACGACTGCTTGTACTAAGACTTGCAGCTTAGCCCTATAATGTTACATGCCATCCGACCTACGGCAGTGCCCATATTAAAATTTCACTTTAAAAACGACAGTATTGTGAATGGTCTGGGTGACCATCCAAACATTGTCCGCTTGCCGTTGCTTAGCTTCGATGATCGCGTCAGATCACCTTAGCTAGCCGAGCTACAGGCGCGACAAATAATCTTTTTAGTCATAATGTTTAGCAAATTCTATGATAAAGACTTATATCAATTGTCTTTGGACTGAACTTTCCTGAAACGGAAATAAAGATACAGATTTACGCATTCGAAAAAAACATATAAGTACCAACCTTACCGAACTGTTTAAAAAATTCTGCACCCAATTGTTACCTATTCCCTTCCCTTTCCCAACACAATAAAGACCTAAACAATGCACTTTGACGAAAGAAAGCCATTTCCAATTAATTCCCAAAGAAGAAAGCGAGCCTTGAACAAAACACTCCCTAATTTGGAAAACAGCCGCATCTCCCTAAGTCGCTCTTCACACAAAATGGCTAACCGAATCCAAAATGGCGGCTTAACCGCATTAACCGAAGTAAAATTAGAACAAAGTTGTACCGGAGTTTCAGCCGCAACTTTGTTTGTATTGATAAGTAATCGAGCCTTGTATTTTGGGGATTCTGGGTATATATACAATATACAATTATATATACCTTCTATTGTGTTCACAAGTACGTCGATGTAATAAACAGATAGTAGAGATAGTGGATTTGAATGGGATTTTCATTTGTTGGTCAATTTTTTTAATATGAATAATTTATAAGCCTTACGATAAATATGATGCGTGCCAACTAAGAATAGGACTGTCAAGCCGCCATTTTGCTCAGTAAATCGCGCTGACGTCATTACCAAAGTGTATGGTGTGCCAAAAAAATAGTAAACAATTTTTATAAAGTTTTTATGTTTAATGTACGCTCTTTTGGTAGGTATTTCTTTTACTTTTCACGCTAAGTCAATTATAAATGAGTAGGATTTGAAAAAAAGCATAATTATGGATAAAAATATACATTTATTTCAATTTTTTTGAATTGGTCGTAAAGTTTTTTAGATACGGATATGTTACCATCTGGAGTATTTTTTATTCCTGCAAATATGAAACTTAAAAACAATTTCCGTTCCGCATCTCATGCACTGTACTCTTCAAACTCATTTTGTATTCGAAGAGTACAGTAATTAAATTTATATCTATAAAGAAAAAAAAAATGAAATTTCTTTTGTAACTTTTTTTGCTGGCAGTACTATTTTGACAGTTATCGTGTGAAGTTGGAAGCAAGCGCGATCTTATTCTTAGTTGGCACGCATGTTAATTTATCACTATTGGCTTCAGGGTTCCGTAATCAAAGAATACTTAAGAGTTGTACCACTTCTTTCAACAACATTAACGAACTTTTTTATTTTAACAAAATTTTTAGCGCAAAAATTGTTCAGAGTATCCTCATAAGACACAATTCTTGTCTTGTGACAATATTTATATATTTTTTCTCAGTAATTGCGAATCTTCTTGTCGCTATTGAAACTCGACTGGCGCTCTGCCAACTGGGCCGGCGTGTTTTGAAGCGCCATGTTTGACTTGGGATATTGTCCCACATTTTTGTATCAGATACTCAACACGCGCCTAGATGACACTACGGTTGTGTCAAAAAAATAAGAAAACTAAATTATTTTTAAATTTTATCTGTACTAAATAAAGTGACTGATAAATTGAATTATTGTACTTTGTAAACTGTTAACATAAGGCATATTATATTTACCGGAAACAAACGGTCACACTTACTTAAAAAAGTTTTTTAAGTAAGTGTGACCATTTGTTTCGTGTAAATTGAATTATATTATTACTGTGTTTCCTGATAAATATAACTTGGATTTTTTCAAGGCGAAAGTGAAGAGATTTCTTCTAGACCAACGTGCTTTATCTTTAGCCACAGTTTCGCTTACCATAAGGCGAGTTGGTGGCTAATCGTAGATCTATCTAAGTTAAAAAAATATATCTCAGATAAGTTTAAATAAATTCTTTCATATGACATAGAAATTTTCAAAATTATGTCCTTGATCTCGACGCAAAAACTTAAACGAAATAAAATTGTTTTAAAAAACAAACAACCGACTTCAAAAACACAACTAAAAAGGGAAAAATAATTTTAAGCCTAAATCAAATCAAGTATATATAATATATAGAATAGGAGAGTTTATTTCATGTACTTATAAAAAACTATTTGCAATTTTTACTAATCCTGTATTCTTGGAGTCGGTGCCAGCAAAGAAAGACAATTGAAAATAGTTTTTTTTAACAAACATTAATTTGTTCTTATTAGATGGCACCGACTTCAAGAATACAGGATTACTAAAAATTGCAAATAGTTTTTTATAAGTACATGAAATAAACTCTCCTATTCTATATATTATATATACTTGATTTGATTTAGGCTTAAAATTATTTTTCCCTTTTTAGTTGTGTTTTTGAAGTCGGTTGTTTGTTTTTTAAAACAATTTTATTTTTACATTTTTAGTGGTTGGTAATGATATTTTGTTTAAGTTTTAGCTATGGGGAGCCAAATAAACTTCACGATGAAAAAATTTGGCGTGTGTCAGGCAGGCAACCAATTGGGAGCAAATCGAGCTGGATGCGAGCGAAGCGAGCGCGAAAATTTTCACCGTTTTTGTTCCAACCGTTTGAGCATAAAGAAGTCCAAAGCAGCACCAATTACATAATGTTTGTTGTGTCAAAGCTTACTAGAACCAAGTGCGAGCGAAAAGAGGTGGTTGCGAGCGAAGCGAGCTGTGCGCGAGCGAAGCGAGCGCGAAAATTTTCACCGTATTTGTTCGAACCGTTTGAACATAAAGAAGTCCAAAGCAGCACAAATTACATAATGTTTGTTGTGTTAAAACTTACTAGAACCAAGTGCGAGCGAAGCGAGCTACACCTATTAAACACACTACAGCGAAAATTTTCACCGTATTTGTTCCAACCGTTTGAGCATAAAGAAGTCCAAAGCAGCACAAATTACATAATGTTTGTTGTGTCAAAACGTACAAGAACCAATTGCGAGCGAAGCGAGCTGGATGCGAGCGAAGCGAGCTATGCGCGAGCGAAGCGAGCGCGAAAATTTTCACCGTATTTGTTCGAACCGTTTGAGCATAAAGAAGTCCAAAGCAGCACAAATTATATAATATTTGGAGTGTCATAAGCCCAGAACATCCTTGGGGAAATTCGAACGAAGCGGGATAACTCCTAGCGAAGTGAGCGCGTAAATATTTTCCTTATCCGTTCGAGGGTCTTGTCTATTAATTTATCAAATTTTACAGTTCCTTCTTCCACTAAGTATGACCCAAGTGGCCAAGCTCTGGCGTCGAGAGTTTTTCTTCTGCTTGTACTAAGAGTAGTGGTCCAGGCCCAACAAATTAACGTGTTATCCGAAGCACAGTAACGCCCAGATGAAAATATCATATTTATGGAAGTCTTGTGCATGGTTACCCATCCAAAGACTGGCCGCATGGGCCGTTGCTTAGCCTCGATGTTCGCGTCAGATTACTTTTGTTAGCCAGGCTGCTAATTTTATGAGCGAAATCTGTATTGCCGTATGAGCGCGAAGAAGTAAAATAGGTTATCCAGTTATTTGGGCTTCCCACGGGAATAGCAATTTGATTAATTGGACTTTTAAGATAAAAAGTAACCTTCGTGTTATACAAGGTCTAGTCTACCCCCTATATCAAATTTTTGCGAAATCAGTGTGTCATGTGTTATTTGGTGCATCCCACGGGAACAATAATTATTTTCGGTATAAAAAGTAGCCTATGTGTAAACACATAGTCTAACCTATCTTCATTCCAAATTTCATCAATGTCAGTACAACCTTTCGAGCGTGAAGAAGTTAAAAAGATTTATATGTTATTTGGTGCATCCCACGGGAATAGTATTTATTTTCGGAATAAAAAGTAGCGTATGTGTTAACACATAGTCTTACCTATTTTCTTCTCAAATTTCATGAATATCAGTACAGCCAAACGAGCTAGAATCTCTCTTCATGCGTAAAAATAACCTAACTTTTTAGGTTTTTCTTCGATTTCCCTAGGAGTCCATCATCAGAACCAGTTTTGGTGACAATGGGACCAATTCAGAACCATACTCTTTCAATTAAAAAAAGAATTTTGAGAATCGATCCACAAATGGCTGAGAAATCGGTGAACATACATAAAAAAAAAAAAAATACATACACGTCGAATATATAACCTCCTCCTTTTTGAAGTCGGTTAAAAACTAATAAGAAACGGCTAAATATTTTTACGTAACATATATTTTTATATTCTATATTTATAGGACAACCACGTTGGCGTAATGGTTACCATGCCGGACTGCTAATTAGAAGGTTCCGGGTTCAATTCCCGGCACGGCCAACATTTTTGTGCTGAACTAAATTTGTTGGCCGTCGGTCTGGGTGTTATATATGTATCTATATAAAATATGTATGTATGTTTATGTTGTATATCAGTTGTGTTAGCAACCATAATACGAACTAGAAATGGTTCAGTATGGGGTTAAGTTACCAGCCGTGTGTGTAAAAAAAAAATTAATGACACTACCGTAGTATTACCAAGTAGTGTCACCAGACAAACACACTTCGCCATTCGACATTTGCGATCAAATTGAATGGATACAAACTGTCTTGCCAATTGCAGAGCTGTGACAAGTTGGCTTGTTTGGGAAAACTAACTGATAAAGCCAATATGTGTCTCATTCAAAATACTTTATTCCCTTAATGTATTTTGGTACAATTTGCCTGTCTGCCTCGAGATTTGTTATGTTCTAATTCTAATTCTAATTTGAAGTGGGGGTGATGAGACCTGCACTGACATCCCGCTAGGGGCATATTGTGCATTCCCCCCTTACCAGCCTACCCAAGCCAACCGAGCTCCTTGAAGTAACGGAGCACAGCCCTGGCTCGCTGGCATACCTGTTCCACCACTGTAGCGTCAGATGGTCTGTTTGTCTGAAGATTAGCACTGTTATTTATTATGTTGTCTTTTAATATAAATCAATGTAAATTTGACGACCTCGTTGGCGTAATGGTCTTTTTTGTGTGAGCTAAGTAGCCAAGCTTGTAAAAAGTGTAATAAAATAAAAAGTATATGTAAAAGTATCATAATTTTTAATTATAATTTTGAACGATTATAATGGCTGATATAAATAGCTTTATCCTATAATAAGTATCATATGTGTATATCTTATATATATTATGTCACATCATATGTTATTATATATTTACTAGCTTCACTAAGGGGTTTTAAAAATAGATAGTAGCCAATTCTCAGACCTACTGAATAAGCATATAAAATTTGGTAAAAATCGGTCGGAGGAGTACGGTAACTAACATTGTGACATGGAAATTTTATATATTTTATTTTATTTATTTATTTATTTAATACACTTATAATAAGCCTTACAGATAGAATCCAATTCGCTTATTAAAGTTCATTAGGGTACTTAACTACTTATACACTACACACATATTAAATTATATTAAACTACTTAACTAATTGCTTTCAAATTTATACTGTTATATATACACATCTCTGATTACTTTTACAAGCTCTGCCTCATTACAATTAAAAAGATCAAGATTCTGGTTCTGTTTTATTAACTCATTGTACATAAACATAGCTTTTGGTAAGGGAGCAAGCCATGCATGCATGTGTATATAAATCAAATTTTAGTAATAAATAATTGTAAATTGACTTGCCCAGTATGGTACGATGCCTTAAGGTTAATAAATGATTTGATTTGAATGCTTGCTCTAATGTCGAGAGTTTTCAAACCGCCCGAAGGCCTCTGATGTGGCTTCACGACTGCTTGTACTAAGACTTACAGCCAGTACCTACGATTTAACGTGTCATCTGAACCACGGTAGCACCCAGATGAAAATGCCACTTGAAAAATGACAGTCTTGTGCATGGTCTCCCATTCAAACACTGTCCGCAATGGCAATGGGTCACTTTAGCTAGCCATGCTACAGCCGTAATGGTTACCATGCCGGACCAATCAGAAGGTTCTGGGTTCAATCCCCGGCATGGCCAAGATCTTTGTGCTGAACTTAATTTGTTGGCTGTCGGTCTGAGTGTTAAATATGAAATTATTAAGTTAAGTTTAGTATGAAATTTGTATCAACAAATACAAATTTCTTGATTTGTATTTTTTTTTATTGATGAATAGGCTTACCTTTGACCGCAGCTAGCCTGATGTTAAGCTTGACTGTGGTCTAAGATGTAACATGCTTGCCTAGAAGGAACCTATTTACTCTAGATTTGAAGACTAAACATCACAGATTTAAAGTAAATTAATTAGTTAGTTAGTTTACATTTGATGGTTTGTTATCCAACAAAATGAAAAGAAATGCTTGAGTTAATTTATTTCTCTAACATTTTTAAAATAAATATACTGATAAATACATACGCATATGCTGTGTGTGTGTGTGGTTGTGATGTGTATGGTTGTGATCAACAAATATAAATAGTATATGTAGTATATCAGTTGTGTTAACAACCATAATACGAACTAGAAATGGTTCAGTTGGAGTTAACCAGCCGTGTGTGAAATGTGTCAAAAAAATGATTGTAATATTGTAACGTGGTACGTTACTTACCAACTGCATACCTTATTATTCCGCTGGTAATAACAAATACATTGTAATTTGTGTCCGGCATTTCCGACTGGAGTTTTGACCACAGTTCTGGACACTGTATGTTATTGATGCGTGGGAGTTTCGTCTCTATAAACTGAATCATTCCACTATCATATTCTGATTAGCACACTATTTTTACTATCGTATTTTGCTAAGAATATTGTTAGAATTAACAAATATAACAAATGTTTTCATTGTTTTGATTTTTTCTGAGATTTGACAGTGTCAATGAAATTTTGACACTGACAGATAAAATGGTGAGATGAGGTGCGTACATAGACAAAAGAAAGGTGCGTAGTTTCATATTGCTTTGTAATAACAATCGATTCTCGGCGGAGAAATCGACTACATTATTTAAGTTTAAGGGTTGTACAATGCGAACGTAGGTAGGTTACAAAAGAAAAAAAAGAGTTCTTGTCAATGACGTAAAAAAATGGCGATTCGATACGAGGCTTTCTGGGAAGGATTTGGGGGAAGGATCTCTTTCCGCGCAAATTCAAGAGAAGAAAGCGGCCCTGACGACCTTTGCTGCCTCCCATGTTGATCTGATTGCGCACCTTGGCGTCGCCCCGCTACACGCGACGAACCCCAATCCTACATTTCGTTTCCATGCGGAAAACCCGCTGGCACCTACCTACCCGGTTCGCGTTCGGATCGAGAAATCGCCACGTTGCGCCTGCGGCGTGACGAACGGACCTGCACCCGAACTGTCGGTATTTATGGCATCACTATTATGGCACATTCAATCAACTTAATATTTGGAGAAACTTTCACCATCAGAATGGTACGACATAACTTCGACTTTAGTGAATGATCGCACCACCCCATGTACTCCGGTACTTTCATCGAGCGGATCGTCCTATCGGACATCCTTAGCGTCTTTATTTGTTAATAAACATAGTACCTAATAATTAGTATAAGACGTTCACCACTACTATGTTTTGATGAATATTCAATTGAACTAAATGGTAACTTTAGTTTATGACGTAGGCTAATAGCCCCGAGGACGTTCGGCTTAATTTGCTTAAACTTTAAATATAATCTAGAATAAAGTTACTTCCATTTATAAAGCCTCATTATGAATATGTTTTCATTTAAAATATGTATTGCCAATCATTTTTTAGAGGATCAATCAAGGTAGTTTTAAATTTATCATCAAAGCTCAAAATAAAATAGTATTGTATTTAAATTTATCATCAAAGTTCAAAATAAAATAGTATTGTATTAAGATTGACTTGTTTTATTTTCACCACACAATCTAATACCAGTCTGCTATAACAAACGGTTCTTGACTCTAAAGGCCCTTTGTTGCTCCGGCTTTGTATATCCTGGTAAGTTTAGATAACAAAATATATAACATTCTTCCTTAATCCACTTATTACTTCACAATCTAAAATTCATTACGTTACAATATAAAGTCAAAGTCAAACCATTTATTGCAATATTATGTCACTTTACAGTTACATAATTACCCATAAGGCATTGCAATTATTTACTGGAGATGAGCAACCCTGTTAATTCATTAGATTTTTTAAGTGTTCCGTCAGTTAAAAAATCTTCTATTTTATAATAACTTTTTGTTATGAGTAAGTTTTTTAAGTTTGTTAGGAAAGTTTTAATACTTTCGATACGCTTTAGGTCGTCTGGTAATTTGTTAAATATTTTAATAGCCATAGAATGTGGGCCCGAGCTCTGCATTTGTAATCTACACCTTGGTACTTGCAAATTGTATTTATGTCTTAGTACGTGTTTGCGCGGTATATCTGCTAGTTTTTGGAACAGATACGGATATTTTTTTACAAAGTAGCAAATTTCATAAATATAAATACATGCCACTAACTGATGTATCTAATAACTTGGGTGAACCCTCAATTATGACGGCCCTTCAGTTAGCATGCATTCGTTCCTAACTTGTTTAATACATGTACATTTTTAATAATAATAAAAAAGGTGAATTATTTACCGACCATTCCAACAAAAAGTAAACTGCGTAAGCAATATGTTTGGTCTAACAATGTCTCTGACAACCATGGTCAGAGGAAGAATAGACGGAACAACAAAAATAAAAAAAAATACATGCCACTGTCAGTATTTTAAATTTAATAAAATATATATCTATAGCAGATTTCTTTACATGTTAGTCACTTACCTATAACAACTCCATCGACGCTAGGTCCAAAGGCATAAGCGAAGTCGGGTGCTTGGACCGGTGCCGATAGTATAGCCTCTAGTGGCCGCTCCCGGAGACAGCGCAATAATGCTGGAGGGGTTAATTCTGGAACAAAGGGTTTACAAGAGAATAAGTTTAAATGCTAAAAGTTTTTGTAGCGATGACTGCTCAGTCGAACGTGCTGCCGCCTCACGTCTCAAAGGTCATGGGTTCGATCCCCGCAAATGAGCTAAGGTTTTCAATAAAGGAAACCATCGTGAGGAAACTATATCAGAATGGTTGAGCAATCTTGTGTTTTTTTTTACTCTGAAAAGGTCTGCGCTTGACCACAATGCACCTGATGGGAAGTGATATTGAGATCTACGGTGGATCGCGCTTACCTAGAAGGAACCGATTCACTCTCGCCTTAAAAATCGCTAGATTGTAGTCATTGAGGAACAGGGTATTCGGCAAGGAATTCCAAAGTATGGCGGTTAGGACATCAAAGGTATAGGCAAAACGCTTGCTTGGCTAGCAACTACCTTCAAGTTGAAAAATCTGTCGCTTAGCCAGCTATTTCCAGACTAGGAATGCTCCACAGACAGAGGGTATGGAAACCCCCTTAAATATTTAATTATTCATTGCGAAGTGTAATATACACCTTTACATTATGCCAAAATTTTAAGCGACTACACGTCAAGTTATTTTAAAAAATAGCAAAAAAATACACCAAAACACGTCTTTTGTATGGGGATCACCCTTAATATCTTAATTTTAGTTTTTTTATTTATAGCGGCACGGGTAATACATGTATTGTGAAAGATTCAGCTTTCTAGCTATCACAGTTTCTGAGATGCAGCCTGGAGACAGACAGACAGAGAGCGGAGGCTTAGTAAGAGGGTTCCGTTCTTACCTTTTAGGTACAGAAACCTGAAAATGGTCAGTGGATGGAGACAATATGCTCAGGAGAAGGTCGCCTTGCTTTGGGAGAGGCCTATGTCCAGTCGTGAAAGCAGACGGGCTGATGGTAATGACTAGTTATTGTGGACAAGCGCTTACCTATTCAGAGTAAAATAAAAAAAAACTAAGTCAAACTTAACTAACCTGGCGAGCAGTTAGCATGCGTGGCTACCAGGGCTGCATACTTGTTAGGATCTGCCACCAGAGACCAAGGGCTGAGGCCAGAGCCTGACATCAGTATGGCGCGGTGGAAAAGGAGACCTGTGAACAAGAAGATAAGAGCTATTTCACAATGAAACTTGCCTTAATATATTGTAAGCATAATACAAGTAATGTATGTTCACAAAAAGAGCAAACAGCATAATGCTTAGACAAATAGCATAGCTAAAAGTATTCCTTGTGTTTTAGGCAAGCATAGGGGCGATAATAATTATTCTAATAAATTATTATTCTAGTTATAATATTTTATACTAGTAAACCGAGTCTTAAAGTTTGATTAAATGAACTTCGCAGAATGAGTCTTTGCTTATAATTCCTTGTAAAGAGCTTAATTTCAGCTAATTTAATTAAATTGTGTTCAAAATTTAAAGAGAGAAAATTAAGGTACAACTTTAAATAATCACTTAGTTCATATTACTTAGTTATTTGTGTACTATCTTAAAATTGGTTGCCTGGGAAAAATAGCTTTTAGGGATAAAGGTTGCCAGTTATAAGATATAAGCATTTAAATCCTTTAAGTTTTTTTTTTATAAATTTTACTAGCTGACCCGGCAAACGTTGTTTTGCCTTAATAATTATTTCTAAATATACAGTAGCCGATTCTCAGACCTACTGAATACGCATACAAAATTTGGTAAAAATCGGTCAAGCCGTTTCGGAGGAGTACGGTAACAAACACTGTGACACGGAAATTTTATATATAAGACTAGCTGACCCGGCAAACGTTGTTTTGCCTTAGATAATAAAAAAAAAAAAAAACCAATAATGCAGTAGCCGATTCTCAGACCTACTGAATACGCATATAAAATTTGGTAAAAATCGGTCAAGCCGTTTCGGAGGAGTACGGTAACAAACACTGTGACACGGAAATTTTATATATAAGAGATTATCTATTACTGTCACGAGACCAGAAGCTTTGTTACTATTATTGTGTATCTGTATCTTTACGTCAATAAATATTTTTTGTATTTTGTATTTGTATTTACCTATTTTCTGTGGACTTAGTAGCGAAGCTATTTATTATGTTAAAGATTTTTAAAATCAATGAACAAATCTACCTTTTAAAATAAACTTATTATTTAGACATGTAGGTCATAAACTATATCGATACTTATTGAACACCCGGACCGTCAGACAATAAATTTAGCTCATCACAAAGATGTTGGCCATTGCCGGGAATCGAAACCGGGACCCTCTTAATGGCAGTCCCAACACGGTGACCAATACGCCAACGAGGTCGTCAAATAATATTACGTTGCTTTAGCGTCAAGGGCTAGAAAGGCACGTCTTCCTGAGTATCTTTTTCCCGAGAAGTACAATTTGGGGGTCTTCAAATCTAGAGTAAATAGGTTCCTTCTAGGCAAGTGTGTTACATCTTAGACCACAGTCAAGCTTAACATCAGGCTAGCTGCGGTCAAACGTAAGCCTACTCATGAAAAAAAAAACGTTACTGCAACTAATCCCATTATAAAGAAAGAAAGAAAAGAAAGGAAAAATGCAACATTAAAAGAAATTGAGTTGTAAAAATCAGGCCATCTTATGAAAACTGGCAGCAACGTTGACAAATTCGAAAAAGGTCCTCTGAGTCGTAAAATTAACGAGCGACTTACTGTACTATGGAAAGCCTTAAAAAGTAAATTACTTTCCTTCCTCGTTAAAAGAGAGAAAAAAATGTAGAGGCACTTGGACCCACTTAAAAACTACGCAGTTTGGGTCTTATTTTACTCGTAATAGTTAGACATTTGTCGTTACCACACGTGTTAACTAACTTTACCTTGAGGTGGAGCATGCCTTGTCTAGAACAACTGGAATAATGAGTTGGCTGCCGGAACACACAGTTAAAAATTTCATGTGTTAAATATTTTACCCAAGTTATCACAATGCATCTAACTAACTGCAAAAACCAGCTGAATCCGAGTAAAGAATGCACAAAGATTTTTCCTTAAAAATTAAGACATAAAAAAGCGGGAACCGGCGTCTTTGCCAAGTGATAGGTGGAGGAAAAAACCCCGCGCAGCCAAGTGCTCGTAAAAAAACGTGTTCAGGGTTCTGCATACAGAAGAAATTTTGAATTTAACATGCAAAGAACGAGATGCGTTCTAGAATATATAAAAAAAAAAAAAACATTTGCTAGTAATATTACAAGTGCTGCATGTTTTGATTCTGTAATCACTTACATACAAAAAACTCAATGACCACTTCACAAATTTTATTTATGTTCACAATTATTTTAAATTTAAAACAAGGGTTAAAGCTTTGCTTAATGAGAAAGCATATTATTCTGTACATGAATTAAATAATTAGAAGCATTTTCCGCTATTTGCTAAACTGTTAAATTATGTATAACTATTTTTGTTAATATTAAGCTTTTGATTATAAATGACTATAAAATTTAATCGATCAAAAGTAGAAATCATTTTTAATACCCACAAGGCTCCGTTTGAAACCTTTGACCCACGGAATCCTAAAACCTCTCTCTCGAAGTAGGTCGGTGTCCGGGGAAACAAGATGAATGGTTCACCCTAACACTGGATATATTACTCGACAGATCGAGAGGGGACTGACTCAAACTATATTCTGAATGTAGTAAAAATGATGCAGCAAAAAGTCTTAAAACTTTTGGTTCGATCAGCTTAATAACAAAAGTCAAAATTTACTGTATTAAAACTTTTATAAGGCATATTTGAATAATGATTGTATCACTTACGTTTATTTTGTCGGTATTAACCCGACATGTTTCAGCACAATCAGTGTGCCATTCTCAAGGGCAGGAACACAGCTAATACCACAGAATAATAACTTGTACTCTAATACCGACAAAATAAACGTAAGTGATAGCCGGTTATACAAAGATTAGTCTAAATTTAATACTTTACTTTTAATTTAATTATTTTCGATTAGATTTACATTAAGTAATATTGAATTTGTAGTAAGTAATTAGTTATCGTCCAACTAAATGTCATCTACAAAATTATACTTCAACAAAGTCTAAAAAGTCTTAACTATTGTTTTCACAAAAAAGACACATCTAACACTTAAAATGAGGGGCCTTCTTTACGTCCTTTTTGGTATAGGCTTCTCATTGCACATGTTAGATGTGTCTTTTTTGTGAAAACAATGGTTAAGACTTTTTATTTTTAGATACTTGAGAAAAAAAGGTTCTAAAATGTATTTCAAAAGGTTTGTTTTTTTTTTAATCCGCAAAACATGATGGAAAGCCTCGTAGGCAGAATAGTTATCAAGCTGGACTGCCAACTGTCATCTTTGTGATGAAAATATAGTTAGCCGAAATGGGCAATTCAA
Source organism: Mellilla xanthometata (assembly GCA_035578125.1). Classification (NCBI taxonomy): domain Eukaryota; kingdom Metazoa; phylum Arthropoda; class Insecta; order Lepidoptera; family Geometridae; genus Mellilla; species Mellilla xanthometata. The sequence goes on from JAPUBQ010000020.1 coordinate 1,066,535, forward strand.
ACGCCTGCCATAATGGAAAAATTTGGACTATTCAGGCCTTGCTTAGTTAAGTAGTCTCAAGAGAATATGTAATCTAGTAATAAGTTAGTAAATAAATATTTTTCATTTCATTTTCATTTCAATGACGCGATACGTGCGACGTCATAGCCGTCTCAACTCATCAATGTTTAGGATAACAAACAAGTGGGTTGTGGTTAAAAAGTGTTTATCAAATGTTAACTATAACAGTAATAGAACCTTCTTCTTCATATGTGCAACCAACAAGGTGGAATAATTGGCAAAGCCCAGAAATTGTGACGAAAAATTCACTTCGACCAATGGTGTTGCGTTTGAGTATTTGGATTTCCCACACTTTATTTGCACTATTTAAAAAAAAACATTTCTCACTCTAAAGTAAATAATATTCTAAAAGATTAAAAGAGGCCTTTTATATATAAAATATCATATAAAAATATCTTTATTTGAGTTTTATGCATATATCCTATTATTAATTTTAAAGATAAGATGACTTCTAAATTATAAACATTAGCCTAAAGCTAATTGAAAATGATTGTAACATCTCTGCCACCGCTCCGCTCAAACAATAGAAGAATACTATGACTACAACCTCTTAAATATCATTGATGAAATACTCGTAGGCTTGACCATTAACGAAGGCATTATTTTTCTGAAATCCATAGTAGATGGAATTAAATCTGAAATATTTGAATTTTGCTACGATCTGAAACAAAATCAAGATAAGCAAAATATTATACATCAAAATATTAAACACACCGATATTTTCTTTGCTTATCTTAATTTGGTTTCAGGTCAGAGCGGAAGTATACTAAACAGTTTTTCTTCCATTTACAGTGTATTATAATGATTTTATCTACAATTTTCTAACTCTCATGTGCATTCTCTAAAATTCAGTGAAATTGCATGGATTTGAGCGAAGCATACGAATGAAGTACTCGTATTCGTATTGTGAGAATTGGAGTAACGAACTTATTCTCAACTGCACTCCTTTGATAAAAACGGAAAGAGAATACGATAAATGGTAGCTATGAGAAGTGTCTTTATTCAAAATGAGATTTTATTTGCGAAAGCCTATTTAAAATAACTGGGTAGCTTTCACTACCTTTCTGTAAAAGTCGATGTAGCTAACCCTACGTCAAAGTAGACTAATGCAAGTATTAAAAGTGCAACTAACCTTCCCCTAAGTATTATCTCATTTGTATCTTTAGTTCAGTTATGGTGTTGTTAATAATCCTTAACTTTATAGTACAACTAGCTGACTCGGCAAATGTTGTTTTGCCTCACTTAGGAGTATGAAAAATAGATAGTAGCCGATTCTCAGACCTACCAAATGCGCATATAAAATTTGGTAGAAATCAGTCAAGCCGTTTTGGAGGAGAACAGTAACTAACATTGTGATATGGAAATTTTATATATAAGAAGATAAAAATACATTTGAACTTTGAATTTTAATTTTGATTTATTTTTCGCCGAGCTTAGTCAATAGTACATTTAAAAATATATTTATTATTTTTTATAATTATATATTTATTGTAATTATAATAATTGAAATATATAATATGCTTGATAATATTAATAAATAATTTATAATTATATGACCAAATAATTTTCATATTTTCTTATCCTTCAAAACATTAATTTATTTTTCTCCCAAGGATAAGTTTATCTTTCCTAAAGATGTGTTTGCGGGGTAAGAACGTGCTTGGAGTACCAACAGCAAAGAACTGAGATATTATTTTACAGGAAGTGGAAACCAATATTTCTCGAAGAATATCGAGTTTTTGTTTTAATGAAAACGACAGCTTGTACATGTTATTTTTGTTGTTATTTTTGTTTTTATGTAAATAATGACGAAAAAAAAAGACAAAACTGTGGTATTATTTTTATGAAATATGTCAAAAAGAATTATTTTAGGTAAAAAACGTAGAAAGAAAAAAATTATCTAAATAAAAATATTCATACATTACTAATTAAATATGTACGCTAGACTCACGTGCTGATTAAATGATTCAATTTCAAAAAACATATTGCATTCTATTTTATAATCTTCAGATCCACTCAGCAAAATCTTCGCTACATTGGATAAATACTTTCTACTGAATAGTAGCACTGAGTCTTGCTCCTCTTTCTTGTCAGGTTTTGGCTTTGTGATTGCAAGAAAAACATGTGTTGTTGTGAATTCTTTGCACTATTGCAAAATATAGTATTTGAGGTCAAATTTTTCAGTGTAGTTTCATTTAAGAAAGAAAACTTTAAATAATTTTATCACTAATAAAACAAGTTTTTTATCACCAATATTACAATTAGTTAGTTCCGACACTTATTGGAGAGTCAGTAATTCCAAACTAAGCAATTTCCACTTTGCCTTGCTCTTTTCGTCAATCAAGAAGAAAAGGGTTAAAAACGAAAATAAAATCGTATTCATTGAAAAGGTCAAAAAGCTATAGACTTATTTGTATAATCAAAGTAACAGATTTTTAAGGTGCCACTAAGGCGTCTGATAATATGGCTTAGCGACTGTTATATTTAGAGAAGCATTTAAGACATAAAAATTCAAAATAAGAATCACACAGCCTCGAACGCAGATATTCAGTTAAATAATTCCCAGTGTATCTTCTTTCTACGTTATTGCTACGCTTCGTAGCTCATGCTACGAGATTGCTACAGTTCGTAGCACGTCTACGACTGACTTGCTCAAGACCACTTGAGCAGTTCTAAACTAGTATGTTTCAAATTTGAAATAGAATACTGAACTATCAACTAGTACCATTGTACTTGTTGATAGCTCAGTATATTTCAGATTTAAAATGGACTAGTTTAGAACTGAGAATCAAGCTGTGGTTTGTGAGTTATCAATTATGTCCATTTTTTTTTTTTTAGGCCGTCTATGCGATAGTTTAGTAAAATAGTCACTGGTTTTAATAAACTACTAAAGTATTTTTTGAATAATTTTTGTAACAGAATTATAAAGGTCACAATTTAAAACAATAAATTGAATTTTTAGTAACCTCAATTGAACGTCAAAAGTACAGCATTAAACTCCCCTTATGGTATATGCAAAATATTGAAAAAGTTTTTCATATTTTACCACTAAGTAAACCATGATTTGAACATGGTAAACTATACAGAAAAAAGATTTATTCCCAAAAAAACAATTTAATGGGTTCAAAAAAATCTATATAAATTTCGGCACCAGTTTTTTCCTAATCTGAAGTATATTTTTTCAATATTTCAAACCCTTTATGATGGTCTATATTTTCAATATTTTTAATCCTGAATGAAGAATGACAAATAAGCTGTTAATTCAGAACCTTGCACTTGTCGCCTTTAATATTATAACTACAAAAAATCTCTCAAACAGTATACATTACTGTAACTAACACCATCATCTTTATCACCACCATTACCATAACCATCTTTAATCACTAAAAAAAATTGGTTCAAATAAATCTATAGTTAAATTAAATCAGATATTTTTTTTATTCTTGAGTTTGTTTGGTATCAAAATAAGTAAACATATATTTAAGGTAATTTTGTATACTGTCTTAAAGCTATTTTTCCATATTTCTATCATTTACGATAAATGGCAAAGAAGCTGTGAATTCAAGGTTTTGCCTTTACCACCGCCTTAAATAAACCCTTAAAAGTGTAAACCAACATTTTTTATCACTGTACTTAACAGTCTCGCACGCAGCGATGCGAAAAAAGGCACCATCTCTCGTTTCAAAAACTAACTACCCCGAAATAATAACCCCAATTTAGTCCAAAATGCTAATCTAAATGCATCCCCAAGGCTTTATCCGGCGTCATTGTGTATTCAGGACCCTCTCCCAGGGTGGGAAAGTATAATTTTGCGAGCAATTTTCGTTGCAAAACAAGAGTTAAGGTATTATGAGTGTTGTTTAATGTGGAGCTACTGTCTCGGTCGTGTTGCTTAAATTGTTGATGCAAATTATAGTATATATATAGTAATAAAGCTTAAATTCCTCAAACTCAAATAAGAATACAATCTTAATTGTGGTCGTATTTTCCTTGCCGTTTTTAGAGACATCACCTTAAATCTAGTACCTAAATTTTTGATCGAAGATCTTAAAACGTGTGGCTCAATAGTAGAAGAGCCCGTGAAGATCGTCCTTCACCGATCTGATAACCAGATGAGACGTATTTTTTATTAAATATTTTTTATAAACAAAAGTGCCTAAAATTGCTTGCCCATCGAAAAGTGCTCATGGCTATTTTTAATTAAATAAACTTCTATTGTTTTTTTTTCATCACCTTCCCACTTTTGATAACCAAATGAAATTTATTTCACTGATAGTTTTTAATACACTCATCTCATCTGGTTATCAGATCGGTGAAGGACGATCTTCACGGGCTCTTAGACTACAATGAGGAAACGTCTGTTTTTCAATATGACGGCACCCGGTTTGATCCCGGCCAACACCAATGATTTCCTTTTCAAGTAAGTGTGGAATTGCTATACGGTGAACGAAAACATCATGAGAAAACAATCCAAAGATGCGTGTCATTTAACCACCCTCACTTGGCTAGCGTAGTGGATGATGGTTTAATAAACTGTATAAAAATAACGTTTCCAGTAATAGTCCTATACAGCGCATGTGTCGCTCATATAACGAGCTGGTACTCAAATGTTGTGACGCTTCAGATAACAACCAATGTAAGACTCACATTACTGAACTGGATGTATTTAGTAACAGTCTCAGTCAATTTAGAAATAATATAAGTTATAGGTTAAATTGTCAAATTGTTTAGTACTTAAGATTTCCCCTCTTTTATGTATATCTGAACCTTCCTTATCATTAAGTTTACACTAGCATGCTGTGTACTCTTTTTTTGGATTGCAGACTTGTTTTTGTTCCTTTTAGTTTAGTTATGTTCAAAATGAATGTTTGTAATCTGTCTGAGTGTCTAATAAATAAAATAAAAAAATAAAAATTCTCAGTCTTCGTGAGAAAAAGCACCGAATCCCAGCAGTAGGAGAGCTACAGCCGAGCTACAGGAGCTACAGGCGCTATAACTGCCTTACCGATGACGGTCCACTGGCTAGCATTGGGGGCGATTGGACGGGGACCTCAGGCTCAAGGACTGTCGGAAGTGGGGTTCCGACAGTCCACTTAAATTGGGTCCGGGAGGGTTGGCAGTTCTTTTTGCCTATGTGGATGTTGCTGCAAGCAAAAGCTAGGAGGGCCTCAGTGTGTTTCCACCGAAGAACCTGAAGCCCTCCATATAGCATCGAGGCAGAGCACCGAGGGGGTTTTAGTGGGTAAAAATCCCACATAACCCAGCTGCACCCCATTGTAGCTGGGTATCTTATGGAAGATTTCCCCCTCGTAAAAAAAAAAAAAAAAAGGCGCTACAACTGCCTTGTCACCACTTCATTCCCCACGTCAGTAAACATGTAAAACTTGAAGTATCAACTTAATGCTTCACTTTGCAACTTAACTACCTGATGGCACTCTAAGTTTGGTCGCATGTCGATAACTTAATTACAAGTTAGTTTCAAGTCGACGTCGGAGCAATTTGCAAGATGTTGAGTAGTCTAATGTATGTGGCACAAGATATGGTGTACTCCGTAAATTACAAGATGGTGTTCTGTACATATATGTGTACTTAACTAGCAGCCAGTCCTGGACGCACTTCTTTGCACGGGTTATAGAATAATCCAAGTTGAAAAGAGAAAATAAAATAAAAGTCTTCAAAAGTAGAGTATATATATATCGATACCCTAATTTGCAAACCTACTAACTCCTCTGGAGATTTTTACTGGAGAGGATCAAAATGTCATTGTATTTTATTTAGATAAATAAAAAGTAATATAACTTTATTTTTCAATATCAATAAAGCATAGATTTTCACGGGATTTGGGTTTTTCTTTATTGCATTAAATTAAAAATACAATGAAATTTCGAGCCTCTCCCGTAAAAAACCCGCAGAGGAGTTAGTAGGCTTTTTTTTTTTAATCTGAATAGGTCAACGCTTGACCACAATTCACCTGATGGTAAGTGATATTGAGGTCTACGGTAGATCGCGCTTACCTAGAAGGAACCGGTTTACTCTCGCCTTGAAAATCACTAGATTGTAGTCATTGGGGAACAGGGAATTCGGGGCTTTCATTTCAGGGTATCGATATGTAAGTTATGTCTTGGTAAGCGGGTCACTTTGTAGACTACAGCGTAGCTTTACATCAGGCAAGCTGTAGTCAAATGCAAACCTATAAAGGGTAAAACGAAACTCTCGACACCAGAGCTTAACCACTCAGCTCATACAAGAAGTACTCAGATCAAAAGTTTTGCCAAATCGAAACCAATTTGATGCTTCCATCTCATCCCAATCTCTCTCCTCGCTTACCTGATGACGTTCAAAGCAATTTAGGGCCAATATAAAAGTTCTTAAAACACCCACGTTAACACATTTCACTCGATTTTCGACCATAACTGTAGGATATAAAACACATTTCCGCCTGCCTGCGAATGGCTGATATAGGATGTTTTGTCTCTGTGCGGAACTAAATCAATAAAAGTTCAGCTCGTTTCATTTAGGGCGTATGACATCAGAGAGTTAATAGCCTGTTAATTGGACATAATGTATCTTTATAAAATATGTATGTATGTATAAAATATGTAGTATATCAGTTGTGTTAGCAACCATAATACGAACTAGAAATGGTTCAGAATGCGGTTAACCAGCTGTGTGTGAAATGTGTCCTAATATTAAAAAAAAAACATAGCCATATCAATCAGTAGAAGCATAACGCACTAAACATTGTCTGCTACGCACTTTCCAAGATTTAATACCACAATAATAAGAAAATTGACAAGAGCGGCTCTTTGTTTTCTTTTTTACTTTTGAATACTGTGGCGAAAAAATGAAATCATCGAAATTTAATAGACACGAACGTTATTTTTAATAAAGAAAATATTCAACCCTTAGACCATCGTATGGCATAAATTTGCTTGTGATGGTGAAGACAAACTGTATGTATATCTTCAAATTTTGCTAGACCGTTTAAATATATACGTATGAGCATTGCTATTCAACGTGGTAATGCTGCCAGGGTACTAGAAACGCTGCCCCCTTAGTATTAGGCTAGAGTTTTTTGAAAAGCTATGGATATTTTTCTAAAGCTCATCCAAATTGCTTACATTTTTTAGTAGTTACTCGTACTTGGTATTATAGTAAATCAAGTTTTAGGAAAAAAAAAAACTATATTCTAAAAACATGATCTGATTTCAGCTTTCATACTTTTTACAAGCTGATGTAGCGTGTAGAAAACACTTATTTTCTTACGTAAATATGTTATTATTTTAATCAGTCAATGAAATTGACAAGTCATTGGTTACCACCCGTCGTGATCTCGGTTATTAAAATTGTTATGGAGCAGATTGTGACAGAGAATTGAAATTATTAGAGCTTTTACACGATGATAACCAGAACACTAAATTAAAGTCATTATTTAGCTCCGAAACTACGCAACGGTCAATGCGGACACTGTTTGGATGGATGACCATGCAAGAATGTCATTTTTAAAGTGCCATTTTCATCTGTGCGCTACCGTGGTTCGATTGACATGTTAAATTGTAGGTCCAGGCTGTTAGTCTTAGTACAAGCATTCGTTAAGCGAAGTCAAAGGCCAACGGGTGTCTTGAAAACTCGATAACGCAGCTTGGTCACTTGCTCATACGAAGAAAAAGAAGATTATTCAGCTTCAAACTTTTAAAGGTATGTCAAAATTATAAAAATATTAATGACAAATAAACGCACAATATACTAGAAAAAAATCAGCTCGCTTTATACCAGCATTAAGACGCCCTGATACCAAAATAAGTATACATTTTTTTCATCATCAGCCCGTCTGCGTCCACTGCTGGACATAGGCCTCTCCCAAGACTCGCCACGCGACCCTATCCTGAGCATATCGTCTCCATCCACTGCCCGCTTTTTTGCGTACATCATCGCTCCACCTCGTAGCAGGACGTCCTACACTACGTGTGCCGGTACGCGGTATTACTTTTTCTTAGAGTGCTTCTTTAGACGGTGTTTTAGCTATTTTTACGATATATTTTACCGTTAACGATTTATAGCGAAAAAACTGTTCTATCAAAATTTTGCCCTTCTTATTGCAAAAGCAACGTATGCGAATTTTTTTATACACTGCCATTGGTTGCGAATCTTTCAACGGCCCAACTTTACTGGAAATTTGCAAATTCCAAAGTATTTCGATCTTCTTTGATTTCAAAATGAGTGGACCGTATGAAAGTTTTGACTCTCACAAAGAAATATGCGAAACTTGGATTAGGGCCTCGTACCTTTCATCCACGACGCCACTCCCTGGGACAACTCCTCGCGTCTGGCGGCAGTTTGGTGCGTAACAATCGTAGACGTAGCCTAAGCTCCTTGTATAAGGTTCAAAACAGTATTTATTCACTGTACACGGCATAGTAAAAATCTAATCGTGAAGCGACGCGCGTCACAAATTTAGAGATATTAGCGAGTAACTCTGTACTACGGCGCGATGATGGTACGCGCGGTTTAACTCCCATACGCTTCCAGAGCGACTGCCCTCGGGCCGCGACGCGCGGACTCCAGGTTTTGTAGCACTACCCTCATTTCGCATTTATTCCTTTACGAGTATCGATCATTAGGTTTGGTCATTGTTTGGATTCAGTTTCGTTCGAAACTATTATTCGATTATCGGTTTTCATGTTTCGCTTAAAAATATTAATCGATTATCGGTTTTTTAACTTTTTAAAGTCCTAATATCTGGTTAACAGATCACGGGTAGAGGCTTTCGGCTTCCAACTTCGAGACTAGTCGGTTCTACTTAGACTAGTACCTATTACCTAGCCTAGCTTGAATAAAAGTAATAAAAAGTGGAGAGTTAAAGTCGTCCTTTGTTTAATTCTTCTCGGAGGCTGTCCACTTATATAATATACTATCAGATACTAAAATATACTTACTAAGCCAAATCAAACTGATTCACTAAAAACTTTGTTATTCCTAGCATTGTTGTTTATCAGTTAAACCTACTTTAACGGGCTATTTTAACAAAACTTTACAGCGTAATCCTTTACAAATATTTGTACTCAAACAAGTTTAAAACAATCAGAACATGCTTCAGGCAAAGGTACCTGATTTAAACTACGACTCAACACGAAATCTATACTCAACAAATAAAATTAAATGAAACTTTAAAATAGTATTTTCAATTTGATTTAAATTAACGCGTTAGACTTCTCAAGCACATTTGATTTTTACGACCTCGTTAGTGTAATGGTAAATGGCCAGACTGCCAACCAGAAGGTCCTGGATTCGATTCCAGGCACTGCCATCATCTTTGCGATGGTTAAGTTCATCATTGTTAGCTGTTGGTCTGGGTGTCCAATATGTATCGGTATAAAGTTTTTATGTATGTATATGTAGTATATCACCTGTGTTAGCAACCATAATACAAACTATAAATGGTTCAGTATGGGGTTAACCAGCTGTGTGTGAAATGTGTCCTAATATTTATTTATTGGCAACTCAGAGGTGCCGTAATACAAGAACCCTTGGAATGCTTGATGCGATTGGCGGCTGAAATCACGCGGGTTTTCGAGACAGCCAATCACTGCACTATGACGCTACTATCTTGTTGACAATGTGTTTGAGACACGGCTTTTGACAGTTTGAGACATTTGACACGTCAAGAGAGACAGACCGGGAGGACAAATCGGAATAATCTTTTGATTTTGAATCGGAGGTCAAGGCAAAAAATTATGACCAAATTTTGATATAACAGTTTTTCGCTTTAAATCGTAAACGGGAGAAAATTGCTTAAAGGCCGTTTAATAAAATACTTTGAAAATATGTACAAAAAAAAATAATTTTAGATTTTTCTAACCAGTTTTATTTCTAATCCATAAGTCTAATTGGTATAAAAATAAATATAAATATTCTTAGAGTGGTTTTGGACGGTCCTTATTTTTTTTTTATATTTGTAGTACCGTTTACGATTTATAGCAAAAAAATTGTAAAATTCAAGATTTTGCATAACCACTGATTCAGGCGTTAATTTGCGGAAATCCATTGTTGTTGAGAAAACATTAAATATTAAGTGTACTTCGGCTGTGATCGGAAACCAAATTGGGATAAATAAAAGAAAAAATAAAATATGGAAAATAAAAAATACTCAAAAAAAAAAAAAAATATTATGTAATATGGTTGGAGGAATGCACCTTTGATTTCAGATCACAGCGGAAGTACACCGCTATTATGGGCTTTATTATTGTCACAAATGGCGCAGGCGCCGTTTCGTGGCAGACTGAAGCACATTCAAGTCAAACCGCGAGTGAACGCACTACTGACAAATAGGAAACAACTTCATTCGTTCATTCATAATCGTTCCTTCAATCACCACAGATAACAAACTCTTGCGTTCACAGTGCTGCCATTCGATAGGATGGAACTACTAATCGAATAAATTAAAATAAAACATTCCTCTAACATATTTTTTTTTCTTCTATCAAGGTTTTGCTTTAAAACACATACCTTCCGGTACCGCCAGTGACGTTAGAAGGAAGTGTACACACGCGGCCCCTGTCCCATGGCCCATGAGAGTTACGTTTGTTGGATCTCCCCCGAACACAGCTACGTTCTCTTTGATCCAGTGCAGGGCAGCTATCTGGTCCATCAGGCCATAGTTGGCTGGCGAGCGGGGGTACTCGTCTGTACGGGGGTTTAGGAATCCTGGAACAAATGAAATGGTGATTTTAAAATAAAAGTAGTTTTAAAAAACTAAAAAACACGCTTATCTGGCCGTATTAAGTGGGTCAAAATCGCGCCCAAAGAAGTCGGTTACAAACAAACATACAAACAAAAATACAAAAAAATGTAATAATTTTATCAAATTAGTGTATTGTCATCGGTCCTCAATAAATCTACAAAGTTTGAACGAAATCTGGCCGTTTAAAGTGGGTCAAAATCGCGCCCAAAGAAATCGGTTACAAACAAACATACAAACAAACAAACATACAGGTGAAGCTAATAGAAAACGTGTAAAAAGGCTATACGCAGCACTCAAAGTCAAAGACAAAGTCAAAGTCAAACATTTTGTTGAATAATTTAATGTAATGTAACAAAATCTGTGTTTAAATAACACTTAACAATACCCCTTTAGGGTGTAGCAATTTAGGTTTGGAGCGAGACGATTTATATTATATACATTAGTTTTAATTAATTATTCTAAGTTTACGTCATTCAAATTTTTATCATTAAAATACTCTTGTACGTACAAAGTCTTAAAATTAAAATTATAAGTTGTCACATTATACAATTAAAATGTCAAAATTAAATTTATTATAAATGACTTAATTCTAAACCCGCCCCGAATAGTTCCCGGTGCAAAGGTGCCCATCAGATTAGCAGCGTTCCCGCGCTGAATGGCAATCGCTATCCTTTGCACCAGGAAGGATCTGGAGCGAGAGTCACCGGTTGATTTATTAAGCCTTTGCCCAATTTTCTTGTAAGTCATAATAACATTTATATAATAATACATTCTTCGAATGTGTTATCATTTTCTATATTTTTTTATCTACACCCGCTAAGCGGCTAGTAGAGGTTTCTGGTACTGGCTTTTATGTCGATCAACTGATATACTTACTACATTTACTTTCATACATATTTCATAAAATACAAACAATTTTATACAAATTTAGTTAAGCACAAAGATGTTGGCTGGGCCGGGAATCGAAACCGGAACCTTCTGATTGGCAGTCCGGCAGGGTAACCCTTACGCTGACGAAGTGGTCAATAGAAGACTAAATTTGAGCTGCTTAATGTTCCAATAAATTTAAACCTATCTAAACATCCTTTTTGTTTGATATGATATACAAACAAATTTAAATTCAGTTATTCCTAAAAATGTAACATCACGGGGACATAGTCTACATTTCTTCTGCTACATTCTTAAAATTAACACATTAGCACTAAATAAGAAATATTTATACGAAACTTAACTAAATCAAAATAAAAAACAATAAAAAATCTCGGCGTTTCTTTTTCATTTGAACATATTTTTCATACTTCATATGAAAATACTTTCAAGAAAGCAAATAAATGTTAAAAATTTCGTTGCAAATTGTAAAAACAACCACCGATCTTCCTTCACCAAACATAATCAAATGAAACTCATTTATAAAGGTGAAAATAAAAATATTTTAATTACAAAAGGGGAGATTTGTTTAAGCTTAATTACACAGCATTAATTATTCTTTTTGCAGTGGGGAGTGGGAAAACAGAATGTTTATTAAGGTGGAAATTCACCTCAGGAGGTATTTAAATACATTATCTATTTGAGCAAAAGTAAAAATAGCAAATTCATACCTGTTTAATTAGTAATAATAAATACTAGGACACATTTCACGTACGGCTGGTTAGCCCCATACTGAACCATTTCTAGTTTGTATTTGATGCCGCCAAATTGTATCGATGGGCAAGTTGACGACCTCGTTGGCGTAAAGGTTACCATGCCGGTCTGCTAATCAGAAGGTTCCGGGTTCGATTCCCGGCCCGGTCAACATCTTTGTGCTTAACTAAATTTGTTGGCTGTGGGTCTGGGTGTTAAATATGTATTTATATATAATATGTATGTATATGTAGTATATCAGTTGTGTTAGCAACCATAATACGAGCTAGAAATGGTTCAGTATGGGGCTAACCAGCCGTGTGTGAAAGTGTGCTAATATTTATTTATTTTATTTTATTTATTTAATTTAGTGGACTGATTTTTTTACGAGGGGGTAAAATCTTCATAGATTCCCAACTGCATTGGGTATGCAGTTGGGGTATGTGAGATTCCTACTTACTAAAAATCCCCCTCGGTGGCCCTCCCATGTGCTGTGAAGGGAGGCTCTGGGATGTCTTATCGAATGCACCAGAACCCCCCGTACTCATGTTTTCGCCTCCCTTCTCCCTTCATTGACGAACAACACGTGTCAGGTCGTGCTGTCATCAGCCCTGGGCTTATTATCATATGAAGCCCACAAATCCCCTTTTCGTCGGCTCCTACGACTGGCAGAGGCTACCGGAACCGTATTCTTACTACCCCGGTTCCAGGGTTAAAAGTGTGGACTGTAAAGTAGTGGACTGTATAGGGTGGAGAAAGGGGATAGTAAAGTGTGGAACTTACGCAGGAAGAGGGTTTCTGGTGCAGTCACAAACGTAGGCTTCTCTCTTTCGGCAACAGCACCATATGAGATTATGGGCTTATCAGCCCCAAACTTTTTTTTGTTTGGGAACTCAAGTATTCGTTGTTTCTTCCGCGACTCGAAGACGAGGCGCGGCGAAAATATTTTTGTTGTATGTAGGCACGTCCGAAAAGTTCTATCACGCACTGTATGTCAATCCCGGTACGCTTTGTGGACTGCCAATAGTCCCGAACAGGTCCTCGTCTCCCGATAACTCCGGGAAGGCACACTAAACAATACACCTTTCGCACAACACTGACTCCCGGGATGACCAACTTCGGGAATGCCATGCTTTTTTCACTGTTTTAAAAGTCCATAATTCCCGATAAATCCAGGTTCGGTAATTTAGCGTGCGCGTATGTGACTTTTGTTATTTGTCTTGATCTAGCCGGCATCTAGCCTCAATCGATTAGTATCGACGACGGACTGCGGAAAGAGTGTACGCCGGTATCTGTTTTCAGGATTGGATAGGAGAGGGTGGTCAATTAAAATAACGAATGCGTCATACAAAAAGGTCACATGTCAAAACTATTATATGGTGGCGACACCGGTGTAAAATATTTATAGTTATAAAGTATTCATGTATATGTAGTGTATCAATTGTGTTAGCTACCGTACTACAAATTAGCAAAAGTTTAGCATGGGGCTAACTAGCCGTGTGTGAAATGTGTCCAAAAAAACATGAACATAAAAAACTTGATTCAAATGAGTTCATCCATCTGGCAGCTACAATGCCAAAGACATACTTACACAGACACACACGTCAAACTTATAATTATAACATTCCGTTGTTTTTGCGTTAAGTGTAAATAAATAATGTATCACAATACTTTAATAATTAGGTCAAGTAGAAAAACGCTTCAGTAAGATTAAAACCGTTAGTAAAAGTAAGGGTCGTGGAAATTTGATCTTTTTAAAGGCAACCGAGCGACCGGGATTTGCGAGCATAATCCTTTTACTCAAAGTGAAATACTATTAAAGTACGTGTACGAATGAAGAATATTATTTATACGAATGGGGAATTCCTGTAAGTGTATTCATTGCTCAATCTTTTACATAATGGACAGATATAAATAGAAATTTGTACCTAGTGAAAAAAACATTTTGTTATGAAAAAAAAAACCTACTTACATCTCGTTAAGTGTTATTTTTTTTATTTATTTTAGCGTACTCCACCGTGTATCACAATATTATTTACTAGTAAACAATAGAAAATTTAAAACTACTTTTTATATGTATCTATTTAAAATATGTATGTATGTATATGTAGTGTATCAGATGTGTTACCAACCATAATACGAACTAGAAATGGTTCAGTATGGGGTTAGCCAGCCGTGTGTGAAATGTGTCCTAGTATTTATATTTTTACTTCAGTAACTATTAAAATATACTAAAAACTTCGATTTAATTCATATGGGGCTTCCTTTCCAATAATTTTCAATTCAATTGATTTTATAAGGTTACAAATACTAAAAATATACGAGTTTTATCGAAGTCGCGAAATGTAAAAAATCTTACGTTTAAATAAATAATAATATTATATCTAATAAATGTAAAATTTCTTTAGACTAAAAAAAGTCATTAGACTAATGTTTCAAATCATGCACAGAAAAAGAAATAAGAAGAAGAATTTTAAATACTTGGAATAAATACTGGAGTATGAAGGAGATGTTCAAGAGCACTCTACCTACTAAACTCAAAACAAAGGCTATGAACATCTGTTTCACACCATGTCTCACTTATGCGTGTCAAACATGGCCCCTGACACGAAAACAAATGGAAAAATTAAGGATATGCCAGAGAAGAATAGAAAGAAGTTACATGAATCTAAAACTAAAAGACAAAACAAGAAATGAAACAATCAGAAAGAAAACTGGTGCAAAAGACGTAATAAAGGAAATTTTGTTATTGAAATGGAAATGGGCGGGCCACCTGCAAAGGCTAGACCCCGAAAGATGGGCCCACACTATCACAAACTGGAGACCTAGAGATAGTGCGCGCAGGAGAGGTCGGCCTCTACAAAGGTGGTCAACGGACATAGTGAAGGTAGCCGGGGCTCTCTGGTCGAGAACAGCCAAAAGCCGAGAAATGTGGAAACAATTGGAGGAGGCTTTTACCGCCACAGGCGGACCTTACACCGACTGTTATTAAATAATTACCTAAAAACATTTTACTAACTTGTACATACTTAATACTCTAACAAACCATTAACTCTGTTTTATTTTCGGTTAAGGTAAATAAAAGCTTTTTTATTTTATTTTATTATGTAAAATTTCTATTTCACAAAGTTAGTTACCGTACTCCTCCGAAACGGCTTTGTTGGTTTTTACTAAATTTTATATGCGTATTCAGTAGGTCTAAGAATCGGCTACTATCGAATTTTCATACTCCTAAGTGAGGCAAAACAACGTTTGCCGGGTCAGCTAGTAAATATATAAAGGTTGCTTCGATACTGGCCAACTGCCTAGTGAAGCAACCAGTACATATTCAATTATGTTATAATATGGTTTTGGTAAATAATTTAATCGAACGTAAATAATTTATTCGAACGCAAACCTAAAAAAAAGATTATAGATTGGCCTGACCTCCGTCTAAGCCTTTGACGACTTCGTTGGCATAAAGGTTACCATGACTGCTAATCAGAAGGTTTCGCGTTCGATTCCCGGCACAACCAATATCTTTGTGCTAAACTAAATTTGTTGGCTGTGGGTCTGTGTGTTCAATATGTATCTATATAAAATATGTATGTATGTATAGGTAGTATATCAGTTGTGTTAGCTACCAAAACACGAACTAGAAATGGTTCAGTATGGAGTTAACCAGCCATCTGTGAAATTAGTCCTAAAATTGATTTCTTTATTTTATTTCAGAACAAAAATGCACATCAAAATTCCCAGCATCAGCTTTTCATCCTCCATTCGCAAACATTGTGCGCCCGAACAAGTTTCAACACGAAATTTATCAAACAAACTCTGATTTTATGCAAAACCCCGGCCATTCCTTAAATGCAGGTCATTTATATCTCTAAAACTAACAATTATGAACATTGTTTGCTCCGTAACTTTGTCCTGGAGACTTGTTTATTATGTTTGCATCGTAAAACTGTATGAAAACGCTGACACACGGGTGACCGCCTTGAGGGATATAGGTAGATATGGGTAGTCACCTATTCCGGTATGTTAGAAAGTATAAAAATTGAATATTTATGAAACAGAAGCTAAACCCTACTTTGTCTCACTAGTATTCTTCTTCTTCTTTGTGATATTATAAATGCGAAAGATTGTGTGTTTTTTCATCCTCTTTCACACTCTAACGCTTGGACCAAATTTGATGAAATTTACTATGTAGATAGATTCGACCTTGGGTTAACATAAAGTAAGTAGTAGGTAATAGGTTAGTTAAACTTTTTATATCGGGATTATATGCTTTTTTATGCCGGATAAACGTATTTTTTTATAGCAGAATAATTTCTTTGTTCTCAACTTCTTTTTTAACCGTGATTAACTTCTTTTTGTCCGGGACGCAGCTATTCAGACGTAAAATTAAACTGAATAATATGTTAAAAAAGAAAATATTGTTATTAGAAAGAGCATATTATCCCATGCCAAAAAAAATGGGGCCATTTTTTTGTACGCGGAAAATCCATGCCTTATTGGAAATTCAAAATTATCAGTCTCTATCTTAAGAAGCACATCAGACGGGCCTTTTTATTTTTGACGTGAAATAAAATTGATGTGTCAAATGTAATTTAAAAGATTTGTGATGAAAAAAGAATCTCATAAATTGTTAAAATGAAAAGAGAATCAGCGGAAGTGGTTTCCGTAATGCTTTGATTTTGTACGGATTCAGGATTTGGGGTGAGAGTGGATTTTGTTGACAGGTGCTTGATCGATCACTTGTCGAAATACGAAGGTTATGAGATTTGACGCTTGAGAAAGCAAGTATAGCAGACATTTCCCATATTTCGATAAATGTTTCAACAATGTTATTGTAAATCTGTTCTCACGTAAGTGATCAATCAATCTTTGGTGAAAAATAAATGTCTTTAAACCTTTTTTTTATATAAAAAAAAATATTTTAAATTTCTAATCAACGCAATTTTGTTCTGTACTCTAATGTAATAATCATATTTGACGAAGTTCCATATTTAAAACTTCTCTAAAATAGAAATGTCATAATAAATTAATTTAAACACTCTCATCTATAAATATATTTATACTTTTTCAAAATGTTTAAATAGATTTAAGTTTGTTATATCATAAAAAATAATAACATTTTTTTTTGTGTTGACGCTATTTTGGATTTTTAATAGATATATCACCTTGTATATTCAGACAGCTACGAAATATTAAGTCACGTCAAACTTATAACGAAGTGAATTTATTGCGTCATGAGTTGAAAATTAAAAAAAAATTAAAGAAAGATAAGAATTGTGGTTAGGTTAGATAGCTTACAAAGCACTGGTAAATAAGGCCTCTTTCGTATCTGCCCGTCTACACTAAAAGTCATTGTTTTAGTGATATGGTCTTTCTAACGTCGCATAATATGACGAAACTACAATTTCCTTGATCTATTAAATTAAAATTTACACACAACAGCATAGCTTACATGAGGCACTGGTAAACGAGGCCCTTTCGTATCTGTCCGTTCACACTCAAAAATCAATGTTTTCTTTGTGATATGGTCTTCCTCACGTCACATAATATGACGATACCACAATTACTTTGATCTATTTAATTAAAATCTACACACAACAGCATAGCTTACCTAAAGCACTGATAAACGAGGCCCCCTTCCTATCTGTCCGTCCACACTCAATCTCATTGTTTTCCTCGTGATATGGTCTTCCTCACGTCGCATAATATGACGATACCACTATTTCCTTGATCTCATTAAAATCTACACACAACAGTATAGCTTACCTAAAGCACTGGTAAACCAGACCCCTTTCCTATCTGTCCGTCCACACTCATACTCATTGTTTTCCTCGTGATATGGTCTTCTTGACGTTGCATAATATGACGATACCACAATTTTCTTGATCTTATTAAAATATACACACAACAGTATAGCTTACTTAAAGCACTGGTAAACGAGGCCCTTTTCGTAACTGTCCGTCCACACTCATGCTCATTGTTTTCCTTGTAATATGGTTCTTCTTCACGTTGCATAATATGACGATACCACAATTTTCTTGATCTATTAGATTAAAATTTACGCACAATAGCAAAGCTTACCTAAAGTACTGGTAAACGAGTACAGAAGAAAATATTTAAAGAAATGCTAACCATCACGACGGGAGACAAAGGGGAAATTGTTACAACAAAGGGGAAATTCGGCAACTATGTGTCAGTGACATAAAGGATGCTTGCCGAAGAATGTCACCTCTGTTTTTATTGAAAGTAACGTATGGTGACGGACTCAGGATAAGGCAAAGAGGGGGAGACGTTTTGTTTTTAGTGAATTTAAAAAAAAAACAAGATTATTTTTAAAATCCTACTTATGTATATTTAGTATATTTTGTTACTTCAAGCTCACACGTCTGAACAAATTTAGGTGGAATTTAGTATGAAAATCAAAATTCAATGGATTAACATAAGAAATTTGCTTTTATATCGGATTAGCCTGAGTAACATACCTAGTATAAAAAACTTTTAAATTACATTTTTGTGGAAAAAAAAACATTTTTGCAAATTTGAATAATATACCAAAGTCCAAGCATATCTTAGCAAAAACAATTTATTTATTTAATCATTTCAAATTAATAATAACGGAGGAACACCTTTTAAAAGGTGTCGGTTAAAATAACGTCAACAGACTAGGATAACGTTTCGTAAATAAGCTATAATGCCAGAAATTTAACGCAAAAGAACACTAACACAACAATTTTAAATTGAACATAAAAAAACGATTACTTGTATTATAAATATTAACTTATGAATCTCATTCATTGGGTAAAACAAATAAATATAAATCCAAATAAGCATAAATCCATTTTGCTAGTTATTTTAAAATTCTTTATATCTTTAATATATATAAATCTTGTGTAACAATGTTTGTCCTCAATGGACTCCTAAACCACTTAACCGATTATAATAAAATTCGCACGCCATGAGCAGTTCAATCCAACTTAAGAGAAAAGATAGTTTAAATCTCAAATTATAGTCGTAATTTTAATTTATTGCTAATTATTGTCTGTTATTATTAGACAGTCACAATTATCTGTTAACTCCAAATGATTCTAACAGATGTCGATACCTTTCGACTGGGTTGAGTAAGTAATCAATAGATGGCGCTGCTATGGTAAATCTACGAACGTGTCATATAAGCTACACTATCTATTTTTCATACCCCTAAGTGAGGCAAAACAACGTTTGCCGGGTCCGCTAGTTGTATATAAAATAAATTAATTCAAAAATAAATTTTGCTAGTTATTTTCAAATTCTTTATTAATGAGTCTAAAATATTTTAATAAAGTATATAAAAAAACACACTGGACTTTCAAGTATGCCCCCATTTAATGCTTTCCTCAATACGCCCCTATAACTATAATGTATTTAGGAAGTATGTGTAGATGTGGAACGGGTTAGCGGATGTCGAGTCAGCAGAATTCGATGGGAAACGAAATTTTATGTGTTTTTGACGACTTTTTATGGGATTTATGGCTGTTTGGATTTTACGAGCCGTTTCTTCGTTTTTTGAACATGTTCTGCGTACGTTTATGGTGCTAGAGTAAGTAAAAAATGACGTCGAAGTTTGATAAAATAATAATAGTTTAAAAAAACTAAAAAACACGCTTTTTATAGAAAATTATAGATGCTGACTCTTCGAACGACAAGTCGAGAGTGCCCGACTACTCTCGACTTGTCGTTCGAAGAGTCAGCATCTCCTGATGATACCTTGTGGTTAGGCGAAACACGTGTAGAGTTAAGAATTTCCAAATTGTGATAGGTAACGTTAATCTTAATTAATCTTAGTTATTCTTTCCTTTACTTGTCTTAATTTGGATTTCGGATCACATCGGAAGTACACTAAATATTTAATTTTGTCTTCTATTTACAATGGATTTCCACAAAGTAACGCCTGAGTCAATAAGTTAACCGTAATTTTATCAAATTAGTGTATTGTCATCGGTCCTCAAAAAATCTACAAAGTTTGAACGAAATCTGGCCGTTTATAGTGGGTCAAAATCGCGCCCAAAGAAGTTGGTTACAAACAAACATACAGGTGAAGCTAATAGAAAGCGTGTCAAAAGAAAATAAAAGAACATTGACCAAGAGAGAGTAAGCAATATATATTTGCATCAACTCAAACTTATCATTTGTCCGTTGTTTGTTTGCGTAGTGGCAGTTATTTTAAATCAATTAGAAGATTTACTTAGTTGATAAAATATTAATTTAGTTGACGTTGAATTGTAGAAGAATACAAGAAGTCGTTAAGCTAAGTCTGAGGCCCTCGGTCGGCTTGAAAACACTTGACACCAGAGCTTGGCTGACCAAAACGACTTGTCTAATTATCTTTATCAGACCTGTCTTTATTAAATGAAGTCCATATACAATTTTGTAAGAATAAATTATCACCTCAATCAACAACTTTACTGCCAGTCTAAACAACGTTTTCTCAGAATTTGAACCCCCCATAGATAATTGGGTATTTGAAAAAAAAAAATTTTTGTGATAAATAGAAAGATTATATATTAGTTTTATAACAAAACTATTTTTTTATTATTTTTTTGCAATAATTCAAATGTTATTTCAAAATAAAAAATAATTTTTGAATCCAGTACCGAAGATACGCCGACAACTCCCGAACAAACCCGAGCGCGTGTGACGTCATAATGTTAGTTTTCACTCAGACACTCAATGCAGTTGATAGGAAAATAATGAATACAAAGTATAATAAAACTAACATTATGACGTCACACGCGCTCGGGTTTGTTCGGGAGTTGTCGGCGTATCTTCGGTACTGGATTCAAAAATATTTTTTTATTTTGAAATAACATTTGAATTATTGCAAAAAAAATTATAAAAAAATAGTTTTGTTATAAAACTAATATATAATCTTTCTATTTATCACAAAAATTTTTTTTTTTCAAATACCCAATTAGCAAGGTTCAAGGAAAAGTCATTTCTGTATTAGAATAAAATAATTTTAAGACAAAAGTATTCGTTCAAAAAAGAATATAAGAGCTTTTAACTAAAGATTTTAAAAATAAACTATCACTTACCTAAAACCACTTTGCTGCCAGTCTAAATAACGGTTTCTCAGAATTTAAACCATCCAGAGATATTTTAAAGTTCAAGGAAAATTCATTTCTTTATTAGAAAAATAAATACTGTAAGACAAAAGTAACTAAATGATTAAAAATAAACTATCACCTACCTATATCAACATTTCTGCCAATCTAATCAACAGAATTTAAACCCTAAATGTTAAGGAATAACTGTAGGAAAACGCAAGTCTTTATTTAAAAAAAAATACAGTGAAACTTGGTCAAGTGGGACCTGGATAAGTGAGAAACCTCCATAAGTGGAACTCATGCTGAGGTCCCAACACTTTGGCACTGAATTACCTCTGTTAGTGGGACGAGGTAAACCTCTATATCTGGGATTTGTTCTTTCGATTTATCATCATAATTACCTTTATAACTGAGACAGCGAGTAAATTTTATATTTATTTTATAAACCTCTGTAACTGAGATAACATTGTTTGTTTACTCATTCTTATTCTACCCACATATTCCACACGTAATTCAAAGTACGTAAGTATAAATTTTGAGCCCTCTTGAAATGAGACAGATATTTATTTATACCTGTATATCTGAGACACTGGGTAAGTGGAATACCTCTATAAGTGAAACGACATTGCAGGTCCCTTGATGTCTCACTTAACCAGGTTTCACTGTAATAAGAGACATAGTCCATGTAATTTTATAAGAACTTTTAACTAAATAATTAAAAATAAACTATCACCTACCTAAATCTATTAAGCTGCCAGTCTAAACAACGAGTTCTCAGAATTTAAACCCTCCAGAGATATTTGGCAACGATTCAAGGAAAATTCATACATATCTGTATTAGAAACAAAATAATTCTAAGACAAAATTTCACAAACAAGTTTAAATAATACTTAAATAATTAAAAATAAACTATCACCTACCTAAATCTATTAAGCTGCCAGTCTAAACAACGAGTTCTCAGAATTTAAACCCTCCAGAGATATTTGGCAACGATTCAAGGAAAATTCATACATATCTGTATTAGAAACAAAATAATTCTAAGACAAAATTTCACAAACAAGTTTAAATAATACTTAAATAATTAAAAATAAACTATCACCTACCTAAATCTATTAAGCTGCCAGTCTAAACAACGAGTTCTCAGAATTTAAACCCTCCAGAGATATTTGGCAACGGTTCAAGGAAAATTCATACATATCTGTATTAGAAACAAAATAATTATAAGACAAAAGTTCACAAACAAGTTTAAATAATACTTAAATAATTAAAAATAAACTATCACCTACCTAAATCTATTAAGCGGCCAGTCTAAACAACGAGTTCTCAGAATTTAAACCCTCCAGAGATATTTGGCAACGGTTCAAAGAAAATTCATGTCTGTATGAGAAACAAAATAATTTTAAGACAAAAGTTCATAAACAAGTTTAAATAATACTTAAATAATTAAAAATAAACTATCACCGTCCAAAATCTATTATGCTGCCAGTCTAAACAACGCGTTCTCAGAATTTAAACCCTCCAGAGATATTTGGCAACGATTCAAGGAAATACGAGTACGTGGTGCTAAGTGCTGCTTTTAAGCACTAAGTTGGGAACGTCCGGGAATTCTCAAATAACTAACTTAGATTTATTGAAACTGGAATAATATTTCTTGTTTTGCGAATGTAATAATTTATCTATAAATGGGTATTATTTTAACGTAATAGCATCAGCAGCCCAATATACGAGTACGTTCCTACTGCTGGGACTCGGGGCCTTCTCTCACGAGGAGAGAGATACAGGCAATAATCTGTATAATAATACTGTTATAACACCAATTGTACTTATTTTGCAAGAAATATATAATTTGAATTTGACTCCACCAACCGGCCAAGTGTCAGGTCACACACATCTTCGGAAATGGTCTTCAAATATGCCGGTTTCCTCACGATGTTTTCCTTCACCGTAAAACGAATACAAATCCACATATAACTTGAAAAACAAGTCATTGGTGTAGAGCCGGGATCAAACCAGGGGCCGTTTGATGGAAAAGCAGACGTTTTTTCCATCAAACCACATTCGCCTTAAACTTTTAACGTAAAGGCATAGATTACTAAATAGTTACTACGTAAGTTAAGGTTTACACAGAGTTTTTTGTTTCGACTTTTATTGTGAGAACTGCGATCCGCTACCGTTCCGCTACTTCTTACAATCATATGAAGAAGAAGAAAACAATGTTAGTAAATACTAAAAAAATTATTAATATAATAAAAATTATACATGTCAAGAAAAAAAAACATGTTAGGCAAACCCGCCCATGACCGTACCTGGTGCAAAGGTGCCCATAATACTGGCTGCGTTTCCACGCTGAATAGCAATGGCTATCCTCTGCACCAAGTACGTTCGAGAACGGGGATCCCCCGTCCTATCCACCAGTCTTTGCCCGAGTTCTCCCACTAGCCTCCTCGCATCTGCACCCCAACTGCCCATAGTTTCAACAGCGAAAGGAATAAAAAGAAAAAAAATATTGAGACTCTTATAGCGTATGCCTATAGAAAACAATGTGTAAAAATATAAGGCCACCTATTTAAGAAGAAGCACATCTTCAAAGCCTGTATAACAAGTCCCATTCCCCGAACGGGCGTACTCCAGGGAATCTCCACAGTAATGCCGAGCATTACGAGTAGGTACCTCAATACCTTCCCACCACCGTCATCAGTGCTAAGCAGAAAATTATCCTTTTGAGACAATGATTCTCATACATAAGGCATACCTATGGAGAGGGTTTGTTCCCATTGGACACGGATTAAGGTGTTTTTACCTGAACAAACGAAAAACGTATATGCATAAGCAGCCCACTATACGTTCCCACTGCTGGAACTTGGGGCCTTCTCACTAGGAGAGAGATATAGGCCATATTCCACCACGCTGGTCAAGTGCGGGTTGGCGGATGGCACACGTTTTCGGATATTGTGGTCCTCAAACATGCCGGTATCCTCACGATGTCTTCCTTCACCGTAAAGCGAGTGCAAATCCAGCCATAACTTGAAAAACAAGTCATTAGTGTAGGACCGGGATCGAACCAGGGGCCGTCAGATTGAAAAGCAGTCGTTATTACCACCGAACAACACTCGCTATATAGTGTAAACACAATTTAAAAGGAAAATAAAAATATTTATTTTG
Organism: Mellilla xanthometata; assembly: GCA_035578125.1. Classification (NCBI taxonomy): domain Eukaryota; kingdom Metazoa; phylum Arthropoda; class Insecta; order Lepidoptera; family Geometridae; genus Mellilla; species Mellilla xanthometata. Next base: position 1,091,198 of record JAPUBQ010000020.1, read on the forward strand.
TATTGTAAACTCCATGTTACGTCACTCGATTTAACGACAAACTCTGTAACGCGTTGAAATAAATTGGATTTGGTTCATTTAACTTGTGTTCCATATCACACACTCGATATACACCTTCTCTCAATAACGACAACAACAGCGCTAGAAATAGACGTGGAGATCTAAACTATAGACAAAATAACTAAAATCACATCAAAAATATTAAATGTAGTTAGTTATTTTTAGAACAGATATAAATGGTTGCGTTCTCAAAAATCGTCTTCATTTTCTCAGTTATTTTAGTTCTTTTGCCTATATTTTTGTTTTTTTATGTATTATTTTTTTGTGTCACAAAATAAATGTTTTTTTCTTTCTTTTTTTTTACTCTGAATAGGCCAGCGCTTGACCACAATTCACCTTTCTTTCTTTATTTATATTAAGATTGTACCGTTTCTTTCTAGACACTATGTAATTATGAAAAGGGATACGGGTACGCATAGAATGTTTTAAAGAATCCAAGTCCTAGCAAGTCTCTTATAGCCAATAATAATTTGATTTTAACTTTGACTTCGTCTTTGTCTTTGTCTTACCGTGTGTCAATGGAAACAGTTCTAAGGCAGTCGTACAAGTACGTATTATAAAGGCAGCGGTTAAGGAGAATACAGCTCGGATTTCGACGAATTCTTGTTGTAATAATAGAGACAATGAAGGCTTCCATTTATGTGTTGTGATGTCGTAAGGAAATGTTATTTTGAGTGGGAAATTTAAGGAGGTTTCGTCTGTGATTGCCTCTACTTCAGAGGCTTAGAGGGCTCATGCTTTTTAAAGAAACATGAGTTAATTAAACGAGAAAATAGAAGATCCCTGTACATCGTTTTGTGTGGCGGCCATTTTGAATTTTAGATTTAAATCAGGGCAGTATCAAATGAAAGGTCATCATCAAAATTTTATTACTGGCCCTTATTGAGACCATTTCTTAAAACATTACTAAATATCATTACATGCTTAGATTTTTTTTTATTTGTGAACCAATATGCTAGATGTATATTGTCGTGGCCATCTTTTTTAATTCTTACAGCGAATATTTTTTTACAATAATTGGGCTTGCATTTTCATTAACAATTCACCTGATAGTGAGCGTTATTATGATCTATAGTGGAGCGCGCTTACCTAGAAAAACCCGGTTCCCTCTTGATTTTTTTTTGGTTTTGGTAAAAATCGCGATTTTTACCTTTGACCTTGAATGAAACAAATTCCATTCAATAGAATGATGGGGAACCTTAAAATTATATCTTAGACAAATTATATATAAAGTACTTTATAATACTTAATTTATTTTTGATATAATATTTTGTCTCTGATATTTTGAACAATTTTACTGATTTTCAGCTTAGGATGTTTTTGCACCTTCGAATGTCTAAATCGACCAGACTAACAGGTAAGCTATCACAAAAAATACATGTGATTACGTACCAAACTGAATCACGTAGATAATTCCACATCGTTTATTACTGCAGGACATGCGAGACCGTCATTATAGGGGATAGGAAATGAAGTTTAATCAATAGTAAGTGAGTTTTTGCGACAGTTTTGTTGTAGTTTGATTTTTTAATAATGTTAAGTAATTTGCATTTGGTGATTTAATAATAGCGTACAACGTTCTGGGTTATTTTATTCACAAAATGGACTGCGCACTAAAACTGGCGTATGGTTACTTTTTTATTTTTTTATTTGTAATAGTAATAATAACAAAAAAAGCTACTGCTGTTTGCCTAGTATTTTTCGAAAAGTATTAAAGTCGAACAAGTTATTTTTTATCTTGATTTGATGGTGCTTACCACCCAGCTAGCATAGAATGTGAAGATGTCCCTACATTATATCGCATGGAAATGCAAAACAAATATTTTGCAAGCGTTTATATTATACTTAAGCTGTATTAGTATTTAACACGTAAAATGAGTGGCGCGCTACACTTTAATTTAATAACAAATGAATACCAATACATGTTACATATGTGTTTTGCGAGGTTATAGCTATATATTTAACGTACATTTTACGTACTTTTACGTATTGCTGATTGCCTAGTACTTATAAAAGGGTGTCTGATATTATTCAACTTAAAAAAAAACATATTATAATTCCTAATCAAAAAGAACTTCGTTCCTTCCGAATGTCGCTTGACACCCCTCAAGTTTTTTTTTTTTATATTATCTCCCACTTACCCAGTATCCCAAGCCGGTAGTTGATGGTAACAACTACCAGGCCCGCATGAGATGCGAGCACCGCCCCGTCGTACGGGTTCCCGGAGCTCCACTCGTAGCTCTCTCCGTGGACGAACACCAGGACGGGGTAACGCGCGACTGCGTCTCTTACACCTGCTGGAAGATTGCAGGAGTTAGAAAGAGTGCACAGGAGATTCAAGAGCTACATTGGAAAAATATCAAGTGTGGAATTTTTTGCCAAGCTCCCTGTTCCTCGACGACTACAATTTGGCGGTTTTAAAAACAAGAGTGAACCGTTTTTTTTTGGGTAAGCGCGCACCATCTTAGATATTAATGTCGCTTACCATCAGGTGAATTGTGATCAAGCGCAAGCCCATTTAATGGAAAAAAACAAGGCATTTGACCTGCAAGGCCACATGAGCTAACGATACATTGGCCTAAGATGAGCCTGCCTAGTTTAACGTCTGCTCTTCTAATAAAAAAATCCTACCCTAAAAAGCCTTTCTTCAGTTACCTACACCAGATATCATAAGTTTACGAACTGGCACAGAGCAGTACATAAATCGCAACAAAATTGCCTTACTATTGTCACACATAAAACCAGACCGAAATGATAGATATTCGGAAAGTAAACATGTTCACGGGCTAATATATACAGGGCTAGTGGTAACAAAAAAGATGGATAAATCTTCGTAACGCGCATAACGTCGATCGCTCTGAAATTTGGTGTACTAATGGATTTTGACCTCCTAACTTCAATCAAATACGAGTATATACCAGATTCCAGATTAACAACCTCGTTGGCGTAATGGTTACCATGCCGGACTGCCAATCAGAAGGTTCCGGGTTCGATTCCCGACACGGCCAACATCTTTGTGCTGAACTAAATTTGTGGGCAGTCGGTCTGGGTGTTAAATATGTATCTATATAAAATATGTATGTATGTGTAATTATGTAGTATATTAGTTGGGTTAGCAACCATAATACGAACTAGGAATGGTTCAGTATGGGGTTAACAAGCCGTGTGTGAAATGTGTACTAATATTTATTTATTTATTATACAGTGTTGCATACAAACACAACACACAAAATGCCATGACTTTACCTATTGTATCTATCGCAATATACACAGAAATACAAAATATGTTTCAATTCAAGTCAACCTTACCACTGTATCTTAAGCTCGAGTCTACTAGTCGAAAGACTAGTGCCGTAATAAACATAAGCTACCTTGCTCCGCGATTAACAGCTATAAAATTGTATGACTGTACGTAGTGAGCGTTAGAAAAATCAACTGTATTACAACACTAATAACGCTTAAATTCCTCGAACTCAAATAAGACCACACTCTTACTTGTGGTCTTATTTTCCTTGCCGTTTTTAGAGATTATAACCTTAAACATTGTAAACTGTTCACGTAAGGCATCTTAATATTTTCGCGTAGAAAACGGTCACACTTACTTATTATTAAAAGTCGGAATGAGTCCAACAGAGAGATATAACCTTAATTACGAAATAAATATTATAATAAATAAATAAATGATTATTATAACGAAAATTGGCGCAAACACCATTTTTAACAGGAAAAAACGGAGGAGAAGGTTTTTTAGGGTTCCGTACCTAAAAGGTACTATTAATTGGCAATGGTCATATTAATTGTAAGTAGCTAGTAGCTACTAACCCTGTAAGGTTATGTTCAGGGACATAACTCAAGCTTCGTTTCATTACCACTATAAACTACGGCGACATCGACATAACTTGGAAATAGTATTTTCTAGATATGGCGTGGCATATTCAAGCAAACAATCCAATAGAAAAATATTGACAGTCAGATAGGTACCAATATAAACATTATTTGTAGAGTTGCTCTGTAGACGGTCTTTAAGCTATTTTTTACCCTTTATTCAAGGTCAAAGTCAAATACATTTATTGCTTTATTATGGCATAATTATGGTATTACACATTTAAGTACAATAAACTCTATATATCGACACTGAAGGGACTGTGCATTTTCTGGCGTTATAGAGATCGGTCGTTAAATGGAATTAATGTATCATTGTGTGGAGTTCAAGCTAAACCAACTAAAGCCAATTGATTTCGACGCTTTAGAGAGTTTGTCGTTAAATCGAGTGACGTTACATGGAGTTAACACTGTATTTCATAATGGACCATGTTCGGCTATCGCAACACAAGAGGATCACTCCTCTTGTGCCGGTTTATTTACTAACTGTTAATCCGGGACAAAAGAAATTAATCTGGTATAGAAAATAGCCTATGTGGTAGTGCAAGGTACTAACCTATCTTCATAGAAAATCTCAACAAAATCTGTCCAGCCGTTGGAGCGTGAAAGCGTAACATAGATTTTATATTATTAGTGTGTATGTTTGTTACTTCTTCAGGCTCAAGCGGCTGAATCGATTATGAAGAAATTTGGTGTTATAGATAGATTAGACCTTGGATTAACACATAGGCTACTTTTTAACCCGAAAACAATTGTGGTTCCCGTGGGATACGAAAATAACTTTAAATCTTTGTTACTCCTACACCCTCCAACGGCTTGACCGATTTTGATGAGATTTACTATCAAGATAGTTTAGACCTTGGATTTACATAATACGCCATTTTATGCTGGATTAACTTCTTTTTGTTCCAGATTAAAGCAGGTAGCACCGCGAGGGCCAGCTAGTAAGTTATAAATAACATTCATCTTTCAGTATTATCTACTAACAACAAGCTCTATGTCATAATGATAGTTACAAGCTATATGTTACTTTTTTTCGCTTAGTCGGTCACACTTACTTATTATTAAAAGTTGTAATGAGTCCAACAGTTTCGGTGCTTTCCGAGCACCATCTTCAGGGGCGAGTGTTACACGGACCGCCGCCGACGAGATCCACGCGTGCAATCCAACTTTTAATAATAAGTAAGTGTGACCGTTTTCTACGCGAAAATATTAAGATGCCATACGTGAACAGTTTACAATGTTTATATGTTACTTTTATAGCCGTCTAGAAACCAATAGTATAAAGTAACAAGGAATGAACGACCATATAAAATGACTTGGAATCCGCTCGGATGAATATACAACATGTATTTGGTAAAATTAGGATTTTTCGTGTTTTAGTGTTTTTAGATAGATTGATAGAAAATTCTTTATTGGAAACAAAAAAGACACAATTAAACAAAATAAACTCAAAATTTGTGTGCCACATTTGGCGGCCTTATCGCTTAAAGCTATCTCTTCGAAGCAACATTTGGTTGATAGATAGAAAATTATTTATTGGAAACAAAAAAGACACAGTAAAATTAAAACAACATAAAATTAGTATGACACAATTGGTGGCCTTATCTCTTATAGTGATGTCTTCGTGGCAACCTTGGATGGAAAGGTACTAATAAACAACTAAGGAAGGACGTAGTGTACAATAAAAAATAATAAAAACATAGATATTATATTAATAATGTAAGATATATCCTCATACATACATGAATTATATCTTATGATATATAAAATTGCCATGTCCCAATGTTAGTTGCCGTACTACTGCCGAAACGGTTTGACCGATTTTTATCAAATTTTATATGCGTATTCAGTAGGTCTGAGAATCGGCTACTATCTATTTTTTAATGCAAAACAACGGTTGCCGTATATTGTACTATTTTTCAGTTAGTATATTGTACTATTTTTATTAAGATACTAAAGTCTATAAGATGTTGTACCCAAAACTACGCTACTAGAAATCACTTTCAGCTTTAGCTAAGGCTCAAAAATGAGTGAAGGTTTTTGATAATTATTTTGTATGACAAACTTGATTTTTAAAACGAAGATTCTCAATTCAACTACAAAAAGTTTTCCACAATACAAACTGCTTAACCACCCAAACCAACCGATTGAAAACCTAAACTCGAACTCCAAACGAAGTTCAATACAAAACACATTACGATTCGAAACATTTCGGCCCACGTAATTTAGCTAAAATCCCGTAAAACAATTCGAATAAATTCTCTTCCTTGGAATAAATTCTGCTCCTTTCTACCGCCAGTTATCTGCATACAAATCCTGGTGGGAAGCTGTCTATCGGATAGATCGGGGTCCCAGACCCCGCGAGATGTGACGGGGAATATCCAACAGTGACTTAGGTTGTTCAAAAATTAACATTCAGTTTATCAGTTTCAGTTTATTTATTTCGTACACAATACCACTTATCATAAATACACCAAGTCTTAAATTATGTATTAGTTAAATTTAGGCTATAAGTAAGAACTAGGTATTTAAGACAAGGGTTGCACTGAACTCCACAGAAGGTTGAACCTGTGTCGTAGAGTTCAGGCTCTTCCATTTAGCGTACAATATTACATTAGTACAAAAAAAATTTGACCACAAAAGTTAGGAAGGAATAATAGACACGGTAACGGGGCAACAATTAATGATATTAAAATCAAATAAAAAATCAGATTCAAAAGTGAATGTGGCTCTTCTACTTTCAATCTGCCAGCCCTTGCGATAGAACATTTTATCCAAAAACAACACCTTAAGGATGTCATTTAGATGGGTTGACGACATCATCAAAGGCGCAGGTCCTTCCTGGACGAAGATTGCGCAAGATCGACGCAGGTGGCACATGCAGAAGGAGACCTATACCCAGCAGTGGGATAAAAGGGCTCTGGATGATAATGATGAAGAAAGAACTTATTCATGAAAAAAAACATACCTTTACATTTTGACGAATATAAAACTCGTCGAACGATAATATGTATTGTCTTTCCTAAAGTACGAGGTAACCAAACAATAATTTTCTTAAGTACTTTAGAAAATTATTGTTTGGTTACCTCGTATGTGTGCGTATTCCATGTTAAAAAACGAAATCTATACTTAACTATCTATGTATACATCGATCACTGACTTTTTAGTATACTGTCCCATTCTTGAAGCCTTCGGCAGTATTCCCTCCCTCTCTTATCACAGTCATGATGGATTGGAAAGAAAGGGATAAATCAAGTTCTTGTCCCGCTTGGTACAAAGATAGGGATAGGCGATTTGTAAGGATTACTTCACCTGTTTTGCGGTAGAAGTTTCTTCACCTTTTTTCAGCAAATTTCCCTATTTTTTAGGAGGCTTAGGTTCTGTTTGGAACGAAAAAGTTGTATCAATTTTGCAATTTAGCTTTTAAGAAATAGGTTGTTTGAATAAGTATGTTTTATAAGAGTTGTTGTTGTCACACTTCTCGACTTTCAAAAGAATTTTTTCGCGAGCACTTTGAACATAAGCATTATGAGATTACTAGTTATTTTTAGTAATTTTTGGAGTTCCGTACCCAAAATGTACCATCAGGACCTTGTTATAACTTGAATTTTCACTATCTGTCCGTCTGTTTGACAATTACAGGCATCTCTCATGAACTGTGATAGCTAGAGATTTGTAATTTTTACAGTTTGTATTTCGATGATTGCATCGAGTTTAGATTGCCCTTTTCTCTAGCATTGATTGTTCTCTGTTGAAATGCCAGAGAGGAGGTTTTGACCTATTTATAGCTATAATGTGTATTGATTGTCACTGATATTTATTAATATTATTTTATTTATAAATAAATCGAACTTCATTTCATTTTCTATTTAATGTTTAATGAGATATTTTGTTATGTTACATACCTATGTTAAATTCAATTTCTTTTTCTTATTTAATAATTATAAGTTACTCGTATATTTTGTAGGAACTTGATCCAGAAATAAATAAATTTTAATTAGAATTTTTGGTGCCGTAACACATAATGAAAATAACATAATACAGTACTAAAAGTACCAGTTCTATTGCAGAATAAACCAATGAATGCCATTTCAAAATGTTTTTTTTTTTGTAATTTGACAATTGAAAACTGTTTATTTAGTTTCTAAACAAATATTTATTTGCTAACAACCTCTTTTTTAAATAATTAAATAAGGAAAAAATTAATGCCTAGGCGATGGATACATACTTTCGCCTTTTTTTGACAAGAGCTGGCGCTTACCTCAGCCAACGTATAAGTTAAGCAATCCAGCGAGGTAATGCCGCCAGGATTTTACAGACCTAACCCGCGAACACTGACTTAAATTTAATTAAAATATGTATTTTTTTAAATTTTTAATTATTGTGTCGTTATTTTTTTCACATAAAAAAATATATACGCGCACGAAGTAAGTACGCCAAATAAATAATTAAATTAGAGCTTATTAACTAGCCAAGCCCCGCGGTTTCACGCCACGTTTTGAGTTGAAACGACTACAAAACAAGGACTGTAATATTTACACAAAATTACAGCGAATGCGGAACGTGTTTAATGGACCTATAAACCGTTTAAGCACGCAGTTTAAACCTGTACTGTAATACGTTTTACCTACAATATTTACTAAACCGTAAAGGGTCATAACTGCCTATTTAAAATGGGGTGAGAGGTACTTGTTTTAATGTATTTTTAACCGACTTCAAAAAGGAGGAGGTTATATATTCGACGTGTATGTATTTTTTTTTTTTTTTATGTATGTTCACCGATTTCTCAGCCATTTGTGGATCGATTCTCAAAATTCTTTTTTTAATTGAAAGAGTATGGTTCTGAATTGGTCCCATTGTCACCAAAACTGGTTCTGATGATGGACTCCTAGGGAAATCGAAGAAAAACCTAAAAAGTTAGGTTATTTTTACGCATGTAGAGAGATTCACGCTCGTTTGGCTGCACTGATATTCATGAAATTTGAGAAGAAAATAGGTAAGACTATGTGTTAACACACACGCTACTTTTTATCCCGAAAATAAATACTATTCCCGTGGGATGCACCAAATAACATATAAATCTTTTTAACTTCTTCACGCTCGAACGGTTGTACTGACATTGATGAAATTTGGAATGAAGATAGGTTAGACTATGTGTTTACACATAGGCTACTTTTTATCCCGAAAATAATTATTGTTCCCGTGGGATGCACCAAATAACACATGACACACTGATTTCGCTAAAATTTGATATAGGGGGTAGACTAGACCTTGTATAACACCAAGGTTACTTTTTATCTCAAAAGTCATTGCTATTCCCGTGAGAAGCCCAAATAACTCGATAACCTATTTTACTTCTTCGCGCTCATACGGCAATACAGATTTCGCTCATAAAATCGGCAGCTTATAGCCTGGCTAACAAAAGTAATCTGACGCGAACCTCGAGGCTTAGCAACGGCCCATGCGGCCAGTCTTTGGATGGGTGACCATGCACAAGACTTCCATAAAAAAATTTGATATTTTCGTCTGGGCGTTACTGTGCTTCGGATAACACGTTAATTTGTTGGGCCTGGACCACTACTCTTAGTACAAGCAGGGGTCAAACTAAATCAGGGGCTTGAAAAACTCTCGACGCCAGAGCTTGGCCACTTGGGTCATACTTAGTGGAAGAAGGAACTGTACAATTTGGTATATTAATAGACAAGACCCACGAACGGATAAGGAAAATATTTACGCGCTCGCTTCGCTAGGAGTTATCCCGCTTCGTTCGAATTTCCCCCAGGATGTTCTGGGCTTATGACACTCCAAATATTATATAATTTGTGCTGCTTTGGACTTCAAACGGTTCGAACAAATACGGTGAAAATTTTCGCGCTCGCTTCGCTCGCGCATAGCTCACTTCGCTCGCAACCAGCTCGCTTCGCTCGCAATTGGTTCTAGTACGTTTTGACACAACAAACATTATGTAATTTGTGCTGCTTTGGACTTCTTTATGCTCAAACGGTTGGAACAAATACGGTGAAAATTTTCGCGCTCGCTTCGCTCGCGCATAGCTCGCTTCGCTCGCATCCACCTCTTTTTGCTCACACTTGGTTCTAGTACGTTTTGACACAACAAAAATTTTGTAATTTGTGCTGCTTTGGACTTCTTTATGTTCAAACGGTTCGAACAAATACGGTGAAAATTTTCGCGCTCGCTTCGCTCGCGCATAGCTCGCTTTGCTCGCATTCATCCCTTTTTGCTCGCACTTGGTTCTAGTACGTTTTGACACAACAAACATTATGTGATTTGTGCTGCTTTGGACTTTTTTATGCTCAAACGGTTGGGACAAATACGGTGAAAATTTTCGCGCTCGCTTCGATCGCGCATAGCTCGCTTCGCTCGCATCCAGCTCGATTTGCTCCCAATTGGTTGCCTGCCTGGCACACGCCAAATTTTATCATCGTGAAGTTTATTTGGCTCTCCATAGCTAAAACTTACCTAACTTACAAAATATCATTACCAACCACTAAAAATGTAAAAATAAAATTGTTTTAAAAAACAAACAACCGACTTCAAAAACACAACTAAAAAGGGAAAAATAATTTTAAGCCTAAATCAAATCAAGAATATATAAATAGAATAGGAGAGTTTATTTCATGTACTTATAAAAAACTATTTGCAATTTTTAGAAATCCTGTATTCTTGAAGTCGGTGCCATCTAATAAGAACAAATTAATGTTTGTTAAAAAAAACTATTTTCAATTGTCTTTCTTTGCTGGCACCGACTCCAAGAATACAGGATTAGTAAAAATTGCAAATAGTTTTTTATAAGTACATGATATAAACTCTCCTATTCTATTTATATATTCTTGATTTGATTTAGGCTTAAAATTATTTTTCCCTTTTTAGTTGTGTTTTTGAAGTCGGTTGTTTGTTTTTTAAAACAATTTTATTTTACTGTAACTTATTACATAGTTAGTGATGAGGCTTACGTATTTTACTGTAACTTACTTAATAAATAGTTACTGGTGACGTTTACGTATTTTACTGTAACTTAATAAATAGTTAGTGGTGACGTTTACGTATTTTACTGTAACTTAATAAATAGTTAGTGGTGACGTTTACGTATTTTACTGTAACTTAATAATTAGTTAGTGGTGACGTATACGTATTTTACTTTAACTTATATAGTTAGTGGTGACGTATACGTATTTTAGTGTAACTTAATAAATAGTTAGTGGTGACGTTTACGTATTTTACTGTAACTTAATAAATAGTTAGTGGTGACGTTTACGTATTTTACTGTAACTTAATAAATAGTTAGTTGGTGACGTATACGTATTTTACTGTAACTTATTATATAGTTAGTGGTGACGTATACGTATTTTAGTGTAACATATTATATAGTTAGTGGTGACGTATACGTGTTTTACTGTAACTTATTACATTGTTAGTGGTGACGTATACGTATTTTTATGGTCCCGTATTCAACGAGACCCTATTACTGAGACATTGTTGTATGTCAGTCTGCAATCCCCGGTGTTACCCCTATTAATCCGGGACAATAATAAGTTAATCCAGGATAAAAATAACGTATGTGTTAATCCAAGGTTTAACCTATCTTCATAGTAAATGTCATGAACATGGGTCCAGCAGTTGGGGCGTGAAGGAGTAACATAGTTTTTGAAGTTATTTGCGTATCCCACGTGAACCACAATAATTATCGGGATAAAAAGTAGGCTATGTGTTAATTCAAATTCTAGCCTATCTTTACAACACATTTTATCAAAATCATTTACGCCGTTTGATTGCGAAGAAGTAACAAACATACATACACACATAAACTTTAGCATTTATTATATTAGTAGGATAGGATATTTTGCACATTTAACACAAATATATGTAAAGGTATATTTCTAATGCTTTGAAATAACATAGTTTAACCTGCAGTTTGCACGAAATTTAACTCCGACAAAGTAAATATTGGTTCAGACGTAAGTTCATTACTTAAACCAACCACCGTGGAGCTTTCATAAACACTGCCCCAGGGCAACTATCTCTTCCAAATCTACGCTATTCATGTAGCGAGGGAAAGAGATGGATAGTGTTTTCGTAGTAAGTGCTTTAGTTTTAGTTTCTAAATGATAGTGATGAAATGTATCAGGTAATTTAAGAAACACTCACAAAACGAAGAATTTAAGAATTACTTAACACTTCTGTTAAAATTTAATAAAAAATATTGAAACTATCCTACTTAGCATTTTGTGTTGACGGCCATTTTGGAATTTAAATATATTATACAAAACTTTACTATGTGTAAGATTAATAATAACTATCTTATATATTCTACAAATGAATGCCTTTCATTTGATACCTATATTGAAGCAATTGTTTTTAGATAAGTTTTCATCAAATTTAGGTAAGAACACTCTTGACTTCGAACAAAAAAAATAAATTATATTATTTGTTTTGTTTGGGCTCTATAATACCACATACAGACAGACACACACATACTATATAATAACTGGTGGTTTCAAATCTTCAAAAACTTATAATACAAGTCATTAAAATGTAACTCTTTATTTTTTTACTGTTAATCCTAGTTTATTATTTTTTTTGTTTTATTTTGAGATAATATGTACTCATTCATACCATTGTAAAAAAATTGGGAGTCCCACTTGGTTCCCACAACACAATTTCTATAAACTACTTTGGAACCCTTTGGATTCCTATTAAACTGTTTCATTGTAATGTATGTCAAATAAAAAGATTTTGATATGAGTTGTATGGCCGTAGTCGAACCAGTCCGATTGAAGAGCAGACATTCTCCTACCAAGCCACACTGGCTTTCCAAGTCATGGACGAGGTAAATTTCGCAAAATCGTTTACAAGAATTAAAATGCACGAGCGAGATAAACTCTATGTCTCTCGAGAGAATGTTCCTATTTGAGCAACGCTATACAATTTGCATAAACGGGATAGCAAATATTATTATAAGACGAGACGAGAAATAAACGAGAACAAACGTTTTCCATTTACTCGTAGCTTCAGTGTTTTGCAGTTCTCTTGGAGTGTTACTATTGTTTTGCGCGATTATGGTTTAGTGTTCAAATTGGATCTTCTTCTTCTTCTTCAGCACCTTATCTCACTGTGGGGTCGGTACAGTATGTACGCTTCTTCCATACATCTCTGTCATTCGTCATCTCTGTATACACACCCCTCCTGGTCATATCGTCATTCACACAATCAATCCGATACCCTAATTTGCAAACCTACTAACTCCTCTGCAGATTTTTTACGGGAGAGGCTCAAAACGTCATTGTGTTTTATTTAGATAAATAAAAAGTAATATATATTTTTTGTAATAATAAAAATAAAGCATAGTTTTTCACGGGATTTAGATATTTCTTTATTGCGTAAAATAAAAAATAAAATGAAGTATCGAGCCGTTCCCGTAAAAAGCCCGCAGAGGAGTTAGTAGGTTTTCAAATTAGGGTATCGAATCCATACTTTCTTAGGCCGCCCCCTTCCTATCTGTTCGTCCACACTCATACTCATTGGTCTTCCTTAGTTAGCGTACAAATTGGATAGAAAAGTGATATTACTTTCACACTCTACTCTGGACACGATCAGGGGATAGGGTAATATTAATGACATTCTTCCAATTTTTGTGTTGTCTTTCAGATTTTATTTATACCTGATAAATATTGTACAAATACGATCATCACTTATAAAGATGATATTTATCGCCTGTTTCAGCCATTAAGCTAAGTTAGAGACCTTCGAGCAGCTTGAAAACTCCTAACACCAGAACTTGAACTAAACTCACACTCAAACGAAGAAAAATAAAAGTTCACATCAACTTACCTACAAATTTTATCAAAGCAAAAGCCCACTACATTTCCGAGACCTAGTACTCAAAAAATGTCACAAAAGACACTGAAGGACTAACACACAATGATATAAGAGCCCGCATGAAAAATGGCCCAGATAAAACGTCATACGCCTTTGAATAAGTATTTCTTTGGCAAAAATACGGTAAAATTCTGGACCATTATACCCTAGGGGTTTCTGGATTGGACGTAAAAGGAAGTTGTCTAGACTTTGGTTTGGGATAAGTTTTAGACATTTTACTTTAAGTTCAAGGGAGTTTCCTTTTAAATATTTAGACGAAGTCTTAGAAATTTAAATTTAGTTATCTTACTTGTCAGAGTATAACGTGAAATAGAATATAAAACCATTTGATGGATTTAGTTGTTACACTTTTTTTCGGCTAAGAGTATAGTCGACTATATTATGTGTATGTACATACAAAACAATAGGCAATAATCAACCACGATGAGTATCTTTTGGTGATCATTTACGTTTACTAGGAATAGTATTGGACCTAATCTATGTCCTTGCGGGACTTCATAATCTAAATGTCTTGCGACAGAATTATTTTTGGCTGTAAAGTTAAGAACAACGTTATTCAAATATTACATTTCATAACCATTAAAGAAAAATCTTTTTTACATACTAAAACATTATTTAAGTCCATAAAAAGTTTTTTGATTTTTGATTAAGATATATTTTATATGTGTTTTTTTTTTCAGCGAATGTTCTTTAAATAGTAAAGTTGTGTGTTTTGATTATTTCTACAAATAGAACAATATATAAATAGCAAAATACATTAATAAAAATAACACCATACTGGTCCATAATCAACTAACTCTCCATGTGTCGATGGCAGATCCAGATTTATGGTGCGGCTGTTGATTTATACTCCGAACTCCATCTATCAGTGGATTGATATTCACTACTCTGCTCTGATTTTTACAAAAATCAGTTTGTTTTTCTCTAGTTTTTTTTTTTTTGGATAGCGGATTTTTTACTAGCTTCCAAGCTCTGGTGTCAAGTGTTTTAAAGCCGCTCAAGGGCCTCTGACTTGGCTGGAATACTAACTGTACTAAGACTAACACTACCATACATTTTAGCATCATCATTTTAGCACAAGATGAAGAAAATACCATTTTTTTTAGATCATGTGCATGGTAACATAATATAATTACTGTTCATATTGACCATTTCTTAACTTCGACGATCGCGTCCGATCACTTCAGTTAGTATATGTAGATAGATAGTGTAGATACACGTGATTTTGTTTGCATGAAAGACATATAAATGCTGAATAAAGAACAAAAACCCTTTTAAAGAAATAAAATTTGCAAAATAAACGTTTTCTTCGGTAATATATTGTTTATCATAATACAGAACCATAAACTGAATGGTCCAAACAATTCCAGACCAGAATTAACAAGTTGCGTTCCGTTCACCGCATTTCGCAATAACGTGAATTTACCGCCGCACCGTAATATCGCTTTCATACCGGGACACCGGAACGTTACCGGCATCCGTTAATGCGGATTCGAATCAAGAATGTGATTGGTCGGAACTAAATTTTCAAGTGCAGTTGCCTTTTCAAATTCAGAATCTTTGACCATCATATTGGGCTTTCTATCAATTGTTTGTTCTAGTATATTGTTTTTATTTACTTATATTTAAAAATATTGGTGATTAATTAACAAGAATGACAAAGAATACATTATAATAAAACACTTTCAACAAATGCTGAATATTTTTTGGTTTGATTTCTTGCGAGATTGACAGAGTTAGAACAAGAAGTATAGAAAAAAATGTACCAGTTTCTTTTATCAAACTATATAGTGAGTGCTTGTCTGTTAGCTAGCCTCTTTAATCTCTGTAGGCTTTTTAGATGAATAAATAAAGGCAAATAAAGTCATTCAAATGGTTAGAATAATTGGCCATAAAAAATATTTTGAGTCAAAATGATTATCAAATGAAAAAAAATACTTCAAACACAATAAAAATATAAACCATTATTTAAAAAATCAAAACAATTAAAAACAATTCTTTGCAAAATAATAATATACAATTAATATTTTTAAGTAAAATAAAATCATTTTATCCCAATCACAAACTAAAAGTATCTAAATAAAAATATAAAAAAAGCAATAAATTTAACATAAGCATTTACCAAATTTGCAACAAATATTATTATTACTTATTTTACTTTAAAATTTTTCAAGCCATTTTATCAAGTTGAGTAACACAGCAAAAATCTATTACAATGGATCTAATTCTATTTACAATGGATTTCCGCAAAGTAGCGCCTGAGTCAATAAGTTATTTAGCAAAAATCTATTTCAATTTAGAACAAGCGTGTTGGAAGCCATTTTCCATGACAACATTAACCTGCCAAAGTACGATATGGTTTCCATTTGTACTGCAGGGGTTCGGGAAATATAAACATCCGGGGTGAATAAATAGTTTTTTAGACATATGAAATAAAATTTAAATTTAAGTTTGGAATTCTAATGTATGAGAATCTGATGAAAACATAAATAACACAAACATACGAACTAGAAATGGTTCAGTATGGGGTTAAACAGCCGAGTGTGAGATGTGACCTGATATTTATTTATTTTGAAAAACAATAATTTTAATATATTTTATTTCTAATGCATTATTTAATGTAATTTTTGAGTAGTATCTGTTTACGTATAAAAAAAGAAAAAAGTATTCACGCGTAGGATCCCTTTTCAACGTTCTGAAAACTTCAATATTTTTATAAAAATCATCCTAAAAACGAAAGAAATTCTGTCTTACTATACTTAATTAAAAAAAAATGGCGAATCAGGCTCGCGCAGGAAGGTTTCTAAACCAATATCATAAAAACACGGCAAAAATATAGACATCAGAGATATAGTTGACGCCTGCGTTGGCGTAAAGGTTACCATGCCGGACTGCTAATCAGAAGGTTTCGGGTTCCATTCCCGGCCCTGTCAACATCTTTGTGCTTAACTAAATTTGTTGGCTGTGGGTCTGTTAAATATGTATTTATATATAATATGTATGTACTCGTATATGTAGTATATCAGTTGTGCTAGCAACCATAATACGAACTAGAAATGGTCCAGTATGGGGCTAACCAGCCGTGTGTGAATGTGTCCTAATATTTTTTTTTTTTTATTATTTATATGTAGCATATCAGTTGTGTTAGCAACCATAATACGAACTAGAAATGGTCCAGTAAGGGGCTAACCAGTCGTGTGTGAAATGTGTCAAAAAAAAGTAACAGGGTACCGTTTTACCTTATAGGTACATGGCTCTATAAAGCTACAACATTCCTAGCATCACTTTACCCATCTTTCCGTATGACGTCACACACAAGCACTAACCACCCTATCTTTAAGAGCAGCTACTTTAATCAGAAGGAGGAGATGTATGTAAGGATTTGTGGGAGCCATAACGGTGCGTCATTTACGGTTATTAAAAACCGGAGACTATTTCGGAAGCCTTGGATCCTTGGGTTGGGAGTGGCACAAGGCGTAGGATTAGCGGTTAACAATGTTTTTGTTTTCGATCTATGCAAGGAGAAGCACGGCATCCAGCCAAGATGCGTGCCTGGGGAGAGGCCCACGTCCAGTAGTGAAAGAATATATAGTGAAATTGATAATAGTTCAAATTTATAAAAAAATCTTTCTTTATTGTAAATAGATAAATATTAGGACACATTTCACACACGGCTGGTTAACTCTATACTGAACTATTTCAAGTTTGTGTTATGGTAGCTAACACAACTGATATACTACGTACACGTACAAACATATTATTATGTTATTTTAATACACATTTAACACCCAGACCCACAGCCAACAAATTTAGTGAAGCACAAAGCTGTTGGCTGTACCGGGAATCGAACCCGGAACCTTCTGATTGGTCAGTCCGGCATGGTAACCACTACGCCAACGAAGTAATCAATATATATCCACTTGTATGTTGAAACACCGGCTCCCGGTATGAACACATTTTCGCCGCAACTGTTGACATACCGGGAGCCGGTGTGGGTAAGTGTGTACCATACCAACTCCCGGTTTAACAGATAATACAAAATGGGCTAATGTCATTCAACAAACGAACGGATAAATATATATATTTATATTCTTCTTTCTTCGCTTCTTCCTTTCTTGTGAGGACTCCAAAACTTTGGAATTCTCTTCCTGAGTCTCTGTTTCCTGAAAAATACCACCTGGGGGTCTTCAAATCTAGAGTTAATAGGTATTTTTCTAGGTAAGCGTGTAACATCGTAGGCCATAGTATTGTTTAACACCAGGCAAGCTGTGGTCAAACGCAAACCTATAAGTTATAAAAAAAAAAATATACAGATAACCTAACGCCCTGAGCTGCCTCAAAATATGCCGCTAATTTACTACCGCTTTTCTCTTCAAACTTGGACCACTCCGCCCAAGCCTTAGGTGAAAAAGTATTATGTATGCGCGACGTGCCCCGTGACAAAGGCGGGCGGGACGTGGGGAAACGTGGATTTGCCCAAAATATTCACCTGCTCTTAGCTAATGCGGGTTTTAATAACGCTAGTGGTTATAGAGATGTTAAGCGGGCACAGGAGGTGTTAGAGGGGATAGTTGAAGTCAAATCTAATAGTTTATTGCATCATTTAAATGTTATCTACACTAAGTAATATAAATAACTTATTGACTCAGGCGTTACTTTGCGGAAATCCATTGTAAATAGATGACAAAATTAAATATTTAGTGTACTTCCGCTGTGATCACAGCGGAAGTACACTAAATATTTAATTTTGTCATCTAAGTAATATAAAATTAGGAGAGAAAAACTTTGTTTGTTTGGTTGTAATGAATAGGCTCAAAAACTACTGGACCGATTTTAAAAATTCTTTCATCATTCGAAAGCTACATTATCCACGAGTAAATCCATAAATTATATTTTATTATGGAAAAAATTAGGGTTCCGGAAGATATTTGGATTTTTCGGACACAAACTGAAAAACATCAACCAAAGAAGTTACTTATTTTGCGTACGCTGCCTAAACTACAAAAGATAGAACCATATAATGTTGTAATTAATTGTAGATCTTATAAATATCTACAAAAAAATCCGCGACAAACTATACCTATCTATGTCGGGTGAGGCACAACAACCACATTTTTATATAAAAACTTGATTTTTTTTGGACTACATTTAAACGCGTTTATTTTACTCATGCTATTAATCCTTATCAAAATAAATTATTTATTCAATAAGTACAGTTTATGTTAATAATATTTGGTCTTTGAATGATTAAAATTAGACGTTTGGTTTTGAAGTTGTGGTGAAATTAAAATATTACGATCAGTTGCACTGCGGGACTGCAGGCAGAAGTGAACACTTTTGCCGGGAGCAAGACTTAGCGCTTTGCGGGCGGACCTTTAGTTAGTTCTAATAGAGATATACTATTTAGTATCGGCTGTGCACCCGTGCGAAGCCAGGGTGGGTCGCTAGAAAAATATAAAATTATCATAAAACAGAAAATGTACCCTTATCAGGGCGTCGCAATGCTGGTTTGAAGCGAGCCGATTTTTTTTTCTCTTCCAATATACTATGGTGTACATAATTTATGTGTCATTAAAACTTTTACCATTTAAGAATTCGTCAACTGTATAATAACACCTGTATAATAATATTTTGAAGTTCTTTAAACGACGATATAGGTGTGGCTATAGAAAGAAAAAATCTTTTATTCTAAATAACATTGTACATAATCCTAGCTACGTTATAAATATAACCCTGCGACATTCTGTATTTTACTAGCAAGGTACATACAGCCAGCCAGGTTCATTTGATATCCGGAATAAGAGGCATCCATCTCCTGATTGATGGATGCCAGAATGGCAATCTTGGACCGATTTTAAAACATATCTAAGAACACTCTGGATTAAATATAGCGCCAGTAGCTCGGCTAACTAAAGTGATCTGAAGCGATCATCGAGGTTAAGCTATTATTATTAAATGTACAAGATTGTCTTTTAAAAAGTGGCATTTTCATCTGGGTGTTATCATGGGTCGGGTGACATGTTAAACTGTAGGTTTCGCCTGATAGTTTTTACAGGCAGTCGTTAAGCACAGTTAGTTAGGCTTCAGACAGTTTGAAAACATTCGACACCGGGTCTTAGCCACTAAGCCCATACGAAAAAGAAGATTAATTCTAGAATAAATTAAATACTTAAATGAGTAATCAAACATCAGAAAAAGACCGATTTAACTAACTTCTTAAACAAGACTTAACTCCAAACAAGTTGTAACAAGTTCCGACAAGATTTCGCAATACATCTCAGTTAAAACTCCGTGCCTGCGTTAGACATGATTTAAACCGGGGACACCTTTTCTTTGTCAAGGTTTCGTTGCTTCTCAAAGTGGCCGCCATTTTGTTTTCACGCACTACGCCCGATTCATATGTTACGACTAGCTGACTCGGCAAACGTTGTTTTGCCTCACTTAGGGGTACGAAAAATAGAAAGTGTAGCTTACGACACGTTCGTAGATTTACCATAGCAGCGCCATCTATTGATTACTTACTCAACCCAGTCGAAAGGTATCGACATCTGTTAGAATCATTTGGAGTTAACAGATAATTGTGACTGTCAAATAATAACAGACAATAATTAGCAATAAATTAAAATTGCGACTATAATTTGAGATTTAAACTATCCTATCTCTGAAGTTGGATTGAACAGCACATGGTGTGCGAATTTTATTATAATCGGTTAAGTGGTTTAGGAGTCCATTGAGGACAAATATTGTGACACGAGATTTATATATATTATGATTAAAGGCAGTTACAAAATTATCACTAATCTGGAATTGACATTGGTGAGACGTCCCGGTTTCTTAAGTGGTACTTCAGTTAAAAACAACGGACAATATAAATCCATACAATTAATTGTAGGTATATACCAAGTTTTGTTAGTTTTGGATTCAAATTATCGTTACTCACATATGGAAGACAAAAAAAAAATGGTTGCCTGTAAAGTCGGTTTTACGGGCGAAGATTTTACGTGACAACGTCTGCCGCGTGCTGCGATCGACCGATCATAGTTGAGTGGGAGAGAGACGCAAGGCATTCGGCGGGCCTCTCTCTCGTTCGGTGACTCATCGTAACGTTACCGGGCGTTACACTTTTTCATAAGTGACTCCCAGCCGCAACCTAATTTAAGACGTTGTCACGTCAAAATTCATTATTCAGTTACTTTATTTTATTGTACACTCACTCGAAATCAGATTTTACTTACTAACAAAACTAAATCGTGACTTTTTAGTAATATGACAAAGTACTCAGTTTATCTCATATAATTATCTGCGACTGGGCTATCCCTGACAAATAGCTATCAATTCAGCCAGCTTGTAGATTGATATCTATATATTATAACAAAATCGCGCCCTGACATTTGTCAGGGGGCGTCGTAACCACACGAGAGCCACACTTTGGTGTAAGGTGGTGCATGCCTAGTCTGGAATGACTGGCTATCAAAGTTGCTGCCAGAACACACTATTGGATGCATGCCGACAGATTTTTTTACTTGAGGCTGATTGCTATCCAGGCGAGCACTTGAAAATGCACCATACATGAAATCATGTTTCCGTTGCCTGACTAGCGGGACGAAAGTAAAACATTGCATCCCTGTGGAGAATCGCTTTCAACTGACAGTTGTAAAATATTTAACAAATAAAAAAAGGTTTTATTTTCTGTACAGCTACGATGTAAAATTGAAATTTAACGCCTGATTACATAAGAGTAGAAGCTAAAGCGATAGTCGAAAACCTTTTACCACCCAAATAAAGCGTATGACGGTTTTATGAAATGGTGCACTGAGAAAGTAAGAAAATAAATTTCTTTACAATTTTTTATTTTTTGTATTTGTAATTAAAAGCACAGTGCTTACCTCGGGTTAAAGACTTATTTAGTCCCGCGAACTATTAGCACCGTCACTTCGTTCGGGGCGCCAAACTCCGTCTCGGGTCTAAATAACTTACTTTCATCCCTAAGGCAACAATGTACTATTGTTTTCTTTTTCCATAAATGTTGAAAGAAATTGCAGAAATAACTTATAGACTCAGGCGTTACTTTGCGGAAATCCATTGTAAATAGAAGACAAAATTAAATATTTAGTGTACGTCCGCTGTGATCCGAAAACGAGAGTTGACTCTCGACTTGTCGTTCGAAGAGTCAGCATCTCCTGATGATGTCTTGTGGTTACGCGAAACACGTGTAGAGTTAAGAATTTCCGAATTGTGATAGGTAACGTTAATCTTAATTAATCTTAGTTAATTTTTCCTTTACTTGTCTTAATTTGGATTTCAGATCACAGCGGAAGTACACTTATTATTTAATTTTGTCTTCTATTTGAAATTGCAGAAACAGTTTTTTTTACTAAATCAGCGTAGTGCGTAATCGCTTAAACTTAATTTTTCCAAACTTTCCACTCAGAAAGTAGCATCATTACTTTAACTCGTGGACCAATTAGTGGCATTCGTGAATTTTGTTAAAAACTCATTCGTTTATTTTTAATATCCGACTCTTGACGTTTTTTCATGTCGGCTTGTAATAAATGTGATTCTCCACAAGGGCCGGCAGCCTTTTGAAAATTAGGACTTTTAGCGGAAATTATAAATCAAGTTTTATACGGCTTTATACGTTTTATCCGAGAGTCGAAAAGCGAGTGTGGTTTGGTAGAAAAACGTCTGCTTTTCAATCAGACAGCCCTTGTTTCTATCACACTTATGGCTTGTTTTAAAGTTATGTGAGAAAACCGACATGTTTGAGGACAACAATATTTAAAAATTTGGGTCATCGTGGTGTATTATGGCCTATATCTCTCTCCTAGTGAAACAAGGTCCCGAGTTCCAGCAGTGCAAACGTATATTGCATATTATTGTTGTTTCTTTTTTTACGTTTGAAAGGTTTGCGTTTGACTACAGCTTGCCTGATGTAAAGTTACGCTATAGCCAATTATTTTCAATATCTTTGTTGTGATTGATTTGTTTTCCAAGTTATGTGTAGATTTGCACTCGCTTTACGGTGAATGAAAACATGAACGTGAAGAAACCGGCTTGTTTGAGGACCACATTATCCGAAGACGTGTGTCATCCGCCAACCCGCACTTGGCCAGCGTGATGGATTATAGCCTATATCTCTCTCCTAGTGAGAGAAGGCCCCGAGTCTCAGCAGTAGGAACGTATAGTAAGCTGCTTATGCTTATGCAATTATTTTCAATTTATTTATTGTTCATTATAGAACCTGTGAAGTGTATAGTACTCAAACAAATGAGTATTATTATGAGTCTACGATATGGCACGCTTACCTAGAAGAAATCTTTTTATTCTACTTTTGAAGACCCTTGCATGATACCTCTCAGGAAACAGAGACTCGGGTAGAAAGCATATCCGAGAGTTGAAATTTTTCGACCAGATGAGTTTTGAAAATTCTGCGGCCACTAGTCTGCGTTGCATTTTAGAGGTTAACTTTAATATTGGATGTAGTTTCATAAAAGTTGGAGCGAAAGTTTGAATTTCATTGCCGGTTCTGAGAATGTTCTATTAACTACGTTGAAACTTTCCTGGAAATCATTTTCAGTTTTGGAGTCAAAAGCTAGCTCTAAAATAATATCCGAGAATCAAGTTTTAAAAAATATTATATATGCAAAAGTTCATGTGTAAGTGTGTATGTTTGTTACTTTTCGCGCTCAAACTTTTCGCGCTCAAACATAGATACCCGCTACAACTTCGTTGTAGCGGGTATCTATGATTAAAAATTTGTCTTTCTTAATGTATTGTTATACTTTTTTTTCCTATTACTAACACTAAATTTAAGCAATAACTGTATTTTTATTTAAGTATCTATAATGATTAACGTGATTATTGCAGCATCCAATGCAAATTATTGCAGTCATGTCCAATGGGGAGTATACATCTCTAATATACAAGCTTCCATGCTTAGTTTAGAGATGCAGGCTCATTACTTGTAGCTTTTAATACAAAAAATGTAAAAATATAGATATAAGAAATATTTTTTGCTACAAATTGTAAAAATAGAAACTACAAATAAATTATTTGAATTTGAATTGTTCTAGTTCAAGCCCGTTTTGTTTGTAAACCAACTATCTTTTCCACTATTTAGTGGTGACTATTTTAGTCTGATTTTCACTAAACAAATATAAGACCTCTCAAGATTAATAAACCTTTCAAACAAAAACTAAATCAATATCAGACAATCCGTTTGGGAACTACGATGCCACAAACAGACAAGTTTATAAAAGACGTACCAAGAATAGCGAATGTTACAAGTATGACAGTGTTAAACTTATAACTAAATACCATGTCGTTTTTAGGGTTCCGTACCTAAAAGGTAAAAACGGGACCCTAGTACTCAGCCTCCGCTGTCTGTCTGTCTCCAGGCTGTATCTCAGAAACCGTTATAGCTAGAAAGCTGAAACTTGCACAAGATATGTACTTCTTGTGCAGCTATAACAACAAATACTAAAAATAATAAAATAAAAATATTAAGGGGGGGTCCCCATACAATAAATGTTTTTTTTCGCATGTTTTAGCTATATACTAATAACGGGAGCTGTTAGACACTTGAAATGTTCACAAAATATATAAATGTATATAAACTATTAAATGAAATTATAAAATTAATATTTAAGGGGGGTGCCCACACAACAATGGTACGGAACCCTTCATGCGCGAGTCCACCCCGCACTTGGCTAATTATTGAGTCCATAGGTCAAACACCTATGGAGTCAATAATTATCATTATCATTGTTGTATGGGCACCCCCCCCCCCCCTAAATATTAATTTGGAATCGGCGGGTGCAACAGTTTGGAAACAAAACAAAAAAGCCACAACACCAAAAATCGCAGAATACCCAGAACTATAACTAATTTACCTTGTGCAGGAGCGTAAATGTTCAAATACAAGCAGTCCTCTGACTGGTTCGTCAGAAACGGCAGTATCCTTTTCAAATACTCCAACCGCCCTTTGGATATCCTCTTCAAAACGGCAGTTTCATTCCTTATATCTGGCAACACTTGGGGGCAAACAGGGCTGAATTCTTCAGCGATTTTGACCCCGGACCATTGCGCTCCTGATACTGGAGGCATGAACCGTAAAGAACCAATAGGAGGCGATGCATACGGCACTCCCCGGAACACCTCTACCGGCTCCAGGTATCTCGACTCTGGTGTGACAATGAACCCTCTGATGTCTCCGTATTTGGTCCTAACTACTCTGGAGCTTATGAACTGCTGCTGAGGTTTCTCTTCCATGGTGTCTCCGTTGACTAGTTTGGAAGTCAGAGCTGGTAGCGAAACGAAGTAGAGGATGGTGAGGAGCATCTTCGCTTGATCCAGCTTCTGACTCGGCTCCAGTGCTATAAGTCGACCATGGTGGCTGGGGGTCACGGCGGCAACTGGAAAAGATGAGAAAATTTTCTTAAATCTTTGAGTTCCAAATCAAATCAAGACAAGTTCTGTCGAATAACAAATACTCTTTTTTTTACTCTAAATAGGTGTTTATTAGGTTACATTAGGACACATTTCACACAGGGCTGGTTAGCCCCACACTGAACCATTTCTAGCTCGTATTATGGTTGCTAACACAACTGATATATTATATATACATACATACATATTATATATAAATACATACATATTTAACACCCAGATCCACAGCCAACAAATTTAGTTAAGCACAAAGATGTTGACCGGGCCGGGAATCGAACCCAGAACCTTCTGATTAGCAGTCCGGCATGGTAACCTTTACGCTAACGAGGTCGTCAGCGCTTGACCACAAATTCATCTAATGGTACGTGAAATTTCCCATTGTTTCGTATCGGCGGTTAAAATAGCATGTTTCCAAAAGTGAACCTTTGTCTTCAAATTTGTTTAGAACAAAAATAATTGGCCAAGTGCAAGTTGGGCTCGCGCGTGAAGGGTTCCGTACCATTGTTGTATGGGAGCCCCCCTTAAATATTTATTTTTACCAAAATTAGATAGCTAATATACATTTGTATATTTTGTTAAAATTTTAAGTGTCTAGCAACTACGTTATTGATGTAAAGGAAAAAAATACGAAAAAAACACTTTATTGTTTGGGAACTCCCCTGAATATTTTTATTTTTAGTATTTGTTGCTATAGCGGCACGGGAAAAACATATCTTGTGACAGTTTCAGCTTTTTTAGCTATCACGGTTTCTGAGATACAGTCTAGAGAAAGACAGATAGACAGCGAAGTCCTAGTAATAGGGTCCCCTTTTTACCTTTTAGGTACAGAACCCTAAAACAGTTTCCATGTTTACGCCAACAACTTATAAATAAAGATGCCATTTAAAAACTTGTTCCAAAGTATCGACGTTTTGGGAATTATTAGCATAATTTACTTTGATCACGGTACCGGAGTTTTCCTTCCCCTATTACCCCCTATTCACCCCCATTTACCTTTTCCAAAACATCCTTATTTCCATAATCGATGGGATAAACCTCAATTTAATTTAACGTGGGCAGCTGGGCCAATATCTAACAAGGAAGGAAAACAAATATTGTTTTGTTATCATCAGAATCTGCTGCTTGTTTTTATAAATAAAACAAACAAATCCTCTTCTTAAATAACTTGGAGGAGCACTTTGAACCCTTAATTGTGACGGCCCTTCAGTTAGCAGACATTTGTTACTAATTTGTTTAATTGACAACCTCGTTGGCGTAATGGTTACCATGCCGGTCTACCAATCAGAAGGTTCCGGGTTCGATTCCCGGCCCGGCCTACATCTTTGTGCTGAACTAAATTTGTTGGCTGTCGGTCTAGGTATTAAATATGTATCAATACAAAATATGTATATATGTTGTATATGTTATACATCAGTTGTGTTAGCAACCATACTACCAACTAGAAATGGTTCAGTATGGGTTTAAACAGGCGTGTGTGAAATGTATCCTGGTATTTTTTTTTATTTATTTAATATATGTACATTTATAAAAATAATCATAATAAAGATGAATCATTTACCGACGATTCCAACAAAAAGTAAACTGCGTAAGCAATATGTTTGGTCTAACAATGTCTCTGACAACTATGACCAGAGGAAGTATAGACGGAACAAACAAAAGAAAAAAAATCTTCTTCGTCTTTGTCTTTACCTGTTCCCACTAAGTGATGTAAATAAAGGAAGTTAAAATTGCGAACCAGCCCTGCCTTAAAACCCTTAATTTATCTTATAATAATAAAAATAATTGGCCAAGTGCGAATCAGTCTCGCGTAGGAAGGGCTCCGTACCATTGTTGTATGGGAGTGTCCTTAAGTATCTATTTTATTTTATTTTATAATTTTAGAAAGGTATAATGTACAGTTATACATTCCTTGACTTGAAAATTGTTGGTGTCTACATACTATCGTTATTGATATATAGCAAAAATACGAGAAAAACACGTTTACCTATTGTATGAAGAGGATCCATGTTTACTGATGTACACTATATTTTTTTATTTTTAGTATTCGTTGTTATAACAGCACGGGAAATACTTATCTTGTGAAAATTTCAGCTTTCTTTTTCTATTACCGTTTCTGAGATACATTCTGGAGACAAACAGACGGCGGAGGCTAAGTAATAGGGTCCTGTTTTTACCTTTTAGATACGGAACCCAAAAAGATCAGCCTACAAAACAATATGTTTTTAGCTAATCTGATCCAATTTTGCCTAAAAGCAACACATAAGTAACGCTACCAGTACGATCCCTTTCTTCTATGTATCCTCCCACCCTGGTCCGTATCTTCCCATTCTACTACGTATCTTTATATTCTGCTCCGTATCTTGGGAGGGGTATCGTTTTGGCCCAAGTTATTGGCGCCAATAAATACGTTTCAGATAAACAAACGCAAGTAAACATGTAAATGGTGGCTCGTAAATGTCCCTGGGATAGTTCGGGAGACTGTGGCGAGATTTGTTTACGTTTCACGACTTTAAAACAAAAGAAATCTTGTAAGACTTATATTATACTGATTTAATTTTTTTCTTCTAATTTTCAATTTAATATCTAAAAAAATTAAAATGATTTTAACACTACAAAAGTGGTCTTTGATTCTTTTATTTGATTCCTACTAACAACCATATAATGTTCCAACTTTAACATTAAAAATACTTATAAGAGCACTGGAAGTCTTAATATTTTTTAAAGACCTCATTGGCGTAAGGTTTGCCAGAGCATGCCAGACTGCCAACCAGAGGGTCCCGGGTTCGATTCCCGGTACGGCCTACACCTTAGTGATGAACTAATTCTGTTAACTGTCAGTCTAAGTTTTAAATATGTATCGATATAAAATATTTATGTACCATATTATGTATATGTAGTATGTCAGCTGTGTTAGCAACCATAATACAAACTAGAAATAGTTCAGTATGAGGCTAACCAGCCGTGTGTGAAATGTGTACTAATTAAAAAAAGTAATACACAATACAAAATAATAAGTAATACATATAGTATATAAAAAAATCTTAAAATATCATTCACTGGCTCCCTGCCTATGTACACGTTTACTTCGCAAAGGCAGACCCCGTGAATATTTATAGATCGAACTGGATAGATTTGTGATTCTTTCCGGAACCAGCTAATATTATCTTACAAATTAACATTTAAGGCAAAACGTTTTCCTTAAACCTGATATTCATAATTATGTTAGAATTTTATTGAATTCCGAAAAGGGAAACTTGAAGTTTTAGAACTACTTTTATTTTCTAATAGGCTTATTTTTAGGAGGCTTAATTTTTATTTGTCCGTATTTTTTTCTTGTCAAATATTATGAATATAGTATATGTGTCGTGGCCGCATCGTAGAATTGATCATTCCATGAAATGGTTGATCATTTCGTGGGTGTTTACGTTTCATGAAGTGGCCAACTGATGATGACCAAATCATTAAACGATAAACGTTTAACGATTTTGTCACCCACGTTTGACCATATCGTGAAAATGGGGTAACCATAAAATATTTAATGAAAACCCAGAACAATTGTGTTACGTACTTGTCTATTTTAGTTGTTAGGTAACAGGTTAGGTTAGGTTTTTTTTATGTATATATAAAAAAAAAGGTCATTGAGTCGACCACCATGTCCAACACTTTTGTGAACTTCAAAATAGGTCTCTATCGGAATTATTTTTTGTTTGTTTTGTTTAGAATGTGGGTTGGTCTAATAAATAATTTTGTATTTTGTATTATACGAATCATAGGATCGTCATTTCTTGAATCGAATCGATTTTATTTTCCTTTTCGACAGTTTCCATAATATCATATTTGATAACCACTAGTCCATAGGCTTCTTCTTCGAGGTCACCCTATTCTCGTGCGCGTACTAAGGGCCGCCATCTTGACACAAACAAAGCGCTTGCAGCGCCTCTACCGGTAGTCAATGAAACAATTTCACGATATGATCGATTAAGATTGATTATTTCATGAAATAGCAGTGCGTCCAGCTGGCCCTATCGTCAAACGATTTCTTATCATTGATCTGGCCTGGGCACATCATGATATGGGCAATAGACAGTGACATATTTCATGAAAAGTGACATATTTGACAACCTCGTTAGCGTAAAGGTTACCATGCCGGTCTGCTAATCAGAAGGTTCCGGGTTCGATTCCCGGCCCGGTCAACATTGTGCTTAACTAAATTTGTTGGCTGTGGGTCTGGGTGTTAAATATGTATTTATATAATATGTATGTATGTATATGTAGTATATCAGTTGTGTTAGCAACCATAAAACGAGCTAGAAATGGATCAGTATGGGGCTAACTAGCCGTGTGTTAAAAAAAAATGTTAGCATTTCATGAAATGGCCGATTATTTCATGTGAGGCACGCACAAAGCGTTTCCCCTCCACCTTTGTCGTCCGAACCGCCAAACTTTGGAACTCCTTGCCGAACTCCCTGTTTCCCAATGACTATAATCTAGCGATTTTCAAGGCGAGAGTGAACCGGTTCCTAAGGTAAGCGCGCTTCACCGTATACCTCAATGTCACTTACCATCAGGTAAATTGTGGTCAAGCGCTGCCCTATTTGGAGAAAAAAAAGCGGTTTTCATCTTTACATATAAATGACGTAAAATCACTAACCAGCCCTTTTTCAAACCATCATCTCTAACAAGGCAGCATATCATACTGTTAACGAAAACAAACGTGAAACGGTACACATTAGAAGATTAGTATTCCAGAGCGCATTGAACCAGAGAACGTGGTTCATTTGCATAATCGCTTTTTTTTTTATGATTAATATGCTTACGTTTTCAGCTTGCCTGATGGCTTGACGGTGGTCTAAGATGTAACACGCTTGCCTAGAAGGAACATATTTACTCTAGATTCGAAGACCCCCAAATTGTACTTCTCGGGAAAAAGAGACTCAGGAAGAGAGTTCCATAGCTTCGTAGTTCTCACAATGAAGGTTGTTGTTGGTATTTTTCTCTACAACGCTTTAAAACACAATAAAACTAGCAACGCCCTGCGGCATTCCCCGCGTTTTACTCGAATAAAATATACGAACATATTTCAATTTATCATATATATTGATTCAGGTGTTAATAATTCCGCTGGGACCACAGCGAAAGTAAACTTAGTGAGTCAGATTTCTAAATTTCGCGTCTTTTATTTGTTATATAAAGTAGTGAGAACCTTTTACCTTGGATAAACCCAGGTTTTTTAGGTAAAATTTTGTTATTATAAAATGTATTCTGTTTGTGATAATAAATAAATAAATTAAAAAAAAGTCAACTAATTTAGAAAAAAAATGGCCAAGTGCGTGTTGGGCTCGCGTATGAAGGGTTCCGTACCATTGTTGTTGTATGGGAGCCTTACATAAAAATATTAGGACTCATTAACACACGGCTGGTTAACTCCATACTGAATCATTTTAAGTTCGTGTTATGGTAGCTAACACAACTGATATACTACATATACATACATATATATTTTTATAGATACATATTTAACACCCAGAGCCACAACCGACAAATTTAGTTAAGCACAAAGATGTCGGCCGGGTCGGGAATCGAACCCGGAACCTTCTGGTTAGCAGTCCGGCATGGTAACCGTTGCGCCAACGAGGTCGACAACATATCACACACGGCCGGCTAGCACGATAAAACCATTTCTAATTTGTATTATGGTTGCTTACACAACTACATATACATACATACATACTTTATGTAAATACATATTCAACACTCAGACTGACTGAAGCGGCAGTCTTTCAGTGTGAAGAATTGCGTTCCAAGATTGGATTAATTAAAGCGAATATGTTTGAACATGTTCTGAACTGTGTCGTCATTAACGCTCTTTTGATTTAAATACGGAATCTTGAGTAAGAATATAAATGTGTTGATACTTATAAGGGTTGGAGTAAGAAATTGTTACTTTTGTTTTGGTCTAATCTTAAGGTCTTATATCAAGTAATTGATGACAACTAGGTCGACTACATAATAATAATATGTAAGCTTAAATTCATGAATGAAACATTAACGCTGCTTCTTCGTATGAGCTAAGTGCGCTGACTATTTGTTTCCCTTCATTTTATTAACATTTGTTTATTTATAATATAACTAGCTGACCCGGCAAACGTTGTTTTGCCTCACTTAGGGGTATGAAAAATAGATAGTGTAGCTTATATGACACGTTCGTAGATTTACCATAGCAGCGCCATCTATTGATTACTTACTCAACCCAGTCGAAAGGTATCGACATCTTTTAGAATCATTTGGAGTTAACAGATAATTGTGACTGTCAAATAATAACAGACAATAATCAGCAAAAAATGAAAATTTCGACTAAAATTTGAGATTTAAACTATCCTATCTCTCAAGTTGGATCGAACTGCACATGGTGTGCGAATTTTATTAAAATCGGTTAAGTGGTTTAGGAGTCCATTGAGGTCAAACATTGTGACACGAGATTTATATATATTAAGATGAATTGGTACTTTATGTATTAGTATATTTTATGTTTGTTTTATTTATGTATTAGCATAAATTATTATAATTATTGTAAGTTAACTAATTATTTTTTCTTTTCTCTTTATTGTACACTACGTCCTTTTTTAGTCGTTTATTAACTCCTTTCCATCTAAAGGCCGCCAATTGTGGCACACAATATTTTTTTGTTCTTAGTTATGATTTTATGTTTTGTTTTAGTTTTAAGTTTGTGTCCAATAAAGTATTATCTACCTATCTATATATCTATCTAAGTGGCCAAGCTCTGGTGTCGAGAGTTTTCAAGCCACCCGAAGGCTTCTGACTTGGCTAAACGAATGCTTATGCTAAGACTAACAACCGGGACCTACGATTTAACGTGTCATCTGATCTACGGTAGTGCCCAGATGAAAATGCTACTTGGAAAACGACAGTCTTATGCATCATACCCATCCAAACACCGTCCGCATCGACCGTAGCTTAGCTTCGATGATAGAGTCAGATCACCTTAGCTAGCCGAACAGGGAACTCGTCAAGGAATTTCAAAGTTTGGCGGTTCGGACAACAAAGAAGCTTCGAGACAAGATTACTTCAAAACTGAAAACGTTTTACAAAACTTTCCAAAAAGCCCACTTTCCATAAAATCCTAGTTTCAAATTTTGAAGCCCGTACACACCTATCTGGGTCGGCGTACGGTCGCAGCACAAAGGCACCGATATCTCCCTCTATTGTGACTCAGGACTTATCTCCTGTTGTAAACCACCCGTATTGTAAAGCGCGTATAAAATGGTATGAATGAAAACCGGTACCCCTTTATAACCTATTTTACCCCATTTGGGGAAAAGGGTAACATTTGGGCTATTAATGTTGGTTCAGAATAGCTGAATAGTAGGGTAAGAAGATAGGTTGGGGTGTTTAAGGTTTAGGCTTTATCGGAAGTTGTGTTTAGGTTTGAAAGCTTGGTGCTTTTGTATCGAAGTTTTCATTTTAAATTAAGAGTTCATTTCACACAAAAGATTTTTTTAATGTTAATTATTTTTATTTTTTATTTATTTTATTTATCAAATTATCACCGCACAGACGAGTTACACTAATAATAAATTTATTACAACACACCAATTAATACAAATTTAAATGAACTTAAAATTAACATAAAAAACAACATTCAAATAATTCATGCACAATCAAAAAAAAAAAACTAATTATAGAAAATCCTATCAGGAATAATGTTAGTACTCGGATTTATACAATACTAGCAGTTGCCCACTGCTCCGCCCGCGTGTAGGTCACTTTTCGCGTCTGCTCCACCACCACGCAAAACCATATTAGTTTGTAGTACATGCTATGTATCAGAGATGGCGCTGTATGTGAATAATGATTTTCTCCGTTTTCTTTCTTGTCTGTTGAAATTTTACGTGAATTGGGTTTGCTTCTAACCTCACGGAGCCCGAGACCTTTCCAACGAATGCAAAACCGTGGAAATCGGTTCGTGCGTTCTGGAGTTATAGCGACAGGGAGGAAACCCCGACTTATTTTTATACTATACATAAATACTTCATTCTTTTGCTTTTTATTCATTTCTTTTTCTTTTTATTTCATCATATACCTTACGATGGATTTGGAAATGATTTATGTTTTAAACATATTTTCAAGCACATTTAAAATAAGGATGTAGTTAGTACCTATAGCACGGCTAAGGAGGATAAAAAAATATATACGAAAAAACACTAAAACATAATGAACTTGTTGAGTACCTAACTATTGACTAATGCATATGATAGACACTCAATATATTGTTAATAAAATTGTTTTAAAAAACAAACAACCGACTTCAAAAACACAACTAAAAAGGGAAAAATAATTTTAAGCCTTAATCAAATCAAGAATATATAAATAGAATAGGAGAGTTTATTTCATGTACTTATAAAAAACTATTTACAATTTTTACTAATCCTGTATTCTTGGAATCGGTGCCAGCAAAAGAAGACAATTGAAAATAGTTTTTAACAAACATTAATTTGTTCTTATTAGATGGCACCGACTTCAAGAATACAGGATTACTAAAAATTGTAAATAGTTTTTTATAAGTACATGAAATAAACTCTCCTATTCTATTTATATATTCTTGATTTGATTAAGGCTTAAAATTATTTTTCCCTTTTTAGTTGTGTTTTTGAAGTCGGTTGTTTGTTTTTTAAAACAATTTTATTTTTACATTTTTAGTGGTTGGTAATGATATTTTGTTTAAGTTTAGTTATGGAGAGCCAAATAAACTTCACGATGATAAAATTTGGCGTTTGCCAGGCAGGCAACCAATTGGGAGCAAATCGAGCTGGATGCGAGCGAAGCGAGCGCGAAAATTTTCACCGTATTTGTTTGAACCGTTTGAAGTCCAAAGCAGCACAAATTACATAATGTTTGTTGAGTCAAAACGTACTAGAACCAAGTGCGAGCGAAAAGAGATGAATGCGAGCGAAGCGAACTATGCGCGAGCGAAGCGAGCGCGAAAATTTTCACCGTATTTGTCCCAACCGTTTGAGCATAAAAAAGTTCAAAGCAGCACAAATTTCATAACGTTTGTTGTGTCAAAACGTACTAGTACCAATTGCGAGCGAAGCGAGCGCGAAAAATTTTCACCGTATTTGTTCGAACCGTTTGAACATAAAGAAGTCCAAAGCAGCACAAATTACATAATGTTTGTTGAGTCAAAACGTACTAGAACCAAGTGCAAGCGAAAAGAGGTGGATGCGAGCGAAGCGAGCTATGCGCGAGCGAAGCGAGCGCGAAAATTTTCACCTTATTTGTTCCAACCGTTTGAGCATAAAGAAGTCCAAAACAGCACAAATTACATAATGTTTGTTGTGTCAAAACGTACTAGAACTAATTGGGAGCGAAGCGAGCTATGCGCGAGCGAAGCGAGCGCGAAAATTTTCACCGTAGTTGTTCCAACCGTTTGAACATAAAGAAGTTCAAAGCAGCACAAATTACATAATGTTTGTTGTGTCAAAACGTACTAGAACCAAGTGCGAGCGAAAAGAGATGAATGCGAGCGAAGCGAGCTATGCGCGAGCGAAGCGAGCGCGAAAATTTTCACCGTATTTGTCCCAACCGTTTGAGCATAAAAAAGTTCAAAGCAGCACAAATTATATAATATTTGGAGTGTCATAAGCCCAGAACATTCTGGGGGAAATTAGAACGAAGCGGGATAACTCCTAGCGAAGCGAGCGCGTAAATATTTTCCTTATCCGTTCGAGGGTCTTGTCTATTAATATATCAAATTTTACAGTTCCTTCTTCCACTAAGTATGACCCAAGTGGCCAAGCTCTGGCGTCGAGATTTTTTCAAGCCCCTGATTTAGTTTGAACCCTGCTTGTACTAAGAGTAGTGGTCCAGGCCCAACAAATTAACGCGTTATCCGAAGCACAGTAACGCCCAGATGAAAATATCACATTTTTTTATGGAAGTCTTGTGCATGGTCAGCCATCCAAAGACTGGCCGCATGGGCCGTTGCTTAGCCTCGATGTTCGCGTCAGATTACTTTTGTTAGCCAGGCTGCTAATTTTATAAGCGAAATCTGTATTGCCGTATGAGCGCGAAGAAGTAAAATAGGTTATCGAGTTATTTGGGCTTCCCACGGGAATAGCAACGACTTTTAAGATAAAAAAAAATACATACAGTCGAATATATAACGTCCTCCTTTTTTGAAGTCGGTTAAAAAGTAACCTTCGTGTTATACAAGGTCTAGTCTACCCCCTATATCAAATTTTAGCGAAATCAGTGTGTCATGTGTTATGTGGTGCATCCCACGGGAACAATAATTATTTTCGTGATAAAAAGTAGCCTATGTGTAAACACATAGTCTAACCTATCTTCATTCCAAATTTCATCAATGTCAGTACAACCGTTCGAGCGTGAAAAAGTTAAAAAGATTTATATGTTATTTGATGCATCCCTCGGGAATAGTATTTATTTTCGGGATAAAAAGTAGCGTATGTGTTAACACATAGTCTTACCTATTTTCTTCTCAAATTTCATGAATATCAGTACAGCCAAACGAGCGTGAATCTCTCTTCATGTGTAAAAATAACCTAACTTTTTAGGTTTTTCTTCGATTTCCCTAGGAGTACATCATCAGAACCAGTTTTAGTGACAATGGGACCAATTCAGAACCATACTCTTTCAATTAAAATAAGAATTTTGAGAATCGATCCACAAATGGCTGAGAAATCGGTGAACATACATAAAAAAAAAAAAAAATACATACACGTCGAATATATAACCTCCTCCTTTTTGAAGTCGGTTAAAAATCGTACCACTTTAGATGGTGTGTAATCATGATAAGTACCTTCTATGACGACCTCTTTGGCGTAAAGGTTACCATGCCGGACTGCTTATCAGAAGGTTTCGGGTTCAATTCCCGGCCCAGTCAACATCTTTGTGCTTAATAAATTTGTTGGCTGTGGGTCTGGGTGTTAAATATGTATTTATATATATAATATGTATGTATATGTAGTATATCAGTTGTGTTAGCAACCATAATACGAGCTAGAAATGGTTCAGTATGGGGCTAACCAACCGTGTGTGAATGTGTCCTAATATTTAATATTAATATTTAATAATATTCTATGGCGTAAGATGTTACTTCGTGTACGTGTATCAAATTAAAAAAGTGTACAACATTATAAACTTCAAACCTCGAATTCTAACACTCATTTTGGTAGTACAGAATGAATTCGATAGATGGATATTATTAGTAGTAATCTGATCCCAGATACCAGCCCTGTTGTAATATAGCCTTATCAAAGCAGGTTGGCCTTATCAAAGCCTTACAACAAGGCTTGTCAATACCACGCCGGCTGATTGTTTGATCAACCGACATAATCAGGTCCCTTTTTATTATTATACTTTGCTTGTATTTTCGGACACGGAAAGGTCAAGTCAACTATGAAACTAGATGCTTATAAATGAAAGCTTTTTTCTCACTTCATTATAATGACAAAATATTTTTTCTTTTTCGTAAAAGCTAAGTGGCTAAGCTCTTGTGTCAAGAGTTTTCAAGCCACCCGCAGGCCTTAGCTGAACGACAGCTGCAAAGACCAACTGCCGAGATTGACTACTAATCGTGTCATCTGACTTATGGTATCGCCCATATGAAAATGCCACTTAAAAAACGACAGTCACCCATCCAAACACTGGCTGCATCAAACGTTGCTTAACCTTGATGATCATGTCAGAACACCCTAGTTAGCCGAGCTTCAGACACTCTACTTAAGAAAACCTAAAAAAATGCTCTTTTCTAATACAAAGTGCATTAAAAAATGCCTCTATCACAGATAGGTAGACTGAAGTCGTCAATTTGTCAGACCATTCTAAAGGCAGAATGTCTCCTGCAAAGGAATAAATAGTCCAAGAGATGTGCCGTTATGTGAGGGCTGTCTACTAACTTGTGCCAAGTTAGGAAAATTAAATATCATAAGGCAGGAATATAATTATTTCATAATTTTCGTGAAGACATAAATTTACCTTAGTATGATAAAGGAGATGGATGAAAGGGGTAGTGCAAGGAAGAAGTGCAAGAGGCCGCCCGAAGAAGACATGGATGGAGTGTGTGAATGAAGACATGAGAGAGAAAGGATTGAGTGTTGAGATGACGTCTGATAGAGGAGAGTGGAAGAAGAAGATTTGTTGTGCCGACCCCACCTAAATGGGATAAGGTGAAGAAGAAGAAGAAGACTCTTTAACTTTTATTATTTTTTTTGCTTGTAATTCTAATTCTAATTTGAAGTGGGGATGATGAGACCTGCACTGACATCCCGCTAGGGGCGTATTGTGCATTCCCCCCTTACCAGCCTACCCAAGCCAACCGAGCTCCTTGAAGTAACGGACAACAGCCCTGGGTCACTGGCACTTTTTTTACTTTTTATATATATATATAAAAAAAAGTAGGCATTTTGCCAGCAGTGCGTGTAACCACTGGACAGAGACATTGTACTAAGTTCTGCCGTTTATTGCCGATCACAGTGTTATTATCTGGCCAATTAGAATAATATTATTTAGCAAAGCAATTAAATACAATACCCTTAAAAAATGTGATTCTTACAGCTGGCATTTGACCAGCAGCTGCAGTGTGCGTAACCGCATGAGTTAGCGACTCTCTAGCCTAAGGAGAAGTATGCCTAGTTTGGAACTAACTGACTCAGAAAGCTGCCAGAACCCAGTGTTAGGTGCTTGATGATAGATTTTTCAACTTGAAGGTGGTTGTTAGACAGACCAGCTATAGGTGATATCGTCACGATTCTTTTCTACACCAAAAGCTTGGGCTCCTTGGCAGAAATAGAACCCACGAATTTCGGAACGAAAGACCACTGAACTTCCAACTGAGCTGGAATTCCAGCTAATAGTAAAAATATTCAAATAATTGTTGAATAAACCAACGAAGTCACATTTTTTTGGCAAGGTCTGCCGTTTTTTACACTACTAGAATAATTCGACATCTATTCAATAAAGAAAACATTTGTAAGTTTATGATCTTATGGTTTATGGGAGCAAGAGGTAGCGATCTTTCTAATGTCCTTTTTTACGTGATTAATATATAATATATTAATAATATAATTATTATATATTAATCTTATATAAGTATAAAGTCTTTTTTTTATTAATATATTAACCTGAATTATTATTAATATTGTAATTAATCCGTTTGACATTTAACTTTATTTGATTTTGTTTCGCTATGACCCTGATTTTGTATAATTATTTTTATGATTTTGTTTTTTATTTTTATGATTTTGATTTTAAAGATTTTGTTATGTGTAATATGGACAATGTCTGAAATAAAATGTTTTGAATTTGAATATAAGTATGTGTAAGATTGTTCTTAGCAAAACAACTCGTTAGCTCTCCGACTACAAATGAATGCATCAATGGAACTGTGAGAAGGAAATTGCGGCTTGTACCTGAATGCAACTCCGCTATACACACTACTGTGTATTCTGTGGCTCCTGAGTGAATTCAGAATTCCAACTATGACCAGTTCTATCAGAATGCATTATTACAGAGACGACCTCGTTGGCGTAAAGGTTACCATGCCGGTCTGCTAATCAGAAGGTTCCGGGTTCGATTCCCGGCACGGCCGACATCTTTGCGCTAAATTTGTCGGTTATGGGTCTGGGTGTTAAATATGTACCTATATAAATATGTATGTATGTATGTATATGTAGTATATCAGTTGTGTTAGCAACCATAATACGAGCTAGAAATGGTTCAGTATGGGGCTAACCAGCCGTGTGTGAATGTGTCCTAATATTTATTATTATTATTATTATTTATTATCACCATCGTCAACCCGTCATCGCTTACTGCTGAGTTCTCGAATCGATCTTAAGATATTGACGTAATTGGATAATAATAACCTTTATAAATACATAGATAATTTAAAAAAATGCCAAGGGGCGATATAGGCTCGCACATGAAGGGTTGTCGATCTACAATAAAATAAAATAGCCTTCCTTAAATAATTATTCAAATAATTATTCAAATATTTATCTTAAAAGATAACATAAGTAAATATTCTTTAAAAAAAAAGTGTTTGAGATTAGAAGCAACAGACATACATAATCTGTGAAAATTTGAGCTTTCTAGCTATCCTGGTTTATGAGATACAGATAGATAGATAGAAAGTTCATTATTGGACACAAAAAAAGACACAATAAAATAAAAACTTGAGAGACCCGGATGGAACAAAGTTCATTCATCTCATTAACTATTATAAATAATATATCTGGTATCTGGCTTGCTTCATATATATGAGAGAGAGAGAGAGAGAGAGAGAGAGAGAGAGAGAGAGAGAGAGAGAGAGAGACGGAGAAAAATGCGCACGCTGCTTACTTTGACGACCTCGTTAGCGTAAAGGTTACCATGCCGGTCTGCTAATCAGAAGGTTCCGGGTTCGATTCCCGGCCTGGTCAACATCTTTGTACTTAACTAAATTTGTTGGCTGTGGGTCTGGGTGTTAAATATGTATTTATATAATATGTATGTATGTATAAGTAGTATATCAGTTGTGTTAGCAACCATAATACGAGCTAGAAATGGTTCAGTATGGGGCTAACCAGCCGTGTGTGAATGTGTCCTAATATTATTATTATTATTATATATATATATATATATAATATATATTACTATAGCAAAAAGCGCTTACTTAAAATTTGTGTAACTTTATACAGCCAGGTGACAGACAGAATAACAGACAGCAGCGCCTTAATCGGTCCCGTTTTTACTTTTTAAGTTCAGAACCCTACAAAGAAGAATTGCGATCGTCCTCTAATTCGAAGTCTGCTAAAAATAGAACCCGTGTTACAAGGAAATACGACCTCCGTCAAAATCTGCGACCGCCACGCCACGCTGCGGTAAACCCTCTAGCGGCTAAACTTGGAACTTTCAACATTCTACGCAAGAAACTGTGATTCAGGTCTAACTTAACTCTAACTTTATAAAGTTCTGAGTGTTTCTCACTGGTCCCTTTTGGTTGATGGGACAACATGACAGTTGCTGTTTAGTCTTACGTGACAAGTGATACCAATAATGGCACTTATTACTATAATAAATCCGTTATTATTATTTTTACAATGTATATGACAAGATAACATTTTGTGAAACTATTGAGTGAATAGTGAATATAGTGAATAGTGAGTATGTAATTTTAAACTATTTAATATATTTTTACTTATTTAATACAATTTATAAATCTTTATTCACACTAATAGCAATCACGTGACTAAATGAAACTATTGGAGTTATTTAAGACATAGACCGATAGCCTCTTTAACAGAGTTATCACAAGTATAGTATTGGTGTCATTACATTTTTGTTAAACTACTAGGAAAAATTGTGAGATCGAACAACACGATGGGATTAGTGGGTCCAAGATATTAGTCTGTCTAGTAGGGTTATTGGAACATATGAGTAGCTATTGTCCCACCACGGGGACAAATCAACGGGGCAATTGGGAAACACTCAAACTTGTGGACGTGATTCTGAACTTGGAAATAGTCGTCTTTGAATTTTATCGGTTGAACTGTGAGTGAATTAATTTTGCACGTGTTTTAAAGGTAAATTGGATTGAACGGGTTCGTGAAAAACGGCTGTAATTCGATTTCAATTTTCTTCAATGTTAAAGATGACAAGTTAAGTCTGAATTTGTGAACTTACGAATAAGTTGTTTGTGGATGAGTATTTCAATCTCATAGAAGTGATACAAATATTATGTACTACGTTATGATCTACGTGTGACATCAATGCCCGATATTTTGTTTGAATGTAAGTTCTAATATGTAAATTAATTTAAAATGCGTGTTTTTTATGCATAGGCTTTCGCTTGACCACAACTTACCTAATGCTAAGTGGTATTGCAGTCTAAGATGAAGCGCGCTTGCCTAGAAGAAACCAGTTAACTCTCGCCTTGAAGACAGTAAGGTTGTAGTTCAGTGGGAACAGGGATTCCGGCAAGGAGTTCCACAGTTTGGCCGTCCGTACTATAAACGTGGAAGCGAATCGCTTAGTACGCATTTTCGGCATTTCCACTGTATATCAAATACAAATCATTTATTGATAACACCAAAGTTACAAGTCCAAAAACATAACACCACTATATCATATCGGTGCCTCCTTGCTAGAATATTTAATATTTTTTTAAGACATTATTTTTAATTATTACAAAATACAATATAACTTTAAAAGGTGGGTCAGGAGAAACAATAGAGTCACGAGGAAATTAATTTGAAAGTGCGCAGTAGAGCAATATAAGTTAAGCATAGATATGTAAAGTTAGGTAGATAGGAGTTACGGCTTGTCTGATGGAGTTGTCAACTCCTCTACCTATCTTGTTGAACTATATCTGTACAACTATATAGATGTACCTTCTTGTAGTTATGGATTTACTGGAAATTAACGCCAAACATATTTAGAACTAGCTACGCTCCGCGGTCTTACCCGCTTTGTACTAATCCAAGGTCTAAACTATCTAAATGCGAAATGTCATCAACTCGTGAAGAAGTAATAAACACAAACTTTCGCATTTACTATAATATTAGTAGATTTAAATTCAGCGCAGTTAAATTCAAATCAAGAGTTTTCAAGCCGCCTGAAAGCTTCTGGTTTGGCTTAATTAATTCAGCTAAAGAACAAGAACAACACAGAAGGTTCCGGGTTCGATTCCCGGCTCGGCCAACATCTTTATGCTTAACTAAATTTGTTGGCTGTGGGTCTGGGTGTTAAATATGTATCTATATAAAATATGTATTGTATGTATATGAAGTATATCAGTTGTGTTAGCTACCATAACACAATCTAGAAATGGTTCAGTATGGGGTTAACCAGCCGTGTGTGAAATGTGTCCTAATATTTTTTTTATATTGACTATTACGTAATTGTATTCATAATTTAACTGTCTAAAATAAACATAATTGGTTTTGTACTACGATGGTGTGTCTGTCCGTTTGTGGTAAATAAATAATATGTATTAAAACTTTCGTAAGGCATATTTGAACAATGTTTGCATAACCGGCTATCACTTACGTTTATTTTGTTGGTATTAGCCCGACATGTTTGTCAGAGCAGGTCCTCCCGTCACCGCGGACGAACGTTGGCTGTGTTCCTGCCCTTGATAATGGCACACTGATTGTGCTGAAACATGTCCCGCTAATACCGACAAAATAAACGTTAGTGAAAGCCGGTTATACAAACATTAAATAATATCTAGTTAACCCCAGTAACTATTAAGCGGGCTACACTACACTGTGGGCTACATTTCACTGAGAGAAGCCTGAAACTGTTTCTCTAACCACATAAGGACTAGATAGCCTCCTAACTTGGCTTGGAGCCAAACAGCCTCCGCGCCTTATGGGATAGATTTACACCACTTCGAGGCCTATTGCATAAATAATTATAATATGTATTTCAGGTAAAATAACATAACCTATATTAATAAGAATTGTATAAACCAAAAACTACGCGCAAAAAAATTAAATAATACTAAATATATAAAAAAAAGTTAGATCATCATAGTAAAAAGTAAACAAACAATATTAGGTTAGGTTAATAATTGGCCAAGTGCGAGTTAGGCTCACGCATGAAGGGTTCCGTACCATTGTTGTATGAGAGTTTTAAATATTTTTTTTTAATTTAGTATGTAACTTAATATTCTGTGAATGTATAGAGGGTCTACAAAATATCGTTGTAAAAATCTTTGTTAGTATTATGGTTGATAACATGACTCACCTAACCTGATATAGTACATATATATTTTAAATCGATACATATTTAACACCCAGACCGACAGTCAACAAATTTACTTTATCATAAAGATGTTGACTGTGAAGGGAATCGAACCCGGGACCCTCTGATTGTTAGTCCGGCATAGTCACTATTACACCAACGAGGTCGTTAACAAAAAAAATAACCAATCAAATCTCAATCCATCACTAATTACTCGTAAGTTATTACTTAGCAGTTGTAATTGCTATTACATATAGTTTGTAAGACACCTCGCATCTTTGAAGAATGAAGTAAACAATA
Organism: Mellilla xanthometata; assembly: GCA_035578125.1. Taxonomy (NCBI): domain Eukaryota; kingdom Metazoa; phylum Arthropoda; class Insecta; order Lepidoptera; family Geometridae; genus Mellilla; species Mellilla xanthometata. The sequence continues at coordinate 1,134,557 of JAPUBQ010000020.1, forward strand.
TTTACTAACCAATTGAATGAAATAACGACTTCATCTTAATATATATAAATCTCGTGTCACAATGTTTGTCTTCAATGGACTCCTAAACCACTTAACCGATTATAATAAAATTCGCACACCATGTGCAGTTTGATCCAACTTGAGATATAGGATAGTTTAAATCTCAAATTATAGTCGCAATTTTAATTTATTGCTAATTATTGTCTGTTATTATTTGACAGTCACAATTATCTTATAATGATTCTAACAGATGTCGATACCTTTCGACTGGGTTGAGTAAGTAATCAATAGATGGCGCTGCTATGGTAAATCTACGAACGTGTCATATAAATACATTATCTATTATTCATACACCTAAGTGAGGCAAAGTAACGTTTGCCGGGTCAGCTAGTACACAATAATTAAAAATTAAACAACCTAAATTACCAAAGTGATCCATCACTGAAAACACCAATAAAATCAGACTACTAGTGTTGTTTATATCAACTAACTCCAGCCAACCACAAATCAAGTTGCCAGTTAAAACCAGACGTTCCATTTTCAAACGTCAATAAAAACAGCTTGAAATTAAAGCTGGAACGTATTGTCCGTGCGGAAGTGACGTCATCGGGTCGGTTACAGGAAATTGCGGCCTCCCCGTGGCCCCGTCACTTGACACAGCTTAGCGAACGGACGAGTAACGGGGTTCTGTTCTGCTAGTTTGATATGCGTGATGTGGGTAAAATGTATAGTCTGTGTAACTTGAGTTTTTATTTTAGAAGTATCTTACATGACACAGCTTAGCAAGCGGACGAGAGATTTGGTTTTATTCTGCTAGTTTGATATGCGTGATGTGGTTGAAATGTATAGTCTGTGAGACTTGAGGTACTATTTTAGAAGTATCTTACATGACACAGCTTAGCAAACGGACGAGAGATGGGGCTTTATTCTGCTAGTTTGATATGCGTGATGTGGATTAAATGTATAGTCTGTGAGACTTGAGTTACTATTTTCGAAATATCTTACATGACACACAGCTTAGCAAACGGACGAGAGATAGGGCTTTATTCTGCTAGTTTGATATGCGTGATGCGGATTAAATGTATAGTCTGTGAGACTAAAGTTATTATTTGCCATCTGACATGACACAGCTTAGCAAGCGGACGAGAGATGTGGTTTTATTCTGCTAGTTTGATATGCGTGATGTGGATAAAATGTATAGTCTGTGAGACTAAAGTTATTATTTTCAAAATATCTTACTTGACACAGCTTAGCAAGCAGACGAGAAATGTGGCTTTATACTGCTAGTTTGATATGGGTGATTTGGGTGGAAAATTTAGTCTGTGACACGTAAGGTTTTTTCCTAAATTACTTGGAACAAAGAGTATAGTTTACTCTTTGTTCACACATTCGAAAATTTAAAAATAGAAAAGTGTTTTCATTTCGTATCGTATGTATACCAATATTATAATGAGAAAAAGTTTGATATTTGTTTGTTTGGCGCAAATAGGCTCCGAAACTGGACTGATTTGAAAAATTGTTTCACTGTTGGGAAGTTATTATCCCTGAGTGACATAGGTTATATTTTGTTTCTCTTTACAACTTAGATTATTTTATAGCCCGTGCGAAGGCGGGATGGTCTGCTAGTTTATTATAAATTACATAGCTTATCTAGTTTAAGAATATCGGGGCTACATTTATACAATATAATATGGATGATAGTGATAAAAAAAATTTGCCTGTTACGTAAAATCTTTGTACACTTTATCTGTTTGTATTTTTTTTATTGGTGTTCTGTATTCAACTTATAAACGAAAAAGATAAATAAGTCCCAATTTGACAAAAACCTAATAAATAAAAAAAAAAACATTCCAACTGAACTATTTTTTACAATCTACCATCTTCATTTACTCCCGTAACAAATAATTTCTTATATGTTTATTTTATTTATTTATTTTATTTTATTTTAAATATCACTTTACAAAAATATTAGGTTATAAAATAAATTAAAAATTAAAATAAGACCACAAAACTAATTCAAAAGACCACTCCGGACAGAACCTGACGGAAAGGTACCCATAACGCTCGTGACATTGCCGCGTTGTATAGCGAAGTATAAACTTTGCGCCGAAAAAAAATCTACCACCTAAAATACTACAAGCATTTCGTGACAAAATCAAGGAAAACTTCCCTTAGAAAACATTGCGAAAACAAAGACTCCATTTCACTTTATCTATGAGATAGCTACATCTTTTCCACATGTCATTGTGTTTGATCATTACCAGAAAAACAACTTAAAAGCCTTTTGCAAGAAACAGAGAAAACATTGTTTTTCCTATCTTTGTTGAGTTATTTAAAAAACTTCGATCTCATTTACGCCATCCGAAATTTTAGCAATAGTCTTTGAAACAAGCGGGTGTGTTTTTAAACATTTGTAGACCTTCATTATTATTACTTGACGACCCTATTGGCGTAAAGGTTAATATGCCGGACTGCCAATCAGAAGGTTCTGGGTTCGATTCCTGGCACGGCCAACATCTTTGTGATGAACTAAATTTGCTGGCTGTGGGTCTGGGTGTTAAATATGTATCTATACTTAAATATCTATGCTTAAGTATAAAATATGTATATATGTATATCAGTTGTGTTAGCTACCATAATACAAACTAGAAATGGTTCAGTATGGAGTTAACCAGCCGTGTGTGAAACGTATCCTAAAATTTATTTATTTTATTTATTTACATTTATTTTGGTAAACAATTTCTTAGTCTCAATTATAAAATATTACAGTAATTTCGTTTGAGCTAACTGGTTTATCTCAAGAATTCAAAACCTACTCTACTATTCTTCTTCTTCTTCGCATAAGCTAAGTGGCCAAGCTCTGGTATCGATAGTTTTCAAGCCGCCCGAAGGCCTCTGACTTGGCTTAACGACTGCTTGTACTAAGACTAACAGCTGGGACCTACAATTTAACGTGTCATCCGACCCACGGTAGCGCCCAGGTGAAATTGCCACTTTAAAAACGACAGTCTTGTGAATGGTCACCCATCCAAACACCGTCCGCATCGACCGTTGCTTAGCTTCGATGATCTCTCAAAGTATACACAGTATTTTCGCTTTAAATTGTAAACGATATAGGATATCGCAAAAATAGCTTAAAGGCCGTCTAAAGAACAGTTTTTGAACGAGGTTTTTTTTCACACTGATAAGTCTCAAAATAAAAAATAGGTTTTAATAAAAAATGGTATTATTATAGGTATCAAAATAAGTATAAATATTCTAAGAGTGATTCTTTGAAGTTCTTTAAACTATTTTTAATATTCCGTTATCGAAAAGACTGTAATATCAAGATTTTTGCCTTAGACAGTTGACAAGATTTAGATTGCAGAGAAAAACGTATTTTTTTTTTAAACAGCGCCATTGAACCTCATTATTTGCTACCTGCGAGTAAACATCGTATTTCCATCATTATTAAAGTATGAGGATGATATGTACCTCCCCTGTGATGTAGACGTGTTGAATTCGGGGGAAATTCTCAATTTATCGCCTCGCTTCACGATCCCTGCTCATATATCAACCCGCGTACCACGGCAAAGGGAAAGATAAATTTATCACCACACACAAAGGTAAGACTTCCTTTTCCACTTTCTTTCTTATTATAAAAGTTATAGTTTGGGTGTTCGCGTGTGTACGTGTAAGTGTGTGTGTGTGTGTGTAAATGTTTACTACTTCTAATTTTTGTTGTTCAAACACCTGGATATATTTTATTAAAATTTCATGTAAGTAAAGTTAAATTTTCCATCCCAGATTTACGCAGTTCGCATCTCATTTGACTTATATTTCTGTATTTATACCACAAACCTATAATAGTACTCGTAAATTTAAAACGCGCTTATTTATTTTTGGATCACTTCTCAGTACCAATGTTACTAAGACGTAACTCAACAACAGTCAGTAACAGTAAACTCCGACTATCAAACGTTAATGTCGTTATTATCTAAGTCAATAATTATGATTGTTTAGCCTCAACAAATATTAGTCCGGTCGATTTAGTTTTTTTTTTCAAATTTTGTTTTTAATGAGATTTCAAACAATCTTACCGATTTTCAGCTTGGTTGGAATTTAGGTAATTTTAATCTTATTTTTTTGGTCTAATTTGACCGGACTATATGTTGACGGTTTTATTTGATAACCACTCAGGGATAATTTTATCTTTCCCGTCACAGTGCTATCGGGGTTAGTCGCTTGAACGCGATCTGCTCATAAGTCGAATGTAATATGAATCGTGCTAAAGGAACCTTTCTATTTCGCGTTTCGTGCTTGAAAACGTGCATTTAATATGTAGGAACGTTTTTGGGAATCAGATTGCTGAAATTCAAAAGATACCTACGGTATAATAGCTGTCTCGAAACACAAAAGGTTTTATGCCGATTGCCAGTATGCTGACTTTATAACACGTAGATACACAAGAGTAAATTAAAAATTTAGTAAATTTAAGATGGAATATTTTTTGTTTGCAGACATATTGATTAAAAAATGTCATGTTATTCGTATGTTACATGTTCAATATGTTTAAAGCCTTTTTATGTCATAGCCATATTACGGACTAGTATTATCGGAGATAGTTTCACAAACCTAAATACCATTTGCAGAACAAATTAAAACCAAAATTAGTTAATTTCTGTTAAATACAGTTTTAAGCCCTGTGCCTGCGCCTTATGTGCTTTGGTGTGATAACTTTTTATTTAATTGAATAAATTAATTATGAATTAATGTTATTTAATTACAATAAACTACTATGTTGGATGAAAATCCGCAACAAAACGTAAAGCCCGAAATTCCTTAAATTTTTAATTAATGCTTGTTAATCGTAAAAAAAAAAAACTTACAAAAACATATATAATTTTTAACTTCGTGCCCTTACGTGACTTACACGTCAAAGAAATATTCGTTAGGCATTCCCGTTCGTCTGTCAAAATGTTATCATAACACCGAAAAAAATAATTAAATAGACCAATTAACCTAACAATGTCACGACCCCGATAACGAACTGTGTGACATCGACATGCAACATCTAAACTAAGTTTGTTTTATTCCACTGTAAGACAAACAACTATTCATTTTATGGCTGACATAAAACGGCGCAAATTGGAAAAATAAATGGAAATGACAAGTAAACAAGTGTAAATAAAAAAAATATAGTTGTCGGTCTGACGCGATCATCGAAGCTAAGCGACGGACGATGCGGATAGTGTTTGGATGGGTGACCATGCACAAGACTGTCGTTTTTCAAGTGGTAGTTTCATTTAAACGCTACCGTGGGTCAGATGACACGTTAAATTGTAGGTCCCGGCTGCTAAGCCAAGTTAGAGACCTTAGGGTGGCTTGAAAACTCTGAACACCAGAGCTTGGCTACTTAGTTCACATGAAGAAGAATTAAAGAAACCAAGAGTGTTTACTATGGCAGCCATTTTGGATTTGAAATTTAAGTTTATGGTATTTTACTCGTAAAGCTTATTCATTTGATACCATTACTAAGAAGGTCGTGAAAAAGTATGTTATCCACTATTTGCGGCGGCCATTTTTGACAGATTTTCATCTAACATAGGTAGAAACACTCGCGTTATTTCAACGAAAAATTAAAAATCAAATCCGTTCATCTGTTAAGGGGCTCCGATGCTATAGACAGACACAGATACACCAAGACATGTTATTTTATACTTATACAATATCAAAGTTTTTCACTTCGGGAGTTGATAAATATTTGTATTACTACTATATTAAAAAAAATATAAGTAGAACTTTATATACTTCATCTCTAAAATAAAAAAATATAATTACAAATTCAAAAACTTGATAAATATACATTTTATATTATAACTAAAGAATACAAACTTGAAAGGTGTCAAAGGTCACCCGGATGGAACGAAGTTCCTTCACTGTCAGGATTCATTATTATTATTATTTATTATTTACAAAAAACCTGTATACACTCAATAAAAATAATCGTCGCGACACCACACTGTTCAATGCGAAATAGAAATGAAAATATCTGGCTTGCTTTCTATAAGAGAGAGAGAGAGAGAAAGAGAGAGAGAGACAGAGAAACATGCACACGCCGCACAGCTTATAATAGCTTACTATAGCATAAAGTGTCTTGACAACTTTTCGTAAGATTTTTTTCCGTCTAGCCCCCTTTCACAATGCGCGACAAAGAACTTCGTTCCAAAGTAAAAATTACATTAAATACATATACTGCTTGTTCAAATACCACGCTACATACCAACGCAAGCTAAATTTGTCCGCCTAACGTCTGCATACGAAAATAAGAAAAGCTTTTCATATTCGCAATCTACGAGTAAAAACCACAAATAAAATGTAAAATTAAAACAGCGGCGTGACAATGTCACGTTCTTGATAGCGGTGTCACGCTAGCTGTTAAAAATGGCGACATATTTTCTGGGCGGAGTTTAGTTAAATTTAAAATCCTACCTATCGTGTTACTATTATAAATGGAAGCAGAAAATAATGTGCAGCATAAAATGCGCGTTATTCAAAGCCTTTGTTTGGAAATAGCTCTTCTTTATTGTATCTACAACATATTTTGTAGTGGTATGATGAATAGTCTCGAAAGAAATAGACGAAAAATGTTATGAAAATAGAAGATATTCTGTTCTTTTTTACACGCTTTATATTAGCTTCACCTGTATGTTTGTATGTTTGTAAACGACTTCTTTGAGTGCAATTTTGACCCACTTTACACGGCCATATTTCGTTGAAACTTTGTAGATTTATTGAGGACCGATGACAATACACTAATTTGATAAAATTATTACATTTTTTTGTATGTTTGTTTGTAACCGACTTCTTTGGGCGCGATTTTGACCCACTTAAAATGGCCAGATAAGCGTGTTTTTTTAGTTTATTTAAACTACTATTATTTCATAGTGAAAATGGGATATTCAGCATATTATATTTAGTGCTAAACTCTCGCTTGGTTTATTTGTATATTCTGTATTCTGATAAAAGCAATTTATTTTCTCTTATTGTTATAATTTGGTTAAAAAGTGTTATATTGTTTAGTAAAAGTACAACTTTCCTAATTAAAACCTTAAAGAAAACAATCGAATATAATTATGGACTAGTCGCGCCCGAATTCTAGAACAATTTTAAATTCGCAGTTGGCAGTGAATCTACCATAGCACAGAAGTTTAGATCGTTCAGCTCGTTGAGCTAGAGTACGTAAGTTCGAATCTCGGTGATTGCGATAGTTTTGACTGTATTTCTTACAAAATATTGTATGAGCTAATTAAATAATAATTCAGAAATATACCGAACGGATTCAAATTCGTTAACTTTAGATTTTTCGAATGGCAGCAAACGAAAACATTTTTGGCTTCATTTTAATATATTTTATTATATATATTTTTCCCCTTGAATATACATATTTTATTTTTTTACCATAGCAATACCAAAATTTGTCAAGGCTAACGCTTTAGCTACTTCTTTTTTTTACTCAAATTTCGCATTATATTTTACTCAAACAGAAACATATGTCTAAAATAAATGTCTAAGATTAAATACTTTATCTAAAACCTAACTAGACGAAACCTAAAAAAAACAGGGATAGAGGCAATAACCTATTGACTCAGGCGTTACTTTGCGGAAATCCATTGTAAATAGAAGACAAAATTAAATATTTAGTGTACTTCCGCTGTGATCCGAAATCCAAATTAAGACAAGTAAAGGAAAAATTAACTAAGATTAATTAAGATTAACGTTACCTATCACAATTCGGAAATTCTTAACTGTACACGTGTTTCGCCTAACCACAAGGCATCATCAGGAGATGCTGACTCTTCGAACGACAAGTCGAGAGTCAGCATCTTAATCTTAGTTAATTTTTCCTTTACTTGTCTTCATTTGGATTTCGGATCACAGCGGAAGTACACTAAATACTTAATTTTGTCTTCTATTTAGGGATATAGGCAAAGGTGCTTAACGCTAGCAGCATTGCCATGTTGCCAATTGCATGTTTTTTCATTTTACAGCCTGATTATTAAAAGACAAATACACAGCGGACCCTTAAAACTTAGGTGCAGATACCTAAAAAAAAATTAAAGATGTCCACAGTTCGCAGAACTAGGGGAACATAATACTACTAGTATATCGACTCATTAATCGACTCGGGTTCTTGATTAACGCGCCATCGTTAATCAAAACGTGTTCCATTCAGAGGATCGATTCATCCGCTGGCTTTTTGATGAACGTTATTCGTCCCAAAGGTTTATTAGGATCGAGCGATAGTAATCGATGCTGAATAGTGATTGTGTATTGGAGGGCTTATGACCTATTCATAATAATAATATTGTATATGGATATATCTACTCTAGATTTGAGGATTAGGGATGTGTTTGATTTTAGAGAAACAATACATAAGGCTAAGCTTATAATAAGGCGGTATAAGGATGTTTTATAGTATAAATCTGCCTACAGTTGGTCAAATGACACGTTTTTTTCTTCGTTTGAGCTAATTAGCCAAGCTCTGGTGTCGAGAGTTTTCAAGCTGCCTAAAGGCCTCTGACTTGGCTTAAAGAATACTTGTTTTAACAGCCGAGACCTACAATTTTACGTGTCATACGATCAACGGTAGTGCCCAGATAATGATACTTTAAAAACGACAGACATTGGTTATCCCTTCGATCAAATATATTTGATCGAAAGGTCATCCACCCAAAACACCGTCCGGATCGACCGTTTAGCTTTGATGATCGCGTCAGATCAACTTAACAAGCTAGCTGAGCGATATAAAAATATTAGAAAGTAAAATAAAATCGGTTCAAAAATATCAGTTTAACTTAAAATATAATTACAAGTACAATTCATCCGAAACCATATCGAAATACAAGGAAAACAAACATCATCCAACGCTATTGTGCTTCCAATTCTATATTTTTATTGACACAAACCCGATTGTGTACGTATTTGTTTTCAATCACGACGCGGCCGATTGGGCGTTCTTATTAAAAACCAAGTGGGTTAAATTTGGCAGTTAAAATATATAAATAAGCAAACTTCTGGACAGTTAATTTTTCGGGGTGGCAATTTCGACAACGCGTAGGTCTATGTTTGGTATGTTTCTGACTATATGGGTTTAACCTTTGTATTGTATATTGGCTAAAATTATAATAAGTACTACTGATATAATAAATGCGAAAGTTCGTGTGTGTATGTGTCTGTTTGTTACTTCTTCACGCTCAAACGACTGAACCAACTTTTATGAAATTCGGTGTAAAGATAGGTTAGACCTTGGAGTAACACATTGTTTTTTTTTTATCCCGGATTAACTTCTTTTTATCCCGCACTAACGCGGGTAACACTATAAATATATAAATGAAAAAAGGTACCATTATTTAATATAAGAATTTCACACACGGCTGGTTCGTCCCATACTGAACCATTTCTAGTTTGTATTATGGTTGCTAACACAACTGATATACTACATATACATACATACATACATATTTTATATAGATACATATTTAACACCCAGACCCACAGCCAACAAATTTAGTTAAGCACAAAGATGTTGGCTGTCCCGGGAATTGAACCCAGAACCTTCTGATTAGCAGTCCAGCATGTTTACCATTACGCCAACGAGGTCGTCAGAGTTTTCAAAGCTTCAGGCTTATGTAGCCAACCAGGCGAGCACTAGAAAATAATCCAAAACCATAATATATGATAGGTATTTTTATCCGATTTCAGAAACTTGTAACTACCCTCATTGAAGCCGTAGATTAAAAAATAAATCGCACATTTCTGCCAGTACCAATTATTTGAATTCTCCCTGCCGGAGTGGGATTATCATAGGGGTGGCACGTAAAGATACGTTATTAAAACAAATAACAAGCATTTTAATGAATCCTCTTTGTGCCGAGTACGGAACCCTTTTTAAATTTTCAGGCGCCACGCCTGAATGGAAATTGAAATACAATTTGGTTACAAAAGGATTGAAAAATTTGAGAGTGTTATATTGTATAAAAATATGGCTAGGGAACTGTATTATCAATAGTTTATGTAAATTTTAGTTTTAGATTTTAGGTCTTCTTGTTGTCTTTGAGCTTGTTTATAGTATTTTAATTGTTATTCCTGTAGTAGTTATTTGTAAATATACATTTTGTTTAACTTTTAAGGCTAAAAAACTAGTTATTTTTCTAACATACTAAATAAGATAAGCAATCTTATCTTAATATATATAAATCTCGTGTCACAATGTTTGTCTTCAATGGACTCCTAAACCACTTAACCGATTATAATAAAATTCGCACACCATGTGCAGTTCGATCTAACTTGAGAGATAGGATAGTTAAAATCTCAAATTATAGTCGCAATTTAATTTATTGCTAATTATTGTCTGTTATTATTTGACAGTCACAATTATTTGTTAACTCCAAATGATTCTAACAGATGTCGATACCTTTCGACTGCGTTGAGTAAGTAATCGATAGATGGCGCTGCTATGGTAAATCTACGAACGTGTCATATAAGCTGCGCTATTGCCGGGTCAGCTAGTTTTCTATGAATTATCAAAATTATATATAAATAGCTACTTTTTATCCCAGAATAACGCGAGTAAGACCACATTTAGAGCGTGCTAGTGCCTGTAAGCTAGTAATATAAATAGCAATTTCAATGCCAGTATTACAATACAATATTAAATTAAATGTTTTTTAAAATTTCATTCCAAATTATTAAAATGTAATTTTTTATCCGACTAAAAAATTCGTTGACTATTTAGGGTTCCGTACCTAAACTAAGCCGGGACCCTATTACTAAGCCCCCTTCATTGTGAGAACTGCAAAGCTTCAACACACATAGTTTATTCAGTACAAGCTGAATAAACTATTTGTATTTGAAACAAATAAATCATATTTTAATAAACTTCACCCTAAAATCCTAAAAACTACCAAACTTTTTCAGTTATCGCACTGAATTTCACATATCCACTCCGCTTATCCAAATTCACCTATTCATTATTAATGGAATGCAAAAATCCGGAAAGTATAAACGGACGTGATTTCACTGGAAACCGGCAATGTGAGTTATAAAATATTTATACCTTACGGATATGCCGACTGAGATTTCGAAGCTTCGACAATTTTTCGATACATCGTATGGGTGGGTAAAAAACTGCTTATAAATGGTTGGAGCATCATTTGTTTTTTTTGTTTTGATTTTTTTTTATTTTAACCCCCAATGACTATAATCTAGCGATTCTTAAGCCGAGGGTGAACCGGTTCCTTCTAAGTAAGCGCGCTCCACGGTAGACCACATCACTTACCATCGGGTGGATTGTAGTCAAGCGCTGACATATTTGAAGTATTTTTTTACTTTAACTATACTATCAATACAATATAATAACAATACTATACTAATAACTTTAACTTTAACTCGATTCCTCATAGTGTTAAGGGATTTTTATGTAGATATTTTTATTTTTTTTAGCCTATATTGTCCCACTGCTGGGCAAAGGTCTCCCCCAACTCCCTCCACGAATCCCGGTCGATAGCTTCCTCTCGCCAGGCATTCGAAAACTGGTTAAGATCGTCACGCCAGCGGGTCGTCGGTCTCCCTCTACTACGCTGACCTTCAGGATTCCACTGTGTGACGATCCCGGTACAGCGGTCGGAATGCATACGAGCCACATGACCCGCCCAATCCCATTTTAGTTTGGCTGCTTTTTGGCCTACATCAACGACACCTGTCATGGAACGTAGTACTGTGTTGGGGACTCTGTCCGTCCTTTTGATACCCAGGATACTACGTTCCATTGCTCTTTGGCAAACCCCAAGCTTGAACCTCTGAGAATCGGTCAATGACTAATAAAGTAATAAAATAAAACAAATAATTATAAGAACTTGATTATGTTTTTTTAAGATCTAGATTATGGTTTTATCATAACCTCGCGCTTTCTCTTTAAAAAAAAAACTTTGATTCATATCCTAGATTTCATAAATAAAAGCCTAAGCCCTCTCACAAAAGAACAATACCTACCCAAAAGCCCCGTTCAAACAAAAAACTCTTTCAAACTGGGCTATACTGCGTCACAAATAGCTTCAATCCAAAGAGTAAAATTATCGGACCGAACAGAAGTGACACTTGGTTGACAGCTGACATATATGCGGCACAATACCTATGATCAGTTATCGGTTTAAACTTGCAAAAATGAAGGGGTTTTATAAGTTCGACATGTCTTTATATACATATATGTGTGTCTGTGTGTGTGTGTGTGTGTGTGTGTGTGCATGGGGCATCATAACTCCCGAACAGATAACTGTTTTTTTCCTATGTTTGAAAGGTAAATAATTCTAGGATCCACTAGGCTATGTGTGTGTTTTTTTTTGTATGTGAAATTTCAATTTTAATTTCATTTTTTTATATTTAAGGAATTGAGCTATATATTATTAGATAACGCAATTTTTTAATTCAAAATAACGCAGGCGACACGGCAGGACGCAGCTAGTCTGTACCAATATTATAAAGAAGAAAAGTTTTATTTTTGACGCCAATAGGCTCCAAAAACACTGGACCGATTTCAAAAATTCTTTCACCGTTGGAAAGCTACATTATCCCCGAGTAACATAGGCTATATTTTGTTTCTCTTTGCAACTTTGATTACTTATTTTAGAGCCCGTTCGAAGCCGGGACAATCTAGCTAGTCTTCAATAAAATCAGACTCCCTCTTTACCGAAACACGAGAAGTGTGTTAACAAATTTTACAACACCCTTAAGGGTTTACTCAGCCGGTAACAAAACAAATATGGATACTAAAACAACAAGTACAGATACTAAAATACTTCATAACAAGTACGCATAAAATACTCCATCACCATACTGCAGGTAAAGGGAACGTAATTTCAACACTTCACTCGAGATTCCATACCTTCAGAGGTATATTATACCTTTTATACCTTTAAAGGTATATTATACCTTTTATACCTTGGCCTTCCCGAAGGGGCAGCTTGAAAACTCTCGACACCAGAGCTTGGCGACTTACCTCACACGAAGAAGAAAGTTATCGGTTTAAAAATCTCCCAGTTATCTCTTCCCGGTTTTAATAACCACCTATATGAATAGCAAGAACAAAAAACGCATAAAAACCCTGTGTTAAATCTGGTTACGAAACTGCGGTGTAAAAATGTAAAATACATTTCGTACATCGTGTCATACTGCGAATGTACTTTTATGGCGGTTCGTCATTACAATTTTGATGGTGAGTGCATGGTTTTATGGGAAACAGCGGCGACAAAACGCATAAGCGCTGATATGGCATGTTTAAAGTTAGTGTGGAGTGGTGTTTTTATGACTACCTGTATACCTCTTGATAAGAACGAATTTAAAAGATTTCAAAACTGTTAATAGTACTAGACACATTGGGAAACTTTGCATAGCAACACACAGAACTGTTACGTATGGTAATAAGATTTTTAACATGGGTGTCCTAATATATAACAAATTGCTTCTGATTATTAAGGAATCCAACTCGTTTTCTATCTTTAAGCTGAGACTTAAGAAATTCCTACTTGTTAAGGCCTACTATTCTATAAAAGATTTTTTTAATGACAAATTGTGATTTATTTTTATAATATCCTGACCTAATTTTATTTGTATCATGACTAAGTTTTACTAACCACAGATAATGTGTAATGTTTGTGTAACCGGCTATTAATTACTTACTTAGTTTTACATTAGTGTTAGATCCAACATAAATTTGCACACCTTAACGGGTATAGTATAGAGTACATTAAATCTTAATACCTATGTAACACCTTTCGACCTATACTTCGCAAATAAAAACATTTGATTTGATTTGATTTGATTATACTTGAAACGCTTTTGTACCGCTGAATGCGTTTCAAGTAATCTACAAACTCTACAAATTTGTGCGAAGCAAGTCACATGTGACGTGGATTTATCATATAAATAATATATTCATACATAAGATAACGACGACCCCGTTGGCGTAAAGGTTATCATGCCGGTCTGCTAATCAGAAGGTTCCGGGTTCGATTCCCGGCCCGGTCAACATCTTTGTGCTTAACTAAATTTGTTGGCTGTGGGTCTGGGTGTTAAATATGTATTTATATATAAAATGTATGTATATGTAGTATATCAGTTGAGTTAGCAACCATAATACCAGCTAGAAATGGTTCAGTATGGGGCTAACCAGCCGTGTGTGAATGTGTAAGAAAAATAAATAAATAAAATAAATATTATGCAGTTTACAATACTACGGTACGGTCAAGGTCCGGTCAACATCGGTCAAGCCGGATCGGAGGAGTAAGCTCCTCCGAAACAGCGGTTTCTTACTACTTGTAGTAAGAGAAGCCAAAAAAACATAATGGCTATAATTAATGTATTTTAATCAAAAATAATGAAATAGCATAAAAAATAATTCGTTTTTGCGTTTAGTTACACACTTCGTATTAAAGATCTGATTTGAAATTTGAATTGAAATTTTGAAAAGATTTGATTTTTTTAGCATATTTGTTCGAGCCGTTTAAGCACAAAGAGTCCAAAGCAGAAAGAACAAATTACCTAATATTTGTAGTGTCATAAGCTATGAACCAAAACGTCCCAGGACAAATAGCGAGCGAAGGGAGTGCGAATTTTTTTAGCATATAATATGTTCGAGCCGCTTGAGCATAAAGAAGTCAAAAGTAGAACAAATTACATAATATTTGTAGTGTCATCATCATATTTGTTGAACATTTTTTGCTCATACGTGCGGGATCTAGTTTATTAGTACATCAAATTTTATAGCTTCTTCTTTGTAAGAGCTAAGTGATCAAGCTGGTGTCGAGAGTTTTAGTTAGTTTAACGACTGCTTGTACTGAGAGGACCTACAACTTAACGTATAATCCGATCCAAAGTTGCGCACAGATGAAAATACAATTTTTTTACAACAGTCTAGTGCATGAGAGAAGGAGAGGGAGAGGTTACGCAATAAAACGACCTAAACGCGGGTGGAGCCGCGGGCAACAGCAAGTAGTTAATAAGAGAGTCACACTGAGAAAGCAAAGTGATAATTGTAAACATTACTACTACATTCGATACATAAACAATAACGAAGGCCACGAAGAAAAGTTGTGTGAGTGAAACATGAGGCCGACTTCAGTTTATGGTATAGTGTGGCATTTCACTCACCAGTAAAGTAAAGGCGCGGCAAATTTTAAGTATTTAAAAAAAAAAAAAAATTTTGTTAGTTATTTTCTTTAATAAAAATTAAATTTTTACTCCAAGTACAGTTAAAAACAATATATTGGATCAGCTATCAAGCGGGATGAAAAATGATTAAAATAATAAAATGGCCATAAAAAATTGGGGTTGATGATAAAACAGCAAAAATTTAGGGTTGTGTTTATTTTATAATGCCTCTTTATAAAAAAATAAATTTAAAAAAAATCATTGAAAAATAAAAAAAATATATTTAAGGGTGAACAACCCTTATCACTTAGGGGTATAAAAAATTCACAGTAGCCGATTCTCATACCTACTGAATACGCATATAAAATTTGGTAAAGATCAATTAAGCCGTTTCGGAGGAGTTCGGTAACAAACACTGTGACACGGAAATTTTATACTTATGAAAATTACGATGGCTCTGTTTCCCGAAGACGATAATAGATGTCGCTGTATCTCCTTAAAACACGCAAACGGTGTGTCGTTCAATGTCTATGAGATGTTGTTGTAATTGATAGGGTGATATGGGTGCACGCCCTGATCTCTTCTATTAAGACATTTTTGAATCCGCTTCTAGGTAGTCTACAACCCCTTAGGGTTGAAGATGAATAAACGAAGCGGTTAACTCAATATATTGTACATACAGCAGACAGCTATTAATTACTAATAATAACTAGGATATAGAAAAGTTCTCGGTCTAATAAATGAATAAGTATATGAATAAACTATTTATATTTTAATTCATTCATGTCACTGACCTCATTAAAACAGTTCACTCACTGATTAAAAAAAATCTAGTCTTAGAGTAGGGATGTCGGAAATACAATAAAGTATCGATATATATTGTATCGATAATTTTTGAATATATCAATATCGATATTGATATTTCTATTTAAAAATATCGATATATCAGTGTGATAGGAAAAAAAAATATTTGGCCTAATTGAGACAGAGTTGCCAACTTAAAAGCCAACTTAAGTACCAAATTAAAACGCAGTAAATCGAGTCGACCAAAGACAAAAAAAAATAATTTGTTAAAAAATGTTAGTATAAAAAAAGTATTATATCGATACCTCGATACATCGAAACATTAAATATCGCTCAAAAATATCGATACATTGAAAAAATAATATCGATATTTCGATGTATCGATGTTTTTTCGACGAGCCTATCTTAAAGCATCAACTTGATGAATGGTTCAGTATGCGGTTAACCAGTGGTGTGTGAAAAAAAGATATACATATATAATGTATATTATTATTAAAAGGAAAAGATTAATATATTTTTTTATTTTATGTCATCTCTTTGAAAGGGACTAATTGAAGTAATGCGACAAGGTCCTCCGAAGCAACCCGCATGGTTTCCATGGAAACTGTGTCGCGGTAACCTCCTCACAAACTAAACCCAGTCATTCCAGTTATGTGGGTTGATTACTGCGTTTCGTTTTTACGGTTCCGTAACTAAAAGGTAAAAACTGGACCCTATTACTAAGACTCCGCTGTCTGTCTGTCTCCAGGCTGTATCTCAGAAACCGTAATAGCTAGAAAGCTGAAACTTTCACAAAATATGTATTTTCTGTGTATTTTTCCGCTATAATAACAAATACTAAAAATATAATACAATAATCGTGTTTTTTCGTATTTTTTTGCTATATATTAATAACGGTGGCTGTTAATCACTTGAAATTTTCACAAAATATAGAAATATATATAAAATATGAAATTTAATTATAAAATTTAAATAATAAAAATATTTATACCTACAATAATTATGGTACGGAACACTTCATGCGCGAGCCCAACTCGCACTTGGGCATTTTTTTAGATTAGATATGCTTTTACTTAAATTCATTTAAGATTAGATTGACATTAATGGATTGATTTTATTAAAGGTTAATTAATTTATATCTTAATATATATAAATCTCGTGTCACAATGTTTGTCCTCAATGGACTCCTAAACCACTTAATCGATTATAATAAAATTCGCACACCATGTGCAGTTCGATCCAACTTGAGAGATAGGATAGTTTAAATCTCAAATTATAGCAGCAATTTTAATTTATTGCTAATTATTGTCTGTTATTATTTGACAGTCACAATTATCTGTTAACTCCAAATGATTCTAACAGATGTCGATACCTTTCGACTGGGTTGAGTAAGTAATCAATAGATGGCGCTGCAATGGTAAATCTACGAACGTGTCATATAAGCTACACTATCTATTTTTCATATTCATAACTATAGATTGTAAATAATATCATTACCTACAAAAAAAAAATATTTGAACAAAAATAAACCTATCGAGCGAATTTCACGTAATCGTGTTTGGAGCTTTAACGATTCCTTACATTAATTAAAGCTAATATAAAAAAAAAACAGTAGCTTTATCATTAAAGCAGTATTTTATAAGGATTTTTAAAACATGCCATTTTAGTGCCTTTAAAGCGCTATTATGCACGTTCCGTCACTGTACATATTTCTCCTCTAAAACTTGTATCCATTCATTCATTATAAATAAAAAATAAAATAAAATAAAATAAAAATAGCCTTTATTTAAAAATTATATTTATAAAAATAGCATTTACAACAATCTTATTATATTTTCAAAGTAAGTGATAAAAATTAGTATTATTTTTAGATTATTTACAATTATAGTTTAAGTGTCAAAAATTATTTATCAGAATGTCAAATTTTTTGTAAATATGTCATTATGTCAAATTAATTATCATTATTTCAAATATATCACAAACATTTAGTGTATTTACATGTCAAAATTTAAAACATTTTTATTCTGTTCATCGTCAGGGATCGTCCCGCGCTGGACGAAGGCCTCCTCCAACTCATGCCACGTGCTTCTAGATTGAGCGGTTCTCGTCCACAGTTTGCCTTCATTCATTCATTACTCATTCATTAATCTTGTAAGAAGAAAAAAATCAAGAGAAATAAAAAAACTCCTGCACTTCCATAAACTTCTTTTTCGTATGAGTACCTAATGGCTGAGCTTTAGTGACAAAAATTTTCAAGCCACCCGAAGGCCTTGTCTTAACGTAAGCTTGTATACTAACAGCCGTGTCTGACTATAAAGATAGTGTTGTGTATGGTCACCCATCCAAATTATTACCGCAACGGCAGTTGCTACCTCAAATGCAAGGAAGAGGGCAAGAGGCGACCGAAGAAGACATAAATAGAGTGTGTGAATGAGAAGAGAGATGAGAGAGAAAGGAGTGAGTGTAGGAACGACGGCTGACAAAGGAGAGTGGAAAAAGAAAATTGGCTGTGCGACCCCACCTATTAATATAAAGCAATGAAGAAGAAGAACAAGTTGCAACCTCGGTGATCGCGTCAGATCATCTCAGTGAGCCGAGCTATATGTTCAACATAGATAAATATTTTTTTTTGTTATTTTTTTTAAATGTAATGCTCTTCTCCTAAAGCTTATATAATTTTAATTACATGTAGTTTCTTAAAGTAAATTTAAGTCATATTTCTTATTAAAAAATATATATATGTCGCATATTCAATTGGATAAGAATCAGCGTGGTCGTCGTCGTTGTCTGCCATTATGGATTTTAATACTTGTCACTGCGCACAAATGGCGCAATGGCGCAGGCGCTGTTTCATATCAGACTGAAGCACATTCAAGTCAAACCGCGAGTGAACGCACTACTGACAAATAGGAAACACCTTCATTCGTACATTCACTGATTTAAGAATCAGCACAGATAACAAACTCTTGCGTTCATAGTGCTGCCATTCGATAGGATGGAACTACTAATCGAATAAATTAATATAAAACATTCCTATATGCAATAAGTTTATACTAGGTTATTTGCTTATTAAACAGTTCAAATATCAATATTACTGTATAGCTAGGAACTAAACAGTGGCATTGTACATATCTTAAGATTTATGCAAAAATAAAGACTCTTTGAAATAGAATTGAAAATCGACTACATAGAATAGACGTCAGACCTACAAACCACAAAAACGGCAATCAAAACGCAGAGCAGAGCAGAACCCAATTTTGTAAAGATATATTTTCTCATCAGAATCCTTTCAGAGGGCAGTATTAAGTATTAATCTGTCCACGGAGGGTCGAAACATAAAATATTACTACGGAGGGATGAAGACGATTCTCCCGAATATTGTATCGGATGAACCGTACGTGGATATAGACCGAAGATTATCCACTGATAGATTAAATTAGGACACACATTGTTTTTTTTTTCACACACGGCTGGTTAAATCCATACTGAACCATTTGTGGTTTGGTTTATGGTAGCTAACACAACTGATATACTACATATACATACATACATATTTTATATAGGTACATATTTAACACCCAGACCCACAGCCAACAAATTTAAGCACAAAATAATGTTTAAAAGCAAATGATAGGTCACATTTTTTCAAATTTCTTTTTACTGTCGAATTTTCCTAAAAGCATAGCCATGTTTGATAAATATCAATAAAATACTTTGATTTTGACATTAAAAGATTGTCGCCACCTTTCAAAATAAATATATCTATACCAATACATATTATAAGAAGAACTTTTTTTTGTTTGTTTATTTGTTTAACGCTAATAGGCTCCGAAACTACTGGACCGATTTGAATATTTTTTTCACCGTTGGGAAGCTTCATTATCCCTGAATACGGGCTTTATTTTGTTTCTCTCTGCAACATAGATTATTTTATAGCCCGTGACAATCTGTTAGTCTGTAATAAATTTTGAATCCAAGATGGTTGCCATCACAAATCGTTGCTCCGACCTATTTACGAGTATAATCATATTTCAGCTTATACTTGCCACCAGTGACCACTGGTCTTGTAACCACCCAAGGTGAATTTGCAGCCAAAATTGCTTTGCGTAGACCTTTATTGTTAGGACTGCGAAGCTTTGGAACTCACTACCTGAGTCTCTGTTTTCTGAGTGGTATCATCCGGGGGCCTTCAAAAGTAGAGTTAATAGGTATCTTCTAGGTAAGCGTGCCACACCGTAGACTGCAGTGCAGAAAAACATCAGGCTAGCTGTAGTCAGACGCTAATCTATCAAGAATAAAAAAATTAGTACTTTTTTTTTTTTTAGGACACATTCCACACACGGCTGGTTAACCCCATACTGAACCATTTCTAGCTCGTATTATGGTTGCTGAACACAGCTGATATATTACATATACATACATTCATATTATATATAAATACATATTTAACACCCAGACCCACACCCAAAAAATTTTAGTTAAGCACAAAGATGTTGACCGGGCCGGGAATCGAACCCGGAACCTTCTGATTAGCAGACCGGCATGGTAACCTTTACGCCAACGAGGTTGTCAACTTGCCACGATACGTTTGCAAGTTGGCTCTAATACGTGATCTATGTGAAGTAATCAGTGTGTGGTTATTAAGTATTGATCGTCGAACCTCAGCGCCGGATGGAAATGAAGTAAAGGTTTCTTTCGCATGATGGAGAGGCGTGCGTGGGATTTATTATACGGACGCTTTGAGGGTTTACCTACAAATTAGATAGAAATAAGCCCTTTATTTGCTATTTTTATCTAGGAATAGAAATAGTATCTAAAAGACGTCCGAAATGCTGGCTTTTGTTTCGGCCAGAAACTAAGCATTGCCATCCAACGTGGCAATCTTGAAAGCTTTTGGGCACCTTTTCTGGTGACCCTGGTCTTTTTTAGGTTAAGTTTCCCGATGCATATAATTTTAACTTACAATAATAACATTTTATAACATTCATACAAAAGCTCGTTTAAATTATAAACCTATTTACCACTCAAATACGCTCAACACTCAAATCCAAGTTCGTCTTCACTCCTCAAAGTCTTTTTTAAGGGAATTCAATGTTACCCCTTAATAAAACTAAAACTAGCCTACTAAGCTTATAAATGGTATTACTTTAACTTCATCTTAATCTTTACCGTTTTCCACAAGGTGGGGTCGACACAGCCTGTTTTTTCAATTCCACGCCACTCTATCAGCCGTCATAACCACTAATAGATAACGTATCCTCTAAGAACGTGCTCATTAGTAAATTTCCTAATGTCTCTAACCGAGTACATTTTGTTCGTGTGCACCTTAGATTTCGCTAAGATAGCTCACATAAGATATTTTTTTAATCATAATGGGCTTGCGCTTGATCGCAATTCACCTGATGGTAAGCGATAATGCGATCTAAGGTGGAGCGCGCTTGCCCAGAAGAAACCGGTTCACTCTTGCCTTGTTTTCAACGAACTAGATTATAGTTACCGGGGAACAGGAAATTTGGCAAAGAATTCCACACCTTGGCGATACGCACAATGAAGGTGGACGCAAATCGCTTAGTACGCGACTTGGGCACCTCCACAGTATAACGATGCCGCCTTGGTGTTTCCCTACTCGTCCGATGGTGGAAAGAGGCGGATCAATTCATGAAAAAAATAAATCATAGATTTAACACAACACTACCTCGAATGGTTTCTTTCGTTTAAGTCCCTGTCAGTTCAATCACCTAAAAGTAAGCTCTCAAAATCATCCCCACTTTACAGCTTTAATCTTAAAAGAGAAGTCTTGACCACTCACTTTAGTAAAGCGTCTAAGCCTCACCCGTTTAACGCTTAGCACTAAGGGCAATGAAGTAGAAACAAGAGGCTCCTTGAATGAACAGAAGGATTTGTTAATTGGCACTATCCGGTCCAATGCTTGCAGTCTTTTGAGACGATTGTGGTACAAAATAGTTCCAATTACATCAGAGATTTAGTTTTGTTTATATCAAATTTATTTTTGTTTATCTCAAATTTATTTTTGTGTAAAATTGTGTTAAGCTGCGCTGCAGTCTACGATGTGGCACGCTTACCTAGAAGATACCTTACTCTACTTTTGAAGATCCTCGTATGATACCTTTCAGGAAACAGAGACTCAAGTTGAGATTTCCAAAGCTTCGCAGTCCTCACAATAAAGATCGACGCAAAGTGTTTTGTACGAAAGTTTGGAACTTCAACTCTGTATCGGTGTCTCTTCACTGACTCTCTGCTCGTTCTGTAGTAGTGTGTGAAATGTGTCCTATTAACAAAAAGTTAGTGATAACTAATTAATTACTAACCAAAAACTTCGTCATTAAAACCAAGAGCTTTTGAATCACTCACTCTAATTTCACTACCAAGTTAAGTGTCAAAGTGAAAGCTTCGACAAAACACCTCACTGTTGGTAGCAGCTTTCTGACCGGTAGCTTAAAGCTAGAACACGCAAACTCTATGTGAATAATCTCGCCAATATCCTACATTCTGTACCTCGTATCTATTCTGAGGGAGTTTTCGCTTGGACCGAATACTGTTTGCTTTGCTGATTCTGTACCTACTTTTTATCCCGGATCAAGGCGAATTTGCCCCTGCTTTGAGCCTGCAGGAATATTACGAAATAATTTCATCATCATGAAATCAACAGTTAATAATATTGAAATTATAAGCTGTAACGGTTCTAGATAATTTGTTGGCTGTGAGTCTGGGTGTTAAATACATATCTTTGTATATAAAATATATATGTATGTATAGTATGTAGTATATAATTTGTGTTAGCCACCATAACACAAACTAGAAATGGTTCAGCATGGGGTTAACCAGCCGTATGTGAAATAAGTCCTAATATTTATCTCTTTATTTATTATTTATCATTAGGTACCTACAAAAAATATTTTTTGTTTAAATCATACAGAAGGACAACGAAGGGTAAGGGTACAATGTCAAAACTAAGCTCCTCCAACCTAACGTGCCCTTTAATATTACTCAATAGCCTCTTTGAAAAATTAGGATTTAAAATAAAAACGCCAGCATGTGAAAATTTGTTTCCTTAAAGTATCAGAAGGTTACACAAAACGTATTCATTATTATTATTTACTAACAGCGTCGCGCGATGTTACCCTCGTTAATCCGGGATAAAAATTAGCATTAATTTAATAAGCTTATGTGTCATTCAGCCGTTGGAGAATGAAGGAGTAACATAGATTTTCCTAGATAGAGTATCCATAGAGTATCCCTCGGGAATCACAATTGTTTTCGGGATAAAAGTAGCCTATAAGTTAATCCACGGTCTAATTTATCTTCGCATCAAATTTCATCAAAATTGTTTCGCCGTCTGAGCGTGAAGAAGTAACAAACATACACACTACATAAACTTTCGTATTTATAATATTAGAAGGATTACTCAAACAACTGTAATAACTACGTCTGCATCCAGAAGCAAACTCTTTGAGGAGCAAATGAAACAAACATACCTACCACACGTCAGTCGAAAACAGACATCGAGTGTTGAGGATCACTATCCGGCGATCTCTGCATTTTACGGGTGGGAAAGGTATTTGTATTTCCGGTCCTGATACGTGTACACACTGCACTGAATAACTCTATTCAATAAAGGAAACGTTTGTAAGTTAGCTTGTTTGTTTGTTAATATATGTGAAATTTCCACTGCAGTGCCGAAATCGTTTGTTTTTTGCGTCGTCGTCGTCGGTAGAATAGCACGTTAAGCGCTAATCTAGTACTTAAACATTGTAAACTGTTCACGTAAGGCATCTTAATATTTTCGCGTAGAAAACGGTCACACTTACTTATTATTAAAAGTTGGAATGAGTCCAACAGTTTCGGTGCTTTCCGAGCACCACCTTCAGGGGCGAGTGTTACACGGACCGCCGCCGGCGAGCTCTGCGCGTCCAGTGCACGCGCAGAGCTCGCCGGCGGCGGTCCGTGTAACACTCGCCCCTGAAGATGGTGCTCGGAAAGCACCGAAACTGTTGGACTCATTCCAACTTTTAATAATAAGTAAGTGTGACCGTTTTCTAGGCGAATCTAGTACTTGTAAGAAGTACGGTATTGATTTTAATCCAGTCTTTGTTTTCATTTTGTCTTGCTAGCTCAGTTTATTGTGACAGTAATTTGATCTTTCTTTCTAACCCAAGCATCACGTTGTTTGTGATTTTTCGTAGATTGATAAAAGTGGTTTTTCCTCGACTTTTTTTTCTTCGCTCTCTCTGGATCTTGTTTTGTTTGAGTTTAACGTTACGTTGTTTGTTTTGGCTTGGTTTGTTGGGTCGGAAGAAATAATTGGCGAATATCAAAAGTGCTTTGAGTGTTTTGTTATGGTGAATGGAAAATGTTTCTTTTGGTGCAACGGTTGATGCGAACAGTCTTTGGATTGGTGACCATGTGTAATAGAGTTTTTTAATAATTTGCTCAGAGCGAGTCGAACTCGCGAATGAAGGTTTCCGTACCATTATCTTACTAACTTTGATCAAAAATGTACTAGATTCAAGGTGACGACACTAAAAACGGCAAGGAAAATAAGACCACAAGTAAGAGTGTGGTCTTATTTGAGTTTGAGGGATTTAAGCGTTATTCGTATAGTAATACAGTTGAATTTTCTAACGCTCACTGCGTACGGTCATTTAATTATATAGCTGTTATCGCGGAGCAAGAAAGCTTATGTTTATTATGGCACTAGTTGAAACTCAACCTTAAGATACAGTGGTAAGGTTGGTAAGGTCTTGAATTGAAACATAATATTTTGTATTTCTGTGTATATTAGTAAACTCATGTAATTTTTTTGTGCTAGTTTGTATGCAACACTGAATCTGGTATATATTTGATCGAAGCTTTAATGATGAAAATGACGTTTGTTGTTAAAAGCCCCCACAGGGCGCAGTTAATAACACTGGTCTACAGTGGTTTTGTTGCCTTAGATATGACAATAATTTTAGGTCTATCTATGCACATAATCTATGAAACTATCAATAATTTTGTAGGATATGCTTAGTTTTTTTTTCCAATTGATGGTTGGAAAATTATGTTTTATTATGAACAAGCTAATATTGTTCAAGTATAACATATGCAAAAATCTTGAAAACACGAGCACATTGAGAACTTTAATGAATATATTCGGAATCTGGGTACTTGAAACCGTAAAAAATTGCGATGATATCCAGGGCAACGAAAAAAAAAATAACTTTTTGTAGAGCAGTGTAATTAAACCACAGTATAATAGGTTATTTTTATAAAGTTCACAGTTGTCAATTAAACCGATGTGTCTGACGCATGCACCCGCCTGACCCAAAACTGTCACGAGAATATCATATTTTATACAAGCTGCGTCCTGCAGCGTTGTCTGCGATAATCCGGGATAAAAATAACATCTATCTTCTTCTTTTCTTTCTAATATATAAAATTTCCATGTCACAATGTTAGTTACGGTACTCCTCCGAAACGTCTGGACTGATTTATACCAAATTTTATTTGCGTAGGTATTCAGTAGGTCTGAGAATCGGCTACTATTAATTTTTCGAAGTTTTTTTTTATAATGTTGCATTAAATATACATATATCCTAAATTTATATTTTTTTATCATCAAGCACTATTTTTGTATAGCCATTTTAGTAATTTAATAATTTTTCATCCCGCTCGATAACAGATCAATAATAGTGTTTTAGCTGAACGTTTACCGGGTCAGCAAGTATTCATTTATAGTAGGTTTATATATTTGGCGAGCTCGTTGGAATAATAGTTACCAAACCGGACTGCCAACCAGAATATTCCGAGTTCGATTCCTGGCATGGCCAACATCTTTGTGCTGTGCTAAATTTCTTAACTCGGTCTGGAAGTTAAATATGTACCGATATAATGTATGTATGTATATGTAGTATATCATTTGTGTTAGCAACCATAATGAAAACTAGATATAAATGGTTTAGTATGGGGCTAAATATACTCAGTAGACTTTAATCCTGTATTAACGCGGGTAGGTACTTATTTTTTCTACCAAAATGCAAATAGAGTTAAAAAGCTTTTTGAATACTGTAAAAAGATTAACAAGCGTTTTATTAAGCTTCGGGCTTAAAAACCAAATCTGAATAGTACAGATTTAAGGTGAATGAATCCTGATAAATTTTATTCAGCTCAAAATAAAATACCAAAGGTTTTATTATTAAATAGGCTTGTGTAGAATAAACTAATAAACAACAAAACTGTTATTTATCTGTCAGTATTTTTGTTGGTTTTTAGGGTTCTGTACCTAAAAGGTAAAAATGGGACCCAATCAATTACTAAGCCTCCTCTGTCTGTCTGTCTCCAGGCTGTATCTTAGAAACTGTAATAGCTATAAAGCTAAACCTTTTTCAATATATGTATTTTCCATGCCGCTATAACATCAAATAATAAAAAAAAATTAAGGGGATCCCCATACAAAAATCTTTTTTTTACCAATTTTTTTGCTATATATCAATAACGGTAGGTGATAGACACTTAAAATTTTCACAAAATGCATTAAAGTATATTGGCTATTAAGTTAAATTATAAAATTGAAATAAAATAAATATGTAAGGGGGGCTCCCATACAACAATGTTACGGAACCCTTCGTGTGCGAGCCCAACTCGCACTTGGCAAATTTTTATAATTTATATTAGAATTTATTAGATTTTTTTTTTTCTGTTATCGCAGAGGTTTTGGTCGCCTGTTCAATTAAATAGTGTTTAATAATATAATATCATATACTATTGTAATGATATTATAGTACTAGAATACCTATAATTGAAAATTGACATGGATACATATCATATACTTTTGTAATGATATCATTTTATTTGACTTGTAACTTTGGTGTTATCAATAAATGATTTGTATTTGTATTTGATCTGTATTTGTTTATAAAATATAAACAAATACAGATATAAACAAATACACAAACATATTTAGTTGTGATGGGTATGTCATTAAAAAGCTGTCACAAGAAGACTAACACTAGATTATATATAAAAACTGACTACAAAGCTGTTGCTTCGGAACTGCAGCATGCAAACTGGTCTAGTGTAGTGAACGAAAATAGTGTAAATATTGCAGTGGATGAGTTTGAAAAAATAATAACCACAGCAATCAAAAAGCATTCTTATACAAAACAAGTCAGTAGGTCTCAATATGTCCTGAAGCCTTGGATTACTCCCGGTCTAATTCGGTGCATGAGACACCGAGATAGATTGCATTTAGAGATGAAAAAATATCCTAATGACTCTGTAAAGAAAGTGGTTTATTTGCGGTACAGAAATTTCTTTAATAATCTTTTGCGTAAACTAAAACAGGAC
Source organism: Mellilla xanthometata (assembly GCA_035578125.1). Classification (NCBI taxonomy): domain Eukaryota; kingdom Metazoa; phylum Arthropoda; class Insecta; order Lepidoptera; family Geometridae; genus Mellilla; species Mellilla xanthometata. The sequence continues at coordinate 1,161,893 of JAPUBQ010000020.1, forward strand.
TACGAAAGTAAAGAGCTGGAAACGAATAAACACGATACAAAAAGACTCTGGAAATCCATCCAAAAAATAATTGATAGCCCATCAAAACAATCGTCCGCAACTGAACTCCTAAACATTAAACCTAGCTGCCAAGACTCAAGAAATTTTTGTAATGAGTATTTTTCTAAAGTTGGTTCTCAGCTTGCTGATCAATTACTCCAGTCGCTTAATAAAACAGAATCAGAACTGGCAGGAGATACCAATTTTGCAAGCATTGGAACAGCTAATTCTTTTTACCTTCAGCCGACAGACGAATACGAAATAGCTAAAATCATAGACAGATTGAAAAAAGATAGTGCTCCGGGGCTCGACGGAATCAAACCAGCTCTGATCAAAGAAATAAAGTGTCACATTTTAGCTCCTCTGACTCATATCATAAACACAAGCTTACAAACAGGTACATTTCCCCAAAAATGGAAAGTAGCAAGCGTGACGCCAATACACAAAGCAGGGACTAAGAATTTGCCAGAAAATTACAGGCCTATATCTCTTTTACCCACGCTTTCGAAAATACTCGAGAAAATTGTAAACCATCGTTTAATTTCGTACTTAGAGAAGCTAAACCTTATTTCTGGACAGCAGTATGGCTTCAGACGAGGCAAATCAACAGAAAACGCAGTCGAGCTTCTCTCTAGAAAAGTAGCCTCTAGTCTAGACTCCCAGAATAAAACTATTGGAGTGTTCATGGATCTAAGCAAGGCATTTGATACTATTTCAGTGGAAATCTTGCTAAAAAAACTTGAGCTTTTTGGTATAAGAGGAATGCCACTGAAATGGTTCCAAAGTTACCTTGATCAAAGAAGTCAGTGTGTTAAAATTGGAGAAGGAGTTAGTGATATGCTGCCAATTCGCTTTGGTGTTCCGCAGGGAAGCGTACTGGGTCCAACCTTTTTCATTTTATACATTAACGATATTCATCTAGCTATCCCAGCTGACATTGACCTTATCAGTTATGCCGATGACACCGTCGCCTTATTTCATGGAAAATCCTGGAAAACAGTCTTTCAAAAAGCAGAAACTGGCATGTCGAAGCTGAAACTATGGCTAGATAAAAACCTGCTCACTCTCAATTCCAAAAAAACCAAGTATTTATGTTTCCACAAGACTAAGGCATCTGAACCCAATTCTCAACTTAAACTACAAATCCATTCATGTGCCAGCAGGCCATGCAACTGTGACTTGATTCTCAGAACTCCATCTATAAAGTACCTGGGTGTTATAATTGATGAACAGCTTTCTTTCAAGGCGCATATTTCAGTTCTATCAAAACGAGTCAGAAAATTAATCCATATTATGAAGGCCTTGCGAAGCTGTGCTAGCAAGCGTATTCTTAATTTAGTGTATGTAAGCCTTTGTGAGTCCATACTCTCCTATTGCATCACAACTTGGGGAGGCACTGGAAGTACTGCCATGATGGAAGTGGAGAGAGCGCAGCGAGCTGTCCTCAAAGTGATGTATAAGAGACCGTACAGTCACCCCACGGATCAGATATATGATGAAGCGGGAGTTTTAAGGGTACGTCAAATATACATACAAAATGTAACGCTCGCAGTGCACAGAAATATCGTCCCACAAGAGACCATTGGATCTCCAAAAAGAAGACCTCCCCTTGCCGTGTTACCCAATATAAAAACCACCTTTGCTCAACGCCTCCCAAACTTTAGGTTCCCCTACATATACAACAAAATGTCAACAATATGTAATATTCGGCAGAAAAATTCTAGACAATGTAAACTTGTAATCAAGCAGTACCTCCTTTCACTTAGTTATTCTGATACCGAATCAATACTTAAGATTATTAGTTAGCAAACATAATTCATTTTGTCAAAATTTGTAAATAGTTTTTGTTTCAATTCGGCTACTTTTGTTACACCGCACCACACTATATGTTAATTAGATGAAAGCAATGCCCATAGCGAGCGCCTGCGATTCAAGATCACTCTTAGTGCAGGGCTCGCTGGAACACTATCCTATCTTATCATAAAAAGTTTATTGTATAAGTTATATATATATGTAATGCTTAGATAAGAGGGTTGTAATCTTTTTGAAAATAAATTAATTTGAATTTGAATAAATATTCATTTCATCTCGGCTCAGAATTAATGCCATAGACTAAAAAAAAAAAAAAAAAAAAAAAAAAAAAAAAAGTCATGAACCTATGAACCACAGACCGCACCGGGTCTGTGGTCATACATCTCGGCTGATATGCCTCGTTGCTTCGATCGCTCGATATTTATGCCCCTGAACGGTTTGTTACGTGGATTTAGTTGTAAGAGTAGAAAGGCCATAATATTTTTTGTAACCTAAATAAGTTATTATTATTATTATTAGGACACATTAACACACGGCTGGTTAGCCCCATACTGAACCATTTCTAGCTCGTATTATGGTTGCTAATTCAACTGATATACTACATATAAATACATCTATATTATATATAAATACATATTTAACACCCAGACCCACAGCGAACAAATTTGCTTAAGCACAAAGATGTTGACCGGGCCGGGAATCGAACCCGGAACCTTCTGATTCGCAGTCCGACATGGTAACCTTTACGCCAACGAGGTCGTCAAATGTATGAGCAAGTTTTTATTCCTTAATATGTAAGGAAGAACTTAGATTCCTTTGATTAGGAGTAATTTTAGCTTTGATATTTTTTGTAATTTTAAATGTATGAGAATGTGATTTGTATAATTATCTCCTAAGTCTATGTAAAAAGGAATTTATTCCATGGATAAGGTGTAATTATACTGTTTAAATACATCTTCTTCTTCTTCCTCAACCTTTTCCCACTAGGTAGGGTCGGCACTGTTTAAATACATCGTTTAATTAAATTAATTATATAACTAAAAACGACCTAAAAATATATATCATCTAAATCTAAGCGCAACTATCTATGAGCTTGTAAGTTTTATCTTTCCTAAGTTTATGAAAGTAAAAACTTAGATTTCATAGATTAGGAGTAAATTATAAATCTATATATATCGTTATGTTGCTAAATTATTATTATTATTTAATGCGTACTTGAAATAAAATTATATTTATTTAAAGGCTAACAAACATTATCTTGGGTGAGGGATACAATTAGTAAAACTTCTTATGAAAGGCGTGTATTCGATAATGGTGGCGATTCAGCGGCACACACGACTAAACTAAATTTAAAGAAGCCCCGTCTCTTTTCATCTTAAGTGGCCAGAAAGAGACGGCACGTCTGCACCACAGACAAAACAACTAAAATCACGTCAAATATGGAATGTGCAGGCAGTTTTAGAGTTGATACTAGAGAGTGCGCTCTAAAGTCGCCTATATTTTCTACATTTGACGTGATTTTAGTCGTTTTGACTATGCTGCAGACGTGCCGTCTCTTTCTGGCCACCTAAGATGAAAAGAGTCGGGGCTCCTTTAAATTTAATCAAGTCGTATGTGCCGCTGAATCGCCACCAATAACGCAAAATATAATGCATCCAATCGAATTTTATTATTAAATTTTAGAGACAACAATTAAACCAGCCGTTAGTGAAAAAAAATATACTCAAAAATGAGCTTCGTTTTTTTGAAAATAAAATTAATGTTGATATTTTAATTGAATTAAAGAAACCGATCTATGTTCTTTATACCTCCATGGTTTGAAACATACAATGTACGCTTCTATACGCATAGAAGAGCACTTAGCCTGATTACCGTAGCTGAAGCCACTTATGTTTTCATGAAGTCATTTTTTAACCTCTGGCACAAAAACTATAGATGGTTATAATTTTGAAGAGTTTGTGTGTGAGTGTCTGTCTGTCTGTGGTATCGTAGCTCTTAAATAGGCGGACTAAACTCGATCTTTATAAATTACTAGCTGACCCGACAAACGTTGTTTTGCCTGACTTAGAGGTATGAAAAATAGATAGTGTAGCTTATATGACACGTTCGTAGATTTACCATAGCAGCGCCATCTATTACTTACTCGAAGTCGAAAGGTATCGACATCTGTTAGAATCATTTGGAGTTAACAGATAATTGTGACTGTCAAATAATAACAGACAATAATTAGCAATAAATTTAAATTGCGACTATAATTTGAGATTTAAACTATCCTATCTCTCAAGTTGGATCGAACTGCACATGGTGTGCGAATTTTATTATAATCGGTTAAGTGGTTTAGGAGTCCATTGGGGACAAACATTGTGACACGAGATTTATATATATTAAGAAGATGTATTTATATGTAGTATAATCAGTTATGTTAGCAACCATAATACGAACTAGAAATGGTTCAGTATAGGGTTAACGAGCCGTGTGTAAAATGTGTCCTAATATTTATTTATATATCAACTTTTTTGTTAAATAGAAGTGTTGGACCGATGTCCAAGTTTTAAAGTAAAAAATTGGCCAAGTGCGCGTTGGTCTCGCGCATGAAGTGTTCCGTACCATTATTGTATGTATAAATATTTATTTTTATTATTATTTTATTAAATTTTATAATTAAATTTGATAGCTTACATAAAGGTATTTTTTTTATATTTTGTGAAAATTTCAAGTGACTAACAGCTACCGTTATTGATATATAGCAAAAAATACAAAAAAAACACGTTAATTGTATGGAGCCCCCCTTTAATATTTATATTTTATATTCTTAGTATTTGTTGTTATAGTGGGGAAATACATATTTTGTGGAAGTTTCAGCTTTCCAGCTATTACGGTTTCTGAGATACAACCTGGAGACAGACAGACAGCGGAGTCTTAGTAATTGGGTCCAGTTTTTACCTTTTAGGTACGGAGCCCTAAAAAGGTAACGCAGTAATCGACCCACATAACTCATGACGACCTCGTTAGCGTAAAGGTTACCATGACGGTCTGCTAATCAGAAGGTTCCGGGTTCGATTCCCGACCCGGTCAACATCTTTGTGCTTCTAAATTGTTGGCTGTGGGTCTGGGTGTTAAATATGTATTTATATATAATATGTATGTATGTATATGTAGTATATCAGTTGTGTTAGCAACCATAATACGAGCTAGAAATGGTTCAGTATGGGGCTAACCAGCCGTGTGTGAATGTGTCAAAAAAAAAAAAAAAAACTGGAATGACTTGGTTTAGTTAGTGTGGAGGTTCCACAGTTCCCATGGAAACCATATAGAAAGAATATATTATATCTTTTCCTCTTTAATATAATATATAATTATCTTTTTTTCACACACCACTGGTTAATTCCACACTGAACCATCCATCAAGTTGATGCTCTTACGATAGTTTTTTTTTTTCAACTATACTAATCTATTCGAATGAGGTCAGTGTCATAAAAATTTAAATAGTTTTGGTATTCATATTGGACCAAGAACTTTTCGATATCCAAGATAATCTTAGTAATTTACTAGCTAACCCGGCAAACGTTGTTTTACCTTGATAAAAAAAAAACTAAATGTACAGTAGCCGATTCTCAGACCTTCTGAATACGCATATAAAATTTGAAAAAAAACGGTCAAGCCGTTTCGGAGGAGTACGGTAACAAACACTGTGACACGGAAATTTTATATATAAGAGATTATGATTATACCTACATCCAACATGATAATATTAAAGTATTGGGTTAACCGCTTCGTTTCTTCATCTTCAACCCTAAGGGGTCGAAAACTACATAGAAGCGTTATCAAAAATACTATATTACAAAGACACTGATGTGTACCAAATACCAATTATAAGCCGTTTGGTACATCAACATAAGATCATAAACATTAAACGACACACCGTTTGCGTGTTTTAAGGCGATACAGCGCCATCTATTATCGTCTTCGGGAAACAGAGCCATCGTAATAATTCTACATACGGGCAACGACATTAATAAATAATAGTTTTAAAAAACTAAAAAACACGCTTTTTTAGAAAACCGAACTAAAAATAGAAAATAAATTTAAATGAATTAAGAAAATAGTGTTAAAAGTTATAATCGGTTAAGTGGTTTAGGAGTCCATTGAGGACAAACATTGTGACACGAGATTTATATAATTACTAGCTGACCCGGCAAACGTTATTTTGCCTTAATAATTATTTCTAAATATACAGTAGCCGATTCTCAGACCCACTGAATACGCATATAAAATTTGGAAAAAATCAGTCAAGCCGTTTCGAAGAAGTACGGTAACAAACACTGTGACACGGAAATTTTATATATAAGATATTACGATAAGATATCGAATCGTATTGACGACCTCGTTGGAGTAATGGTTACCATGCCGGATTGCTAATCGGTTTTTCGGTTCTCATTTCTTTGTAATGAAACTTTGATGGCTGTCGGTCTGGGTGTAAAATATGTATCTCGTTATGCACTCTGGCCCGGTATTTACGCTACACGCGTGAGCGCCTTTATTGCTGACACTGCGTCTCGCTCGCCGCGCCAGGGCGCATTCCTTAGATAAGAGCGCCGATCGAGGCACTATATAGGTTTAGGTATAATTTATAATTTAGGTTTTATAATATAACGTAAGTATACTCATAAATTATAATAGTTTAAGGGTGTCTGGCAGAGGGTTGCCACCATAATAACCGTCTGGCAATGAGCAACGCGACTTTTGATATTATTATGAATCAAATGTGAAAAAATCAGGTTTTATACTATAACGAATTTGAGATGGAATTTTATACACTTTTGTTACCAGTTATCTGCCAAAGCCACTGCTGCCTCAGCTTCATGGTTGGGGATCATTCTTACCTCTACTAGGGACACACATAGAACAATTTTCAGCTTTTATTAAATGAGGAAGGTCAGAAACGTATGGGCTCTTGCTCTACTAGTTTTAAGTTAGAATTAACAGATTAGTTTTAACCAGTGCATCGAGCACACCTAGATTTAAATAAGAATAAATTAGAATCAAGCCTGTGCACCGAGTCACACTTAATGTTAACTTTTACATTTAAATAAAAAAATACTTTTTAAAAAGGTGTTTTCGGTCTCCCGATACTTGTCTATCTACATAAAGTAGGTATGTATGGATAAAAGTTGTGTTAACCTGCAGCAAATACCACTTATCTATAAGCAGATAAACAAAGCGGAAACGCAAAGCAAAAAACCTCCACTTGCACCAAAAAAGAGATTGCGTCAAAAGAAACTGTTACCTGTGACGTATATCCGGAAACGAAGGGACTTCCGGTTCCTCGGCGCGATGGGTTTGGCACAAAGTGATGTCATTTGAGACTACAAAGGGTTAACCTTTGGGTGGCCGGCAGTTTGACGTGGCGGAAAAAATGGCTTTTTGCTTTGACTGGGAAATTATTTAAGTTAAAGTGAAATTTTGCATGTTGGTTCAGAGTTTTTTTTTTTTACACATTTCACACACGGCTGGTTAGCCCCACACTGAACCATTTCTAGTTCGTATTAACACAACACAACTGATATACTACATATACAGACATACATATTATATATAAATATATACATATTTAACACCCAGACCCACAGCCAATAAATTTAGTTAAGCACAAAGATGTTGACTGGGCCGGGAATCGAACCCGGAACCTTCTGATTAGCAGTCCGGCATGGTAACCTTTACGCTAACGAGGTCGTCAATGTTTTCTAGTGCTCGCCTGGTTAACTACTATATTTTGGCAACTTTCGATCCAGTTATTTGTTAAACAGAATAAATTAATACGTGTTCTCGCTTGTATAAGATATCCCGACGCAAAAATTAATATAACCATTTTCATAGATCATATTTACAAAAATTCTAAATACTGACAGTGACCAGCATATTTATTTTAGAAATATGTAAATTTTTAAAAAGATATCCAGAATTTTTCTACAGAGCAGACTAAAAGCAGAATCGAAAATACCAGCTCAGGCCTAGATATGCAAAAAATTAATAATTCAAAAATCCCGTCTAGTAATTCAAGGTTCGGGCCCAAATGCTATGGCAATAGATATAGGCAAGAGCCTAGAGCACCGACGCAAGGTTGCTAGTTTGTCGGTTTTTTATCGGATACATTTCGGGGAGTGTGCTATGGAACTTCATAATTTGATTCCACCATCTCCGTTCTACTACAGAACGAGCAGAGAGACAGAGAAGAGACACCGATACAGAGTTGATGTTCCGAACTTTCGTACAAAAGTAACAATATAGGTCGACGCAAAGCGTCGACCTTTATTGTTAGGACTGCGAAGCTTTGGAACTCACTACCTGAGTCTCTGTTTCCTGAGAGGTATCATCCGGGGGCCTTCAAAAGTAGAGTTAATAGGTATCTTCTAGGTAAGCGTGCCACACCGTAGACTGCAGTGCAGCTTAACATCAGGCTAGCTGTAGTCAAACGCTAACCTATCAAGGATAAAAAAAAAAAAACAAAGTATTTAATAAACTACCAATCAGATTAAAAAGTATAGAAAATGATAACACATTCGAAAAATATCTAAAAAATCGATTATTATATAAATGTTATTATTATGACCGTTGCTTAGCTTCGATGATTGTGTCAGATCGCCTGAGCTTCAAGCGCTAATAAAACTTCAAACCCGTTTCTAACTATACGATCTCTTCATACATACTCGTATCTCTTTATAAATATACATATATAGAATAGAAACAGTATGTTTGTCCGTATGTAATATGGAATTTGTAAGCGAACATGGCTCTAATTAATTACTGCGTGTTTGTAAATGGCCCCGGAGACGGAAACGGGTTAGAGTTATATGATATATTATTTATATGTATGTATGTATGTATGTATATGGCAACACTATTGTTATATTGTATATTGTAGTGTAACGCCTGTAGCTCGGCTAGCTAAGGTGATCTGACGCGATTAATGAAGTTAAGCAACGGTCGATGCCAGCGGTGTTTGGATGGGTGACCATGCACAAGACTATAGTTTTAAAAGTGGCGTTTTCGTCTGGCTGCTACCGTGGGTCGGATGACGCGTTAGATTGTATTTCCTGGCTGTTACTCACAAGCAGTCGTTAAGGTAAGTCAGAGACCATCGGGTAGCTTGAAAATTCTCAACACCAGAGCTTGGCCACTTAGCTCATACGAAGATGATAATGATTGTGATATTAATTTATGAAATGTTTAGTAATATACACTTAAGGTAGTATCTTAATATATATAAATCTCGTGTCACAATGTTTGTCCTCAATGGACTCCTCAACCACTTAACCGATTATAATAAAATTCGCACACCATGTGCAGTTCGATCCAACTTGAGAGATAGGATAGTTTAAATATCAAATTATAGTAGCAATTTTAATTTATTGCTAATTATTGTCTGTCATTTTTTGACAGTCACAATTATCTGTTAAATCCAAATGATTCTAACAGATGTCGATACCTTTCGACTGGGTTGAGTAAATAATCAATAGATGGCGCTGTACCCCTAAGTGAGGCAAAACAACGTTTGCCGGGTCAGCTAGTTAACTCTATATAGCATAGGTTTAAATAAAGCCATAAAATTCACATATGAATAAGCCCGCATGGCTCCATGTTTCGCTTATCTCTGTTATCTATTTAATGTATTGCATTCATTATTCAACACTGAATTTTAATGAGAACCACATGCGTTTGTATTACTATCGAAATTTGATAATTTATATGTGATTTTAGTGTTGAGTGCTAAGTTTTTTTACACTTTTCACACACGGCTGGATAGTCCTAAACTAAACCATTTCTAGTCTGTATTATGGTTGGTAACACAACTGATATACTACGTATAATTTTTTTAAATAATGTTTTTTAACATAATAATATACGAGTACGCTTTAGGCAGCATTTTTTACTAATCAAATCATTTATAAACTTTTGTCAAAGTCAAAGTCAAACAATTTATTGCAATATTATGTCACTTTACAGTTACCATTTTTAGTTCGTGTTATGGTAGCTAACACAACTATACATATATATTTTATATAGATACATATTTAACACCCAGACCCACAACCAACAAATTTAGTTACTCACAAAGATGTCGGCTGGGCCGGGAATCGAACCAGGAACCTTCTGATTAGCAGTCCGGCATGGTAATCGTTGCGCCAACGAGGTCGTCAAATTTAAAGGTTTATTTCCTTTTTCGGTAGTTATGACATGTACACATAATATAGCATTTTTCAGAAGTATATTATTTGAGTTTTTGACTCTACGAAGCATTTAAGAATTCAGCCATTAGGCTACGCTTATTATAATAGAATTTTAATTGTTCTAAAATATGTGTAAGAATAATAAAAAATAAAATAACCGCTGGCTCTGAATAATAATAAAAATAATTTTCGCAGCCATCTTGTATTTGAAATTTATCAATGTGCGTGTATGGAGTACCTTGAATAACGCTATCGTAATTCTAGTTGATCTGTAATTTATTTAAAAAAATAATTAACTTATTTAAATTGTTTAACTTATTGTTCATTTGGAAAGAATGTAGATTTGTAAAGATGAAAGATTTTTTATCTCGGTTTTGTAGTTCCGGAGCCTATTAAATTCAAACAAACAATCAAATTTTCCTCATCTTCTTCTCTTTCTTATTCGTATGACGTAAGCTCTGGTGTCGAGAGTTTTCGAGCTGCCCGAAGGCCACTGACTTGGCTTAACGAATGTTTGTACTAAGACTAACAGCCGGAACCTACAATTTAACGCGTCATCCGACCGAAATGCCACTTAAAAAAGGACAGACTTGTTCTTGGTCACCCATCCAAACACCGTCCGCATCGAACGTTACTTAGCTTCGATGATTTTCCTCATTATAATATTGGTATCGATTATAATAAACACAATTTCCATTTGAACAATCAAAGCAAACCACCCTCCACTTGTCCTCTAATCCGGCCTCGCAAATAAAACTAACAAACCCCTATTTAAACTACGATGACTTTCAATACTTAATCCGCATTACGCTATTTAATTCGTACCAAGCATCTATTGCTACTTGAACTCTGTTATTTTACCCATATAATTGATTCATCAGTGCCTTAAGGGTCCATCAGGGGCAAAGTGGGGAGAAAAGAGGGAGGAAAAGGGACAATGAAGGGAATTAATGGACTCCCCCTGTGCCCATAATTCATGGGGAAAAAGGGAATTGACGCTTAAAGTGGACGGAGAGTGTTCCTGGATTTTAGGGAGAAATGAAGCGGCAAGGTGTGACAAAATGATATTTGTATAACAAAGCAATGGTGACGGGAATAAATGAGGGGATTTTGATCGATCACCGAGGTGTAGGTATGAGGGCTTGCTTGTTTTGACTTTCATATGAACCAGGAGGTCAAGTTTTGGAATTTTATTAGAAATCTTTGATCTTTGCTTGTAGAGATTTTGTCTTCAATACAATTCAAATTCGTTTATTCATTGCAAAACTTGGGTGGATTGCTTGAATATTAGATATTTACAATGTATATAAAAGTGAACGTTATAACCTTTCGGCTTGCAAAAAACTTTTCAGAGACGTATGTTTACATTTATACGTCTTAAAATACTGTTTAAAAAATAACTCGCTTTTCCATTCATATTGTTGTGGATATTCGAAACTTTGTGAATGAAAAAGCTGTGTTTTATTTGTAAATTTCTAAAAGTCTAAGAAAAAAGAGGAAAGACATTCAATTTTTTTTTTTACTGGACACATTTTCGCACACTGCTGGTTAACCCCATACTGAACCATTTCTATATTTGTGTAATGGTAGCTAACACAACTGATATACTACATACATACATATTTTAGATTTTAGGGATATACATATAGAACACCAAGACCCACAGCCAATAAATTTAGTTAAGCACAAAGATGGTGGCCTTGCCGGGAATCGAACCCGGAACCTTCTGATTGGCAGTCCGGCATGATAACCTTTACGCCATCGAGGTCGCCATTAATTAGACTTACGTGTTTGAAAAAAAGGCATGATTTATCAAATTTGGGCAATCACTATGGCCAAATGTAACGAGATAAATATATTAATAGCCAACCATAATGACAACATTTCTATTAAACTAATTATACAAATTTAAATTTGCTGTTTTTTTTTTACTCATAACGAGCTTGCGCTTGATCGCAGTTCACCTGATGGTAAGCGAAATTGCGATCTAAGGTGGAGCACGCTTGCCCAGAAGAAAGCGGTTCACTCTTGCCTTGAAAACTGCTAGATTATAGTTATCAGGGAACAGGGAGTTTGGCAAAGAATTCCACACCTTGGCGATACGCACAATGAAGGGTGAACAAACCGCTTAGTACGCGACTTAGGCACCTCCACAGTATAACGATGCCGCCTTGGTGTTTCCCTACTCGTCCGATGGTGGAATGGGGCGGGGGGGATCAAATCATGCAATCCCGTTGCACACTCTCCGAAATGTAACCTATAAAAAATAGGTGTGAGTAGTATTAAACTGTCCTATTAGTAGAATAGGCATGCTTTACCTTAGTCTTTACTTTATGTTTAGTAAAAAAAAAAAAAAAAATCCTGAAACAATGCACAAAATAAACGAACCAAAGGCAAAGTTTTATATATTACCATCACAAAGCATTTAAACTTGGAAAAACATAAACACAAGAAACTCAAATCAAAAACTCAATGCATGTTGAAATATTTGTCTCGAAAGTTGAACCTATAAAAGTTTATGTCTAAACTTATATAGACTATCTAGTTTAACTATTGGAGCCATACGTATTTGTGTTTGGTTTTAGTATAGCTTGGAAATATAACTTTTTACTATAGCTCTTGCTTTGAGTTTTGCATTTCGTTTGCATGTTAAAAGTTATAGCTGATATAAATATATATCTCAAGTAAATAAAAAAAGCATTTGAAAGTTCAAATCCTCTCAATTGTTTGACCAAATGAGTTTGTGCAAGATGAAGCCTTTTGCGCTCGAAGCTCGGCTAGCTAAGGTGATCTGGCGCGATCATCGAAGCTAAGCAACGGTCAATGCGGACGATGTTTGGATGGGTGACCATGCACAAGGCTATCGTTTTTGAAGTGGCATTTTTATCAGGGTGATACCGTGGATCAGTAAATGTATAAGGCCCTATTTCTAAGATTTCGACGTCAATCTGACACCAATTTCTGTTTGAAAAACCAGGATATCTAGATAGTTACTAATAAAAAAAACACTAATTATAGAATAAAATTAATATTTCATTTACGCGTTTTACATCATCACATTTATTCAATTTTATATTATTTATTTTCAAAGTTTTATTACAAACAAAATTATTATTTATACAAGCTCTTTCTGGATCTCAGTAACAATAAATGGACTAATGTCAAAATACTCACGTAAAACATATAAAAATACATATCTATATTGGCTTTCTTAGACCTAACAACTACTAACTTACTGATTAATGACCACTCGATAAATGGCTTGCAAAACACCTATGCTTGGAAGTAGATAAGTTTAAGTATAAGCAGATGAAGGAGCCAAAAAATACCTAACTAGGTCAAAGCACAAACATAAACCGTAAACTTTAACGTGGCCATTCAAAAGCTCAAATACAAAATCAAGACAAAAACTTTCCACAATATCCGAAGTTAACCAAATCTGCGTGTTTACAACTCTCTGAAGAGTTTTTCAGTCATTTTCTCAAGTTTTTATCAACTCTTGTTTATTATGGATACGTAATAACATTTGCCAAATTCCACCTTTATCTTATTCGAACTTTCTGTTCAGTACTCGTACAATGTTTTATGTTTGTGAACATAAAAACTTAGGGACTTGATTATGTTGAAAGGAAATTTGTCTGTAAACTTTTGAAATGCTTGATTATTCTTATGTTAAGTATAAATTATATTAGTCAATAAAAACAGGATTTTTTGACGACATGGGAGCAAATTAGCATGTTTCGAGAAATCTCTTAAAATCCAATGTAATAGCCACTGTTATTACAGTTCTGTTATCTACACATTGATAATCAATGTTTACAAATAATCAGTATATTAATTTGATAAATCTTTTAGGGTTCAGCATGTGTTTGCAATGTAAGCGGAAAAAAAGATAGATAATAGTGGCGATTTAGCGGCACACATGACTAAACAAAATTTAAAGTAGCTCTTCTATTTTCATCATATATGACCAAAAAGAGATGGTACGATCTAAACCATAGACAAAACATCTAAAATCACGTCAAGCACGTCAGATTTAGAGCTGATACAATTGGGTGCGCTCTAAAATCGCTTACATTTGTCATATTAGACGTGATTTTAGTTGTTTTGTGTGTGGTTCAGAACGTGCCGTCTCTTTTTGGTCATTTTATGACGAAAAGAGACATAGCTACTTTAAAATTTAGTTTAGTCGTGTGTGCCGCTGAATCGCCACCATAACCGCGATGGTATAAGTTTTTTTTTAGTGTATTTAGTATCAGCATTGCACCTGTGCGAAGCCGGGGCGTGTAGCTTTATTTTATTAATAGGATGAATATATGCATAAAACATAACCCTCTTTAGCAAACGACTAAAAAAAAGTGTCCATCAAACCGTACCTTCACTTTAACCCAAACAGAACGCAAAAAACACATTTATTTCACTTCCCGCGTCATAAAAAACGAAACGTTGATGCGTCACTCATTCCTCCATTTGAAATGTTTAAAATTTCGTTTACGATAGCTAGGTATTCGTAAAAAGGGTTTTTTAAACCCCGCCTCGACTCAGCTCCGAATAATTCATGAAAAACGTGTGATGGAACTTCAGGGGCTCTGTCAGATGTGAAATTCAGCGTGTTTTGATGTGGAAGACATTCAGCATGTTTTTGTCATAACGGTAGAACAGCTTATACGAGTACATAAGCAAATGTCAGAAATTAGTTTTGTGCCATGGGCGGATTTTCAGAACGAAGTTCCGTATCGCGCAATATGAAAGGGGGCTAGACGGTTTTTTTTTTACGAAAAATTGTCACGACACTTTTTGCGCACGGCATGGCAACGTCGCATCTCCAAAATTTGTTCGAAAATTCAAACACGGCTATGAATGAAAGTATTCACTAATTAACAACAGCGCCATTCGTTTCACGTGGAGTTGCGATTGAGCCTACTGATTAAGTTTATATTACATTATGTTTGTTAATAATAATAAAAATATTATTAAAAATATAACAATTCCTTCACTAATTAATCGGAAAGAACTTCGTTTCATCCGAGTGTCCCTTGATACCTCTCAAGTTTTTTGTTTTATATAAAGTAATTCACAATGACTCTTCCTTCAATAATCGTGTATCTAGTGTATTATAGTGTATAAAACTGTAAATTACTTAACAAATAAATATAATGTTTAAGTACCGAAAGCTGATAATATCAAAAAAGGATATTATGTCACATAACGAGGAAAAATATATCGTCTTTGGACTGATATACAGCTTTTGAGGTTAATTAATGTTTTGTGGTTTATATCTCAGGAATAATGTGGAATTATAATTTGGGCGTTATCGTAGGTCGGATGTCACGTTAAATCTTAAAATTTCACGTTAAAATGTAGGCAAATCAGAACTCTTCGTCTCTAATCAGTCTATCTCTAAGTTTGTTTTCTATCTCATACAAAGACGCATAAATATAATTAATTATAGAACCACATTGTCTTTAAGGCGAGAGTGAACCAATTTCTTTTAAGCAAACGCGCATCTAGATCGCAAATTCACTTAACACCAGGAAAGTTGCGGTCAAGCGCAAGTCTATATATCATAAAAAATGCATGATATAATAGTTAGTATGTAGGTTTTAATATTTTATTTACTAATTAATTTATTCAATAAAAATGGTTTATACATGTCACATAAAAAAAAAACTCAAATAACCCGCCACTGCTCGTCCCCGGTGCAAAAGTGCCCATCACGCTCGCTGCATTACCGCGCTGAATAGCTATAGTTAAAAATAAATAAATATTAGGACACATTCCACACACGGCTGGTTAACCCCATACTAAACCATTTCTAGTTCGTGTTATGGTAGCTAACACAGCTGATATACTACCTACATATACATACATATTTTACATAGATACATATTTAACACCCAGACCCACAGCCAACAAATTTAGTTAAACACAAAGATGTTGGCCGGGCCGGGAATCGAACCCGGAACCTTCTGATTGACAGGCCGGCATGGTAACCTTTACGCCAACGAGGTCGTCAACGAGTTAGTAAGTATAGGTATCTGGTTATTGACTATACAAATGAACCGCATCATTTCCTTCCTCTAATATTGGGTTACCTCTAACGAGCTTAGCACATTTTGTTCAATTATTTACTTATCGGCAAATTAAGTCTCTGAGGGAAAGTCGTCACTCGTCGGGTTAAAGACGAATTTGCGGGGTTGAGATTTATTTGGCGGGGTTAAGACGCTTATTGCGCAAAATTATTTAATTGAAGTGATTTTAAATACAGATGTTAATATAACGAGTAAAAAAGTACTGAATAAAAAGATTTAGAGGTTAAGACGGTTGTAAGGGTAAAATAATAAAGCTTAAGTTATTCAAATAGTAGCTGATTAAATTAGAAAAAATAGTAAATTTAAGACTTTGTTTGACATTTATTAAATTTAATTTACTTTCCCATACATATAATTTGCTGATATTTTAATTGTTTTTTAATAGTGTATATATTGGTGTTTTTTTTTTAAATCAGTTTTAAATGAGTCTTATTTGT
Organism: Mellilla xanthometata; assembly: GCA_035578125.1. Classification (NCBI taxonomy): domain Eukaryota; kingdom Metazoa; phylum Arthropoda; class Insecta; order Lepidoptera; family Geometridae; genus Mellilla; species Mellilla xanthometata. The sequence goes on from JAPUBQ010000020.1 coordinate 1,178,501, forward strand.
TTCTGTTATGTATATTAGGCTCTACTTACTCTATCAATTACATTTGGCATTTTTAAAGACCGAAGCATTTTTTGGCAACAAAAATGTCGTCCATAAGGACGAGATAAATTTATCAAATTCGCATCACAAGCGTGCTGTTAAATTGTAACGTGAAAATGTTCTAAAAAGAATGAGTAAGAAAATAATACTTGAAATCGAAGACGGTGCTAATGGGTTGTTTTTGTTTTATACAGGATGCTTCAGAAAGGTGTGATAAAAAAAACACTACGCAAACCTAGATATATTTAAAACTTAGTTTACAAGGTATCAGTAAAAAGCTTCATACATTTCAGGAGACCGCAAGTTAAGCTTTAGCAAAAACTTTAATAGTTTATACCCTACAGCTTATCATTGCACAATGGCTTTTACTGTAGGTGCTTATACGGATGTTTGTGTGCGTACAAACGTTTAAGTGGTCAGTGACTCGTTAAGACTGCCATTAAAACATAATACATTTGATTTTGTATGGTGAAAAAAATATGATTCATACTTTAATGTTTAGGTATATGATTTCATATATAATATGTATGAAGTCTCCTTGATATTATCACAATTACTTAAATATGAGTTGCGTATACTACTGCTTGTGTACGTGCAAACTGATAAGCAGTCAGTGAAGGCTGCAATTAAAATAAATGAAAAATAACATTTGATTTTAGAATTATAAAAAAATATGATTTACATTTTAATATTTAGGTATATGACTCCTTTCTACTGATATAATAAATGCGGAAATTTATATGTAAGTGTGTGTATGTTTATTACTTCTTCACGCTCAAACGGCTGAAACGTTTTTGATCAAATATGGTGTGGAAATAAGTTAGACCTTGGATTACTACATAGGTTACTTTTAACCCGAAAATATTACTGGTTCCCGTGGGACGGGCAAATAACTTATAAATCTATTTAACTCTTTTACGCTTTTACTCCTCAAACGATTTCGATTAAATTTTGTATGGAGATAGATTTTTAATCCCGGATTGACCCAAGTGACACTGCGGTGCGCAGCTAGTACATAATAAGTATGAAGTCTCCTTGATCACACCTTTAAGAAACACCTTGTATATAGCTGTTCTCGCTCCCTATGAATTACATTTGGCACTTTTTACGAGCGAAGCTTCGCGCGTGTATTTTTTATTGATCGGGACATCGTGGGACAGTCTTGGGGAAACTTGTTTGAATTGTTGCGAAAATAAAAGTGTTTTGTTTGAATGGTCGTGCAAAATGCTTGGACTTTCTTTGTTTTTTGTTCAATTAGTTATGACACGGACATAAAAGATCATTCAAAGTCAAAATATTAACATTGTGATTTTGACTTGCCCGATGTCATCATCATCATTGGCCCACTTCATCTACGAAAGATGATTTCATGTAGCGTCCGGATTGTTATTGCATCTGCGCTCGTGGCTGAACAAGCCGATGCGAGAGCCGCAGATGCGGTCACATTTATGGCAGGTGTATTGCCTTCTGCGATGTCATAGGGTGAATGTATATCTATCATTTTTATATTGTTCTGTTCTTCATCGTATGAGCAATGAGGCCAAGCTCTGGTGTCAAGACTTTTCAAGCTGCCCGAAGGCGTCTCACTTGTACTACGATTAATACCTGGGACTTACGATTTAACGAGATATTCGACCCACAGTAGCGTCCAGATAAAAATTCCACTTTTAAACAACAGTTTTGTGAATGGTCTCTCATCCAAAGACTGTCGTTAGGACCGTTGCTTAACCTTGATGATCGCGTCAGATCATCTTAGTAACCTGAGCTTACAGGCGCTACATATTTTTAATATTCTGTTCAGCAAACTAGGATACAATCCTAGTTCGCTAATTCTGTTATTTTAATTGGTCACCCTTCTATTGGTAGTTAGATTAGATATTGAATGGTAGCAAAAAGTAAGAGAGTTCTCGTTTTTTGTCAAGTTTGATAATACTCACAACATTATGGAGACGCTGTGTAATAATTCAAATATTTTATTTTGATTTTTAATCAATTTAGTGGGCTTGCGCTTGACCACAATTCGCGTAATGGTAAGCTATTTTTGCTATGTAACATGAAGCGTGCTGGCCCAAAAGAAACAGGTTTGTTAAGTTCACTGGTTAAAATATGCCTTTAAAACCAGTGTGAATTTAAAGAAATTTTCATTAATTTTTTTATCAAATTTAAACGACCGTTACTAAATATTAGTACCGGTAGTCGTAGTTGATTGTACATTATGAGTTCTAAAAACGATTTAAATAAAAACTGAAAATGTGAGATATGTTAGTTTTTTATCTTTAATAGGTTTTAGTAATTTGGCTACAGCTTTCCTGATGTAAAGCTACGCTAGTCTACGACGTGTCACGCTTACCTAAATGACGCTAACGCTTAACTAAAAATGTGAGGGTACTCTTCAAGTCTTCTACTTCTTCCTTGCCTTATCCCACTAGGTAGGGTCGGCAGCAAAATTTTCTTCTTCCACTCTCCTCTATCAGCCGTCGTCTCTACACTCACTCCTTTGTCTCTCATGTCCTCATTCACACACTCCATCCATGTCTTCTTCGGTCGGCCTCTTGCCCTTCTTCCTTGCACTTTCATTTCCATACATCTCTTTCTGACATGCATCTCCTCTCTACGCATCACATGTCCATACCACGCTAACTTTCCACTCTTTAATTTCTACTTTCAAAAGGTTTTTCTTCAAGCTATTCCCTTTAAAAAACATCGAACAAAACACATTAACAATAAAACATTAACCCCCCCTCCCCCGTGTTTCGTGGAATCTAATCTACCGCAACTGTCACACCCCTATCAAAGTTTTAAGTATTGCTTCACGCAACCAGGTCAAGATTTCTAACTTAAATTAATCGTCTAACTTCACCCCACTGCTGTAGCTAATAAATATTTTATGAGGAACACGAAAACTAAGTTCTAGTTAAGTTGTTTCTTCAAAACAAATCGTAATTGGTAGCCTGTAATGTTTCGGGTAATTTGATTGTTTGAGGGGTTCCCTACTTAAAAGGTACAAACGGAACCATATTACTAAGCCTCTCCTGTCTATCTGTTGTCTGTTTGACACCAGGCTGTATCAGTCTATCAGAAACCCTAAATAATAGCTAGAAAGCTAGAACTTTCACAAGATATAATTATATTTCCCGTGATGCTATAACAACAAATACAAAAAAAAAATACGTAAATATTAAGGTGTAATACCCAATACAATAAACGTGTTTTTTTCGTAATTTTTGCTATATATCGACAACGGTAGCTAGTAGCTTAATTTTTTTATTGAGTATCATATTCAAATGAAATAAAATTTACTTAAAACATATTTTAAGTAGGCTGCCATACAACAAAATTATTTTTTTCAAGAAATTTTTACTCTATTTTTATAACAATTTTTGATAGTTCCTCTAAACTTTTACAGCATATTTAATTATGTTTTTACTTTCAAAATAAATTATTAAATTAATATTTAAGGGGGGTCCCATACAACTTTGGCACGAAACCCTTCATGGTTGTGTTCTACCTATAGTGCGTTCGATGTTAATCTGTAAGTTATATAGTTGCTGGATAGATAAATAAATAAATAAATGAGCGAACCCAACTCGTACTTGGCCATTTTTTATATTACGAAGAGATAAGCGTCGCGTATTAGACGCGTTCATTCAGGATAAATCAGCTTTTGTAATAATCCAGGATTTAAGCTATTTTTATACGAAATTTCATGTCAAACTACAATTTCTTTAGAACGTGAATAAATAAAGAACGACTATACATCGATCCATTCTAGGCGATGATATTATTATGGTCAAAATTATAAAATTTGAAAAAAAAAAAAACATTTTGGCACCTTTGTGCCGGGCACGGTTGAAGGCGGGCTCCTGACTTTTTTTTTTTTGTTGTTAGTGTACAGACACTTGGCCAGGCGACGTGATGACAGGTGGAGCAAAGTAGTAACCGAGTGGTGGCCGAGGCTAGGGAAGAGGAGCGTCGGTCGTCCAGCGGCAAGATGGGGCGACGACATAACAGCTGTCGCGGGTCCAACCTGGACTAGATTGGCACAGGACCGAGACAAATGGCATGACAGGAGAGAGGCCTATGCCCAGCAGTGGGATAGAATCGGCTGTGGATGATGATGATGATGATGTTAGTGTAATTTTATTATTTTAATGTTATATAAAATACTATAGTTAGGTAAAAATATTGTGTAATATATGTAACTGAATATTTTTTTTCGTTAAAAATCATAAACAGTTAATAAAATTGTAATAATAGCTGTGATAAACGTCTGAAAAAACAACCTTAAGAGTATATAAATATGGTTATTTTGATACCAATCCGGCTCCTGAATAAGAAAAAAAAATGGTTAAGAAAATCGGAGATGCCATTTTTGGACCAGTTTCTTTTCATAATGATATATCTGACTAGTACCATAAAATTAAATATTATGAGGTTTTTTAGACGCCATGATCTATATTATTACTAGCTGACCCGGCAAACGTTGTTTTGCCACACTTAGGGGTATGAAAAATAGATAGTGTAGCTTATAATATATCCCATATATTATAAATCCCACTAATAATATAAAATCAAAAGTTTGTTTGTTACTCTTACAAGCTCAACCATTTAAACCGCTTTAGAATAAATTTGTTATAAACATAACTGGTTCCTTAGATTCACACATCGATTGTGTTAAATTCCGATTTAACAAGACCAACTTTACGGGGCACAGCTAGTATATTTATGGCTTTAACGCTGGAAAATACGTTTTAAGTATAAACTCTATATAACGACACTGAAGGTGCATTTGATGGCGTTATGGAGAGTGGTCGTTAGATGGAGAGAATGTATCATTGTATGGAATATAAGCTAAGCCAATTAAAGCCTATTGATTTCGACGCTTTAGAGAGTTTGTCGTTAAATCGAGTGACGTTACATGAAGTTTGCACTGTAGTTAGGAAGTAAGTAAGGCAATCCAATAATAGGCCCTGATGTCTTCAATCACTATCAAAAGTGTCTCTGGCTTAGGTTGTTATAAAAAAAAAACAGGCTAAAAATGGCTTATCGAGCAAACTTACCACACTTCAACGATTTTTAAAATCGAATGTGGACGGCTGTACTAAACGTATATTATAACTATAACAATTAAAATGCGTCACTAATAACTTAAAAAAAAGAATATTGTGAATCGGTTCACAAATGGCTCAGAAATCGGTGAACATGCATCAAAAAATAATACATACAGTCGAATTTATAACCGCCTCCTTTTTTGAAGTCGGTTAAAAAATAACATTACTTGTAAGCAAAATTGATTTTAAATACAATATTACATAAAATATTATATTTTCGTGGTAAGAGCTTTGGCTTCCAATTTCCTAATTCACGTGATCTATTTCGTATACAAAAAGGTAGAACATAAAAAAATACCTCATAAAATTCACGCCGGCTCAAAATTATTCCAAACCCACATTTCTACCCGCAATTACATTCTCGTTTACTCTAAAACCGCAAATTCTTTTTTTTTTTATTTGCGCTAACCTACGAACCAAATGAGAAGTGACATTTTTGGGGCAAAGACGACCGCTTTAGTATAAATGGGAATACGAGTAAATCTACTGCAGAGCGAAATAAATTTTATTCCGTTATTCCATCATTCTACATTTTTATCTTACAGGACTAAGTACTTTACACATGGTAAAATAACCAAAACTTACCATAAGCAAAATCCTATAGCACTATCCGCGATTCAAAGTCACACACACAAATTCCATTTCACTCACACACACAACACTAGTACACACTCGCGTCAAAGAATTGTTCGAATAAATTCTTTTTGATGGCGTTCACAGGCGCGTTCTAATTTTAAATTAGTAATTTTTGAATTCGGAATGGGCGCGGCAGACGGTGCGGCGAAGCGCGCCGCGGGGCTGAGAGCGTTTGAGGCTTGCGCGGCACTGCGCATGCCTGCCCGCTGCCCGCACTCGCGGGGGATGAAAATGGCGCGGCCCGAGAAACAATGTACGATCGCAAACAGTTCTCGAACTGTTCCTTTTTCAAATTCAAGAAATACTTGTGTAATAGCTGAAAATGTTAAGTTTGGATTTGGAATCTCAAATTTTACAGTACACTACATGGGTTTATTCAAAATAGCGTGGTTGAGAAACAATGTACGATCGCAAACAGTTCGCTAACTGTTCCTTTTTCAAATTCAATAAATGTAAGGTAGCTGAAAATTACAAATTTGGATTTGGAATCTTAATATTTAGCAATAAACTTAGGTAATTAGTTTATTCGAAAATGGTGCGAGAAAAAAAATTACAATTGCAAACAGTTCTCGAACTGTTCTTTTGACGTGACAACGTCTTAAATTAGGTTGCGGCTGGGAGTCACTTATGAAAAAGTGTAACGCCCGGTAACGTTACGATGAGTCACCGAACGAGAGAGAGGCCCGCCGAATGCCTTGCGTCTCTCTCCCACTCAACTATGATCGGTCTGCCGCGCGCGCAGCACGCGGCAGACGTTGTCACGTAAAATCTTCGCCCGTAAAACCGACTTTACAGGCAACCATTTTTTTTCGAAATCAAGAAAAGTAATAGCTGAGAATTACAAATTTGGATTTGGTATCTTACAATTTAACACAACGATAAATTGGTACGTTCGAAAAATGCCATGGGTTAAAAAAACAATATATGGCCGCAAACTGTTCCCTTTTTCAAAATCAAAAAATGTAATTGCTGAAAATGTGAAAATTGGATTTGGAATCTTAAAATTTAATGGGACAACTGGTATATTCAAATATTGGTGCGAATTGAAAAACTATATACGGTCGCAAACATTTATCATATTGTTCTATTTTCAAACAGATGGAAACATTAATTAAGAAAAATAAAATTCATGTCGAGGAGTTGAGGTCAAATCTTCTTCAGTCTTTTGTTTTTCACGCATGCTTATCCTGTCATTTACGTTCCGATCTACACAGATGTGTGCGTGACGAAGATTGTCGAATATTCCCGAACGTTCGAGTCTGTGGTATAGTGTTGGGAAAAGCGATGCCGAATCGTGACGAATACCCTCAGCTGTGGCGGTAGGAAGCCTCGTTAGTAAAGTCGTACGATAAATCGCCGTTAATTCTGTTATTGTGTACGATTTATGTGAGCCGTATTGCGAGTTTTAGGAATGTTTTTTTTTGTAATTTCATAAGGTGGTGTGAATGTTACATGTGTTATTTAGAATATCAGTTAAAAGGAGGAAACGATTTGACAGTAGATTACGATATTAAGGGAACGAATCTGGTATCGGCAACTGTGAAAGATTGCGTTTTATGTGTTTTTTTTTACATGATACTATTAGATTTTTTGAGTAGCAAAGCGTGTAACCTCACGAGTCAACAACACTCTGGCGAAGGTGGAGCATGTCTACTCTGGAATAACTAGCTCTCAAGGAGAATGCTGGAACACTCTGATACTTATATAAATTGTCCTTTATACCAGCTGACCTGGCAAATGTTGTATTCGCATATAAAAAATAAATATTGAAACTATGTTAAGAGTTACTATGTTAAAATACTATTTTGTTACTGGCGTTTTTTTTTTTAATTTTACAGCTAGGCATTAGACCAGTAGAACGCAAAACCACACAAATAAGCGACACTCCAGCCTTTGGAAAAGAATGTGTAGTCTGGAATAACAGGCTTTCAAGAAGGCTACCGGTATACACTGTTTGTTACTTGGTGAGGAGTATTTTATATTCTCTTTTCATTAAATATTTTATTTTTATAACTAAAAGTTTGCATCTGTCAATGTAAACACGCATTTGAAAAGCCAACGATCATATTATATCTTCCACAATCCTTTAATACCTAATATCAGTTCCAATTCCCAATACAGATAAACCAAATGAACCAAAAACTAAACAAATATTCATTGATATAATCTCCACAATCCTCTACCTTTTCTTATAAAAGTCATCCTAAATCTGCTTACATCTGACTTCGAAACTCATTCGTGTGTGTTCGGCTATCTTCGGCTATACTCGGTAGCTCGTGATATAGTCAGAGATACGGATAACATACAGTGTAAGCTCCATGTAACGTCACTCGCTTTAACGACAAACTCTCCAAGCGTCGAAATCAATTAGGCTTTAGTTGGTTTAGCTTGTATTCTATACAATGATTCATTTTTCTCCATTTAACGACAACTCTCTATAACGCTATAAAATGCACAGTTCCTTCAGTGTCGTTATATAGAGTTTACTCTGCATTTTACAATACATATTTCGTAATTTAAATGTATACAGTATAAGTATTTAATGAAACTAAAAACTTTTTTGCGAACTTTAGATAAAATGTCGATCATTTCGTTTTTTGATAGTAACAATATTTTATACTTTAAAACGACATAACTCTTCCATGAGTGCAACACAAAAAAATCTTCGACATAGTTACAATCGATTGAAGATTCCATTTGCAGCGGAACCCTATGTTGTATAACAACATTCGCCAAACCAAACTATGTTTGTCTCTAAAATATTAGATTTCCAATCGGGACATGCCCATAATATTTTATATTCATACTTGAACAAATTAGTGCTTGTACTATTACTGCTTGGTGGCCAAGTACTTAAAAAAAGTTTGTTTCTTCTTTGGGTAGAACTCAGTATTTCTTAACTTACTTTTCTGAGTTTTTCGTGTAAACCAAGTTAAGCTCTAGTGTCAAGAGTTTTTAAGCCGCCACAAAGATGTGGGAAAGACTAGCTACGCCCCTTCAATGTTTTGCGTAAATCCAAAATAAAAATTAGTTTACAATATGGTAATTGAAGCTACTCCCATTCCAAATTGCATCAATGACAGTTAAGCCGTTTGAGCGTGAAGGAGTAACAAGCATACATATTACACGCTTTATATTAGCTTCACCTGTATGTATTTATGTTTGTTTGTAACCGACTTCTTTGGGCACGATTTCGACCCACTTTAAACGGCCAGATTTCGTTGAAACTTTGTAGATTTATTGAGGACCGATGACAATACACATATTTAATAAAATTATTACATTTTTTGTATTTTTGTTTGTATGTTTGTTTGTAACCGACTTCTTTGGGCGCGATTTTGACCCACTAAAAACGGCCAGATAAGCGTGTTTTTAAGTTTTTTTAAACTACTATTATTACACGTAAAATATAAAATCGTATTTAATGAATAGGATTAGTCGGAAGTAGGATCATGTTAGGGAGGATATTTGTCGGCCGGATCTCTTACTATAAAGGGACGGTATTTTTACGAGCACACAGTTACAAGCATCAGCCACGCGACTTTGCACATTCATAACACCATTGTGCATAATTCATAAAGCCTATATTCGCTTGTACATGAGTTGTATTGATGTTGCGAATCGGATCGAGATAGCCCTTTCAGAATTTTCCGGCTATCTCTCTGTGAGAATTGGGATATGTTTTGCGCGTGCAATTTGTTTTGGGATATCTTTAGCTGACCGTTTAACATGTTATATAGAAATACAAAAAACTTATTGTAATTTAAAGCGGTGTACAAACAGTTTAGCCGTCCCATTCGTATCTGAGCGAAGCGCCTCAGACGCGTCAGTAGGTGTTTTACGAAATATTTTCTATAGCAATATTATAAAGACGACCTCGATGGCGTAATGGTTACCTTGCTGGACTGCCAATCAGGAGATTCCAAGTTCTAGAGATAATTTTACGTAATCGTGTTTAACAATCGCTAACACTATAAGTCAAAAATAATAAAACTGAAAAAAAACAGTAGCTCTATCATTTACGTGGGATTTTATAGATTTTGTTATTCGTAAATTTTGGATTTGGAATCTCACAATTTAATACAACAATAAATTGGTACTTTCAAAAAATGGCGAGGGTTAAAAAAAACAATGTATGGCCGGAAATGAAATGAAAATGTGAATTTTCACATTTTCGTTTCAAATTTTCACACTTTTCAGATTCAAAATCCAATTATCTAATTGGATTTTGAATCTTAAAAATCTTAATTTTTAATTTGTATTTGTTAAAATGGTTGAATAAGGCTCTTTTTCTTTGCTGTGCTAAGGGGTTGAAAATTAACATAATCTAAATGACATTTTGCATGTGAGCGTAAGTCGAGTAGGTAGTTGCTATGTAAAACAGTTGTGTTTGCAATATTTTTCTCTAATCAAGATGTTCCAATTTCTATAAATATGCGTTTATTCAAAGAAAAAATATTTGCTCTAAACATAGAACTTTATTAGCCGTAAATAACATACGTTAAAGGCTAGTCACACTACAAGCATTACTTAAATAACTAAACGAGAATATTAGTTAAAGAAGTCATTTATTCAATCAAAGTCATTAAAAAATAATAATAATAACATGTAACAATAACATAACATATCACGTCGACAACCTCGTTGGCGTAAAGGTTACCATGCCGGACTGCCAATCATAAGGTTCCGGGTTCGATTGCCGACCCAGCCAACATCTTTGTGCTTAACTAAATTTGTAGGCTGTGGGTCTGGGGGTTAAATATGTATCTTTATATATAATATGTATATATATGTAGTATGTCAGTTGTGTTAGCCACCATAACACGAACTAGAATTGGTTCAGAATGGGGTTAACCAGTCGTGTGTGAAATGTGTCCTAATATTTTTATTTTTATTATAAAAATACTAGCTGACCCGGCAAACGTTGTTTTACCTTAATAAAAAAAATAAAATCAAAATATACAGAAGCCGATTCTCAGACCTACTGAATACGCATATAAAATTTGGAAAAAATCGGTCAAGCCGTTTTGGAGGAGTACGGTAACAAACACTGTGACACGGAAATTTTATATATAAGAGATTAAACCAATAACCCGCCTCTGCTCGGGTTAGTAACTACTAGGATTAGTAACTAAGTAGCACGAAAGAAGCGATTCTAAAATAATTCTCAGAAAGGTTATTTAACGAATCTCCTCAGCATCAGAGGCAACGGGAAAAAAGATCAAATAACCTAAAAGGCAATTTCTTACTTCACATTTAACTTTCATAATGCGATTATCGTTTCTCCCAGTAGATGAGTACTAGCTGCTTCATTTGGCTTCGTCCGCGATATTTTAACTTTTATTTTCCGGCTCAAGAAGTGTTTGGAATAAAATTTATGAAACTTTTCTTTTTGTAACATCAGCCTTTTGACAGAACACATTTGTTATTAAAAGAAAAAAATTGAAAAATAAATCGGCCCTTCCTATAATATACTTACTAAAAATCAAAATCTTCTTCTTCGTATGAGCTAAGTGGCCAAGCTCTGGTGTCAAGATTTTTCAAGCCACCTGCAGGCCTTTAACTTGGCTTAAAAAAAAGAAAATGTAAAATAATTATTAATATTACTAACTATTTTATTACTAACTCTTGTTATAAATAAGTAACGAATAAACTTTATACTCGTATTATAAAGACAATAAATTGTGCAAGTGTGTGGGTGTATGTGTGTTACCTTTCACGATTAAATAACTTGAAATTAACTTTCACAAGTAGGTTATGTGGTAATTGAAATCAGAGCTATCTTCACACCAAATTTACAAATAATAATATATTGACTACTTGTCAGTAAGTAGTCAGAAATTTTATTAATCAATGACATTATTTATTTATTTTATTAATAAAGAACTTTGACTTTGACATGAAAATCTTTTCAGTCAGGCGTGAAGAAGTAACAAACGTACTTAAGTACGTACGTAAGTATGTACTACTTAGCCACAAATTTTCGCATTTATTTTATAATATTAGTGGGATTAATCGTCATATTTTATGTACAAGCTTTGAACTCTACACTGCAATTGAAAACCTTTTATGTCGACTTCTCGAAAAAAAAAATTGACATTAATTATATAGTTTGACATGAGATAGTATAATAAGCGACAATTACAATCATTATTTGACATTCCGATTTAAACATTTATTGACGATTAATATGACATTTGTAATAATAATATGAAAAGATGACAAGCTATGTAAATATGTGCAGTTGAATAAAGGCTTTTTATTTTTATTTTATTTTTTATTTATGTCGACTCCACTCAAAAATAAGTCGAACAAAAACACACGACAATTTCCCTACAATTAGATAACACCATTTTGATCCCCCGACTTGAGCCGTACAGATCATCCGGCAAAAGGTTTTGAAACAATAGAATTAATTCAATGCAGACAAGAAAAGATAATTTCACTTTGTTATCTGGCGCGTTAATTAATTTAAATTTCAATAGGTACTTATTCTCGTGATACCCTTCGGAATTTATTGCTCTTTGCAATGTTCGCATCTTAAGGGTCGACTGCGTGCCTATTAAGAATTATTTATATTCATTTTTTGACGACCTCGTTGGCGTAAAGGTTACCATGCCGGTCTGCTAATCAGAAGGTTCCGGGTTCGATTCCCGGCCCGGTCAACATCTTTGTGCTTAACTAAATTTGTTGGCTGTGGGTCTGGGTGTTAAATATGTATTTATAACAATATGTATGTATGTATATTTAGTATATCAGTTATGTTAGCAACCATAATACGAGCTAGAAATGGTTCAGTATGGGGCTAACAAGCCGTGTGTGAATGTGTCCTAATATTTATTATTTTATTTTTATTATTTTCAAGTAACTACTAGGTGAAAACGTTTTTGATGTTTTAGCAATGTTTTTTACTCCTTATAAAATCAAAGTGCATTTATTACAAAATAATAGCCAAGCGAGAGTCGGGCTTGCTTTGCTTGAACTCATGCGAGTTCAGACAAGGTTCCGTACCATTGATACATCAATTATTTAAAATAAAGGGGGTCCTTTTTAAAATAATTTATAGTATAAAATTATTTTAAAAAAAGGGCCCCCTATTTAAATAATTTATTTTATAAAATTAATACATAATTAAATATTCTGAGAATATATCGAGAGTATAATAGTAAAAATAAAAATAAAATTTTAATATGCAGGGGTCTCCCCACACATAACTTTTTCATAAACATATATGTTTTTGTATTTTTTGCTATATATCAATAAGGGTTGCTCAACGGTTTTCAATTACCTTATAGATATTATACGTACGTATATTATACGAGCAAATGTCGTTATAAAGATGGAGTAAAAAATGCTTAAATATTACCTTTGTTGTATGAGGGGGAGCCCCCCTTAAGTGTCTATTTTATTTAGTTATTGTAATTTAATTTGAAAGGCAATGTAAAATTAAAAATTTTAGGTATCTATAAGGTAATTGAAAACCGTTGAGCAACCCTTATTGATATATAGCAAAAAATACAAAAACATAAAGATATGTTTATGAAAAAGTTATGTGTGGGGAGACCCCTGCATATTATAATTGTATTTTTATTTTTACTATTATGTATTTACAACGTACTATTTTAAATATATTCGTAAGCAAACAATGTTTAAATCTATTAAAATCTATTTCTATATACCCATTAAAATGCCATAACATATTGTCTAATGAATGGGAGTCGATACAGAAAACTGAATTAAGTATTTGTTCTTATTCGCAAAGCGACTACATAAAATACATCATCTGTGAAGATTTCACCTCAACAGCTATAACGGACAGACAGACAGCTCAGCTCAGTAATATGGTCCCGTCGGTACCCTTTAGGTACGGAACCCTAATAAAAACAAAGACCAGACATTATCGTCCGTTGAATAAGCGAGCGGAGAACCAGAAAACAAACTAAATAAAAACAAACTAATGCGCAGAGCTAGGAACAAAACTGTTTGGAAAGTAAATCATAAGGTTAGCGGTGCATGAAAGCTGAGAGCAAAGACTATTTTACATTTGATAGAAGGGCAGTACTGCCATGACCTAACTGTAATTGTCAAATCGTATAGTACTTAACAGTATTATAGTTAACGCACGGCAGAGTATTACCTTATCCCCTATAATTACCATAGACATCACTACATCTTTAATATATATAAATTTTGTGTCACAATGTTTGTCCTCAATGGACTCCTAAACCACTTCCGATTATAATAAAATTCGCACACCATATGCAGTTCGATCCAACTTGAGAGATAGGATAGTTTAAATCTCAAATTAAAGTCGCAATTTTAATTTATTGCTAATTATTGTCTGTTATTATTTGACAGTCACAATTATCTGTTAACTCCAAATGATTCTAACAGATGTCGATACCTTTCGACTGGGTTGAGTAAGTAATCAATAGATGGCGCTGCTATGGTAAATCTACGAACGTGTCATATAAGCTACACTATCTATTGTTCATACCTCTTAGTGAGGCAAAACAACGTTTGCCGGGTCAGCTAGTAGTATATATATTATATATAAAATGTTATGAAACAAAGTCACTTTTTTTTATAAATAGTAGGACACATTTCACACACGGCTGGTTTCGTATTGTGGTTGTTAACACAACTGATATACTACATACATACATATTTTATATAGATACATATTTAACACCCAGACTGACAGCCAACAAGCTTTAGTTCAGCACAAAGATGTTGGCCGTACCGGGAATCGAACCCGGAACCTTCTGTTTGGCAGTCCGGCATGGTAACCATTACGCCAACGAGGTCGTCTTTCTCGGCATCGGCATGGCGTGGCATGGCGTAACTCTTTAAACTTTACCAAGTCATATTTGCCTCTTCTATGCCCGTCTATTCTTTGCCTCGCGTCGGCAGAACGGGGTCAAGTGTCTAGAAATTAACGATTTACTCACGCTTGCGAATGCGTGCAGTGTTGCCAACTTAGAATCGTGTCGTGCTCTCCTTGCAGATTAAAAATAATATTCGTTTAACTCTGTTTTTTCAATTTGTATGTGAATATTAAAGTTTTAAATGCTTTTTAGTTTTCAAGCTGCCACAGAAGTTTCTGTTTTTTTTTACACGCTTTATATTAGCTTCACCTGTATGTTTGTATGTTTGTAACCGACTTCTTTGGGCGCGATTTTGACCCACTTTAAACGGCCAGATTTCGTTGAAACTTTATAGATTTATTGAGGACCGATGACAATATACTAATTAGATAAAAAATTTTTTTTTTTTGTATTTTTGCTTCTATGTTTGTTTGTAACCGACTTCTTTGGGCGCGATTTTGACCCACTTTAAACGGCCAGATTTCGTTGAAACTTTCTAGATTTATTGAGGACCGATGACAATATACTAATTAGATAAAATTATTTTATTTTTTTGTATTTTTGCTTGTATGTTTGTTTGTAACCGACTTCTTTGGGCGCGATTTTGACCCACTTAAAACGGCCAGATAAGCGTGTTTTTTAGTTTTTTTAAACTACTATTATTTATGATTCCGTTCCTGAAAGGTAAAAACAGGGTCCTATTACTAAATCTCCGCTGTCTGTCTGTCTGCCTGTTGGTCACCAGGCTGTATTTAAGAAACCGTAATAGCTAGAAAGCTAAAATTTCCTATTATGGAAAAAATCACGTTTATTGCATGGGAGCCCCCTTGATAGTTTGTTTTTTTTAGTATTTGTTGCTTTAGCGAAAACTCGAAATTAAATAAATTGTCAAAATTACAGTTTTCTAGCTATCACGGTCTAAGAGTCGTATAGGTCGTTTAGGGAGGTCAAGGATTTTGCCGAAGACAGAACTACCTGGAAAAAACTCTACAGACAAAAGCCCAGCTCTTAAATGTTGAATGAACGGTCTAAGAAACAGCCTGGTGACAGACAGATAGCGGAGGCTTAGAAATAGGGTGCCGTTTTTAGCTTTATAGGTACGGAACCAGAAATACAGAATTTTACTGGCCATAAATAACATACGTTAAAGACAAGTCATACTACAATCATTACTTAAATGCTTAGAAATACTAGTTAGATGAAACTTGTAAATTTCATTTAATTTAAAACACAATTGAATACTACATACAATAGCACGTTTTTTCATTTCTATTAAATTTAAATAACAAATTACTATTTTTTTCACATGAATAACGATTTTGCAAAATATAAAAGGGATTACTTTCACAAAAATTCTTTATTTTCATTTTATACGTTTTTAACCCCGAAAATAACAAACCTGCGAGAATCATTCGCCTTATTTAAATTTATGTATTTTAATTTCTAAGCTGGATTTTTATGTTATACTAGAGGTTGCCCGCGGCTTCGCCCGCGTGTAGGTCGCTTTTTCGTAACTTGTGGAAAAAATCTATTGTATCATGTATAAACACTACATTGCTACGATATCAAAATAAGCCGCATCTGTCTTTCCTCATTCGATTCCTGAGATCTAGTTAACCTCTGTTTTAGCTATTTTGGTGGTGATACTACAGATTAGATCGTTTTCTCCAAGCCATTATTTTAATATAAATAATAAGAATACGTGAATCATACCACTAAGTAAACCACATACTTAAATTCCAATTCATAAGTATTTAATTTCAAACACACAAAACTTTCCCTTTGAACTTTAAACCCCAATGGCATACTTTAATTCACTCCTAGCAAATATCATTACAAATTTATTTTAACCACCATATAAACTACAACCAAAACAACGTTCAAGACTGTTAAATTGATAAATAAAAAAAAATCCAAACAAACTTTCACCCCCCTCCCCCCTATAAACCCTTATTTAACCCCTGGCAAAAAAACTTGATTTTACATAAATTATACATATTCTAAATTTCATTGCTAGAAGTTCAAAAACATAGAAGTTTCATACAAACTGTTTTATCCCCTTTCGCCCCCTCAGGGGTGGAATTTCCAAAAATCCGTTCTTAGTACACGTTTAAATACTAAAATATATACACACTCCAAATTTTACACCTCTAAGTTCAAAAACACAAAACTTTCATTTTTAACTTTCAACCCCAATGGCATCCCCCTTAATGCACCCCTGGCAAAAATAATATAATTTTAATCTAACCATTTAATAATCTATTACCATGACAACTTTCAAGACTTTAATGTGATAAATAAAGAATTTTCCATACAAACTTGCACCCCCCATTACAAACCCTAAGTTCACCCCTGGCAAAAATACTCGATACCATTATTTTTAATTTTACATAAACTATACATACTCTAAATTTCATTGCTGTAAGTTCAAAAACAAAGAAGTTTCATATAAACTGTTTTACCCCCTTTCACCCCCCTTAAGGGTAGAATTTCAAAAAATCTATTCTTAGTACACGTCTAAGTACTAAAATATATACACACTCCAAATTTTACACATTTAAGTTCTAAAACACAAAACTTCATTTTTAACTTTCAACCCCAATGGCATCCCCCTTAATGCACACCTGGCAAAAGTTTTTAAAATTTTAATTTAACCATTCAATAAACTACTACCATAACAACTTTCAAGACTTTAACTTGATAAATAAAGATTTTTCCATACAAACTTTCACCCCCCATAACAAATCCTTAGTTCACCCCTGGTAAAAAAACTGGATACCATTATTTTTAATTTTACATAAACTATACATATTCCAAATCTCATTGCTATAAGTTCAAAAACAAAGAAGTTTCATACAAACTGTTTTACCCCCTTTCACCCCCTTAGGGGTGGAATTTCCAAAAATCCGTTCTTAGTACGCGTCTACATACTACAACAAATACACCCTCCAAATTTCACAACCCTAGGACCAGCCGTTTGGGCTCTGCGTTGTCTATAGATGAGTCAGGACAAAGAGTCTTATAGTATAGATATTATTTTTCTTGATACAATGTAAATAAATAAATAAATAAAAAATGTGCGCAGAAAATCCATTACCATTAAATATACGAAGATAAGACACTTCATACCTACATCGGAGTTTGACTCGTCAAACCCCGATTTAATCAAATTGTGTTTTGACGTTTGCCTGACCAAATTAGTCTCTCCCAGGATTGACGAAAATTGTTTAGTCAAAGGCCAAAAATTTACATTTGTTTGGGCTTTGAGTAAGTCATTCAGTCTGACCTGAGGATTGACCAGTCCAACCTAGGAGCGCCAGAGCTTCGGAGTTTGCCTATAGCATATATATACTTCGAGTATAGTAAAAAGTGTATAGTCGTACCGGTAGAACACTCAATCTTAGTTGTTCGGTCGGAGTGACGGCGGAATAATACATCGCTTAGTGCGGGGACATGCGGGGAATAATAAAGAATACACAAGTTGAAAATTAAATAATACACAACTAGAGAACTAGTTATGAATGACACGTCTTGGTTCGCTTCAGTAATGTTACTGTAGTGGCTGTAAAAAAACCTTTATTGATTGTACCAGATCACCTAAATGATCTGGTACAATCAATAAAGTTTTTTTTTGTGTTTTCTTTTACACAAATCACAAACACTCACAAATGGATACGCCTAAGTTATGAAACCTTGTAGTTTTCGAGTCAAGAAAACTGAATCAAAATCAGTTTATTCGCTTAGAAGTTAATAGTGCCACAGACACACACACAGAGAAATACATCAAACTTATAACTTACCGATGTTTTTGCATTGGCAGTAAAAAAATAACATAGCACTTTATCAAAAATGAATTAATATTTATTTTCAGCATAGCATAAGCAGTCTACTATACGTTCCCACTACTGGGACTCGGGATCTTCTCCTACAATAAGAGAGATATAGGCCATAATCTACCATGCAGACTAAGTATGGGTTGGTGAATGACACACGTTTTCGCATATTGTGGTCTTCAAACATGTCGGTTTCCTCACGATGTTTTCCTTCATCGTAAAGCGAGTGCAAATCCACACATAACATGAAAAACAAGTCATTGGTGTAGGGCAGGGATCCGTCAGATTAAAACCAGACGTTTTCCCACCGAACCACATTCGTTTTCTACAGTAATTAAAATAAAAAAAAAACATTTTTACCTTCCTTCTCTTTATCAAAATAAAAATACACAGTTTCACTTACATTTTCCCCTCAAACATAGGACGATGACGAGTAAACCCCAGGGTCCGTAACTTTGATAAAATCAACCCCTTTATAAAATACTACCATTTGATCCACAATATCCAGAGTGATAAAAATCTCTCCGCGTCATTTTACTCACTAAATTACAGGTTAGTAATGTTACGTTTACGTTGCGTAAAGTGAGTATGGCTTTCAATAGGTGAAGCGACGTTTTAGGTTGTACTCTATAGTTTTAGATATATATGTCGTGGCCGCATCGTAGAATTGATCATTTCATGAAATGGTTGATCATTTCGTGAAGTGTTCACGTTTCATGAAGTGGCCAACTAATGATGACCAAATCATTAAACGATAAACGTTTAACGATTTGGTCACCCACGTTTCATCATATCCTTGAAATGGGGTAACCATAAAATATTTAATGAAAACCCAGAACAATTGTGTTACGTACTTGTCTATTTTAGTTGTTAGGTAACCTAACCTTTTTTTATATAAACATAAAAAAACCTAACCTAACCTGGTTTCATGAAATGGCCGATCATTTCATGAAATGGGCAATTCCACGATGCGGCCACGACATATATACTAGCTGGCTCGGCAAACGTTGTTTTGCCTTAAGTACAGTAAAACACTATAATTGTCGTTATCGAGTGGGATGAAAAATTATAAATTACTAAAATGGTCATAAAAAATAGAGGTTGGTGATAATGAATGAGAAATGATAAAAAATGTGTTGTACATATGTATCTTTAATGCCACATTGAATAAAAGCCATTTTGAAAAGAAATAAAAAAAAAAGGCTTATTAATAAGAGAAGGCTTCCTTACAATTGGCGGGCGGCCTTATCACTTAAAGTGATCGCTTCCAGACAACCTTTATTTGTTGTTTTAGTGCGACAAACAGTAGTATATAAGTTGTGCTGGCAACCATAATTCAAACTAGAAATTGTTTTTCATGGGGCTAACTAGCCGTGAAATGTAAACTTTTGGAAAAAAATACTAGAAATAGTTGCTCCAGTTGAATGAGGTTGTCCAACACTAGGTTAGATCACGCGAGGTCTCGAGGGACAGTGATATGGATTCCGATCTTATCCGTGATAAAATACATATCCACTTGTTTTTGTGCTATTTCTTAGATTTGTTTTCAAAACAATCTATTTTACCCATAATTATGGGTAATATTGGGGGTCTTCAAATCTAGAGTAAATAGGTTCCTTCGTTAGGCAAGAGTGATACATCTTAGACCTCAGTCAAGCTTAACATCAGGCTAGCTGCGGTCAAACGTAAGACTATTTATCATTTATTAACAATCTATTTTACCCATAATTATGGGTAAAATAGATAGAAAACAATCTATTTTACCCATAATTATGGGTAAAATAGATTGATAGCCAATAGATAGCCAACAATCTATTTTACCCATAATTATGGGTAAAATAGATTGTTAATAAATGATAAATAGTCTTACGTTTGACCGCAGCTAGCCTGATGTTAAGCTTGACTGAGGTCTAAGATGTATCACTCTTGCCTAACGAAGGAACCTATTTACTCTAGATTTGAAGACCCCCAATATTACCCATAATTATGGGTAAAATAGATTGTTGGCTGATTATAATCAGCCCACTATAAGTTCCCACTGCTGAGACTCGGGGCCTTTTCTCACGTGGAGAGAGATATATAGGCCATAATACACCACGCTGGCCAAATGCGGGTTGGCGGATGACACACGTCTTCGGATATTATTATCCTCAACTAAGTCGGTTTTCTTTTTCTTTCATCAAATAAAAAAAATATTTTGGAATTATTGTACTTAGAATATAACTAAACTTATACAAAACTAAATCAAAATTTAGTCTAACCTAATTGTCATCAACCAGTTTTATAATAATTCTTTCTAATATGTACTTTTATTTGATACAAGAAAATAACCATGTTTCGACCCTGGTAAGTAAATTAATTTTGGTTATTGTTTTGATTGTTTTCTGTTTTGTGGATCTTCTTCTTCCTTGCCTTATCCCACTAGGTGGCAGCAAATTTTTCTCTTCCACTCTCCTCTATCAGCCGTCATCTCTACACTCACTCATTTCTCTCTCATGTCCTCATTCACACAATCCATCCATGTCTTCTTCGGTCGGCTTCTAGCCCTTTCTGTTTTGTGAATCATAATAAATAAATAAATAATGCCACGAGTGTTATGTGTACCTTTCCGTCAGGTTCTATCCGGAGTGGTCTATTAAATTAATTTTATGAGTGATTTTTTTTGTAAGTTTTAAATTTTATTATTGATTTGTATTTACAATCATAAAATATAGGTTCTCGATGGTTTTATTCTCTGAAATCTTAATATATATAAATCTCGTGTCACAATGTTTGTTCTCAATGGACTCCAAAACCACTTAACCGATTATAATAAAATTCGCACACCATGTGCAGTTCGATCCAACTTGAGAGATAGGATAGTTTAAATCTCAAATTATAGTCGCAATTTTAATTTATTGCTAATTATTGTCTGTTATTATTTGACAGTCACAATTATCTGTTAACTCCAAATGATTCTAACAGATGTCGATACCTTTCGACTGGGTTGAGTAAGTAATCAATAGATGGCGCTGCTATGGTAAATCTACGAACGTGTCGTATAAGCTACACTACCTATTTTTCATACCCCTAAGTGAGGCAAAACAACGTTTGACGGGTCAGCTAGTATAGTTATATATTTAAGTAAAATAAATAAATTATGCTTTTTCTGATTTAAACACATAGCGGGCCACTCAAATAACAAACAAAAAAGTTGTATATCAGCATCACTGAACCCTTACAGGGCTAATATGATACAAGGTGTGCGTAGACACGGCTGAGGCCGCCCTTGCATATAATTACCTAAAGCTGATATGAAATTTCCATAGAGAATATTAGGGGAAGAGAGGAAATACTAAAAGCTAACTGGGTTGGCACGTCGACCCGAATCGGATCTTGGCCTCCGATACTAATAGACGCCACTGTTCTCGGTCCTGTGCCTTCTCCTGCCACTGCGTGACCTGAAGATTGCGCAGGTTCTCCTCCACTTGGTCTATCCAGCGATACCTGGGACGTTCGACTGGTCTACGATCGCTCGCTCGTCCCAGGTAAGCTCTTTTCACTGCACGATCCGATTCCATTCTCTCCACGTGGCCGAGCCAGCGGAGTCTGTGGGATTTTGTTTCGCCTATTACGTTAGGCTCGGCCACTAGTTGTTCTATTTCGGCAAACGAGGAAATATTGGTTGAAGGTATTCCGAAGTAGATACTAGTCATCATCATCATAAGCAGCCCACTATACGTTCCCACTACTGGGACTCGGGGCCTTCTCTCACAAGGAGAGAGATATAGGCCTTAATCCACCACGCTGGCCAAGTGCGGGTTGGCGGATGACACACGTCTTCGGATATTGTGGTTTTCAAACGTGCCGGTTTCCTCACGATGTTTTCCTTCACCGTAAAGCGAGTGCAAATCCACACATAACTTGAAAAACAAGTCATTGGTGTAGGGCTGGGATCGAACCAGGGGCCGTCTGATTGAAAAGCAGACGTTTTTGCCATCGCGCCACACTTGCTTTTAGATACTAGTAAACGATAGTATTTGTATAGCTTGGAAACTCATCGTGATTCCGATACTTGTGGTTATTAATTTAAATAAAATAAAAAGAGTTACTTTATTTGTGTGTCACGGTAGCTTTTAAGCTTTATTTTATTTTTAAATTTTTCCTGTTTTTTTTTATTGTTTTGTTAAGTTTAAACGTATGGCAATTAAACTGAGCACAAAGAGTCGTTTAATCACGTAGTTGGTACTTACTATTACCATCTCCGTTCCATTACAGAATGAGCAGAAACTCAGCGAAGAGACATAGGTATACCTACAGTCGAAATCCCTAAGTTTCGCACAAGCCGATTCGCTTCTACCTTTCTTGTGAGGACTGCAAAACTTTGGAATTCTCTTCCTGAGTCTCTGTTTCCTGAGAAGTACCACATGGGGGTCTTCAAATCTAGAGTTAATAGGTATTTTCTAGGTAAGCGTGTAACATCGTAGGCCATAGTATTGTTTAACACCAGGCAAGCTGTGGTCAAACGCAAACCTATAAGTTATAAAAAAAAAACTTACATAATTGAGACCATTTTTTTTGACAATAGAACATCGCCATAGCTTAGCAAATACTTGGATAGACGGATATATTTTTTTATTGCACATGATAAATACAGGATTTAAAAATAATATCTCTGACAGCTATGAAAAAAATCAGGTGCCTACAGGACAGATCAATGAACAATAATCCGTGGTCAAAAACTTAAAAATTTTATTTTTTATTTTTTTTCAGCGGAAATTCATTGTTTTTCGAAAACTTTCTAGATGTTATTCCGAATCGAATGACACCTCAATCATACTTTTCGGAGACTGCTGAAAAAAGTTGACCAAAAAGGCTTTTGTTAGATGGAACAAACAAAAAAATCTCAAGTACAGAAGGTTCTCTATAGTGTATCACATCGATGTGAAAACCTGATATAAAATTTACACGGTGCTGAACAGTGGAGGGTTAATTAAAGGCCGGCTGCTGGAGAGGATATGTGATGAATTTGACGCTGTAATAAGCTTGCTAGAAGGAAATTAGAAAACCGTTGGAGATTCCCATTTCAAATCTGTGACGTCATCTATTGTTTTTACAAATGGGCGGTTTTTTAAAAGATTTGTTTTGATGTGTTTGCGTTTTAAGGGTTCCGTACCTAAAAGCTAATAATAATAGTAAAAAAAACTAAAAAACACGCTTTTCATAGAAAACCATATTTTTTTCAAATTAGTGTATTATCATCGGTCCTCAATCTACAAAGTTTGAACGAAATCTGGCAGTTTAAAGTGGGTCAAAATCGCGCCCAAAGAATTCGGTTACAAACAAACATACAGGTGAAGCTAAGGTCTCCAGGTTGTATCTCAGAAACCATAAACCTGTTTTTTTAGTATTATTTAGCTATATATCAATAACAGTAGGTGCTAGTGCACTCAAAATTTTCAATACGTAAAAGTATATTGGCTATCAAATTAAATTATAAAATTGAAATAAAATAAATATTTAAGACGGGTTCCCATACAATAATGGTACGGAACCTTTCCTGCGCGAGCCCAACTCGCATTTGGCCAATTATTTTTGTTTAATATTAGGGCGGATTTCTATGCCTAGTCTAGAACTACTAGATTTAAATGATAGTTTGTATTACTTTAGAATCATCCTTAGAGCGATCAGCGTCTATCAAAATAATTCAGTTATTTTATAAACCAAGATATAAATGAAAAATAAATTTATTCATCTCCCAGTAAATAGTGAAAAAGCTGCTTCTGGAAATCCGCGAAAGCCTTCAAATAAAGCAGTGAAGCCATAATGGAGCTGTCAACTTCAATCTACGGTAATATGATTCTGCCTTTAGCAATATTGTGCCTTTAGCCTGAGATGGAAGCTGCTTTAAAGTTACCAAAAGCATTTTTTTTCTTTTTTTTTCCTCTGAATAGGTCAGCGCTTGATCACAATTCATATATTGACTGAAGATAAGTAGCATAAATATTCTTCTTTTTCTTCTTTGTTTGAGTTAAGTGGCTAAGCTCTGGTGTCGAGAGTTTTCAAGCCGTCTCAAGGCCTCTGACTTTTAACGACTACTTGTACTAAGCATAACAGCTGGGACCTGCTTAACGAGTCATACGACCCACGGTAGCGCCCAGATTAAAATGCCAGTCTAAAAAGGCGGTCTTGTGCATTGACACCTATCCAAATACGGTTCGCAAAAGACGTTGCTTAACCTCGATGATCGTGACAGATCACCTTAGTAAGCCGAGCCATATATGCGTATACTTCTTCAAGTTGGAAAAGTCTATCACCAAACACCTAAAAGCGCGTTCCGGCAGCCTTCTTATTAGAGCCAGTTGTTCCAGACTAAGCAAGCTCCACCTAGAGCTAAAAGAGTCGCTAACTCAAGTAGTTACGCGCCCTGATTGGCAAATGCCTAACTGTACTGTGACAAAATCATTTCAGATTTGTTCTTAATCAGTGGTACAAAAGCAGCAGTGCTGATGCGACTATGTTCTTTACTCCCACTAGTGGTACAAAAAGCTGTAGTTCTGACGAGTGCAGAACTCACGGCTTCATTTATCTAACACTACCGCCTCCCGTTGAGGCATGGGGCTGTTTACACTCGGCGACTACGACAACAATTATGATGCTATTTAGAGAGATAAACACAATTAAATTTAAGGAAAATATGAAACTGAGAAAAAAATAAAATCTTATAAGTCGTGTTACAAGTGGTGGCCTTATCAATAAAAAACGATCATTTCCAGGCAACCATTGCATATACAGTAATACCCCGACTTACGCTACCTCGACTTACGCGAATTCGGAGTTACGCGATTTAATTTTCTCGTCTATTTTAACGTTTTTTGTTTGAAAGCCGCGCACTTCAGATTGTGTTTATACATTTTATATAGTTTGTCATATTATCTAGAATTAAATTAAAATTTATTTCCTAAATTATTGTTTTATATTTCCTAAATTATAGTCTCCGGTCCCAATTAAACATACTTTGTATGACTTTATAGGTATGTATATGCAAAATTGTACCCCGACTTACGCGAATTCGACTTACGCGGATAGCGCTCGGTCCCACCTGTCGCGTAAGTCCGGGGTATTACTGTATCTACATTTTGTTTGGTCGTTCGTGAGGTCCATTATAAATAATTAAAATTACAATTTAACATTATTCCTGATGTCAAATATTAAAATAAATAACATCTTATTTAGTAATATGACTTACTTGACTTAAGGTCCTATGTCCCCTAGATGGGGCAGAGGGCGTCCACAGTGCGTCGCCATCCCGGTCTGTCTTGAGCGTCTCGCTTGATCTCGCTCCAGGTCTTACCGAAAGCCTTCGCTAATTTAGCAATATGTCACGATTAAATTACAACCATTATCGTGCATGAGAGAGGATTGCATGCGGCAGAGATGCGAATGTTGAGATGGATGTGTGGAGTGACAAGAATGGACAAGGTAAGAAATGAGCATATCAGAGGAAGTTTGAAAGTGGCACCTATGCCAGAGAAAGTTAAGAGCGGAAGGTTATCTTGGTATGGGCATGTCATGCGAAGAGAGGAGAAGCATGTGACTAGGAGAAGTATGAATATGATTGTGGAAGGTAGTGGAAGTAGAGGACGGCCTAAGAAGATGTGGATGAATTGTGTGAAAGAGGATATGAAAGAGAAAGGAGTGAATGTAGATATGACGGCTGACAGAAGAGTGTGGAAGCAAAAAACGGGCTGTGCCGACCCCACATAGTGGGACAAGGCGAAGGCAAAGAAGAAGATCTGCGTAAAGAAGGTATGTAAGAAGAAGAAAGTGACGTAAGTATCGTACAGTGTAAGCAATGCAGTAGGTCATTATGAACTTTTTCCGAGGTCCAGTTGCGGAGACAATGACGGATTACTCGGTTCCCGCTTACGATGGCCGATTCTTTATATCGGTGCAAGTGTTTTGTAGTGCCGAGTTGAGATATTAGTACTGCAGTGTAAACTCCATGTAACGTTACTCGATTTAACAACAAACTTTGTAAAGCGTCGTAATTGGCTTTAGTCGGTTTAGCTTGCATTTCATACGATGATACATTCTCTTCATTAGAATAGAATAGAATAGAATATAATTTATTCGTCATAACGTATCCTAATTATAATAACTTATACGTTTAATAAAAGGATACAGTACGTTCTCGTCAATGTCACATTATACATTATTCACTATTACATTAACATTTAACAGCCACTCTCTATAACACCATAAAATACACAGTTCCTTCAGTGTCGTTATATAGAGTTTACACTGTATTTGTTTTAAGCCGCTATTGTACAGAGTTCAGCCATGTCATGAATTTGAGCTAAGCGCCTGATAAGCAGCCGTAGTTCTTTCGCGAAATAATTCAATTAGTAAAAATAAAAAAGCCTTTTTTCTACAGATACAAAATAAAATTTTGACATTATAGGTTGACATGACACTTCATTATCCATCGTTATCTTCTTCTATAAAAAATCTATGTCATAATGTTTGTTACCGTACTCCTCCGAAACCGTTTGACCAATTTTTACCAAATTTTATATGCGTATTCAGTAGGTCTAAGAATCAACTACTATTTATTTTCCATAGCCCTAACTGATAAGGGTTTTTCATCCGTATAATTTATTTTTTATTTCTTTATAATGTCTTATCAAAAAATACCTATAACCCATAAATTTACTTTTTTATCACCAACCCCTATTTTTCTATGGCCATTTTAGTAAAAAGGCAAAACAACGTTGCCGGGTCAGCTACTTTATTTTATATAACTAAGGCATATAAAATAAATGAAGGAATTGATTAACAATGTTTTAATTTACAAAAAATAATAAATAAATTTATATTAAGTATAATCTCCAATGATTCTAGATAATCTTTAAATTGACCTTTAAAACACAACATTTGGAAATCTTAAAACGACTATTCTTAAAGAAATAAAAGTATTAAAACCTTATTAAAAGATTAAAACACAATAAAAGATAATAAAACTGAAAAACCCGTAGTCCTATCATTTATTCAGAATTTTTTAATAGTTTTTTTTTTAAATATGCTATTTTGTTCCCATAGCGCCCCAACAAAGTAATGAAGAAGGACTTTAGTTTAGTGCCAAATGGAATACTCTTGTACTGTTGATTTCTAAGTGCAAGAATGTGTGATTTTTTCTGAAAGCTTTGGCTGTTTTATTACTATGGAAATACGCTAGGGAATAAGAAGTTTCAATGCATTGGATTTACTTGACATATATTTTACAAACTCTGAAACTAGACAAAAATGAATCAACAGTATAATTTAAATGTAGGTAAAGGCACCATACGAGCTATCCCTAGTATTAATAGAGGTTGCCTGCAAGAGATTGCTTTAAGCAGTAAGGCCGCCAAATGTAGTACACTAATTTTAAGTACATGTTATTTTATTGTGTATTTTTTGTTGTTGTATCCTTACTAGTCTTCTAGCCTTATTCGCCAACCCGCACTTGGCCAGCTTGGTTGATTATGGCTTATATTTCTCTCTTCGTGAAGGAAGGCCCTGAGTTCCAACAGTGGGAACGTATAGCGGGCTGCTTATGCTTATGCTTCTACCCATAGCGTGGTATGGGCATGTGATGCGTAGAGAGGAGATGCATGTCACTAGGAGATGTATGGAAATGGTAGTGCAAGGAAGAAGGGCAAGAGACCGACTGAAGAAGACATGGATGGAGTGTGTGAATGAGGACATGAGAGAGAAAGGAGTGAGTGTAGAGACGACGGCTGATAGAGAAGAGTGAGAGAAAAAAAAATGCACTGTCAACCTGCCTAGTAGGATAAGGCAAAGAAGAAGAAGAAGACTTGAAGGGAACCCTTCAATTTTAAGTTAGCGTAAGCTTTTTTAAGGCAAGCGTGACACGCCGTAGATTAGCGTAGCTTTACATCATCGACATGAGAGAGAAAGGGGACAGTGTAGAGATGACGGCTGATAGAGGAAAGTGAAAGAGGAAAATTTGCTGCCGACCCCACAAGCCTAGACGAGGCGGGCGGGGTATGTCGGGCTCGAGGGCCAGAGGGCCGTCACTACCGACTACAACCTCACGGTGTCCCATCTCACGACGGGGGCAGGGATGCAGGACCGCACAGCGCATTGCCACTTTTTTTTTTAATTTTAAGCATTTTCGTACTTCATCTATGTATAGAACGACATTTGGTATACCTTCTAT
This sequence comes from Mellilla xanthometata, assembly GCA_035578125.1. Taxonomy (NCBI): domain Eukaryota; kingdom Metazoa; phylum Arthropoda; class Insecta; order Lepidoptera; family Geometridae; genus Mellilla; species Mellilla xanthometata. Next base: position 1,207,191 of record JAPUBQ010000020.1, read on the forward strand.
TCATTCACAGAATATTTAATTATGTATTAACTGTAAAAATATTTTCTTTTTTTTTGAAATGCGTACAATAAACTGATTTTATTTTAAAATTAATAAAATTCTAGATCTATGTTTATTTCTTCATAAAATGTCAGATTACAATATTATAATGTCAAATACAAATAACTTAAATCTAAATAAATAACCCGCCCCTAATAGTTCCCGGTTCAAAAGTTTTCTTTTTTAATATTTAAGGAGGACTCCCATACAATGGTTGAGTCCCTTCATGCACGAGTCCAACTCACTCTTGGCCAATTTCTTTTTCTCGCATAAGCTTATTGAATAGTTCAAGTTTATTTTGTTTGAAGAGCTTTTAGCCCTAATAAGCTTGATTTAGCCATTATAGGTTTTACTTGGTCAGATAAAAAGTTCGGTACATCGAATTAGAAGTATGTTTAGAAGTGCTTTGATATGAATTATTCGAAAATACTTAGCCGTAATGGCTCATAGGAAAACTTAAGAACTTGATTTATTGGCTAATAAAGTGCTTTTGTTCAATTTTGTTAAGGTTGTAAAAACAGTTATGAGAAGTAATAAAGATAATTAACCATTAATTAACTAACTTAACTAGTTATAATAATAAATATAAGGACACTTCACACACGGCTGGTTAAACCCCATACTGAACCATTTCTAGTTAGTATTATGGTTGCTAACACATCTGATATACTACATATACATACATACATATTTTATATAGATACCTACATATTTAACACCCAGACCGACATCCAACAAATTTAATTCAGTACAAAGATGTTGGCCGTGCCGGGAATCGAACTCGGGACCCTCTGGTTGACAGTCTAGCGTGGTAACCATTACGCCAACGAGATCGTCAATAGCTACAATTAAAGTACGACAAATTTCACTGAACAAAATTCGGAAATGTCCAAAAACTCCGCTACTCCTCGTTTTGTTCACAAAATTCAAAGTTTCCATTAATTTGGTGGTTCTCGCATATTCCGTGAGCTATCTCTAACTAGGACAAGATGGCTAAAAATTAAGTCCAACGGTTGGAGTTGGCCATTTAAGTGAGTTTTACGACAAAATGAGAGATGGGCGGTGCAGACGCCAGTAGCAGATGTTTTATGGGCCAAGCGTGGTCACCGCAGAGCGGGAACTATGGGAGTCGGGTAGAGAAGAAATTACTTTGTGGGAACACAAGTATGAACGGATAAAATGTAGTTTTCTATCCGTCCATTCTTATGTATAAACTGGTTATTTAGGACTTAGTATAGACGTAATTTAAAGACTATGAACCACAACCGAGATTTTATTACCTTATTTCGTTAAAGTGCATATTATATAAAATGACTAAAGAAATCGTATCCATTTAATTACATACTAGCCGGAATTGAATTGTTTTAGTCCGGAGAATGTGCAAGCTTTCATATAATTCTATAAACTTAAAGAATTCTAGGGTAAGAATTTTAGGCTGATCTGCGACGACCTTTAATCAGACGTGTGCAGAGTATTTAGCATGTGTAAAATTTAAAAACTAAAAGTATCAGTTGTTTCAAGAGTGTTGTAAATAAAAAATCGTTTTGTTCTAAAATTCTATAGCATATACTTGAAAATACAATGAAGTTTTACACACAACTTTCTGAACATCCGTTCTATTAAAATGTATAATTCTTCGCGATCCACGGCCGTTGGTCAAAGTGGCCGAGCCTGGATTTTTAATCAGCTTTTTGGAATCGTAAAATGGAATTATTAAAAGGGGACCGGACCTGGGTGTTATTCTTGAACAGTGTCAAGAATTCCCTGCCTTGTGTAGCTACGAGTATGTTACATATTGTTTATTCATTTCTCTGCAGCGGATAGACAGATAGATACAAACTTGCTTATTTTATTGTCAAAACTAAAACCTTAGTTTGATTGAGTCTTCTTCTACGTGTGAGCAAAGTGGCTCAGCTCTGGTGTGGAGATATTTCAAGCCGCTTGTACGCCTCTGACTTGACTTAACGACTGTTTGTACTGAGACTAACAGCATGGATCTACATTTTAACGATCATCCGACCCTCGGTACCGCACAGAAGAAAATGTCACTTTTAACTTTTGTCGAGATGAAAAGTAGCTTATTTATTAATCTAAGGTATAAGCTATCTTCGTTTGAGCGTGAAGAAGTAACAAACATACACACAAACCATTAACATTTATAATATAAGTAGGATTAAGTAAATTAAGATAAGCATAATATCAAAATATGTTGATGTATTTTTAATTTGGTTTCAAATAACAGTGAAAGTACGGTAAATATTTTAGATTTTCTTCCACCTGCTAGTTAGTGATATTGCAACTTGCGGTAGAACGCGCTTACCTAGATAAAACTGCTGCAGTTCATACTCACCTTGATTTACCGCAAAAGTATGGAATTCTTTGCCAAGCTCCCTGTTGCCCAAAAACAACAATCTGGCGTATTAAAATTTTCGGAATTTGCGGATTTCTTGCTTAAGTCAAAGTCAAAGTCAATCATTTATTGCAGAATTAAATGTTATGTAACAATCTTTGCTTAGATAACACTTAATATACCCATGGTCAGGGTGTAGCAATATAGGTTTGGAGCGGGCCGATTTATATAATATACATTAGTTTTATTAAATTCTAAGTTTATGTCATTTAAATTATTGTCATTAATATATTTTTTTACGTCATAATAACATTTGATGACCTCGTTGGCGTAAAGGTTACCATGCCGGTCTGCTATTCAGAAGGTTCCGGGTTCGATTCCCGGCCTGGTCAACATCTGTGCATATCTAAATTTGTTGACTTTGGGTCTGGGTGTTAAATATGTATTTATATATAATATGTATGTATGTATATGTAGTATATCAGTTGTGTTAGCAATCATAATACGAGCTAGAAATGGTTCAGTATGGGGCTAACCAGCTGTGTGTGAAAAAAAAAATATATAATAACAACTTACCATCAGGTGAATTGTGATCACCTAATTCCCCCGGCCCCTTTCCATTACCGAACGAGCAGGGAGACTGCTAGGAAGCACCGATATAAAGTGGAAATGCCGAAAATGCGTACTAAGCGATTCGCTTCCACGTTTATAGTACGGACGACCAAACTGTGGAACTCCTTGCCGGAATCCCTGTTCCCACTGAACTACAACCTTACTGTCTTTAAGCGGAGAGTGAACCGGTTTCTTCTAGGCAAGCGCGCTTCAACTTAGATTGCAATATCACTTAATATCAGGTGAGTTGTGGTCAAGCGAAAGCCTATAACGCGTAAAAAAAAGGGCAAGCCTATTTATTGACGACCTCGTTGGAATAATGGTTACCACGCCGGACTGCCAATCAGAAGGTTCCGAGTTCGATTCTCGGCACGGCCAACATCTTTGTGCTTAACTAAATTTGTTGGCTGTGGGTCTGGGTGTTAAATATGTATCTATTTAAAATATATATTTGTTCATTGAGCTATTGTGTTCGATTCTCATAAAGATATAGAAAAAGTATTATTGTGAGATGAGGGTAGAACTACAAAACCTGCAGTCCGCGCGTCGCGGCCTGAGGCAGTCACTCTGGAATCGTATGGGACTCAACCCGCGCTCGTATCATCACCGCGCCGTAGTACAGAGTTACTCTCTTATATACTAAATCGTGTCGCGCGTCGCTTCACCGATGAGGATGTTTTTCTGTGCCGTGTACAGTCAATACTGTTCTGCATTTCAACAAGGACCTTGACGATCGTTACCCACCGAGCTGCCGCCAGACGCGAGGAGTTGTCCCGGGGAGTGGCGTCGTGGATGAAAAGTACGTGGTCCTATCTAAGTTTCGCAATTTACTTGTGAGAATCAGAACTTGCATATAGTCCACTCATTTTGTATTGAACAATATATATGTAGTATTTTTGTAGTATATCAGTTATGTTAGCTAACATAATACAAACTAGAAATGGTTCAGTATGGGATTAAGCAGTCATGTGTGAAATGAGTCCTTATATTTTTACACGCTTTATATTAGCTTCACCTGTATGTTTGTATGTTTGTTTGTAACCGACTTCTTTGGGCGCGATTTTGACACACTTTAAACGGCCAGATTTTGTTGAAACTTTGTAGATTTATTGAGGACCGATGACAATACACTAATTTGATAAAATTATTACATTTTTTGTATTTTTGTTTGTATGTTTGTTTGTAACCGACTTCTTTGGGCGCGATTTTGACCCACTTAAAACGTTCAGATAAGCGTGTTTTTTAGTTTTTTTAAACTACTATTATTAATTTAATATTATTGTAAAAAATAACCTTTAAAGCGGCTCTAAAATTAACTTTGAGCGCTATGTTTTATACCAAAAAACGTAGTTCCATTTAACTTGTATGTGTTATGCAAATTATACAAAAGCTCTCTTAACACGGTCTAAGAACAAAACTGGAAAGTATCTGCCAGAGCCGCGTTTGGATCGCAGCCAATTTAAGGAAGGTATTAAAATAAAACGATTATTATATGGATAAGCTTGTTACGGAAAAAGTTGGTGTTTTGACTTGATGTTTTGTGTACGTGTTTATTATTAATAAACTTAAAAGTTTAAACAATTAAGGATAAGTCGTTAAGTCGTTAAAACAATTTTTGGAAGAAGAAGTGTAAACTCTTCACTATATAACGACACTGAAGGGACTGTGCATTTTATGGCGTTATAGAGAGTAGTCGTTAACATTTAAGTTTATTAATAGTAAACTTTTAAGTTTAATATTAATATTTTTTTAAGTTTATTATGAATAAACTTTAATGTTTATTATTAATACTTCTTGGTGGAACAAACTTTATTACTAATACAGTGTAAACTCCATGTAACGTCACTCGATTTAACGACAAACTCTCTAAAGCGTCGAAACCAATTGGCTTTAGTTGGTTTAGCTTGTATTCCATACAATGATACATTCTCTCTATTTAACGACCACTCTCTATAACGCCTTAAAATGCACAGTCCCTTCAATGACATTCAATAGAGTTTACACTGTACTTTAAAAAAATTGTTTTAACGAATCAGATTGAGACATTCAGGTAGAAAATATTTTTTTTATTCGACAAAATATTTTAAATAAGGATACAAAAACAAAATATAGTAAGTATTACTTAAAATTAGTGTGCCACATTTGGCGGACTTCTCGTTTACAGTGATCTCTTCGAGGCATTTAATGTGTCATGTATTTTATGTATTCTAGTTTTCAGATTTATTTAAAAAGAAAATCCTATAACTCAACAAAAAAATCTCTATCTATAAAAAGCTGTATTATTACGAGTATTTAAATAGATGGTGTCAAAAATTAAATCTTTACGCAATAGGTACATAAGTATTATGTACTAATTAATAATGTATCCTATATGTCACTCTGGTAAAATGTATGTAGCTTAACACCAAACATTGCCCTTGCAAATAAAAAAACATGCGTAATATACAACTTAAATTTGTTCTTCAAAACGATATGAATTTTCAAACAAACTTTTTGTTACAACATATACAGTCCATTAAAAATAAATAAATAAAGTAATTGGCCCCAAAAACTTTTTGTTACGGGTTTGTTATGATAACTGATCGTTCGACTCGTTTAACTTTTACGAATAAAACGTACGGGAATTAATTCATATGACAACCTCGTTGGCGAAATGGTTACCAAGCCCGACTGCCAATCAGAAGGTTACGGGTTCGATTCCCGGCACGGACAACATCTTTGTGCTGAACTAAATTTGTAGGCTGTCGGTCTGGGTGTTAAATATGTATCTATATAAAATATGCATGTATAAATGTAGTATATCAGTTGTGTTAGCAACCATAATACAAATGAGAAATGGTTCAGTATGGGGTAACCAGCCGTGTTTGAAACGTGTCCAAAAAAAAATTACAATTGAAAAGAAAGTAAAGTAAAGATATTTCATAACGTAATTTTAATATCAATTAATTATGATAGCCTTTGCCAAAAATATTTGTAAAAATTTAAAATTTTGAGCCTGGTTCGATGTTATGCGATACTGGTTCTATGAATTATTATCTTATTATAGATACATAGACAAACAGACAGAGATTCAAACGTATATGTATATGCTGTTAGTATAGATTTAACTCATTCGTCCCCTATGAGCTCACATGTTTATAAGACACAATAACAATAAAACTCAAGTTATGATGCTAATATACAGAAACTAATTCCACTGTACCAAACTATAGTGCAAGAGGTGACTGAAAATATTTGTAAGATACCTGTGATTTGATGACTTTCCCTTCATCTGGTCCTTTATTATATTAAAACTAATTGTATAAATAAAAACACACACACAAAAACCTTACAAATATAAGATTAAATCTAAGTCAGTGTCCGCGGGTAAGGTGCCTAAAATGCTGGCAGCATTACCTCGCTGGATCGCCACCAGTCCCATGTCTTTATCATGTTTCATATGAAAATGTGTTATTGTCATTCAATTATTCAAAATGTTTTATATTTGTGTGAAATGTATTTAGAATATTGTTTTTATGTCGAAATATTAGTAGAAATATTTGGTGTCATTTTTGATCAATCCTGTATTAAAATTATATATCTATCTTAGATCTGTAGTTTAACGTATTACTAATGTACTTTACTGTATTCTTTTAGTAAATCCTTGTTTGAAATGAAAACCCACATTGAGAGAATTTCGAAAATATTTATTGCGCCATTTTGTGACCTTGCGTCGGCCATCTTGGACTGTGCTTCATCAAGCATAGTCATGAATACTCCCAACCGATTCACCTTTTTCTAAAAATATATCTCCAAATAGTTAATTTAGTAGATAAATGACAACATTTGTACATCGGTAAACACATACTCAAACATGTTGTCGCCCTAAACGTATAAGCAAAATCAAAAACTTTGAGAGGTTAAAATTATAGTCCGTCCAATCGTTTATTTTCTTTTCGACAACACCAATAGAACGTAACTGCAACATTTAAGCAGAAGGTCGCATTAAATATTTGCTATAATTATTATTACTATTATTTTTTTACATTTAATATATTTGTATCGGATGACCATAATTTTATATGTTGTTTTTATTTTCTGTATGGACCTAGTCTGAAATAAATGATGATTTAATTTGATTTTGATCAAAATGAAACAAAATCATTTGTTTTTTCAAGACGAAAATAAACGATTGGACGGGCTATAGTCTCTTTCAAAGAGTGTGCAACAGCTCTCTGACAACAACCAATAAAATCTTCGCAGTAAATGTTTGTAATTCGTATTATAACTGTATGCAATAGATAACTAACGAGTTCACCAACAGTACTCCCTGACGGCCTACTATGACATCAAAACAAGACTTAATCCGCGCGTTATCTATCTGGATTACGTAGTAAAAATGTTGAAGCTTAAAAAAAGCTTAAACAAAGTTGTGTCACAGGACAATATTATATAGACAGATAGAAAATTGTTTATTGGACTAATAAATGAACCATTTTAAAAAATTAGGAAATGCTTGATAACAAGTATGCCACAATAAGCGGCCTTATCTCTTAAAGAGATCTCTTACAGGAAATATTTGGATGGAGAGAAATATAATTATATAGGTAAAACATAAATTAGCCCACTCTAAACTAGCATTGTGACACCTTACATGAAGTACATTATTATTATTTTAATTTATATGTCAATGCATATAACTTGTAATAATCTAATAACTGTGCTGCATGTATTATAATGACGCAATAATTTTTTTACTTTTACTTTGATTATTGACATCTGTGTGTTTCTGTAGTTTGTTGACATCTTGCACAAGTGTGTGCTTACAATAAGCACACACTTGTTAATCATGTCTTTTATTTTCGTTTCTAATTTTGATATTCACATTATATAACTATGGTCACCAAAAAACAGATGAAAATAAAGACAATCCTACATCAACGTAATAAGGATAGTTTACGTAATGATTGAGAAAAACTGAGAGCGTTTGGTAGCCTCACTGGTATAAACAAGATGTGAACATGAATTGTTTATGACATTGCTTTTATTTTTCTCGAGATAACAGTGGGTGCAGTTCGATCGAATTCGCACACCATGTGCAGTTCGATCCAGCTTGAGAAATAGGATAGTTTAAATCTCAAATTATAGTTGCAATTTTAATTTATTGCTAATCATTGTCTGTTATTATATGACAGTCACAATTATCTGTTAGCTCCAAATGATTCTAACAGATTTCGATACCTTTCGACTGGGTTGAGTAAGTAATCAAAGATGGCGCTGCTATGGTAAATCTACGAACGTGTCATATAAGCTACACTATCTATTTTTCATACCCCTAAGTGAGGCAAAACAACGTTTGCCGGGTCAGCTAGTAATTAATAAAATACAATAAGAAAACTAATACAATAAGGAAAGGTAACCATAACGCTCGTGGCATTGCCGCAGGCTTAAATTACGATGCAGTAAGATTAATTTTCCTTAAAATACCTTTTTTTGCAAGTTTTGCAGTATAAGAATAGTTATGACTAAGTGGCCAAGCCCTAGTGTCGAAAGTTTTAAGCCTCCCTACTTGGCTTGTTCTGACTTGGCTTGATTGCTTAAACTAAGACTAACGGCCTGGTCCTACAATTTTAAGAGTCATACGGGCCACGGTAGCACGTAGATGTAACTGCCTCTTTTTAGACACACAAAATTGAGCTTAGGTACGAAACCCTAAAAAGAAACATTGATGTAATATGTAATTTTTATTTCAACTGAATAAATATAACAGAAAAAAAATGTGATTATTCAAATGGATTTGTTATTATTATTACAAACACAAGTTTATTTTTAAGAGCGCCTTATTTTCCATTCTATAATTTACATTCAAAATTAAGCACTAAATTTTCAGTAAACGCTTTATCAAAGTTTAAAACGGAGCATTATTTACGACGCTTAGCTAAGAATGAACAAATTACTCAATTGTTCACTCTTCAGTGTAGTAATGAATGAACAAAATTATAATTTGAATCTCGAATCGTTAAGTCTAAAGACAAACCAAGGTTGAATTAAATGTGTAAGAAGATCGTTTAGTTCACTCAATAGAACTTAATGACGTATTATAATACAGCGTTAACTAATTCAAACTTTTTAATTGCTCTTTAAGAATATCTAAGCAATGAAATGTTTCTGTGAAATATTTTTGTGATATGAATAGTTTTTAAGTGAACAAATGACCCAAGAGCTGGCGCTTACCTCGGCCAACGTATAAGCTTGGTGATCCAGCGAGGTAATGCCGCCAGCATTTTAGGCACCTTACCCGCGGACAATGACTTAGATTTAATTTACTTTTTGTCAGGTTTTTGTGTGTGTGTGTTTTTATTTATATAATTAGTTTTATTGATAAGATTCAATTACTTCGTTGTTAAGTGAGATAGATAAACATTTTATTACTCTTTATTTGTTTGACACGCTTGCTGCATTGCCGCGCTGAATAGCTATGTTCAACCTCTGCACGGTGCGGGAGTCACTAGTGATGTCCTTTAGCCTATAACCAAGTTCTTAGACAAAACTCCTCGCTTCTTCTTTTTTATTCTTCTTCTTTTTTTTCGTCCTTACCTTTTCCCACTAGGTGGGGTCGGCACAGCCTGTTTTTCGCTTCCACGCCACTCTATCAGCCGTCATCTCCACATTCACTCCCTTCTCATTCATATCCTCCTTCACACAATTCATCCACGTCTTCTTTGGTCGACCTCTACTTCCGCTACTTCTTACAATCATATCCATACTTCTCCTAGTCACATGCATCTCCTCTCTACGCATTACATGTCCGTACCACGCTAACTGTTCAATCTTCAGTTTCTATGACACTGCTTTTTGTTTTTTTTTTAATTTTTTTTTCTGTTATAATAGCGGCAGATATAATAACATCAGAAAAAAATACTCTCTAACTACTACGATATATTATGTATAAGTGTTGGACAGACAGACAAACATCCAAGTCTTAAAAATAGGGTTCCGTTGGTACCGTTTGGGAACGAAGCCCTAAAAAACATTCTCGCACGCTCTCTGAGTTATCAATATGTTATATAAGGTTCTCAGTTTAGTAAGCGAAGCATGTAGCGATATAAAATACAAGAGCTAAGATTGAAACCGCTCGACTGGAAATCACTTGGTGTACTGAGATTACTTCTATACAAGAAATTGTACAAGACAACGAATAAGAAAAATGGTGGAACATATTATTAAGTGTGAAGAGATTGATTTGTGATTTGTTTTTTAAGGGAGATGTTTTATTTATTTATTATTTTATTTTATTTTTACAGTATGCACAAACAACTATGATAAATAAAAATAAAAAGAAGAGACTAATACTAATTTGACGACTTCGTTGGCGTAAAGGTTACCATGCCGGTCTGCTAATCAAAAGGTTCCGGGTTCGATTCCCGGCCCGGTCAACATCTTTGTGCTTAACCTTAACTTAAATTTGTTGGCTATGGGTCTGGATGTTAAATATGTAATTATATATAATATGTATGTATGTATAATATGTAGTATATCAGTTGTGTTAGCAACCATAATACGAGCTAGAAATGGTTCAGTATGGGGCTAACCAGCCGTGTGTGAATATGTCCTAATATAAAAAAATACAATAAAAAAATAACACATAGCCTAAACGCCTAATGCGTAGGTGTACTACCTACGCATTCACATGTAGCAGCGAGTCTTTGCTTTGCGGTAGCGAAACATCTGCGGAACTTTAGTACACTGCAGTTCTTTCGCAAGGAAATGTCATTTCATATTTGTGGCATCCATTTTGCAAAGTTCTGTCCTCTCTGAAGGAACGCGTGGTGACGCTATGCGATGCGAAACTCCACTAGGGAATCAGCTGCGTCTGTGTAAAGGCCATTTCGCAGTTACTTGCGAAACAATGCTGACAAGGACGCAACTAATTCATCTAGCTATATTATAATATAGCTCTAGCGACACATAACGCATGCGAAACGTTGCCATACAACTAACAGTTTATTGGTCGTTTCGCTGCCGCATGCGAAAGCGTAGGTGTACTTGCGTGTACCACGGGAACCACAATTGTTTTCGGAATAAAAGAAGCCTTTGTGTTACCCCAAGGTCTAATCTATTCTCACACCAAATTCTTTAAAAATCTGTGCAGACGTTGTAGCGTGAAAAAGTAACAAATATAGATAATGTTTTAAAACTTTCGTAAGGCATATTTGAATAATGTTTGATGAAGAAGAAGAAGAAGACCATCCACTGGGCATGCCTGCGCCGGCTGCAATAGCAACATCACAGCGAGCTCAGCGAGCCGCGGCGCGTGAGGCACGCGCTGTGGTTCGCAGGGGTCATTAGTCGGTGGAGTAGCCAGTGCAGGCCCAGCCGTCACCGCAGACGTACGTTGGCTGTGTTCCTGCCCTTGAGAATGGCACACTGATTGTGCTGAAACATGTCGGGCTAATACCGACAAAATAAACGTAAGTGATAGCCGGTTATACAAACATTATTCAAATATACACACTTACACAAAAAAAATCTCATTTATAATATTAGTACGATAAACAATAAATACATAAAATGAATACAATATTTTACAATTTACTGTAATGCCTATTCGTTGTGAAACAAAAAGGATTCTAGTCAGAAACCATTTATAACTCCGTCTCACAGATTTCTAGACAAAAGATCAATCACATTCAGAAACTCAATTTCTTTCCACGAATTTACGATTCAAAATTGCTTGAAGAAATTCACACAAAAAATAAGGAGAAATTTATCCGTTTGTTTGTCATGATTTTGCTGTCGTTAAAATATGTTTAGAATAGATTGAATCACACTTTGAGCAGAATTACATCAAGATTTCATACACATTTTTAATGACAAAATAATAAAACTACTTTGGATAAACTTTCGAAAAGCGCATAATGCCGATCGATCTGAAATTTGATGTATTTTGACTTCCTAATCACAAATATCAGGATGAAAATTAACGTAAACGTCAGAATATTTTAATATGACATAGAATGTAAATTATATTGTGTTTTTTGCGGGATAAAAAGACACCTGTGAATATTTAAAGATGCTATCTCCAAATTTTCGTGTTTTTATTTAAAAAACAAAAATAAAAATATTTTCAGAGAGAGAAAGAACAATTTACAAACAAAGCCTAGATGAGATCGCATCACGCGATAAGGATTCTAATTATGGCAAACCGTTTAATTTTAAGTATACATTAAAGTTTAATTTTTGTGATCAATAAAAGAATTAAACATTGTAAACTGTTCACGTAAGGCATCTTAATATTTACGCGTAGAAAATGGCCACACTTACTTATAATTAAAAGTTGGATTGAGTCCGTTTTCTACGCGAAAAAAAATAATTATTTATCAATCTAAAAAATTTGTAATCTTTTTTGACAAGCGAAACCGCAGAACGCAGTTAGTGTTCCACATATTGCGTAGAAAGAAATATGAGTCTCGCTAGAATGAGCTAAGTGGTCCCCTAGCAATTACTCCGCTTGAGATAGACGCACTTACATTCTATCGATAGTCAATATATTGACCTCTGGACTGCACTTTTCATGAATAAGAATATATGCTAGAAATAAAATAAAATAATTGGCCAAGTACGAGTTGGGCTCGCGCATGAAGGGTTCCGTACCATTGTTGTATGGGAGCCCCCACTAAATATGTATTTTTATTTATTTTAAAATTTAATTTGATAGCTAATACACATTTATATATTTTGCGAAAATTTTAAGTGTCAGCAACTGTTATGGATATATAACAACGAAATACGAAAAACAACTCGTTTACTATACACCCCTTAATATTTATATATTTTTTTTATTTTTGGAGTTTATTGTTATAGAAGCACGAAAAATACTTATCTTGTGATAGTTTCAGCTTTCCAGCTATTAAGGTTTCTAAGATACAGCCTGGAGACAGACAGACAGATAGCGGAGTCTTAGTAATAGGATCCCGTTTTTACTCTTTAGGTACGGAACGACAAGTACTCTCGACTTGTCGTTCGAAGAGTCAGCATCTCCTGATGATGCCTTGTGGTTAGGTGAAACACGTGTAGAGTTAAGAATTTCCGAATTGTGATAGGTAACGTTAATCTTAGTTAATTGATCTTAATTAATTAATCTCCGTTAATTAAGCTTGGTTAATTGATCTTATTTGATTTTTCCTTTACTTGTCTTAATTTGGATTTCGGATCACAGCGGAAGTACACTAAATATTTAATTTTGTCTTCTATTTACAATTGATTTCTGCAAAGTAACGCCTGAGTCAATAAGTTTGTTAATTCAAGTCTTTGTATTAACATCATACAGACTCAGACCCTTATCGTCGCCTCAATTCGGGATAAAAAATAGCTAATGTGTTAATCCCGGATCTAAGATATTTCCAAAACAAATTTCATCGAAAACAATTCAGCCGTCTGTCGCTAACTACAACACTCTACCATCACCTTAATGTATATTTTGGTAGCTTTAAAAAAAAAAGTGGAGTTTAAAGACCAATTAATTATAACTAAGTAAAATAAATATGACTTTGAAAACTTTAAAGATGAAACTTTAAGCAACTCCGTTTAACTTTAGATACATTTCTTTTTATAACTTTAAAATAATTATATCTATATCTATGACGACCTCGTTAGCGTAAAGGTTACCATGCCGGTCTGCTAATCAGAAGGTTCCGGGTTCGATTCCCGGCCTGGTCAACATCTTTGTGCTTAACTAAATTTGTTGGCTGTGGGTCTGGGTGTTAAATATGTATTTATATATAATATGTATGTATATGTAGTATATCAGTTGTGTTAGCAACCATAATACGAGCTAGAAATGGTTCAGTATGGGGCTAACCAGCCGTGTGTGAATGTGTCCTAATATTATTATATTATTATTATTTTTTATTATTATTATATTATTTCAGAAGCTTTTTGACTTTTAATGATAATATAAAGGAATGACATTTGAAGAACTATCTAGAAAGTCATAAATTAGAGTGAATATTCTTTTGACATTAGGCATTAATATTCTTTTGGTATTTTACGCATGGACGGTGGAACCATTTTATCGACCAAGTTACCAATTTATCTTAATATATATGAATCTCGCGTCACAATGTTTGTCCTCAATGGACTCCTAAACCACTTAACCGATTGTAATAAAATTCGCACACCTTGTGCAGTTCGATCCAACTTGAGAGATATAATAGTTTAAATCTCAAATTATAGTCGCAATTTTAATTTATTGCTAATTATTGTCTGTTATTATTTGACAGTCACAATTATCTGTTAACTCCAAATGATTCTAACAGATGTCGATACCTTTCGACTGGGTTGAGTAAGTAATCAATAGATGGCGCTGTACCCCTAAGTGAGGCAAAACAACGTTTGCCGGGTCAGCTAGTATATTCTAGTTCGCTGTTTAGTACCTAAAAAGAAATAGCAACAGGAATGGTAAGCCAACCAGGATGGTGGTATACCACTCATTAGTGGGTTGATGAGTCATGTCCCTTATATTCGTGTTTTAGAACAAAAACTTGGCTTTCTGTCAGAAATAGTGTAATTATCACTATTAACTATAAATATTTAAGCTCGAGTGCTCCTCAAATCTGGCGTTGTACCAAAACTGGAATAGTTACTGACCGAGCGATCATAGTGCAGTTCTCTGCATCAATTTGCCATAATTATAATAATATTTTTCATCTATCCTCATATTTCTATGTTGTTATTCGCAAAGTTATTTTTCGTAATTTTGAATTTACTCGGTCAAAACTTAGTATTAGGCTTTTTTTGATGGGGTTATTTTCCACAAGTAGCGGTGAAGTGCGTTGATGTTTATGGTCCTATTTAGATTATACTAGCTGACCCGGCAAACGTTGTTTTGCCTTATTAATTATTTTTATTCTAGTTTCTAGACAAATTATAGTATAATTAAAATGTTACTTACTTATTATAAGTGTGTATGGTATATGCGTGAAATGGGTATGGAGCGCTATGAACAAACGTTAAGGAAATATAAAAATAACAAACGCCAAAAAATATTATGTCCAAGTTTTTATAGTTCATTACCTAAAATTACATATCATATATTAATTACGACAGGAACAATAACAAACAACATCAATCTTTTAATGCTATAGTGTGAACCTTATCCATAGCACCAATTGCCTCTTTTCAATGAGCATTATATTCAATATTGAGCTCATATTGGAATGCTAGACGCAATAAAAATCTTTTTAAAACAAATAACCGACTCCAAAACCATATCAATTTAATAGTGTCTATTTTAACAAACTTTAATTTGTTCTTCTTAGATGGCACCGACGCCAAGAATACAGGATAAATAAAACTTGAAAATAGCATTTTTATAAGTAAATCAAATAAAGTCTTCGATAGTACTTATGTGTAGGCATAAAATTATTTTTCACTTTTATGATACAGTTAAAATTTATAAATGTAGGTATGATTTTGAAGTCTGTTATTTGTATAATACGATTTCATAGTAAAATGTTTAAGGTTAGTAATGATATTTTTCCAAAGTTTTAGTATTCAAATTTTTTTAGTGATTCCGTTCGAGCCGTTACCAAACAAATTACATAATATTTGTAGTGTCATAAACTATGACCCAAAACGTCATAGGACCAATCGCGAGCGAAGCGAGCTCGAAAATTTATAGCATATTTGTTCGAGCCGCTTGAGCTCAAAGAAGTCCAAAGCAGAACAAATTACATAATATTTGTTGTGTCGTAAGCTACCAAAAACGTCCTAGGACCAATCGCGAGCGAAGCGAGCGCGAAATTTTTTTAGCATATTTGTTTGAGCCGTTTGAGCATAAAGAAGTCCAAAGCAGAACACATTAAATAATATTTGTAGTGTCGTAAGCTATGACCCAAAACGTCCTAGGACCAATCGCGAGCGAAGCGAGCCGGATGCGAGCGCAGCGAGCTATGCGCTAGCGAAGCGAGCGCGAAATTTTTTACCATATTTGTTTGAGCCGTTTGAGCATAAAGAAGTCCAAAGCAGAACAAATTACATAATATTTGTAGTGTCGTAAGCTATGACCCAAAACGTCCTAGAACAAATCGCGAGCGAAGCGAGCTGGATGCGAGCGCAGCGAGCTATGCGCGAGCAAAGCGAGCGCGAAAATTTTTAGCATATTTGTTTGAGCCGTTTGAGCATAAAGAAGTCCAAAGCAGAACAAATTACATAATATTTATAGTGTCGTAAGCTATGACCCAAAACGTCCTAGGACCAATCGCGAGCGAAGCGAGCGCGAAATTTTTTAGCATATTTGTTTGAGCCGTTTGAGCATAAAGAAGTCCAAAGCAGAACAAATTACATAATATTTGTAGTGTCGTAAGCTATGACCCAAAACGTCCTAGAACAAAACGCGAGCGAAGCGAGCGCGAAAATTTTTAGCATATTTGTTTGAGCCGTTTGAGCATAAAGAAGTCCAAAGCTAAACAAATTACATAATATTTATAGTGTCGTAAGCTATGCCCAAAAACATCCTAGGACCAATCGCGAGCGAAGCGAGCCGGATGCGAGCGCAGCAAGCTATGCGCGAGCGAAGCGAGCGCGAAATTTTTTTGCATATTTTTTGAGCCGTTTGAGCATTAAGAAGTCCAAAGCAGAACAAATTTAATTTCATAATATTTGTAGTGTCATCATCATATTTGTTGAAATTTTTTTGCTCATACGTTTGGGGTCTAGTTTATTAGTACATCAAATTTTATAACTTATTCTACGTAAGAACTAAGTGATCAGGTTCATAATATAAGTTATGGTGTCGAGAGTTTTTAAGCTCCTTCCTTAGTTTAACGACTGTTTGTACTATGAGGACCTACAATTTAACGTATAATCCGATCCACAGTAGCGCACAGATGAAAATACATTTTTTTACAACAGTCTTGTGCAGGAGAGGTTATGCAATAAAGCGACTTACACGCGGGTGGAGCCGCGGGCAACAGCTAGTAGTTCATAAGAGTGTTACATTGAGATAGCAAAATGATAATTGTAAACAATACTACTACATACGATACATAAACAATAACGAAGGTCGAAATTTGTGTAAACAGTGAGAGAAGTCTTTGAAGAAGAATTTTGTGAGTGAAACAGGAGAACGACTTCAGTCTATGGCATAGTGTGGCATTTCCCTCTCCAGTAAAGTAAAGGCGCGGCAAATTTTAAGTATTTAAGATTGGTAATACTAAGCATATGTATATCAGGTTTAATTTTGTGAGTTATTTTCTTCAAAAAACAGATAGATTTTTACTCGAAGTACAGTTAAAGACACTATATTTGATCAGTTATCAAGCGAGATGAAAAATTAATAAAATACTAAAATCGCCATAAAAAATAGGGGTTGATGATAAAAAAATAAAAATTAAGGGTTGTATGTATTTTTGATGCCACTTTATATAAAATTCAAATAAAAAAAATTCGTCGAAAAAATAAAAAAATATATTTAAGGGTGAACAACCCTTATCACTTAGGGGTAAAAACGTTACACAATAGCCGATTCTCATACCTACTGAATACGTATATGAAATTTGGTAAAGATCAGTCAATCCGTTTCGGAGGAGTACGGTAACAAACACTGTGACACGGAAATTTACTAAAATGGCCATAAAAAATAGGGGTTGATGATAAAAAAGTAAAAATTTAGAGTTGTATGTATTTTTGAATATCGTATCATAAAAAAATTAAAAAATTAATTTTTGCCAAAAAAATGAAAAAAAAAATTGAGGGGTGGACCACCCTTAATATTTAGGGGTGTGAAAAATAGATGTTAGCCGATTCTCAGACCTACCTAATATGCTTACCAAATTTCAGAGGAATCGGTCAAGCCGTTTCGGAGGAGTATCGAGACTAACATTGTGACACGAGAATTTTATATATAAGATTTAGTACCTAGATAAATATTTATATACCTACTATATTCAGGTGTTTGACTTTGAATTTTTTTTAATAAAGTAAATAAAATAAAACAAATAAATAAAATAAAAATATTTATTTACCACTGAAAAAGCTTAATCATTAGTGTTGCATATTATACATGTTTGGTTATGAGTCTATATTTTAATAAACTTTAGTACAATGTATAAAACTAAGGGATGTCTGTGACACAATCATACGCAACTCTTGCAAAAATGTCACCTTATTTATATTTCTAATATTAGGTATACAGACCCTGCACTAAGTAAACTACTTGTATTGGACATCATTATCAATAAAATATTTACAATTATTTAAAATTAAAAACCTAAATCACAAATAATAAAGTATACCTAAGTCTGTGTCCGCGGGTAAGGTGCCTAATATGCTGGCGGTATTACCTCGCTGGATCAACAAAGTTAAGCGTTGGCAGGTAAAAAATTTTAAGGGGTTTTAGTATAAACACCATTGACTATTTTGTTGTTGGTAAGCTTCTTTCGTAACAATCGATTAATTATATTATAATAATTATATCTTATCCATCTTTCCAAGTACATAATAATATATGTATATAAAGTAACTCAATGTAAATATAACTTTTTTATTTTGATAGGTATATAAGTTTGTTTAAACAAATTTGTAGATTCACAGGCGAGGTCTACTGTTTGTAGAGATAATGATATGGGTAAAAGTCTACGACATTTTGCAGAGGGAAGCGTCGCTTTATCACATTTTCTTATATTATCTATACGTATGTTTGTAACATATTAAATGGTTGTTTGTTCTTTCTAAGATTTGACTTTCTTTGTAACAAAGTGTCTACGTCTTCTTTTTAATACGAGATCGAAGTTTATACCCATTGAACTGACTCATTTCTAGTTCGTATTATGGTTGCTAACTCAATTGATATACTACATATACATACATACATATTTTGAATAGATACTAATTTAACACTCAGACCCACTGCCAACAAATTAAGTTAAGCACAAAGATGTTGGCCGTGCCGTAAATCGAACCCGGAACCTTCTGATTGGCAGTCGGGCATGGTAAACATTGCGCCAACGAGGTCGACTCATAAAAAAGCTTCTATAAATTAGAAGTCTACTTATATGACACATAATATTAAAAATCTAATTAATTAACAGAGTTGCTCATCTTCAGTATATAATTACAATACCTAATGGGAAATTATGTAACTGTAAAGTGACATAATATTGCAATATTTTATTTGACTTTGACTTTGAACATTCTAGTGACAGTTCCTTTCAGGAAAGAACCCTTCTTTCACATAAGGTTAACAACACAGGGAGGGATTCTCGTATACAAACAACTTTGACATTAGCAAACGAGACGCCTGCGGCTGTCTCATTCTACCCTGTCATATGGTACGTTCAGCTTGGACTCATACGCAGGGATGTATTTAGGAACCGTTATAAGGGGTTCATTTCATTTCGAGAGTGAATCGGTTTCTTCTAGGCAAGCGCGCTCCACCCTAGATCGCAACATCACTTAACATCAGATGAGTTTCGATCAAGCGCTTGCCTATCCACCATAAAAAATAAAAAAAATAAACATACTTTTTTTGTTACTTGGGTTGACAGTTTGGCCTGTAATTGAAATTGGTTTTAACAAAACAATGGTTATCATTGTAGTAAAACTTATACATATGTATATTTCCATTAGTTGCATTTTTTATCACATTCGTGACCAAGTAAATATAAAGCGTGTGTAACAATTATCACATTCATTAAAATAATGTCTATCAACAATCCAATTTTCATAATTTCTAATTTTGGTAATGCTTATTTTCTGTGGTTTTTACAAGAAAAGTGGACAAAAATTTGCACCAAATAATCTTTTCATTAAGATGAGCTATTTCAGACTAGGCAAACTTCACTTTACGTTTCGTTACTTGCCCTGATGTTCAAATCTCTTTCTTCTTTTTCTTTTTCTTTGACTATTTCCCACTAAGTGGGGTCGGCACAGCAAATTTTCTTCTTGCACACTATTCTGTCAGCTGTCATATCCACATTCACTCCCTTTTCTTTTCTTTTACATCCTCGTTTACACAATTCTTGAATGCAATAAAAACAAAATAGTTTTTTTTTAACTTAATTTAATTTGTTAATAATAAAACTTACCGGTAGCCCTTTTTTCAGTCTTTAATAAGTCCCTAGTACATTTTGTTTACCCAGGATACAAAGAAGTCCCAGCAAAGGCATCCTGTCGAGACTGTTTAGTTAAGCTTTCGCATATTCCGGTTGAATTCTAGCGACAATGACCTTCTATTTTATAGATAGAGAAAAACATCAAAAACAAAACATAAATATGGCATAAGCAGTCTGCCAGGTAGTGGCTATAGCTCGGCTAGCTGAGGTGATCTGACGCGATCATTAGAGCTAAGCAACGGTCGATGCGGATGGTGTTTGGATCGGATAAGACTGTCGTTTTTAAAGTGAACTTCTGGGCACTACCGTGGGTCGTATGACACGTCGAATTGTAGGGCACTGCTATTAGTCTTAGTACTAGCAGTCGTTAAGCCAAGTTAAAGAGCTTCGGGTGGCTTGAAAACTTTCAACACCAGTGCCTGGTCACTTAGGTAGTGCGAAGAAGAAGAAGAATTTTATTATTCTACATATCAAACATCGCAATAATTTAGTTTTTATGAGCGTCAAAAGTATGAGCATTTTTTATTCTGATCCCCATGATTATATTCATGTACTTAATTACCGGTACCAAATATTTTAGTCATCGGCCAACGGATAAAAAAATAATCAGAAAAGCCTAAGTATCGTGATATTCAAAGGCAGAACGTTTTAGCAAAAAATCCGCGAAAAAACACTAAGTACAGAACACATCAGAGGCTTTTCCGCAGTCCCTACGCTCTTGTAGCGTTTAACGACTTTACTCAGGTACAGCTACTCTCTCATATATTTTAATTTCAAATGACTATTTTGATAATAAATAATATCTAAGTATCTCTCTGCCTCCAGATTCACAAAAAAATCTAAGGATCAAGCAACAAAGTTAATTATATATTATCTGGTAGAATATTTTTAAATTTCGATCAGTGCGATTGCTTTTATATCGATCAGTAATTTGGCAGTTACTTTTTTAATTTAATAAATAATTACTAAACAAATATAAAACACATTTCACACATTGCTGGTTAGCACCATACTAAACCATTTATAGTTTGTATTATGGTAACTAAAACATGGTAACTGCCTTACTACATACGACATACATATTTAACTCCCAGGCCGACAGTCAACAAATTTGGTTCATCACAAAGATATTGGCCTTGCCAGGAATCAAACCCGGGACCCTCTTGTTGGCAATCTGTCACGGTAACCATTACATTAATGAGAAAGTCGATCAATTCACTTGATAGTAAACATTATTGTGATCTATAGTTGACCGCGCTTTTTACATTTTTAAGCACCATTAAAGTTTACAGATTATTTATTTATTCTTTATTTGTTATTAAACATAATCACTTAAATCATAAAAAAACACACGAAACAGGATCATTGAAATACAAAATTAAATATCAAATATATATTTTTTACAGTTTAATTCCTAAATCATAGCTAAGTAGTTGCGCTACCTTAGTAAAGGCTTTAACGGAAAACGTAACGATTTTGTCCCGCAGGCGTTATAACGGTCGCTAACACTTTGCGTCGTTGCGTAGAAAGTTGAAAAAAACCTACCTTTTTGTGGAAAGCCTTTTTTCCTTAATTGTTTGAAAGGTAAAATTTGAAAAAAAAAACGTCAGAGCAAGTCAAATAAAAATAACTTGAAAGAATTAAATTTTAGCTTTTTACTTTCATATTTTACGTACATTTATTTAAATTTAAACTTTTTTAACAAAAGTTAATTACGTTTTTTTTCTATATAATTATTATCTAATCTATTCTTACTAATATTATAAAGCTGAAGAGTTTGTTTGTTTGAACGCGCTTATATCAAAAACCACTAATGCGAATTGAAAAATGCTTTTTGCGTTGCATAGACCATTTATCGGGAAGGCTATATTATTTCATCGCGCTGTGACTAATAGGAGCAAAAAACAATGAAAAATGTGAAAAAAACCGGGAAAATTATTCATTTTTAAGATCTTCCGTTGCGTGCGCTGCGAAAATGGTTCAAGATATCAATATAATATGTTACGCGAAAAGTGGCCTACACACGGGCGAAGCCGCGGGCCACAGCTAGTGAATCTATGAAATTCTTCATACTTATCATAATAATATGTTATCACTGATAATAAAGACATATATGGAATGTAAAATATTTACTTAAAGACTTATCCGAGTGCAAGACAAAAAACAAAAGACGATCAGACAATACGATTTTTTAACAAAAAAATCGGTTTATCCATTCTGGAGCTATCATATCCCTCACTCTCTCTACAAGACCAGAGTTTTTTATGTCAGGGGTTAAAAATAAGCGGCACATGAAGGGTGTCGTGATTTATGTCACCGCCGCGGTAAATTCATCATTTTTATGATAAAAAGAACCGCGGTGTTTTCGCCTAGTTATGTTGCATGACTGATGATATGCTTACTTTAACAGGGTTAGAGGGTTAACTAGTACGTCGTTTAAAAATAACTAAGTGGAGGATTATAATATAATCAAATTTATAGATACCGCACAGTGCAGGTCAGAACAGCGCAGGACAGGAAAGGACAGGACAGGATAGAATAGGATAGAACAGGACATGACAGCACAGGCCAGGACAGGTCAGGTCAAGACAGAACAACACAGGCCAGGATAGGTCAGGACAGATCGGGTCAGGACAGCACAGGTCAGGACTGGTCAGGACAGGACAGGACAAGACAGGACAGGACAGGATAGGATAGGATAGGATAGGATAGGATAGGATAGGATAGGATAGGATAGGATAGGATAGGATAGGATAGGATAGGATAGGATAGGATAGGATAGGATAGGATAGGATAGGATAGGATAGGATAGGATAGGATAGGATAGGATAGGATAGGATAGGATAGGATAGGATAGGATAGGATAGGATAGGATAGGATAGGATAGGATAGGATAGGATAGGATAGGATAGGATAGGATAGGATAGGATAGGATAGGATAGGATAGGATAGGATAGGATAGGATAGGATAGGATAGGATAGGATAGGATAGGATAGGATAGGATAGGATAGGATAGGATAGGATAGGATAGGATAGGATAGGATAGGATAGGATAGGATAGGATAGGATAGGATAGGATAGGATAGGATAGGATAGGATAGGATAGGATAGGATAGGATAGGATAGGATAGGATAGGATAGGATAGGATAGGATAGGATAGGATAGGATAGGATAGGATAGGATAGGATAGGATAGGATAGGATAGGATAGGATAGGATAGGATAGGATAGGATAGGATAGGATAGGATAGGATAGGATAGGATAGGATAGGATAGGATAGGATAGGATAGGATAGGATAGGATAGGATAGGATAGGATAGGATAGGATAGGATAGGATAGGATAGGATAGGATAGGATAGGATAGGATAGGATAGGATAGGATAGGATAGGATAGGATAGGATAGGATAGGATAGGATAGGATAGGATAGGATAGGATAGGATAGGATAGGATAGGATAGGATAGGATAGGATAGGATAGGATAGGATAGGACAGGATAGGACAGGACAAAACAAGACAAGATAGCACAGCACAGCACAGGAAAGGAATGGAAAAGACAGGGCAGCACAGGACAGAAAGAGGAGAGGAGAGGAAACAGTTTTTTTATTAAAATAATTATACACACTTTTCATAATTCCATTATAACTTACACGTTTGTATCAACTTTTTAAACAAGTTAGTTTAAAATATTCCCAGCAAAGTTTACAATAGAACGTCACAATTAATTTATAGCGACCAACAGTTTCCATGTAATTAAACCATAGGAACTACATGAATAAGCTTTTACACAAGTTTATAATCGACTGCATTCCATTTTGTATCAGAGTGTGGGTTTGTTTCGAACTTAATCACGGGTTCTATATATTATTGATTATACACTTGGAGCCTTTGCCCACGAATCGCAGGTTAGTCCTCATGTCGCGTTTCTTCATGACAACTCAGTCAGTCGTGTGGTCACTTTACGTCCAACTATTCGGGGGTTCGATACTCGATCTCAAGCTTGCGTTGAACGAAAACATCATGAGAAAACCGTAGCATAGTAGAAGATTATTTTCTATTGCTCGTCTGGATAGCAACCATAGACTAATAAATGTCATAGACGCTTAACTTCTTATTGAAAATCGTACGTGTATCACTGGATATGTTTATTTGTTTATTCAGATGAGAATCAGCAATCTTCCTTACTATTTTGATCCTACTAATTACCGATGAAACCTAGATGGCGCTAGAAATCGAGCGTCCAGCCTAACTAGCGCCAAACTCCGAAACGCGCTGCAGTCGCATAGTGATAAAACGATAGTAGATTGCGTGATTCTAGTGAAGTCATTTCAAGAAAATACAAATAGATGGCGCTTTGTGTTTAGACGTACGCTACACACGTAGTACGATTTTCAACAAGAAGTTGAATATATTTTATTAGCGTACTAGCAGATCGTCCTGGCTTCACACGGGCTTATAAAATAATCTAAGAAGCAAAAAGAAACAAAATATAGTCTATGTTACTCAGAAATATAGTAGCTTCCCAACGGTGAAAGAATTTTTCGAATCGGTCCAGTAGTTTCGGAGCCTATTTGCGTCAAACAAATAAACAAACCAAAAATCTTTTTTTTTACACGCTTTATATTAGCTTCATCTGTATGTTTGTATGTTTGTTTGTTTGTAACCGACTTCTTTGGGCGTGATTTTGACCCACTTTGAACGGCCAGGTTTCTTTGAAACTTTGTAGATTTATTGAGGACCGATGACAATACACTAATTTGATAAAATTATTACATTTTTTTGTATTTTTGTTTGTATGTTTGTTTGTAACCGACTTCTTTGGGCGCGATTTTGACCTACTTAAAACGGCCAGACAAGCGTGTTTTTTAGTTTTTTAAACTATTATTATTATAATTAATGACTGTATAAAAAGAAATTTAGCATTCAAAAACCACGGTAGTTCAGTGCTTTATTTAAATTCGTACAAGATTACAGTGAGTAGAGCCGTGTCGTTATAATAAACTGCTCTAGTTAAAACCAACCGCGACCCTCGGGACATTAAAACTAATTTGCGTCGCGAACTTTAAGATTGTCGAGTATTTTGGCATGTGTAGGTTTACATTTCTTGTTTTGTTGACATTATAACTAATATATAATATGACGAGCGAGAGAGAAAAAAAATAGCGAGTGTGGCTCGGTGGTAATAACGTCTGCTTTTCAATCAGACGGCCCCTGGTTCGATCCCGGCCCTACACCAATGACTTGTTTTTCAAGTTATGTGTGGAATTGCACTCGCTTTACGGTGAAGGAAAACATCGTGAGGAAACCGGCATGTTTGAGGACCACAATATCCGATTACGTGTGTCATCCGCCAACCCACACTTGGCTAGCGTGGTGGATTATAGCCTATATCTCTCTCCTAGTGAGAGAAGGCCCCGAGTCCCAGCAGTGGGAACGTATAGTGGGCTGCTTATGCTTATGCTATGACGAGTGCCTTACGTTTGGAGAGAGTGTGGCTCAGTGGGTAAACGTTTGCTTTTCATACTGACGGCTCCCGGTTCGGTGCAGCCGTATACCAATTCCCTATTTTTTAGGGTTCTGTACCTAGACGTAACAACGGGACCCCATTACTAAGAAACTATGATATCTAGAAAGCTGACATAACGAAATAATAATAATTATATTGGTCATAGATCTGCGCTTGGCCACCAACTCGTCTGATGGTAAGTGAAGATGTAGCACGTTCTTTAGAAAAATATTTTTACTCTCGCCTTGAAAAAACCCAAGTATATTAATAATGGTAGCAAGAAGACGCTTTTCATTTTCACAAAATGAATAGAAGTGACGGAAAATATCAGGAAAACATCGTCAGAAAATCTACGTATTTGATAAAAAAAAAATTAAGCAAGTTTTACTTCCACTTGGCTGGTTTCATTAGGGTTCCGTACCTAAAAGGTAAAAACGGGGTCCTATTACTAAGACTCCGCTGTCTGACTGTCTCCAGGCTGTATCTCAGAAACTATAATAACTAGAAAGCTGAAACTTTCACAAGATATGTATTTCTCGAGCCGCTGTAACAACAAATGCTAAAAAAAATAGTAAAGGGGGTTGAGTTCCCATACACTAAACGTGTTTTTTTTTTCGTGTTTTTTTTTATCAATAACGGTATCATGTAGACACCTTAAATTTTTACGGAATGTACAACTGTACATGAAAGGTAATGTACAGTTATACATACATTAAATTAAATTATAACATTTAAATGAAATAAATAATAATCCCAAACAACAATGGTACTATTATTATATTAATGGCCAATTTTATTTTGTAGCTTCGCTAAACAAGAAATTTATAGCTCAAGTTCATTTCGCCAATTTTCTACATTCTCTATTATACAGTTCACCCTATGAGTTAGTGCTGGGTGTATTGTCAAACCAAAACAACAGCCAGAGCTTACAAGCTATGGACACAAACTTGAGAGCACTGTGTTTGTTTTACAGATAACGTACAGGGCTATCTGGAAAATAGCGCCAGTAGCTCGGCTCGGTGATCTGACGCGATCGAAGCTAAGCAACGGTCGGTGCGGTCTAGGACGACCAAACTGGCGTTTTATAACAACCGGCTGGCGTTTTATAAGTGGAATATTCATCTGGGAGCTTTTTTTTTATTGAAGAATAGGCTTACGTTTGACCGCAGCTTGCCTGATGTTAAGCTTGACTGTGGTCTAAGATGTAACACGCTTGCCTAGAAGGAACCTATTTACTCTAGACCTTCAAATTGTACTTCTCGGGAAAAAAATACTCAGGAAGAGGGTTCCAAAGCTTCGCAGTTCTCACAATGAAGGTCGAAGCAAAACGCTTTGTGCGAATCCTCGGAACTTCGACAGTGAATCGATGTCTCTTCGCTACTGAAAGTCAGATAACATGTTAAATTGTAGGTCCCGGCTGTTAGTATTAGTTCAAGCAGTCATTAAGCCAAGTCAGAGGCTTTCGGGCGGCTTGAACCAATTTTGATATGATTTACTATGATGATAGGTTAGACCTTAGACACATAGGCTACTTTTTACCAGGATTCATTTTTGTTTTGTTCTGGACTAACGCGGGTACCTCCCCAGGGTGCAGCTAGAAACAAATAAAATTGTATAATTGGTTCTGCTGTTCACGCGTGACCAATTTATAAATAAACATAAAACAAATAAATAAGATAAAATTTTAAGATTTAATATTTATTTTCGTTGTGAAAAAAATTGTATTTAGTATAGGATGTGTACTATTATGTAAATATGTATCTAATTAAAATATGTATGTATATGTAGTTTATTAGTTGTGTTAGCATCCATGATACGAACCAGAAATGGTTCAGTATGGAGTTAACCTGCCGTGTGGGAAATGTGTCCTAATATTCTATTTCTTTATGTTACAAACCTCCAAGAATCATTCGCAATGTTTCAAGTTATTTTAATTTTTAA
Organism: Mellilla xanthometata; assembly: GCA_035578125.1. NCBI lineage: Eukaryota > Metazoa > Arthropoda > Insecta > Lepidoptera > Geometridae > Mellilla > Mellilla xanthometata. Next base: position 1,234,734 of record JAPUBQ010000020.1, read on the forward strand.
GGTGAATTTATATGTTAAATATTTCTGGAAACAATGTAAATAAATAAATAAAAAATAATAATATATTTTTTTATTATTATTATTATTTATGTTTTGTGTTCATATAATAATTCTATCAAAATGAGCTATTGCACTATCAAACCTCTGCCCAGCGGTCACGGTGGATTCCTTATACCCTGTATAAAGATCTCAGTGCAAACTGAGTGGAGTTTGCACAAACAAACAAACATATGGTAATTGAGCAGCTGATATCTTAACTGGTTTACTTGTTAACATAGAACGCTATCTGATTTATTTACTCTTGATATCGATATCTGATATCTAATAATACTCGTATTATAAATGCGAAAGTTTGTGTGTAAGTGTGTATGTTTGTTACTTCTTTACGCTCAAACGGCTGAACTGATTTTAATTTGGGATGAAGATAGATTAGACTTTGGATTAACCCGATCCCGGCCTTACACCAATGACTTGTTTTTCAAGATATGAGGAAACCGGCATGTTTGAGGACCAAAATATCCGAAGACGTGTGTCATCCGCCAACCCGCACTTGGCTAGCGTGTAGGATTATGGCCTTTATCTCTCTCCCGCGCGGCTCAACTACCCTCGTTATTACTCATATTGCCACTACATATTAGTCTGCACTGATTGTCGCCTTCCTTTCACCTATTTAAAATGTACTGCTACTACTAAAGCGTGCATAAACCATTATATTAGCGATGTGCCTTCCTCAACTGTTTCCTTGATGCTTGTGTAAACCAATTAGAATAATAATTTTGTAAGTTTTATATGGGACTATAAGCTCGAAAAAAACGTAGATAATTACTTCATGTTGCAATATGTTAGGATAAAGTAATTCACACTAACATTGTTGCTGTTTATTTGTATTTTGGAATAAAGATATTTTAAAATTGAAACTGAACTCTTTCCTAGTGAGAGAAGGCCCCGAGTCCCAGCAGTGGGAACGTATAGTGGGCTGCTTATGCTAATAATGCGTAAAAAAGTTTGTGTGTAATGTATGTATGTATGTAACAAACATATACACACGCAAACTTTCGCATTCATTAATATATTAGTAGGAATTAGGATCAGTGGGATATGAGAACAACACATGTTCTTGCTTGTTTTCTTTGAATTCTCAAATTAATTATTCAGTTCAGGTACAACGTCTCACATACTTTAACGTGACCAAAACGTTCCGACTACGTCACAAGCACAACTTCCAAGCAAGCGTCAGTGCTTGAAACATAGACGTATTAAAATACTTGGATTGAAAATACAATTTTCATTACTCATACTATGAATATAATAGAATAGAATGGAATATTTTGACGTGACAACGTCTTAAATTAGGTTGCGGCTGGGAGTCACTTATGAAAAAGTGTAACGCCCGGTAACGTTACGATGAGTCACCGAACGAGAGAGAGGCCCGCCGAATGCCTTGCGTCTCTCTCCCACTCAACTATGATCGGTCTGCCGCGCGCGCAGCACGCGGCAGACGTTGTCACGTAAAATCTTCGCCCGTAAAACCGACTTTACAGGCAACCATTTTTTTATTCATCATAACGTACTCGTATCCTATTACAAATACAATTAATATCAATAACAAGATACAATATGGACTTGCCAATTACAATATACAATGTCTATTTGTCATAATTTTGTTACCTGTTTTATCTTTTTGTCACTAAAGTACGCAAAACAAAAACATACACAAATATATATTATCATCATATTATACATTTCATTATATCATAATTCGAATTAATAAAACAACAACAATAAAATAAAATGACATCAAGGAAAAATTGTTCAAAAATCAAAAATGTCAGCTGTAATGGGGCTTCGTCATATGAAAGTAGGTCTGAAGTTGCCTGAGGAGAGGGATGAAAGTAATACTTTTTATCCCTAGGGAGAATTGCTTTCAACTGACAGCTGTCAAATAATTAAAAAAAAAACCTAGTTATTTTTCACATCTCGGTTGAACCATGTTCCGATTTGTATACGGCCACGATGTCAAATTGAAATAACTTAAAGTGAAGTATTTTTAAATAACTTTATTACAATTGAGTTTTAATAATGTCTTTAAAAATATATTTACCATTTTTTCAATGATGAAAATAAAAAATAATGGCTAAATAGCTGGCCGGCCACAGAAAAATAAAATTATCTAATCAAAGTTGTTGTTATAATAATATGTAAAATAAAATTAACAAATTTTTTCGTTTGCTAATTCATATTTTCATTTATGATTTCCCTGTATTCGTAATGAAAAGCACTTTTTTATACCTCGGGTTAAGGACTTATTTAGTATACGGGTTTTGGCGCCCTCACTTTGTTCCGGGCGCCAAAATCCGTTCTCGGGACTAAATAACTTACTATTTTTTTGGACATACAATTTGACGTGTTGTCCGACTCGCCGTGGCACCAAAGTGAAAATTCAATTTTTAAAACGACAGTTTTGTGCATGACCACCCATCCAAACACCGTCCGCATCGACCGTTGCTTAGCTTCGATGATCGCGTCAGATCACATTAGTAAGACGAGCTAGTCAGTTTCAGTTTATTTATTTCGTACACAATACCACTTATCATATATACCAAGTATTAAATTATGTATGAATTAAATTTAGGCTATAAGTAAGAACTAGGTATTTAAGACAAGGGGTGCACTGAACTCCACAGAAGGTTGAACCTGTGTCGTAGAGTTCAGGCTCTTCCATTTAGCGTACATGATTAAAGTTGGATTAATTAGGTACATAGGTTAAACATTGTAAACTGTTCACGTAAGGCATCTTAATATTGTCGCGTAGAAAACGGTCACACTTACTTATTATTAAAAGTTGGACTGAGTCCAACAGTCAAGTGTGTCAGTGCACGCGCGGATCTCGTCAGCGGCGGTCTGTGTAACACTCGCCCCTGAAGATGGTGCTTGGAATGCACCGAAACTGTTGGACTCATTCTAACTTTTAATAATAAGTAAGTGTGACCGTTTTCTACTCGAATACATAGGTTAAAATACTATTCGTACATGCATTTATATTATATTTTTTTAAACCGCTTCAAAGTTTTTTTTATCTCTGTGGTATAACGTCACGTCAGTACGGCGGCAAGGCGCGCTGCTAGCGACAGCTTCTCTCCTCGACATCGCTTTGAGACTCACAATTACCTAATTGTTAATTATTCGCCGTTTGTTCGCGAACCGTGGTTCTAGAGAAATTTATGGCACTGCTTTTAAAGTTTTCAACGGAATTTTAAATAGCTTTTATGATTTTTTAATTTAAGTTTTTTGATAAAGCTTAATGAGCAATGAATGTATTTATTTTAAATGCTGTTTATTTGTTAACTCATAAGTGAGATATTGAATGACTCAGTTACATAAAATTAAAAATAAATAATAGAAATTTAAAAAAACCTAAAAATACACGCTTTTCTGGCCGTTTTAAGTGGGTACAATCGCGCCCAGAGAAGTCGGTTACAAACAAACATACAAACATACAGGTGAAGCTAATATAAAGCGTGTAAAAATAAAGGGTTTAATTATTGTAAACCGAGTTAAATACATCGGAATGTAACTGTGGAACTCTGCCGAAATCCCTGTTCCCTCTGAACTATAACCTCACTGTCTTCAAGGCGAGAGTGAATCGGTTTATTCTAGACAAGCATGCTCCTTTTTAGATCGCAATATCACTTAACATCAGGTGAGTTTCGATCAAGCGCTAGCCTAACCATCATAAAAAAATTTATAAGTTTGACATGTATGTCTAACGTGTTATATATAAGTTTGTCGTGTGTGTCTGTAAAACCGTAGCTCGCAAACGTATGAACCGATTTTGATTTACGAGTATTTTATTTTTTGTGTAGATAAAAATCAGGTCAAGATGACCACTTGAAAAAAACTTGCTTCAAAATTTTAGATTGTTTAAACCAGTTTTATCTCTAATTCATGAGAGTCTGATTAGTACCTAAATATGTATAAATATTCTTAGAATTGTTCGGTCTTCAAGTTATTTTTTCGATATTTTTTACTGCTTATGATTTATAAAATGTCAGATTACAATATTATAATGTCAAATACAAATAACTTAAATCTAAATAAATAACCCGCCCCTAATAGTTCCCGGTGCAAAGGTGCCCATGAGACTTGCAGCGTTCCCGCGCTGAATGGCAATCGCTATCCTTTGCACCAGGAAAGATCCGGAGCGGGAGTCACCGTTCGTTTTATCAAGCCTTTGCCCAATTTCTTTGAGCAAAGCCCTAGCATCCTTGCCCCAACAGCCCAGGGTCTCCATGGCAATAGGCACAAAGTGATAAAGCGGCTCCAGGGCGGCATACTTAAGCCTCTTCTTCACACAGGCATCCTCTGCAGCAGCCGACGGGGAGTGGACAGTACGACTCAAGTGACTGGGAGCTACAGTGCTGAGCTACAGCTTTATAAAGAAAAAACAGCAATTCAAGATTTTGCGTTGATAACCTCCTTGACTAAATCAATGTGCTTGCATTGATTTAGTTGTTATAAATTTCCCAACGATTATACCGGCTAAGCCTGCATACAAGTAACAACCGAAGTAATCCTTGAAGCCCCACTACACGCCTATACCGGGCCTAACTTGAAACCAACTTAACTCCACTCTGCAAAAAACACAATAACAAACCTTATGACCCTAGTTTTAAAGTTCATTTGAAGTGTAGAAGTAAGTTGGTATATTTTGTATTATCGTCAAAATATACGACCGTCCATTGAGTGGGTATACCAGTTGGTACACTGAAGTTAAAACTTTGATCCGTCTAAATCGGTTAATCTCTGACCGGGAATCTTTGATTATATTTTATTCAGGGTTAACGTGGCTTGGCACGGCTAACTAAAGTGATCTGACGCGATAATCAAAGTTAAGAAACGACAGATGGATGTGAAAAACTGCCATTCAAATTTATAAGAGTTATTCCAGCTGAAAAAAGAAATGGGAAATTTCAGATACCAACCATTTGATCTTTTACCTCTGAAACCCATATTATTATGTAATAAATTAATCGAATTTGAAATTAAATTTGATCATTTCTAAAACTACCGTGCCCTTTTTTCTGTTGCCTCTAACAACATTCACAAAAGAAAATAAAATAAACATTAAAGCTCCTATAATAAACTTATTCTTAAATAAAAAATAACTGATGTTTTCGCAATTTTTTTCCATCTTTATAACGACAACCAGTAGAAGCCTGATGATAACCACAAAATATTTATTTAATATTAATTTGAAATAATAAATATTAAAATAAAAATTAAATCAATATTTTTAAGGGCTCCCATACAAAATAACGTAATATTAAAATACTAGGCAGTTATTCCGCTTTAAGGGCAAAATTTTGATTTTCAGTTACTTTGCTGTATATCATAAACAATAAAAAAAAACTAATAAATAGCTTAAAAGCCGCCTAAAGAATCTTTTCAAAAATAAAAATTTTTGCTTATTTTGGTAGTAATTAGACTTATAAAAAAAATGGTTCAAAAAACTTAGCTTAGATATTTTGAACCAGTTTTATTTGTAATTCATAAGTCTGATTGATTACTGGTTCTTTAAACAGCTTTTAAGCTATTGTTTATTGTTTACAATTTATAGTGAAACTAGCTGACCCGGCAAACGTTGTTTTGCCTCACTTAGGGGTATGAAAAATAGATAGTGTAGCTTATATGACACGTTCGTAGATTTACCATAGCAGCGCCATCTATTGATTACCTCAGACTACAGGAATAATTCCTGTAGTCTGAGTTGATTACTTACTCAACCCAGTCGAAAGGTATCGACATCTGTTAGAATCATTTGGAGTTAACAGATAATTGTGACTATCAAATAATAACAGACAATAATAAGCAATAAATTAAAATTGCGACTATAATTTGAGATTTAAACTATCCTATCTCTCAAATTGGATCGAACTGCACAATTTTATTATAATCGGTTAAGTGGTTTAGGAGTCTACTGAGGACAAACATTGTGACACGAGATTTATATATATTAAGGAGATAACTGTAAAATAAAGATTTTGCCCGTATATTCGCCTTAAGAATTTTTTTTTATAGATTGCGGTACGGAACCCTTCATTGGTAGACTCGACTCGCACTTGCCCATTTATATTACATTCCCCTGTACAATACGGCACTTTAGGTGTCGGAAGGCAATGTTAGATTTATGCAAGATATTGGCCGAAATCGATACTTCGGTTTTGGTCGGCTAAGTTCTAAGTTCGGGTTAAGATGATCCATTTGTAATAACTTATAAGGGTAGACTACTGATCCTGTATTATCTCTGTTTACATCGTAATCTTTGGGATCGATAGAATAAAGGGTCTTTTCACATTTGGGCCAAGGTTCAAAGTTTGGTGGCTAGCACCTCGGCTGCACAATCTCATTTATCTACTATAGTATAATAATAATTTATCTGACTCATTCATTCATTCGTTCATCTATATGCAACGCAGAGCCTAAACGGTTAGTCCTAGACGTATAACATTAAGAGTGTTGTATTTCTTTAAGTTCGTAGACTTCGGATTTTTCGGATTTTTTGGAAATTCCATCCCGAAGAGAGTAAGGGTGTAAATAGTTTGTAATTGAAACTTTTTTGTATTTGAACTTCTAGAAGTGAAATTGGGAATATGTAATAGTTCATGTAAAATAAAAATAATATATATTTTTTTTTGCTAAAAGAGAAGGAGAAGCTTGAAGTGGGGCTTACCAGCCGTGTTACAAATGTGTCCTTAATATATATTATTATTATTTATTAATTGTTTGTAGCGAAATAGAATAGTAACTTGGCCAATAAAATGGTTCCACCTTCCACGCGTAAAATACCGTGGGGGCGGGGCAAAACAGCTACCCGCGCGCTCGCGTGGCATCGACCGACCAATCGCGTGCGAGCTTTGTGTGTATTTTGTTGGGATAGCAGTATAATTGTGTGCGTAGATGGATCCAAATTCTAAGCGGCATTGTATGAAGTTACTCTTCCGTTTATTCTAGTTCCCTGATTGTTTGTTAGTCTGAGTAAGTGAGTATTTTTAAAACTAACTTACGTACAGTTAAAGTAATTGAACTGAGTTTCAAATAAAACTCACTAACATATTCAGTTACACTACGATATGGTAATGAAAGAAGCAGCAAAAACCAAAACACTCATCCACGCCTGTACTTCGTTAACTTAAATTTCATAGTTCCGTTCACTTAAACCAATTTCAATTTACCACACCAAAAAAATAACTAGACTCTATCCCACTTGCATTTAGAGTGATTTTGGCGTAACATCTATTCAAACGGGGGTAAAATAAATTTGTATCTATTTTTCCGTTCTCTTCGAGCCTTCTAAATTATTTAATGTTGCAACTTTTTGCGGCTTTCTGCCCGAGATATCTTTGTTACTAAAATTATAATGAGATCAAAACCGGAAAGATTTTGGGCGATTAAGGATTTTTGGAACGTTTGAGATTTTTTCGCCCTTGTTCTTCTTTTAAATTAGTGGGATTTTAGAAGACAGAGGAAAATGGTTTTAGAGAGGCTTTTGTAAATGCCAAAAGCAATTATTAATAACTGGCCATTCCTTACGGTGTTACCAGAGTTAATTTAAACCCGACTAAGTTAACCATAAAAAAACATTGGGAAGCGGTAGGTCCATGCTATTTCTTACAAAGACTAAGTTTAGCTGTTCAACGGGGTAATGCTGCCAGCATCTTGGGAACTCTGCCCGCTGTGATAGCCTGGATGGTGAGCTTACTCTAATTTAAACTGTTTTTCAAATTCCTTTTCGTTTCAAAACAAACATAATTAATATTAAATAGTCCTATAATATTAATATACATCTCGTATGTAAGGGTAATCATACTCTCCATACACTGTGGTAGCTAATTTACGAAGGGTCCTAGCATAAAGGATTTAAGTATGGGCCAATTTGATTAACTAAAGTTAATATTAACTTAGACGCTCGTTTGATCGGGGTGAGTTTCTATTCAAGCTTAAATTTAACAATAATTATTTTATGTTATTTTTAAAGTTGTTTGTATTAACCTGGTAATACAAGTGTTCAATGATTTTGTATTTTGAAGTTTTATTTATGGACGGAAATTATCAAAACAAACATTGTTAAAATTAGTAATCATGGAAATTTTACTTAAGTTTCCCTGAAATCTAAAAAGATTTTATCTACTTATAATAATAGATTACCTGATCAAAAATTATAAACACAAAAGTTATTGTAAATTATTTCAAATACAATAGGTATGAAAAGATTTATTTCTGAGAAAGTTTTAAAAAATATAAACTTCTCAACAGAAAAAATAAAATAATATTAAGTTTATTCACAACTTTAATGTCATTAATTTTCCACTTAACAATTTTTTCACCCGTTTTAAGTGTTTTGTGACCTAAGGCACCTCACGAAATTAGAGCCAAATGTCCAAAGAATCCGTCGATTGACATTTAATCTAATTTCACCGCTCATGCGAGTTACTGGAACGTTATGACTTCACTCGACACCTCTCTGGATGAAAGAGCCTTGAGTTTGACGATAGGAGAGGGTCTTGAGTTTTATTCGCTCCATGATTTTTCTGAATACATGTTTCTAGACTGATATTATCTTGCGGATTTTAGTACTTTTATAAAGAACTAAGTGGTTATGAGCGTATTTGATGATATATTCATATTAAAAAATCTTTTTTATTTTATAGCTGATCTACTAAATTTAAGGGTTTGAGAGAATACTGTCATTTGTTATTATTAAATGTTGTAATATAAGTATGGATGACAATCTGAAATAAATAAATAAATTATTTAATTCTTATATTAACCCTCGGCAAAATATTACATGGCATGACTAGTTGGTCCCTAATTTTCAATGTTTTTATTGCCTACAAATTTGTGTCAATTAGAAACATTTATAGTTTATTATTAAAATTTAAGATGTTTTAAAGGGGTTTAAATAGAGCCGTTGTCATATCAACAATATCTGATAATTGAGTTTTTTTTATTAATCTGAATTAAATTGTTATCACATCGCAAACGTCTGACTATTCCAGCTTTTTTAAATATATAGGTACTAGCTTTAAATCCCTGTGTTTGTTTGACTATTTTAAGCCCTTTTTCAGCGACAGAGTTATTTCTTCTTATTTTTAAATCTATTCGAACTGTTATTGTATATTGAACTCTTTTGCACTTAGTCGTCTGGGATTGAAAGTGACCTTCTATAGATGTGATTCGCTGTTGAGGTATTTGTTTGAATTTATATTTAGTATTTCTACAGAATTCAAAAAGAAAATTGGTGTGCTTAAATACATGTAGATTGAAACTTTATACTTGTTTGTAAAATCAATCTGTGATTGTGTAGAATATAACATTGTATAATAATTATAATCCGTTGATTTTTCTATTGTGTTCGTTATACAAACACGTAACATACGTACGTTCGTAAACAAAACTATTATCCTAAAATGTAAATCTCTCTCTTATAAAGATTAAAAAATATCTAAAATATAGATACTTAAAATACATAGTTTATCAAAAATAAAATATTTTCTTAATTTTTTTTATTAATTACTCGTAGAAAATAGACCGAGATCCGGTGCCGCACCAAGGTGCGTGACATCGGCAAGACAATCACCAAACTCAAATGGTGCTGGGCAGGACATGTTGCGAGGCAGAGCGATGGTAAGTGGGCCAAAACATTGACGGACTGGAGGCCTATGACAGGCAAAAGAAGCGTCGGTCGACCATTAACACGCTGGGTCGACGACATCCGCAACACCACAGGCAGGACATGGATGAGAGCAGCGCACAACCGAGATGACTGGCGTACAAGAAGAGAGGCCTATGCTCAGCAGTGGGCGACTACGGGCTGATAATGATAATGATGATGAGAAAATAAATTAGTCAGTTATATAATATAACGAAGCCATAAGGTAGCAAACAAACAAAAAACAATCGAATAGAGAATCTCCTCTTTTTTGAAGTCCTTTAAAATCATCTAGCCTCTAAGAAGCAAGGAGTCGAAGCCCGTGAAAGCAGTGCGCTGTATATCATAAAGGCAGACACCGGAACGGCCGAAGGTTTTATTTTACTTTGGTAGGAATTTATCGCTTCCCACTTCCGGTACCGATGCGGATCTGGTAAGTTGGCTGTGCTGGATGTTTATCGGAACGTTGGCAGCAATGGAGAAAGAAATGGCTGATGCAGTTTGTGTAGAACGGCTGTAAGGGGAACACATGTATGAGCACAGGTTTTGCTTGAATTTTGCTCTGTGATGATAATTGATTAATTCTTAGTAAAATTGAGAAATTAAATAAAAATAAATTTAGTTAAAATTAAAAGAGAACGTGGCTCGGTGGTAATAACGTCTGCTTTTCAATCAGAAGGCCTCTGTTCCGATCCCGGCCTTAAATAAATGATTTGTTTTTCAAGTTATGTGTGGCTTTGCTCTCGCTGTACAGTGAAGAAAAACATCGTGAGAAAACCGACATTTTTGAGGACCACAATATCCGAAGACGTGTGTCATCCGCCAATCCGCACTTGGCCAGCCTATATCTCTCTTTTCGTGAGAGAAAGCCTCGAGTCCCAGCAGTGGGATTCTGCTTATGCTAGTAAAATTAAAACTTACCAAAATATACTCATATGTTTCATATGGCATGTTCACATTATGCTATTGTCAATAAGGTGTGGTTGGGGAATGGAAAATTCCCTAACCACCCACTTGTGGGTAGACTGGTCATGCCCCAAAATATCCTTCAAAAATCCTTTCTACATATTTCTCCAATTCTCTTAATAAAAGTATCGTCTAATAGATTGTTACAGTTGTGTTGTCTCTGTTATTAGTTTTCTCGAGGGCCTCCTAAATGTCAAGGTTTATGGCCCGTTAGAGGAACTTGCTCGGATGCTATCTAACTCCTGATATGTGACTGAAATAAACATTCTATGGAGTTATTTATATCTTTGGTTCAAGAGTTTTATTGGTACTCAGCTGCAGAGTGTACGAAAATGCAGCTTTATGGTTTTATTATGAGTTAATTTAAATATATTTTGATAACATATCATACTATCTTTTATGATATCCTCAATTCTAAACTCAAAAATCTGTCATATATAGGAGCTTTTCAAATATTAAAAATACCGGTATGTGGAAGTTTTTGCACACTACTGCTTTACGACAGAATACTAGCAAATTGGTCACAGCGAAAGTTAACTAAATATTTCAGATTTTCTTTCATCTGCAATGGTCTCCCGCAAAGCAACTCCTGAATCAATAGGTTATACACTAACGAATATTTGACTAAAAACTTGTTTAAGAGCTAACTTGTTTATTTTTTATATATATTAGGTGGGACACATTTCACACACGGCTGGTATGCCCCATACTTAACCATTTCTATTCGTAGTTCACATTAATAGTTGCTAACACAACTGATACGTACATACGTGAATACTTTATATCGATACATATTAAAAACCCAAACCGACAGCCAACAAACTTAGTTCATCACAAAGAAGTGGGCCGTGCCGGGAATTGAACCGGGGACCCTCCGGTTGACAGTCAGGCATGGTCACCTTTACGCCAACAGGGTCGTCAAAACCCAAAAATTTTATAAAATGTGTGTTTAAAATGTTTATTTGATATTGAATATTTTACAGATCAAACATTAAAATTTATAACCACCTCTGCCTAACCTCAATAACTTGAAACATATAATTTGTTAGATTCAATAAACTCGATATAATTCTGAGCCTCTCTGAATATAAAATCGTATCGAAATCTATCTGAATCTCATAAAATCCGTCCCCAACTGTGTCTGGGGGCCTTACGTGTGATAGAATATTGCAGGTATAGGAGGGAAAACATACAGAGTTATCGGTATGATACAAATACAAATATAAATACAAATAGAAATCATTTACTAATTACACCAAAGTTACAAGTTAAATAATATAATATCATTACAATAGTATAATATGATATGAATCAAATGTCAATTTTTAATTCCAATTCTAGTAATATAATGAGGAATCATGAGAAATCTTTTTGACAGACGGGCAGTGTAATAGTGTCACATTTGTATCCTTTGAGTACAAATAACAAAAACAGCATATTTCCCAGTAAAAATTCATATTTAAAAACCAATCTAGTTATAAATTTCTTAAAATCTAGATTTAAAAGCAGTGTAGTTTGGTGGAAAGACGTCTGTTAATCAATATGCAGGCCCCTGGTTCGATACTAGCCCTCCACCAATGACTGAAAAAATCGTTTCAAGTTATGTGTGGATTTGCACTCGCTTTACGGCGAAGGAAAACATTACCAGGAAGCCGACATATTTGAGGACCACAATATCTGAAGAGCATCGACGTGTGCCATCCACCATCCCACATTTGGCCAACTTGTTGGAATAACATATTAGGTTATTCCAATATGTTGGCCAAATATGGACCAATAAAAATAATATAGGCCATAAGGCTTAATCTCTTATCCTGAAAGAAGACTCCGAGTTCCTACCATTGGGAACGTACAGTGAGCGGCTTATGTTATACTTATAAAGTTTGAGACTTTGATTTATTTTTGACTAGTCTTACATTTTGCAATCAACCCTGTACAGAGCAATAGATTTAGGCAGAGAGGCCAGACGGACCGACGACATTGTTTATGACTTTACGTAATCCACGCCTAGATTGGCTCCATCTTTACTTTTACTCGGTACACCTTTTTGTTTTATTAATAAAACGAGCGAAGAGAAGGTCTCTGGCTTAGTTGGAAGTATCTTTAATATCAGTAAATATAGTTTTTAATATAAACAACTAGAAGGGCAGGAGCCGACCGCAGAAGACAAGGATGGAGTGTGTAAATGAGGACATGAGAGAGAAAGGAGTGTATGTAGAGACGACGGCAGATAGAGGAGAGTGGAAGAGGAAAATTTGCTGCCACGCCCATCTAGTGGGATAAGGCAAGGAAGAAGAGAGGACGGTTCTCACTACTTTTCTATAAAAAAAATAGATCCTACGAAGAAGAATCGTACGTCAAAGCTATAGTATGTTTAGAAAAAAAACGTGAAAATGTGAAAATCAATTAAACGGGCTGTCAAAGTCAAATTTAATCGTGTAATGTTGGCAGTACCAAAATGCATTAATGAATAAAGCACTTTTTGCTTTTACATTTGAACCGAAAAAGGCTTTCAGCGTATTTTATTTCTAAGGCAAGACAAGGCAAAAACAAACCCCTATGGTGCGGTGGTAAAAACGCCAGCTTTTTCATCGACCCAAGTGCGCGTTGGCAGATGACACACATTTTCGGATATTGCATTCCTCAAACATGTTTTCCTTCGCCGTAAAAGCCAATGCAAAACTTCACATAACTTGAAATTCAAGTCATTAGTGTAGGGCTGGGATCAAACTAGCGGCCGTCTGATTGAAAAGCAGTCGTTCCAACACTGAGCCACACTCGCTTTCTTTTATACATATGATATTATATGTTTGTAGTTGAAGGTCGAGTTTGATAAGTTTTTATTAGTTCGCGAACATCGTAACCGAAGTAGCGACGGCAAAAGTTCTAAATAGTTTTCTGGAACTATAACTATGGCGTGCTATTTCTGTACCTATTTCGATAACAGAACGTTTCATTTATTTACCAGCTTTGCTAAATGTATATGAGTATCAAAACATATTTATATGTCGAGATCGAATCGCAATCGAGTGGTCTACGGAACGTCAGCGCCCTCTCTAGTGCTCCGTAGTAAATTTTGATAGCTCATATATGTATCTATCTCTTATATATAATTTCCATGTCACAATGTTAGTTACCGTCGTAGACAGAGAAAGCAAGTTACCGTACTCCTCCGAAACGACTAGACCGATTTTTACCAAATTTTATATGCGTATTTAGTAGGTCTGAGAATCGGCTACAATCTATTTTTTAAAGGCAAAACAACGATTGCCGGGTCAGCTAGTTTATATTTTTTGTGTACATTTTAAATGTCAAGCAGCTACCGTTGCTTGGCTTCGTTGATCGTGTCAGATCACATTAGCTAGCCGAGCTACAGGCGCTACATTGTAAATGGCGATTCAGCGGCACATACGACTAAACTAAATTTAAAGAAGCCCCGTCTCTTTTCATCTTAGTTGGCCAGAAAGAGACGGCACGTTCTGAACCACACACAAAACAACTAAAATCACGTCAAATATGCAAAATCTAAGCGATTTTAGAGCGCACCCAATTGTATCAGCTCTAAATCTGACGTGTTTGACGTGATTTTAGATGTTTTGTCTATGGTTTAGATCGTACCATCTCTTTTTGGTCATGTATGGCGAAAAGAGATAGAGCTACTTTAAATTTAGTTAAGTCGTGTGTGCCGTTGAATCGACACCAATGCGCAGTGCATGAATCTATAATACTGTATATCCCAGTACATTCCCAGAGAGCTACAAAACGAGTTCACATGTACATTCAGTATTTATTTAGTTAATCTCCGACGCGGTTCAAATGAAAACAAAATATTGTTTGAGGGCACAGCTTGTGAGAAAACAACATCGCTTCCTAACATACTCGCTTGGTGATATAATGATATTGCCATGTATACTTATATTATATACTAGCGACCTGCCCCGGCTTCGCACGGGTGCACAGTCGATACTAAATATATCTCTATTAGAACTAACTAAAGGACCGCCCGCAAAGCGCTAACTAAGTCTTGCTCCCGGCAAAAGTGTTCACTTCTTCCTGCAGTCCCGCAGTGCAACTGATCGTAATATTTTAATTTCACCACAACTTCAAAACCAAACGTCTAATTTTAATCATTCAAAGACCAAATATTATCAACATAAACTGTACTAATTGATAAAATAATTTATTTTGATAAGGATTAATAGCATGAGTAAAGTAAACGCGTTTAAATATAGGCAAGAAAAAAAATCAAGATTTTAAAATAAAAATGTGGTTGTTGTGCCTCACTCGACATAGATAGGTTTAGTGTGTCGCGGACTTTTTTGTAGATATTTATAAGATCTACAATTAATTTTAACATTTTATGGTTCTATTTTTTGTAGTTTAGGCAGCGTACGCAAAATAAGTAACTTCTTTGGTTGATTTTTTTCAGTTTGTGTCCGAAAAATCCAAATATATTACGGAACCCTATTTTTTTCCAACATAAATCTTGTGAAAGCTAGCTATTACGGTTTCTGAGATAGACAGACAGTGGAGTCTTAGTAATAGGGTCCCGCTTTTACCTTTTAGGTACGGAACCCTAAAAAGACTTTAAGAACTATATCATATAATTTGTTCCCGCTGTAAATTTGTTTGTTTAGTTCGGGGTAAATAGGAACGTAATTCCGTAAGTGGAAAACAACTTGAGTTACAACTGTCCCTTAATAAGGACCTATTTATGGTAGATACGAGACAGAAATAGCCTTATCAAGATAGGAAGAAAGAAAATGTATTTATATTTTGACGACCTCGTTGGCGCAACGGTTACCATGCCGGACTGCTAACCAGAAGGTTCCGGGTTCGATTCCCGGCCCGGCCGACATCTTTTTGCTTAACTAAATTTGTCGGTTGTGGGTCTGGGTGTAAAATTATGTATCCATATAAAATATATATATGTATGTATGTATATGTAGTATATCAGTTGTGTTAGCTACCATAACACGTACTTAAAATTGTTCAGTATGGAGTTAATCAGCCGTGTGTGAAATGAGTCCTAATATTTATTTATTTATTTATTTTATAGAGGTTTCTTGGTGCGGCTCGCAAAAGCGAGTGTGGCTCGGTGGTAACAACGTCTGCTTTTCAAATAGACGGCCCCTGGTTCGATCCCGGCCCTACACCAATGATTTGTTTTTCAAGTTTTTTTTTTCTTATAGCTAGGCAATTTATTAGCAGTTTATGAATTAGTGATATTCTGGAAAAATAAACTAAGTACCATGTTATATGAGATACGGCCTAGTGACAGACAAACAGCGGAGGCTTAGTAATAGGGTGCCGTTTTTACCTTGGGCACGGAACCCTAAAACAAGTTTTTTTTTCATTGGGAGGAATATGTCAAGATAAACACATAATTATCTTTAATAATTACATTGTGTAAGTACATAAACATTTTTAATGAACCTCTCCAAGCTTTCCTCGATAATTAAAAAAGAAACACTGAAAATCCATTTTCACTCAAAAATATCGAGCTTCGATATAAAAACATTTGATATGAAAAGAACTAGTGATGCGAAAAAAATGAAAAGGCAAACAATGGAGTATCGTATCGCACTGATTACTGTGGAATTGACGGCGTTGTTACAACACTAGTGAGGAAGACAGAGTTTTATGTCAAGAAAAAAAAACTTTTTTCACAAAAATATTTTTTTTTTCATTGTAAAAAAAGCTTCAGATATGCCTATCTTGGTCCAGGTGTTTGGAATAAAACCTGAGACTGTAGGTTCAAATCCCATTAGCGCCATTTTTTTTTTGCTTGTTTTTTTTAACATTGCTACTGAAACTATTTTCCTTCTTTGTTTTCGTTAACTTTATTTTTCATTATATTTTATATGATTTGGTACTTGTTGCATTAGTATCTTCTATCTAATATAGAAAATTTCCATGTCACAATGTTAGTTACCGTACTCCTCCGAAACGGCTCAACCGATTTTTACCAAATTTTATACGCGTATTCAGTAGGTCTGAGAATCGGCTACTGTATATTTTCTATTCCCTTAAGTGGTAAGGCAAAACAACGTTTGCCTGGTCAACTACTTATTATATAATATAATCTATGTTAGTATTAGGTTATATGTCATTATTATTATATATTATGTATCTTATTCTGTTCTTTACAGTACTCTACGTCCTTGTTCAGTCGTTTATTTTTATATCCTTTCTGGCCTTAGGTGGAGCATACCTAGTCTGGAATAATTGGCTCTTTAGAAGACTGCTGGAACCTTCAGTAGGGTGTTTGGTGACAGGTTTTACAACTTTAGGGTTGCTAGCCAGGCGTGCATAAGAAAAAACCCTACCTTAGAATAATAATAATAATAAATTCATTTATTTCTGGCATGGTGGCCCATAAGAAAACACATTACATTAAATATTACAATAAAAATTAAAGTACATTAAATTCAAATATGCGCTGCTAATAATAATAAAATGGGAACAATTTAAGAAATTCAAACATGTCAAAATAAAATTAAAGGAAAACACAACAATAGAGTAACTGTAAACAAAATATACTTTTGGCCAGAACTGCAGCCAATCAGCACCGTTCTCGACCATCGAGCCTTGCAAATAGTGCTCGATACTCGAACTTTATACAGACAATCGACATTGTAACGGTTTGGTAACAATAATAACCAACTAAACTAACTATGATGGCTCACTAGCCCCGAAATGGATCCTGGTCTCCTACACTAAGAGACGCCACTTTTCTCTATCCTGTGCTGTCTCCTGCCAGTCTGTGGCATGAAGTGCGCTCAGGTCTTGCTGCACTAGGTCTTCCCAGCGATACTTGGGTCGACCAACCGGACGTCGGCCAATTGGTCGTCCCAAGTACGAGTATGCTTGCCTCACAGCCCGATCCTCTCCTAACCTAACAATAATAAAATAACATTTTATAAACTACACTACTTGGTTTAAGATGGGTGACCATACAAAATGACTGCCACTTAAAAAGTGATATTTTCATCTGGACGTTACCGTGGATTGGATGGAAGGTTAAATTGTAGGTCACAGTTAGAGGCCTTCAGCATAAAACGTCTTGGCACTAGAGCTTGGCTATTTAGCTAATTTATACGAAATTATGATTGTTTGTATCCAACAATGACATATGTATTAAATTATTTTTAGTAACATAATAAATAAGTGCAAAAAAAGTGTGTTGACATAAAATAAAAAAATAAAAACTGTCTGTGTCTTTACTGTAAATATTTTGTCAATATTTTTAAAATAAAATATTTTAACTTCATCATTCATTAATTTTGTTTCCTTGTTTTGTTATGTACAAGTTAACAATAAAATAACTAAAAAATTTCTAAAAACAAAATTTTATAACTTTGCTTTAATATATTTTTACACAATATATAATATTTAGTCATACTTTTATTATCGTTTGCTCTAATCTCGTGCACACTTCCGGGCAGACCAGAGCAATTCTAGAAATATATTGAAATTGCACTATATCTATAACATATACAATAATTTTTTTTTCACAAAAACGATTCATATTTAGGGTTCCGATCTTTGTAACGACCTTTGGTAGACCCTCTTAACATTCACAGAATAAAATATTAACAAAATTTTAAAATTAAAATAATTTTCATGTTTAAGGCTCGCATACAACTGACGTGTTTTTTGCCATTTTCATTAAGATAATGGTACGGAACCCGTCATGCCCAAATCCGACTCACGTAGCCAAGTTCATTAACCAATTTTAGTAGCTATTTTAGTACCGAACAATAAACAAGCGAAAACGAGTAACGCCAAAGGCCACCGCTAGTTTATTCAATAACCATTTACTACGGGAGTTTTGTTCGGAGCGTTATAAACATAAATGTTTATAGCGACTGTAGTTGTCAGTTGTAGTTGTTTAGTGCTACATACATAGTTGTTGCTAGGAATTTAGTTTTAGGTATGAACTTCAATCAAAAATATACTAGATTTAAGGTAATGTCTCTAAAAAGGGCAAGGAAAATAAGACCACAAGTAAGAGTGTGGCCTTATTTGAGTTTGAGAAATTTAAGCGTTATGAGTATAGTAATACGGTTGAATTTTCTAACGCTCACTACGTATGGTCATAAAATTTTATAGCTGTTATCGCAAGACAAGTAGCAAGACAGCTTACTCGTATGTTTATTACGGCACTAGTCGAAACTCAGCCTTAAGATACAGAAAGTGGCAAGGTTGACTTGAATTGAAACATATTTTGTATTTCTGTATATATTGTAATAGATACAATAGTATAGTATACTCATGCCATTTTTTTGTACAGTGTTTGTATGCAACACTGAATCTGGTATATATTTGATCGAAGGGTATGAAGGAAAAATGGCGCGACATGGAATCCTGGAAATATCAGCAAGAGAATCACGCTGCACTAGCATTTTTGTCTCGACGGGATTTTATAAGTCTAATGTGTGTATGTGTGTGTGTGTGTGTGGATGGGTGTATGTTTGTCTGTACGTCATTGCAGTTCGATTTTTATTAAGGTTATTTTTCAGCTAGTATTTAATGAAATGTATATAAGGCCATGATTTTGAAAACACATACTTGCACAAAATGGCAGAGGAACGATATTATTGTTTGTTTTTATTATTGACGAGCTCGTTGGCTAAATGCTGGAATGCAGGCTGAAGGTCTTGGTTTTGAATCCCGGTACAACAAACATTTTTGTTTTTTTTTCAATATATATTTTTTTCAGCAAACAACATAATTATTTACAACAAGGAGTAATAATATATATATATATAACTACAAGTAGGTAAACATACAAACAGGTTCTGTTTAATGCCGTAAGGAGGACTTGTAATGAAGAGTCGCTGCGCTTAGCACTAGGTACCAGAAGGTCCTGTTATGCAGAGCGACAGTGGATCCCAACCGCTTTTCCCCATGACTTCAAGCAGCAATAGTAGTTTACCTTATTTATTTATATAGACTTGCGCTTGGTGAAAAACCGTGTGTGAAATGTGTCTTGTATTTGCTTCTTTATCTATTCTCTTACTAGCTTTAGATTGTAAAAATCCCAATGACACTCCCTATCATGTTTGTAAAATATCCCGTAAGCATAGTGTATCCAAAT
The DNA here is from genome assembly GCA_035578125.1 of Mellilla xanthometata. Classification (NCBI taxonomy): domain Eukaryota; kingdom Metazoa; phylum Arthropoda; class Insecta; order Lepidoptera; family Geometridae; genus Mellilla; species Mellilla xanthometata. Next base: position 1,254,512 of record JAPUBQ010000020.1, read on the forward strand.
TTTCATCCTTTTGAGAACATTTTAATTTCCGGAACGCCGGGACACCTTTCAGGCGTTTTCAGAAAGCGTTAAAAGCCTTCAAAGCCTGGACGTTATGCCTCACTCGTTTCAGTTAGACGTTGGTCAAAGAGCTTCTAATATTAAGTACTCTACCTAGAACGACAGTCTTGCAAAAGCGATCATCGAGGTTAAATAAATATATAAATAAAAGTTTATTATTTCAGGCACAAAATAAGCCATAGGAAACTAAATTAAGTAAATTATAATAACAGGCACTGTATAGGGGTGCCAGTCAATATAAAAATAAATAAAAAATAATACAAAAGTTAAGCAACGGTTGATGCGGACTTTCTTTAAAAGGGTGACCCTGACTTTTAAATAGTGTTTTTTTCGGACGCTACGGTGGGTCGGATGATACGTGAAATTGTAGGTCCTGGCTGTTGGTTTTAGTAAAGCAAAATTTTCAATTTTTTTTTCAAGTCATGTCAGTCTTAAAATCTTTCCACACTAAAGCTTGGCTACATGGCTCGTTAAAAGAATACCAGTATCTTTGATAAATTAAGTTCATCGTTGGCGTAATGGTCACCATGCTGGACTGCCAATCAGAGAGTCCTGGGTTCGAGTTCTAGCACGGCCAACGTCGTTGTGATGAACTAATTTGTTGGCTGTCGGTCTGGGTGTTAAATATGTATTGGTTTAAAGTACGAGTATGTATGTATATGTAGTATATCAGTTGTGCTAGCAACCATAATACGAGTATAACAAACTAGAAATGGTTTAGTATTGGGGCGACTATCCGTATATGAAATGTGTCCTAATTTTTTTTTTATATTTATTTCTTTTCAAATCATTTTATCTATCTTTGGTCTAGGGATATATCACTTGTAAATTGTTCTTTATACGAAGGAAATACTTTATCTTCGAGCCTCAGAAGGCTTAAGTTTGGAAAATTGTGCAAGTTTCAAACTGTATTTCAATATAACAAATGGGGTTTGGGCAACAATGGGAATATTTTAACGTTCTATTGCCTCGGAATAGTATGAATATAAAGCGAGTGTGGATCGGTTGGACGACTTCTCCTTCACAATCAGACGGACCTTGGTTCGATCCCAGCTTTACATTAACAACTTGTTTTTCAACGGTGAAGGAAAACATTGTGAGGAAACCGACACGTTTGCGGATTACAATATCCGAAAACCTGTGTCATCCTCCAACCCGCACATGGTCAGCGTGGTGGATCTATATCTATATATTATGGTGTCTGGTGGTGAAATATATCTCTCTTCTCGTAAGAGAAGACCCTGAGTCCCAGCTGTGGGAACGTATGGTGGCCTGCTTAAGCTATGCTTTTCGTACGAATAACATAATTTAATTATTGTATTTCTTACACAAGATGGAAATATTAAACTTTTGAAATGGTTTTCTATTTAAAATATCTGTTTCTCTATCATATAGATATATATAATTTAAAATTTATATTCATATAAAGTTATGCAAGCTTTATTAATTTTTTTTATTCAAATGCTGCTCGAATTTTTAGTGCTCGCCTGGCTAGCAACCATCCTCAATATATTCTGTAAAAGTTTTAAGTGCCTACTAGATACCGTTTTTGATATATAGCTAAAGAACTAGCTAAGAAACTCGTTTATTGTATGAAAAGCCCCATATGTACGAGTATTTTTTTATTTTTTTAGTATTTGTTATTATAGCGGCACGGACAATAGGTACATAACTTGTGAAATTTTCAGCTTTCTAGCTATCGCCGTTTCTGACATACAGCCTGGAGACAGACAGACAGACATTGGAGGCTTAGTAATATGTAATATTCTTAGTTATGACATATTACTAAGCCTCCTAATATTCCGTTTTTACCTACAGGTTTTTACCTTAGGTACACAGAACCCTAAAAAGACAACACAATTGCCCAGTTAATATAAAAAATATGTAAAAAAAAACTACACTCGCTTCGCTCGCTTCAATGTATCAACGCTGACTTGCAAAATTCGCCAAACACCCATCCGGCACCAAAAGTTACAACACTATCTTTTTCTATTATCCATCCACCAAAATCAATGAGCCGGCGGCAGATCAATCCTCTTACCCTGAGGTAGCATAAAAATATCGCCTATCACATCCAATATAGAAATATGGAGGTAGATAAAGGAAAATCCGGAAAAATCCGGTTAAATCACCCGGCGACTTGCACTCCGCTGACCTTTTGTCCTTTCTCGACTCCTATTCATAGGGGATTAAAATTCCTCGCCTTCTTATACTACGGTGCTACGTCTACAGGGTTAGTGTAAATAAGTTATTTTCTAGGGATGCTTTAGTATAAGTATCATTACCTTTTTTAAGCCAATATTTCAGACTTGAAATGCTCCTAAGGTCACCTACTCGTTTTGATACGTGCCCTGCTGGTTTATGGAAAAAAAATCAAGAAAAATATCATACATTTTGGACAAAGGCTTGGAAAATAAGATTTTCAAATGATTCTTAGACCCGTGCTTATTCCCTCTGTCTGAAACCAAATTGAGATAAGCAACGAAAATTCACACACAGCATATAAATAAAGTAAAAGAATATATAAGTGAGTCGCTGACTTTTGTGTTTACGCGCCCTGCATCAAATGCCTAGTTGTATTGCTATTTTTTTATGATAATTGTTCTAATGAAAAAGATTTCTGGACAATTATGTCTGCAAAATGATGTCTTTCATATATTACAAAATAGCTTTTTTTTAGGTTTCTGTACCTAAAAGGTACAAACGGGACCATATTACTAAGCCTCTGCTGTCTGTCTGTCTGTCACAAGGCTTTGTCTCAGAAACCATGATAGCTAGAAAGCTGAAATTTTCACATTACAACACATGTGTTTTTTGCCTTTTTTAAATAGCCCGACTAGCACTTGGCCAATTTTTATAACTTTAAAAATCAACGAATAAAAATCAATACTATTCTAGTTGTAGTCACTTGTGATTTTTTTGCGCTAGTTGTTGCAGAAACCCTGTATAAATGGCGCTCAGTTGTTCGAGTAAAATGAAAGATGAATAAGGTTTCTAACTCAGAATGAGACTATGAATACCTTGCCTCTCTGAATATATACGACTAGCAGCCAGCCCGGTTTTGCACGCGCTATAAAATAATCCAAGTTGTAAATAGAAACAAAATATCTTATCTTAATATATATAAATCTCGTGTCACAATGTTTGTCCTCAATGGACTCCTAAGCCACTTAACCGATTATAATAAAATTCGCACACCATGTGCAGTTCGATCCAATTTGAGAGATAGGATAGTTTAAATCTTAAATTATAGTCGCAATTTTAATATATTGCTAATTATTTTCTGTTATTATTTGACAGTCACAATTATCTGTTTAACTCCAAATAATTCTAACAGATGTCGATACCTTTCGACTGGGTTGAGTAAGTAATCAATAGATGGCGCTGCTATGGTAAATCTACGAACGTGTCATATAAGCTACACTATCTATTTTTCATACCCCTAAGTGAGGCAAAACAACGTTTGCCGGGTCAGCTAGTAGCTTATATGACTCGGGGATAATATAGCTTCCTAACAGTGAAAGAATTTTTCAAATCGTTCAGTAGTTTCGGAGCCTATTCGCATCAAACAAACAAACAATCAAACTTTTCCTCTTTGTTATATTGGCTTAGACTAGCAGGCTGGATAACCACACGAGTGTGCAACACTCTGTTCTAAGTGGAGCTTGCGTAGTCTGGTATTACTAGTACTCAAGGAGGCTAGTGCCTTAGAAGAGATTATTCTACTTGAAAGCTGAACTTGACCAGTTACTTCATACGAAGAAGAAAAAGTCTCCACGCCTATCTCAAAAATACTATTTTCCATCTACTTTATAAACATAATTACATAAAACATAAATTTCCATATTTCGTAACGACCTTCTTTTATTTTCTACGAAAAACGTCGCGTCTAAAAACTGGCTCTGGAAATTTTCTGTACAGGCACAAAAAACCTTGTTCCACTCATGAATATTCAGTAGTTTTTTGCTGAAAATCGTTCGTTAGACGAGAATTTATGACACCTATTTGTGAACAGTCTTATATTTATCATAATTTTCTTGAAGCTTAGAAGCCAGGCTCTGATGTCGAGAGTTTTCAGAAGCTTCTAATTATTTGAACATGCTCCTTTAACTATTTGAATTAACAAGTACACTATTTTTTTTAAAACCTTACAGCTAAGCACAATATTAAAACACTGCTCCATTCAAGATACAATACGTTGAACAGACACACACACACAAAGAAACATCTGCAGCGCAATAGGTTACTCAACAAAAATTGACACACCCCTATGTTCTGGCGGTCTACAAACGTAGACCGCCAGAACATACCCACACACTCACATCTGACACCCTAGAAGAAAAACTAACTCCCTCAAAATCAGGGAATCCTACTGAGGGAGTTAGTGCTCTTAAATTACCTGCTTAGGGCTTATCTCCGATACCGTTGTGAAAAATTAAAAATAACAAAATTTGTCTACATACGAAAATAATTATAATAATTTGTATTGTAATGTTTAAAATATAATGATAATAATGATAAATGTGAATGTATGTTTTGTCTCAATAAACAAACTTTTTCATGTAAGAATGAATTCTGTTTTTCACATAATTAACGTATCAATACGCCTAAGATATGAATCAAAGCAATATTTTTCTTTCAAACCTATTATATTTAAAAACTGCAATAAGAACTGACCTATTTAGGATTATACTTTGAAACGGTTTTAGGGTTCCAAAACGATTAGAGTTGATCGAAAGAATAAAATTAAATGATCACTTCATAAAATATGAATTAGTATTTAATTAGGAGAATGACTGCTAAACCACCCCATCAACTTATAATAATAGTATAAGTGTTAGACAATAATTTTGTGCTGACGTGAAAAAATTGCCAAGTGCGTTTCGGACTCGCGCATGAAGGGTTCCGTACCATTGTTGTATGGGAGCCCCCTTCAATAATTATTTTTTAATTTTATTATTATGCATGTACTCGTATGTATTTTATATATGTATTTCATTTATATTTTTAAGCGTCTAGCAGCTACTGTTACTGATATATAGCAAAAACTTTACATTTTTTTTAGTATTTGTTGTTATAGTGCCACGGGAAATACATATCTTGTGCTTAGTTTCAGCTTTCTAGCTATTACGGTTTCTAAGATACAGTCTGGAGAAAAACTGACAGTGGAGGCTTAGTAATAGGGTCCCGTTTTACCTTTTAGGTACGGAACCCTAAAAAATATACTATATTTTTTTTTACCTTTCCACAATAATTCGTGAATGCAATAAACATACACACTTACACACAAACTTTTGCATTTATAATATGAGTAGGACCCTCCTAAAATATTCAATTAATTATATTTTTTGTTATAGCGACAACGGAAATACATCATAAGGTACCTATATTGGCATTAAAAAAATTTTAGCTATCATCGTTCATGAAATATATCCCAGTGACAAAAGGATAGACTGACAGATAGACAAACAATGAAGTCTTAGTCAATAGGGTCCTGTTTGTACGGTACGGAACCTTATTAAAAGGTTTTTATACAAAAACGTGAAGGTAACCCTTTGTATGAATTTACAAACTCGCGCTTGACCACTTCTCGTTCTGCATTTGCTTGAACGAATGCGATATGGAATGGAGCACGCGATCGCAATGTATTATTACTTCTTATGCAAACTGTGATTCATTGAACAGTAAATTCTTACAATTTATATACTAACCTGAAAAAAGCGAGTGTGGCGCAATGGTAAAAACGTCTGCTCTTCAATCAGACGGCCCCTGGTTCAATCCCAGCCCTACACCAATGACTTGTTTTTCAAGTTATGTGTGGATTTGCACTCGCTTTACAGTGAAGGAAAACATCGTGAGGAAACCGACATGTTTGAGGACCACATTTCATTTAATTTCATTTCACAATATCCGAAGACGTGTGTCATCCGCCAACCCGCACTTGGCCAGTGTGGTGGATTAAGGCCTATATATCTCTCCTCGTGATAGAAGGCCCCGAGTCCCAGAAGTGGGAACTATAGTGGGCTGCTTATGCTATGCTTATATACTGACCTAGAAGCACAAACAATTGGCAAAGTACGATTCGGGTTCGCGCATGATAGGTTCCGTACCATTTTCATAAATTAATAGTAAAATAATAATAATAGTATTTAAAAAAAACTAAAAAACACGCTTATCTGGCCGTTTTAAGTGGGTCAAAATCGCGCCCTAAGAAGTCGGTTACAAACAAACATACAAACAAAAATACAAAAAATGTAATAATTTTATCAAATTATTGTATTGTCAACGGTCTTCAATAAATCTACAAAGTTTCAACGAAATCTGGTCGCTTACAGTGGGTCAAAATCGCGCCCAAAGAAGTTGGTTACAAACATACAAACATACAGGTGAAGCTAATATAAAGCGTGTAAAAACAAGTTTGTTATATGGGAAACCATAACTATTAATAGCCATTAATGTAAATCCGTAATCGATCCAGTGGCGTCTGACTGAAAAGCAGAAGGTCTAAGACACACTTGTTTTTAAAATAGTAGTAACCAAAAAAACAAAAAAAGATTGAGCAGGACGTCCATTTTCTCTGAGTTTTCCGAGAAATTCCATCTAACTTCAAAGGAATTTTAGCAAAAAGTTTCAGATTCAAAACGGAGCCTAGTTGTTACATATTCATACAAGCAATAGTCCACAGACTTTGGAAGAATAGACTACGCTTGTTTGTTCTTTTACTAAGGCGCTTTTATGCCGAGTTTTATACGTCTACCTATTTGAGCTAAGCGCCTATTGCGCAGCATTAAGTTTTTGACTAGATAAATTTATATCAATTGTTTTTTTTTGTTTTAAGCTAATTTTACTTAAAATATATTGTCATATAAATCACTTGTAGAATAATTATAATTTGATAAAATAACACTTCAAAGTCAAAAATCAAATCTACGCGTGTGGAAAAAAAGGAATGGTACATGTTACATTCAGTTAAATTCCTATTACTTTGCACATGCTTAGCTATAAAAATAAATAAATAAATAAACCCAAGCGCGAGTCAGGCTAACGCTTAAAAGGTTCATTATCTAAAAGAAAATCAAAAAACACGTTATCGTTATGGTTATAGTCGTTAAAGCGGCAACGTAAATACATAATTGGTCAAACTACTTTCTAACTACCACAGTTTCTGAGTGTTTTGTGGAGTTTTAAATAAAAAACATAATTATATATTTTTTTAATATAAGCACACGTTTCATCAAGCAACCATATTACGAACTAGAAATGGTTCAGTATGGTGTTAACCAGTCGTGTGTGAAAACTGTCCGAATATTTATTTTTTATATATTTAATATTCAATAATCTACCAGCCTTAAAATTAAATACTTACGTTACCTATCCGTCAAAACAGTGTCTAGAACAAAGTAAACGTGGATTAGGCACGATTTTCATACACAAATAGCGAGACATCGCCTACTGGCAAAGTCAACACAGACCTTTTGCTTTTTCAGAAACTCCACTCACGGACTATCACACACTATACTGAGAATACAGTAGCTTAGATTTCAAATTAAAATAACTTTGAGTTGTTTATTTCTTCCAGTCTTAGTCTAGTTATATTCATCGTAGACAATTTCTTTTACAATTTTTTTTTTTTACAAAAATGGGCTTGCGCTTGATCACAATTCACATGATCATAAGTGATATTCGGATCTAAAATATTCTTCTTCTTCGTATGAGCTAAGTGGCCAAGCTCTGGTTTCGAGAGTTTTCAAACCACTCGAAGGCTTCTGACTTGGCTTAACGACTACTTGTACTAAGTCTGACAGCCGGGACCTACAATTTAACGTGTCATACGATCCACGGTAGCGCCCAAATGAAAATAGCACATGAAAAACGACAATCTTGTGCATGACCCATCCAACCACTGTCCGCATCGACCGTTGCTTTGCTAAGGTGATCTGACGCGATCGATGATCGCGTCAGATCACCTTAGCTAGCCGAGCTACAGACACTACACTAACCTAACCTAAATATATACATATACAAGGTGTTGCATATAGGTGTGACAATATCAAAGAGTCTTCATACATATCATACATGGAATCATATAATTTTTTGTGAATACAGGTGACAAACTAAAACTATAACAAAATTCTATTTTGAATCAAATTCTTCTATAAATCTCTATCATGATCTCAGATAATAATAATAGCTCAGTGACAGGGATGGACAGCTAAGTCTCAGTATTTGGTTCCCGTTGGTACCACTTAGGTAAGGAACCCCTTAATTTTTTTTTTTATATATTAGGACACACTCACACACGGCTGTTTAGCCCCATACTGAACCATTTCTAGCTCGTATTATGGTTGCTAACACAACTGATATACTACATATACATACATATTATATATAAAATACATATTTAACATCCAGACCCACAGCCAACAAATTTAGTTAAGCACAAAGATGTTGACCGGGCCGGGAATCGAACCCGGAACCATCTGATTAGCAGACCGGCATGGTAACCTTTACGCCAACGAGGTCGTCATTAATGAAAGTTGATTCACTGCTTTCTACGTGGTACGAAAGAGATAGCCAACGCCCGTATGTCGGTTTAGTTAGCATTTGAATAGAAGTTTTGAGGGATCCGTTTTACTAGTTTTTCACTCAAAGACTCGAGACAAAAGCCTGGGGTTTGTGATAACGTGAACATTGATGGTTTGGAATTAAGCTGAAATAATTTCACTGAACACAGGATTATAAACTAAAAGTAACCAAATACTATTACGTATATACGTTCAGTGTTCAAAAAAAAATAGTAGGTAGATAGATAGATAGATAAATTCTTTATTGGGCATAAAAGTAAAATGACACAGTAAAATACAATGAACTAAAAAAATTGTGTCCCACAATAGGCGGCCTTATCGCTTAATCTCTTCTAGGCAACATTTGGGTGGAAAGGATATATATTATAAACAAGTAAAGAAGGACGTAGTGACAATAAATAATAATAATACATATAATATTATTAATACAAGATATAATACACATATTATAAATTATACCTACACAATATTCTAATATATAACGTACCAAATTACTTGCGTAATAAAATAACATTAACCTAACCTAAATATATTTAAACAATTAAAAATACTTAATATGCGTTTTTGTAAGGTTTAAAAAGGTATGTAACAAAAACCCAAGTAAAAAAAAAAAATTGTACAAAAAATAAATCTTGGTTAAGCCATCATCGATTTGAAATTAGATATTGTTATTTTATTAGCCCATTACATAAATAGCAATCAGTAACAAATAATAATAATTGACTTAAACTCACAAGAGGGGATCTACGTATGATGGTCGGCATCATTACCGGCCACTGTGATCTCAACTACCACCAACATAAAATAGGGGCGACGGACAGCCCTCTATGTCGGGGCTGTCTGGGGGAAAATGAAACAGTAGAACACGTGCTACTGCACTGTGAGGCCACCAAACAAACCAGAAGGAGTTACGGCCTGATGATAGCAGCTCAAGATGAAAGTTCGCCTTCCATTGCTAATCTTCAGACAAACAGACCATCTGACGCAACTGGGGTGGAACAGGTATGCCAGCGACCCAGGGCTATGCTCCGTTACTTCAAGGAGCTCGGTTGGCTTGGGTAGGCTGGTAAGGGGGGAATGCACAATACGCCCCTAGCGGGATGTCAGTGCAGGTCTCATCACCCCCACTTCAAATTAGAATCAGAATTAGCGAGCGAGTTAAATGAGCGAAGCGCGTTTAAATCAATTGTCAAATTTAATTAATATATTATACTATCTGACCCGGCAAACGTTGTTTTGCCTCACTTAGGGGTATGAAAAATAGACAGTGTAGCTTATATGACACGTTCGTACACTTACCATAGCAGCGCCATCTATTGATTACTTACTCAACCCAGTCGCAAGGTATTGACATCTGTTAGAATCATTTGGAACAGATAATTGTGACTGAAGAAGCCGAAGACCGGGCTGACTGGAAGGAGAGAAGGGAGGCCTTTGCCCAGCAGTGGGACACAACAGGCTTATAATAATAATAATAATAATAAATAATTGTGACTGTCAAATAATAATAGACAATAATTGGAAATAAATTAAAATTGCGACTATAATTTGAGATTTAAACTATCCTATCTCTCAAGTTGGATCGAACTGCACATGGTGTGCGAATTTTATTATAATCGGTTAAGTGGTTTAGGAGTCCATTGAGGACAAACATTGTGACACGAGATTTATAATATATATTAAGATATTACCGGACAAAGATAGATAGAATAAGAATTAGATATAGCTATCAAGTCGTAGGCGTCCAAATCTCAATCAACAAGTCAGTGGTCGGCTATATATCCGTTTAGGCGCATACGACGCGACCATAACTTATAAGTTATGGCGCGGGACAAGTGTGACCTGATTTATGTTTGCCAGCTGTACTGTCTATGTGGTCTTCATTAGCTACTAGCTGCACCCGCGGCGTTACCTGCGTTGATCAGGGATATATTCCGGGATAAAAGGTATGTTTTTATTTTTTATTTTTACTCTGAATAGGTCAGCGCTTGACCACAATTCACCTGATGCTAAGTGATATTGAGGTCTACGGTGGATCGCTCTTACCTAGAAGGAACCGGTTCACTCTCGCCTTGAAAATCGCTAGATTGCCGTCATTGGGGAACAGGGAATTCGGCAAGGAATTCCAAAGTTTGGCGGTTCGGACAACAAAGGTGGAGGCAAAACGCTCTGTGCGTATTATATGTTATGTTATGTATTCTATGTTATGGGCCATAGTTATGTTAGCCATAAAGGTTTAAATAAATATAGTAAAAACTAGCCTATGTTCCAAGATCTAACCTATCTTCACAGTAAAGCTCATCAAAATCACTCCAGCCGTTGGAGCGTGAAGGAGTAACATTATTTTGAAGTCAAGTGACTTCGAAATCGTATCCCACAGGAACCACAATTGTTTTCGGAATAAAAGTAGCCTGTATTATTATGTTCATCCAAGGTCTAGGTTATCTTCAGACCAATTTTCATTAAAATCGGTTCAGACGTTGAGCGTGAAGAAGTAAGAAACATACACACACACACACTCAAACATTCGCATTTATGATATTAGTAGGATATGTGTTACAGTATCCGGCGATTAATCTTGCACATCGACCTTTAGAAAGAGACAATCAGCTAATCCTGGCTTCGTATAGCGTTCTTTCTGTCGCACACTACTTATATGACTCGACAAAATCTCCCAGGTAGATTATTTTGTAGGAATCCGTACCTAAAAGGTAGAAACGGGGTCCTATTACTAAGCCTCCGCTGTCTGTCTGTCTGTCTCCAGGCTGTATCTCAGAAACCGTGATAGCTATAAAACTGAAATTTTCACAAATTATACACTTGAAAAACAAATCATTGGTTTAGGGATAGGATAAAACCAGGGGCCGTCTGATTCAAAAACAGACGTTTATACCACCAAGCCACACTCTTCAGTATTGAATATTACGAATTAAGAAGTCTCCAAGCCATTTTTAACCTCACAATAGAGGACGAAATTAAAAAAAAAACTAAATAATAAAACATTTTAAAACACAGATATTTTTCAAAGATTTCAATTACAGATAACAGAATGAGCCAGACGCGGCTTTTCAAAATGAATGTGGGTTTTGTCTGAACTAAAAAAAGAAAGCAGCCATTTTCCATTCCACGGCGAGTCTGTTTTCATAGACTTTAAATCTGATTAAGTTTTTGACTGAGTGTCCGAAGCGAGTGAAGTCTGTGTGTTAACATGCTGTGTTCTTGTCTGTCTGTATGTATGTTATCTCGCGTAGAGGCCTTAATGTTGTTTTACTACTCAAAAAAAACAAAAATATTCCTGGAGTTGTTCTTAAGTCGGTCTTTTATCTTTTTTTTTTATATATTAGGACACATTCCACACACGGCTGGTTAATCCCATACTAAACCATTTCTAATTCGTGTTATGGTAGCTTACACAGCTGATATACTACATATACTTACATAGATACATATTTTATATAGATAAATATTTAACACCCAGACTCACAGCCAACAAATTTAGTTAAGCACAAAGATGTTGACCGGGCCGGGAATCGAACCCGGAACCTTCTGATTGACAGGCCGGCATGGTAACCTTTACGCCAACGAGGTCGTCTCTTTTTTATTCTTTCAATATTTTTGACGAAAACATCCCATATCGCTTGAATGTTTGCATATAATATACATTTTGGAAAAGCGTAGACTACAAATGCCGGCTATTTATATTTGTGTTTATTTAAAAAAATCTAACGTAAGCGAAGCCGCTACAATACGCCCATGTTTAGCTTTCTAAAGTAGAGAAGATGATATCACATAATAAGAACACAGTTATCTTAGTTGAACCCCCACAGGCTTCGCGCTAGACTGAAAGAGATTTCATATTATTCTAGCGGCCGTACCTTACATTTCTCACTCCATTCAATTAAAGTCCTTAGCGAAAAAATACTAAATCTTAAAATACTTAGCTAAGTTATTAAGTTCTCGTGTTCACAGTTTTTAAACTCCTTTTTTTTGTTGACGAGGGGGAAATCTTCGACAAGATACCTGGCTACGATGGGGCGCGCCAGGTTATGTGGGACTTGTATCCACTAAACCCCCCCCGGTGACTTGCCTCTGTGCTTAACGGAGGTCTCCGGGTTCTTCCGGGAAACACTCCGGAGACCTCCTTGCACTGCGCTGTGGCCCTTCCCGGATTGTTGTCGTCCACCCCGGACTCGATGGAGCAGGTGTCGGAACCCCATCTCCGAACACCTTCGAGTCTGATGCCCCTTTTAGTCGCCTCTTACGACAGGCAGGGGCAATTCCGCAGCCTTACTTTCTTTCACCCAGGCTGCAGGGTTAACAGTTTTTAAACTCCTAGTCACAACTAGTTCGTACGATGTAGCGCCTGTAGCCCGGCTAGCTAAGGATATCTGACCAGATTACCAAAGTTAAACAATGGTCAATGTGGACAGCTTTTGGATTAAAAAGTAACATTTTCATCTGTTGCTACCGTGAGTCGGTATAAATGTTAAATTGTTGGTACCTAGCTGTTTCATCTATGTGGTGGTCGATTTGAAGTTTATTCCTAAGCATTTTTGTTTTATTTACCTAATATGATTGTTATGATTTTTTTTCCAATAAAAAATATTCCGTTACTTTATAACACCTCATCTCTCTTTCTATATGTACGTTCTAGGAATTGGTTGCCTGGAAGAGATCGCTTTTAGCGATAAGGTCGCCAACTAAGGCACTAGTTTTTAAATACCTTTTTTTTGTTTCTGTAATTATTTTTAGTGTGTGTTTTAATAAAGTGTTAATCTATCTATCTATCTATCGATGATAAATAGTTGCATGGCAATATTATCAAATTCTAAGACAGTAGAAAATAATATTGGACTTTTGTTAACTTAAATTTCTAATACGTAATGAATTTTTAGCAGTAGGTTCAACTAGGGCATAACTGGTATCTTGGGAACTTTATTATGATTTAAGTAAATTTATATTTTAGCAAGATAGCCTGGTAATTAATTTATGTATCATAGGTTGAATATAATATAGAATATTATTTTAACAGTCCCAAATCTATATTCCCTAAGGATATACAGTATAACGGCACACGATTTCACGACAAACTCTCTAAAGCGTCGAAATCAACTGGCTTTAGTTGGTTATGCTTGTATTCCATACAATGATGCTTCTCTCCATTTAACGACCACTCTCTATAACGCCATAAAATGCGCAGTACCTTCAGTGTCGTTATATAGAGTTTACACTGTATAAATGTAGATAGATCTTTCTTATCAGTACACAAACAAAATGGTGCAACCTTTTCGTTTCATAATATCTATTTGCCGTTTTGCATTGCAATTTCTTATTGCCGTTTTACCTTTAATGATAAATACATTTTATTAATTACTTTGTCTAAATAGACAAACAGATGTTGGTACACCCCCTGGCCATCCTCCAAAACCATTATAAAAGTTTCTGCGCAAATAACTAGGGCAGTAACGAAATATTAAAAACTCAATGATAGCTGCTTATTCCCCGGTCAGTTGATTTATTGTGAGGTCAGCTGTGTTGGCGGAGATTCATTATTTTTACTCTCGTCGCGAATAATGAATGAATGAATAAACAAATAATATTGTTACAATGGCAATAAAAATATAATATGTGGCAATGCTGCTAGCATTTTAGGCACCATTGCTTTTACTTTTTTTTTACAATAAATGGCTTACGCTTGATCATAATTCACCTGCTGGTAAGCGACATTATGATCTAGGGTGTAGCGCGCTTACCCAGAAAAAAACCGATTCACTCTTGCTTTGAAAACCGCCAGATTTCAGTTTTCGGGGAACAGGGAGCTTGGCAAAGAATTCTTAGTGTTTTTTGGGGTTCCGTACCATAAATGTAAAAACAGGGACCCTACTATTACTAAGCTTCCGCTGTCTGTTTGTCTCCAGGCTGTATCTCAGAAACTGAAATAGCTAGAAAGCTGAAACTTTTACAAGATATGTATTTCTCATGCCGCTATAACAAAAAATAATAAATTTTAAGTTTAGTCTAGTTACGTTTTAGATTAAGACTTTTTTTTGGATTATAATATATTTTATGATGGAATAAAATATAGTTTCACATTTCACACACGTCTGGTTAGCCCCATACTAAGCCATTTCTAGTTTGTTTTACGGTTGCTAACACAACTGATGTACTACACATACGAGTACATACGTACATACTTTATATAATTATGTAGGTGCATATTTAACACCCAGACTGACAGTCAACTAATTTAGTCCATCACAAATTTGTTGGTTGTCGGTCTGGGTGTTAAATATGTATCTATATATAAAGTATGTATGTGTTTACACTGTATTTTGATATCAAATGGTAAGCCAAATTTCAACTGCAAATTTCCCTTCTCACCGCTCGTAGGTTAATTGGGTGCTTGTAGAGGGAATACCGCCTGTGTTTATACAAGGTGTCTTTAAACTTGTGTGGGTTTCATTACAATGCAGACTGCAGTTGATATTTGGATAACCAATTAGATATTCGGATAAATAACGTAATGTTATTTTGGACATATTTCTCACACGGCTGGTTAGCCCCATACTAAACCATTTCTAGTTCGTATTATGGTAGCCAACACAACTGATATACTACATATACTTACATACATATTTAATATAGATACATATTTAACACCCAGACCAACAGCCAACGAATTTAGTTCAGCATAAAGATGTTGGCTGTGCCGGGAATTGAACCCGGAACCTTCTGATTGGCAGTCCGGCATGGTAACCATTACGCCAACGAGTATTCTAAATGTTCTACTACAATGCAAATAATATTATTATAACCTTACATAAGACAAGCAGATTTGCCTTATATTTTCCATAAGCAGGTAAATATTTTGACGCCAGAGTTTCAATCACGCGATAAGGCAGCCGATTATATTTTGAACTGAACAGGGCGTCGTTTTCCCACCGGATAAAAGTATCTTTCCACTGTTATGCTAGAGGGGCTTTGCTCGCATACAAACCTCGCGGTAATCCATCCATTTTGCACTTTTCTCTGTGACAGCATCATTCTCCGACCCAAGCCAGCCTATTTGGCGCCAATATATACTACAAACCACATTTTACCTTACCGCCAAACTATTTTAAGCGTTATTGCTAGTGCAATAAGGGTCAGAAGAACTGCATAGGTAGAGTAGCATACTTCATTGACTCAATTTCTTGAGCAAACGAATTGTCTCCGTATGTGATTTCTGTATCGGGAACGCGGTTTTCGTGATTTGATTACGTTTTTTTGTTTCGGTTTTTCTATTTATTTATGGAAATGTTCGAACTGAGTAATTGGGAAGGAATTGGTACAGGAAGAATTGTTAGCGTGATCTTACTGTTTGTTGTTGTTTTTTCTTGTTTATAATTGTTTTTTGGAGATTTATAAGTTTGAATTGTTTTGGTATTATTTGCTGTGGGAAATAAACGAACGAACCACTTGGGGGTCTTCAAATCTAGAGTTAATAGGTATTTTCTAGGTAAGCGTGTAACATCGTAGGCCATAGTGTTGTTTAACACCAGGCAAGCTGTGGTCAAACGCAAACCTATCTAAACTTTCTACACCAACAATATTATAAGAAGTTACTTATTTTGCGTACGCTGTCT
Source organism: Mellilla xanthometata (assembly GCA_035578125.1). Lineage (NCBI taxonomy): Eukaryota > Metazoa > Arthropoda > Insecta > Lepidoptera > Geometridae > Mellilla > Mellilla xanthometata. The sequence continues at coordinate 1,270,782 of JAPUBQ010000020.1, forward strand.
AAACTACAAAAGATAGAACCATAAAATATTGTAATTAATTGTAGATCTTATAAATTATCTACAAAAAAGTCTGCGACACACTATACCTATCTATGTCGAGTGAGGCACAACAACCACATTTTTATTTCAAAATTTTGATTTTTTTTGGACTACATTTAAACGCGTTTATTTTACTCGTGCTATTAATCAATTATTTCATCAATAAGTACAGTTTATGTTGACAATATTTGGTCTTTGAATGATTAAAATTGGACGTTTGGTTTTGAAGTTGTGGTGAAATTAAAATATTACAATCAGTTGCACTGCGGGACTGCAGGCAGAAGTGAACACTTTTGCCGGGAGCAAGACTTAGTTAGCGCTTTGCGGGCGGTCCTTTAGTTAGTTCTAATAGAAGAGATATATTAAGTATCGGCTGTGCACCCGTGCGAAGCCGGGGCGGATCGCTAGTAAGTTATAAAAAAAAACTCGTGAAGTTACGTGTTTGCGAGTAAAAATAGCGGGTAAGTGTAAAAAAACACACGGCAGGTAATCTGCCGTCAAAGCCGATTTGGTAAAGACAGATAGATACACCATCAATCAATCTACCCCTTTCTAGATAAAAGCTTACCGTGGTTATACAAGACTTGCGGTTTGTATATTAGTATATTAGTTGGCATAAAAGGTATGGCTTGTTGTTTGAAAAGTCAAACACAATTTCTAAGTAATCCTACTAATACAGTTAATGTTAAAGTTTGTGTGTGTAAAATTAAAGATAATTTCTAAGTAATACTATTAATGCTAAAGTTTGTGTGTGTAAAGTTAAACATATTTTCTAAGTAATACTATTAATGCTAAAGTTTGTGTGTGTAAGTTTGTTACTTTTTCACGTGCACACGGCTGAAACGATTTTGATGAAACTTGGTGGGAAGATAGATTAGACCTCGGATTAACACCTGGGCTACTTTTAATCCCTGATTAACTTCTTTCTATACCGGATTAACGCAGGTGACACAACATGGAGCAGCTAGTAGTTAATAGATTATTTATTTAAGTGATACATTTAATAAGCAACGCTACTCTCTAGTCTTAATTATTTACGTACATTTCTAAGTTAAAATTTGGAATAAGCCATATTGTTAATAGACTAGCGACTGTAAAATCTAGTCTTTACTTAATATAAGGAAGAAAATGAAACGCTTTCGTTTGGTCTAAGCTAAGCAAGCTTTTCATTGAATTTGGTCAATTTCAATTGAATTTAATTAATTGAATTTGTTAATTGATAAATTGAATTTTGTCTTTAAAATTTTTATTTTATTATTATTATTTAGTTTACAATATTTTCGTTTTTTTTTTGCTTTGTAAATCTTATTCTTAAGTTATTTTAAAATTTATTTTTATCATCACCTATATATATTATTATATTTAACTACTCTTCTTCTTTTATTGACATCTCTGAAATAAACCGCTTTAATACTATTGAATATGAGTATTTAAAACTAATTACTTGTTAATTGGATAAATAGTGTTACAACTGTGCATAAATAGTTTAGAGTAAAGTTTTGCCGCACAATATTATACTTGTAACTTTGGTGTTATCAATAAAATATGATTGAATTTGTATAATCAATATTCTCAATAATGACGAATTAACAAGAAATAAAAAGAAATAAATTAATATTATATATCTTGCTTAGTGCAAATAAAAGATAAGTTTATTTTTATTAGTTTCAATAAAACTGAAAACCTTACAAAACGGAAATCTCATCACAAATTCCACAAATATTTTTCAACGTCTGACCTAATTTTTTCATCATTTTAGAGATCCCTGTCCCAATATATTAGCTAAATCGTTCCCCATTCCGTCCGGCATCTACTGCCTGTCAGGATAGTTGGTAACCGCACATTTTTAAACGTGATGCCATCATTCTACTCTTTAGCGGGAAAAGTTTGGATCGCTGCAACCCATTTATTTTGGCTAGAACTGCTCGTAGATGAAGCTTGAATAAAATAGAGAAAAATATTCGAACAAGTGCAAAGATTAGGTCAAATATAGTTAGAACTATAAATTATTTGAACATAGAAACTGTAGCTCGGCTAGCTAAGGTGATCTGACGCGATCGTTGAAGCTAAGCAACGGTCGATGCAGACAGTGCTTGGATGGGTGACCATGCACAAGACCATCTTTTTTAGGGTATTATTTGAACATAGCGCCTGTAGCTCGGCTAGCTAAGGTGATCTGACGCGGTCATCGAAGCTAAGCAACGGTCAATGCGGACGGTGTTTGGATGGGTGACCATGCACAAGACCATCGTTTTTAAGGTTCCGTACCTAAAAGGTAAAAATGGGACCCTATTATAAGTAATAGGGTCCCGTTTAAAATGAAAATTTTAGGTGTCTAGCAGCTACCATTATTGAATTATAAAATTATTATATAAATTATTAATAATAATTTAAAAAAAGGAAAAAAAACCGTTTCCTGTATGTACCCCCCTTAATACTTTCATATTTTTTATTTTTAGTATTTGTTGTTACAGCGGCACGAGAAATACATATCATGTGAAAGTTTCAGCTTTCTAGCAATTACGGTTTCTGAGATACATATTATAGCCTGGAGACAGACAGACAGACAGGGGCGTCTTAGTAACAGGGTCCTGTTTTTACTTTTTAGGTACGGTACCCTAATAAAAACAATGACACTAGATATACACTATAATACAAGATCTTAAAAATATTAATCCAGAATAAGTCAGAAGAAAAAATTTTATTCAATGCGGTAGATAATGTAATTAGAAGCTAAACATTCGGGTATTATACTACATTAGCGATGAAACATGTACACGTATATTAATAACGTAGAAAAAGTTAGCAGAAAGCAAAATATAATTATATTGTTCAAGATTTAGTATATTGTTCAAGTCTGATCTAAAAAAAAAAAAACACTCTTGGCTTTTTTTGTACAATTATTGTTTAACACGCTAAAATACTCGAATAAAACTAAAACCTGTCATCGAAAAAGCGAAAGTACAAGGAAACTTACGATAATAACTGTCCATTCGAGGGAAAGCCCCGAGATTAGCCGGAGTAAAAAAATACGTCAACTAAAACTTTGTGACTTTACCCACTTTGCGGTAGGAGGGACAATTATCACAGAGTTTTAAAGGAAACTACTAAAAGAGAACTTTATTATGATTATTATTAAAATCCTGTTTGATCTCATTGTTGGGCAAATAAAGGTCTATCTACCCTCTTACTTATTGTGAGCTAAATGAAAAAAGGAGTAAGAGATAGGCTAAGTTTGTATAATTTGACAATTGTTATGTAATTTGTGACTCATGTTAGTTAGATTTGTATTTTTAGGTTTGACTTAAATATGTGTAAATAATTTTATGTAATGTTATTATTATTGTCTTAATTTAATGAAACTAATGTAACTATTGTAATTAGATGTATGCTATTAATATTCATGTTTAATTAATGTAATTGGTCTATGTAGTACCGTTTTAATTAAATTCAATAAATAAATAAATAAATCTTTCCATTTATCCCTATCTACCGCTAAGGTGTATGTCAAGCTCGTCTCTCCATCGCTTTTTTGGTATGCCGCGAGGTCTTGAGAGATGAAAAGAGAACTTACACTACAAAAATAAACTTTAATTTAACTTTGATACTGAATCGATGTGAAGCTTTACTGTGGTTTAAGAACTATTTGAATATTTAAATACATATTTATTGATTAACCTCCCAGTATAGCTTTTTCGTACACAGGTATAATATACATTTGCTTTAGGACTAAAATGTGAAATATTTTAATTGAGGTTTTTTTCGAGGTATTTTGATTTTATAAGTTTGACGTGCCCCTGTATGTATGTGTGTGTGTTTGTGAGTGTGTGTGTCTGTGTGAGTAAGGAACGGATGAACCGATTTGTTTTAAGTGTTTTTTTATTCATGTGTTGGTCGTGCGTACCCTTAGCAGTGTTTGATAAGAATATAAAATATCTAATATAGCTGCCGCCACAAATTGACGTGACATGTTTTTTAACAACTGCTTCAATACGAGTATCAAATGAAAGGGTTTGATTATTAACATACATACACAATGATAAATTTCACATCCAAAATGACCGCCATCTTATTTTTTTATATGATATAGGTTTGCTGTGGTCAAACATCACAGCTTGCCAGATGTTAAGCAGGGTTGTGACCTACGTTGTAATACGCTTACCTAGAAATCAAATATTCACTCTCGATTTGAAGATCTCAGAAAGGTACGTGAGTCGGAGTTTCAATTTTTTTTTTTATTAACTTGTTTCATAAGAGTTCTAATTTGCTGGCTTAAACATTATGTTTATTTTTTGTGTCAACTTAACAGTCTATAGTATTTTTAAGTCTATGACAAAATCACCGATCGCAGCCCCTGTAGTGGCGGTAAGTTTTTATACTTTCCCCCAATTTAATGTTATGAAGGTGCTTGGCTCAAATTGTAAGTGATCAAGGGAAGTATTTAGGAGGCTTTCGAGGATTACAAGGAGGTTTTAGTTGGCTTGTGACGTATTTTCCGGTGGAAAACAAACAACAAGACTTTTTAGCGGAAGAGCAAGAGATCTGTTCAAATATGTATTAAATAAGGCTCATTATTTTTTGACACATACAACTTTATTTGTAGAAAAATAAAAAAAACAGCGTCTCTTTTATTTTGCAACGTATAATCATTATTATGAATTTCAAATTCAAGGTACAAATCCCACATAATCTGGCAGCACCCCGCTGTAGTCAGTCAGTCATATTGTTGAAGATTTTCTCCTCGTCAACAAAAAAGAGGTATAAATACTGTATTGTTAATACAAAATATATACACATATCTTAATATATTATATATAAATCTCGTGTCACAATGGACTCCTAAGCCACTTAACCGATTATAATAAAAATCGTACACCATGTGCAGTTCGATCCAACTTGAGAGATAGGATAGTTTAAATCTCAAATTATAGTCGCAATTTTAATTTATTGCTAATTATTGTCTGTTATTATTTGACAGTCACAATTATCTGTTAACTCCAAATGATTCTAACAGATGTCGATACCTTTCGACTGGGTTGAGTAAGTAATCAATAGATGGCGCTGCTATGGTAAATCTACGAACGTGTCATAGAAGCTACACTATCTATTTTTGATATCCCTAAGTGAGGCAAAACAACGTTTGCCGGGTTAACTAGTATTATAATATAGATTACACAAACCTACTAGCAGATGTATCAGTTTCTGATACAAAAAGTTCTCCTCAATAGGTACTCGTGAATTAATGATCTCCATTCTTTACCGAGGCTCTCTCGAGCGCTACAATTAGATTTGTTATGTGGAATGGAAACTTTTTACTCTATTTTCAACTGGATTTTCTACTGCACTGTAGATTGCTGATGTAATTCATTGTCTCGTAAATTGCACATGCTTTGTTTTTACTCTTTATAGCTAGGTTTTTGACCAGCAGGCGCGTAAGCGACAAGTTTTAAATTAAACAAAACCACAAACAACACTTAAGTCAGTCTACACAAGTCCGACAAGTTAACGTACATCATGGGCCCGGCGGTGTACAATAAGCTGCCCAATGACGTTACTGCAGCCGTCAGTCTGCACGCTTACAAAATGAAATTGAAACGGTGGCTCATTAATCGAGCGTTTTATTCTTTTGACGAATTCATACTTTTAAATAATTTATTGACATTAATTGTATCTTACGAATTGACATTTTCACTTTATTCTTTTATTATTTAATAATTATTATTATTAAGAATAAGTTGCCATATTTAAGTACTTAGAGTGTACTACTCGTATTTTTCTGACATGTAATAATTGTTATTATGAATAAATGAACTATGAACTATCAGTTCATTCATCCAATATTTAAGAGCTGGGCTATTGTCCGTTGAGTTTTTTCCAGGTAGTTCTATCTTCGGCCAAATCCTTGACCTCCCTATACGACATGACTTTCGCCTTCTCCTTAATTTGGTCTAAAAATGATCGTCTAGATCTTCCTCTTCCTATCCTGGACTCTATCTTTCCTTCTATGATATTTTTAATGCCATCTTTCCTCTTCTGTTGTCTAATTGTATTCATTATGGTTCTTTATTCTTGTATCATCTTCATTACATCTTCATTCGTTTTTTTTCTGTCCAAAAGAAAACGAATGAAGAGGTACTATGCCTAGTACAAGAACAAAGAACCATAATAAGTTAGTAAGTAAGTTAGTTACTTAATATAAAAATATTTACTAATCAAATTTCAACCCATCACTTAAAACAGCTTCAAAATTTTACTTCTAGGTATAGAGATAATTGGTAAAAACTAATAGCCAAAAGTTTGCATACGCTTAAACTGGTTTTTGTTCCTTCATAGGTAAAAATGGAATCGAAAAAATACTGTATCGATTCCACTTAGTAAGAAATATGAAAGAAAATTATGATCAAATTATTTAATATTATTTTACCCCGATACCGATTCAATAAATAAAACAACTGAAAGTTTGTTTCTCACTTGCACACATGCATTTTTGCAATAAAGAGGAAGTGAACTCCCAACTTTGACGACATCATTGGCGTAATGGTTAACCATGCTGGACTGTTAACGAGAGGGTCCTGGGTTCAATTCCCGGCACGGCGAACATCCTTGTGATGAATTAAATTTGTTGGCTGTTAGTCTGGGTATTAAATATGTACCGATTTAAGGTATGTATGTATATGTAGTATATCAGTTGCGTAAGCATCCATAATACGAACTAGAAATGGTTCAGTATGGGGCTAACCAACCAGCCATGTGTGAAATGTGTCCTAATATTATTTATTTTTATTTATTTATTAAATTTGTTGGCTGTCAGTCTGGGTATTAAATATGTATCTATAATAAATATGTATGCATGTATGTATATTATGTAGTATATCAGTTGTGTTAGCAACCACAATAAGAAATAGAAATGGTTCAGTATGGGGCTAACTAATATAAAAAAAACACTCGTTTCTTTATTGAATCAGGTTATACAACGTAAATTCTCTAATATCTTACCAAATATCAACCCCTGCCTTCACTGAACCTTTTAAATCAAACGCCACTGCAAGCAAGCAATTAAGTGTTGATGAATGAAGCAATTCATCAAGCTTGTCACGATTGTTTCGGTTAACTTTAGCAAACGCCAGTTTTGTTTGGTTCCTTTTCTCTATTTAATTATATAAGAAAAATGTAGTATACTTATACCAAGATTAAGCAAAACTAGTAGTATTGATAAAAATATATTTAAACATAACTTAAGAATAATAAAGTGAAAAATATGTATTAAGCATAGTGGAATCGGAAATTTTGTAATCTTAAAGAAAAATAAAATAAAAATATCAAGCATAATAACAAAACAATAAAAAATAAAAATAACAAAACAAAAATGGAAAAGTCAAAAATATGGATTGAGCATAATTTATTTAATAGTGTTGAAATTATTATATTGTATTGTAATTTATTGATCTGTAATATTTTTCTGTACAATAAACAAATTTAAATTTGAATTTCGAATTCCTAGAAAAGTTTAACACTAAAATTGTATTATAATCTTTTACTAACACTAGTTATTAAGACGTTTGGACCTTATTGTAGTCTAAATAAGGGATATTTTGATTAGTATCTAGGTTAAACTGATAAAATTAAAATTCTTACTTCTAAATGCATTTATATTTTAAAAGCATTAAAGCAAACAAAATCAATACCTTCTTTATTTAGACAAAAGCGTTTAATATTTTATCCATAAAAATGTTATTTTAAGTAGCTCAGCTAGCTAATACTACTGATCTGACGCGATCGTCGAAGCTAAGCAACGGTCGATGCGGACAGTTTTTGGATGGGTAACCATACACAAAACTGTCGTGGGTAGGATGACACGTTAAATTGTAGGTCCCGGCTGTTCGTCTTAGTACATGCAGTCGTCAAGCCAAGTCAGAGGCCTTCGGGCGGCTTGAAAACTCTCGACACCAGAGTTTAACCACTTAGCTCATACGATGAAGAAGAACAAAATATTTATTATTTAGGCCTTATTTTGTGTTATTGAAAATTAAAATACATAAACAAACACATATTGTAACAAGCATGACATAGACAGCCCGCATCGAGCATAGCAAATAGTTACGCCCCTCGCCAATAGATGGCGCTAGGTGGAAAAAGCAAGAAAGCTGAATCGCGATGACGAGATTTTTGCTACAAACAGGACAGTCTGCAGTCACCGCACCTTTGTTGATATACTTCCTCTCTTAGCTAGGGAAGATCTAGGTAATACGGATCTTGCTTCCACCACTGCTAGGACAATCATCTAGAATACTTGAACACCAATCATAACTAGAACTGACGCGCGGTAATACGCTTACACCATTGTTGGGACGTATACCGCCGGGGTACTAGTTGTGGTACTTCGGCTAAATATTCCCTCGCCCTTTATATGTCAGGCAGATGCCACAGTGATAGGATTGGTCTCTTAAAAAAAAACAATCAGCTCGTCCGACTGTGTTTTGATCGACACCCCCTTACAATATTTATTTTTTGCTACGATAAAAATGTCGCTCTCTTCTTCCTTAAAATAGAAATACGATAATATACCAATTTTATAGTTGAGTCAACCCTCTATGGGAAGAAAACGGATTATCCTATCAAATAAGATATCACATTATTACCTTGGATAAAGTATATAATATTCTAGATGTGGCATATAAACGGCATTTGAGAATACTTAGGTACTAACTTGATAAAAATATTTAGTATGACTTAATTAAATTTGTTGGCTGTGGGTCTGGGTGTTAAATATGTATCTATATAAAATATGTATGTATGTATATGTAGTATATCAATTTGTGTCAGCTACCATAACACGAACTAGAAATGGTTCAATATGGGGTTAACTAGCCGTGTGTGAAAAGTGTCCGAATGTTTATTTATTTATTTATGAATCAAATATTTCACTAAATCGTGGGCGTGAAAGCGAAAAACAGGCTGTGCCGACCACACCTAATGGAAAAAGGTGAAGAAGAAGAAGTTATACTAGTATTTTTTTAGTTGGCTACTTACCTTTAGTTCAAAATTCGTTTGCTTATCGCTGTTTATTCAACCTCTTTAAGGCTGAATTACAAAATAATTTAAATTACTTACATTTCAGGAATCTTTTTTTTATGATAAATAGGCTTACGTTTGGCCGCAGCTTGCCTGATGTTAAGTTTGACTGTTGGCAAATCTCAAAAAATAGTTTTACAAATATAGTTTCCCTATATCTAATATAAAAAAATTCCGTGTCACAATGTTTGTTACCGTACTTCCCGAAACGGCTTGACCGATTTTTACCAAATCTTATATTCGTATTTAGTTGGTCTGAAAATCGGCTTCTAATTATTTTCCATACCCTTAACTATACATAAGACAAAAAAACGTTTGCCGGGTCAGCTAATATTTTATATAAGTACGAGAGTCCCATATTTGACAATAATTATTATTGTGCCATATCCAGAAAAACTACATACTAAGTATAATATCAGTACCGATCAGTCATAGAGGGAAAGCGAGCATTGTATTCAAAGAGAAAAATCACCTAATAATACCATATTATATTACTCTGATGTAAACGCTATCTGCCGGATAGAAAATTGCTTTTACAGGGATCTGTCTATCTCTGCTCTGTGGTTAGGTCTTAGTTATAAGGTGTAAGCGATTTGAAGTTTAGGTTTAAAGAGATTTATTTCTTGCGTGAGAACATATTATAATATTTTAAACTAGCAGCCAGTCCTGGTTTTGTACGGGCTATAAAATAATTCAAGTAGTAAAGAGAAACAAATTTAAAATAATATTATAATATAAAGCCTATGTTACTCAGGGATAATGTAGCTACCCAACGGTGAAAGAATGCTCAATTCGGTCCAGTAGTTTCAGAGACTATACACGTCAAACAAACAAACAATCAAACTTTTCCTCCTTGTTTGTATGTCTGTATGTGATATCGTAATTTCTGAACTGATATAACCTATTTGATATCTGTTTTATACTTTAAAAGGTATGTTCGTCAGTATTTTTAGCTATGTGCTAAACTTAATTTGTTGGCTGTCGGTCTGGGTGTTTAATGATACATGTATTTATATGTAGTATACGAGTATCAGTGTTGTTAGCAACCGTAATACAAACTAGAAATGGTTTAGTATGGAGCTAACCAGCCGTGTGTGAAATGTGTCCTAGCATTTATTTGTATTTATTTTTTCATATATGTTTGATGAATAAATATCTTAAATGGCTACCGCCACAATGAATTACCCAATTTATAAAGAAAAACACTATGAGTTTTTTTTTCATATTGATACATTTTTAATATAAAAATTCTATCAATAATTAAAAATTAAAAACCTAATAAATAGTAAATTAAACATAAGTCAGTGTCCGCGGCTAAGGTGCCTAAAATACTGGCGGCATTGCCTCGCTGGATTGCCATTTTTAATAATATTTACAGATTTCAGTTTATTTATTTCGTACACAATACCACTTATCATATTTACACCGAGTCTTAAATTATGTATTAGTTAAATTAAGGCTATAAGTAAGAACTAGGTATTTAAGACAAGGGGTGCACTAAACTCCACAGAAAGTTGAACCTGTGTCGTAGAGTTCATATTTTTAATATACAAATTCTATCAATAGTTTTAAATTAAAAACCTTAAAAATTGTAAATTAAACCTAAATCAGTGTCCGCGGGTAACACTGGCGGCATTACCTCGCTGGATTGTCCCCGTTAATAATATACCTATTACACTGGTCTACAGTGGTTTTGTTGCCTTTGATATGATGATGATTTTGGGTCCGTTTATACACACAATTCGTGAAAATATCAATAATTTTGTAAGATTTGCTCGGATTTTTTTCAACAAATGACTGAAAATTTTAATTTTGACGATAAATCGTTCAAAATTCAATTTGTATAAATGAGCAAATTTAGTACTTTTACGAATATATTCGTAATCTGGGCACTTAAAAACGTAACAATTTGCGATGATAAACAGGGCAACAAAAAAAATGTTTTTTTGTAGAGCTGTGTTATTAAATGTGTCAATTTAATTATTTTTATTGTAATATTTAATGTAATGTATTTTATTATGTAATAAATGAATTTATTTATTTATATTTAAATGGTTATTTTGATAAATCCGCTCCTCTCATGAACATGACCCCTATATAAACCTAGTTCCCCTACGGGCACGTGCATAATAAATGCCCACGAATATCGCGATTGGCAGTCGAATGTACGGAACACAACCAATTGAATAGTTTTTGTACTGAGACCAGTATTTTGTGGTCTCTCTTTCTATGTGTACGTTCTAGGAATTGGTTGCCTGGAAGAGATCGCTTTTAGCGATAAGGTCGCCAATTAAAGCACTAGTTTTTAAATACCTTTTTTTCTGTAATTATTTTTAGTATGTGTTTAAATAAAGTGTTAATCTATCTATCTATCTACCTATCTTACAAATATTTTTCGCCTCTTTAGGGTTCCGTACCTAAAAGGTAAAAACGGGACCCTATTACTAAGCCTCCACTGTCTGTCTGTCTGTCTCCAGGTTGTATCTCAGAAACCGTGATATCTAGAAAGCTGAAATTTTCACAAGTTATATGTTTCCCGTACCGCTATAACAACAAAAACTAAAAAAAATAATTAAAAGGGGTCCCCATCCAATAAACGTATTTTTTTCGTAGTTTTTTTGCTGTATATAAAATACGGTAGCTGGTACACGCTTAAAATTTGCACAGAAAATAAAATGTATATTATCTTTCAAATCAAATTATAATTAAAATACAATAAATATCTAAGGAACAGTATGCCATACAACAAACGTATTTTTTTAAGAATTTTAATACTCCATCTTTATATTGACGACTTCGTTGGCGTAATGATTACCATGCCGGACTGAAAATCAGAAGGTTCCGGGATCGATTACCGGCCCGCCCAACATTTTTGTGCGTAGCTAAATTTGTTGGCTGTGGGTCTGGGTGTTAAATATGTATTTATATATAATATGTATGTATGTATGTATGTATGTATGTATGTATGTATATGTAGTATATCAGTTGTGTTAGCAACCATAATACGAGCTAGAAATGGTTCAGTATGGGGCTAACCAGACGTGTGTGAAAAAAAAATTATATAAAAAAAAAAGTATTTTGTGGTACTTTTACAAGTATTTTTCGTCTCTTTAGGGTTCCGTACCTAAAAGGTAAAAACGGGACCCTATTACTAAGCCTCCACTGTCTGTCTGTCTGTCTCCAGGCTGTATCTCAGAAACCGTGATAGCTAGAAAGGTGAAACTTTCACAAGTTATGTGTTTCCTGTACCGCTATAACAACAAATACTAAAAATAAAAAAATAAGGGGGTCCCTATACAATAAACGTTTTTTATACGTCGTTTTTTGGTGTATATAAAATACGGTAGCTGGTACACGCTTAAAATTTGCACAGAAAATAAAATGTATATTACTTTTCAAATCAAATAATAAATTTAAATAAAATAAATATTTAAGGGGGCACCCTTACAACAAACTTAATTTTTTAAACAATTTATTATCTTTTCAGGTCTCTAAATTACGAAAACTACACAAATATTAAAATCAATAAACCTAACTAACAAATACTGAACTAAATTACTTTAATATTTTAATTTAATAATGTGGCCATGTATAATGAAATTGCATGAGACTAGCATCCTGTCCCGGCTTTGCTTTTTATTCTATCTTCTTCTTATATATAAAATTTCCATGTCACAATGTTAGTTACCGTACTTCTCCGAAACGGTTTGAACGATCTTTACCAAATGTTATATGCGTATTCAGTAGGTCTGAGAGCTACTATCTATTTTTTGAGGCAAAACAACGTTTGCCAGGTCAGCTAGTATTTGTATAGGTAATTATAGTCTGTGAAAATCCGGTATTATTGCTTTGCACAGGTATCGAACTAGGCTACTAGAAAAGAAATCCTACGTATCAGGTCCCATGCAAAGCAGGCGTTCTTAAGTCAAGCCAAATGAACCAAATTCCTGCAAAATAAAAAAACAAATAAACAAACTTATCGTAGAAGACAAAATTAAATATTTAGTGTACTTCCGCTGTGATCCGAAATCCAAATTAAGACAAGTAAAGTAAATATTATCTAAGATTAATTAAGATTAACGTTACCTATCACAATTCGGAAATTCTTAACTCAAGACGTGTTTCGCCTAACCACAAGGCCGCCAAATCATCAGGAGATGCTGACTCTTCGAACGACAAGTCGAGAGATCTCTCGACTAAAATTATCTAAGAATACGACAAGTCGAGAGATCTCTCGACTTGTCGTATTCTTAGATAATTTTTCCTTTACTTGTCTTAATTTGGATTTCGGATCACAGCGGAAGTACACTAAATATTTAATTTTGTCTTCTATTTACAATGGATTTCCGCAAAGTAACGCCTGAGTCAATAAGTTGTTCAAACTTTTCGTGTTTATAATATTGGTTTGGTATATAGATAAGGTAGTAGAAAAGCAAATGCTAAAAGTATTTCAATACAAAATTGTAGCCAACACACTTTGGGACACTATTCTGTTTTGCATAAGAATCGATATTGCAGCAATCTGCATTTTGCATAGAAACAATATCTATACTCTATGCATGTATTTGAAAAACAACTCGGATTAATACCAAATTCAAGTAAATGCTGAGAGAGAAATAGTGAAATTGGGTTCTGTACATATTTAAATTTTTTTTTTATCTAACCTATATTATTAACTAGCTGACCCGGCAAACGTTGTTTTGCCTCACTTAGGGATATGAAAAATAGATAGTGTAGCTTATATGACACGTTCGTAGATTTACCATAGCAGCGCCATCTATTGATTACTTACTCAACCCAGTCGAAAGGTATCGACATCTGTTAGAATCATATTTTGGAGTTAACAGATAATTGTGACTGTCAAATAATAGCAGACAATAATAATTAGCAATAAATTAAAATTGCGACTATAATTTGAGATTTAAACTATCCTATCTCTCAAGTTCGGTCGAACTGCACATGGTGTGCGAATTTTATTATAATCGGTTTAGTGGTTTAGGAGTCCATTGAGGACAAACATTGTGACACGAGATTTATATATATATTAAGATTTACCTATATTATAAATTAAAATGAATACTAGGCCACATTCCGCACACAGCTAGTTAGCCCGATACTAAGCCATTTCTAGTTTGTATTTTGTATGTGTGGGTATTTTTAGTACGGGCTAACCAGCCATGTGTCTTCTATCTTCTAAAAAATATAATGCTATACATCATGGTCCAATTTCAAAATAACAGAGCTAGTTTTTGGTTACGTTCTTTTAATACAAATACATAAGTCATGACATTACCTACGTTCCAATTTCAAAGTATTCGAGTTAGTTCTCTGGAATTTGCAAAACATTTATGACATTAAATATGTTCTTATTTTAAAATAACCAAACAAGTTTTCGGTCTGATTAAAAAGAGAATTAAAATTACAAATAACCCAAGACGTGTTCTAATTTCAAAATAACCGAATTAGTTATCCGTTCCATATTCAAAAAATAATAAACAAAACTAGATCGCAATCCAAACCCATTCACGATGATTGATTCACTAGAACCCTAAAACCGACATTTCGTCATCAAAGCTACACAGGGTGTTCGAAAAATGAAATATTTTCCAATTTCATCGATCCAGGCCAAAGCGTTCGACGCGAAAACTTTGTTAACGCCGTATCTGGTGTGAACCAGTTATTGCTGGTTTTTGTTTTGTAACTTTGTCGTTTTTCTCAGGCTGTGGTTTGGTTTGAACATTGTTTGATAATACGGTGTATGTGAAAGAAAAAACAAAAAACAATCATGCTTGTGATTGTTCATCATTGTACAAGATTTTAACTAAGGCGATTTTGTTTTGAGTCATACATATTTGAACGAAGCGCCTGGTGTGAGTCACTAAGTATTTCGCGAAAAAATTGTATCCTTATCATTTACACGTAGCGCTTGTAGCTCGGCTAGCTAAAGTGATCTGACGCGATCACCGAAGCTGAAACGGTCGATGCGGACTGTGTTTGGATGGTTGACCGTCTGACTGTGGTTTTTAAAGTGGCATTTTCATCTTAGCGCTACCGTGGGTCGGATGACACGTTAAGTTGTAGGTTCCGGCTGTTAGTCTTAGTACAAGCAGTCGTTAAGCCAAGTCAGAAGCCTTCGAGCAGCTTGAAAACTCTCGACACCAGAGCTTGGCCACTTAGCTTATTCGTTTCAGAATCATTTACACGGAATTTAATAGGTTTTTTGATGTGAAACATCTACAGCCGCACGTAAAACCGATTTCTGGCCTGGCGACGCGTCGCCACGCTATATGATGGTATATTAGTCACGATTTGGAATGAATTTGTAAATTTTTGTATTTTATGTAATTAAATGTTTATTCAAGAAATAGTCATCGTTATCTGGAAAAAATATTTTTTATCACTATGACATATTATATAGTTCCTATCACAATAATAATATGTTCTTTTCTGCATATTACTTTTACAAAATAATGTCGATATGTCACATCTGCCAGGCGTCCCGTGACGGCTCACATTTTTTTAAATATTATGCTACTTTGCTCTCATACCGGCTTGATTCCTTCACACGTCTTCTGTCGAGTACCAGGCTAGCATAGCGTCTTAGAAGGTAGTTTATCTTCGCGCACCACATCAATCCCACTAATGCCTTGAAGACGGAGCTTCCTTGAATCCAGCACTCACTCGAATCAATTTGTAACACTTTACTTTGCTTAGGAAATGCAGTTTGCTCTAAAGCAAAGCTAGCTTTATCTTCATCTATGTTTTATTCCAACATAAACAAATACTTTTCTTAAATCAATTTAATTAGCGACTCAATTTAAAATTTAAATAAACTAAACCAAAAAAAAGCTTTATCTAAATAAAGCAATATTGTAGAAAACGAAAACGAATTTTATTAAAAACGTATTTTTTATTGGAACGAAGTTTCTTATCGCGCGTTGTGAAAGACGGAAAAAATCTTACGAAAAGTTGTCACGACACTTTTTGCGCACGGTATGGCAACGTCGCATCTCCAAAATTAGTTCGGAAGTCAAACACGGCTATCAATGAAAGTATTCACTAATTGACAACAGCGCCATTCGTTTCAGGTGGAGTTGCGATTGAGCCTACTGATTAAGTTTATATTACATTTTATTTGTTAATAATAAAAATTATAAAAAAAATATAGCTTAAAAAAATATTACAATTCCTTCACTAATTAATCGAAAAGAACTTCGTTTCATTCGGGTGTCCCTTGACACCTCTCATGTTTTTTTTATTTCTAGGTAGGTATTTGATCAGAAGTTTGAAGTCGCATGAGTTAGTATCACCCTGGCCTCATGGGGGTGAGGTATGCGTAGTCTGGAACAACTAGCTCTCAAGGCGACTACCGGTACACTGTTAGGTGCTTGGTGTCTTAAAATTAAAATAAAATACGAGTAACATGTTCTTAGACTTTATCATCATCAACAGCTTATGCTCGCTTACTGCTGGACATAGGCCTCTCCCAAGCACGCCACTTGGCCCTATCTTGTACACTTGGCCCCATCCTGTGTTCTTAGACTTAATAAACACTGAATCTAAAACGTAACTAGACTAAACCTAAAAAACAGGGGTAGAGGCAAACATGCCACGTTATTTGGCTTGGAAATTGGTTGACGACCTCGTTGGCGTAAAGGTTACCATGCCAGCCTGCTAATCAGAAGGTTCCGGGTTCGATTCCCGGCCCGGTCAACATCTTTGTGCATAACTAAATTTGTTGGCTGTGGGTCTGGGTGTTAAATATGTATTTATATATAATGATATCTATGTATGTATATGTTGTATATCAGCTGTGTTAGCAACCATAAAACGAGCTAGAAATGGTTCAGTATGGGGCTAACCAGCCTTGTGTGAATGTATCCTAGAAAAAAATGCTTAGTTTCTGACCGAAAGATTTTTATTTTACTAAAAAACTATATTTCCATTTCCATAGAGATACAAAAAACACATAATACCCTTTCAAAATCGAGTAAAATATGATCCAAAAGGCAGAATAGCACAAAGGCTAGTGCCTTACTAAAAATCTTTGCAGACTTTGGCTGCAGCACAAAAGAAAATTTAATCCATTACGAACTCCTTTATCGGATGGTATGCATTATCAAATTAATAACATTTTCTCTTTGGAATCTAGAAATCCTTTCTAGCTTTTGTTAGTTTGTGGAAAGTCCGTCAACCCACTATGCAAAAACGATAGGAGGTCGTAATTCATATTATCTTATCTTTAAATGAGAAATTCTTGTATATATAATTGAAATCTCGGAATCGGAATCGGCTCCAACGATTTTCATGAAATTTAGTATATAGTGGGTTTCGCGGGCGATAAATCGATGTAGCTAGGAATCTTCTTCTTTTTCTTCTGTACCTTTTCCCACTAGGTGGGGTCGGCAAAGCCTGTTTTTTGCTTCCACGCCTCTCTATCAGCCAACATTTATAGAAAATGTCATATTAAAAAAAACGAGCAAAGCTCGGTCAACAAGGTAGGTACTATTCAATTAAATAGCCAGAATAGTTATAATTTTGATGTGTCTTTGCTTTTAGCTACCGAATGGATTACTCGATTTAGATATATTGTTTTTGTTGTTTTTTCGTAAAACGTGTTTTAGTTTTTGATTGTTATCTGCTATGTAAAATGCAAATAGTCTTTTTTTACCCTTAAAAGAGCATTACAGATTTACTCCAATTCGCTTATCCAAGTCAATTAAACTTCAAAACAGTCTGTTTCCTTTCATTGGTGTCAAATATATTAAATTATACAAATCTTTCATAACTTGCACAAGTTCTGCTTTATTACAGCTAAAAAGGTCAAGATCCTGGTTCTTTTTTAATTATTCATTAAACTTGAACATAGCTTTGGTAAGGGAGCAAGACACCTGGCCTCTGTACTAGCTAAGGCATTAACAATGGCAACCACTAAAAGCGAAGGACATATTTTTCCAAACTATCTTGATACTCTTAATAAGAATATAGCCTATAGCTCGGCTAGCTAAGGTGATCTGACGCGATCATCAAAACTAAGCAGCGGTCGATGCGGACGGCGTTTGGATGGGTGACCATGCACACGACTGTCGTTTTAAAAGTGTCATTTTCTCCTGAGCTCTACCGTGGGTCAGGTGACACATTAAATTTTAGTCCTGGGCCTTGTTACAAGCATTCAATAAGCCAAGTTAGAAGACTTCGGGCCGCTTGAAAACTCTCAACACCATAGCTCAGCTACTTAGCCCGCACGAAGAAGATAGACCGCCCGACTGAGCTGTTTGTTCTAGATTCAAATTAATTCCTTCTCAATAGATATATATATATACTTTTTCTAACAAATTCTCTTCTTATTCAAAATCTCTTAAAAAGTCCCTACAAATTTACATCACGGCAATTTCTCTACAACGTTTAGAAAGACAGCACCATTGTAATTCACCTGTGTAATTCTAATTCCTCGACCACTTTATCTTGGCCTGCACGAGCGAAACTTTTCAGTACAGAGGCAGGTCAAAGGATAGCGGTTTTTGTGGTAAATGAAGTCAGCATTCGGACAATAGGTACGCGAGTGATGACGTAGAGTGATTTATAGAGGGTGCGCCGTTTAGACCGCTTTTATTGTGTTGTCACGGACCCAATGAAAGGAGTGGGGAATTTAGTAGGAGATTCCAGAGTTTAAAGCTTGGAAATGCTTTCTATTGAAAATTGTGAAGCGGGAGTGAAGATAAGTGTAACACGTTACACCCCTTACTACCCCTTCTCATTAACAAATATTAATTCTTCTTCTTCTTCTTTTGAGTATGGCTCTCTGCGGTCGGTATGGCCACAATTTAGCCAATGTCGCGTGGTGTGTTGCAGACAAACGCTGATTGGGTTGGACAGTGACAGAATAAATAAAACAGGTACTGAGCAGATGGCCAGTGGCAAAATTTTGAATTCTGAGATAATTTGATAGTTTTTTTTTCCCACATAAAGCTGAAACAAACACATGACGTATACAGGACAACAATTATTTACAACCTCCCCGGTTAAACTACAACTGTCACCATCATAATATATACTGCTGTCACTGTCATTTGACATTGACATAATCGATGCCCCGCTTTGGTCGGCCATCTTGAACACGCTTAGTCGTCTACCGTCATAGCGAGAAGGTTGAGGTCAGTACTGTGACCATCATCAATCAGCAGTGATTTACTCTCCCTTCTGAGGTGTGGTTCACATAATGGTTTAATGAAAATAAAATAAGTAGGTATATATGTATATTATAAGGGAACCTTTCACGTGCAAGTCTGACTGGCACTTGAGCAGGTATTTTCGATTGACCACAGTACATGAAATTTGTGAACGTTTTAAGTACATATTTAGTACTTACTTATTAAAAGGTAATTACAATTTAAATAAAGTATTTTTGAGGGGTTCGTATCAAAAGGACATTTAAGCAGAACGCCCTATTAGCAGATCGTCCTAAAAGCAAAACGACATATTAGCATAACGTCCTACTAGCAACATGACCTAGTAGCAAAACGGCCTAATATCAAAATGTCACCTTAGCCGAATGGCCTAGTACAATTCAATACAAATTATAGTTTAAACAAATATAAATTCATGAACTTAAATCTTGAATACCAGGTTTTTCCATAATACAAATGTTACCTATTTGCAATCAATAATCATCGAATATAATTATTTTTAAATGAGTCATATTTTTCAAATGACCGGCATACAGGCCTTAGAAACCAGATGGAAGTAGTGCATTGAATTAAGTGGAGATTACGATAAAAAATTAAATTAATAATTGCTTATATTTTATATTGTTTTCTTGCTGAAGCCGCGAACATTTCAATTCACCCTCGTAATTTTTAAATAGTTTTTTACTCGATTGATATTGAGTACCAACCCTACGTACTTATCTATTTTAGTTCATAATTTCCGCGTATCTTTCCCTTTGTCAGACAAACCTGAAAGTCCGATTGTTTTAAACTAAATCAGTCTGACGGTCCCCGGAGACTAATTAACAACTTTGGATCGGTCCAGATAAAAACTTCTTAAGACGGTATTGACGATTCTACTTAGAGAATGGTTTTCCTATTTTTCTGGGGAAATTCGTTTGAGAGGTCGAGGAACGGAAGATTCGGGGTATTTTCTGTACCTTGGTAGCCTGTAGCGCGGCTAAATTTTCCGGTCGGATGATACGTTAAATTGTAGGTCCCACTACGGCCTCCTGTTTTGTTTTTATGTTTTACGATCGAAGGAGATCTAGCGAGGTAATACCGCCAGCATTAAGTTACATAGCTTAAGTATAGTTTATTATTTGTAATTTAGGTTTTTAATTTATTTATTTATTTATTAGGCACTCAGACAGATTACAAACATTCATTTTAACATTACTAGACTACTAAGAACAAAAACAAGTCTGCAATCCAAAAAAGAGTACACAGCATGCTAGTGTAAACTTAATAATAAGGAAGGTTCAGATATACATAAAAAGGGGAAATCTTAAGTACTAAGCAATTTAACAATTTAACCTATAACTTATATTATTTCTAAATTGACTGAGACTGTTACTAAATACATCCAGTTCAGTAATGTGAGTTCATTATTGTGTAGTTTTTAATTTAACTTAATTTTACTAAATACAAGTAAGCGCGATCCACCGTAGACCTCAATATTACTTACCATCAGGTGAATTGTGGTCAAGAGCTGACCTATTTAGAGTAAAAAAAAAATGTTTGATATTTTTTTCCACTCAAACGGCTGAACTGATTTCAATTAAATCTAGTTCGGACATAATTTAGACTCTAGATTGACGCATTGGCTACTTTTACCGAGAAACGCGATTGACTAAGCGGGCGCATTTTAAAAAAAAAATATAAAAATGATATATATTTGACACAGAATCAGCGCTAAATATTTGTTAATTATTTATCCAGTTTTTAGGGTTCCGTGCCTAAAAGGTAAAAGCGGGAGCCTATTACTAAGCCTAAGACCGCTGTCTGTCTTTCTGTCTAATAATAAAGAATAATATTTAGTGGGATACACAATAAACGTGTTTTTTGCAATACATCAATAACGATAGGTAATATACACAAAAGTATATTGGCTATCAAATTAAATTATAAATTGAAAATAAAATTGGGGTGCTCCCATACAACAATGGTACAGAACCCTTCATGCGCAAGCTAAACTCGCACTTGGCCATTTTTATTTTTACTATTTATTCTAGTTGCATGTAACTAGGATAAATAGTTAAATGACACTGGGTACTAAAAAGCTATTAAGTGTAAAAGTGTAAAAGCCTTAAATATGATGGATTGGCGTCTCATTAAAAAGTCCATCGTTAGATCGGAAATTACGTACTTAGTTTGATTCTTGTCAGGAAGAGTGCATGGAAAAATGAGTATTATAACACTTGTAATAAAGGTTGTTATTCCGTACAGTTATTTGATCGTCCTGAAAAAAGCGTAGGCACTCATTAACAAACAGAAATATTAATTTCAATAATGGAGATTGTTACTCAATTTTATCTTACATAACTCGAAAAAAAAAGGTAAATTGAGGGTGGCTCGGTGGTAATAACGTCTGCTTTTCAATCAGACGGGCCCTGGTTCAAACCCGCCCCTACACCAATGACTTATTTTTCAAGTTATGTGTGGATTTGCACTCGCTTTACGGTGAAGGATAACATCGTGAGGAAACCGGCATATTTGAGGACCACAATATCCGAAGACAAAGAATTTGTTATGTTCTCTGGCAACTTGTTGATGTAGACAGTTTAAAATATAATTGGCCAAATGCGAGTGGGGCTCGCGTATAAAGGGTTCCGTACCATCTTTGTATGGGAGCCCCCCTTAAATATTAATATTACTCGAATTTTATCATTTATTTTGATAGATAATATACATCTATTATATATTTTGTAAAAAAAAATAAGTGTCTAGCAGCTACCTTTATTGATAGATAACAAATAATGGGAAAAACACAATAATTGTTTAGGGACCTCCCTTAATATTTTTATTATTCTATTTTTAGTATTTGTTTTCGAAATTCTGAAAGTTTTAGCTATTACGGTTTCTGAGATACAGCCTGGAGACAGACAGACTGGAGGCTTAGTAATAGGGTCCCGTTTTTACCTTTAGATACGGAAACCTAATAACGTCTGATCGGAAGAATTCTATTTACGTGTATAACAGTAATTCATTATTTAAACATTATAATACATGAAGTTATTTTATTTCAACGAAATATCTAGAAAAATATCATTAAAAACTTTTCCATAAATAACAAACTTCTTTTCGCTTTTCGATTGTCTCGCTTTCATTTTTAGACAAAAAACGACGATATTTTTTCATAAATAAGCACTTATTTAACTTGTTCAGACAAAGCCTTTCCTTGATGGGTAATTTAAGAGATTTTCGTGTTTTGTTTTTACTTTGTGTCAAGGGTATTAAGCTTTTTCTAGTTTGTAATTTAAGGGTTGTTTTTTCTTTGTATTTTTCTTCCGACACCTAAAAAAGTAAGCTAAGCTTTTTCAAGATTTATGCGTCATTTTAAATTGATCGTTGATTCACATTAATTTGTTTAATTTTGACATGTTAACCTACATAAATATATATTAGGTATGTAATTTATATACTAAACAAAATTTATGAAAGAAAGTTTTACGAAAATTATTATATCCCATCAACTGGCAAGCGACTGGTCGTTTTTTCAAAGTTATTCTTTGGAACCACAGTTTGGAATTGGGACCTACGTTTGGAACCACAGACCAAGTGATATATGAAAATAAACGCTGTACATCACTACATTATATACTCTTACTAGCTGACCCGGCAAACGTTGTTTTGTCTCACTTAGGGGTATGAAAAATAGATAGTGTAGCTTATATGACACGTTCGTAGATTTACCATAGCAGCGCCATCTATTGATTACTTACTCAACCCAGTCGAAAGATATCGACATCTGTTAGAATCATTTAGAGTTAACAGATAATTGTGACTGTCAAATAATAACAGACAATAATTAGCAATAAATTAAAATTGCGACTATAATGTGAGATTTAAACTATCGAACAAATCAAATAGTTGGATCGAACTGCACATGGTGTGCGAATTTTATTATAATCGGTTAAGCGGTTTAGGAGTCCATTGAGGACAAACATTGTGACACGAGATTTATATATGTTAAGATATAGTATGGATCTCATTATTTTAATATTACATATTTTATGTGAATTAATTTCATGAAATTCTTACTGCCGGGCTCTTTGATCAAATTAGTTTAGCGCGGCGGGAAAATATAGATAGATAATTTCTTTATTTCATATACATTACATTAAATTATACACAAAAAAAACTTATAACTAGTGCCAAAATGCTATTGCTAAGGCAGCCTTATCGCTTTTAGCTCCGTAGTGATAAGGGATCATTTTATTGTAAAGGCATTGGGAAGCGGTTGGTCCTCGCTTCTGGAGATCCAAGAGCTGGCAGCTATTTCCTACAAATACTAAGTTTAGCTGTTCAACGTGGCAATGCTGCCAGCATCTTGGAACTCTGCCCCGCAGCGACAGCCTGGATGGTGAGCTTACTTTAATTGAAATTGTAGTGTTTTGATTTTTCTTTTAGTTTGCGTATAGTATTTATTATTGTTTTTTTCTATAATAATTACAATTTTCTGTAATATATAAATTAAAGTCTGTAATATTTGTAAATAAATAAAGCTAAAGTGATCTCTTCTAGGCGTTTTTAAAATATGTATAAACTAGCGATAATTTATGATTTATAATTTAAACTAATTTGTGTACAAACCCTAGCTAAATATTTAAAATACAAATGGCTCCAAACTGAATTGTAAACTAATACAACCGAAACCAAAACGTTCCCTTCACAACATAATTTGCGGTCAGCAAAACTAGATTGAAACTACAATCTATTCACTACCCAAATATAGGTACAACAATCCCTTTTTTGCATCCCAGTTAAACTTATGCAAACAATATATCAGCGGTCAGAAATGACCTCGGGTAACCGCACACTATCACGCCAACCATATTTCAACGATATAGATGAATAGGTCAGCAAAATTATTTGAGTTTTTGCTGCCCGAAAGTTGGTTCTCCAATATTAATGAATGGTTGACACTTCTAGGATTTAGGGAGATTAATATCTAACTGAACTTATGGATATTGATGCTGTTAGAAATTGTATGCTTAAAATTGGTGGCGATTCAGCGGCACACACGACTAAACCAAATTTAAAGAAGCCCCGCCCCGTCTCTTTTCATCTTAGGTGGCCAGAAAAAGACGAAACGTTCTGAACCACAGACAAAACAACTAAAATCACCTCAAATATAAAAAATGTAAGTGATTTTAGAGCGCACCCAATTGTATCAGCTCTAAATCTGACGTGTTTGACGTGATTTTAGGTATTTTGTCTATGGTTTAGATCGTACCATCTCATTTTGGTCATTTATGACGAAAAGAGACAGGGCTACTTTAAATTTAGTTTAGTCGTGTGTGCCGCTGAATCGCCACCATTGTGTAATTATTTTAAGGCGGCGGACAAAATCTTGAATTTTTTTTTCGTTATAAATCATACACAATAAAAATATTAATAATATAGCCTAAAATCGTCTGAAACTGACTTTTATACTTATTTTGGTACAAATCAGACTGATGGATTAGAAATAAAATTGGTTTAAAATATATAAAATTAAGGTTTCTGATCCAGTTTCTCTATACATATTGATAAGTCTGATTGGTAACAAAACAGTCATAAATATTTTTTAAAGTTGTTTCTTAGACCGTCTGTGAGCTATTTTTGTGTATTATTTGCCGTTTATGACTGAAAACGAAAAATGTGTATTGAACAGTTATATGTGTTCTTCTAATTTCGGTGTTTTATCTCGTAACTTATGTATATAGTGAATAGTTTTTTTTTACTTAGTTTTAATTTGTATTTCTCATTACAATACTAATCTATCTCAGTAAATATATTATTTTATACATTTGATAATATGTTGTAAAAATAACTAAAGAAATAAAAAAAAATATATAAACAATTGTGGTTATTGACGCATTTCACGGGAACCACAGTAATTATTATCGGGATAAAAAGTAGCCTATACAAGATCTAACCCATTCTTAAACCAAATTTCATCGTAATAGGTTCAGCCGTTTCAGCGTGAAGAAGTAACAAACATACACACATACAAACTTTTGCATTTATCATATTAGTAGGAGGAAAAGATAGCTGCCCAAACCAGCAAAACGGCCGATCAAAACAAAGCACATCCCATATTTTAATGGCAAATATTGGGAGATTTACGAGCCAGCCCTTGGTATCAGATCGTCTCCTTACTACGACCCTTTGACGTAATGGTTTATGTAAAAACTGGGATCGCAAGGTCTTGATCCAACAGTTTGACAAGGTCAACGCGTTGGTGATCCGGGTACACAACGCTTGGGTCGCTGACCGAAAATAATTCATTCTTATATAAGGATCAAAACTTTTTTGGACACGTGAAACAAAAAAAAATATTGGTTAAACAAAAATACACAAATAAATATAAATGTTGGCCCAGCTCTTTTGTCAAGAGTTTTCAAGCCGCTCGAAGGCCATTGACTTGGCTTAACAACTAAAGATAAAGATAAATTTATTTGTAAAATTAAAAATAGTGTACGTACAAAGTTCTAACGTCTACATGACACCTTAAAGATTACCTGGTACGCTGTAGGGAGCACTACGCCCTGCTATATATAGGACTGCCAGGAGCCTGTATCACAGGCCCGTAGGAAACTGCTTGTACTTAGATCAACACACATTAAATCTCACATGAAAATGGCACTTTTTAGGTTTCCGTACCTAAAAGGTAAAAACAGGACCCTATTACTAACACTCCGCTCTTTATCTGTCTGTCTCCAGGCTGTATCTCAGAAACCGTAATAGCTAGAAAGCTGAAACTTTCACAAGATAAGTTCACTATCCCGTGCGGCAAATAAATATAAAAAAAAAATTAAGGGAGTCCCCATACAATAAACGTGTATTTTTCGTTTTTTTTTTTATTTATATCGTTAACGGTAGGTGGCTAGACACTTAATTTTTTTTACAAAATACATAAAAGTAAATTGGCGAACAAACGTTATTGTAAAATTTAAATAAAATTAATATTTAAGGGGGGTTTTCATACAACAATGGTACGGAATCCTTCATGCGCGAGCCTACCTCGCACTTGGCCAATTATTAAAGACAAACTTGAGCATGATCACCCATCCAAAGACTGTACGCATCGACCGTTGCTTAACCTCGATGATCGCGTCAGATCACTTTAGTCAACTAAGCTATAGGCACTATAGAAGTAAATCATCTCAGAATTAGAAAGCAGGCTGATGATGATGATAATAAAGGAATATATTTTACCATTAAAACTACATTTTTCGCCAAATAAAAACGTGACATAACTGGCTATAGTTCAAGCCACTTCATTATGAAGGTGTAACCGCAATCTGACCACAACACAGTTAACTACCACAGCGCGTCCGAGCGTGTATTACTTCTAGGTATAACTGTAGCGCCTGTAGCTCGGCTAACTAAGGTGATCTTAATCATCATCCAAGTAAAGCAACGGTCGATACAAAGGCTCTTTGGATAAATATAAGGACACATTTCACACACGGCTGGTTAGACGCTTACTGAAATGAAATTAAATAATTTATTTGCGTAGCCACAGGTAATATAAAAACATGGAAACTATTATCACATGACCCTTGTAGGCTACCGCATATGCGGTGTGCAAAATGTCAATTAATTAATAGATTTGTAAATTTATTATAAATTAATTTCATAATATTATTTACAGCTAGGCAATAATATTTAAAAGTAATGTCAAAAGATTATAAGTATACAATATCAAAAAATTATATCTGTCCATAGAGCGCCTAGTCGTACAGGGCAAAGTAGAGGGTACTAGACCGCGCGGGAGGTCACCCACTCGATGGACTGACCAAATAAGGACAATCGTGGGTACCCCTTTAAACGAGTGTGCCAGGACGACCTCTAACAGAGAAAAATGGCGAGGCATCATGAGGCGTGTACTATCCGTCCCATCCACCACTACTTCTTGACGACCACCACCGCTCTGTCAAGAGCGTACCGACTTAGAAGGGATCAAAAAATTACAATAAAAATTAATAATATCTCAAGGTTTGAGTCTAACCATTTCTAGTTTGTGTAATGGTTGCTAACATAGCTGATATACTACATATACATACATACATACTCTATATCGATACATATTAAAGACTTAGACAGCCAACAAATTTAGTTCATTACATAAATGTTTTCTGTGCTGGGAATCCAACCCGGAATCCTCTAGTTGCCAGTCTGATATGGTAACCATTGAACCATTACGTCAACAAAGTCGTCGTCGATGGATGACCATACATAAGACTGTAGTTTTCAGAATGTCATTTTTGTCTGGGATCGAATGATACGTAAAATTCTAGGTCCTGGTCATCGGGCGTCTTTATCCCACTATGTGGGGTTGGTGCAGCAATTTTTTTTTTATCAACCACTATTATTATTTTAATATTATTACTTTTTTTGACTTTGTTTCTTTATTTAATATTTGTTATATGGATCTGTGTTATCTGAAATAAAGAACAATTCTTAGATAGGTATTATTATTATTTAGCCGTCGTCTCTACACTCACTCCTTTCTCTCTCATATCCTCATTCACACACTCCATCCATATCTTCTTCGGTCGGCCTCTTGCTCTTCTTCCTTGCACTACCATTTCCATACATCTATCTCCTAGTAACACGCATCTCCTCTCTACGCATCACATACAAATATTTATAAGTGAGATTGTTTGTGGTCAGATTTGGAACAAAATTAACAGGTATCAAACTAGTTCAAATAGGTGCCTAACTAACTGTTAAACACCTAAAACATAAACCTAATTTGCGGGTTGATTTAAAACTCTCCTCAACTAGACCTATTGGGAGTAAACTTGATATATCATTAACAGTTTGTTTAACTTTATCTAAAAGCAGTGAATTTATACAAATTAACAAATATTTTAAATTTGTTTTAAATCAAACTTTGATTTGAAAACAGTATCGTATTTGATGTCAAAAGAAAGATACATAGAATATTAATATATTGAACACAATATTTAATATAAAATAATAACAAACAACTTAAACAAAAAATATTACTTAAAATTAGTGTGCCACAATTGGCGGACTTATCGCTTAAAGCAATCTCTTTCAGACAACCTTTGGATGGAAAGGACTTTATACACAACTAAAGAAAGACGTAGAGGATAAAAAATAAAAAATAAATAAAATACATACATATATAAGATCTATTAAGATATATAAGATAGTTCTTAATATATATCTTAACACACTTAAAATATATTTAATATACTAGAATCCCGTCCCTGCTTCACACGGGCTCTACAATAATCTGAGTTGCAAAGAGAAACAAAATATAGCCTATGTAACTCGGAGATAATGTAGCTTTCCAACTGTGAAAGAATTTTTTAAATCGGTCCAGTAGTTTTGTAGCCTATTCGCATCAAACAAACAACCAAACTTTTCCTCTTTATAATATTAGTATAGACAAACATTTTAATAAAAAAATAAATCAAGATTTCCGCCATGGTTAATATTACTCGTAAGTCTGTGGTTTTCTAAATTTTTAATTTACTCGTACACTTGTGGAAAGTTAAGTCTTATGGAAACATACTTTATCCCACCCAATAGTTACACGCATTTCCTTTCCACACGCTTCAGGTAAAATGTATTCCATTTCCAAAAATACAATTCGTGCACCGGAACTCCGTTTCATTCAAGAAACCTTTTAAAACTACCCTCCAATTTACATGAAGTCCGCACCCAAAAACATAGATTATATAAGTTATAGAGATCTTCTTCTTCATCGTATCGAGCTAAGTGGCCAAGCTCTGGTCTTGAGAGCTTTACAAGCCGCCCAAAGGTCTTGGTACCAAAAGCTTATTCTAAGACTAATAGCTGGCACCTACAATTTAACGTGTCGTCTGACCCACGGAAGTACCCAGATGAAAATGCCTTGTGCATGGTCACCCATCCAAACACCGTCTTCATCGACCGTCGCTTAACTTCGATGATCGTGACAGATCACCTTAGCTAGCCGAGACACAGACGCTATAGAGATGGTTAACGATTTTTTTTTATTACTACAGAATAATTGGAGTCAGAAAAGACAACATTTCAATGACTCCTTTTTTTACTTATACTCTAGTTATACTTGCGAGAGGACGTACACTTTTAACTGTTTTTTAAAATATAGACACTTGAAAGTACTCTCTATAGTTTTTTTATTCTAAGCCCAAAGGTTCCCATTAGCATTCAGGAGCGATATCGATCGATATCACTTCCGAGACAAGGGAAACGTCATCAAGGTACCAAAGACTAAGAAGCAGGGACGGAGTAAGGACTTGAAGGGCCAGTATCTCAAAAATAAAGTTTGCGTAGCCGTAAAGTATTAAATATTTTAAGAATTCTAGTAGACTTAAATATTTTCGAAATTCTAGTTTATAATCACTTTTTAGCCATTGCTTAGATATTTAGTTCATTTCTTTCCTGTTGTGTATAGCCAGTACTTTTTAAGTTGTTATTTTTTGTACCACCGCTTTTTTTTTTCTATCTGTACTGTCTCTTTCCATTCCTGGTTGCCTGGTAGAGATCACCATAGGTGATAAAACCGCCTTTGTCCTCTATGTGTAAATATGTGATTTCCTTAATTTAAGTTATTTTCTTATGTGGTTGTACAATAAAGTAATACTCTATTCTATTCTATTCTAAAGTTTGAGTGTATACAGATTATTTATTTCTATTGTTACAATGCCGATTTGAAAAAAATAAAAAAAAAACATGAGTTATTAGTAACTAGAAGAAGCCTTTTGTTTTGACTTTATAACATTAAGTTTACGAGATGGGGGCGTAATTTAATAAAAAAAGATTTAATGTTAGTTAGGTACCCCCTGGATTGCATATTCCTTTCGTTTCACGAATCCCGTGTTACCTCCCTGTTTCTTTTCCACAAGGAAACGGAAGCTCTTAGAGTTTTTCAAAGGAGTGCTCTGCGGTTAACTTGATTTATGATGCAAGTGTCTCTAGAGATTTGTCGGGATCAAATGCACGTTACGCCTCTTGGGGGGTGGGGGGAAGTGTGTTCTGTGACACATTCCCTTTGAGGGTATCTGTGGAGAAAATGTATAGCGTGTGCTGCAGTTGATATTGTTATGGTGATTTCCGGTTTTGAAAAGCTCTTTGACTATATGCTAGAATGTGCTGTTTTTTTTAACACTATCCTTTTTTATTGTTTTATGGAAAGGAGTTTTGTCAGTAACCGACTATACATATTATTATACTATACAGAAATGATATATAGGTAATTGGTAAATTGAAATGAGAAGCAATTCTTGCTACAAAAAAAATTAACTTGTAACTTTTTTTACTAAAGTCTTCATCATCAGCCTACTATCGTCCACTGCTGGCCCATAGGCCTCTCCCAAGGCACGCCACTTGGCCCTATCCTGTGCTTCTCTTCGCCATCCACTACCCGCTACCTTCTTCAGATCATCGCTCCACCTGGTTGTAGGGCGTCCTACACTACGTTTGCCGAGACGCGGTCTCCACTCTAGAACTCGTCTACCATAACGGTCATCGGTTCTTCGGCAGATATGTCCGGCCCATTGCCACTTCAACTTCACTTTACTAAAGTACAATAAATTATATATATCGCCTATTAAAAGTATATTTCAATTAAATCAACGTTGTTAAGTATCGTAAATAAAATCATTAACATTATATTTCCCTACAAATAAATAAATCCACAAATCTATTTGTCCATCAATCTGTAACGGTCCACAGAGAAAACAAAAGTTGTAAACAAATTTACGACCGATATAAATATTGATAGTTTACCCCCCCAAGAGGGGAAAACGGTGCATTACAGCACTATAATAACATGATTACTAGGTGTTACACGCGGCTTGGCCTGCTTAATAAAAAAAAACTAATGCAGGTGACATGGAAGCAAAAAGGCATATTTTAAAAATTCCTATAAAATCTAAGGAATATGATAGGGCCAAGGCTTTTCATTTGTGTTATATTGTAATTAGAACTGTTATTTCTTTTATAATCGATGATAAGAATTGTAAGATTTTCAAAATAAGATTACGTAAAATTCACTCGATAGTGGTATTTTTTATTAAAAAACTAAGTCATAAGACTACAAAGACGATTATATTAAAGACATTTTAGTATATGAAGATGTAATGCTTTTGAAAGTAATAACGAAATTCAAAGAATCGTTAGTATCTAGAATCATTACAGCTTATAATTTCAATATTGTTGATATCATACGAACTGGTTTCGTGAAAAACCAACCGACCTACACTATTAGTAACAGTAACATTGGTGGCAATTTAGCGGCACACACGACTAAACTAAATTTAAAGAAGCCCCGTCTCTTTTCACGTGATTTTAGTTGTTTTGACTATGGTGCAGAACGTGCCGTCTATTTCTGGACACCTAATATGAAAAGAGACGGGGCTTCTTTAAATTTAGTTTAGTCGTGTGTGCCGCTGAATCGCCACCATTGTTACTCCAAATGTAAATGTAAAAAAAATATATAAAACTCAAAAATTTTAAATCTATTCACAAGTTTCAGATTCGTAAAATTTTAATCTAATTTTTTGTTTAGCCGTGATGTTGTAAGAAACAGACAAACAGACAACGCTAAACACGTTTTTTATAATACAGGAGCATACATTACCCAGGCGTAGAGCTAAAACTAAAATTTATAGCGAGACACGTTCCAGCTTATATTTTGCTGGAATTTGGCTAATTTGGCTTGACTTATGAACGCCTGCTTTGCATGGAACCTGATAAGGCAAAATTATTTTCTAGTCCAATACCTGTGCAAAGCAATAATACCAGATTTTTACACTCTTTAAATATCTATACCAATATTATAAAGAGGAAAAGTTTGTTTGTTTGTTTGATGCGATAGGCTCCGAAACTACTGGACCGATTTGAAAAATTCTTTCACCGTTGGGCAGCTACATTATTCCCAAGTAATACAGGCTGTGATTTTGTATCTCTTTACAACTTGGATTATTTGCGAAGCCAGGACTGGCTGCTAGTAAGATATATATAAGATAGCGAGTGTGGGTCAGTGGGCTAAACGTCTGTTTTCCAATCTGACGGCACCTGGTTCAATTCCGGCCCTACACCAATGACTTGTTTTTCAAGTTACGTGTAGGTTTGCATCCACTCTTTACGGTTTAGGAAGACATCGTGAGAAAACCGACACGTTTAAGAACCACAGTATCCTAGGACGTGTGTCATCTGCTAACTCGCATTTGATTAGCGTAGTGGATTATGGCCTATAGTGGCCATGGTGTGCCACGCCATGCCACGGTACGGTACATATATTATTTAAATGAAAAGTAGGTACACTCTATAACCAAAAAAAAAAGTCCAGGCGTCTTCAATTAATCTCAAACACAAACAGTTAAATAAAAACAAAAGCTTTATGAACTCTGCAATAAGATCAACAAACACTTTGTATTGAAGTTCAAACTATTCTCAACAGTTTTGAAGTTAAATATTTGTTCGCCAGCAGATGTTGTAAACTCGATCGATAAAAGAGGGAGCAAACATTTTTGTATCAAACTATGCTTAGTTGTGTTTAACGTACATTTATAGTAACTTTTAGCTGGCGCTTATTCTGCGAACAGTAGACGTTACGAACTTAAACTGCATTGACTTTTATTATTGACGATCTCGTTGGCGCAATGGTTACCATGCCGGACTGCCAATCAGAAGGTTCCGGGTTCGATTCCCAGCTCGGCCAACATCTTTGTGCTTAAATATTTTTTTCCTGTGGGTCTGGGTGTTAAATAATATTATTTTTCTATGTACAATATGTATGTGTGTGTATGTAGCATGTTAGCAACCATAACACAAACTAGAAATGGTTCAGTATGGGGTTAACCAGCCATGTGTGATAAAAAAAATATTATAATAAAATCTCGATGTGTTTGATAACTTATTAATTATAATTATTACAACTCAAACCATCACCCTGAGTCTGAAAATAAGTAATTAGTAATTGATGTCACTGACAATAAGAATGACCTCCACTCTAAGTCTTTCCTGATACAAAAATTACCATTCTCAATGAGTCAGAGGTCTGACCTTGACCTTGACCTCTACTGGTCTGTTACGTGTATATGTAGTTTATAATATGTAACAAAAACATGCATAAGTTTGGATTGCAGTACCTATTTTCGAATCCTAAGTAAAATTTTAACATTACACTTGGTAAAACAATCGTTTTTTTATGAATGAAAGGCTTGCGCTTGACCACAACTCGTCCAATGTTAAGTGATATCGCAGTCTTGTATGGAGCGCGCTTGCCTAGAAGAAACCGGTTCACCCTCACTTCGCAAATATTAAGACTGTGGTTAATTGACTCAATACGTGGTCTAAATATTAATTTAGACCACGTATTTTATTAAAAAGCAATTAAAACAAAACTATCTGTTGATGTAGAGACACTTCACTCGCTGCACTCGCTCGGTCAGCTAGGAAAGTAACGCAATATGCAACTTTCCACACATGCCTCACACACGAGTACAAACTTTCAAACATAAAATTTGTTCCAACTTCGTCCTATCATTTTATGAAAATTCACCATTTGTCTAGCTTCAGAACGTGGGTCTGAACTTTTCAGAGAATTCTGTCTGAAATTTTTATCTAACTCCGTTCTTGAATATCTTTACGTCTGTCGCAGCTGAGATAAAGCTCGCCTTTTAGAACCCGTGAACTTGATAAAGAATATAGATGTGGTATTACAAGTGACCAATAACACTGGTCTACAGTGGTTTTGTTGCCTTTGATATGATGATGATTTTGGGTCTATTTATACACGCAATTCGTGAAAATATCAATGATTTTGTAAGATCTGCTCGTGTTTTTTTCAACAAATGACTGAAAATTAAAATTTTGACAATAAATAGTTCAAAATTCAATTTGTAGAAACGAGCAAATTTAGTACTTTTACGAATATATTCGTAATCTGGGCACTTAAAAACGTAAGAAATTGCGATAATATCAGGGCAAGAAAAAAAAGATTTTTTTGTAGAGCTGTGTAATTATACTCAAAGGCATATTATATCTTTAAGGCGTAAATAGCTAGGTAAGGTGGCTAGCTACGGTGATCAGACGCAATCGTTGAAGCTAAGGAACGGTCGATGCGGTCGGTGTTTGGACGGGACTGCACAAGACTGTCTTTTTTCAAGTGGCATTTTCACCTGGTTGCTACCGTGGGTCGGATGACACGTTAAATTGTAGGTCCCGGCTGTTAGTTTGACAAGCAGTTTTTAAGCTAAATCAGAGTCACAAGTGAGAGACACGAAAGCTTGACCACTTAACTCATACGAAGAAGAAAAAGAAGACATTCATTTATTTAAGTAAATTATTATTAGTCATATCAATTACAATATACAAGTTATAACATATGAGTGCGTCAAAAATACTCGTAATAGGAAAATAGGAAAAATCAGTCTCCAAACAAGTTTTTGGTGTGTTCTACATACAGCACTAAATAATAATATGTATTTTTACTTTTTCATCACCAACCCCTATTTTTATGGCCATTTTAGTAATTAAATATTTTTCATCTTACTCGATAGCTGAACAATTATGGTGTTTTTAAATGTACTTAAGGCAAAACAAAGTTTGCCGGGTCAGCTAGTAAAAATATATTTTCAAGTGTCATATCCAGTAAAACTGTAGTCCAAAGGTCGTGGACAAGAATAAATGATGTTACAGGCAGTTTTGACAACTCCAACGATAATAAACGTATCTCTCAGATTGAGGGGAATCGTTTGAGTGTTCGTACTTTGTGTCAAAAACATGATTACAATAGAATGTTTGTTTTTTTTCTTTGTTTGTCTCTTGTACTATAATTTGTTTGAAATATGGCGTGACAAGAATTGTTTTTAATTGTTATTATTATTATTTAGTTATTATAAGCCTGTTGTGTCTCACTGCTGGGCAAAGGCCTCTCCTTCCAGTCAACCCGGTCTTCGGCTTTGGTGGCCCAGTCCTTATCAAATTTCGATCGTAGCCTTATACTCCAAAGTAATAAAGGTTGTTCACCCTTAAACATTTTTTTTTATTAATTGAAATAATTTATAAGGCAAAACAACGTTTGCCGGGTCAGCTAGTATATAATATTATATTTAATAAAAAAAAACATAAAGACCATAAAAACTACAAAAGATCAGGTAAATTTCAAAATATCAGCCTAGCTGTATAAGACCTAATAACAAACAAATCGGTCTATCAGTTTAAGAGCTACAATACCACACAGAAAAACACACAGACACGTAAAACTTATTACACAGCTTCGTAACTGCGTCGAGTGTTAAAAAATAATAAAAGCCATTTCTTGACAAACCATCCTAAACAAATTCAAATATAGCCCAAAATAACAGGTAAATTTCAAAAGATCAGCCTAGCTGTATCAAACTACAAAATCAGTCTATCAGTTTAAAAGCTACAATACCACACAAAAAAACACACAGACACGTAAACCTTATAACACTGCTTCGTCGAGTGTTAAAAAATAATAAAAGCCATTTCTTGACAAACCATCCTAAACAAATTCAAACATACCCTCTTACGGAAAACGTAAAACGACAACACGTCAAAGGAACATGGAAGGTGTGTAAATACGTTTATGTGTGTGAAAAAACTGTCCATTTGCAAAGCCCTTGGGGCGGATGTAATTCTATACAGGGGAACTGGTAAAAAACGCAACACCTATAAGTGTGGACCTACGAACGGTATGAAAAATAGCATATTTTGAACTATTGACTCAGAACTAACCTATTGACACAGGCGTTACTTTGCGGACATCCATTGTAGATAGAAGACAAAAATGGAAAAGAAATTCTTACAAAATATTTTATATTTAAATATTTTAAATATTGAATTTTCGAATATGGAATTTCCGAATTGAGATAGGCAACGTTAATATAAGAATTATATGTTTCAGGTTGTTCCGGTGTGTGTGGAGACCAGCCACGCGGAGTGAAACTTCGTTGTGTTAGGAGGGTAGATTAGAGATTAGTTTACTGGTGTGAGTTGTGGTAGTCGGTCAGAGGAACACACTTTTTTTTAATATTTTAATTTTTTCTTTGCTTACCTTATGTGTATGTTTCTTGTGTATTATTTTTCTTTATTGTTCACAAAATAAATGTTTCTTTCTTTCTTTCTTTATTTCTAATGATGTATTCTGGCAGCCAGTTATACCAGATGAGGCATGATACACTTTAGGTCAGAGTGTTACTGATTTGTGTGCACACACACTGCTGGTCCAATTTCTAAAAGCAGAGTAAAAATATGAGTTCGCAAAATTCCGCAAAAAATAAAGAAAACATAATGGCATAGTTTTTTTTTAATTCGCAGATTTTTGACAAAAGTTGTTTTTATAAACATACTGAGTTAAGACTGCCCGTAAAACGTTTTGTGTTAGTTACAGGTAACCCTGTACTACGTGATGAAAAAGGGTTAAGGTAGGATGAATAAAGTGTTTGGACTGGACGTGTAATCGCAAATCGAGCGGTGGCCCCGTCGGGAGTTTATCGGACTGGAGATCCAGACTCCCTGGTTCGATTTCGGCCCCGCAAGAATTAGATTAAAAGTTATGTTCAAGGAACTCGGGCGAAGACTAGTCGATAGGACGGGGGATCCCCGTTCTCGATCGTACTTGGTGCAGAGGATAGCTATTGCTATTCAGCGTGGAAACGCAGCCAGTGTTATGGGCACCTTTGCACCAGGTATGGTCATGGGCGGGTTTTCCTAACTTTAAATGTTTTTGACATGAATAATTTTGACATGTAATGATGTTCAAGGATGAATATTGGATACACCCTAGATCGAATCGAGCTGTGCACCATACACTTGTTATGTGTTATTTTAGTAAAAATATAGTTATATTTTTAAATTGTATAAATACAGTGTTAATGGTAAATATCACAAAACCTTTCAACCTTTTCCTTTGTGATCACGGATTCCTAGAGAAATCGAAGGAAAACCTAAAAAGTTAGGTTATTTTTCGCCCGAACGAGATTCACGCTCGTTCGTCTGTACTGATATTGATGAAAATTGGAATTAAGATTTTGGGTTAAACTATGTGTTAACATATTGGCTACTTTTTATCCCGAAAATAATTACTGTTTCCGTGGGATGCACCAAATAATACATGACACACAAATTTTAATTAATCCTGTAGGTATTCTTGAAATAAGTGCCAACTTTTTTTATTTTTTTTTTATTTGAGGCTTTGTCGCTGAGCAACCATATCGCCTTGTAAATCATCTAAGTTACAAAAATCACACAACAAAAAAATAACAAATAACGTGATTAGTTAGCAGAGTTAGGTCTCTTAAGACCTAGTTCTGCTAACTTATACATTGTGTTTGCCATGTTGGAGTTTGGACTTGATAAGATAAAATTACAAAATCCGGTCTCGAATTTTGTCTCCAAACCACTGTCAAGTGCCATCTAAGAAGAACAAATTATTGTTTGTTAAAAAAAACACTATTAATTTGTCTTTCTTTGCTGGCTGCGACTCCAAGAATACAGGATTAATAAAAATTTAAAATAGTTTTTTATAAGTATATGAAATAAACTCTTTGTTTCTACTTATACTTGTATATTCTTGATTTGATGTAGGCATCAAATTATTTTCCTTTTTTTGTTTCACACGCTTTCTTCACCTGTATGTTTGTAACCGACTTCTTTAGGCCATTATTTTGATCCACTTTAAACGGCCAGATTTCGTTGAAACTTTGTAGATTTATTGAGGACCGATGACAATACACTAATTTGATAAAATTATTACATTTTTTTTGTATTTTTGTTTGTATGTTTGTTTGTAACTGAATTCTTTGGGCGCGATTTTGACCCACTTAAAACGGCCAGATAAGCGTGTTTTTTAGTTTTTTTTAAACTATTATTATTTATTTTGTCATTGTTGTTGTCACGAACTCTCTTGTCTTCGATTTTAGTTGCCAGAGCTTGGCAACTAAGCTCGAAGAAGAGAACATTGCCGCATCTGTGGCAAGGTGGCATACATTCGCAGTGCAGCATCAATAATGCATCCTAGCAATTCGCACTAATTAGAGCAAACAGTTAGGAGAGGTCGCGAAATGAGACTGCACTTAGCTGATGCAGGGCGGGGGTAAGGTTAGTTCACACAGTGTTTACTGCTTTAAAATAAAAACAAAAACATAGTGTACTAGCTGTGGTATTATGTGTTGTGGTATTATTCCGATACACGACAAAGTTAAATATACGTTACTTTTAGAAAATTACTTTCGAGACGAACTACTGAATCCTAGGCGCGGAAATATGGTTACAAGAGGCATATTAAATCAAATTCTTAGCTTACCCAGATTTAATAATGTTTACGGAAAAAGAACAACACAATATTTGACATCTGATCTAATGAACGATTTGCCGAATGTGATTAAAAATAAAATTTCCCCCCGTAGCATAAAACCTATTCTTAAACGTTATTTTTTAGATATTTTAGTTTCATAATGTGGAGCATCCTGTATCGGGAGCTCGGCTCACGCACACAGAGACCGCGGCGCGGTGCGAGAGCAGGACAGCACTATTAGAACAATACGTTGTTTACTGCTGCCCTGCTTGCGCCGGCGCAACGCGGCCTGCGAGCGAGTGCCGAGCTCTTTTGTTCTAGTTATTATAATATAAGTACCTATGTAACGCGTGATTTATTTGTTTAAGAAGTGAGAACCTTTTACCTTGGATAAACCCAGGTTTTTTAGGTAAAATTATAATTAATCATATTCTGTTTGTGATAATAATTAATAAATAAATAAATAAAAAATAGCTGACCCGGCAAACGTTGTTTTGCCTCACTTAGAGGTATGAAAAATAGATAGTGTAGCTTATATGACACGTTCGTAGATTTACCATAGCAGCGCCATCTATTGATTACTTACTCAACCCAGTTGAAAGTTATCGACATCTGTTACAATCATTTGGAGCTAACAGATAATTGTGACTGTCAAATAATAACAGATAATAATTAGCAATAAATTAAAATTGCGACTATGATTTGAGATTAAAACTATCTTATCTCTCAAGTTGGATCGAACTGCACATGGTATGCGAATTTTATTATAATCGGATTTAGGAGTCCATTGAGTACAAACATTGTGACACGAGATTTTTATATATAAAGATATAACTACCTTTATAAAAGCGAGGCGAAGATAAGGTAAAAATCTTAATTTTACAGTTATTTGCTAAAAATCGTAAACTACACAGTAAAATACACTACATACTACATTAAAATAAAAATAAACAGTAAAATACACTATATACCTACTACTTAAAAATACAAATATATTTTATAAAGATTTATATAATTTAACATCCAGACCCACAGACAACAAATTTAGTTAAGCACAAAGATGTTGGCCGTGTCGGGAGTCGAGCTCGGAACCTTCTGATTGGCAGTCCGGCATGGTGACCATTATGCCAACGAAGTTGTCATCATACATTGATGTAATTTTTGTGGGAAATAAATGGTGGCGATTCAGCGGCACACACGACTAAACTAAATTTAAAGAAGCCCCGTCTCTTTTCAGCTTAGGTGGCCAGTAAGAGACGGCACGTTCCGAACCACAGTTAAACCAACTCAAATCACGTCAAATATAGAAAATATAGGCGACTTTAGACCGCACTCACTTGCATCACCTCTAAAACTCCCTGCACATTCCATATTTGACGTGATTTTAGTTGTTTTGTCTGTGCATCGGAACGTGCCGTCTCTTTCTGGCCACCTAAGATGAAAAGAGACGGGGCTTCTTTAAATTTAGTTTGGTCGTGGGTGCCGCTGAATCGCCATCATTGTCTTTAAGCCTATTTTTAGGATCTTCCAGCTACCAGCTTCTCTCTGAATTGGATTCTGCCTCACACTTTCGTATTAACCAGAATAAAGGTATCTTTATCTTTAACACATAATGTGTTCACGTCTTTTCCTCTCCATGTAAAGACAAGTAAGTACATAATTAGGTTAGCAGAGCCTTGCAGGGAGCTCCGAGCGTGAGTGGAATATTATGTTTCACTCGAACTGTGTCCTGTATCGATTCTTAATACTGAAGTGTGAAGAAACGTAGTGGAAAAGATTGTCTAGATCTTAAGCTGGATAATAACTTATTGACTCAGGCGTTACTTTGCGGAAATCCATTGTAAATAGATGACAAAATTAAATATTTAGTGTACTTCTGCTGGATCCAAAATCCAACTTAAGACAAGTAAAGGAAAAATCAACAGATCAATTAACCAAGCTTAATTAACTAAGATTGACTTGTCGTTCGAAGAGTCAGCATCTCCTGATGATGCCTTGTGGTTAGGCGAAACACGTGTAGAGTTAAGAATTTCCGAATTGTGATAGGTAACGTTAATCTTAATTAATCTTAGTTAATTGATCTTAGTTAATTAATCTTAGTTAATTAAGCTTGGTTAATTGATCTTAGTTGATTTTTCCTTTACTTGTCTTAAGTTGGATTTTGGATCACAGCGGAAGTACACTAAATATTTAATTTTGTCATCTACTTAAGCTGGTTTAAAAGTCAGAAATCATCATCAATAACTTTAAAAATTTTGGTCGACAATCAAAACTTATAATCTTATATAGGTACATCTTCTTATATATAAAATTTCCATATCAAAATGTTAGTACCGTACTCCTCCGAAACGGCTTGACCAACTTTTACCAATTATCATATTCGTATTCAGTTGGTCTGAGAATCAGCTACTATCTATTTTCCATACCCCTAAGTCATAAGGCAAAAAAACGTTTGCCAGGTCAGCTGCTAGTAAGACAGTAAAAGTAGAGTATTCAATATATTTACCAAAATCTGATAAAGGACATTTAATTGAAAGACGAGTAACTAAAATCAACAATTTTTTTTTTGTATTTTATTCGAGTAAAACCATGAGAATTAGCTAGCATGTCTGTATAAAACAACTAGAAAATAGCAAAAGCTGAACGTAGCAAAATGTATGACTTTTTGTTATAATTTTATTAGATTATTTTTTAAAGTCGTAAATTAAATTGTTTTTTCTAGACCTACTAAAAGCCTAAACCACAAAGAGGTTTTCCAGTTACTCTATCTATCTAAGTGTTACAACATAAGATTCCATCAAAATAACATATTCCCTTGCTTCACAATAATAAATGTATTTTAAAGGTATGTCGTCACCCTTGCCACTGCAATGTTATATAGAATTTCTTAGGAAATAAACTTTAGACTTTACGATACGATTCTAGAAATAGAAATTAAATAAAAAATTGTGCATTCCGCATAATTACTTATAAGTAGTTTTTAATGTGTAATTGTTTAAATTTTAATAAAACTATTATATTAATTAAAGTTTCTTAACATGGAATGTACTGTGCCTAGTACAAGAACCAAGAACCATATTACGAAAATATAATAGACGACAGAAGAGGAAAGATGGTAGGCCACCTTATACGACATGACAATTTCATTAAAAATATCATAGAAGGAAAGATGAAGAAGCCAGGAGAGGAAGAGAAAGATCTAGAAGATCATTTTAGACCAAATTAAGGAGAAGGCGAAAGTCATGTCGTATAGGGAGGTCAAGGATTTGGAAGATAACTACCTGGAAAAAAACTCCACAGACAAGAGCCCAGCTCTCCAGTCTATGTATGTATGTATGGTAGGTATTACGAAGCAAATTTAGCTGAAGGTTAAACATTTGTTGCAAGTATTTATAAATCTTCTTCTTCGAAGAAGATAAATGGTCAAGGTCGCCCGAAGACTTTTTTTAACGACTGTTTGTATTAAAGCTAACAGCTGGTACCCAAAAATTAACACCTACCTCTTTTTTAAAAGATTCTTGTGCATGGTAATTTATCCAAAGACGGCATCGCTGTTGCTTAACCTCGATGATCGTGTCAGATCATCTTAGTTAGCCGAGCTACAGGCGTACTTCGTTCCTGCATCCCTGCCCCCGTCGTGAGATAAGACACCGTGAGGTTGTAGTCGGTAGTGACGGCCCCTCTGGCCCTCGAGCCCGACATACCCCGCCCGCCTCCCCCAGGCTTGTAGCGGGAGATGCATAAATGCATTTCCTCACGACAAAAATGCGTTACAGTACTTATAAATTAAATAATACGAGTATGCAGGTTGTCGAAAAGTCTATTTAATTCTTAAATTTTAAATGTTATTCTTGAAAATTATCGTATCGTATATTATAAGCACATTAAAGTAAGCTTAACGTTATAAATTTCCCGCGGCCGGAAGCCCCTACTGATGAGACATTTCTCGCTAAAATTAAAATGTTACGAAATAATTTATGGCAGAGCGAGTGTAGGTTTTAGCTCTAAATTGTTATTTTCTAAGCGTTGTGTGTACCATAATATGAAGATAGATAAATATAGTATATACTTTTTATAGCAACACAAAAGAAAATGCAAAACAGAGAAAAAAAAACAACTTACAAGTAGTGTTACAATACAAAATTTATAATTCCCTGTTCCCCAATGACTATAATCTAGCGATTTTCAAGGCGAGGGTGAACCGGTTCCTTCTAGGAAAGCGCGTTTCACCGTAGACCTCAATGTCACTTACCATCAGGTGAATTGTGGTCAAGCGCTGACCTATTTAGAGTAAAAAAAAAATAAGCAAGATATTGATTTATATTAATATCTAATTAGTGGTATATGTATAATTCAAAGTATCACAAATTATTGTCAATTAAATACTCGTATACATGTCAATTCGTTAAATAAATAAATTAAATTTTAATCAAAATTAAATGTCCTAAACAAGAAAAAACCTAGCGCAAAGATGCCCATAAAGTTGGACGCGTTTCCACGCTGAATAGCGATGGCTATCCTCGGCACCAAGTTGTAATATAGTTAAATATATTTATTAACATAAGCATAAGCAGCCCACTATACGTTCCCACTGCTGGGACTCGGGGCCTTCTCTCACTAGGAGAGAGATATAGACCGTAATCCACCACGCTGGCCACGTGCGGGTTGGCGGATGACACACGTCTTCGGATTGTGGTCCTCAAACATGCCAGTTTCCTCACGATGTTTTCCTTCACCGTAAAGCGAGTGCAAATCCACACATAACTTGAAAAACAAGTCATCGGTGTAGGGCCGGGATCGAACCAGGGGCCGTCTGATTGAAAAGCAGACGTTATTACTACCGAGCCACACTCGCTTCCTAATATATTTAATTAATTTTATTGTATATATTGTTAACACATTATCCAAAGATAATCTTTGACGTGAAAATTGGTACTTCCGTTTAGTGCTACCAAGTAAACTTAGCTTACTTATCCGTGCTAAGTTGGAAACTTATCTTGCCGTCAAAGCGCTGAATTGCCCTAAGTAAGCTTAAGCTTGTACTTAGTGCTAGCAAAAATGAGAAACCCTTTGTGTTTAGTTTGTGTACGTTTAACAACTTTCCCGTTCGCTATTTAGTTTAGTTTTTTTGGCACAACTTTGAAGCATCTGTAGCTCGGCCAACTAAGATGATCTGACACAATCATTGAGGTTACACAATGATCGGTGTGAACTAGACTGTCTTTTAAAAAGTGGTATTTGCATCTAGGCGTTACCGTGGGTTAAATAAATAAATAAATATTAGGACTCATTTCACACACGGCTGGTTAACCCCATACTAAACCATATCTAGTTCGTGTTATGGTAGCTAGCACAACTGATATACTACATATACATACATATATATTTTATATAGATACATATTTAACACCCAGACAAATTTAGTTAAGCACAAAGATGTTGGCCGGGCCGGGAATCGAACCCGGAACCTTTTGATTGGCAGTCCGGCATGGTAACCTTTACGCCAACGAGGTCGTCATTGAAATCAATTGACCTGACATGACATATTAGCATAGATATTTTCTTCCCATTATAACCGTAATCGAATATCACAATACCTACCTTTACTGTACCTCCTTA
Organism: Mellilla xanthometata; assembly: GCA_035578125.1. Taxonomy (NCBI): domain Eukaryota; kingdom Metazoa; phylum Arthropoda; class Insecta; order Lepidoptera; family Geometridae; genus Mellilla; species Mellilla xanthometata. The sequence continues at coordinate 1,315,020 of JAPUBQ010000020.1, forward strand.
GTAATCTCTATCACATCCACAGTAGACAATAGCAGGTGTGTTAGAGATGCAGCAATGCATTTAACCTGTCTACCGACCGTGCGTAATAGGGTTTCAATCATGTATTCAATTGGATACAGTGTATAAACTATAAGACACATGAATAGATATTATACATACATATTATGTACATATTGACTCGTGAAGTAATACTCTTAACACTATATAACGAAATAATTGTGAGACGTTGGAAATTTAGAGTAAAACCGGTTGCTTTGTGTTAAAACAAGATTATTATTTGCTTTTATTATTATTTGCTTGCTTATACTAGACAATCTGCAATAACAGGCTAATTGACCACGTATTTATTTATTTGACATTGTGATTAATTTTTATAGTTTTTTATAAATAATAAATAAATATTTTATAAATAAATATTATTTAATAACCTAATAAACCTACCTTATAAATAAACATTATTTTTTTTTTTGAATATAATTTGTTTAAATTCATAACTTAAGACATATTTTATTGTATATATATATTGTATATATGTATTAGCATTTAATTTAATTCTATAATAATTTTGTGTAATTGATAATGTATAATTTTGATTATCCTAATTTAATTTAATTTGATTGTTTTGTATCTTTATTTTTATATGTGTATATCATTAGTGTAATTCGTGTATGCGGTGCTAATTATGATAAATAAAAAAAAAAAAAAAAATTTTAGTATTAGTTTGCACGAGACATATATAACTTAACGGATAGCTCACTTTTATGAATGCGTTGGACGGGCAAGCTGTTTATGTAAATTTCAATTGCTTAGTAATTTTATAGTGGCGACGAATGATACAAATAATATTTATGTAAATATGTTCTCATGTAAGTGATAATTTAATATCTATTGTGAGAATAAATGTCTTTAAACCTAAACCTATAACTTGTGAAAAAATCAGCTTTCTAGCTATCACGGTTTTTGAGATACAGCCTGGTGACAGATAGCGGAAGCTTAGTAATAGGGTCTCATTTTTACCATATAGGTATGGAACCCTAAAATATGATCCCTAAAATCACGTACTTGATAGGACCCCTTTGATTTTCATTTTATTTATTTTTAGTATTGGTAGTTATAGCGACACGGGAATATATATCTAATATCATATTTATCTGTTTATCTTGGGAAAGTTTCAGTTTTCTAGCTATCAAAGGTTTTGAAATACAGCCTGAATACACAGATAGCGGAGGCTTAGTAATAAGGTGCCGTTTACACCTTTTAGGTACGCAGCCTTAAAAAGTATACCAAATCGGTAAGTATACTATACCCGCTGATAGACTTATGATTTGTATTTTATTCGTAATTTATGTTTCTATAATATGTTTATGTTATATGTTCATAAAACATGATTTATTATTTTCACCAACATGGCCGGAATCTATTAATATATTACTAAAAAAAAGTATATCGAATAATAAAACCACTCCAATACATCTGTTAGAACTCGTTATCCCAAACTAGGAATTAATCGCATCTCCATTATGCAACTTTCTACCCATCATTACGAATGAAATACGGCGGGGAAGAGAGATGAGAAAAGCAGCAATCGAATATCGATAATAATATTATATCGACTAGACTCAGGGTTTGGCTATTAGATATAACTTTATACAATATAAATGATTATCTAAATTTGAAAATTGACATTTGAATCATATCATGTACTATTATAATGATATTATATTACTAGAATATAATTGAAAATTAATATTGATACATATCATATACTTTTGTAATGATATCATATTATTTGACTTGTAACTTTGGTGTTATCATTAAATGATTTGAATTTGTATATGATAAAATTTTACTAATACTGATTTTTTTTGATAGCCCAGTCATATTAGGGGTTTCACCTCGGAATGAAAGATAATAAGCTGGAAATTGATAAAAACCTTTGTTTTGTTACCCTAAATATTGTCTCAAAAGTCACAAATGCTATCGTGTCCGCGTCTTAAGATATTGAAGGTCAAAGGTCACAAAAAACGATTTTTCGCGAATATCTCAGTTCCTATTGCTTAAATGATATTTTCACCTACTATGAAAGTTGTAGAGTATAAAATTCTCTACAAATTTTGTCTAAACTTTTTTTTTATACGATCAACCGTTTTTGAGGTAGAGCGCGAAGAGTGCGGCTAGTGCGGCGGATGAGCTAATGCAGGGTCAAGCTCACGCTTGACCCTGCATTAGCTCATATATGACTGTACGCTGCGCACTCTTCGCGCTCTACCTCAAAAACGGTTGATCGTATAAAAAAAAAGTTTAGACAAAAGTTATAGAAAATTTTATACTCTACAACTTTCTAATAGGTGAAAATATCATTTAAGCAATGGGAACCGAGATATTCGCGAAAAATCGTTTTTGTGACCTTTGACCTTCAATATCTTAAGACGCGGACACGATAGAATTTGTGACTTTTGAGACAATATTTAGGGTAACAAAACAAAGGTTTTTACCAATTTCCAGCTTATTATCTTTCATTCCGAGGTTGACCCCTTTTTTTACCTAATTTCACTGGGCTATGAGAAGATATGTTTTAATATCATTTATTCAAAATAAAAGTGAAAATAATTAGAATAAATAGAATATATATTAGAAGAAGATTTATAATCAAACCAATTTCTAAACATCGATATTTTTCTGCGAACCCTATCTCCATGGTTCGATAACACATTCGCTACCCTTTGAAAGCTATCGGGGTCGACTATGAATACTGACTCACATTCAGAACCATACGTGGGAGAAATTGTAATCACCATTTTGAAAGCACAAAGGAACATCAGTCTTACAGAATGATAGTTTAAAATTGACGATTAGGTTATTTCTTCTTCTTCGTATGTGCTAAGTGACCAAGCTCTGGAGTCGAGAGTTTTCAAGCCACTCGAAGGCCTCTGACTTGGTTTCAATGATTGCTTGTAATATGACCAACAGTCAGAACCTACGATTTTGCGTGTCATCCGATTCACTGTGGCGCTTAGATCAAAGTGCCACTTTAAAAAAACAGTCTTGTACATCACCCATCCAAAGACTGTCCGCATCAACCGTTGCTTAGCCTCGATGATCGCGTCAGATCACCTTAGCCAGCCGAACCTAATTTATATTTTATTATTAATTTGCAATCTATATTTACATATTCAGTGAAACTTTTAATAGTCTACCTGCTTAAAATATTAATGTACAACAAGTTGCCAGAGAAAATAACAAATCTTAATAGTAGTATGTTTAAACAGAAAATAAAAAGTTTTTGTGTAAGTAATTCCTTTTATAATTTAAGCGAATTTATGAATATGGAGCTTGCAGAATCGTTATTCATGTGTAAACAGTAGTACTTTAAATTTAATAGACATGAAAAACAAGTGCTAATGTGTGTAGTATATTAAAATGGGGTAGAATATTTATTTAATGAAATTTGTAAGTTTATTTAATTTTATCTTACCAATATTTTAAGTATTAAGTTATTATTGTAGTATGACTTGCCTTTAACGTATGTTATTTAGGGCTAATAAAGTTCTGTATTTCTGCTACTGTTATTGATATTTATAGCAAAAAAACTAAAATATTACGTTTATTTTACGGGAAAACCATTTAATTTTTTTGAATTTTTAGTATTTATTGTTATAGCGGCACGAGAAATACAAGCTATCACGGTTTCTGAGATACAGCCTGGAGACAGACAGATAGACAGTGGAGGCTTAGTAATGGGTTCCACGTCCCGTTAAAACTTAACGTAGCTTTTCCGTTATTTAAAATGTACACAAATTTATCAGGTACTCCTTTACAAAATTGCCGCAATATTTTATGTAGATACCTAAAACAAATGGACTCTGCGCTGTATAAAACTGATACTATAGTCTGGCAAAGGAAACATGAGACTCGAATTATTTGCAAACTTTTTATATGGCAATGCTATAATAATTTCAACGTCAATATCCAAAACAAGATGGCGTGTTGTTATGATTTAGTTAAACACTAAATACTCACCAAAAAATTAAAAAATCATCAAAAGTGGAGTACGGGAGTTGTTGTTCCGCATGATCTCAAAGTATCATAAAAAACAACAAGAAAAAGAATTGAAATTCGGCGTAATTTCAACGAAAACAAGATTGTTTACATGTGGTGTTTGATTTCTTAGGTTAGGACGCCGCTACTAAGTTGATACTTTGTTTTAATTCGTATTTACTATATATCTTTTTGCATAAAGTAATTATCTATTTCGATTCACATTCTTTTATCATTAGTCAAAACCTTCCCACCTTCCTAATAATGCATTTTGGTAATTTATCATACCATAAAATGTTACATTGTAATTTTAACAATTTTTTTTCTTTAACAGGTTTTTCATAATCTGGATTCTGACATTGCGCTGATATGAAGTTTGGGTAAACGCAAAGTGTCAAGTTAAAATATTGCCTTGTCTGTCTTGCGGTGTTGAATCAGAAAAAGTGATTAAAGAGACATTTGGAACCATAACTCCAGAGAAGTGGAAGAATAATATGACTGATAATGTAATATACATTGAAAATTAATATGAAAATAAGATCGGAACAGGATCACCGAAAATAATTTGGAAAGTTTAATTATAGAAGGAAACTAATAAATAAAATAACTATAAATAAATAAAACTGTGATTCTAGTGACACCGGTGAATCTTTTCTAATTTAAGTCTTAGATTCACATTTTAAATATGACTGTGAATAAAACATTATAGAATACTGCTTTTTTTATTCAGATTGATTGTATCATTTCTAAAGTATTACTTCCTAAAGTACTTAACGCATTTTTATTTTGACGAAATAAAATAAATAATTTCAATGATCAAAGTATCAAAATTGTTTATTCCAGGTATTTCATATTAGTTTTGGGGTTGCAATACTCAGATTTTTTAAATTTGCCACTCTTTTCCAGGGTCATGTTTCGTTTGCCAGACTATAACTTCGGAATAACGCAAAAACTTTGCACGGCTTGTTTATTTCTTAGATTAGATGCTATATTTGTTTTAAGGCCTATAAACTCCAGGAGTTGATCAAATCTTCTTACCTATCTTCCTTCATGGTGGAGATAAAAACTTTTATATCATGTGATTTCAGACGTGCTTTCTTTGGTAGGTTTTATAATCTAGTCATTTTGTTAGGTTGTGAAATGTAAATGTTTCGTAAGTTTTTATGACAAAACCAATGACTCATGAGCTGACCTCTTACGTCAACCAAAGTTTATGTTTGGCGATCCAGCGCGGTAATGCTGCCAGTACTTGAACACCAAGTTTTACCAATATTGATTCAAAATAACGGATTCAAACCACGAACCACCCACGAACCTACATATATACAGACAGTAAATAAAGATCTGTTGGGGAGAATTCTTCTTCTTCGTATGAGCTAAATGGCCAAACTCTGGTGTCGAGAGTTTTCAAGCTGCACGAAAGGCCTCTTTTGACTTGGTTTAACGACTGCTTGTACTAAGACTAACAGCTGGGACCTACAATTTAACGTGTCATCCGACTTACCGCCTAGATAAAAATGCCACTACAAAAACGACAGTCTTGTGCATGGTCACCCATCCAAACACCGCCCGCATCGACTGTTGCTTAACTTCGATGATCGCGTCGAATCACCTGAGCTAGCCGAGTTACGAGAATTTATACAATAAAATAAAAGATTCTGATACGTTTATAGGACATTTTTTTTAAGAATCATCGTATAGCAGCGAAAAAAGACATTAAACCAAGCATTCCTTATCAGAAAACGTCCCGAAACTGATACAATCAGAACAAGTGAAGTAATAAAAGAAATGTGCCCATATCATCAGATAGTTCGAATCCTCCATACAACATGTGTTTATGAGGATTGCAAAAGTTTTAATTGACTTAGAATTAGTTTTATCAGTCTGTATGAAGGTCCGCTTTTATTGAAAGTGAATGGGATTCGTTTTGTGTTATAATCAATTCTATTTTGGAGAGGTTTTTTTTGCCATACTTAACGAGCAAGCTGTGGTCAAGTGCGAATCTATAATCGTTATAATAGTCAAAAGGGAGATACAGCCAAAATCTGGATTTTACAGATTTTTCTTTGTAAATCGTAATCGAATAAAAAATATAGAAAAAAAATGCCTAAAGATCCTCTAAAGAACCACTAAAAGAAAATGTATACTATATTATTATTATGGTACTAATCAGACTTATCAATATAAAAAAAACTTGTTCGATAAACATTTTAGATTTTATGAACCAGTTTTATTTCTATTTGTCTGATTGGTGCCAAAATAAGTTATTTTTTTAGATTGGTGCGACGGTTTTTAGACCGTTTAAAGAACCTTCAGCAATTTTTTATAGTTAAATAACTATTTCAAGATTTTGTCCTTATTTTGCTTTTACTTATAGAATAGAATAGAATATTACTTTATTGTACAACCACATAAGAAAACAGCTTAAGGAAATAAAATATTTAAATATAGAGTACAAAGGCGGCCTTATCACCTATGGTGATCTGTACCAGGCAACCAGGCTCTAGATAAGAGCCTGGTTGCCTGGTAATATTCTATTCTGACAATATTTTTTTATGGTAATGTAGTTTTTTTTACTAAATACGATTGCAGGAGTTTCATTAACAACACTTGATTTGTCAGAAATGTCGCGTTTATGTAGGGCTGACCAATCGCAGCCAGCGGCAAAGCTGTAGTACGTTATTTCTGACCAATCAGCAGCAAGGATTTCTTAAATCCTAAGGATCCTATCCTACCCTATGATTTAAGAAATCCTTTTGTCTGATTGGTTATTATTACATGCAAAGATTTAAGCTATTGTACCGAGTTCATTTTTAATGTGAATGTGATCGTGAAATTCTCTAAAGCAGTACTATTTCCAAAATAAAAGACAAATACCTAGAACTTACCATATAAATCCTAGATAGTAAGGCAGTAAGACAAAGTGTACGTTTGTAGTATTCACAAGCGAACCAAGTTTGTGTGAGTTGTTACTCCAACTAGCTTTTCTCCGGAACGTAACTTCTGCTATTTAGTCAACCAAAACTGTTTCAAAGACTTGTAGTAAACAGACTTACTAGAAACTTGTGTTGTTTTGAGTCACGTTTTTTAAGGTTCCATACATACATACAAGGGTTCCAGAATGAAGATGTTACAAAGCCTTTCCTGTATTTATAATCAAACATAATTAGAATTTTATTCGTAGATCAAAGTGTACTTACTCGTATTATTAACATCTTCATTTTTCTCGTAAAATTACGCAGTTACGTTTTATTAGTGCTATCAATTTTTTTAAATATATTTTAATTTCTAAGATGAATTTTATTTTGTGTATTGTTTTTCTTGGTACGATGTAAATCAATAATAATAATATTAAATTTTCAAAAAGAAATGAACGATTGGATCTACTATGACAATAATTAAACTACCAAAATTCAAAGCAATTGCATTCAAATCCAGTCGCAGTTATTGAAAACCTCTTCTATTTCTATTGAGTGGTATAATTAGCGCGTTCCGGTGCGATCCGGTTTAAACCGATTTGCATCGGTAATTGACCATCGGTGCGTTAACTCCATATAGGATGAAAGGAGTTCAGAAATTGTTTATTAATTTCAAAGAGAGGTAAATTATTTTTTCAAATATTTCAAATATTTGTAAAAATAAATATTATTAAAAAATAAGAAGCTTTTGTTGGCATATACTTAGATAGTTTTTTTTCCTTTTTTTTTTTAAACATGACCATGACCTAATGTTAAGTGACATTGCGGTCTAGCATGGATCGCGCTTGCCTAGAAGAAACCGATTCACTCTGGCCGCCTTGAAGATAGCAAGATTGTAGTTCTTTCTTTCTTTCTTTTCTTTCATGGTCACCCATCCAAAACCTGTCCGTGACGCGCTGTAGCAGGCGCTTCAAAAATTGGTAGCCGAACAAAAACTTAAAGCTTTAAGTTTTTGTTTTTCATATTTTTATTGTTCTTATTTTCTTCAGAAACGTTATTAGCCTTTAATAAATAACACCCAGCGTGGCAATCGTATACTTAAGTATACACGCTTCTAATACTCACAGTGTAAAAGTTAAAGTTTGTTTGTATATTTATTAGTTCTTCAGGGGGGTAAGCTCGGGGCAAGGATTCATAGTCTTTCCACCACTAACCCCACCTCTCAGTGGATATCCACTTATTTTATTCAATCATCAACATATAATTTTCTAAAATAAAGTACAGTCAAGACTTAATCTAAAACTAAACTAGACTAAACCTAAAAAAGAGGTAAAGGCAAAGGTACCTACAATCCTGGCAGCATTGCCACATTGGATGGCAATGCTTAGTTGCTGACCGAAATGAAAGCCAAAATTTCAGACCATGTTGTTTTTTTATAAACAAAGAATTCATGTACAAATTTACAACTTAAAACCAAATAAAAAAGAAATTGTAACGTAAGAAAAATAAAATAAAAATTACATTAAAATTATTTACAATGAATAGAAAACGGAAATTTTGTAAACTTAAAAAACAAATTTGTTTCCGTAAAATTTACTTTTTTTCTGGATTGACGCAGGCAATGCCGCGGGCTGTAGTTAGTCTCAAATAAAGCCGAGTCTGTGATGGAGGACGTGCCAAACTTTTTCTCCAAAAGATGAATGAGGAGTGTGTGATGCTAGCCTTCATATTGCGGAGTGGGGGTTTTGTTTTGGGATAAAAAATAATTTCATATGCGAAGAAGTTATATGTAGATAGATATTTATTTATTAAGAAATTTATTAAGGTTATTAATTTATAGTTTATTTTGGACAGCGAACTAGAATAAACGGAAGAGTAACTCCAAACAATTGCCGCTTAGAATTTGGATCCATCTACGCACACAAAATTAAATATAAGTACTGCTATTCAAACGAAACACACACATACAAAGCTCGCACGAGATTGGTCGCATCAAGGTCACGCCACCGATCATGTGACGCGGGCAACGCGAATAGCTGTTTTGCCCCGCCCACCGCGGTATTTTACACGTTTAAAATACCGTGGTGGGGTGGAACCATTTTACCGGCCAAGTTACTTTTATATTTATTCTAGTTCGCTGATTTTGGAATATTTATCTGTACTGCAGGTTTTACTATTTTCCCAAAATGTTTAATTCAAAAGAATTGTAGTGTACACGAAAGCGGCATTAGGACTGTATTAAAAAATAAAACTATGGCTTTTTCAGGGCGAGAGTGAACAGATTTCACTCATCAACGTACTACATCTTTGGCAATAACTTCGCTTACCAACAGGGAAGTTGATGACCAAGCTATTTAATAAAAAAAAAATAACATTATCAAAGTACTAATAAATATAAGTATTGATCCGTGCTTATTCTCAAAACAAAAATTAACATTTGCTTTATAAAAAATAATATAAAACGTATATAAAAAAAACTTGAGAGGTGTCAAAGGACACCCGGATGGAACGAAGTTCCTTTTATTATTTACAAAAAAGCTGTATACACTCAACAAAAATAATCGTCGCGACACCACACTGTTCAGTGCGAAATAGAAATGAAAATATCTGGCTTGCTTTTTATAAGAGAGAGAAAGACAGACAGAGAAACATGAGCACGCCGCACAGCTTACAATAGCTTACTATAGCAAAAAGTGTCGTGACAACTTTTCGTAAGAATTTTTTCCGTCTAGCCCCTTTCACGACGCGCGATAAAGAACATCGTTCCACAAACCCATTATAAAATTTAGTGCACTAAATTTATATTGAAAGTAAGTACATTAGATTGTGACAACAATTTCTAAATAGCAACGCAAAATTGTTTATTAGCAAGCACACAGAAAGAGCATCTGTAAACCGGAAGTATCTAATTCAATTGTCCCATAAATTTACGTCGCGTCGATAAACAATTAATTGTTGTTTAAACAATTGTTGTTCAACAATAGAACCAATTAATATTAACGTGAAAGGAAATATTTAATGCATGGATGTAACCGCAAGTGCTTGTTTGTTTACGTGTGTTAGGAAGAGAGGCAGGGTATAATTTAACTAAAGTGTTTGGGTGCTTTTTTTTCTCACAATGTTTAATTAGTAAACAGCTAATAATTTAATAAAAATAATATTTATTTATTTATTATGGTTCACAAAACAGAAAATAATCAAAACTATAACTAAAAAAGATTAATTAACCAGTATCAAAACTAGATTATTTTCCTAATTATGTGTACACAACATGATAATATTATACTGATATCATATTCACCCATTTTTCAGTATTTTAAATTTGTATACATAAACTGGTTTAAATAACTTCTGTTCTTTTCAAAATAAAATACTTTTTGCGGAGTTTTTCAGACTAACACTACTTCAGAATATACTGTAGTTTAAGTAGTTTGTGTAATGTATATGTATTTTGACAAAGAAGCCATTTAATATTAATAAAACCTTTACGAAAACATCTCTTACTAAGAAATTAAACAACTACTGAATTACTTACTATTTCCATATTTAAGGTATTTTCTACTGCTTGCCTGTCTAGAAACCACTTATGAGCCAATTATTTCTAGACTAGACATACTCCAAATTTGTGTGGTTATGCGCTCTGCTGGCCAAAGGCCTAGTTATAAGAAATAAAAAGAAATAGCAATATATAAAAGCAATCACACACTCAGACACTTTTAGATTAGACTAAGATTCTTTCAGAAAGAAATATCATTAAAATTGCTAGTTTATTCTATTATTTTATTTATTTATTCCATACACTTATAATAAGCCTTACAGATATATTAAATCCAATTCGCTTATTCGCTAAAAGTTAATTAGGGTACTTAACTACTTATACGCTACACACATACATATTAAATTTACTATATTTTAATTCTATACGTATACTAGCGTTATTAGAATGATAGGATGGAAATAAAGAATTTTGGTAAAAGAAATGAGTGGAAAAAAAATGAAATCACCTACCCCGTCTATTTAATTTAGGAAAACGGCTCTTTGCCTATAATTTTTAATCACAGAAGCTTTGCAAACTCAATTGCGGCCGGTGCGGTTTGTTTGTAAGTTGGTAACTGGTAATTACAAGGTAATTTAACGAAATATGTTTGTAAAAGTTTATTTTAATTATTTGTTAAACTATAAATGTAAATTTTTTTATTTTTGCATTAAAGATTTCGAATTGCAACTAACAGAAAATACAAAGTTCTGTTTTTAGCACATTACGTAACGACGAAGTTTTTTAAATTGTTAAATAGGACCCTTAAAAGTATTAATTACCTACATCTTTCAGAACATTATCAAAACAATTTAATTTCACAGATTCGAATTGTACATCTCTTAGATTGCATCTGCTGAGTAACTTTGTTTATTTGGCTTACACATCAAAATGAGATTCGAGTTTTTACGCGCTTATAAAAGATTTACATTTACAGTCATTAAAATCTTAAATAAATATTTTGTTTCATCATCCTAAAATACGAAAGCTACCTTTGCTTTTCAAACAGACGGCCCCTGGTTCAATCCCAGCCCTACACCAATGACTTGACTTGTTTTTCAAGTTATGTATGTAGATTTGCACTGAAGGAAAACATCGTGAGGAAACCGGCATGTTGGAGGACCACAATATCCGAAGACGTGTGTCATCCGCCAACCCGCTCTTGGCCAGCGTGGTGGATTATAGCCTTTATCTCTCTCCTCGTAAAGGGAGGCCCCGAGTCTCAGCAGTGGGAACGTATAGTGTCTTATGCTTATGCTACAGCGCCTTCGGGTTTAAAAACTCGAATATTTCCTTTTAACATTGTAGAATACGTAAATCCACCTTCTTAAGACTTGCATCTGGTGAGTAACCCCCGTTGTTTCAACTCGAGCCTGAAAAGCGGTTTCGAGTCATTGTGCGCTGAATGGGCGTATGAAAATTAAATGTCCGCGTGCAACGCTGCAAGCGACGGCGAGGAAAGGCGGACAGGGAAAACTTTGGAGCCGCTTTAAACGCTTTTGTTTTTAGTTAAAGAATATTCATGAAATATGCACTAAAACAACTTTGTTACGACTGAAACTATCTTAAAATGAATACATAAATGAAAAAATAGAAGGCTTAAACTAATAACTGGTCGAAATGAAAACAAAATAAAACTCATAATTGTATAACGTAATTGTATAAAACTATGTGTGATGTTGTGAAAATTGGATTTCTGATTTGCCCTGCGGCACAGGCTCGCAAAACACGCGGGGCATAGTGCTCCTACAATGCATTGTAACTAAATAATCTAGTAAGAAAATGCTTATAGAACACTATTAATTGGTATGTGCACTACAAATGTTAAAAAGAAATAAATAATCTATGCTTTTTTATAATAGCTACTCTTTTATTGGTATAAATATTATACAAGCCACAAGATTCATATAAATAATAAGTACTGGAAATAAGCATTGTATACTGTTCACGTAAGGCATCTTAATATCGCGTAGAAAATACTGGAAATAACTTAATTTTGAAACCGAATTCAGTCTGGTTGTTATAAACGTATCGGAATAAAGTATTTATGTATGTATATGTAATATATCAATTGTGTCAGCAACCATAAAACATATTAGAAATGGTTTAGTACAGGGCTAACCAACCGTGTGTGAAAAGTGTCCTCATATTTATTATCAATGTGACTTTGTGACATTTACATAACTGTCAGTCAACGACATGTCAACAACGACTGTTATGTCAGTTTGTTTTAAACTGATTTAATAATACACACTACAACCAATAGTTAAAGTGCATGCCTAGTACACTGTAAAAAGCTATAGAATTAAACTAACCTTCAATAGACGATTGATAAAAAACAAAAAAAACGGAATAGTTGCGACGCAAAAAGAATCTTTTCATAACTATAAAACTAGCAGAAAAACAAATCTACACAAACGAACATCACTCCAAGTTTGCATGTAATAACGCAGTAAGCTTTCAGGGTTCACTACATAAAATTACGTGAAGTGCACTCGCGTTTTACGAAAACCGACTTTGATTAAATGGAAACTAAGTCCGTAATGCTTTGCACTTTCGGTTGAACAAGAAAGCTATTATGGTTGGAAAAAAGACGTCTTTGCTTTCAAAATGGCTTTTGTGTTTGAGAATAAGGAGTTTTTTGCAATAAAATATAATCAACGCGCGTCCTGACCGAATGCTGATTGCAAATGTTTTGCAGCCCTGACAAAATATTTCTTTGTACAGGGTTTTCTTGAACAAATCAAATCAAAAAGATCTTTCTTTATTTATGTCCTGGGATAACATAATTTGCTTTATTAATGAAACACTTATATCTCATTCTTGAAAAAGAAGCCTCGTATGATCTAAGTGATCAAGCTCTGGTATCAAATGTTTTTCAAGCCGCCCGAAGGCCTCTTACTTGGTTTGACGACTGCTTGTACTTGATTAAGAGCCTACAGTTTAACGTGTCATCTGACTCACGGTAGCGCTCAGATGAAAATGCTACTTTAAAAACTATAGTCTTGTGCTTCCAAATACCTTCCGCATCGACCGTTGCTTAGCTTCGATGATCGTGTCAGATCACCTAAGCTAGCCGAGCTACGGAGGCTACAAAAAAGATAATTTTATTTTTTTAAAATACTGACATGACACTTGTTATTGACAGACAGTTATATATGTATGATTTCATAAAGTTATAATAATAATAATAAATACTAGGACACATTTTACACACGGCTGGTTAACCCCTTACAAAAACATTTTTAGTTTGTATTATGGTTGCTAACACAACCGATATACTACATAAATACTTTATGTCCATACATATTTAACACCCAGACCAACAGCCAACAAATTTAGTCCATCACAAAGATGTTGGCCGTGCCGGGAATCGAACCCGGGGCCCTCTGATTGACAGCTCGGCTGTTCGCTAACGAGGTCATTAAAACAGTATTAGGTAAATATTTAAAAAAATCATCATCATCTGCTTGTCCGTAACTTAAACCCATCCAATGGCAGAAATTACCTTAGGCGATAAGGCCGCCTAATGTACTTCCTCTGTTTTTTTTGTAATGTATTATTGTTTTTTCTTATATTTGGTGTGCAATAAAGTGATATTGTATTTTTTTGTATCAGTCATTAATTTATTTTTAGATGTTTGGACAATACACGCTATGTGATGAAAACAATATACTCGTATTTTGCTACCATACCGCTAAGACGTTTCTACGTCCATATATCAAGTCATATAAGAAGAGAATATATTTCACTCAAACTCAAATTTCCGACACCAAATTATCATATTAATACCCGTTTAGCAGAAAATAATGCGATGAAAATACACGCTTGTTTATAATTCAATTTTACCTAGAAATATAACCCTGGATCAGGCCTGATTCTGTGCCTATAAAGGCGTAGACAAAGGTCAAAACTTGACCATACAGTTTTTTCGCTATAAAATGTATACGAAAAAATATGTATTGGAATGTAGGTGGAAGAAATGAAATGAATGAATGAAATGAAATGAACTAAGACTTATTAAAAAAATTACAGCTGTTCCATACAAAAAGTCGGTCGATGCACTAGATAAAGTTATTGTAAAACATTTTAATTTTCGTGAATTTATAATAATCGTAGAACAAGTTTTTTTCTAGATCTACCTAAGGTCACCTTTAAAATGTTTTCCCTTAGCTACTAATCAATCAGTATCAAGTAATTAGAGCCTGGCTATCTAAGGTGACCTGTTGTTACTTATTGACTCAGGCGTTACCTTGCGGATATCCATTGTAGATGGAAGAGAATCTAAGATATTTAGACTAAGTGTACTGAACCAAATACTCAACTTAAGTAAGAGCTACCAAGAAGAGCAACGTTAATATAAAAAAATCGGTCATAGTTGAGTGGGAGAGAGACGCAAGGCATTCGGCGGGCCTCTCTCTCGTTCGGTGACTCATCGTAACGTTACCGGGCGTTACACTTTTTCATAAGTGACTCCCAGCCGCAACCTAATTTAAGACGTTGTCACGTCAAAATTATATGCTTCAGGTCGTTCCGGCGTGTGAAGAGTCCAGACTAGGAGGTGAGAAACATCGTTGTTTATAGGCAGGTAGATTAGTTATACTGGTGTGAGTTCAGTGGAAGTGTGGTGGTTGGTCAAAGGACCACACTAATATTAATTTTTATTTCAGATCACAATGCAAGAACGCTAAATACGACTATTTAAGATTTTCTTCCAATTAAACCGTTTTCATAATCTAGGTTACTAATTGGTTTCTTGGCGTTGCCAGATCTAGAAGAGTCTACATCCATAACTTGAACAATGATTATGCAAGCATGGTGAGATTTCCCATGAGGTTGGTATGTCAGACGTATTTCACCATCGCTAGTTGGGAGGTTAAAGGGGAAGTAAATTTCATGGTTTTTGGTGCGTGAATTTGCGTAGTAATGCTTTGGATTTTGTTGGTGTTTATTGTTTCCTTAGGCTGGAAAATTTGTGTGTATTTCGTTTTAAGTACAATAACGCCTGTGTGTGTTTTTCTTACTATAAATGGGTTTGCGCTTGATCACAATTTCACCTGATGGTAAGTGACATTAAGGAATGAGGTGGAGCGCACTTACCCAGAAAAAACCGGTTCACTCATGCTTTGCAAACCGCCAGATAGTGGCTCTCAGGGAACAGGGAGCTTGGCAAAGAATTCCACACCTTCGCGGTTCGCACTATGAAGGTGGAGGCAAACCGCTTAGTACGCGCCTTTGGAACCTCCACGGTATAACGATGCTGCTTTGATAACTAATGCGATCATTGAGGTCTTTCCTATTATATTCATATCATATCATATGCCATTGCAATGATATTATATTAATAGAATTAGAATGGAAAATTTACATTGAATCATCATAATATACTTTTGTAATGATATTATTTGACTAGTAACTTTGGTGTTATCAATAAATGATTTGTATTTGTATTTGAAGATCATGCATAAGGCTGTGTCGCTCAAATATATATACAAAGCGGCTGAAATCAATTAAACAACGCCTGACGCCTTTGACTGTCAAAAACAAATTTGACCAGTGGATTCAAACGCGCTTCGCTCACGCAAGATAATCCAAATTCTCAATACAACCCGTATTAAACCAAATACCTATTTGTCAGTAAGCCCGTGCTAACACAAGCAAAAATTAAAGGAAGGAAGCGGTATTTGCAAAATAAATACCGATATCTCAAACAGAGCCGGGTAACAAATACCAATACAAATATTTGGCGCTTGTTATCTTGCCTCGAGGAGATCGCATATGTTGTAAACGCTATTATATAATACTAGCAGATCGTCCTGGCTTCGCGCGGGCTATGGAATAATCTAGTAAGTTACAAAGAAAAATAAAATATAAAAAAAACTAACTGGGTTGGCGCGTCGACCCGAATCGGATCTTGGCTTCCGATACTAAGAGACGCCACTGTTCTCGGTCTTGTGCCTTCTCCTGCCACTGCGTGACCTGAAGATTGCGCAGGTCCTCCTCCACTTGGTCTATCCAGCGATACCTGGAACGTCCAATAAAATATAGCCAAAGGGATAATGTAGCTTCCCAACGGTGAAATAATTTTTCAAATCGGCTCAGTGATTTTGGAGCCTTTTTGCGTCAAACATAGAAACAAAAATCAAACTTTCCTCTTTATCATATTGGTGTATATGGTTTAGACTAGAAGCCCGCCCTGACTTAGCACAGTTATTGGCTTGTTTTACATTATTGGAGTTTCAGTAAGGATTTGTTATATTGTTATAAATAAAATATGGCCTAAGTTACTCGGGGATAATGTAGCTTCTCAAGGGTGAAAGAATTACTAAAACGGTCCAGTAGTTTCGGAGCCTTTTTGTTTCAAACCAACAAACAAAAAATCAAACTTTTCCTCTATATAATATTGGTATATATATATTCCTTATATTATTTTATTTATTTATATTTAAGTAACTTATAATAAATTTAATTTAATTTTGACGTTTCAATTGTATATTGTGACATGTATGAATAAATTTGGTTCTTATTTTTTTATTTAAGAACCAAAGTTGATCTTTATCAACGTTGGTCCGTAAACAAAAATATATCATTACTAGCTGACTCGGCAAACGTTGTTTTGCCTCACTTAGGGATATGAAAAATAGATAGTGTAGCTTATATGACACGTTCGTAGATTTACCATAGCAGCGCCATCTATTGATTACTTACTCAACCCAGTCGAAAGGTATCGACATCTGTTAGAATCATTTGGAGTTAACAGATAATTGTGACTGTCAAATAATAACAGACAATAATGAGCAATAAATTAAAATTGCGACTATAATTTGAGATTTAAACTATCCTATCTCTCAAGTTAGATTGAAATGCACATGGTGTGCGAATTTTATTATAATCGGTTAAGTGGTTTAGGAGTCCATTGAAGACAAACATTGTGACACGAGATTTATATATATTAAGAAAAATATTCCAAATATCGTTAGTTTGTTACAGATTAAGCCAGTTGCTCGAAAAACGCTTCGCTCAGTCATCTTTTGTTAGTTCTGTTATTTGTTACAACATTCACTTCTTAAGTTCATTTATTTACGAAAACCAACGAAGCGAAATCTCGTTTCTCTAAAAATTTAATCCAGTTTTGCCAACCAGCGTTTGCTTGCCTTCTAAATAATTCCGCACACATTGCTGGCCCTACATAAATTAGCTTGTGGTTCATCCTGGAAGCATAATTCTACTTAATTAATCAGTAGTGTACGTAATAGAGCCGGTTTTTAGGGTTCCGTGGAGTTACAAGGAACCTGAGTTTTGTCCTGTCTGTCTGTCCACCTTTTGTGGAAATTTCATAATCACTGACATAAATAATTATAGTACGTTAGTTTGTTTACATTACAATAATTTGTCCATAATACTTTGATATTTATGTGCTTTTACCATGCTTTATTTATATTGTGAATTTCATACTTATATTTTTTTTTCAAAACTTTTTTCTTTCCATTTTTGGAAACTTTTTTGCATAGGTTTATATTGTGATAATTTCATACTTATAATTTTTTTTTTCCTTAAAAAAACTTAAACTTTAATTACTTTTTTCATTCCATTTTTAAAAACTTTGTGACATATTGTGCTTTACTACCTATGATTAGGAGAAGTCATAAACTATTTTAGAAGCCTTTGGATTTCCTTATATTTATATGTATTTGTAACAATTACCGTGTCAAATAAATAAATAAATTTAGTATTTGTATTTGTATTGTGATTAGTATGTATATATTTTTATATTTTTTACTGTTTTTTATTCATAACAGCTAGGCATTTGACCAGCAGGGCACAACACACGAGTTAGCAACACTGTAGTCTTAGATGGAGCTTGCCTAGTTTGGAATAACTAGTTCTCAAGAAACACTCCGTTATATTATGCTTAGTGACAGAATTTTGCAACTTGAAAGTGGTTGCTAGCCAGGCTAACTTTTATGACATTTTATGATACCACCTATATACCTAGTTTTATAGACAAATAAATAATTCATTCATTCATTCATTAATTTATTCATTCATTCATTCATTCATTCATTCATTAATTCATTCATTCATTCATTCATTCATTCATTCATTCATTCATTCATTCATTCATTCATTCATTCATTCATTCATTCATTCATTCATTCATTCATTCATTCATTCATTCATTCATTCATTCATTCATTCATTCATTCATTCATTCATTCATTCATTCATTCATTCATTCATTCATTCATTCATTCATTCATTCATTCATTCATTCATTCATTCATTCATTCATTCATTCATTCATTCATTCATTCATTCATTCATTCATTCATTCATTCATTCATTCATTCATTCATTCATTCATTCATTCATTCATTCATTCATTCATTCATTCATTCATTCATTCATTCATTCATTCATTCATTCATTCATTCATTCATTCATTCATTCATTCATTCATTCATTCATTCATACATTCATTCATTCATTCATTCATTCATTCATTCATTCATTCATTCATTCATTCATTCATTCATTCATTCATTCATTCATTCATTCATTCATTCATTCATTCATTCATTCATTCAGTCATTCATTCATTCATTCATTCATTCATTCATTCAGGCTAACATTACAAAATGGTCTACCACCGTGCTACGGTTTCCTTACGATGTTTTCTTTATCGAAAATACAAACTCATTGGTGGGGATCGAATCTGTGACCTATGGGATATGGGGCTCTGCAGTCCCGACTGAACTTAAAATAAACAAACGTTGATTGTTATCTTTCCACTCATACTGTTTATTTATTTTCCTTCATCGTATTAAATAAAAAAATGAAGCCATTTATTCACCGTATTTTAGAGTTTAAATTCTGCACAAATCTTTAGGGCTGAGCAGGAATTTGAACCGGGGTGCCAAGGATTGAGAATCCAACAATATTGCATAAGCCCACTATACGATCCCACTGCTGGGGCTCGGGGCTTTCTCTCACGAGTAGAGAGAAATAGTCCACCACGCTGGCCAAGTGCGGATTGCTGGATGAGCCATACTCGCACTTTTATACATACTCGTAACAACACTTTTAAGCCACACTCGAAAATTTTTTTTTCGAGTGAGGCTTTTTTTTTACTCTGAATAGGCCAGCGCTTGACCACAATTCACCTGATGGTAAGTGGTTTTGAGGTCTACGGTGGATCGCGCTTACCTAGAAGGAACCGGTTCACTCTCGCTTTGAAAATCGCTAGATTGTAGTCATTGGGGAACAGGGAATTCGGCATGGAATTTCAAAGCTTTTTTCAATAAAATCTCATCTCCTATTGTAAAATAAAACAACGTACGAAATCGTTCAAACTTGCATTTCTCAATTTCCCACAAGAAATAACCTAAGTTGGCATACGAAAGTAGCCCAAGAACAAAGAAATAACAATATTGTTCGCTGCAGATAGTTCGTAACTTTATTCTTATGCTTGTGCTTTTAGTAAGACTTTGTTCTGTCGTAAAAAAATGTTGGCTCTGTTAGGTTTAGAATAATATAGGTTTTAAGTAAACGGTACACCTTGTTGTACAATAGTATGTAAGTTAATTTTGTAAAAATATTGTACTTCATTATTGTACACCATTTTATTTGGACAAAATAAACATTTTATTTACTTATTTATTTATAAAGTTAAAATTAGTTGTTAGTTTTTTTAAAGACATCAAAAGAGAAAGAATTATGAGAGTGTGTGAAAAGTAGATTTATGATTATTGAAACAAACAAAATATGTATAAGCAATTTTATGTACAAACAAATTATAATATACTAACTCTTAAAGCCATGATATGGGTAAAATCTAGAATTTTCGGTTATTTCGTTGTAAGTCATATAGGAACAAACAAAATTGGAAAATTAGTCTGAAGATCATATAAAGAGCCATTGTAAGAATATTTATACATTTGGAACAAATGAGATTTATCTGTTTGAAAAGGAACTGGTTAAAATAAAAAATAAATATTTTAAACTATGAGCTAAGTAAGCATTACAAATGAGCTAAGTCGGGTAAATATATAATACGAATGATTAACTTGTAAAATATTTATTATAAATAAAGATAATGGTGATGATAATGAGTCTGTCACAAAATTTACTTACTTATCCTACTCTTAGCACATAATTATTGTATTATGCCTTATAGGAAATAAAAAATATTTGTATTTTGTCAGAAAATGTAATTAATAAGGTTATTCGGTCGCGTCGTTTAACAAAATATTTTATTGAAAGGGTGCCTAATATTCTGGCGGTACTTAAATATTTTATCGATAATGCCTAAAATGCTGGCGGTATAACCTCGCTGAATGTCCAAACTTTAGCATTGGCCGAGTTAGCTAAGCTCGCTTCTTGATTTATCTTATCCATCAGCAGTTTGTAGAGATCTTTAAACATTTTTCGAACGTTGGGGTTGAACCTTTGGGTTTGATCGTGGAAACTTCAACTTTTCAGTTTTTTTACAGGTTACATTTCGGTGAGTGTGCGACGGAATTGCTTGAGTTAATTCCCCCGCCCCATTCCGCTATCGGACGAGCAGGGAAACACCAAAGCGGCATCGTTATACCGTGGAGGTTCCAAAGGCGCGTACTAAGCGGTTTGCCTCCACCTTCATAGTGCGAACTGCGATGGTGTGGAATTCTTTGCCAAGTTCCCTGTTCCCTGAGAGCTACCATCTGGCGGTTTTCAAAGCAAGAGTGAACCGGTTTTTTCTGGGTAAGCGCACTCCACCTTAGATCATAATGCCGCTTGCCATCAGGTGAATTGTGATCAAGCGCAAGTCCATTTTTGAAGTAACGTTAATTAAAGTGGCATCAGTAGCCACTGATGGCGATTCTGCCGTACACACGACTAAACTAAATTTAAAGAAGCCCCGTCTCTTTTCATTTTAAGTGGCCAGTAAGAGACGGCAGGATCTAAACCATAGATAATACAACTAAAACCACGTCAAATGTGGAAAATGTAGGTAGTTTTAGAGGTGATACAATTGGATGTGCTCTAAAATCGCCTACACTTTTCATATTTGACGTAATTTTAGTTGTTTTGTGTATGGTTCAAATCGTGCTGTTTCTTTCTGTTCACTAAAGATGAAAAGAGACGAGGCGTCCTTAAATTTAGTTTAGTCGTGTGTGCCGCTGAATCGCCACCATTTACTTCTTTATCTGACTCCGGGGTGTAAACTAGTAACCCCACGGAGTCCATGGTAACCCATACGCGTGTCCTACCAATTCGCACCCTCGGTACGTGAGAGGACGAAGGTGGAATTTGCATAGTTTATTTAGAACGGAAAGCAGATGTTTATACAGGTGTGGAGGGTTTGATGGAATTTAAACATGGCATGTTATTGTTCAGATAACGGCGAGTTAATTTTTGTTTTTATTTTGTGGACCTGCGCTTGACCAGAATTTGAATAATGACAGATTAAAATAGAATATCATTTTATTGTACAACCATATATGAAAAACAGCTTATGTTAAGAATATAAAAAAATTAAGTGTTTGTATGTATATTTGATGAAAATAGATATAGGTACATAGGTATAATATGGCGCCGTCACAAAATAACAAATGACGTTTTGAAGACAACCTCAATATGAGTAGGTGTCAAATGAAAGGGATTGACCAGTAGAATACAAACGCTGTGACACATTTTTAATCTAAAAAGGGTTCTACGCTTCTACGATGGCTTAAATCATTCATATCATCATCATCATTATCAGCCCGTAATCGCCCACTGCTGAGCATAGGCCTCTCTTCTTGTACGCCAGTCGTCTCGGTTTTGCGCTGCTCTCATCAAAAAAAAAAATTAATATATTTTGTGAAAATTTGAAGTGTCTAGCAGCTACCACTATTGATATAAAGCAAAAAAAGAAAAAAAACGTTTTTTTTTTGGTTTCCCCTTAATATTTTTTTATTTCTAGTATTTGTTGATATAGCGGCACGAAAAAGTTTCAACATTCTAGCTGAAAGGCAGACAGACGGCGGAGGCTTGGTAATAGGGTCCCGTTTTTACCTTTTAGGTACGGAAGCTTAAATATTTCCAACTTACAGTTTTCTGCTACACAAATGTCGCATCTTAACCCTTTTAACTCGACTGCAAAGTGGTTTATGTTCACCTTCGGAATTCCAAAGACAATACACAAAATTTTCGGTTCACATCTTTGTGACCCATATACAGTGGGGCATGGGTAAATTATGGGTACTAAAACGAACAAATAGCTGCTTTAGAGCTACTTTGTCACGTACTCGTAAATATGTGGTAGAAGACAGACAATAAGGCAGTAGGGACTGAACTTACGCTCTTCTTTATGCTCAAATGGCTAAACCAATTTTGATGAAATTTGGTATGGGAATAGGTTTGATCTTAAATTAACACATAGGAATGCGGGAGGCGGGATGCGAGAGGTGAGTTGCGGGAGGTACGGGGCCTTCTCTCAGAGAGGCGAGGATTTTCATTCACTCGGGAGGCGGGAGGCGGGAGTCCAACATCTTTGTGCTGAACTAAAGTTTTTGGTTGTCGGTCTTGCTGTTTAATAAGTATATATATATATTTATAATATGTACATATGTGTATGTAATATATCAGTTGTGTTAGCAACCATAATATGAACTAAAAATGGATCATTATAGGGTTAACCAGCCGTGTGTGAAATGTGTCCTAATATTTTATTTTATTTTAAGTTACCGAGCCCTAAAAGCAAAACTTGTGATACTGACAATACGTTCCATCTTTGCGCGTCCATAAAATACCTAACAAATAAAATTACACGTACCTACATCTGTATGTACGACCAAAACAGGAAAGGTATGATTTTAATAATGATAAATCTGAGTGAAGTATAGGAAACCAGTTACTTAGAGAGTGGTCGTTAAATGGAGAGAATGTATCATTGTTTACAAACTAAACCAATTTAAGCCAATTGATTTCGACACTTTTGAGAGTTTGTCGTTAAATCGAGTGACGTTACATGTTTACAAACTGTATTCGTGAATAATAATAAATTAACAAAAAACTTAAAAAACACGCTTAGCTATAGAAATCCGTAATTTTATCAAATTAGTGTTTTGTCGTCGGTCCTCAATAAATCTACAAAGTTTGAACGAAATCTGGCCGTTTAAAGTGGGTCAAAATCGCGCCCAAAGAAGTCGGTTACAAACAAACATACAGGTGAAGCTAATAGAAAACGTGTAAAATAAGTATATTACTAGCTGACCCGGCAAACGTTGTTTTACCTTAAGTACCGTTAAAAACACTAAAATTGATCAGTTATCGAGCGGGATGAAAAATGTTAAAATTACTAAAATGGCCGTAAAAAATAGAGGTTAAAGGTGAAAGAAACGGTTGTACGTATATTTTAATGCTACATTATAAAAAGTAAAAAAAAAAAACAAATATCAAAAATAAAGGTGAACAACCCTTATCACTAAGGGTTTAAAAAATAGATAGTAGCCGATTCTAGAATTACTGAATACGCATAAAAGATTTTGTTAAAATTGGTCAAGCCGTTTCGATACGGTAAACTAACATTGCGACATGGAAATTTTATATATTAAGAAAGAATATTACAGACATCCTAAACGAGTCCTCACAATACCCACGCCTCCTAAATCTGATAACGAAACAAGTCTCAACTCAGCAAACCCTATTAGACTAAATTCTAATAACATTAGCACTAGCAAAGCAGCAAATCACAAACACACACTAAGCGATTTCCAAAAATACGTTATTAATTTTTGTCAAACGAAAATAGATTCTTTCACCTTGTAATAAGGTTCAAGTTGTATGTCATTTTCGGGCTGACCTTGCGTATTTTGTTTTCTTCATCCCAAAGGTATTGCTCGTTTAGGATTCTGAATACCTTTCGTCCATATTTTATTTTGTTCGCGAAAAATGATACGATACTGTTCATGTCACGATTCTGTGTCTCACTTTTGGGAAAAACTGGGGAAACTAAACTTGTTTTCTGTTTTGTTGCGCTGAATAATATAACGAGCGGGAAAAATGTTGTTAGGATTTTCCTATATTTTGAACACTTGAATATTTAAGATTAATACTACCTACTTCTTATATTTAAGATTATTTTTACCTATTTAAGAGCCGACTAAAACGCTATCTAGAGGACAAAGCATATTGTGATATTGACGAATTTTTAAAGGATAAATCTCTAAAATTACAATTTTGATTGTGACACTACGAATTTGAATTCATAATATGACTTCTTCTTTGTCTTCCCTGTTCCCATTATTTTGGGTGGGGTCTCCTCACTTTCTTGCGCCAATACAAGCGGTCTCGGGTTGTCTCTACAGTTATTTGGGCTTTCTCAAGGTCTCTTTGAATTTGTAACCACCAGGTCAGTGGCGGGCGGCCTCTTCCTCGTCTTTCTTCTGGGAGGTTCATCGCTATATTGACGACGTGGTTTTCGTCTCTGCGCTTAACGTGCTCATACCAACGAAGGCGATTTTCTGCAATTTTTTCAGCAATGGGTGCAACCTTAGAGCTACCTCGTATATTACTCCAGTCTGTTCAATATGTTTTTTTTTCTCTATAAACTTGTGTTTATTTGAATAATTTGTAAAGTTGTATCCTTTTTATATATGTTTTCTTTTAATTGCATGCCGAAAGGCTTAGAATATAGCGCATTCAAATTGTTATCTATCTTATAATTACCCATATTCTGCAATAATAAAAATAAATAAAATATAAAATTTTATTTAGTGTAGATATATCATATGTTTGCAACCACAATACGAACTGGAAATGGTTCATTATGGGGTTAACCAACCGTGTGTAAATGTGTCAAAAAAAAAATGTTTATAGAATTTTATTTAGTTGTGAGTCCTTGTTACTTGAAATAAACAATTTCAATTGAATTGAATTGAATTACCTGTAACCTCAACTATTCCTACCCCTCGTTAGGATAGCATTCCTACGATTCCTAGAAACATCGTCTAATTAAAATCCTTCAGTTCATCCCTGCATATTGCTGACCCGGGGTAACCACAATCAGTCCAAGGGTCCACTTAGCAAGAGGGCCGGGTAAGTAGGTACTACTCAGTCGACCGAGCGATCGAAGCGAGCGAAGCGTGTCTGCATTAGCTGCCAATTTTGATCACGTCTGCTAAAAGCCGTAACTTTTGACGAAACTTGGTTCTTCTAAAATAGATTATAGTAGACATTTTTTTATTTTTTTTTGTAATGGTGCAAGTCATTTTTTTTACACAATCACACACGGCCATACTGAACCATTTCTAGCTCGTATTATGGTTGCTAACGCAACTGATATACTACATATATACATACATACATATTATATATAAATACATATTTAACACTCAGACCCACAGCCAACAAAAGTTAAGCACAAAGATGTTGACCGGGCCGGGAATCGAACCCGGAACCTTCTGATTAGCAGACCGACATGGTAACCTTTACGCCAACGAGGTCGTCATTATTAAGAGTGTGGATTTGCACTTGCCTTACGACAAAGGAAAACTTCGTGAGGAAATCGATACGATTGAGGACTACAATAAACGAAGACGTGTGTCATCCACCAACCAGCCATTTTGCTTTGTGGTGATTTTTGGCCTATATCTCTCTCCTAGTAAATGAATGCTTATATATTCATTAGTAAGTAATTGTTAAGATATGAGGTCATAGGTGTCGCTTAGAACGTTGTTAATTTATTGATTAATTTACAATACTTTACGGTCGAGACCAATAACAAAGCAAGTTACATTTAAAATACATTAAATTAAATTACATTTTTATTATTGTCAAAGTAAATTACAAAATAAAAAGTAGTTAAATTATAATAAGTCTAAATAAACTAATGATGTTGAAATGATGTTGAAAGTTTGCGATTAGGTGTTTGCGAAGTCTACTGTACGGAGAATAGTGAGTTAATTATGCATCAATGCAATGTAGGATAATGAGAAATGTAATGGTTGACCACTTTTGAAGGGGTCGGTTGAAGAACCCTTTCTAAACCTATGTTCGTACAGCTGCATTTTTCTTACTCGTTACAGCAAAGCATAAGATAAGGCATAGGACCTGCAAGGCTCATAACCACAGAAGTGAGTGGCACTCTGATCTTATTTGATAAACGCCTTTTTTTTAGGGAGTGGCCGCCTCAGGGACCCTCTTCTACGGTGTGGCACGCTTACCTAGAAGATACCTATAAACTCTATTTTTGAAGACCCCCGGATGATACCTCTCAGGAAACAGAGACTTAGGTAGTGAGTTCCAAAGTTCGCAGTACTCACAATAACTTGACGCAAAGCGTTTTGTACGTAAGTTTGGATCGTCAACATTGTATCGGTGTCTCTTCACTGACTCTCTGCTCGTTCTGTAGTAGAATTCTCTTTACCACTTTACTTTAAAAAGTAAACACGACAATTTTACACGAACACTGCATTTTTTCCATAGACCACTGCATTTGGCATTCCAGTTAACAAGTTCCACAGATTAAAATCTAAGCGAGCACGGACAAAGGAGAACGCCGAGTAATCTTATTCAAAAGACACACAACACCCATTCTTGCTAGCGGATAATTAAACTACGAACAGCGGAGTGGTAGTAACTATGTGTTTGTCTATGGTCAAAAAACGCAGTGGAAACCAGTAGCTAAGGTTTCTCTGGCTTACGTGGGAGGAAACAAATGAATAAATTATATATTGGGAACATTTCATCTATTCTTGCTGGCGGGTAATTAAACTGCGAACAGCGGAGTGGTAGTAACTATGTGCTTGTCTGTGGTCAAAAGACGCAGTGGAAACCAGTAGCTGAGTTTTCTCTGGTTTACGTGGGAAGAAACAAATGAATAAATTATATATTGGAACACTTCATGTATTCTTGCTGGCGGATAATTAAACTGTGAACAGCGGAGTGGTAGTAACTATGTGTTTGTCTGTTGTTAAAAGACGCAGTGGAAACCAGTAGCTAAGGTTTCTCTGGCTTACGTGGGAGGAAACAAAAAAATGAATAAATTATATATTGGGAACACTTCATCCATTCTTGCTGGCGGAAAATTAAACTGCGAACAGCGGAGTGGTAGTAACTATGTGTTTGTCTGTGGTCAAAGACGCAGTGGAAACCAGTAGCTAAGGTTTCTCTGGTTTATGTGGGAGGAAACATATGAAAAAATTTTATATTGGGGACACTTCATCCATTCTTGCTAGTGGATAATTACAATACGTACAGCGAAGTGGTAAATAAATGTAGTGGAATGCAGTAGCTAAGGTTTTTCTGATATGCGTACAAGGAAACTAGTACACTAGTCGTTTTCCAAAGGTTAGGTATTAAAAAAATTATTAAACTGCGAACAGCGGATAATAAACACAATTAAAAGTAGAAGACAAAATTAAATATTTAGTGTACTTCCGCTGTGATCCGAAATCCAAATTAAGACAAGTAAAGGAAAAATTTACTAAGATTAACGTTACCTATCACAATTCGGAAATTCTTAACTCTACACGTGTTTCGCCTAACCACAAGGCATCATCAGGAGATGCTGACTCTTCGAACGACAAGTCGAGAGACAATTAAAAGTCCTAATTATAATACTAGATAATACCTAAACAATATTTTATTTCGATAATGCAATTCATGATGTCTGTACTTTCAATAACCGTGTAGCTAGCGTATAAAGCTATGAATTACTTACAAATAAATAAATAAATAAATATGACTAATTATTGTACTACTATACAGACTATATATTGACAGTCCCATAAAAATGCAGGAAGTTTAGTCACTGACTTAAAATTACATTCTGAGTTTATCCCGCGACGCAGTGCAAATGCATTGTCGTATCATTTGAAAGTCAAAAGGAGAAAATGCTGCAGATGATGCGAAGTTTCAGATGGTATTAGATTTTTTACAGTGGACATCTATTTCAGCATTAATAGAATTCATTTTACTACTATAATACTTTAAAAATTTAAAAAACACATTGGCATAGCAAAGCAGCTATTGGCCAATCCCTTTAATAGTTCTTCTTCTTCGTATGAGCTAAGTGGCCAAGCTCTGGTGTCGAGGGTTTTCAAGCCGCCCGAAGGCCTCTGACTTGGCTTAACGACTGCATGCACTAAATTTAACAGCTGGGACCTACATTTGACGTGTCATCCGACCAATGGTAGCCACTTTTAAAACAACTGTCTTGTGCATGGTCACCCATTCAAACACCGTCCGCATCGACCGTTGCTTAGCTTCGATGATCGCGTCAGATCACCTCAGCTAGCCGAGCTACAGGCGCTACTAGAGCGAGCCATTTCATTTGATACCCATAATAAGGTAGTGGCGAAAAATATGTAATCCGCCATTTTGTTACAGCGGCCATCTTGTATCGATTTTATTCAAACATAAACAGGAATGTGTATCAGTCGAGAGCTAAGAGTTTTATTAGAAAATGCAAATAAGAATTTGGTCCAAAATTACACAAATTTCAAACTTATAATAAATAGGTGCCATTCGTCTTCGCGTAAAGGTTTAGAAACTAAAGAAAGATAAAGAGAGTCCTTATCAGATTCTAAATTGTTTACAAAATATTTTATAAACGTTTGCAATCTGAGAATATGGCGTTAGCAAATCTGTACAGATCTCAGTCGAAAGCAATATGTATTTACCGTGAGCATTTTCACACTACGCCTGATCAAATACTACGAAAAATCTCCAACAAGTATTGCTATAAATATTTGACATCTCTTGCAGAAGGGCTACAGGCTTTTATCAACTTTAGTGCGGTTACATTTAAGGGTTAAAATTGCCTGTACGTAGAGTATGTAGAGTTTAGCACAGCATTTTAAATCACAGGATCTTGCGATGTGACAAACAAAAAGGTGGAAAACCGTCGTGAAAGCTTTCCGTCGAGTCTTTGGTAAACATTCGTGAGACGACTTTGAAATATTTTACATACGCGGCCTTATCTCTTGTGCGAAGTTGAAAAACTTCAAATAAGAAAAAGTTAGCAGGTTTTTCTTTTCAGGAGTTTGTGAAAGAAAAATTACAAGATTGGTAAAAGTGGGAGCAAAAAGTTATTCCGATACCGGGAATCGAACCCGAGCCTCCTGGGTGAGAGCCAGGTATCCTAGCCACTAGACCATATCGGATTCTTCAAATGCTTTGAAATTATAAATTCATATTTTTTGTGATACTAATTTAGTGTTACATTCTATTTTGACGATATTCGATTGTTTTTCATAACTATTTTTGACCGTTATTATCTCATTTCCAAAATTAAACTTATGTCCAATATTTTCTTAATATTATATTTATTTTTGTTCGACCACGAAAATCTTACCTGCCACAAATTGATGAAAATAAAATAATGAAGACAAAATGCAGGTGCAAATCAATGCATTTACATAATAAATAATTATTCTTAATTTTAATAATTAAGTTTGACTATTTAAGATACTTACTCATATTGGCACTATTTTTAAGTTGACATTTTTATTGACCATAGCTCGTCCAACAGTTTATTTTTAACATATATTAAAACCTTGCATTTAAACGTGAATTTTAGCGTACATGATGCAGTTACGATATGTCAAAAAGATTTTGTAATTGATATTTATTATTTTATACATTTCTTAATTCTTTGCCATTGCATGGAGTGTTTTTGTCTTAGAATGGATGATATAAATAGCTTGATTATTATTATCATATGTGTGTATCTTATAAATTGAGTCATCTTATATGTTGTTATTAAACCAGATAAACCATTTATTGATAATTATTTAATTATACGTCAAAAATTAAAAAAATGTCAATACCTATGTAATACAATCAATTTGTAATAAATGTCAATATGTAATGATGTCAATATTAATAAAATAATAATAATATGAAACAATTACATGTCACGGCACAAATTATTAAAATAAATATATTTTTTGATATTAAAAATTTCGCCCACAGATAAGAACGTTCTCTGAACGAGCCAGTTATATTATGTATATCAATTATATCATGCATGTGTATATAAATAAAATTTGAATATTGAATAATTGTATATTGACTTGCCCCGTTCGGCGCGATGCCATAAAGTTAATAAATGATTTGATTTTTGATTTTTGAATCATTTATACGACCACTATTCACCAAATATAAAGAAACATAACACTCATCAAGACCTAATAAAATGTACCTTTATGCAAATAAATATTTTGATTCTCTTTTTGCCGGATTCTATTCGCAAAATCGCCTTGTAGGTACATCAATTTATTACGTCTCGTAATTTCGTCATAAATCCAGAAGACGCGGTCGTAAGTCCTCTGTATAGATACCTACAAATGGATTTTGTGACGAATTTGTGTCGTTTTGACGAAGATAGTGACAATTCATGCGATTTGGATGGGACTGGGGAGGTTCAAATCTGAACTGTTTTGCTGATGTAAAACGTGCCTATATTAATTCTAAACTGAGGTAGAATTTCTAGCAGTAACAAAGGAAAAAGATTTTTGATATGTATTTTATAAATGTATTGTGACTTTGAATAAATGAATTATATTTTTTAACAAAACTATTGTTAAATGTATGCGCTAAATAAGTCGTTTTTATGATGACACCTTTAAGATTATGTTTTTTTTTTGATGAGCGGATAGCTAAAAGCGCAGTAAATATTTGTAATTGATCCAAGATACAGAAAAACACCACTTTATTAGCCATAAACAACATACATTAAAGGCAAGTCACACTATAATAATTACTTAATACTTAAAAATAATGGTTAGACTAAATTAAATAAACTTAGGTACAAATTTCTTTAAACAAATATTCTACCCTTTCTATATATTTTAGAGTAGTAATGACAACAAACGATTTTCAGAAATGCGTAGCCACTTGATAGTTCAAAAGACGTAGCTTTGAAACGGATACTTTATGGCAAAGTAAACTATATTTGTCTCTTTTCTTCCAGTCATTATCTAATTACCGTAGAAGTGAGACAAGACATTGCTGGCATGAAAACGGACAAAGCTGCCAGTGGCGCGAAATAATTTCCCCAAAATAAATGAACGAATAAATGTTTTTAATTGCTTTGGTGTTATATATTCTGAACAGAATTAATAAAACTTTAAATTTATACTATTATAAAACTGTAACGGAAGCGTGTGTGTACCTACATAGCTTAGTAGCTTAAAAGTACCCGTCGAGATAGGCGACATAGCGGAAACATATCGCACTGGGCCGAGGGTTCGCGCAATAAAAAATGTCGATGGAAGTAGCACCAGAGTGGAGGAGACAACGCGCAGCGGGCCGCGGCCCGTGGTGGTGCGCTTCACTCGCCGCGAGCCGCGGGACCGGCTGCTGGCGGCTGCGCGGGCGCACCCGCTCGCCGCCGGTGACCTAAACATTCCGGCACAAACAGGAGCTAGCCAACGGATCTACTTCAATGAGCGGTTAACCAGCACAACAAAGCGCTATTTTACAAGGCCAAACAACAGAAAAATAAATTGGGCTGGAAATATATATGGACGAAATATGGCAATATACTACTAAAACAGAATGACAGTGGACAAGTGTATCGCATTAAATATGATAAAGATATTAATACGGCCTTTGGTACAGACTAAATTCTTATAAATGTGTTTGATTGAGTTTGTACCATTTTTGTTACTCAATATACCTAATAATTTACCTACTCGTAATAATTCATAGTTGGTTGTATGTTTTGTTTTGTATAAAGTCAGTAGAATTACTTGTTTTAATATTTACTGTATATGTATAGGTACTAAATGTATTGAATTATTTGAAACATGTATTTTTTTATGAATATTGAATGTATATATATATATATATATTTATTTTATAACTATCTTCAATGACTATAAAATGAAGAGTGTTGACACTATAAACTTAACATGTATAATTTTTCTTTGGTAACCTATTTGTGTCAATTCAAATTTACTTTTAAAGATATTGATATAAATAATGTACTATTAAGTGTGTACCCATACTACCTATTGTCTTGTCTAAATAAAGTGAGAAGGAGCAAATTGAAAACCAGCGCTGGGGTACCTCGTACCTCCAGCATTATGCTGAATTTGCTCCTTTTGTGCACATAGGCTTATTTTATAGTAATAAGAAATTGTATATATGTATATTTTTTTGTGTGCACAATAAATAATTTTCTTTCTTTCTTTCTTTACATTGAAAACATTTTGAAAAGGCTGTATGTAGTAAATAGATTTTGATATGAATAAAAGGCAGATTTTTATTTATAAAGCTAGTAAATAATAAAAATCTAAGATAGTAACACGTTCTGTAGATAGAAATAAAAACAAAAAGTGTGTTATTGTATATAAAACTGCAGGGTGTTATTGTGATTAAACACCGCTGTGTAACAAAAGTTTGTTGTAGATGGTTTACTGACAATTTGTTGTACATTATTATTTTTGTATAACATCATAGCATTAAAAAATTCAACACATTGAAACATAACATCGAAACCTTAAAGACATAGTGCGTATAAGAGACATAGATCGCGCGGCCGTGCCGCAAGCACTGACAAGCAGAATATATTGTTATGCGGATGAAATGGTCACACGCTGCGTCGATGATGAAAACATATGGAAAGATACTCGGCAAAAAACGCGACGTTTTTTTTTACTTCAGATGACTCAAAAATGTCCTACATAAGAGTTGAAAGTACAATTCTCTAAAACAAGCTGTTTTTAATGTTGTAAGGCTCATGTCATGTCAATGTCATGTCATATCAGGCTCGTGCATGAAATGTTCCCAACCATTATCTTTAAATATGGCAATTACAACACGCTTTTGGTTGCGTGTTGTAATTGCCATTTTTAAAGATACTGGTTGGGATGCCCCCCATATTTATTGTTAGTTAATTATTATTTATTTCCAATGGTATTATTGAAATATAGCAAAAAAAAGCATGATTATTGGTTAGGGACCCCCTTTATCTTTCAATTGCAAAACGAATACGTTGTTATAGCGACACAAGAAAAACATAATTTGTGAAATCTTCAGCGTTTTAGCTATCATGGTATCTGAGACACAGACTGGCGACATAAATACGACTTCGTTAACGAAATATTTACCATACCAGACTGTAAATCAGAAGGTTCCGGGTTCGATTCCCGAATTTGTTGGTTGTCGGTCTGCGTGCTAAATATGTACGTATATGTATTATATCAGTTGTGTTAGCAACCATAATACAAACTAGAGATGGTTTAGTACGGGGCTAATCAGCCATGTGTGAAATGTGTCAAAATAAAAAATTAAGACAGACAACCGCAGAGGCTTAGTAATAGGGTACTGTTTTTACCTTTTTGGTACGGAATCAAAAAAAGACAACAAAGGTTGGCATAAACACTTTAACTACCTACTTAGAACAATAAAGTTATCTTCTTGCCGTTGCGTTAAAAACTCTCAAATTTTATCTTAATACTACGCCGTATATTCCCACCGTTCCACACAAGAAACGTGCCTAAAGTCTGTTCGAATCAGAATTGACGTTTGCACTGATAACGGCCCATAAATTACAGGAAGGAGGATCCTTCAAGGTTCTCAGATTGAGATACGGGACGGAGCTAGATTGCGTTCCAATTTCGAATTTCCGAATTTGGAATGGCCGGTGTCAGTTTCGGAAACGGTCAGTGACGTAGCGGTTCGATGTAGCAATTTTTGAACGAAATCCCGTTCCGAGGATTTAAGGATTAGGTTAGGTTTTGGAATCACACTACTGATAAAAAAAAATCGTTGTTAAAACAATCACATTTTTTTTCCCTACTAGTAGTATTAAGTTAAAATATTGATATTAATGTTTAAAAATAAGTACTTAAAAATATTGAATCAAATACAGATTATTTTTTCAAGGGCCCGTAGATCTATGAATTAAGTACTTTATTATTTTCACTCTGTCCACCCATCTATTTAAGACTGAAGTCTACTTTAAAAATAACTATATAACGCATATTTTTTGTTATATTTATTATTCTTATATAAAAATAAGTTATGATTCAAACAAACTTTACAAAACAATATGACTTTATTGTTCAACAAAAACAAAACAATGTTACATGAAAAAATAAACAGATATTACATGAGCGATTTCAGCCTTTGCCCTTAGTACTTTATCCTATAATATCAAAATTTACACAAATGGACAAATACATAAGACTAATTTATTTATTTGATGCAGAAAAGCTGCGTTCGGCCGGTCAATTAATCTTCATAAGAACCCACCGTACTAGAAAACTTAAAAACACGGTAAAAGTAACTAAAAACAGGATAAAAGTGGCCAAGTTTGAACCAACACAAATCTCGCTAACTACAAAAGTTGGACACCAAAGTGCATTTCAGAAAGTCGACAACGAAAAAAAAGCTGCTCTGAACGAGTGATAAAAAAAAACTTGGAGGGTTCTGTAGCTTTTATATTTAAAACCGCCAAAGGGCTTTGATAAGCAACTGCAAAGAGTTTTAGAGATTTCTGTGGTGCGGATACTTTGTAAATGTAGGTTCTTCGTTTAAAACTGTTTAGGAAACGGTTAGTGACGTAGCGGTTTGATTTTGCTATATTTGATACGAAATCCTGTAAATAAGGTTTATTATATCTATTGTTAATAGTAAAATTTATGATAATAATTATTATTTTATATAAATACTAGCTGACCCGGCAAACGTTGTTTTGCCTCACTTAGGGGTATGAAAAATAGATAATGTAGCTTATTATGACACTGTAACTGACCAAGATTGGTTCCCAGTTATTAAACCATCATTAGTATTCATAGCTTCAAAATTTAACAGTTATAATGGTTAAAATGAAAATAAAATTAAAACATGAGTTTTGATATCAAGTTCATGGAAAGTTGAATCGAGCCGTTTAGTTGCGCATTGAATTATAAACATTATTGTAATAGAGAGAAAATTGAAAATGCAACGCCGCCTGCGCACGGAGCTTAGTAGCGGCGTGGAGAAAGCGGGAGGCGCGGCCGCGGAGTGAGGCAGTGGGCGCGAGGCATTTGAACCGGGAGGTCGTGCGCGGGGCGTTTGAAATTCGAACGGGGTTCGCGTGGGTCGGGACGCCGAGAGGCTGTCGATAAATTATCGGGATTGTGTTTCAAATCGCGGTGAGGACGCTATTTCCTTTTCTTTTATTTATTAGAGTAGTTAATGCATGTGAACAATATTCCTTAGCGACGAGTGAGAGTCGGCGCAGAACATCGAACCGGGCGGTTGTGCGTGCGTTTTTAAAATTCGAACGGGGAATCGCGTGAGTCGTGACGCCGAGAGGCTGTCTGTAAATTGTCGGTATTGTGTTTCGAACCGAGGTGAGGACGCTATTTCCTTTTTTTTATTATTTTCTATTTCTTTTCTTTTCTCTTTTTGCATGTGAACAATATTCTTGAGTGATGAGGCAGGACCGGGCTGATGAGCTAGTGTGGGACTACCCGAATAGAGTTCCGAGTTGTGAATATTGTATTTAAAATATCGATAAGTTAGCTAGAGTGGGATTGCATGCAAACAATATTCTTTAGTGATGAGGCAGGTCTATGCTGCCGAGCTAGTCAGGGACTATCCAAATAGAGTTCCGAGTTGTGAATATTGTATTTAAATTATCGATAAGTTAGCTAGAGTGGGATTGCATGCGGACAATATTCTTTAGTGATGAGGCAGGTCTATACTGCCGAGCTAGTGAGGGACTATCCGAATAGAGTTCCGAGTTGTGAATATTGTATTTAAATTATTGATAAGTTAGTTAGAGTGGGATTGCATGCGGACAATATTCTTTAGTGATGAGGCAGGTCTATGCTGCCGAGCTAGTGAGGGACTATCCGAATAGAGTTCCGAGTTGTGAATATTGTATTTAAAATATCGATAAGTTAACTAGAGTGGGATTGCATGCGAACAATATTCTTTAGTGATGAGGCAGGTCTATGCTGCCGAGCTAGTGAGGGACTATCCAAATAGAGTTCCGAGTTGTGAATATTGTATTTAAATTATTGATAAGTTAGTTAGAGTGGGATTGCATGCGGACAATATTCTTTAGTGATGAAGCAGGTCTATGCTGCCGAGCTAGTGAGGGACTATCCGAATAGAGTTCCGAGTTGTGAATATTGTATTTAAATTATCGATAAGTTAGCTAGAGTGGGATTGCATGCGGACAATATTCTTTAGTGATGAGGCAGGTCTATACTGCCGAGCTAGTGAGGGACTATCCGAATAGAGTTCCGAGTTGTGAATATTGTATTTAAATTATTGATAAGTTAGTTAGAGTGGGATTGCATGCGGACAATATTCTTTAGTGATGAGGCAGGTCTATGCTGCCGAGCTAGTGAGGGACTATCCGAATAGAGTTCCGAGTTGTGAATATTGTATTTAAAATATCGATAAGTTAGCTAGAGTGGGATTGCATGCGAACAATATTCTTTAGTGATGAGGCAGGTCTATGCTGCCGAGCTAGTGAGGGACTATCCAAATAGAGTTCCGAGTTGTGAATATTGTATTTAAATTATTGATAAGTTAGTTAGAGTGGGATTGCATGCGGACAATATTCTTTAGTGATGAGGCAGGTCTATGCTGCCGAGCTAGTGAGGGACTATCCGAATAGAGTTCCGAGTTGTGAATATTGTATTTAAATTATCGATAAGTTAGCTAGAGTGGGATTGCATGCGGACAATATTCTTTAGTGATGAGGCAGGTCTATGCTGCCGAGCTAGTGAGGGACTATCCAAATAGAGTTCCGAGTTGTGAATATTGTATTTAAGTTATTGTTAAGTTAGTTAGTGTGGGATTGCATGTGAACGGGAATTT
Source organism: Mellilla xanthometata (assembly GCA_035578125.1). Lineage (NCBI taxonomy): Eukaryota > Metazoa > Arthropoda > Insecta > Lepidoptera > Geometridae > Mellilla > Mellilla xanthometata. Next base: position 1,352,313 of record JAPUBQ010000020.1, read on the forward strand.
AAAGACATTATATTAATATTGAAGAATAGGTCAGTCCTTGCCACTACGACTCACAAACTCTCGGATTTTAGAAAAGTTGATGTTAATTCGTGAAACGGTAAAAATAGTTAAGAATCGTGTAGTTCTCGATCATCCGGTTGTAAAATCTAGTGGATACTTGGAGGACGACACTTCAGTGTGCTGGACCAGAGGATCCGATCATCAGGGAAGGCGAGAGCGGAAATAAACCCAGCTAAGTCCTAGTTTAAGTTTTAATTCACTTAATTTAGACTACGCGATTTTGTGTCTTTCGTTTGTCGTGAATAAAAATTGACAGTTTTCTGACAGATAATTATAATCATATTTTCAAATCGGTTTAAATCTTCACATATTTATGCTCAAAGGCCGAATCATTTAATTAATAAATTGATATGTAATCATTTCTTACGTGAAAACTTATATCACCGGTATTTATGAAAGCTAAAACAAACAGACTTTTATTTCCTTGAAAAGGAAGTTTTAATGTGTAGAACTTATACACTAGCAAATCGAGACAGACCAGCTCAATATCGAATAATTAATAATAATGAAGTAAATCTAATAACTTTATCTAGAATGTCTATATTTTAGAGGAAATAACTATTATACAATTTCTATTATTTGAATGATTATTCTCTCAGTGACAGGGAGTACAATTAGCAGGTTTACTGATTCCACATGTGGAAACCACCACTCAAGAGTAAAGGCCTTAGATACAAACAGGTTTTATTTCCTTGAATAGGATGCTTTAGAGTGTAGAATGTATACATTTTTAAATCAAGTCAAATTTGCTCAAAGTAGCACATTTATTAACTGAATTTGCGAATAGCTCTTAAAGGTCGAGTATGTTCATATTAAAGAGAAAATATCTCTAAATTGCTTACTGTTGTTTGATTGTTTGCTCTACCAGCAATGGAGAATGCGAAACAAAGAGACAGTATTTGTATTTATTTGAGATATGGCTTAGCGCTTTTACTGAATCCATATGAGGAAACCACCTCACAAGTGTGAAAACCAATATAAATAGTCTTTTATTTCCTTGAAAAGGAAGTTTTAATGTGAAGAACTTATACACTAGCGAATCGAGACATACCAGCTCAATTTTGAATAATTAATAATAATGAAGTAAATCTAATAACTTTATCTAGAATGTCTATATTTTAGAGGAAATAACTATTATACAATTTCTATTATTTGAATGGTTATTCAGCGACGCACGGGGAATACAATTATGTAGCAGAATTTACTGTTCCTACATGTGGAAACCACCACGTAAGTGTAAAGGCCTTAAATACTAACAGGCTTTACTTCCTTGAAAATGATAAGTTAGAGTGTAGAATTTATACACTATTAAATCGAGTAAAATTTGCTCAAGGTAGCACATTTATTATTATACCTAATTTACAAATAGCTCTTCGAGGTTCGAGTATGTTCATATTAAAGAGAAGATATCTCTTAAATGCTTACCGCTGTTTGATTGCTTGTTCTACCAGCAAAGGGGAATACAAAGCAAGGGAACAGTATTTGTATTTATTTGAGATATGGCTTAGCGCTTTTACTGAATCCAAACGAGGAAACCACCTGACAAGTGTAAAGGCCAATAGAAACAGGCTTTTATTTCCTTGAAAGGGAAGTTTTAATGTGTAGAATTTATACACTAGTGAATCGAGACAGACCAGCTCAATTTTGAAGAATTAGTAATGAAGTAAATTTAATAACAACATTATATGGAAAGTGCATGATCAAGTGGAAATAACACTCATATACTTTATAATAATTGTATATTTATTCCATCAGAACAGGAGAATATAATAAACAGTATTTACTGATTTCACATGAAAAACCCACTACAACAAAGTAAAGGCTAATACAAACCGGCTTTAATTATCAAAAAGGAGGAGGAACCTTAAAGTGTAGAATTTATACACGAACAAACTGAGTCAAGCTTGCTCACTGTAAAAACATTCATTAATATAGTGAATTTACAATAGCTCTACAAAACACGAGCATTCTCATATTAAAGAGAAAAACCTCTTAAATATTTATTGTTATTTGTTTGCTATTTCACCAACTCAGGGAAATAAAGTATGGCTTGGATCCACCCTATAATGATCCCATACGAGCAAACCACTTCTAATGTTATCATTAACAAATATAAATACAAACGACTTTTATGTCCTTAAACTGGAAGTTTTAATGTAAAAAAATTAAACTTATTTAAATTCAAGCTCAAATGTAAAATATTATTGATATGCATTCAATACCATAGGCTCAAATTAGAGTATAAATAAAAGTAAGAAAGATACTTTTATTAATCATTTATGAATACCTATATTCTTAAGTAAGTGGTGTTTTTTTTATAACCTTAATAGGATTAAGTATTAGGGGCGTATTTAGGCTTTACACCGAAGGCCTTTATACGCTCCGCATGACCTGAGATGAAGGATGGTGTTAGTTAGGATTCGAGGGCCAAAACCTCTACCCCGGTTCTACTAACAAGCGAAAGTAAGGAGAATGAAAGTTGTAGATGAATGCAAGATAATAGGAGGTAACATATCCCAACTGACTGACTGATAAACAATAGGATGCCCTCTCGTCCTTTTGAAGTAGATTAATTTCTATGGACTATTAAGTCAACTTGTTTAGAAGTTCGAAAGTGAGAGAGCGAGGGAGTAACTTGTAAGTAATTGCTTATGTGTGTGGAGATCGGTCTGCGGTGAGACTTGAAAGTATTGTGGAAGTGTGTAATTGAATATCCCCGAGGTCACCAGCCAGTGCTGGGTAGGGGTTTACTAGGCCCCTCCTCTGAGCTGAAAATCATAGATCGAGGCGAAAGGTTGGAGCCTCGATCTTCTAGATTATCATACATGTTTTGATAGTCTGGAACCCAGCACTGACTTTCACTAAAGCTATCTAATTTCACCAAACTCATTACAAATCGGTATTTAGTAGCCATACGGTCTTTATATGTTTAAATAAGATTAGGATTGTACTTTCTTGAACCTTTAAAGAACTTGAGTTTCTACATACATGACGCGGTCCTTATAGCTACTAGACGTATCACTGCCAAAATATAACCTTTTATGACATCGACGATATGCTCTAACGAATTATAAAACCAAATTTAGATTGATTATTGGTAAAGTTAAAATGTGAGCTATTAGGGTTAGATTTAACTAAGAGGAAAAAAAAATAGAGTTAAATAGGTAGGGCGAGGTACAACACGTTCGTAGATTTACCATAGCAGCGCCATCTATTGATTACTTACTCAACCCAGTCGAAAGGTATCGACATCTGTTAGAATCATTTGGAGTTAACAGATAATTGTGACTGTCAAATAATAACAGACAATAATTAGCAATAAATTAAACTTGCGACTATAATTTGAGATTTAAACTATCCTATCTCTCAAGTTGGATCGAACTGCACATGGTGTGCGAATTTTATTATAATCGGTTAAGTGGTTTACGAGTCCATTGAGGACAAACATTGTGGCACGAGATTTATATATTATAAAATATCAAATTATTTAGTATGTTTTATGACTTGTTAATGTAAAATTTATCTGTAAAGAACTTTGACTTTGACTTCTTTTTCTACGTATGAGCTAAGAGACTTAGCTCTGGTGTTGAAGACCTTGGACTTGTCATTCTTTGACTTTCAAAGAATGACAAGACTTTTGAAGACCCATCCGAAGACTATCTTTAGCGACCGTTGCTTCACTTTGGTAATCATTTCAGATCATCTTATATAGCCGAGCTACAGGCACTACATGTCTTAGGACTTAGGTAGATATAGCAAAGGGAACGTATAGTGGGCTCTTTTTGTTCCCACTGCTGGGACTCGGGGTCTTCTCTCACGAGGAGAGAGATATCGGCCACCACGCTGGCCAAACGCGGGTTAGCGGAAAGGTAAGTAGTTAAAACTTTCTATAAAATAATATAAAACTAAAATTAATCAAATTCAAAAATATTAACTAAAACCATATTACGTAGATTCACGTATGTATAGTTTTCCTTCACATGTGAGTGTGGCTCAGAAGGAAAACGTTTGCTTTTCAATCTGACAGCCCATGGTTCAGTCCCGTCAATGAAAAACGTATTGCAAGACCTAACTAAAGGTTTTGTGGCACGCAATTGTTTTCTTTTGTATTTTTTGTGTATTAATTTTCTTTGTTTTTCGTGTCACAAAATAAATGTTTCTTTGTTTCTTAATTAATTAATTTAATGTTTATATCTAATCTTACACTCTCTTATTAAATTTATGCAGTATGTGCTACATAAAATACGTAGTTTTGTGACTTAAAAGACTAATAATGCAGTGTCCTAGTATATAAGGCCCCAGATTATATCAGGGGATAACTAACTAACTAAATAGGTTGGCGCGTCGACGCCACTGTTTTCGGTCCTGTGCCTCCGGTTGGACGTCCCAGGAATCGCTGGATAGACCAAGTGGAGGAGGACCTGCGCAATCTTCAGGTCACGCAGTGGCAGGAGAAGGCACAGGGGATAAGAATACAGTAATACCCCGACTTACGCTACCTCGACTTACGCGATTTAATTTTCTCATCTATTTCAACGTTTTTTGTTTGAAAGCCGCGCACTTCAGATTGTGTTTATACATTTTATTAATATAGTTTGTCATATTATCTAGAATTAAATTAAAATTTATTTCCTAAATTACAGTCTCCGGTCTCAATTAAACATAATTTGTATGACTTTATAGGTATGTTATTAGTTATATGTTATTAGTTAGGAATGTATATGCAAAATTGTACCCCGACTTACGCGAATTCGACTTACGCAAATAGCGCTCGGTCCCACCTATCGCGTAAGTCCGGGGTATTACTGTACTATTAATAAAAAATAAAAAAATCTTGCACTCTCTGCTGTTTGAGACGGAACCCAAAATTATTATTATGAAAAAGTTATTTACGCCCATTGCACGAAAAATGTGTGTTCAGAAATTACAAAAACACGGCGCAACATGATTACATGAGATGTAGTCATTTTGTTTCAGCTTTAAAATGAATAAGAATGCTTTTGTGGAACATTCTAGAGCCAGAGATGGTTCCACGAGTGATTTGAGGTGTAAAACTTTTCGCTTGAAAAATGCATGTTGCATGTAAGCAGACAAAGTTAGATGATTTGTTTTTCTGTAAAAGATTGCTTTGGACTGTATAGTGGTTTTGAGATTAGATTTCGTTGAGAAAAAATGGATTCCATTTGTATATTATTTGATTTAATTTGATTGTATTTAATAGTATTTTATTGATATTTGTTTATTTTGTATGGATGGGTTTTTCTGAAATAAATGAATGAATTAATTGATTAAATAAAAAAAAAAAACAAAAACTAGTGTACTGTAAAAGCTGATGACTTGTTTTTTAAGTTATGTGTGGATTTGCACTCGCTTTTCGGTGAAGGAAAACATCGTGAGGAAACCGGCATGTTTGAGGACTGCAATATCCGAAGGCTTGTGTTATTGTCCAACCCGCGCTTGGCCAGCGTGTTGGATTATGACTTATATCTCTCTCCTCGTGAGGGAAGGCCCCGAGTCTCAGCAGTGGGAACGTATAGAGGGCTGCTTATGCTTATGTTAGTGTACTGTAGTTAAGTATTTCCCGTGTTGCTATACTAAAGTGCGCACAAATACTAAAAATAAAAATCTAGTCGCCCCCCTTAATAATTTCAGGTTTTGAATTTGATTTGAATACGTAACTTGTCAAAGTTTCAGCTTTCTAGCTATCACGGTTTCTGAGATACAGCCCGGAGACAGACAGACAGCGGAGGCTTAGTACTAGGGTCCCGTTTTTACCTGTAATGTACGGAAACCTAAAATGACAAACCCTAATAAAATATCCTACCATATTTTACACTTATTTTGCATAACAAATATATTCGACTAGCCAACTTTTCTCACTACCTTGCCTCACCCAGGGAATATGCAATGCAATGCATTCTAAACTTATACTTTGAAGATTACATTTGCAAGGAAGAAGAGCAAGAGGCCGACCGAAGAAGATATGGATGGAGTGTGTGAATGAAGACATGAGAGTGGAAGAAGAAATTTTACTCCCGCATGGTGGGATTAGGCAAGGAAGAAGAAGAACACTTTGAAGATTACATTTTGCTGTTTACTTTAGGTATTTAATGGTTTATGACCTCGTCTTGGTTGAAGATGTTGGTCATAACGGGAATCGAAACCCGGTCTCGGTTTCTCGGGTTCGATTCTCAAAAAACTAATTAGCAACTGACCAGCGCTGTTCAGCGCAGTGATACAGCGGGTGTGATAGCAACTGTTTAGGGGATCACGCAGAGGCGAGATATTTGGTTAGAATAAAATATCATTACAGATAGAAGATAATAAAATTAAAAACTAATAAAAAAAAAACACTCATAAAATTAATTAAATAGGCCACTCCGGATAGAACCTGACGGAAAGGTACCCATAACGCTCGTGGCATTGCCGCGTTGTATGGCTATGGATAGCCTTTGCGTTAGGTACGATCCAGAGCGGTATTCGCCTGATTTTTCTTTTAATATCATTCACAAATAATTTCTTTTTTTTTCAAATAAAAAAATAGTATGTGAAAATAAAGCTTAAATTTAAACTGATATTAGTATTTTAAAGTACTTTTCCTTATTTTATTTTGTTACTATACCACACTGCGGCGGTCATGAAAAATCACCATCGTTTTTCCCATAACCCAAAAATACAGAAAAAAAAACAATAAATCTCGTGCAAAACTGTCGCTATCCATCAAAGCATAGACGCACATCTTTGTGTTTGTGGTTTCCATCGGAAAACTTGCACATGGCTAGAACGCCCCCGCTTTACCCTATATACCCGTCACAGTCTAAAAATTCTCATACCAAAATCTTGCAAAAATACTCAGATGATGAAATCTGTAAGGTAATAACTTCTAGTCTGTGGTCAGGGTATGTATGGCAATATACGACCCGTGCCAAGTTTCAACAGCTGGTATTTGTTTGGAAACTAACATGATTAATGGTTGTAACTCCTGCACTTTGCTCTTTGTTGAGTGTTTGCTATAATACCTATTTATTTATTGGGGATCACAAGTTGTATATTGAAAACGAGCTTCTTAGGTAAGCTTGGTCGTAGAAGAGTTTTGAGTGGCTTTTACGTGAGTGAAAAACTTCTACGGGCAAGTTCCAAACCAATTCATACACGTATTTTTAAAATCGACCACAAAATACTTAAATAAAAACTTTTCATAGTTCATAGTTAGTTATTGATAACAATAGTTACACGTCATAACATTTTTAATAAGTCATGTATATATCATGTATATAATAAACAAAATTATTCAATAAAATTTTAAATTAGATATAATGAAATATTATTCATATATGTTTTATTCTAAACCCTTTTCTTCATCGCACTTGTCTTTTTCAGCTTAGCTACAATTGTTCAAAATCAAATCATTTTAATATAATAGATGCGAAAGTTGTGGGTAAGTGTGTACGAGTATGTTTGACACTTGTTGACGCTCAAACGGCTGATTCGATTTGAATGAAATTTAGTATGGAGATAACTTAGATCCTGGATTAACATATAAACTTATTTTTATCCCGAAATAACTTTATTTCTATCCATTTATCCATCTGGATAAATTAAGACGTTTCAGTACAAAATTTGTTCCAAGAATAGTGTTTCCTATGTCCTTTGTTCTAAGATCTACAATTGACGTTATCATTTTTTTTCCTGCACTTAATTAACCTAATACCGAACAAAACATCATTCAATCAACATGAAAGTTTTTCCGCAAATAGCACCTTATTACGCCAAGAGTGTTTACTTTGTAGATGTAGTGTTTACTAGATATGACATTTCCTCCAATATGAAACTAGATAAGATAGATATATGAATAGATTAACTCTTTATTGGGCAAAAATTGGTACAAGACAAAATAAAAAGTAATAACACAAAATGATTTACAACGTACCACAAACGGCGGCCTTATCGCTAACAGCGACCTCTTCCAGGCAATCTTTGGATGGAAAGAAGTTGAAAGGATGAGAAAATAAGGGATTGCACAATAAAAAATATTAATTCTTACATACTTGGTGGAGGACTTAAAATAAACTTAAGTTAATATAATTAATTTGAAATGTAATTTAGATAATTTTAACAGAGAGGAAAACAGGCTTTATTATGCGCAAAAAGAAATATAATAAAAAGATAGCCAAGCCAATATTTTATTTGTGCACAAAAGCTCGACAAAGTGATAGCTATGTGTTATGATAGCTTAAAAAATTAAGCTTGATAGCAGACTTACTCCCAAAGATTTTTTTTTTCAGACAGATGCATTTTAAAATAGAGGCATACGGAATGACAAAGTTTTCATAAGGGTGTAGATGTTACGCCATATCTAGGATTATACTATATCCTGTTTATTTTGACGAGCTAATAAGATCTGTCATAATTTATCATCTCCCATCCTACTTTGGAAAGAAGGAAAATCTTTATAAAAAAAAAAAAAATACCAAACACTTAGAAGTTTAGTAATTTTGAGATTTTTCCTAAAACGAAGAGCAATAGCCGTGTTTTAATACCAAACTTAACTATAAAAAGAAGTGGTCAAATGATTCAGTAGTTTGATTTCGAAGGAACATATTTATGATTTTCTATTTTGCTTCCACGATTGCCATAGTACAGTTGTAGCGTATATGGTATATATGGTTTTCTTTAAAAGCAAATTATAATAAAATATATTACATTTCAATAAGTATTACATTAAAAATTTAAGTATGCCCCAAACCTTATAATTTTGTGTTTTTTTTACTTCTCTGCTGAATTGCCGCATTAATACGAACAAGTAGTTTTACAAATAAAATAGAAAACAGTTTACTACGACAGGTAAAAAATAAAAAACAATAAAATCAATGTATGTACAGTCATACACAAAAAACACATTTCCAGTCTGTAGTGTACAGTTTATGTATGTATAGTCTGTGGCTTAGGTGTGATAGTCTATGGACGATAGCTTAGTCTGTGGCATACTGTGGTATGTCAAGACCACTATTGGTAAGTCATTGATAGAGATGCGCGACTGCGAATAATCTGACCAGTCGAATTATCTACAACTACTAATATACAGGTTCGACTTGAATATTAGTAATATACTAATGTTGATAATCGAATGATGACTACTAATTAGTTACTAATGGCGTTTTGACTCGATTGTTAGCGAATCTTGTCAATGTCACTTGTTAGTTTCAATTGAATGAAATATGAATGAACCGTTGGAGTGGAGTCGGCTCAAGTAGTAACTAATGTAGTATTCATTCAGTCCGGTTAATTTTGAGTGGGTATCATGTAAGTTACTAATTTTCGGAGATCATTCGAATGAGTCGAATAATTCGACTGGAATCATTCACAGTCGCGCATCGCTAGTCATTGGCGAGGCGGTCAAATACGGATACGAACTGACCGTCCAAATAAATTATTTGATTTAATTCGATACCTGTCTCTATTGATCGCAGTAGGTAAATAAAACTTACTTACTATGATGGCTCGCTTACCCCAAAATGGATCCTGGCCTCCGACACCAAGAGACGCCACTTTTCTCTATCCTGAGCTGTCTCCTGCCAGTCTGTGGCATGAAGTGCGCTCAGGTCTTGTTGCACTAGGTCTTCCCAGCGATACTTGGGTCGACCAACCGGACGTCGGCCAATTGGTCGTCCCAAGTATGCTCGCCTCACAGCCCGATCCTCTCCCATCCTTTCTACGTGGCCGAACCAACGGAGCCGATGTGCATTACTTTCGCCCATGATGTTAGGTTCTGCCACAAGGTCTTCTAATTCTTTGTTTTTCCTTATTCTGTAACTCCCATCCTCTCTCCTGACTGGCTCAAAAATTTTCCGGTACACTTTACGCTCGGTAACTAGAAGAAGTAAGAAGGTAAATAAAATATCAGTTCAAAAACCTTATTAATACTAAAGATAAACAAATTAAAATAATACAGCAACAAAAACAGAAGCGATGGAATAAACTGTTTAATTTCAACAGCCAAAGGGTTTTCAAACAAGTTGTTTGTAAAACTAAAATAGTAAACAAGAAACGGATCCGGTCAGGGAGTAAGATTAAAGAGCGGGGCAGAAAGGCTACTTCGCAAAAATCGTACGTGTGTGTGTGTGGGTGTGTGGATGTGTGTTTAAGTGTATATGTTTTCGTCACGCTTAAACGGCTGGACTGATTTTGATGAGATTTACTATGAAGCTAAGTTAGACCTTGGATTAACACATAGGCAACTTTTTATTCCAGGCTATTTTGATGTTGTTGTTAGGCGTCCCAGATTAACGCGGGTAGGACTGCGGGGCGTAGGTAGTACGTTATAAACTTTTATGTTTCATGTACGTGAAATGTAAATCTAAAATAAAATTTATTAAATAGATAGATAGATAGAATCGTATAAAATAGGAAAATAAAGTATCGTATCGTTATGAAGATTTGAAAATACGTTTAAAATATGAATTTCTTGAATTTCTAATGCACAGCTTTATTTATAATATTACCAAAAAAAAAATATAATTTATTACCAAAAATTATTTGTGTAACAGATAAAAATTACAATAGAATTTCATTGGCAAAATTTTGATTTGATAAATAATTGTAAATTTAATTAAAAATCCCAAGCCTTTTTAACTGACTTCAAAAAATGAGGAGTTTTCAAAAATACAGGATTAATAAAAATTTAAAATAGCTTTTTATAAGTACATCAAATAATCTCTTCGATTGTACTTTTATGTTCTTGATTTGATATAGGCATAAAATTATCTTTCTCTTTTTAGTTACAGTTAGTATTTATAAAAGTAGGTGTGGTAAGTACAACCGATTTCAAAAAAGTCGTTTGTTTTTAAAACAATTTTATTAGTCATTGTAAACTGTTCACGTAAAGCATCTTAATATTTTCGTGTAGAAAACGGTCACACTTACTTATTATTAAAAGTTGGAATGAGTCCAACAGTGCACGCGCGGGTCTCGTCGGCGGCGGTCCGTGTAACACTCGCCCCTGAAGATGGTGCTCGGAAAGCACCGAAACTGTTGGACTCATTCCAACTTTTAATAATAAGTAAGTGTGACCGTTTTCTACGCGAAAAATGTTTATTAGTAGTAGTTTTTTTCGAGTATCATATTTTCTGACTGAAACATCTGTTTACCTTGTATAATCTGTCTGAAACTAGGAAACAATACGGCGTCCGTTTTCAGGGAAAACTTTGATTTCTCCTGAGACTCGCTGAAATATCATGGTTAAATATCTGGGGCCTTTCATACAACACCTTGCGTTATGATTGTCATGAATATTTTCGCTTTGACGCAGTTTTCCTTTTCATTTACACATTTCTTAGAAAAAGCTTTGGTTTGATCTGTTTTTTTTTTTAATTCTTTTTTTTACTCTTCCTATAGCTATGCATTTGACCATCAGGGCGTACATAAATATAAGAAAAATGGAAATAAAATTGTTTTAAAAAACATTCTTACAAAAAACTTTGGTTTGATCTATAATCAAAATTCTAAAAATGAAGGTTTCCGTATCGAAATCTATGTGGCCTTTAAAAAAACAGAGGTTAAAAACGTTTGACGTGTTTTTGTGTGTGCGTTTGTCTGTCTGTAACTTTCATCATCATCATCATCAGCCTATCTGCTTCCACTGCTGGACATAGGCCTCTCTCAAGGCACGCCAATTAACCCTATCCTGGGCATCTCGTCTCCATCCACTGCCTGCTTGTTTCCGTATATCGTCTTTCCACCTCGTTGCAGGACGTCCTACACTACGTATGCCGGTACGCGGTCTCCACTCCAGAACTCGTCTACCCCAGCGGTTATCGGTTCTGCGGCAGATGTGACCGGCCCACTGCCACTTCAACTTGCTAATGCGTTGAGCTATGTCGGTTACTTTGGTTCTCTGGCGAATGACTACGTTGCGGATACGATCCCGCAGAGAAATACCAAGCATAGCTCGCTCCATAGCTCATTGACCGACTTTGAGTTTCCGGACCAGTCCTGCTGTGAGTGTCTATGTCTCAGCACCATAGGAAGCGAAAAATAGACTGTGCCGACCCCACCTAGTAGGAATAGGTAAGGAATACGATTTAAACTAGTCAATCATATTATAGTAAGTCCAAACAAGACCAATATAAGAACGTAATCAAGAAAACCACAGTCTAAATAATTCACTACCACAATCACTTTCATTCTGCAACTACACTGGACGATCATTTAGAGAACGCGATGATACTACGTCGACACGTAAGCTCCCGTGAGAAATAACACCGAGTGGTAAAATACGTTTCTTAAAAAAAGAGTTACGCGAATGTAAGGAACTCAAAGTTTTGTATGAGCTGAGTTGATTTTTCTCTGGTTTCATGGCCATTGCTTAAAGAAACAGATTCTGAACAGACTTTTGTGACTCAATTGCATAGTAAGACGAGAAAGTGGATTACGAGGATTACAGATAATATTTTGTTAGACGTGTAACTTTTGTCGTCCTTTGGGATTTTGTTTTTCATTACATTATAGGTACTACGAATATAATATTTTACTATTGCATCCTTTTTTTTACTCTTTACCTACATCTATGCATTTGACCACCAGGGCGTACCTAAAAGGTAATAAAATTGTTTTAAAAAAACTTCCATCGACTTCAAAACCATAACTAAAAAGGGAAAAATAATTGTATATAAACATCAAATTATGAACATATAAGTACAATTTAAAAGTTTATTTGATGTAGGTACTTATAAAAAAACTATTTTAAATTTTTATTAATCCTATATTCTTGAAGTCGGTGCCAGCAAAGAAAGACAATTAAATTGTGTTTTTTTAAACAGATATTAATTTATTGTTCTTAGATGGCACCAACTCCAAGAACACAATATTAATAAAAAATTAAAATAGCTTTTTATAAGTACATCAAATAAACTCTTCGATTGTACCCTGTAACTCCTCCTTTTTTGAAGTTTGTTAAAAACGGGATGCTATTACTAAGCCTCCGCTCTCTGTCTGTCACCAGGCTGTATCTCAGAAGCCGTGATAGCTAGAAAGCTGACATTTTCACAGGTTACGTTCGTTGTTTTCCTTGCTTAAACTAAGTACAATTTACAATAACCGTGTTTTTTTTCGTATTTTTTTGCTATATAGCCTTAACCGTTCTGGTAGACACTTAAATTAAACAAAAGTAAATATAAATATTTAAGGCGGTTTCCCATAAAGCAAACGTAATTATTGTGTATTTTTTGCTCCATTTTTATAACGAAATCTGGTTGACCTTATATACCATTATAGAATATTAACTTTATTATTAAATTTAAAAATAAAATAAACATTTAAGGGGAGCTACTATATGACAAAGTATTTCTTCGCCATTTTTGTAAGATAATGGTACGGAATCCTCCTTGCGCGAGCCTTATTTGCACTTGGCCAATTACTATACATATTTCATCCCTTATTCTTTAACGAATATTGTTTAAAACAATAGAGAATATGCAATATTGTACTTTGTAAACTGTTATCGTAAGGCATATTATATAATTAAGTTTTTTAAGTAAGTGTGACCGTTTTGTTTCGTGTAAAAATATGCAATATTCTAAGATTTTACATAAATTTACACACCATAGCGGGTCTAGTATACATAACAACTTTTAATACTTATGTAACACTTCTCGATCTATACTTTGCAAATAAAAACATTTGATTTTATTTAGAAAATCATTTTGCTAAAAGATCCATTTAACCCAATTGCCAATTGCGAAAATTCCTCAGCAAAACTATCTCAAACTCAAATAATATCGATACAAGCTTGCAGTAACACACAGGATGCATCGACGATGGTCCGGCCCCGGGGGAAATGAGGGTAAGTGTGTACTCCAGCTTTGTCTACGAAATAAAACCTGGGATCTATCGGAGATTTTAATGTTTTTACGGGAAAATTGTTAGCCTTGGTGTGTAGCTGAGTTTTTTACATGTGGATGGTTGCAAAAGTTGATTCAAATCTTTTTTGACTTTTGCGAATAGAAAACAAAATAAAGCATTTAGCGTACTCCCGCTGTGATCTGAAACCAAATAAGGATAAGCAAAGGAACAATAAAAATATAAAATTAGGTGTGTTCCTCCGACTGACCACCACACCTCCACTACACCAGTAAACTAATCCCTAATCTACCCTCCTAAAACAACGAAGTTTCACGCGTGGCTGATCTCCTCACACACCGGAACAACCTGAAACATATAATTCTAATATTAACATTGCCTATCTCCATTCGGAAATTCTTACTCAACACGTGTTTCGCCTTTCCACAAGGCATCTTGAGGAGGTGTTGACTCTTCGAACGACGGATCTTTCGATCCGATGACACGTTTCGAATCCGATGACAAGTCCCGGCTGTTAGTCTTAGTGCTAGTAGTCATTAAGCCAAGTCAGAAGCCTTCGGGTGGCTTGTGAACTCTCGACACCAGAGCTTTACCACTTAGCCCATAAGCAATTTAATTTAGAATAGAAGACAAAATTAAATATTTAGTGTAATTCCGCTATGATCCGAAACCCAAATTAAGACAAGTAAAGGAAAACTTAACTAAAATCAATTAACTAAGATAAATTAACTAATATTAATTAAGATTAACGTCGCCTATCTCAATTCGGAAATTCTTACTCAACACGTGTTTTGCCTTTCCACAAGGCATCATCAGGAGATGTTGACTCTTCGAACGACGGATCGAAAGCTGCTTTCGATTCTTATTTGGGTTTCGGATCACAGCGGAAGTACACTAAATATTTAATTTTGTCTTCTATTTACAATGGATTTCCGCCAATTAAGTAACGCCTGACTCAATAAGTTAATTTAATTTAGGTTTTGTACTTAATTACTAGGCGAGCTAAGAATTTCTCATCAAGTGTCTTGTAGAACCAATAAAACAAACGGGTAAGCCCCTAAAACGATTAAAACCTCTTCTTGAGTTTGTAACAGCAATAGAATAACTCTTAACTTTATCCGTCTAGACAAAATACATCTGGGCTTAACCTCTTACTTCAAGGGTAGGCTATTTGTTAAAACTTTCTTTAAAACGTATTATCAAGAAGAATAAATTAAAAGTAACACTTATCAACATTTTGTGACGGCAATTTCCCAGCCATTTTGTTTGTTTTTTTTTTATCTGTGGCCGGCCAGCTATTCAGCCATGATTTTTTATTTTCACTATTGAAAAAATGATTAATATCCCCAAAAAAAAATTAAATATATTGTCAAAACTAAATAAAGTTGTTTAAAAAATACATATTCTTTAATCAATACTTAACTTTAAGTTATTTCAACTTATTTCAATTTGACATCGTGGCTGTATAAAAAGTTGGAACATGGTTCAATAGATAATTATGTAAAAAAACTTTTTTTTTAATAATTTGAATTTGAGTTTGAAAGCGATTCTCCCTAGGCATGAAATGTACTACTTTCATCCCGCTCCTCAGGCAACTTCAGATCTACTTTCAGAGCATGAGTAATGAAAATTGTTTTATAACCCGTGCGGAGCTGGGACGGGCAAGCTGCAAGCCTGAAATAAATCTGTTCTTTTTTCTTTCCTTTCAATGTATGGTAGTTACGTAAGCTATCGAAAAGTCTGACACTCTACATAACTCTTACACATTTCCCGTTATTTGACGATATCGAATTAAAGCGACACCTGAAGCAATGGCAACATAAATACACCATCATGTTTGAAATACGTCTGACACGTTCAGGAAATATCAAATTTTCCTGTTAGAGTTTACTCAGTTAAACTGCCATCAGTCGCCGGTAACCGCCAGACGCCGATAATAATTTGGGTAACAAAACGCCTTTATAAATTCACAATGTAATTTGCACGTACGCGACCGAAACCGCATCGATGTGTTTGCTGTGCCACAAGTTATGGGCTAAAGCGAGATTTTAACTTGGACTCAATTTATAGACAAATTATTTTAACGCACTATAATTTTTAATGATGAATAAAAAAGGTTTTTCAAGATTAATATACTTAACCTTTTTTTTTGACGAGGGGAAAATCTTTAACAAGACTTATATAAAGTTTTAACTTGGACTCAATTTATTGGCAAATTAATTTTACGTGTTATAATTATTTAATGATGATAAAAGGGTTTATTTAATGAGGATAAAAGGGTTTTCACGATTAATACAACCTTTTTTTTTGACGAGGGGGGAAACTTTTACATGACTTATATAAAGTGGTGAGAATTTTTAATCTTTATTTAAAGTAGTGAGAACCTTTTACCTTGGATAAACCCAGGTTTTTTTGGTACAATATTTTAATTATAATATGTATTCTGTTTGAGATAATAAATAAATAAAAAATAAATGAAACACCTCAATGGGGCGCAGCCAGGTTATGTGAGATTTCTACCCACTAAAACCCCCTGGTGCTCGCTCCGGGTTCTTCCAGGGAACACCTCAACACCCCAGAGACCTCCTTGCAATGCGTTTAGCACTTCACAGTCATTTGCTGGCTATCCGCCAACGTCGGCGACGATCACGGACCCGGACTCGATGAAACGGGTGTCGGAACCCCATCTCCGAACACCCTCGAGTCTGATGCCCCTTTTAGTCGCCTCTTACGACAGGCAGGGGCAGTTCCGCAGCTTTATTCTGAGATTAATACGACGCCCTAAACAACCTAACCAAATGCCATTTTTGCACTTATACTTGCCAGGGTACAAGTTTTATGGGTCGATATTTGTATCCGTAATAGTTGGTCAGTTTCCTCTTAAAGCAAAAGTATTTAAGTTGTAGCTAACAAAACTTTATTTGATATACTACCTAAATAATCTAACCAAATGCCATTTTTGCGTTTAAGCTTGTTTTGCGATTTGTGTGTATGGGTACAAGTTTTGTGTCGATATTTGAATGCATAATAGTTGGTCAGTTTCCTCTAAAAGCAAAATTATTTAATTTGTACAAAACGAAAAAAGAAAAAAGAAACGATAATTTATATTACATTAATTAAATGATGAGTAGAATAAGAATAACTATTTTAATCATTCATATTTATGTGCTTTCTATAAGTTATTTACAAGCCCACGGATGCATTTTAAAACAAATTGAGTTTAGAAAACATATGTCCCTTTTAACTCGGACCAAACTCGTCCTAAAGCCTCTGCGCCGCTGACAAATGAACTGGGCCCAGCTTGTTTATTAGCAAACGTCACATTTTACGCGCGCCACTGCATTATACTGCACGGGACGAGAATTGCAACGAAAAGGCTGGAATGGGCCGAGTTCTGTTTACGAGTTCTAAACGCTTACTAAGTTCTAGTAATAGTCCTATTCAGCTCATGTGTCGTCAAAATTACATAAAACCCTAAATTTTTGCGCTTTTATCACCAACCCCTTTTTATGGCCATTTTAGTGATTTAATTATTTTTCATCCCGCTCGATAACTAATCAATTTTAGTTTTTTTTTACTGTAAAACTCAAATTACTAAAGTGATCTGACGCGATCATCGAGGTTAAGCAACGGTCGTTGCGGACAGTTTTTGGATGGGTGACCATGACCAAAACTGTCTTTTAAGTGGCATTTTCATCTGAACACTATCGTGGTTCGGAAGACACGTTAAATTGTAGGTACCGGCTGTTTGTCTTAGTAAAAGCAGTCGCTAAGTCAAGTCACAGGTCTTAGGGCAGTTTGGAAACTCTCGACACCAGAGCTTAGCCATTTAGCTCATACGAAGAAGAAGAAGAACTTAATAAAAAAAATGGTTGCCTGTAAAGTCGGTTTTACGGGCGAAGATTTTACGTGACAACGTCGATCATAGTTGAGTGGGAGAGAGACGCAAGGCATTCGGCGGGCCTCTCTCTCGTTCGGTGACTCATCGTAACGTTACCGGGCGTTACACTTTTCATAAGTGACTCCCAGCCGCAACCTAATTTAAGACGTTGTCACGTCAAAATTAAGAGAGGCTTCGCTTGATCGGGCATTTATACAAACAAACCAACGACAGCAAATCTTAGCCAAGTGGCTATGAGCTAAATATAAGCTAAGTAGCTAGCATACGACCTAGAAGAAGAATTGAAAGGAAAATTTGATTAGTCGTTGTAGAGACGCTTCGCTCGTTCGGACATTTAAACAAACAGACTAACGACTGTCCAGAACATGAAAACAGGGAATAAACACCATTTCCCGACCAAGTAGCCTGTTATCTATTCAAGCTTCAAGTCTTGTTATCAGTCTTGGAGTTTGCCAGTTGCCGGAACTTCTTCAGTCCAGGGGTGGATTAAGGAAGCCTGAGGCCAAGGGGAGGGGGTTTGGATTCGCTTTAAATTTGACAGGGGTATTCAAATTCTTTGTTGTGTATAAACAATTCGTATATGCCTTATCTTACTTATCTTACTGTTAAATTATAATAATACGTTTAAACAAGTTACGTTAGGAAATCTTCAACAAGACATGTAGCTACGATGGGGCACAGATAGGTTGAGTGGGATTTGTGCCACGAAAAACCCATTTAGTGCTTGCCTCTGTAAATAATTTACGGAGGACTCCGGGTTCTTCCGGGAAACACCCCGAAGACGCACTGGTGAGACCTACGTTTAAGTCAGCTTAACTAAAGGCATTTCCTTTTTTTATCGTGATTTAACCCCTCCCCCTCTACTTAAACCGAGCCTGGTCGTTGCTTGATTAGGTTGATCTACCTAGACGACTTGAGAATTCCGCGAAACTTTGTCTTTGACTTGTCTTTCTGGATAGCTAATTTAATTTACGAGGTCGCTGGAAATAATTATGTTTATGAAATATAGGTGGCATTATTAGTTTTTAAACTGTATTGGCATTTTTGTTAACTATGTAGGTGACTGACGCCATTTTTAAAGATAGTAGCTAGCCAGGCAAGCACTGGAAAATACCATAACACCGTGTATTTGAATTCCCATACACACTTATGTTATTACACCTCGTCATTATGTTCTTTCTTTGTGTTTTTTCTTGAAATTGATTGCCTGGAAGAGATCGCTATTAGCGATAAGGTCGCCAGTTAAAGCACTAGCTTTTATGTACTTTATGTGTTTTGTAATTTGTTCCATTTTTTTTTAGTGTTTTAATAAAGTGTTTATCTATCTATCTGTCATGCAAAGATTTTATGTTTACAAAAAATATAAAAAAAAAACCCCACAAAAGCCTTAAGCAATTTCACAATATATTATTTAACAAACAGAGAAATTTACAAAAGCAAGGCAGCGAATAATTTCTCCTGAATAACAAATGGAAAGCTACAGTTTTGAGAACTATTTAACTATGAATAGGTAAGTTCGCAGTGTCTCAGTTTGTTACGAATAGCGAACTTGAGTTTCTACGAACCGTACACTTCTAGTACATATTTATATCATCCGCGACAGATATATATAATATAGCGCTTATGGCTCGGCTAGCTGAGGTGATCAGACACGATCATCGAAGCTTAGCAACGGTCGATGCCATGCACAAGACTGTTGTTTGCAAAAGAGGCATTTTCATCAAGGTCTAGGCTGTTAGTCTTAGTACAAGCAGTCGTTAAGCCAAGTCAGAGGTCTTCGGGTGGCTTGAAAATTCTCGACACCAGAGCATGGCCACTTAGCTCATACGAAGAAGAAAAATCCGCGACGGAACGGAGACCAGTATAAGTTTAGGGTGTGAATATGTGTTACCTATTCAATCAGGCATTAGTTTGTGAAAATCATTGTAGATGGAAGAAAATCAGAAATATTTAGTGTCAATCCGCTGTGATCTGAAACCAAATTAAGATAAGCAAGGAAATCATCAATATATTTAAAAAAAATTGATGTGTTTTTGCAACCAATCACCACACCTATACTCAACTCACAGCAGTATGACTACCTTCCTACACACAACGAAGCTTCTCTTCCTTCTGGAATCCTGACTCGCCGGACTGAGCTGAAAAAAAAGTCGCTATTCCACTTCACGTGTGGACTTTTCACACGCCGGAACAACCTGAAACAATGTTACGCGGGTAAAACCGCGGGGCGCAGGTAGTGAAATAATATTTCGCCAATTGATGCAGAGAAGATTGTCTCGCTCCGTTCACTCGGACAACAACACTGCGCTGTCAGTACTTATTAAATTCGGGAACAAGTAAGTTATTCATAGCTTGGAAGGTACTCGGGAAAGTGTGTTAACGAAAGTTTGCTCTTCCGAACAGTCGCGAAATATCAAGCTCTTTGAGATGGAATGAGATTTCAATAATATATATGTATATATGTATATTCAATATATATAAATGCAATAATGCAAATATTAAAATACTATGTACCAACTCAAATATAAAAAGAAAAGAATAATAATAGCTTTTTATAGAAAACCGTAATTTTATCAAATTAGTGTATTGTCATCGGTCCTCAATAAATCTACAAAGTTTGAACGAAATCTGGCCGTTTAAAGTGGGTCAAAATCGCGCCCACAGAAGTCGGTTACAAACAAACATACAGGTGAAGCTAAAAGAAAGCGTGTAAGAATGAAACTCTACAATCTAAATTTAGGTAAGCTTATCACCCAAGCTATCACTGCGTGGCAGAGTTCCTAAAATGCTGGCAGCATTGCCCCGTTGAATAGCTAAGCCCAGTCTTTGTGAAAAATTGTTACCAGCTCTTGGAATATGCATTTTGTTTTATTCATTTGGGAAGTCTGTTACGCAGTGATAGTCTGGACGGTGCGCTTCCTTTAATTTATACTATAATATATATACATAATAATTGGCCAAGAGCTATCAATCCTTAATAAATGGCTAAAGAACTCGTTTGTTTGTATGGGATCCCTTTGTCAAGCGAGTGGAAATCCATACATAACTTGAAAAAAGAAACATTGCTGTAGGCCTGATAACGAACCAGAGGCCTTCTGATTGAAAAGCAGACGTTTTTACCACCGCGCCACACTCGCTTTTCATTTGTTTCTCATCCTCAACAAAGTGAAATTAACGAACAAAAGTTTAGCAACTTTACTTGAAAAAAAAATGAACACACTTCCCGGGCTAATCTGGGAAACCACTGCCGTAACTTCAACATTGAGTATTTTAATTATTTTAATCTTCTAGGGAACTCCGTTAAGCTTCTGATAGCTCAGAATACTGATTAGTGGAACAAGGCATAGGATTCAAGCGGATATTTGAGTAATTACTCGATTATATAGCGCCTGTAGCTCATCGCCTGTGGCTTACTAAGGAGATCTATCGCGATCATCGAGGCTAAGCAACGGTCGATGCGGACAGTCTTTGGTTGGGTGATAAGATACCATGCGTCGGATGATACGTTAAATTGTAGGTCCCAGCAGGTAGAATTGGTACAAGCAGTAGTTAAGCCAAGTAAGAGGCCTACGAGTGGCTTGAAAACTCTCGACACGAAAGCTTGTCCACTTAGCTCATACGAAAAAGAAGAAGATATAGGACACATTTCACACACGGCTGGCTAACCCCGTACTAAACCATTCATAATTTGAAATATGGTTGCTAACACAACTGACATAATAAAATAAATAATTTATATTGATACATATTTAATACACAGACCAACAGCCAGTAAATTTGGTTCGTCATATCTGTGAAATCCCAAAGTATTGCACAAGCCGATTCGTTTCGACCTTCTTTGTGAGAAGTGCAAAACAAACATTATAATTTTCTTCCTGAATCTTCTTTCTTGAGAAGTACCACCTGGGGGTCTTCAAATCTAAAATTAAAAGATATTTTCCAGGTAAGCGTGTAACATCGTAGGCCATAGTATTTGTTTAACACCAGGCAAGCTGTGGTTAAACGAAAACCTATAAGTAGTAAAAAATAAAACGAAAGTCACTAAGAAACTGGCCGTGCCGGAAATTGTATCAGGGACCTTCTAGTTGGCAGTCCGTTTTATTCAGTCGTCAGTACCTGGGTCACTCTGATTGGCAGTCTTTCAAGGTAACCATTATATTGAACTGTGATAAGGTTAATAAATATCTATGAATCTTTGAATATACCAACGAGCTCGTCAGTTTTTTCCCGCCGCCGCTTATGCTTTGAAGCTCAGCAATTCTCACGATTCCACTAATTTATAAGACAAAAACCTTCCTTTGCAGCGGTCTTCGAGTGAGACTTGTGATCGACGATCAATTCCTCTACGCTTGAGGTCGGATCTTTGTGTTGTGCTTCAGGGGAAAAGATTTAGTTTTTCTTTCCTTTGATAGGGACCGAGACGTTTGTGTTTTGTTTCGTTCTTAATTTGATACTTACGTCAATTTGAAACGGTTTACTTTTTATGTCGTTTATATACGACTTATTGAGAAAAACTTGTGTTAAGACTATGATATGGAAAAAATATTGAATTTACAGTCTTTTTGTTATAAACAATGAGAGGTATTTTTTTTAATAGTGTAAAGAACAACCCTAAGAATATTTGTATTTATTTTGGTGCCAAGTGTAATAAAGCATTTAGAAACAATAATTTTGTTTTGCAGTAGTTTGTGTGCAGTAATTTATATAAATGCCAAGAAGATGTTTTATTATTAATCTTGTCATGTCCGAACTAATTACTTCTATTTTATATCATGTCAAAGCTTAAATTACTGCAATGTCAATTATCAATCAATCAATAAGTACGTAGTCTACTAATCTAGCTTTTATACCCACCCATATTAAGGAAATCGTGAAAAAAATTAACAAAACTATACGGTTCTTTCCCTTGAGAACTACTATGCTAGTAGCTTTCATAACTATGATAGTGTAATCATTATTATTTATGATAGTATAATCATTATTATGCAATGCAAAGCAACTGACAGACAAATAGACACACACAGAGACACTTTAAAGTTATAACACCTTGACTTAGAAATAAATAATAACCACCGCGGTATTTTACGTGGACTGTGGAACCATTTTATCGGCTATTTCTATTTATTATAATTTCGCCTTTGCAAAAAAAAATGAATTAAAAAAACATGGTCCCATTATTACGTGGTCCAGTAACGTCATTACGAACGTAAGCCCATTCTAATTCTATTGTCAAAACCCTGTTGTGTTAAGAACGACCCATTTTAACACCTCCATACTCTCAATGCGGTCTTTCTAAGCACTCGCCCCTAATTCCGGGCCCCCAGTGGCGAATAAATAAATCAGTTAGAAGTACATTGCGGCTCCCGTCCGATTGGCATGTGTGTCGCTCGTACAGAATAATTAATGTATTTACAAATGGACGTACAAACGGTGTGTGTTGACCAAGCGAGTGAAGCGTACCTGCGTCTACAGGACAATTAAAAAACAAACAGTTATTTCTCGTAAAATTGAAAAATTAATAATACAAAATTAAAAAAAAACAATCTTACAATCCATAAAGAAATAGATGTCACACACAAAATTATTTTATATCTTCTTATATATAAAATTTCCATGTCACAATGTTAGTTACCGTACGCCTCCGAAACGGCTTCACCGATTTGTACCAAATTTCATTTGCGTATTCAGTAGGTCTATCGGCTACTATCTATTTTTTATACCCCTTAGTGATAAGGGTTGTTCACACTTAAATTTGTTGTTTTTATTTTTGTAACATGGCATTAAAAATACGTACAACCCTAAATTTTTGCTTTTTTATCATCAACCCCTATTTTTATGGCCCTATTTAGTAATTTAATAATTTTTCATCCCGCTCGATAACTGATCAATTATAGTTTTTTTAAAACAACGTTTACCGGGTCAACTAGTCAAATATAAATAACACACTAGAATAATGAATATACATATTCGTAACCTGGGCACTTCAAAACGTAATAGTTTACGTTTCCAGGGCAACAAAAATTTATAAATTTTTAACCTATTGACTGAGGCGTTACATTGCGGAAATCCATTGTAAATAGAAGACAAAATTAAATATTTAGTGTATCACAGCGGAAGTACGCAAAATATTTAATTTTGTCTTCTATTTATACATTTTTTTGAGTTGAATAAATGAATATGGAGTAAAAAAAATCGTTCAAGAGTCTACGGCTCGCAGAATTTCCTAGTTTGTACAAACCAGAAATTAATGGTATTATCGAATGGAATAGTAATTTAGGCTGAGGTTTAGTATGACGTGTATTACAATGATTTGTTATTGTTAAATGTTTAGTTTGTGATTTAACTGTGACGGTTGAAATCTGTTTAATTACTAATTACGGTATATGGGAGCTAAATAGTATATTTTAAAACATTTTATGAAATTCTGCGTAAATAATTAAGGCTGCGGTTTTTTTTTAGTTTTATTAGCTCGAATTGTTAGTCTTAAAACACGATTTCTTAAAAGTAGGCCAATTATTAAAAAATAAAAAGTTATTTTTTAATAATTGGCCAAGTGTGAGTTAAGCTCGCGCATGAAGGGTTCCGTATCATTGTTGTATGAGACTCCCTCTTAAATTATAATTTTTTAATCATTATATTTTTTTTTTATAAGGCACATAATAATACATTTATATATTTGGTGAAAATTTCAAGTGTCTAGCAGCTACTAGGGAAAGTAGAAGGCACCAGACCGCGCGGAAGGTCACCCACGAGGTGGACTGACCAAATCAAGGCAGCAGTTGGAGGCTCCTTGAATGACTGTAGCCGGGTGACATCCAGCAGGCAGAGATGGCGAGATGTCGTGAGGCAAATTATATCCGCCCCCTCTAGTGACCCTCCATGACGATCACGATCGCTCTGACAAGAGCGTCACGAATAAGAAGAAGCAGCTACTGTTTTTGATATATATAAAAAAATACGAAAAAACACGTGTATAGTATGAGGACCACCCTTAATAATTCCTCACGGGAAATACATATCTTGTGAAAGTAACAGCTTTCAAGCTGTAGTAGGGACCTCGACCTATATTGGTGTGACTAGAACTTGGTGTGAAGTGAGTCGTATATAAACTGAAGATGGCGATGCAAGCCGCTCGCGAACCAAAATAATAAATAATACAAAAGGTCCTGTGAAGTCTATCAAACTGCTCTAAATTGTGTGCACCAGTGATCCTCAATTGTCCCCCCCGTGGGGCCCCGCATTGTCGAGGCGGGGAGGCTCAGTTATCGTGGCCTGGTCACCCACGGTGAAGCGAAGAGGGTCCCTGAGGCGGGCCACTCCCTACACTTGTAATCCCTGTACGCAAGTTCTAGATGGAGTGGCACCAGTAG